>CM077162.1:149896328-151338412 GCA_039583875.1 Platanthera guangdongensis
GATTTGAAGAAGCCTCACCCAACTCAATGATATACATCATAATGTATTTGATGTTGTTGAGTTTACTTGTGCAGGTTAAGTAATTACTGGACTGAAGCAAAAAGTTTCCAAGTCCATGTGTCGACACCCAGAGGGAAAGTGTCGACACTTAAGAAGACTTGTGTCGACACCCAGACAAGCAGTGTTGACACTTGGAGTCATTGTGTCGACACCTGAGATGCAGAGTCGACACCAGACAGAAAGTGTCGACACTTGGAGCCCAGTGTCGCACTCTGTTAAGAAAAGTGCAGACAGAAAGTGTCGACACTTAACAGCAGTGTCGACACCTTGAAGAACGTGGGTCTACACCAGAAAGTGTCGACACAAGGAGCTGTGTCGACACTCAGTAAAAGTCAGCAGAAACTAAGTTAATGTGTGGACACCAAGAATAATGTGTCGACACTCAACAGAAGAGTCAGCACATGAATTAAGTATCGACACCTAAAACAATGTGTCGACACTCAGCTGAAGACTCTACACTTGAAGAAAGTGTCGACACATGGAGCTGTGTCGACACTTAGCAAAGAACAGAAATATCAACAAAATATTCTAAGTACAAGTGTCGACACTAAGGGAATGTGTCGACACTCAGCTGAAGTCTCAACAGAAGAATCAAGTGTCGACACAAGGAGCTGTGTCGACACTCAGCAAGTATCAACATAGAAGACTATGTGTCGACACCAAGAAGCAGTGTCGACACTTAACAGATTCAACACAAGAAGTTGTCTCGATACAAAGGAGATGTGTCGACACTTAGAAGAATTCAGCAAGTTACAGAGGATCAAGTACTTGTGTCGACACTCAATTTCAGTGTCGACAAATGTAGAAGAATCTGTGTCGAGACTTAGTATCTACAACCACAGAGTTGTGTCTCGACACCTTGTAGACTTGTGTCGACACTTACACAACTAGTGTCGACACTTGGTCTATAAGTGTCGACACTTAAAGACAGAAAGTCTCGACACTTTCAGACAGTTAGAGATTTTCAAGAATTGACTGGATGACTTGACAGCTGCCGTTCCAGCCGGTCTACAGCACCTGTCAGAGATGTCAGAATTCAGTTATGGACCGGACCAGCCGGTTACCATGAAGAAGGCCTATAAATAGGCTCATACAGTTTACAGAAACTGTGGTTGTTGAGAAGGTGGATCAGATTGTTGTTGAACAAGTTATTAAAGTGGTTCACAGAGTTATTGATCAAGTATCAAATCAAGAAGATCTAGCTGTCCAAGTGCAGATCTAAGAAGTTGGAGAGAGAGGGCTCCATCCAAGAAATCAGCCATTGGAACTAGGCTGAGAAGAAAGGTTCAGATTTATTCTGGATCTTAAGAAGCAGAGATCAAGGATCAACTGCAGGAGGATTCATTCTTATTCAGTTCTACTTTCAAGAAGCTTTGAAGAAAGCTAAGTCAGATTGAATCCAACTGAGTTCTTCCAAGAACTCATCAAGAACTCTCAACTCCCCTCTCTTGTTTCTGAGTTGTTGAGTTATTATTTCTAAAATCATTTTATCTTGTAGGATCCTTTGGATCTGAGTGAATTGTAAGCCTGTAATTATAAAGGCTGAGGGTAGGGCTTGAGAGCCTGAGTGTAGGAGATTGAAATCTCTGAGTGTAGGCCTTGTTGGTGAGTGTAGGCCTTTGTGCTGAGTGTAGGCTTTGGGATAAAGCTGAGTTGTAAGGCCTTGGGCTGAGGTGTAGGAACCAATTTGGGTTCTGAGCTAGTGGAGAAGTTTGGCCGAATCTAGTACACTGATAGATAGGCGGCGAAGGGGAAAGTGGATGTACCCAAAGCTTGGGGAACCACTATAAAACACTGTGTCTACTGTGCTGTGATTGTGTTTTGCTGTGTGATTGTTGTGATAAAGTAGAGTAAATTCTGTGATATAACTGTTTGCTGCCATTAAAGTTCAAAAAGGATTAGGTCACCTATTCACCCCCCCCCCCTTAGGTGTTTTAGGTGCCATATCTTTCAAGTGGTATCAGAGCCAGGTTCCTCAAAAAGGACTAACAGTATGAGGTGATCCTGAGTGGCAGATTCAGTCTAAGTCAAAATCAGATTCAAGAAAATCAAAACCATGGGTTCCTCTGAAAATCACAAGGAATTGGGTTCCATGAAATTGCCCATATGCAGGAAAGAGATCTTGAGATCTGGAAGGAAAGGGTAAGGCTGTTTATGGAGGCCTCAGACCCTAGGATATACATCACAGTAAAGGAAGGGCCTTATGTGCCCATGAAGATATCTGTTCTAGATGCAAATCAGAGAACTCCAAAGGATTTCTCTGAAATGACTAAGGATGAGATTGTCCTAGCCACCATGGACAAGAGGGCACAAAACATTATAGTGAGTGTCATAGATGATGCAACATTTCAGAATCTTATACACTGTAAGACAGCCAAAGAGATGTGAGACACTCTTATTGTGTATATGGAAGGATCTGAAGAAGTTAGACAAGATAGAAAATCCTTGCTAAATCAGGAGTATGAAAGTTTTAGACAAGGAAAGGGTGATAGCATAACTGAATGCTATAAGAAGTTCTACAGAATAGTGAATGAACTCATGTCTTATGGAAGAGAGTTCAGTAACTATGAACTAAATGACAAGTTTCTAAGGTCTCTAACCAAAGATTGGGACACCAAGATATGTGCCATTAGAGAAATGGCTAAGTTGGGAGAAATTCCTCCACCTACACTGTTTGGCAAATTATTGTCATATGAGATGCAGTTGACAGTGAGAAAAGAGGAGGAGAAATCAACAAGAACTGAGCACAAGGAAAGAACAGTACCTTCAAGACAGAAGCCTCCAGAAAGTGCAGGAATAAGTCATCAACTCCACCTCCAAAGGTAGTTGAATTAGAGTCAGATGAGTCAGTCAGCACCAAATCTGCAAGCAGTGAAAGTGATGAAGACTTTGCTGCCTTCACTAGACACTTTCAGAAATTCTTGAAGAAGAAACAGTGGAGGTCAAACCAACAAGGCCTTCTACTTCAAAAGGAAAAGAAGATTTTTACCCCAAAAAGAAATCAGGATAAAAAGGCTTCAAAGAAAGACAGGAAGAGGACAAAATCTAGCAAGGCAACTGGTTCAAAGATAGTATGCTATTGCTGCAATAGACAAGGCCATGTTATTGCAGATTGTCCTGAAAGAGAAAAGAGTCTAGTGACAAGAAGAAGACTCATTTTAAAGGCAAGAAAGAGAAGTCTTTTGTTGCCAAGAAGGAGAAGACTCTTTCAGATATCTCTTCTTCAGAAACTGAGTCTGATGCTGAGGTATACATAGGGCTGTTTGCTGAAGAAGAAGAAGAAGAATTTATGCAGATAATGGAGTCTATTTATGAACAAGAAGACTGCCAGTGCCAAGGACTGATGGCATTGACTGAGAGTGACAAAATCCTGGAGCAGTCAGGACCCAGTAAGGTACAAAGTTCAACTTTAAATTCAGTTTCTTGTACCAGTACAGAATCAGATTCATCTTCATCAAGTGATGAAAGTGTATCTGAGTCTGAGGATGATATTCATCAGCTTATAGATGAATATAAAGTACTGTTGCAAGCTTACAAGAAAAGCAAGTCCCTAGCCAAAAGTCAGGCAAAGGAAATTGCTGATCTTAAAGCTGCTGCAACAGATTCTGAGAAGCTATTTGATCAAAAGCTAAATGAGATAGCCAGGCTGAAATACATAACAGTGATTCAGATGGGGACTATCACCTTTAAGAATGATCAAATCAAGTGTAAGACCCCCCTCCCCCTTACCAAGGAGGGCTACCGGATCTTATGCCCAGAACCGCCGTCTTACGGTGGCACTAACTCACGGGTTAGTCGACACCGCAATACGTCGATTCTGCCGGCTAGTACGATCATTAACCTGTAGGCCAATATGAGAATAAAGAAGTAAAACTGTGTATAAAATGCCATCAGTCCACAAGTCACAGTACAATCATATAAAAGAAATGAATAGTACAATAGTCCACAAAATAGTACAGAAGAAAGAGTAAAAAGGGCTTATGCCCAGTACATCAAATCTCTCACTCACAAAATAGTAAATGCGGAAGCTAAACTAGAACATCAAGACTCGTCCCACCTGAGGACGCACAGTAGTAGTGGTAGCCTGCTGAAGCGGTATCTGCTCCTCATGTCCTGCCTCCTCGACGTGCTGGTGCTCCATCTCCACGGGCTCCTAAAAATAGTTGGTCACCGACCATTAGTCAAAAAGACTAAGTCGTTTCCTCCACACCTCGCCCCGCAGCTCCTAGGCACCGAGCGGGAGGACGAAGCGGAGGACAACAAGGGGTAGCAAAATGGAAGCAGGTGACAATATCTATCTAAAGTGGTACTAAGTAATGAAATTCTACACTAGCAATGCTAAGTACAGTACAAGTAGTAAGTAAGTAAGAGCGGTGCAGTAAAGGAAAGTAAAGAAACAGCAGTATGAACAAGTAAATAAGCTAAGCTACCACTAAGCTATCATCACAAACGTACCCTAACTTATGTAAATGCCCATACAAATATATAAGTTAGGATTTCCAGGAAATTTAACTTATCATATAAAAGAGCCCATACTAATTTATATGATAAGGATCTATGAAGCGTATGACCTAATATGAATGAATGATATGATGCAATTTTATGCGCAGATAAGTGCAACTCACACACAACGACTCTGTGATCACAGACCTTTAGTTCCCACTTTTTGAGAGCTAGCATCACTCTCGGGTACCACCGCTGTGGCTACGGCAGCAGCGGAGCGGGCGTCTCCTCTTCTAGACCGGTATGCACACTACCAAGCCTTAGACCCCTCTCGTACGCCTCTGTACACGTCCAAGGTGCACTCTAGAGTCTCGCGTACGTACTTTGCTGACAAACCCGTCAGTCTTGTTGGGTCAGATGTGCGTTATCGGGGATCGTCCTCCAGACCGCAGTGTAAAACAACCCACTGGCCCCTCTAACTCTCACAACCGCCTGGTGCACCGTACTGCCATCGGTGTGACGAACGGCCAGTACCGCATGCCCCGCCACGATATTTATGCACATGCAAGTAATTCATACCGAGCCTCCCGCTCGCAGGACCAAAACCCGTCCTGAATCCCTCAAACCCAAACCCGGGTGAGAACGCACATTAGTGCCTTTATGTCAATTCCCTCCAACCCTAAACGGGTGAGCATATATCATGAAACTCTCCAACCCAAACACGGGCGAGAAGGTACAACCATGTCCTAACCTATTAAGCTACTCTTGTCTACGGTTTATTATACTTAGAGATTTAAGGTTAATCCCAGGACTGCCCCCGGTATTCCCTGTGAAGGGCTCTCAAGGGGCACTAGGAACTGTGTTGGGATTACGCCCAGCGTTCCCTTTCGCAAGGATACTTATTTTAGTTGATGACTACCCATGTATCTCCCCAGCTCTCCTTATTGCTTAAGTATAACCCTAGTGACTTAAGGTATTACCGGGAACCGACGGTCTTCCGCCGATCCCCACTCCAGTTGATGACCAAGACTTGCACTTTTGATCCCTCACTAAGACAACTCTACCCACCAGGGTTACTCATGTTGAACTCTCTCTTATTTCTGCCGATAATCAATCCCCTGGTAATCCCTAAGGCAGGACCTATTTGTGTTATATGCAGACCATGACCCATGACTACCCTAGAAATGTGATCTTCCAAACTTAAGGCATCTTGCCTCTAAATATTTATCCTAAGGTAATATGGACTAAGGGAACTACCCTAAGGATTCTCACATTTTTTCTTGGCCAAATAGTCATTTAATTAATTCTTCTAATTTAAATGCTAGGTCACTTTACACATGAAGTAGTTTGATTAAGTATCTACTGACCTAGGGAATTTTTCCTGAAATGTATATTGACAAAATATTGCTGCCTACAGAATTTCATAATTTTCCTGAAATTATTTATCATCATTTTCTATTTAATATCAATTCCACATAAATTCCATTTTCCAAATGAAGTATAGGCATCATGTACTCAAAAATTCCAGAAATATTACAGAGCTTGTAGGACACTAATTTAAGACTATTGGCAGAGAATCATCAACATTTAATGTAAGATGGCCTATAGGATTCCATTATAAAATATTTACCAAAATGCCATTGAACTAATTTAACACAAGTAATGCATCCATTAAATTCTGAGAAATTTATGCAAACCTAATAATAACATTTTATAACAGTAGAATAATTTCCAAATTTTTCAGAGGTATAATTCCATCATTTCAAGAATTAACAAGATAAGGGTAAAATGGGAAATATAGGGTATCTACTCCAAATATTCTTCAAAACAGAGAAATCATATTTTTCCTAAGTCAAATGTGATGTTATCTATGCCTTAGCAAAGTTGTTTGGATTTGTTATTGAATAAATCCTATTTTCCAATTTTATTCCCAAAATAGCTATATTTAAAATAAATTCCAATAAATGAAATTTTGATTCCAAAAATTCCATCATTAATTTAAGGGGTGAAATTTACCCTAATGAACCACTGGAAATAATTTCATGACACTTGCATGTCACCATTAGGCTAAATACACAAATTTGCATTTTTGCTATTTGCACACCAAGGCTTAACATAGGCTAACACATGCAAGTGGATTCTCCCACATGCAGTGAACCCAAGGTGCTGAAAATTTTATCATGCACCAATGATGACCCCACTGACCCACCACCAATAGTTGGGGCCATGGGGAGGAGTAGAACTCCATATATGTCATTTATTTAAATTTTGATATTTTACCAAAAACTATAGGAAAATATTTTCCAAAACTTCCTAAATTTTGGCAGGAGCTAAGTATGCTCTAATAATGCATGTGGCCAAAATGTGGGGCCATGGTGAATAATATTGTGACCTGGGCACCAATTTAATTGCTGCCCTACTCTAGGACCAGTCCTAGGCGAAATGTCCTACAGGACTGTACACTACACCAAAATGTAAGTTTAGGGTGGCATATTAAAGGTAAGACCCTAGGCTACATTTTTCATTAAGGGCCTAAGTTCTGAAAATGCCTCTAAGAGGCCTAAATTTAACATGCAAGTGACAGCCAAAATAGGGACAGAAAATTAAATTTGATGTAGCACGAATCTTGAAGCAGGATGGAGGGCATCCGTTCATCTTCCTCCTCCAGCCAATGACCGAGATTTGCCCGACCTGGAGCACCTTCAAACCTCATTTCCCGGCCACCCTTAGCCTCCACGGCCGGCTACCACCACCACCACCTCCGTTGAGGTGGTGGCCAACGTTTGGCGGCGAAATGGTGGCCGGAGGCGGCGGTTTCCGGCAAACTTGCACTCCATCAAAATTCCAAAATCCATGAAAAAGCTCACCTTGGATCTGGCTCATTTGAGCCTGATGTCTCGTCTAATAGATCTAGGAAACTAGTACGGGTAGAGGTGAGGTGAAACGGACCTCGATTGGGGCTTGGCGGCGGGTTTGGCGGCGGTTGGCCATGAAAAATTTCCTCTCCGGCGAGCTTGCTCCCGAACTCGATTCTCCACAAAAGCTTCGATCCAGGTATCGAATTCCACTCCTTTGGACCTTCTGAAGCTAATGGGATGGTTGGTTTTGGCTGATATGGCTTGTATACAGAGATGCCATGATGGGAATTTCGGCCATGAGCTTTGGTTTCTCCTCCTTGGCTCCAAGTGGCATGAAATTGGGTTGGAAAGGATGATAATTGATGTGTGGGTTCAGATTTGTGCTTGGAAAGAGAGGAGGAGGGCCACATGGCCTTCATCCCCATTTTCCCTCTCTTCTCTCTCCTCTTTTTCCCCCAATTTCCAAAACTACCCCCTTGCATGCAATCTCTCTCCAATTTCAGGAGGGTAGGGGCTGTCATTAACCATTAAGGCTGGTCATGGGCCAATTTGGTGGGCTTGGTCCAAGGGGAAATGGCTTTGGCCTTCATTTCACTCTTTAGGTCAATTTGTTGACCAAATTGACTTTTAGGGTTGACTGGTCAACCATGGTGGGTGGACTGACCCCACTTGGTGGAAATGGGTCTAGTGGCACCACCCAACTTGGTTTGGGTCAAGGGGGTGCCCCACTTAGGTTAATTAGGCCTATTGGTGTGGGTTTGACCAAATTAAGCCCAAGGTTGACCTTGGTCAACTGGGGTCAAAATGTTGACCCAGCGACATACCCTAGGGTCCACTTAGATTGTTTTTAGGGTTAGGGCAATGTGGTGGGGTCATGGTGTGGCTAAGGTCCCTAATTAGGCTAGTTTGACCTAGTTTGACTTGGTCCTATAGTGGGCTCCACATGGCTACCACCCACTACCTAGGGTCAAACCTAGTTGATCTCCTTAGGTCTCACCCCATGCCTAACCCAATCTAAGTTGAGGGGTCTAGAAGTAACATGGGATGTTACAAATTCCAATAAACAAGAAAATAATTTCGTCCCCGAAATTTAAGTTCGGGTCTACGGGGTTCTAATTGCAAGAATTATCAAGAATCTTAAAAGCATAACTTAAATGTACCTGATGCGAATAGCTCCGGGTGTTGCTCCAGCATCAGATCTCTCGGCTCCCAAGTGTGCTCTTCCCGTCCATGGTTGGACCACAGCACCTTCACAAGGGGAACCTTCTTCTTCCGCAACACTCGAATGGTTGTATCGTCAATCCGGATCGGCTCCAATCTCACTGATCTGTCAGGCTCTACTGTTCCGGCTGTAGTAGTGATGTGCTGCTCCGGCCGAAGGAGAGCTCTCCGTAAGGAAGAGACATGGAAGACGTCATGTAGTGCACCCAACTCCGGTGGCAGCTGCAGTCGGTAAGCTAAGGGGCCGATCCGCTCCTAGGATCAGGTAGGGCCCCATGTATCGTGGACTGAGCTTCTTGTGCCTCCGCACCCGTGAAACACCGTGTACCGGACGTATCTTCAAGAATACCCTGTCTCCAACCTGGAACTCCACCTGCCCGGTGCCGAGCATCATAATACTTTGCCTGCCTGCTCTGGGCCTCCAGTAGCCGATCCCTGATCAATCGAATCTGAGCCTCAGTGTCCTTTATATAATCAGATCCCAGAGCCCTGGTATCCACATCCTGTACCCATGATAGCGGTGTCCGGCATCTCCTCCCATAAAGAGCCTCGTACGGAGCCATCCTGATGCTAGCCTGGTGGCTGTTATTATACGAGAACTCGATTCAATGGCAGCAGCCTCTCCCAAGGCCTCCCCGTATCCAATATGCATAATCTGAGCAGGTCCTCCATGGTCCGGATGGTCCGCTCGGTCTGTCCGTCGGTCTGCGGGTGGAAGGCGGTACTAAAGGTAAGCCGAGATCCCAAATAAGCATGCACAGACCTCCACTCGCTCGAAGTGAACCGACCATCACGGTCCGAAACAATAGTCCTGGGGATACCATGATATCTGATGTACTGCTCCACAAATAGTCTCACCAGGACTGCAACTGGGGCATCCTTCCAGAACTGGAATAAACCGCGCTACCTTGGTCAATCTGTCCACTATAACCCATATAGAATCATGCCCAGAGTGGGAGCGAGGCAATCCGTGTACGAAGTCCATAGCAATGTCCTCGAACTTCCACTCTGGAACCGGCAGTGGCTGTAGTAAACCTCCCGGGCTCTTGCATTCCGCCTTCACACGCTGGCAGGTCTCGCAATGGGTCACAAAATCCGTGATCTCCCTCTTCATCCCGGGCCAATACATAGATCTCCGCAAATCTGCCCACATCTTGGTGATGCCGGGGTGCACTGAATATCTCGAGCAATGTGCCTCTCGGAGTATGTCATCTCGAATACTGCCCCCTGCTGGTATGTAGATGCGCCCCCGGAACCGAAGAAGATCATCCTGTAGCGTGTAGTCCTCGACCTTGCCCCTCTCTAGGGCACTGAAAATCGGCTGTAACGCAGCATCCAGCCTCTGATGTGCTCGGATGCGCTCCTGTATATCATCGCAGCTGATCACTGAGCTCAAATACTCTCTATATACCACTGGCTCGGTCTCGGACACCACGGTAATGTGCATGTCCTCCATCATCTGAAGCAGCTCTATGGACATCAATCGGGGCCCCGGTCCAGAAGTGCCGGCCCTCCTGCTCAAAGCATCCGCAACCGTGTTCGCTTTTCCCGGATGATAGTGGATCTTGTAATCATAATCACAGAGAAACTCCAGCCACCTCCTCTGTCTCAGGTTTAGGTCCTTCTGAGTATCGATATACTTGAGATTCTTGTGATCTGAGAAGATGTCACAATGAATCCCATATAAGTAATGCCTCCATATTTTCAGGGCGAAAACCACAGCCCCGAGCTCTAGATCATGTACTGGATAATTATGCTCATGCTTCTTCAACTGTCGCGAAGCATAAGCGATAACGTGTCCATGCTGCATCAAGACTGCACCCATCCCCTGATAAGAGGCGTCCGTGTAGATCTGGAATCCTTCGCTCCCGGATGGAAGCGCAAGAATAGGGGATGAGATGAGTCGGTCCTTCAGCTCCTGAAAAGCCGTCTCACACCGCTCTGACCAAACAAAATCTGCATCCTTCTTCGTCAAGGACGTGAGGGGGAGTGCTATCCTCGAGAACCCCTCCACGAACTTGCTGTAATAGCCTGCTAGTCCCAAGAAACTGCGGATGTCAGATGCGGTCTTCGGCCGTGGCCAATCCCTCACCGTCTCTATCTTGGCTGGGTCCACAGCTAACCCAGCCCCACTGATCGTGTGCCCCAGGAAAGCCACCTCCTGCAACCAGAACTGGCACTTCGAAAATTTTGCGTACATCTGTGTCTCCCTCAACCTCTGCAGGACCTGTGCCAAGTGCTCCGTATGCTCCTCCTGAGTCCGAGAATAAATAAGGATGTCGTCGATGAATACTATCACGAAGCGATCTAAGAAAGGCTCGAAAATACGATTCATCAGACTCATGAATGCAGCAGGAGCATTCGTGAGCCCAAAAGGCATCACCGTGAATTCGTATAAACCATAGCGCGAACTGAAAGCCGTCTTCGGTATGTCCTCTTCCCTGATACGGAGCTGATAATAGCCGGATCGCAAATCTAACTTGGAGAACCAAAATGCTCCCTGTAGCTGGTCAAATAACTCATCTATCCGAGGCAGAGGATAGGTGTTGCGGACCGTCAACCGGTTCAGCTCCCGGTAATCTATACATAATTGAAGTGACCCGTCTTTCTTCTTCACAAAAAGAACTGGCGCTCCCCATGGCGATGAACTGGGTCGTACAAATCCTGACTCGACTAGCTCCTGCAGTTGAGTCCTGAACTCTGCTAACTCTCTAGGAGCCATCCTGTAGGGTGCTCGGGACACCGGCTTTGCTCCCGGCACTAGCTGAATCCTGAAATCCAAGTCTCTAGCAGGCGGTAGCCCGGGCAATTTCTCCGGGAATACGTCGGAGAAATCCCGAACCACCGGAATATCTGAGATAGTCGCCTCTGTCCCCACCATCTCGAAGCAGACAAGATAAACTTCTTCACCCTGCTCATGGGCCTTCACAGCCTGTACAGAAGATAACAGTAGGTGGCAAATAGGCTGGATACCTTCAACGATAACATGGGAGTCGCCATGTCTCAGCGTGATCCTCCTGGACGGACAATCTATCTGGGCATGGTTCCGATGCAACCAGGCCATGCCCAAGATCAAGTCAAAGTCCTGCAGCTTCAGGATAGTTGCCGGCGCCTCGAAAGCCTTGCCGCCTATCTCGGCCTCCATGTCACAATGTGTAGTAGTCCGCAGCTCCGATCCATCGGGTAGGCGTACCCTCATCTCTAGTCCACGGAACCTCTCCACGCCTTCGAGTCCGTCGATGAAGGCCTCAGATACGAACGAGTGCGAAGCACCCATGTCGAAAAGAGTATGAGCGGGCTTGCCGCTGATCATGACTATGCCTGAGGTTTGTTTATGTGAAGGTTAATTGTTATCCTATGGTTCCAGGTACTATATATATCATCGAAAAATTCAAGAAAACTCAAAATTAACTTCAAGTACCTGTGATGACCTCCTCGGGATTCCTCGGCTCTGTGAGGTCCAAGGCGTAAATCTGTTCCTGCTCGCGTCTCCTGCCATGGTATCCCCGGCCTCGGCCTCGTCCTCGGCCTCGTCCTCGGCCCTGCTGTACTGGGGCCACTGGAGGTGGAGGAGGAGGAGGGGGATGGAATCGGTGCGGGCACTCCGACCTGATGTGCCCAGGCTGGCGGCATTCGTAACAAACCACTTGTCGGTGGCCTCGGTCATCCTGTCTCCTTGGATCATGCATCTGTAGAGGTGGGGGAGCCAATGCTGGAGGAGGCCCCTGCTCCTGCCTGAAGTTGGGACGACGACGTCCCCCACCCCTCCTGTATCCAATGGTCCTGCCTCTCTGAGAGCCCCTACTGCTCTCACCTGATGTCGATCCATCAAATGGTCTCTTCCCTCCGGCTCGCACCATCAGCTGGTCAGCCTCCAGCTTCTTCGCCATCTCGATGATCTGCCTGGATGTGCCATGAGAAATGAATAGCAGAGCCTGCCTCAGATCATCCCTGAGGCCCCGGTAGAACCTCTTCGTATACCTCCTATCGTCGGTGTCCTGAATCCCCGCGAACCTGGCCAAGTGGGAGAACTCTCTCTGGTACTCTATCACTGATCTGGTCCCCTGCTTGAGGTTCAAAAACCTCTCCTCCAAAGCATCTCTGTCCGTAGCAGAGACAAAGTGCTCCAGAAACACATCACCAAATTCTTCCCAAGATATCTCTGACAGCTCAAAGTCCGCATAAGTAGATTCCCGGACTGACTTCCACCATCTCTTCGCGTGGGCCTCTAGCACAGAGGTGGCTAGAGGTACTGCCTGGCCGACTGGGCAGCTGATGCCCGCTAAGATCTCGTGTATGGCCTCCAGCCATTCTTCCGTCTTCACCGCATCCTCTGTCCCGCGGTACGTCGGTGGGGACAGGCTCTTGAATGCACTCAGCCAGCTCGACCCCGGATTTGGCTGTGGAGCCGGGACTTGCTGGGCTCTAAAGGCATCCAAAATCGCCGTCAGGGTCTGCCCCATCTCCGTATGTAGGAATGGAGTGGCAGCTGGAGGGGGAGGAGCCACATTTTGCGGCGCTGCGACCTGTGGAGGTTGCATAAAGGTAAGGTTAGAGCAAAAATTGGCCTAACAAATTGTACCTTGTGGACCATTTATGTGACTTTACACATGGGCACACCACTGCTTCCGCTGCATAGTTTGTCCGCAAACTAATGCTCGGGCGGGGGTGGTTCCATGTTGTGGACTTCTTCTCATATGATCGTTGTTCAAGTGATACCAGTTTGTAAGACCCCCCCTCCCCCTTACCAAGGAGGGCTACCGGATCTTATGCCCAGAACCGCCGTCTTACGGTGGCACTAACTCACGGGTTAGTCGACACCGCAATACGCCGATTCTGCCGGCTAGTACGATCATTAACCTGTAGGCCAATATGAGAATAAAGAAGTAAAACTGTGTATAAAATGCCATCAGTCCACAAGTCACAGTACAATCATATAAAAGAAATGAATAGTACAATAGTCCACAGAATAGTACAGAAGAAAGAGTAAAAAGGGCTTATGCCCAGTACATCAAATCTCTCACTCACAAAATAGTAAATGCGGAAGCTAAACTAGAACATCAAGACTCGTCCCACCTGAGGACGCACAGTAGTAGTGGTAGCCTGCTGAAGCGGTATCTGCTCCTCATGTCCTGCCTCCTCGACGTGCTGGTGCTCCATCTCCACGGGCTCCTAAAAATAGTTGGTCACCGACCATTAGTCAAAAAGACTAAGTCGTTTCCTCCACACCTCGCCCCGCAGCTCCTAGGCACCGAGCGGGAGGACGAAGCGGAGGACAACAAGGGGTAGCAAAATGGAAGCAGGTGACAATATCTATCTAAAGTGGTACTAAGTAATGAAATTCTACACTAGCAATGCTAAGTACAGTACAAGTAGTAAGTAAGTAAGAGCGGTGCAGTAAAGAAAAGTAAAGAAACAGCAGTATTAACAAGTAAATAAGCTAAGCTACCACTAAGCTATCATCACAAACGTACCCTAACCTATGTAAATGCCCATACAAATATATAAGTTAGGATTTCCAGGAAATTTAACTTATCATATAAAAGAGCCCATACTAATTTATATGATAAGGATCTATGAAGCGTATGACCTAATATGAATGAATGATATGATGCAATTTTATGCGCAGATAAGTGCAACTCACACACAACGACTCTGTGATCACAGACCTTTAGTTCCCACTTTTTGAGAGCTAGCATCACTCTCGGGTACCACCGCTGTGGCTACGGCAGCAGCGGAGCGGGCGTCTCCGCTTCTAGACCGGTATGCACACTACCAAGCCTTAGACCCCTCTCATACGCCTCTGTACACGTCCAAGGTGCACTCTAGAGTCTCGCGTACGTACTTTGCTGACAAACCCGTCAGTCTTGTTGGGTCAGATGTGCGTTATCGGGGATCGTCCTCCAGACCGCAGTGTAAAACAACCCACTGGCCCCTCTAACTCTCACAACCGCCTGGTGCACCGTACTGCCATCGGTGTGACGAACGGCCAGTACCGCATGCCCCGCCACGATATTTATGCACATGCAAGTAATTCATACCGAGCCTCCCGCTCGCAGGACCAAAACCCGTCCTGAATCCCTCAAACCCAAACCCGGGTGAGAACGCACATTAGTGCCTTTATGTCAATTCCCTCCAACCCTAAACGGGTGAGCATATATCATGAAACTCTCCAACCCAAACACGGGCGAGAAGGTACAACCATGTCCTAACCTATTAAGCTACTCTTGTCTACGGTTTATTATACTTAGAGATTTAAGGTTAATCCCAGGACTGCCCCCGGTATTCCCTGTGAAGGGCTCTCAAGGGGCACTAGGAACTGTGTTGGGATTACGCCCAGCGTTCCCTTTCGCAAGGATACTTATTTTAGTTGATGACTACCCATGTATCTCCCCAGCTCTCCTTATTGCTTAAGTATAACCCTAGTGACTTAAGGTATTACCGGGAACCGACGGTCTTCCGCCGATCCCCCACTCCAGTTGATGACCAAGACTTGCACTTTTGATCCCTCACTAAGACAACTCTACCCACCAGGGTTACTCATGTTGAACTCTCTCTTATTTCTGCCGATAATCAATCCCCTGGTAATCCCTAAGGCAGGACCTATTTGTGTTATATGCAGACCATGACCCATGACTACCATAGAAATGTGATCTTCCAAAACTTAAGGCATCTTGCCTCTAAATATTTATCCTAAGGTAATATGGACTAAGGGAACTACCCTAAGGATTCTCACAATTTTTCTTGGCCAAATAGTCATTTAATTAATTCTTCTAATTTAAATGCTAGGTCACTTTACACATGAAGTAGTTTGATTAAGTATCTACTGACCTAGGGAATTTTTCCTGAAATGTATATTGACAAAATATTGCTGCCTACAGAATTTCATAATTTTCCTGAAATTATTTATCATCATTTTCTATTTAATATCAATTCCACATAAATTCCATTTTCCAAATGAAGTATAGGCATCATGTACTCAAAAATTCCAGAAAAATTACAGAGCTTGTAGGACACTAATTTAAGACTATTGGCAGAGAATCATCAACATTTAATGTAAGATGGCCTATAGGATTCCATTATAAAATATTTACCAAAATGGCATTGAACTAATTTAACACAAGTAATGCATCCATTAAATTCTGAGAAATTTATGCAAACCTAATAATAACATTTTATAACAGTAGAATAATTTCCAAATTTTTCAGAGGTATAATTCCATCATTTCAAGAATTAACAAGATAAGGGTAAAATGGGAAATATAGGGTATCTACTCCAAATATTCTTCAAAACAGAGAAATCATATTTTTCCTAAGTCAAATGTGATGTTATCTATGCCTTAGCAAAGTTGTTTGGATTTATACTTGAATAAATCCTATTTTCCAATTTTATTCCCAAAATAGCTATATTTAAAATAAATTCCAATAAATGAAATTTTGATTCCAAAAATTCCATCATTAATTTAAGGGGTGAAATTTACCCTAATGAACCACTGGAAATAATTTCATGACACTTGCATGTCACCATTAGGCTAAATACACAAATTTGCATTTTTGCTATTTGCACACCAAGGCTTAACATAGGCTAACACATGCAAGTGGATTCTCCCACATGCAGTGAACCCAAGGTGCTAAAAATTTTATCATGCACCAAGGATGACCCCACTGACCCACCACCAATATTTGGGGCCATGGGGAGGAGTAGAACTCCATATATGTCATTTATTTAAATTTTGATATTTTACCAAAAACTATAGGAAAATATTTTCCAAAAATTCCTAAATTTTGGCAGGAGCTAAGTATGCCCTAATAATGCATGTGGCCAAAATGTGGGGCCATGGTGAATAATATTGTGACCTGGGCACCCAATTTAATTGCTGCCCTACTCTAGGACCAGTCCTAGGAGAAATGTCCTACAGGACTGTACACTACACCAAAATGTACGTTTAGGGTGGCATATTAAAGGTAAGACCCTAGGATACATTTTTCATTAAGGGCCTAAGTTCTGAAAATGCCTCTAAGAGGCCTAAATTTAACATGCAAGTGACAGCCAAAACAGGGACAGAAAATTAAATTTTGATGTAGCACGAATCTTGAAGCAGGATGGAGGGCATCCGTTCATCTTCCTCCTCCAGCCAATGGCGAGATTTGCCCGACCTGGAGCACCTTCAAACCTCATTTCCCGGCCACCCCTTAGCCTCCACGGCCGGCTACCACCACCACCACCTCCGTTGAGGTGGTGGCCAACGTTTGGCGGCGAAATGGTGGCCGGAGGCGGCGGTTTCCGGCGAACTTGCACTCCATCAAAATTCCAAAATCCATGAAAAAGCTCACCTTGGATCTGGCTCATTTGAGCCTGATGTCTCGCCTAATAGATCTAGGAAACTAGTACGGGTAGAGGTGAGGTGAAACGGACCTCGATTGGGGCTTGGCGGCGGGTTTGGCGGCGGTTGGCCATGAAAAATTTCCTCTCCGGCGAGCTTGCTCCCGAACTCGATTCTCCACCAAAAGCTTCGATCCAGGTATCGAATTCCACTCCTTTGGACCTTCTGAAGCTAATGGGATGGTTGGTTTTGGCTGATATGGCTTGTATACAGAGATGCCATGATGGGAATTTCGGCCATGAGCTTTGGTTTCTCCTCCTTGGCTCCAAGTGGCATGAAATTGGGTTGGAAAGGATGATAATTGATGTGTGGGTTCAGATTTGTGCTTGGAAAGAGAGGAGGAGGGCCACATGGCCTTCATCCCCATTTTCCCTCTCTTCTCTCTCCTCTTTTTCCCCCAATTTCCAAAACTACCCCCTTGCATGCAATCTCTCTCCAATTTCAGGAGGGTAGGGGCTGTCATTAACCATTAAGGCTGGTCATGGGCCAATTTGGTGGGCTTGGTCCAAGGGGAAATGGCTTGGCCTTCATTTCACTCTTTAGGTCAATTTGTTGACCAAATTGACTTTTAGGGTTGACTGGTCAACCATGGTGGGTGGACTGACCCCACTTGGTGGAAATGGGTCTAGTGGCACCACCCAACTTGGTTTGGGTCAAGGGGGTGCCCCACTTAGGTTAATTAGGCCTATGGGTGTGGGTTTGACCAAATTAAGCCCAAGGTTGACCTTGCTCAACTGGGGTCAAAATGTTGACCCAGCAACATACCCTAGGGTCCACTTAGATTGTTTTTAGGGTTAGGGCAATGTGGTGGGGTCATGGTGTGGCTAAGGTCCCTAATTAGGCTAGTTTGACTTGGTCCTATAGTGGGCTCCACATGGCTACCACCCACTACCTAGGGTCAAACCTAGTTGATCTCCTTAGGTCTCACCCCATGCCTAACCCAATCTAAGTTGAGGGGTCTAGAAGTAACATGGGATGTTACATCAAGAGTCTGGAGATCAATCTTTAGAAAGAGAGAGAGCTTGTTGCTAGGTTTTCTAAACCTAAGTCAGTGCTACCTTTAATTGATGAATTTGTTCATCATAAAAGCAAGGCTGGACTGGGTTTTATTAGACCTGCAAGGACTGAGCAGTCCAAGCCCAAGTCCAAGGGCAAAGCTCCAACATTCAACAAGTCTGTTGTAGATAAGACAGCAAAGACAGTACCTAAGCAAAGGTACAATAAGTTTGAATGCTGGTGCTGTGGCAAAGTTGGCCATTTTGCAGTAGACTGTTGGCACAATGCTAGTGCCAAAGTGAGTACCAAACTACCTGTTGGAAAGCCAGTAGGTAGCTTTGTCAGATTGCAAACTAACAAGTACCAAGGACCCAAGAATTCTTTGGGTTCTAAGGTTCATTAATTTGTTTTGCAGGTGAGTCCAAGTGGTCATACCCCAACATGGTACTTGGATAGTGGATGTTACAGACATATGACTGGAACTAGTGGATTACTAAAGGACTACATACCAATAAAAGATGGTCCAAAAGTCACCTTTGGTGGTTCTGAAAAAGGAATCATCAAAGGATTTGGTAACATTTCTAGCAACTTGGTTACCATTACTCAAGTGGCTTATGTTAAAGGGTTGAAAAACAACCTAATAAGTATAAGTCAATTAAGTGATGTAGGGTATGACATCTCATTTGTTAAAAATGGTTGTCATATCAAGAGGTCAAGTGATCAAGAGATCATTTTGACAGGTTATAGGAAGAGGAATGTCTACTGCTTAGATATTGTGGTTGAGAACAATGGTTCTCCAGTTTGTCTTGTAGCTGATGAGACAGTCACTCATTGTGTCAAATGGCACAAAAGGCTAGCCCATCGTAACTATAAGACTATTAGCAAACTCTTTAGCAAAGAGTTAGTGAGGTATGGTCCTCAAGTTAAGTGTGTTAAAGATGGTATTTGCTCAGCTTGTCAAAAGGGCAAGCAGACTAAATCCACCTTTAGAAGCATAGAAAACAAAGATGTTGTGAGGTGTTTATACCTCTTGCACTTGGATCTCTTTGGTCCAATGCCAGTTCACAGCTTAGGTAGGAAGGTCTATACCCTTGTAGTTGTAGATGACTACTCAAGGTTTTCCTGGGTGTTCTTCTTAAGACAGAAATCTGAAACACCTAGTGTCTTCCATAGATTTGTCAAGCAAATTCAGAATGAACTAGACAGTACAGTGGTCAAGATTAGAAGTGACCATGGTACTGAGTTTCAGTCTGATAGCATGACAAAACTTTGTGAAGACTTTGGGATATTTCAAGAATTCTCTTCACCTAGAACACCTCAGCAAAATGGCATTGCTGAGAGGAAGAATAGGACCTTGATAGAGGCTGGTAGGACCCTACTAAGTGATACATCACTGCGAGAGTATTTCTGGGCTGAAGCAGTTAACACTGCATGCCATGTTATAAATAGGGCTACCATCACTAAAGGCCTCAACAAGACCCCCTATGAAGTTGTGGAAGGCAGGAAACCAAACCTATCCTAGTTCAGGATCTTTGGTTGCAAATGCTTCATACTTAACAATGGGAAGTCTTACTTGACAAAGTTTGCTGCCAAGTCCCAAGAGGGAATTTTTGTTGGGTACAACAATAACAGTAAGGCATATAGAGTCTACAACTTGACTACATAAGTTGTAGAAGAATCTGTGCATGTAGTTTTTGATGAGACTAAACTTATTAACAATGAGTTGTCTAGTACTGTATGCAGCCCCACAGGTTTAACAAAGAAAATGGACAAGCTTACTATAGAAGAAGTACCTGCTGCAAGACAGCAAGGAAGGGAGAGTAGTTGTTGTCCAGGGGGAGAACTACATGTACCAATTGCTGATGAAGTTCAAGGAATACAGCATGATGGAGATGCTGAAGAGGTTCAACTAGAAGTTAGGATGCCTCCAGCCAACAGGCATCTTAGAGATCATCCAGTAGAGCAGATTATTGGAGATCCAAGACAAGGAGTACAAACCAGGAGCAGATACATGAATGCAGCAATCTACTCCAGTTTTCTATCACAAGTTGAACCTAAGAAGTTTGAAGAAGCAATACTGGATCCACAATGGACTGAAGCAATGCAAGAAGAGCTTAATCAGTTCAAAAGGTGCAAGGTCTGGGAACTTGTTCCTAGACCTAGAGACCACAATATAATAGGAACCAAGTGGATCTACAGGAATAAGATGGATGAACAAGGGGTCATCATTAAGAATAAAGCAAGACTGGTTGTTAAAGGATATAGGCAAGAAGAAGGTATTGATTTTGATCAAACCTTTGCTCCAGTAGCCAGACTGGAAGCCATAAGGATGTTCTTGGCCTATGCAACCTATCAAGGATTCAAAGTTTACCAAATGGATGTCAAGTCAGCATTCCTGAATGGTAATCTTAAGGAAGAAGTCTATGTGGAACAGCCTTCAGGTTTTGTTGATCCAACTCTACCTCATCATGTCTATAGACTTAGGAAAGCTTTATATGGGTTAAAGCAAGCCCCTAGGGCTTGGTATGAAACCCTATCTAGTTTTCTCATTTAGAACAAGTTCTCAAGGGGGAAAATAGATAAGACTCTTTTCCTTAGGGAATCTAGAGGCAAAGTTATACTAGTCCAAATATATGTAGATGACATTATATTTGGGTCTATTGAAAGCAGCCTTTGCAAAAAGTTTGCAAAACTGATGCAAGGTCAATTTGAGATGAGTAGTATGGGAGAGCTAAAGTTTTTCTTAGGTCTCCAAGTTAAACAGACTAAAAGTGGTTTATCCATATGTCAGTCCAAGTTCACCCTAGAACTCATAAGGAAATATGGTATGGATTCATCCAGTACCATGAAAACTCCTATAGGGTCAAGTATGTCTCTTAGCAAGGATGATGCAGGGAAACCTGTAGATGAAACCTTGTATAGAGGGATAGTTGGCTCCCTATTATACTTGACTGCTAGTAGACCAGATATCATGTATGCTACATGTATCTGTGGAAGGTATGAAGCCTGCCCTAAAGAGTCTCATTTGACAGCAGTCAAAAGAATATTGAGATATCTAAAGGGCACTCCCTATCTAGGCCTCTGGTACCCTAGGAATGGAGATTTTGATCTAACAGGTTATTCAGATGCAGACTTTGCAGGATGCAAAGAAGATAGAAAAAGCACTACTGGAACCTGTCAATTCCTAGGTGGGAGACTAATTTCATGGAGTAGCAAAAAGCAAACCAGTGTGGCTATCTCCACTGCAGAGTCAGAGTATGTGGCTGCAGGAAGTTGCTGTGCTCAATTTCTGTGGATACAACATCAGCTAGAGGACTATGGATTTCAGGTAAGTAGAACTCCACTTTTCTGTGATTCTACTAGTTCTATTTCAATAGCTAATAACCCTGTATCCCATAGTAGAACAAAACATATTGAAATTAAATATCATTTTCTTAGGGAGCATGTAGAAAGAGAAGATATTTTATTAGAATATGTTAAAACTGATAATCAAGTAGCTGATATGTTTACTAAGCCCCTAGAAGAAGCTAAGTTCAATAGATTTAAAATTGAACTAGGTATGATAAACTTAGAGTAAGTTTACAGAATTGAAATTGGCTAAGTAAAAAGGTGTCGACACATAGACAAGTCTATGTCGACACAGAATAGTTGGTGTCGACACTTCAGGAAATAGGTGTCGACACATCTAGGAAGTTGGTGTCGACACTTCAGAATGTTAGTGTCGACACATGCCAAGTAGGTGTCGACACATCCAGATTGGTGTCGACACTTAGTATTTACTCAGAATTTTCTAAGTAAAGTCTCAACTATGTGTCGAGTTATGTGGTGTCGACACATAAACAAGTGCCGACACATAAAATCTGTTGACTACACATGTGTCGACACATATGTGTCGAGACATTATAAGTCAGTGTCGACACTTATTGCCAGTGTCGACACATTTTAAGTTAGCTGTCCCGCCTGTTCATCTTCAAAATCAGAAAGGTATAAATAGGGTTTTGTCTTTGTTTGTCGACACGCTTTCAAAGTTTCGAGACCAAAACTACTGTGTCGACACCTCTCTTCTCTCAAGACAAATTCTACAAACCCTAATGGCTCCTAAGCTTGAGGAGAACGTCAACGAAGGATATGAGCTGGTGCGCGGCGCTTTCAGTGATGCAGATCAAGAAATCAAGTCTGTCGTAACCCTAGTCGCAGATTCAGGGTTAGAGTATTTAGTTTCTGAACCTACAAAGATATGGAAGAAAGAGGTTCTTGAATTCCTAAATGGAGCTGAAGTGGATGAATCTGGATACAGAATCAAATCTAGAGTTCATGGAACTAAGGTTAAGATATCGCCAAAGAGCTTGAGGATGGTGCTTCAATTGCCAAGAACTCAAGATGAAGATGAAGTTACTGCATCCAGGACCAGGGAAGCTCTAACCTGGTGTGGACTTGATCCTAAGATGAAGATAGGTTCTGTTTTTAACAGGAAAGGCATGAACAGCCAAGGCAAATTCATGTCTGAAATTGTTGGAAAAGTATTACTCAGCAAGGCAGGAGGGCATGACAGAGTGTCTGCCTATATGTTTGGAATAATGACAAGGATAATCTTTACTCTGAAAATAGACTGGTCTATAGTAGTCTTTGAAAAGATTAAGGAAAGCTTGAAGAAGCCCAATCTGGGCAGAATCATTAGTCTATACCTAGCTGGTGCCATACCAGAGGTAATGCAACAAGCTGCAGGAAGCAAGATAAATCATATGAGAAGGATGGATCTGAGGATCTTTTCTAGATGGGACAGGGTGTTGTCAAAGGAGATGCCAACCCCTGAGAAGACAGTTACTGAGAAGGAGATTCCTCCAAAGAAGAAAAGGAAGACTGCTCAAGTGGCTCAAGAGTCCACTAGCAGCTCTAGAAGTGAAGAACAGGTTGTTTTCACTCCAGATGACCATGAGGAAGAGCCTGCAGTGAAGACTCCTGCTCCTCAAGAGGTTGCTGAGATCCAGGGGGAGCTGCCTCAAGCTAGCCCCATACACAAGGATCAAAGCAAGGGGGAGCTTCCAGTTGTAGAAGAACCCTCTACACTAGAAAGTGAACAAGCCACCACCATCATACTAGAGGTACTCACTGACATAAATACTTTAGAATTTCTTATAGAAGATGCTGATTTGTCTGATGTTCATCAGCAAACTCAGCTGGATAGTCAAGATCCAGATGCTGTTATAAAAGACACATCTGTTGTACAAGCAGTGGTTCCTGATCCAGTGGTTGAAGAGCAAAGAATGTCTCCAGTTCATTCACCACCAGAATACACCATGGAAGATTTATTTTTAAATTTAGACCAACAAGATTTTGACATGGACAAAGATGCTGCTGAAAGAGATGATGCTGCTGCTGAGGGGGAGCAAGTGCACATTATGGAAGTGCCTGTAAGGCAGGAATCTGAGAAGGCACCTGAAGTGCAGACAGAGAAGCCTCCAGGCCCTAAGGAGAGGGTTGACATTACCAGCTCCTCAGCATCTGAAGATGAGGAGGCTGCAAGGGATAGGAAAAAGAAAATTTATGTCTTCAAAAGAAGGAGCCAAAGTTACAAAAAGGCTCTCCAAACTGTTGCTCCATAGTATATAGTACAGACAGCCCCAGCTTTTGATCATAATGCACTGATGGTGGCAATGCAAATCAAGTTGGATGAGCAAAGGCAGGCCATAGAGAAATATGTAGATGAAGGGCAAAAATCACTCCAATTTGATCTGGCCCAGGATATAAAATCTATAAGGTTTGAAATGAACCAAAATAAGAAGGAGATGACAGACTGCTTCCACAAGGGTGGCAATGCAGTGGTGTACTTGGCAACCCACCAGGAAAAGATAAAGGCACAAGTGGATGACATAGCATTGAAGCAAGGGTATGTGCTTGAAACTCAGCTAAGAATGAATGACAATTTGACTGCTTCCCATAATGCTATTGTCACTGAGTTAAAGAACAAGGCTGCTGAACCTTCTACTTCCAATGCTACTATTAAAGCTGAATTTGGCAAAGCCTTTCAAGAAGAAATTTCTGCTGTTAAGACTGCTATCCAAGCCTCCCAGAAAGCCATATCTGACCAACTTCAAAAGCTCAAACCATTCTTTAAAGATGGAATCAGATACTTGGATAGTCAAATCAGATTTCAAAAGGATGATGTCAGAGATCATATGGCTAGAGAAGTCATAAAGGGGGAGAGAGTGTTAGTCAAGGCAAGCTCTGACCATGCTAAGTGGATATCAAATTCCATCAGAGCTACACTTGGGTATCCTCCTCTATGTGATGACAATGATGTTGCTGAATCTGGCATTAATCCTGCCTATCTTGGAGGTGAGCAACCAGAAGTAGCTCAGGTCATTTATCCACCTCCAGATTTTGAAATGATTCATGCTGAGGTACAGACCATGTACAGCCCATCTGGGGGCAAGGACAATGTCTATATTGAAAAGATTGTTCAGCCTATATCAGAAGCCATGCAAGAGGCATTGCAGAAAGAGGAAGAGACAAGGTTGTCTAAGAAGAGGTTTAGGGAACAAGCAGAACAAAGGCCAGACTTTGAACAGTGGAGCCCTACCTCTAGAAACATAATATTAACTGCCTGGAAAGCTGCCAAGGATAACACTCATGACAGGAACAAGTGGTTCTCTGAAGCTGAATGGAGAAAGCATGAATCTAGACAAGAGGCCATTGTTCAATACAGAAGGAAGGCAAAGATGGGAAAGCTACCTCCTACAGCTCAGGAGCCTAGCAAGTACTTTCCAAAGCCATATCACTATTTTGAGAGGCAGAAGATCAAAGTTGAAGAACTTAAAAAGAAAGATCTGAAAGGAAAGAAGCCTGTTGATGCTGAAACTGCTGATGCTGCTGTCCAAGCTAAAGTCCAAGCTGGCAAAGGAATAGTTATCAAGGAACCAGAACAGAAATAGATTAAGAATTTACTTGAAGATTATTTTGTAATCTTTTGAATGTAAAACATTTTTGTGAACTACTGAAAATGTATAAGACAAATGCTAGAACAATATATGATCAATATATTTCATGTTTGTTCTGTGAATGTGTCTATGTCTATTTCTTATTTGTTCTGAAATGATGAATTTGTATACATGTGAAATTAATACATGTTTATGTTTACCCTGCTGAATATAATCATGCTTTACATCATTTTGTAATTTTAATTATAAATGGTGTATATCATTGACTAAGGGTTATGACTTCTCCAAATAGCGGGAGATTGTTGGGTACATTGGTTAAATGTACCTGATTTGAAGAAGCCTCACCCAACTCAATGATATACATCATAATATATTTGATGTATGTTGAGTTTACTTGTGCAGGTTAAGTAATTACTGGACTGAAGCAAAAAGTTTCTAAGTCCATGTGTCGATACCCAGAGGGAAAGTGTCGACATTTAAGAAGACTTGTGTCGACACCCAGACAAGCAGTGTCGACACTTGGAGTCATTGTGTCGACACCTGGGATGCAGAGTCGACACCAGACAGAAAGTGTCGACACTTGGAGCTGTGTCGACACTCTGTGAAGAAAAGTGCAGATAGAAAGTGTCGACACTTAACAGTAGTGTCGACACCTTGAAGAACTGGGTCTACACCAGAAAGTGTCGACACAAGGAGCTGTGTCGACACTCAGCAAAAGTCAGCAGAAACTAAGTTAATGTGTCGACACCAAGAACAATGTGTCGACACTCAACAGAAGAGTCAGCACATGAAGTAAGTGTCGACACCTAGAACAATGTGTCGACACTCAGCTGAAGACTCTACACTTGAAGAAAGTGTCGACACATGGAGCTGTGTCGACACTTAGCAAAGAACAGAAATATCAACAAAATATTCTAAGTACAAGTGTCGACACTAAGGGAATGTGTCGACACTCAGCTGAAGTCTCAACAGAAGAATCAAGTGTCGACACAAGGAGCTGTGTCGACATTCAACAAGTATCAACATAGAAGACTATGTGTCGACACCAAGAAGCAGTGTCGACACTTAACAGATTCAACACAAGAAGTTGTGTCGACACAAAGGAGATGTGTCGACACTTAGAAGAATTCAGCAAGTTACAGAAGATCAAGTACTTGTGTCGACACTCAATTTCAGTGTCGACACATGCAGAAGAATCTGTGTCGAGACGTAGTATCTACAACACAAGGAGTTGTGTCGACACCTTGTAGACTTGTGTCGACACTTACACAACTGGTGTCGACACTTGGTCTATAAGTGTCGACACTTAAAGACAGAAAGTCTCGACACTTTCAGACAGTTAGAGATTTTCAAGAATTGACTGGATGACTTGACAGCTGCCGTTCCAGCCGGTCTACAGCACCTGTTAGAGATGTCAGAATTCAGTTATGGACCGGACCAGCCAGTCACCATGAAGAAGGCCTATAAATAGGCTCATACAGTTTACAGAAACTGTGGTTGTTGAGAAGGTGGATCAGATTGTTGTTGAACAAGTTATTAAAGTGGTTCACAGAGTTATTGATCAAGTATCAAATCAAGAAGATCTAGCTATCCAAGTGCAGATCTAAGAAGTTGGAGAGAGAGGGCTCCATCCAAGAAATCAGCCATTGGAACTAGGCTGAGAAGAAGGGTTCAGATTTATTCTGGATCTTAAGAAGTAGAGATCAAGGATCAACTGCAGGAGAATTCATTCTTATTCAGTTCTACTTTCAAGAAGCTTTGAAGAAAGCTAAGTCAGATTGAATCCAGCTGAGTTCTTCCAAGAACTCATCAAGAAACTCTCAACTCCCCTCTCTTGTTTCTGAGTTGTTGAGTTATTATTTCTAAAAATCATTTTATCTTGTAGGATCCTTTGGATCTGAGTGAATTGTAAGTCTGTAATTATAAAGGCTGAGGGTAGGGCTTGAGAGCCTGAGTGTAGGAGATTGAAATCTCTGAGTGTAGGCCTTATTGGCTGAGTGTAGGCCTTGTTGGCTGAGTGTAGGCCTTTGTGGCTGAGTGTAGGCTTTGGGATAAAGCTGAGTTGTAAGGCCTTGGGCCTGAGGTGTAGGAACCAATTTGGGTTCTGAGCTAGTGGAGAAGTTTGGCCGAATCTAGTACACTGCTAGATAGGCGAAGGGGGAAAGTGGATGTACCCAAAGCTTGGGGAACCACTATAAAACACTATGTCTGCTGTGCTGTGATTGTGTTTTGCTGTGTGATTACTGTGATAAAGTAGAGTAAATTCTGTGATATAACTGTTTGCTGCCATTAAAGTTCAAAAAGGATTAGGTCACCTATTCACCCCCCCCCCTCTAGGTGTTTAGGTACCATATCTTTCAGGGGCATATTGGTTTTCTAAGCTAGATTTGCGCTCGGGATATTATCAGTGAGGATACAAGAAGGGGACATCCAAAAATGGTCTTTAGCTCAAGATATGGACTGTACGAGTTCACTGTAATGTCGTTTGGGCTCACAAATGCCCCTTCGGCCTTCATGAGCCTAATGAACAAGGTGTTTGAACCTTATTTGGACATCTTCGTCATTGTTTTCATCGACGACATCCTTGTCTACTCAAAGACGGAGGAGGAGCATATTGAGCACCTGACCTTGGTATTGAAGAAATTAAAAGAGCACGCCTTGCTCGCCAAGTTCAGTAAGTGTGAATTCTGGCTTAAAGAGGTTGCTTTCTTGGGGCATGTGATCAGTGGAGCAGGACTAGCGGTGGATCCGGCAAAGGTGTGTGCCATGAAGGAGTGGTCTCCCTTGAAGTCGGTGGCCGATGTGCAGAGCTTCCTTGTACTTGTCGGGTATTATTGCAAGTTCGTAAAAGGATTCTCAAAGATTTCCCTCCCTCTTACTTCCTTGACAAAGAAAGGTGTGCCATTTGAGTGGACACCCCAATGTGAAGCGGCGTTCCAAGAGCTGAAGGATAGACTTACCTCCGCCCACATCCTAGCACTTCCGTCTGGGAAGGAAGGATTTCAAGTTTACAACGACGCGCCATATCAAGGAATGGGAGCGGTGTTGATGCAGCACGGACACGTGATTGCTTATGCTTCAAGACAGCTGAAGAAGCATAAAATCAATTACCCGATTCATGATTTGGAATTGGGAGCAGTGGTGTTCACCTTGAAGGTTTGGAGGCACTATTTATACGGCGTCCACTACGAGATCTTTTCAGACCATAAAAACTTAAAGTACGTTCATACACAGAAGGAATTGAACTTGAGACAACAGCGGTGGTTAGAGTTTCTGTGCGATTATGAGTTCACCTTGAACTACCACCCCGGAAAAGTGAACTCGGTGGCCGACGTATTGAATAGAAAAGTACTGGACTCGAGCCTAGAGTCTCGGTTGATGAGTATGGATTTAGCTCGGATGATTGAAGAGATGAATATTACTTTGGTATATAAGGCTCCTTCGGCAGAGTATACGGATTACCTGGCAACCATGAGCATAGTTTGCGATATCTGGGACCGAATCCGGGCAGAGCAAGGAAGGGATGCAGCTCTGGCCCCGACGATCAAGTCAATCGAAGATGGGACTACTGATGTGTATACACTAAAAGACGGTCTAGTTTATTTCCACGGACGGCTCTACATTCCCAAGGGCGGTAAAATCCGGGAGGATATCTTGAGAGAGGCACATTGCTCTCAATATTCAGTGCACCCAGGTATTGCCAGGATGTACACCGGCTTACGGAAGACCATGTGTTGGCCAAGAATGAAGAAAGATGCCCGATATTTTGTTACATATTGCGAAGCTTGTCAAAGGGTGAAGGCGGAATGCAAGAGTCCCGGTGGTTTGTTACAATCGTTGTCAATTCTCGAGTGGAAGTTTGAGGATATCTCCATGGACTTTGTCCATGGGTTACCTCGCTCATGCTCAGGAAATGATTTGGTGTGGGTGATCGTTGATCGACTGATGAAAGTAGCCCGATTTATCCCCATGAAGAAAGAGGCTCACGTGGATGTCTTGGTACGCCTCTTTGTGGAGCAGTTCGTACGGTATCATGACGTACCTAAGACAGTCGTTTCTGACCGGGATGGACGTTTCACCTCAAAGGAGTGGAAGGCGGTACATGCATATTTAGGTTCGCGCCTAACCTTTAGCATCGCGTTTCATCCTCAGACGGACGGGCAGTCTGAGAGTACCATCAGGAAATTGGAGGATCTGTTGAGATTATGTGTGTTGGATAGAGGAGATCCATAGGAAAGGCTCTTACCCCTGGTGGAATTCTCCTACAACAACAACTACCAGGCTAGCATTGGCATGGCGCCCCATGAAGCCCTTTACAGAAGAAGGTGTAGGACCCCCTTGTCTTGGGTGCAAGATGAAGGCCCGAAGGTTTTGGGAATTGAGTATATTGATGGCACTGATTCGGTGGTTAGACTAATACGAGATCGCATGTTGGAGGCTCAAGGTCGGCAGGCGAAGTACTATAATGCAAAGCACCGGATGGTGGAGTTTCAAGTGGGTGATAAGGCATTTCTGAAGATTCGGCCAATGCATGGAGTGTCACGGGTGCGTGGTGAAAAAAAGCTCAGCACAAGGTACGTTGGGCCATACACTGTATTGGAAAAGATTGGTCTGTTGGCCTATCGGTTGGAGTTATCGCCGGAGCTAGAGAATCTCCACGACGTGTTCCATGTGTCGTCGCTTCAAAAGGTGTTGTTGCGGCTTGATCAATATATCCCCACCACTGATGGTGTTGTGGAGACAGATAGGTCTGTGCGATTAGAGCCTGTGCGGATCGTAGACAACGAGACAAGGATTTTGCGCAGTAAAAGTGTTCCTTTGGTGAAGGTGTTGTGGTCTAATCATGGGAAGGAGGAGTATACGTTGGAGCCAGTGGACTTGACGCAAAATGCTACCCGGAGTTGTTTGCTCAAGGTAATTCTTAAAAGCATATTTTATTTTTTGTTATGCTTTTCTCCCCATAGCCTTAGCCTGATTTTGGGGACGAAATCTTTTATTTTGTTTATAGGATTTGTAACGTACCAATTCGCACTAGGCTCCTCGTGCGCGTTTTTGGAGTCAGGAGGGCTGACTTGGGTTCAGGGGAGTGCTGGCAGTGAGGCTGCACTTGTGAATGAGAGGAGAAATCAGTCCAGAATAGGACATGGGTAGAGACACGGGCTTGTCCCTACCTGTGTGGGAGAGACCAGTTCTCGAGTCGACGACTCAAATATGTCCAGAGAATGACACGGGTAGTGACACAGACGTGTCACTACCTGTGAGCATGGAGACACGGTAGGGGAATGGCATGCCCACTACCCGTGTATGTACAACCGCTATCCCGTGAAGGACACGGGTAGAGATACGGGCGTGTCCCTACCTGTGTCGATCCAACCATCTCTCGACTCGACAAGTCGAGTTATCCCAGAGAAGGACACGGGTAGTGACACAGGCGTGTCACTACCCGTGTGCGTGTCGAGTGGAGCACAACGAAGCGTCCCCAAGAAGGACACAGGTAGAGACACGGGCGTGTCCCTACCCGTGTGCGTCGAGTTGAGATCGACGAAGCGTGTCCAGAGAAGGACACGGCCAGAGAACACGACTGTGACATGTGTACACGGGTATGGACACGGGCGTGTCCCTACCCGTGTCGAGTATTGAACCGACACTAAAACCGTCGTCGACGCTTCGCCCGAGCAGGACACGGGTAAGGACACGGGTGTGTCCCTACCCGTATCACTTTTCATTTATAAGGGTTGTGAAAACCCTAGCCGTTTTCACTCTTCATTCCAACCCTTTTCCTGAGAGAAACTTCTATAGAGAGGGAAAGCTGCTGGAGCAAGTCCTAGAGGAGAAGATCCACCGCCATCGTGTAGGAGAAGATGTCGTCGCCGCCGTGAAGGAGAAGATGATGCCGAGAAGAGTCACAAGATCCATGGCCGGAAATAGTGGAAGCGCTGGAAATGAGGTGAGCTTCCTCCCCTCTCCCTTGATGCTAGATCTGTAGATATCTAGGTGAGATGTCGACTCAAAAGAGTCTTGACTAGCGAGATGGTGATTTCTCTAGGAAGAGGTCGTTCTAGGGCTTGTGCTCTAAGGCTAGTTGTGTCTTCAACCTCTCCAACCTTCTATGTGAAGGTGGGGAATGGTTTCGTGAAGAATCATGGCCTCAAGAGGGTGAATAAGGGAGGAGGAATTTCTGGTGTGATTTTGGTAGACCGAGTTGAGGAGGAAGATGAACCGATGTCATTCATTCCGACTTAAGATGCGTGCAGAATCTGTGTTCTTTGCGCAGCGATCTTCTTGGACATTTTCAGGTGTGATATGTCCAGATCTGGGCTTTCAAGTAAACATGAGCGTTGAAGTCCTTGAAAATACCTTTCCAACGAGTAGTTGCGCGACTTCAGGCGAAGTCTGTAGCCATGGGAAAGTCCGAACGAAAATGACATCTGATAAATCTTGCATGCAGAAATTGTGTTCTGTACGCAGCGGACTTCAAAGCTGATTTCAAGTATGATACTGTTGAATCTGGGTGGGTTGTGGTCTGAACATAAAAGTTGTAGTCCATGGAAAGACCTTTCCATCGAGAGGTTGCACGCCTTCACCGGGATCATGTAGCTTCGGAAATCTCCTATCGAATTTGCTGTCTAGATTTATTCTGCACTTAAATTCCGGGTTTGGTATAACATGGATTTGGATTCGGTGGATTCAATGTTGCAATTAACTTGAGGTTTGGGTGAGCTCTTTTATGTTAATCATCTTAGTTCTATAATTGATGAAATTTAATAATTGGATCCCATGAAATTGATTTGTGAAGCGAAGCATACTTAAACGGAAAGATTTGATAGAAATTGGTAGACTAATATAAATGTGCATCATGTTTATAGTGTGTGGAAATCATATGGAATGACATGTAGAAAGATAATCTATGGCCATGTGAATAACTGTTTAACAGATTGAATTTAGTAGTCCAATGCTTAGAGTGTCGTCTCCCTATGGGTAGCATTGTGGAAGGGTTTAAGTGCGGTGTTGGCCGTCACTAGTTGGGATTGCTTTGAGATGAGTAAAATTCGGACGGTTAGGCTTGGTCCTCGGTGTTCATTTCCTGGGGCTCCTTCCATGTCGAGTGGATGGTTAGGCTTGGTCCTCGTTCTTTCTCCGAGGCTCCTTCCATGCCACGGTGATGTGGAATTGCATGCGGTGTGAGTCGACACGCGGTGTCGTAATCCTGTGTTAAGGATAGTGTGGCAGGTCTACGGGCTCGCCAATCGTCACACCGACGGGAGTTGACAGTTAGACTTTGGGCAGTTGGGCTTGGTCCTCGGTGTTCACGTCCCGGGGCTCCTTTCGTGCCAAGTGAACGGTTGGGCTGGGTCCTCGTGCTTACTTCTGAGGCCCCTTCCGGGTCACACAAGGCCAGTTCGGGGCTTGGTTCTCGGTGCACATCTACCCGAGACTCTCGTTGGGCTATAGTATGCATGAGCTCCGTTGTTGTGTTCTTAGCATTGAGGCGTACGGAGGCCTAAGTGAAGCAGTGTAGATGCCCGCTTGGTAGTAGAGATGCCCGCACTACTGTCGCCGCCTGGCTACGGCGGTTGATGCCTGAGAGGTTAGCTACCTGCTCGAATAGTGGGAACTATACTCTATGTCGACATAGCAATTGCATGTGCTTGAACATGGGTGAGTCATTTCATAGCATACATACCATTTCATAACATTGCACAACAAGAACCTCATCGTATAAGTTTATATGGGCACTCCTATATGATGAGTTACTTTATGTAAACCAATCCTTAACTTATAAGCTTGTATGGGCATCCTTATAAGTTAAGTTACTTTCCTGTTGTAATTACTTGTACTTGATGATTGTTATATCTCTTGTAGAACTGCTAGATTAAAATGTTGTTAATCTTATTATACTATTACCACCTGCTTGTACCTGTTACCTTACTTGTTATATATTGTACCCTTGTTCCTTTCTCCGCCCGGTGTCGAGGAGTCGTCGGGGGAGCGGATGTGAAGCCACTTAGTCTTTTCGACAAACGGTTGTTACATCTTCCTTTTTAGGAGGTCACCCCGCAGGTAGAGCAGTCACAGACTTTGCAGCAGGACAGCCGGGCCAGGACGACAGGGCCTAAAGGGACGGTGTCATCACTACCGTCAGTTACTGATGTGAGTGTTGAGCGACTCTGATGTAGCACGTTGGGCGTTTATTAGTTGTACTCTGATATTGTAGAATCATGTTTTAGCTTCTCTATTTTTATGTACTTTGGACATATATACTTTGTGTGGATTTGACTTCTCTTAATATTATATTTTGGTTGGGTTGACATAATTATTGATATTGGTTGTAGCCGGCGGAACAGGCGTCTTGTGGTACAGGTTAGCTCGTGCGCTAATGCTACCGTAAGGCGGCTGTTCCGGGCATAAGACCCCCTTCTTGTCGTGTTTCGGGATCCGGGAGGGGGGTCTTACACATTTTAAAATAGCAAACCCCTCTCGGTGCACCCGTCAGCAAACCCCTCTCGGTCCACCCATCAGCAAACCCCTCTCGGTGTACCCGTCAGACTTGTCCCTCCACTTGTAACACCCCCATCCGTCACATGGGATATAGCAGAAGGTCCGGCCGGGGCCCCACGCCATATATCACAGACAACTAGTGCAGTTACGTATTAATACCAAATTACTGCTAAAGGAACACGCGACCTAACTCAGAGCATTATAGCGGAAGCTTTTTAAAACAGTTATAAGAACCCAAGCCACAACATGAATGTCCACTAAAAACCCATAGTAGGAATGAGCGTACAAATAGACAAAGTATTTGGTCTTATGGCCTTACAAGAGTTTACTTTAAATAATAAATATATTCCAAACATCGGCACGCAGGTCGGCCACACATGAGCATAAAAGTAAACATTTATTTTTGGCCTTCGAGGGCCTGCACAGCACCCAGGGCTTCAGCCCGCTACTTGCCACTAGGCTCCGCAACACCTGCAATCAACATTCCACTATAGCAGTGGCAAACAAAAGCAACGGTCAGCTAAGGCTGACCAAATTATAACAACCTCACCCCTAAATAGGGGCGGCGGTGCTCTTTCCCTGCATTTTATTAGTATAACAAGACAAGATAGTGAAAGTATAATTTAAGCACACTTCACCACAGGCGTAGGCACGCACGACCACACACCCCATGCTCTCAGGGCACATTCTCGGTGAACCTAGTCCACCACCTCCCCAGGACGGCAACATCGTGAGCATTATAGTCTTTCCGGCCGAAGCCTAAGACCCGCCCTCTATGCCATCGGTAAGTGCTAAGTACCTTAGGTCTCTTTAACCGAACTACATAGAGCGGGTACGGTTCCACTCAACACGTTGCTCACATCGCCACAACATTTTAGGTCATCGACGCGAGTCAAGCTTCCCCGAGTCCCGAAGTATCGATCACACAGTTTTACATAAACCCGTTATGTACAAGTTGCCTCCTAGGCCACCAAGATGGCAGAACCACGCATCTGCCCAGTTTTCTGAGTGCACCTTGGGGTTAGTCCACAAGGCTCCCTGTTGCAATCTACTACGTAGAAAACCCAAAAACAATCATCGACACGGAGTATTCTCCGGCTATTCATGCATAATGAAACATCACCGATCCAGACCAGCTTGTCCGGGTAGGCTCCACACACCATGCATATGTCTGTACTTCGATTTCGGACTCTACATGAAAAACTAGGAGGACTATTCATGTCCACCCGAAGGAACACCTCACACTCACCGCATACTCGCAAGAGCGGGTTTCCTATACAGAAAGGAAGAGGACTTTACATGTCCAAGAAGAGAATTGTTACCCTAGAAGTTCGTTTAGGCCCCATGGAGAAGAGAAGAAACTTAGACGGATGAAAAACTCCGTAACGGCCTCGCCTCCAAGGATCTGGACTCAGCTTGCCATTCGGAGCTCCGAAGCTCCACCGGCGGCCGGATTTCTCCTTCTTCTTCAACCTTTGCTCTCCCCTCTCTCTAACTCTTTAAAAAGAGAATGGTCAAAGGAAAAATGAGGAATAAATTCTCCATTCCCGACCTTATCATTGCAGAAATAGTTCTGGGCAGTCAGATCCCATCTAAGTAAAACGAACGGCCTCAATTCGCCCTTCAAATCATTTTCCTGGGCCGAACACGGCCTGTGACACGCCTGTGTGACAGGCCGTGTCTCACGATCTGAACACGATCGTCGAATGTAGAATAGGACACAGGCTCAAACACGCCCGTATACTGCTTGACACGCCCGTGTCAGCTTATGACATGCCAGTGTCATGGGGTGTGTCCCTCAAGCAACACAGGAAACTGTCATGTCCCGACCAGGATACGGGCTTAGACATGCCCATGTCAACATTTAACACGCCTGTATCAACAAGTACACCCCAGTGTTCCAGGTTGTGTCCCTCACCCGACACAGCCCATCTAACACAGAGAAGGACATGGCTCTGGACACGCCCGTGTCCGACCTGGACACGCCCGTGTCAGACCTGGACACGCCCGTGTCCCAGGTCGTGTACCTCACTTAACACCACCCTGCCGACACAGAGCAGGTCACGGCCCTGGACACGCTTGTGTCTCAGGCCGTGTACCCGACCTCCAAGGATCGTTGAATGCATTTCGTCGACCACACGGAAAATCGTTGAACTCATAGCAGGACACGGCCATGGACACGCCCGTGTTCCAGGCCGGGTGACCCTTATCAGGCCCCAGATTGGCATTAAGACGCTACCAGATCATTTCCGAGTTTTTGGGCGTTACAATTCTCCCACCTTAAAAGAATTTCGTCCCAAAATTATAGAATGAAAAGTACTCAAACTTAAACTGTACATGAGTAGAACAGCTCGGGATACTCCTCATTAATGGTCTGCTCTCGCTCCCACGAAAGCTCCTCACGACCGCAGTTATCCCATCAGACTTTGACCATCCTGATGTCTTTGTTACGAAGTCGCTTGACTTCAGAGTCCTCAATGCAAACGGGCTTGACCTTCGTCGTCAACCCACTATCAACAGGTACCTGATCGACCACAACCACTTGTAAAGGCTCCTGCACTGCCTTCCGCAACACCGATATGTGGAATATGTCGTGTAGACCACTCAGCTCCACCGATAACTTCACTCGATAAGCCGCTTCACCAATTCGCTCTAGAATCTCAAAAGGTCCAAGGTACCTTGGACTCAGCTTCTTCAAGCGTCGTATCCAAGAGACACCCTTGAACGGCTTAATTTTCAAATATACCCAGTCGCCAACAGTGAACTCAATGTTCCTGTGCTTGGCATTATAATATTTATCATGAATGTCCTGAACAATCATCAATCATTCTCGTATTGTGTGTACCAACGAAGTGGCGCCTTCCACTTCTTGACATTTGTACAACTTCGACTCACCCATCTCCAACCATGACAACGATGTACAACCCCGTGTCCGGCGAGCAAGTTCAACAAAGGCCAAGCAGGCGAGCTCGGCGAGCTCGGCAGCAGCAGGCGAGCCCAGCAGCAGTAGGCAAGCTCGGCGGCAGCAGGAGAGGGCCTGAGCTCGGCATCCGTCGACCAGAGATCGACGATCGGCGACCCAGAGCTCGGCATTCGCCGAGCGAGCTGCAACTCGCGACCCGCAGTGGAGCTCGGCAGCAGCTGGCGAGCAAAGCACGCCGAGGTAGCCAGGGGTCCCAGCTCGCCTGAGGATCGGAGGTATTTTTTACTGTTTTAAGCCCTGCTGGCCTGCCCATAGCCCTTCGAAACAGCGGAGTTTGGCTGTTGGCAGGCCCAGCCAAGGGTTTCCTGGTAATTTCAGGTCAGCTATTTTGGTTATTGGCAGTCCAGGTTTTGAAAACTATAAATAGGACCCAAGGGGTACCCCTGAAGGCACGTTTTTTCCTTGTGCTCCTCTCCCCAAATTCTCTGTGCTTTCTGAGGGTACCTTAGCTCGGCTTCAGGCTAAGGAGGGGAAGCGCTCTGAGATCTTCCGGGTTTGTGGTGGGACCTCCCCGCCGAGCCCTTGGGCCTGTTTCTCCCTGTCTTGTTGTTTTTCCTTGCAGGAACGAAGTAGGCGCGAGACCACCCCTTTCCCCAAGGGCGAGCTCTACAGGAAGCCGGGTTCCGGTTTCAACATTTTGGTGCGGTGAGCGTGGAGCGTGGTCAGCACAGAAAAGTTCTCGCGAGTTCAATGACAGGGCAAGGATCCGACAGGCCGAGCTCGCCGCCCCCCCCCCCCCCCCCGCCTCTCGCAACGGTGGGCATGTTCGAGGACTTCAGAAGCGAGGTGCTGAATCTGGTCAAGTTCGCACTCGGCACGCGGGCCGAGTGCTCGACTCCGGCAAATCAGATCGCGGCCGCCCCCTCATTGGGCGAGGACGCTCCCGGCAGGCGAGCTGGGAAGGAAGTTGCCGAGGAGGGCCGTGGGTGCGAGCTCCCCGGGCGCGAGCTCTTCCCCGGCTCGGTAGGCCGAGGTCGCTTCGGCGAGCTGGGCTCACGAGACTCGCCAGCTCGCCCAGTAGGGGGAGGGAGTCCTTTCAGCGAGCTGGTCTCTTCAGCTCCAGTTCCAGATGGGTTCAGGGAGCCCGAGATGTCCTATTACACTGGGAAGGGAGACCCGGTTCAACACGTCCAGTGGTTCGAAGACGTGGTCTCCATCCGTCAGATGTCGGACGGATTCAAGTGCCGTCTCTTCGCCATCACCCTCCGGGATAAGGCGAGGGAGTGGTTCCACCAGCTGCCGGCCAGTTCCATCTATTGCTTCGAGGACCTACGCCGAGGGTTCATGTTGAGGTTCACTACCGCAAAGAAGAGGAAGAAGGAGTCTGAGTCCCTGTTCCACATAAAGCAGGGGGTGAACGAGACGTTAGGGAGCTACGTCGATCGGTTCCAGGAGGAGGTTACCCAAGTCCAGGAGATGCCGGGCCACAGTCTGATGATGGCCTTCACCCTGGGCCTGCAGCAGGGTTTCTTCCGCATGGAACTGAAGAGGATTCCCCCTCTCTCCTACGAGGAGCTGATGGAGAGGGCGGCGAGAGAGGTCGACGGGGAGGCGTCGAACCCAGAATTTGCGAGGAAGTTGGCCAGGTGGGCGACTGAGGAGGAGAAGGAGTCGAGGGGAGGAAGAAGACAGGAAGAGAGGAGGGAGGAGCCCAGGCAGAGGGAGCAGAGGCAGCTCCAAGGACAGCAACCGGGATGGGGGCGTCAGGAGCCCGACCGTAGGCTGGGCTGGAGACCAGAGTGGCAGGGGCAGGGGCCACAGAGGGGATACTACGGGAGAGGCCACTATCAGGGGAGGCAGGACCAGTTCCACCCCCCAGGCTGGAGGCAGGGTCAGAGGCCCCGGCTCCCCGATCAAGAGGAGGCCATGGCCATAGCCTTGGGGGCCAGGAGAGGAGCGTGGAGGAGAAGAAGGAGGGAGGTTAGGGTGGAGCTACCCTATTGCGACTTCCATCAGGAAGAGGGGCACGCAACAGCCACGTGCCCAGAATTCTTGGAGATGAGAGGGAACAGGGAGCAGCAGCAGCAGCAGGGGGCACGGCAGGAGGTGAGGATCGAGGAGGTCCTGCCTCGGGCGGAGGAGGATCGGTGCGAAGACCGGGTGGATGTGGGAACCCGAGGAGGGATCGGGATGATCCACGGGGGAGCAGGGATCGAGGCTTCCCGCAAGGCTAGCCTCCACACCATGTACCGGCGAAGCGTCGCCTCTACATCCCAAACCCCGCCACCGGAGGAGAGGATCACCTTTTCCAGGAGTGATCTACCAGACCACGAGGACCCGTTCTGTGATGCGCTGGTCATCAAGACGGCCATCAAAAACTTCACCGTCTCACGGATCCTCGTGGACAACGGAAGTTCCGTCAACGTCGTCTTCAAAAAGGCGTTCGACGCAATGAAGGTGGAGGCGAGAAGAGTGCTGGCCTCGGATGGCCCCCTGTTCGGGTTTTCAGGGGAAAGGAAGGAGGTAGAAGGAGGAGTCGGACTCCATGTCACCTTGGGGGGGCAGTCCCGAAACTGCAAGTTCGTCATTGTGGACGCCCCCAGCAGCTACAGCGCCATCTTTGGAAGGCCCCTGATCAGCGCCTTCCGCTGCGTCCCCTCATCTTTTCATCAATGCTTGAAGTTCAACACCGAGGGGGTCCAAGTCAGGGTTAGGGGAGACCCAAAGGTGGCGCGGGAGTGTTATGTCACTGCGGTGAACACCATCTCTTGGCAGGAGGGAGCCGAGGAGATGGGGCGAAGGATGGAGGAGGTCGAAGAGGAAGCAGAGGGGGGAGAGCTGGGAGAGAAGGGCTACGCAGAGGAAGCGGCCGGAGGAAGTTTGGAGGTGACCGAGGTGAGGGTCGAGGAGGAAGCGATGGAGGTAGAGGTCCCCGCTCCGGAGGAAAGGGACGCCGAGGGATGGGCGGAGCAATCCAGGCTGGAGGCAGCTGAGGAGGTGGTGGAGCTGGAGGTGATCACCCGAGGAGGAAGGGTGGAAAAGATCCGCGTCAGCGGGGGGCTGACCCCGGAGGACCAAGGCAGGATGCTGGAGTGCATCCAGAAGAATGTGGACATCTTCGCCTGGAACGCCGCGGAGATGCCGGGGGTTGACGCGGATGTGGCCTGCCACCGCCTCAACTTGGACCCGGGAACACGCCCCGTTCAGCAGAAGAAAAGGTCCACTGCGGACAAGCTGGCGGAACCCATCAGGGAGGAAGTGGCGAAACTTCTCAAAGCGGGCTTTGTGTCCGAAATTCAATACCCTGGATGGGTCTCGAACGTCGTGATGGTCAAAAAGGGAGACGGCCGCTGGCGCTTATGTATCGATTTTTCCCTTCTTAATAAAGCTTGTCCTAAGGATTGTTACCCCTTGCCTCGGATCGACGCGCTGGTTGACTCAGCCGTCGGTTTTTCTGTAATGAGTTTTTTAGATGCATTTTCAGGTTATCATCAGATCAGGATGCACCCCCCGGACATAAAGGATGTCTCATTCATTACAGGGGACGGCTGCTACTGCTATAAGATGATACCGTTCGGGCTGAAGAACGCTGGAGCCACCTACCAAAAAATGATGGATAGGGTCTTCAAGGAGCAGAGGGGGAGGAATCTGGAGGTATATGTAGATGACCTCATGATCAAGAGCCGGGATGTGGACTCCCACCTCCGAGACCTGGAGGAGACCTTCGCCACCCTGCGCGAGTACAAGATGCGATTGAATCCACTAAAATGTGTCTTTGGGGCCAGCAGGGGAAAGTTCTTGGGGCATCTCCTCACCCCCGCAGGGGTCGAGCCGAACCCAGACAAGGTCAAGGCCATCTTGGAACTGGGATCCCCGCGGAATGCAAAGGAAGTCCAACGGTTGACAGGGAAGCTAGCAGGGCTGAGTCGCTTCCTCTCTCGGGCAGGGGAGAAGTGCTCCCCCTTCTTCAAGACACTGAGAGGGGGTCAGAGGTTTGAATGGAGTAGGGAATGCGAAGAGGCCTTCCAGGCCCTCAAGGTGCAGTTGACACAGGCTCCGCTGCTCCAAGGACCAAAGGAGGGGGAGGATCTGTTCCTGTATTTGGGAGTCGGGACGGAGGCCTTAAGCTCGGTCCTGGTTCGAGAAGAAGGGAAGAGATAGCTCCCAGTCTATTATGTGAGCCGGGTCTTGAGGAAGGCCGAGCTCCGGTACCCGATCTTGGAGAAGCTCGCGTTCGCCCTAATCATCTCGGCTCGGAGGCTGCGACCCTATTTCCAGGCACACTCGATCCGAGTAGTGACCGACCATCCCCTCCGCAACATCTTCGAGGGGGTGGAGCATTCAGGCAGATTGGCTAAGTGGTCGGTGGAGATGAGCGAGTTCGACGTCTCCTTCGTTCCGCGGCTCTCGATCAAGGCCCAGGCAATGGCCGACTTCCTTGCTGACTATGTGGTGGAGGTGGCGGAGGAAGAACTCACTCGCCCGGCTCCCTGGAAGGTGAGAGTGGATGGAGCATCGGGAAGGCATTCCTTAGGAGTAGGAGTGATCCTAGAAAGCCCCCAAGGGACCCGAATCGAGCAAACGGTGGTGGTGCACTTTCCCATTACCAACAACCAAGCCGAGTACGAGGCCGTGATAGCAGGGCTTCGTCTGGCCAGGGAACTTGGAGTGTCAGATGTGGAGGTCCTCACAGACTCCATGGTAGTAGCCTCCCAAATCAACGGGGAGTTTGAGGCAAGGGAGCCCACCCTGCGATCGTATTTGGCCAAAGTAAAGGGGATCATTGGAACTTTTCAAACCTTTGCCATCCAACATGTGCCCAGGGAAGAAAATGAACAGGCCGATCAGTTGGCTAAGCAGGGTCCCCAGGTGGGGGGCACCATCACCGACCTGTTTCGCCCCTCCATCGAAGAAGGAGAGCTCATGGAGATCGATCAACAAGCTTCATGGATGGATCCTGTGATGGTTTTTCTCTCCACGGGAGAGTATCCAGAAGGGGTGGACAAGAAGAAGCTGAGGTACAAGTCAGCATACTACCTCCTCCAGGACGGGCAGCTATACAGAAAGACCCTCTCAGGGATGCTGGCCCGCTGCGTGGCCGAGGGAGAAGTGCGAAGGATCTTGGAGGAGGTCCACTCCGGGGAATGTGGAAGTCACTCCGGGAGTCGGACCCTGGAAGGAAGAATAGTCAGGCAAGGTTATTTTTGGCCCACCCTGGGCCGGGACGCTGTAGAATTCGCAAGAAAATGTCACAAGTGCCAACTGTTTGCCCCTCTCCAGCTGCAGCCGGCCCAACGGCTCCGTAGTATCACGGCCCCATGGCCCTTCGCAATCTGGGGAATGGATCTGGTTGGGCCGTTTCCCCAAGCCAGCGGTCAGAGAAGGTTCCTCCTAATGATGATTGACTACTTCTCAAAGTGGATGGAGGTGAAAGCGTTGGCTAAGGTGACCTCCCAGGTGATCAGGAACTTTGTATGGGGGGAGATCATCTGTCGCCACGGGCTGCCCCAGGCCATCGTAACAGACAATGGGCCTCAGTTCGCTAGCGCCGAGTTCACCAGCTTTTGCGAACAGCTTGGGATCGATCTCAGGTTCGCCTCGGTTCATCACCCCAGGAGTAACGGACAAGTGGAGGCCGCAAACAAGATCATCGTCAACCTCCTCAAGAAAAAGGTGGAGAACCTAAAAGGGAGCTGGGTGGAGCAGCTTCCCGCGGTCCTCTGGGCCCTGAGGACCACCCCCAACACAGCTACAGGAGAGACCCCCTTCAAACTCTCCCACGGATGCGAGGCAGTGCTCCCCATTGAATTCGAAGTCCAAACGCCGCGAGTCGTGACAGCAAAGGAAGGCCGCGAGGAATGGCAAGCAGAGAATGAGGAGGAACTAAGGCTCTCCCTTGACATGGTGGAAGAAGTAAGAGACCTTTCCGCCATCCGACAAGAGGAGGTAAAAAGAAGAATGGCCAAATACTTTGATAAGCATGTCAGGATCAAGCAGTTCGTGGAGGGGGACTTGGTGTTGAAGAAAGTCGATGCAGCAGGGAGGTCGGCATCAGTAGGGAAACTCAATCCCAGCTGGGAGGGACCGTTCATTGTAAAGGTGGCCTTGGGGTCGGGGGGCTATCGACTTCAAAATGTAGAAGGCGAGACCTTGAGTCTCACCTGGAGTGGTGACGACCTCAAACGCTTTTTTCCCTGAACCATGTAAGCAACACTCCGATTATAATAAATTCTTTCAAGCTCTCTGATCTCGTTGCAATTGGCCTGCATGGTGGAATATGATGTATTTTGGACCCCGAGCAGATCCCGCTGTCAGGCTCTCACCTAGCTGACAGGGCTGGAAGTCACTCGGTGTCATCCTTGGCCTCGAGCAGATCCCGCTGTCAGGCTCTCACCTAGCTGACAGGGCTGGAAGTCACTCGATGGTGATGTAGTTTGGACCCCGAGCAGATCCCGCTGTCAGGCTCTCACCTAGCTGACGGGGCTGGAAGTCACTCGGTGTCATCCTTGGCCTCGAGCAGATCCCGCTGTCAGGCTCTCACCTAGCTGACAGGGCTGGAAGTCACTCGATGGTGATGTAGTCTGGACCCCGAGCAGATCCCGCTGTCAGTCTCTCACCTAGCTGACAGGGCTGGAAGTCACTCGGTGTCATCCTTGGCCTCGAGCAGATCCCGCTGTCAGGCTCTCACCTAGCTGACAGGGCTGGAAGTCACTCGATGGTGATGTATTTTGGACCCCGAGCAGACCCCGCTGTCAGGCTCTCACCTAGCTGACAGGGCTGGAAGTCACTCGGTGTCATCCTTGGCCCCGAGCAAATCCCGCTGTCAGGCTCTCACCTAGCTGACAGGGCTGGAAGTCACCCGATGATGTCGGCCCTGAAGTCGTCAGGTGTAGGTCAAAATCTGTGGCAGGAAACGAAGGGGAAGGGTTTTGACAGGGCGAGCTCGGGCTCGGCGAACTCAGATCGGCATAATCAAGAAAGTAAGCTGGACCGGAGGGGTCGGCATAGGCGAGCTCGGGCTCATCATCCCCGGCTCGGCGTAGGGAAGCCGGCCGCGAGCCCGGGCCTCGCCAAAGACGAACCTGACCAGGGCTCCTCGCACACCAGGCCCATCATACTTCGAGAAATTTCTTCGATGAGCACAACCTGGGCGGCTCGTGTGCGAGTAGAGGTAGGCAAAAAAAAAAAGGCAGGAGGCCGCGCGCGAATCGTAATGGCGTAATAAGGGCGGAGGGTAGCTCGCCAAGAAATCATTGGGACTCGGCGAACACTCCAAGCACACCGCTCGCGGGCGCGCTCTCATAATCACTACTCGCGGAACCTGTCTCGGCGAGGTCGCGGGAGAAAATACATTCATGACAATGAACATAGTAAAAAGAACACTGGTATGATCAAAACACCTTTTTATTATTTATAAATGTACAGGGAGCTCGCCTCTGCGAGTAGTCAAAAAAGAGAAAAGACAAATACTAGGCCGTCAGCTGGCCTCGCCCCCTCCGCCGGACTGATCCTCGCCGTCGCCCGAGTGTTCCTGGAAGCTCTTCCCGAACATAGCGTCCAGGCTGTCCTCCTTCTCGCTGGGTGGCGTCGCCGGAAACAGACTCGGCATCAGGTCCCGAGCTGAGATCTCCCCGCATCCTTCCACCAGCACCCCTGAATCCTTCATCATCGCGAGGGTGCACTCGGCGGTCTGAATGGAGTTGATCCGCAGTCTCTCAACGAGGTCCGCCTCGCCGAAGATGCGCGGAGACTTGTAGGGGAGAGTGGGATCGATGTCGTGCCCCGGGAAGAAGATCTCCGCCTGGCGGCGCACTTCGCCGAGAAGGTGCTGGTGCGTTCGCGCTCTCCAACTCGCCAAGGCGTGCGCGCAGCTGGACGATCTCCTCCCCTCGCTCAACATCGCGAGCCTGGAGCTCCCCGGCAGCGTCAGCGTCCACGGCCAGCTGCGCGCGCAGGCGGCCATTCTCCTCCTCAAGCTCAGTATTGCGAGCCTGGAGCTCGCCCGCCGCCTTGGCATCCTGGAAAAAGAGTTCACTTAGCAGCAGCACAAGGAGCTTTCCAAAGTAAAAAAGTGGTGCGCGACACTTACCAGCCCGCCAGCAGCCTTGGCGAGGAGACCGTCCGCGATGCCGAGCCGCCTCGCCTGATCGGCAACCTGCTCCTTGGCAAGGTCGCGAGCTTGCTCGGCCTTCTCGAGCTGGTGACTGAGGGCGAAGCCGCGGCGCGCCAGCATGTGGTGCAGCTCCAGAGTCCGCAGGTGGGACTGCAAGCCTTCATGACCGAGCTGCCGGAGGGTCGCCCTCTTGTAGGCCTCGGCATCTTCCCGGCCATAGAGGCCGAAGCCGAGGGCGTAGGCGTGACCGGTGGCGGGTTCGCGGTCGTGCCAGGACGGGTGCAGGGTGGAGACGGAGACTCGATGTGCGAGCTCGTCCCACTGCAACATGGGCTCGCCCGCGGAATCCTTCCAGCGCGCGCCGAAGTTGAAGAGGGGGTGCTGCTTCGGCGGCGCGCGCTCGCGGGCAGCCCTCTTCGCCGAGGGAGGAGGGGAGATCGCGGCCGAGGAAGAGGGGGCCTTGCCACCCTTTCTGCCCTTGCTGGTAATCTCCTTCAGCGGGCTCCCCGGAGACACGTCGGGAGGGGTCTCCGATGAGCTGATGTACTTGGGGCTGGACTGATGTTGTTGTTGTTGTTGCCCCCGCGAAGCCAGCAGGGCTCTCCGCATCTTCTTCACCTGGCGGGGGCCGGATGGCGGGTTCGACCCCGCGTCCTCGGGTCGCCTCTTGCTGGAAGAGGGCTGCGAGGAGAGCGCCTCGTCTCGGCAGGCCGCTGCCGCCGCCCTCTCGCGAGCAAGAGGGTCAGTCTCCAGCCCCGGGTCCGCAAAAGGCGGGTTCGCGGGGATTATTCGCTCCCCTGAAAGGAAAGTACTTGGAAGGTTAGGAAACTCAGGAAACTCAGGAATGATAATGTGCCGAGTCCGCAAGTAAGGCGAGCTCGGCAAGAGGAAGGAAACGTACCTTCGCCGGGCAGAATCGGGGGGAGCGCGTCGAGGCCCCTCCGCAGGAAGGCGACCTCGAAGTCTTTGTGGAGGAAGAATTTGTGGAGCTCGGCGTCGTTGCCGGACACGGCCGGCGGGCGGTACACCTCCTCGCCTTTCTGTTGCGGCGAGTAGGGGATGTTGCCGAGATCGCCCTTGATGAAGGCGATCTTGGTCATCCAGGTGTGGTGCTTGTTCGCGATCTCGCGAACTTTGATCAGGGAGCCGCCGAAGTAGGCGACCCCGTCCGTCGTCGCCTTGTATGAGAAGAGTTTCCTGAACACCGTCAGGTTAAACTCGATCCTCTCCCGCCGGAGATAGCTCGCGAACGCCACCATCATGGCGATGGCGTTCGAGTTCAGCTGCGCGGGGACGGCCCCGTAGTACTTCAAGATCTGCCGGATCTCCGGCCACAAAGGAAGTCGCAGCCCCACCTCGAAATGCGAGATGGGGAAGGCGAGCTCGTTCTCGTAAAACGTATTGATGGCCTCGCCCGGCCCCGGCCTGCGCGCCTCAAAGCCCGGCGGCACGTACTGGGCTTTGAATTCTGCAAGCTCCTCCTCGCTGGTATGACCGTCAAAGAAACAATAATCCGCGAAGTGCTGCGCGCACTTGGAGCGGCCGTCAGCGTCCGGATTAGTCTTGCCCATGGTCGCAGAAAAGAAACAAAGCGCAGCGCGAGCAGGAAAGAGCAAGAAGGGAAGCAGAGCAATAAAGACAGTACGGGGGTAGGTGAGGGGGGGGGGGGGGCTATTTATAGGAAAAGGAATCTGAGGCCGGCTGTCACATCGGCGCATCTCGCCACCCCAGCTCGCCACCCCAGCTCACCACCCCAGCTCGCCGACTTCCGGCGCATCCTCACTAAGGCTAAGTCAAAACATTACAGCATTTTATTTAAATAACAATTAAAAATGTCCTAGAAATTATTCATCCCCGCAGGGGACAGTTCGAAACAGGAAAAAACAGGGCGCGCGAGCAGGGAGGGCACCAGGATGCGAGCGTCGGTCGGCTCGGCAGGGGAGCCCGCAAGTTTACCTACCCCGGCCTCGCGATCCCCGCCCCCCAAGCTGCCGCGCGCGGAGAAGCTCGCGGATCCTTCCAGAGTTCCTCTGCGCGACTAAGAGACCGTCATCTATCTCATCCAGGAGCCGGTTAGGAGACATCAACTCGCCAGGTCGGCCGAGGCGCACCTCCTCAGCAAGGCGCGCATAGTCGCGCTGCAGCGTCTCGTTGGCTCCTTGCACCTCGCGCAGACCACCCACCAGCTTCTTGAGGAGCTTGGCCTCCCTCCTCATCAGCTCGCCTTGATCCACCTTCGGGCCCAGGTAAGAGTCCAGCGAGCTCGGAGACGGGAGGGGAGAGTGACGAGCCGCTCGCGAGGACTCCTCGGCGGCCGACTGGCTGGGAAGGGCTGTAAAGGCAGATGTCAGCAGAGCAAAAGCTTGTGAAGCACAGGGTTGAGCGAGGCAGACCTGAAGAGCTCGGCGGCTCCAAAGAGAGGCGAGGAGGGATGAACCTCAGGTCCTTCCCGCGACCTGGGCCGCGAGCTCCCGGCGAGATGGGCTCGAAGCCCGGGACAGGAATGGACCCGGGCCCCCCCCCGGCGGGCGCATCAATGTGCCGAGGAGGGGAGCCAGGCGGCGAAGCTGGCCTCTGCGAGCTCACAGGCAGGATCCCGAAGAGGAGTGGCGGATCCCGTGGATGGTTGTCCGGGGCCGAAAGTTGTGAAGTGGCGGGGGCAGCCTCGCCTCGCGGCGTAGGAACCCGCGGCGCGGTCCCCTCGCCATCTGGAAGGCCGCCCTGATCGTCACCGACAACATCGACCTCCCTATCATTCTCCAGAACAGTTCGAGTAGAAGAGCCGGTCTCGCGAGCCAAAGTGGCCCTCAGGTCGTGGAAGATGGGCTCAGCCGCCTCGAGAAATGGCCTTGACTTCTTTGAGCCCGGCTCGGCGGGATCAATTTGAGGGACCTTTGCGGGGACCGCCGTCAGCGCGGCAATACGAGCCTCGGAAGCCCGGCGAGCTCGATCTACGCGCTCTTGAATCTCCTTAGGAAGGGGCATCTTGGCAAGGTAGCAGGGGGAATGGCAAGAGCCAGGTAGCAGAGCAGGTGCACATATATATAGCCGCAGGTGGCCCCCACCATAAGATTCCCTTCACCTCGCCAGCCGGAGCTCGCCGCACACTTCGGGTTGGATGTTTCTTTCCGAGCTTTTTGGCAAGCTCGAAAAGAGCGGGGATTGTGTACAACCCCGTGTCCGGCGAGCAAGTTCAACAAAGGCCAAGCAGGCGAGCTCGGCGAGCTCGGCAGCAGCAGGCGAGCCCAGCAGCAGTAGGCAAGCTCGGCGGCAGCAGGAGCGGGCCTGAGCTCGGCATCCGTCGACCAGAGATCGACGATCGGCGACCCAGAGCTCGGCATTCGCCGAGCGAGCTGCAACTCGCGACCCGCAGTGGAGCTCGGCAGCAGCTGGCGAGCAAAGCACGCCGAGGTAGCCAGGGGTCCCAGCTCGCCTGAGGATCGGAGGTATTTTTTACTGTTTTAAGCCCTGCTGGCCTGCCCATAGCCCTTCGAAACAGCGGAGTTTGGCTGTTGGCAGGCCCAGCCAAGGGTTTCCTGGTAATTTCAGGTCAGCTATTTTGGTTATTGGCAGTCCAGGTTTTGAAAACTATAAATAGGACCCAAGGGGTACCCCTGAAGGCACGTTTTTTCCTTGTGCTCCTCTCCCCAAATTCTCTGTGCTTTCTGAGGGTACCTTAGCTCGGCTTCAGGCTAAGGAGGGGAAGCGCTCTGAGATCTTCCGGGTTTGTGGTGGGACCTCCCCGCCGAGCCCTTGGGCCTGTTTCTCCCTGTCTTGTTGTTTTTCCTTGCAGGAACGAAGTAGGCGCGAGACCACCCCTTTCCCCAAGGGCGAGCTCTACAGGAAGCCGGGTTCCGGTTTCAACAAACGACATGCGACATTTTCTACCGTAAAGGGCCTCGAAGGGCGCCATTTGAATACTCGCTTGGTAGATGTTGTTATAAGCAAAATCCACCATGTACCGGTGATCTTCCCACCGCTTTCTGAAATCCAAGACGCACATGTGAAGAATGTCCTCCATGGTCATGTTGACCCTCTCGGTCTGACCATCCGTCTGCGGATGAAAGGCCGTGCTGAAACGTCCTGAATCACACTAGGCCCCTCGTGCGTGTTTTTGAGTCAGGAGAGCTGACTTGGATTCAGGGGGAGTGCTGAAAACTGGGCAGCACATGTGAAAAGGAGGAGAAATCAGTCAAGCATAGGACACGGGTAGAGACACAGGCGTGTCCCTACCCATGTGGGAGTGGCCAGCTCTCGAGTCGATCACTCGAGTATATCCAAAGAAGGATACGGGTAGTGACACGGGCGCGTCACTACCCATGTGAAGTGACACGGGTAGAGACACGAGCGTGTCCCTACCTCTGTGTGTGTGTGTGTGTGTGTGTGTGTGTGTGTGTGTGTCGAGTTGAACTCGACGAGGTGTCTCGAGATCGACGAGGGGTGTTGAGATCGACGAAGTGTATGACACGGGTAGCGACATGGACGTGTCCCTACCCGTGTGTGTGTCGAGTTGAACTCGACAGAGCGTGTCGAGATCGACGAAGTGTGTCGAGATCGACGAAATGTATGATACGGGTAGAGGCACGAGTGTGTCCCTACCCGTGTGTCGTTGTGTCAAGTTGAACTCGACGAGGTGTGTCGAGATCGACGAGGTGTGTCGAGATCGACGAAGTGTATGACATAGGTAGCAATACGGGCGTGTCCCTACCCGTGTGTGTGTCGGGTTGAACTCGACAGAGCGTGTCGAGATCGACAAAGTGTGTCGAGATCGACGAAATGTATGCCACGGGTAGAGATACGGGCGTGTCCCTACCCGTGTGTCGTTGTGTCGAGTTGAGTTCGTCGAAATGTATCCAGAGAAGGACACGGCCAGGGAACACGGCCATGTCATGTGGACACGGGTCGGGACACGGGCGTGTCCCTACCCTTGTCGAGTATTGAACCGACACTAAAACTGTCATTGACGCTTCACCCAAGCAGGACACGGGTAAGAACACGGGCGTGTCCCTACCCATGTCACTTTTCATATATAAGGGTTGTGAAAACCGTAGTTGTTTTCACTCCTCATTCCAGCCATTTTTCCTGAGAGAAACTTCTGTAGATAGGGAAAACTGCTGGAGAAAGTCTTGGAGGAGAAGTCCGTCGTCGCCGTGAAGGAGAAGATGCCGTCAAGGAGAGTTACACGATCCATGGCCGGAAATAGTGGAAACGCCGGAAATGAGGTGAGCTTCCTCCCCTCTCCCTTGGTGCTAGATCTGTAGATATATAGGTGAAATGTCGACTCAAAAGAGTCTTGACTAGCGAGATTGTGATTTCTCTAGGAAGAGGCCGTTCTAGGGCTTGTGCTCTAAGGTTAGTCGTGTCTTCAACCTCTTCAATCTTCTATGCGAAGATGGGGGATGGTTTCGTGAAGAATCATGGCCTCATGAGGGTGAATAAGGGAGGAGGAATTTCTGTGTGATTTTGGAAGACCAACTTTAGGAGGGAGATGAACCGATGCCGTTCATCCCTCTTTAAGATACGTGCAGAATCTGTATTCTGCGCGTAGTGAGAATTTTGGCCATTTTCAGGTGTGATATGTCCAGATCTGGGTTGTCGACTAAACACAAAAGTTGAAGCCCTCGAAAATACCTTTCCAACGAATGGTTGCACGACTTCAGGCGAAGTCTACAGCCACAGGGAAGTCTGAACGAAATTGACATCCGGCAAACCTGCATGCAGAAATTGTGTTCTGTGCTCAGCGGACTTTGAAGTCGATTTCAAATCGGATACATTCAAACCTGGGTTGTGGGCTGAATATTAAAGTTGTAACCCATGGAAAGACCTTTCCATCGAGGGGTTACATGTCTTCACCGGATTCCTGTAGCTTCGGGAATCTCCGGTTGAATTTGCTGTCCAGATTTATTCGGGCTGTGTTCTCGGTGCACATCTACCCGAGACCCCGCTGGGCCATAGTACGCATGGGCTCCGCTGTTGTGTTCTTGGCATTGAGGCATACAGAGGCCTAGGTGAAGTAGTGTGGATACCCGCCTAGTAGTAGAGATGCCCGCTCTACTGTCACCGTCTGGCCATGGCGGTTGATTTCTGAGAGGTTAGCTACCTGCTCGAATAGTGGGAACTATAGTATGTGTCAACATATCAATTGCATGTGCTTGAACATGGGTGAGTCATTGCATAGCATACTTACCATTTCAAAATATTGCACAACAAGATCCTCATTGTATAAGTTTGTATGGGCACTCCGATACGATGAGTTACTTTATGTAAACTGATCCTTAACTTATAAGTTTGTATGTGCATCCTTATAAGTTAAGTTACTTACCTGCTGTAGTTACATGTACTTGTTGAATTATTATTGCTCAAGTAGAACTGCTAGGTTATAATATTGTTATTCATGTACCATTACCACCTGCTTGTACCTGTTATACTATTTATTATACTTTGTACCCTTTCTCTTTTATCTGCCCGGTGCCGAGGAGTCATCGGGGGAGCGGATGTGAAGCCACTTAGTATTTTCGACTAACGGTTGCGATGTCTACCTTTTTAGGAGGTCACCTCGCAGGTAGAGCAGCCACAGACTTTGCAGTAGGACAGCCTGACCAGGATGACAGGGCCTGATGTGACGGTGTCATCGCTACCGTCGGTTACGGATGTGAGTGTTGAGCGGCTCTGATGTAGCCTGTTGGGGCAATTTTTATAGTTGTACTTTGATATTGTAGAAGCACGTTTTAGCTTCTCTTATTTGCTGTATTTGGACTATATACTTGATGTGGATTTGACTTCTCTCTTGTTATATTTGGTTGGGTTGGCATATATATATTGATATTGGTTGTAGCCGGCAAAATAGGCGTCTTATGGTACAAGTTAGCCCGTGTGCTAATGTTACAGCAAGGCGGATGTTCTGGGCATAAGACCCCCTTCGTGCCGTGTTTTGGGATCCAGGATGTTGGAACACCCTATTACTAATTTGGGTCAGGATCACTATGTCTCTAGAAAACCAATATTTGACCTCTTGTATAGCTTAAAAGGTCAATTAGAATTGAGTCTAAGGGTTAGAAGTCTAAGTTTGGAAGCTGCCCTCAAGACCAAGACTTTTTTAGTTTGAGACCAAGTCATATCGTCGAGCTCAGCACGACGATTCGTCGAACTCCGATCGACGATCGTCTAGCTCAACTTTGACAGATCGTCGAACTCCATTCGACGATCACTGAGCTCAACTTCATCATATCGTCGAACTCCATTTGACGATCGGTGAGCTCAGTTCGACGATCTTGACTCAGTTTTGGATCTCTATCTCTGAGCTCAGTTCGATGATCTTTGAGCTCAGATCGACGATGTTCTGCTGCTGTATATATCCATATCGCTGAGCTCAGTTCAACGATAGCAGAGCTCAGTTCGACGTTTTCAGATAACTTCAAGGATGTTTCTAGATTCAATTTCAAATCAGTTAAGGAGTTATTCTGCAATTAATTCTGAAGATTTACTAGCCGTTTTCGTTTATCTCTGGACCAAGTTTCAAGGGATTTTCAAGGAATATTTCTATGGACTTTCCTCCAGAAGACATTTTGCAATTAAGGATGCAATTAATGCAGGCCAACGGCTATTCTTGACAGAGAATGTTTTTCCATTCAGTATCAGAGAATAAAAGGGAAGAATTTTTAAAATCTCTCAGACAGATATACACAGACACACACAGACAGACATCAGTAATTTTTCAGAACAAGAACAAAATATTCTGTCTCAAAGAATTCTCAAGAACACACATCCAAGGAGATCAAGTTTTTCTGAAATCTTCTGATCTCTTAGTTTCAAGTGTTCAAGGCCAACATCTTTCAAGACTCCAGACATCCAACATTTCAGTTATTGCTGAAATCATCTATTGCTGGAGCTCAACTTGTGAAGGCCTATCACCCTACAACAAAGCTTCTTTTCCTGAAGATCTCAAGGACTCAGGGGGAGCTTTGATACCATCAATCCACATAGTCTTCTCAGCTGATCTGAGAAAGAGAAGACTTCCATCACTCTCTCACCCCCATCTCTGTAAAGGGTTTCTCAAACTCCCTTCAAAAGTTTGAGTTTGGTTTTTGAGTACCTTGTCAAAAGCTCATTGGTGGCAAGACACCTGATCAAAAAATCTGATTTGGTTTTTGAGCACCTTATCAAAAGCTCATTGGTGCCCAGGATACCTGATCAACTCATCCTGCAGTGGATTCCTACCTAGGGTGGTAGAAGAGTGGATGTACCCAAGTTTAGGGAACCACTATATTTCCTTGTGTCATCTGGTTTTGCTTGTCTTTTTTTTTTGTTTCTGGCTGTGATTATTCTGTGATTAGCTTTTGATTAGTTTAGTTCTGTGATTAGATTTATTACTGCTTCCCTGCTCACTCATATTACAACAATTGTTGTAAAAACTTTTAAAGCACCATATACTCTATTCACCCCTCTCTAGAGTATATCAGATCTAGCTGCACTTTCAATTGGTATCAGAGCCAGGTTGGTTAAACATACCACACCTTGGTGGTTGCACAGGCTAACACCTGAACCCAAAAGATCCCTAGTTAGATCTGTTTTCTTTTGTAGTTTATTATTAGATTTTGTTTTCACAAATCATGGCCCAAAACAAAGATTATGCTAGCACCAGACCTCCAGTGTGTAATCTATCCAAGTTTGCACTTTGGAAAGCAAGGATCAGACTATACATGAATTCTATTGACGAAGATATTTTTAACTCTGTTTTGACAGTATGTCCAAGACCTCCAGAGAATTCAAGTACAAATGTTGTTCCACCTCCATCAGGAACAGATGCTAACATCAAGAGATGGAAGGTAGCTGATGACAAGGCTATAAACATCTTATCTCAGACAATGTCTGATGACATATTTCAAAAGGTGGCTGAATGCAATTCAGCAAAGGAAATTTGGGACAAACTCTCTGAAATAGTCTCAGGCTCAGCTGATGAGAGAAAGGATAGGAGATCCCACCTCATATCTCAATATGAGAATTTCAAGAAGGGAGAAACTGAGTCAGTGGGAGATATGTACAACAGGCTCAGTCTAATTATCAGTGAACTCAGGACATTGGATAAAGAGATCTCACTAACTGAACTCAATGACAAAATTCTAATGTGCTTCCCTAGCACTTGTGATTCAAGAATCTGGCCAATCAAGGATGCCAGAAGTTTGAATGAGATCACCACTGAAGCTCTATTGGGTAAGCTCAAATCTTATGAGCTACTCATTAAGAATAGAGAAGAAGAACAGAAGGCTGCCTCACCAGCCACAAGAAAAGAGAAGACCATAGCCTTCAAGGCAACTGAAGATCAGCCTGAAGACAAAGTCACAGGCAATGATGAACTGCTCAGTCTGTTGGCCAAAAGATTTTACAAGATGGCCAGAAAGGACTTCAGAAGGAGATCATACAAGGATCATGATAAGCCAAGGTATGACAAGTCCATTAATAATAATAAAGACATTGTTTGCTTTGGTTGCAGGAAACCAGGGCACATAGTTCCTGACTGTCCATAAAACAAAAACAAGGACAGAAGGGACAAGAAAGAAAGAAGAAAGGAGAAAGACTCCAAGAGGAATGGCAATGGCAAACCCTCATCAAGCAAAAACAAACATACAAGAAATGGGTTTGTTGCTGAATCCTAGAGTGAGACTGAAGAGGAGTCAGAAGCCTCATCCAGCTCCAGTGATGATGAGGATGATGCAGAAGAGAAAGAGTTCTGCATGATGGCAATCAATGCCTCACAACATAATTCAGAAGAAGAGGAGTCAGAGTCAGACTCAGAGACTCAACCTGAAGAAGATCAGGTAATTAGTTCTTTTGATTTTAATTCAGAGGACTTTAAATCTGAATTTAAAGCATTGTGTTTAGACCTGTTAAAGTCTGAAAAAGAAATTATCTCTCTCAGAAATCATTTGTCTGAACATAATACTTTAAAGTCAGAAAACCTCAAACTCTCTCAGGAGTTGGAGTGTTATAGGGAGCAGATAGCTTCACTGAAAAGTGAGCTATTTGAGGCCAAGAAGCTTGAAGAATCCCTTAATGGGAGAAGCATCAAGCTGATGGACATCACAAGCACAGTGAACTCCAGATTTAATAGTACACTGGGCTTGGGTGCTTCATCCAGCCAACCCATAGTTCTAACAACTCCAATCAAATTTATTTCTGACAAAGGAAAGGGAGTTGTAGAGGTAGCTAGGAAAAATTCTGATCTGCCCCAGAAAACTAAGTCCCAGCAGAAATCGTCGAATGGAGATCGCCGATCGCCGAATGCAGATCGACGACCGCCGAACGCAAATCGACAATCTCAGGCAAAATCGTCGAACTCAGGTCGACGATCTCAAGTCCCATAACTCTGCTATAGTCGACTGTCGAACGGAGCTCGACGATCTGACCCAAGATCGTCGAACGCAGCTCCAAGATCGTCGAACAGAGGTCAGAGCTCTGGAAAGTTTTTCAAGGGCAAATCAAAATTCAATCCTAAGGGTCCTTCATCCCAAATCTTTAACCCTTATACTGAATGGATTATACCTCCAAGGAGATATCATCCTGAAGGTTATAAGAGTCAACCTGGGATGTCTTTTATTTCAGAATTTAAAGGTTATCAACCTAGGCCCAAGGTAAACTGGGTCAAAAACAAATGAATTATTTCATGTGCAGGTGAAGACCTATCCAACATCTAACCAGCAATGGTACCTGGATAGTGGTGCTCTAAGCACATGACAGGAAACAAGGACAACCTCACATCCTTTAGAGCCAAGCTTGGACCCAAAGTTATCTTTGGTGATTCAAACTTTGGACAGACTAAAGGATATGGTGCAGTCCAGATTGGATCAGTAACTTTCAAGAAGGTAGCTTATGTGGAAGGACTGAAGCACAACTTAATAAGCATCAGTCAGCTGTGTGATGAAGGCTACCAGGTGACCTTCAGCAAAGCCTTATGCAAAATCAAGTCAGAGGACAACACAACTGTGTTGACAGGTAAAAGAAAGGTAACATCTATCTAGTAGATTTTCTTTCAACTGATGTAGATATTTGCCTGTTTAATTCTGTCTTTAGACCAAATATCTTATGGCATAAGAGACTAGGACACCTAAACCTTAGAACTATTGCTAGGCTATCCAAGGACAACCTTGTTAGAGTACTACCTTCTGGCCCCTACAAGAAGGAAGGACTCTGCAGGGCATGTCAATTAGGCAAGCAAACTAAAAACAGCTTTAAGTCACTTAATAAGAGTGATTCACCTAGGATATTATATCTGTTACACATGGATCTTTTTGGACCCATCATAGTACAAAGCCTAGAGGGAAATCTTACACTTAGTAGTTGTAGATGACTTCTCTAGATTCACTTGGGTGTTCTTTCTAATGAAGAAGTCTGATAACTTTAGTGTCTGATAGAGTTTCTTAAATGTATACAGACTGAGTTCAATACTCACATTGCCCTGATTAGAAGTGATCATGGGACAGAGTTTGATTCTCTTCTTATGCAAGAGTTCTGTCAGAGTGAAGGGATCAGGCATACTTTCTCAGCTCCTAGAACTCCTCAACAAAATGGGGTAGCTGAAAGGAAAAATAGAACCCTTATTGAATCTGCCACTACATTATTGTCAGATGCTCATCTACCTCTATCCTTTTGGGCAGAGGTAGTGAACACCTCCAACTATGTGCTGAATAGAAGTTTGATACATAAATTAAAGGAAAGACTCCCTATGAATTACTCAAAGAGAAGAAACCTAAAGTTGATTATTTTAGAGTTTTTGGTTGTATTTGCTACATACATAACAATGACAAGAAAATTTAGCAAAATTTCAAGCTAAAGCTGATGAAGGAGTGTTTTTTGGGATACTCCATGATCAGCAAGGCTTATAGGGTTTATAATAAATCATCTCTAAAAATTGAGGAATCTGTTCATATATCATTTGATGAATCTAACATGTCTTTCAAGGAGAAGATCCCTTCTACCATAGAACCTTTGTAGGAACATTCTCTTGTTGAAGACTTGAACAAGTTACAGGTTACCCAAATGGATGAAAGCAGTGAAGATGAAGAAAGTGCTCAACATATTGAAGAACAACTTGATGAGCCAGTTGTTGTACCACAAGAGGAAACAACAACACAGGTTGGTGAACAATCAACATCCTCTGTTGATTTAGTAACATCAAGAGACCATCCAATTTCCCAAATAATTGGGGACATCTCAGCTAGTGTGCAAACCAGAAATCAGGTCAACCAAAACCTGTTGCACACCTGCTTCCTATCTCAAATTGAAGCTCAGTCCATTCAAGATGCAGAGCAAGATCCACACTGGATCATTGCAATGCAAGAGGTGTTGCATCAATTTGAAAGAAACAAAGTGTGGGAACTAGTGCCAAAGCCTAAGGATCACTCCATTGTTGGAACAAAGTGGGTATTCAGAAACAAACTGGATGATCAAGGAGTAATTGTAAGGAACAAGGCAAGGCTAGTTGCTCAGGGAGATTCTCAAGAAGAAGGAATAGACTACGACCAGACTTTTGCACCTGTTGCAAGATTGGAAGCCATCAGAATATTTTTAGCTTATGCAGCACATAAAGGCTTCAAGGTATATCAGATGGATGTCAAAAGTGCATTTTTAAATGGAGACATCAAAGATGAAGTATATGTCAGACAACCTATAGGTTTTATCTCTCCAACTTATCATGATTATGTTTTTAGATTGAATAAAGCATTATATGGTGTCAAGCAAGCTCCTAGAGCATGGTATGAGACTCTAGCATGCTTTCTTTTGGAAAATGGATTTATAAGGGGTAGAGTAGACCAAACTCTTTTCATTAGAACCCATAAGTCTCATACCTTACTAGTACAGATTTATGTAGACGATATTATTTTTGGTTCTACTGACTCCAAATTGTGTAGAAGGTTTTCTAACCTAATGCATTCTAAATTTGAGATGAGTAGCATGGGTGAGCTATCCTTCTTCCTAGGATTACAAGTCAAGCAACATGCTGAAGGCATCTTTATTTCTCAAACCAATTATGCAAATGAATTGGTTAAGAAATTTGGCATGTCTGAAGCATCTTATATGAAAACACTCATGTCTACTAATGTTGTATTGGATGTTGATGAACATGGGAAACCTGTTGATCAGACAACATATAGAGCAATGATTGGCTCTTTACTGTACCTTACAGCTAGTAGACCAGATATAATGTTTGCTACATGTATATGTGCTAGGTTCCAAGTAAGCCCTAGAGAGTCACACCTAACACTAGTAAAGAGGATTCTCAGGTATGTTAAAAGTTGTCCAAATCTAAGTCTCTGGTATCCAAAAGACTCAGCATTTGATTTAACTGGATTTTCTGATGCTGATTATGCTGGATGCAGAATTGACAGGAAAAGCACCAGTGGAACTTGTCAGTTCCTTGATGACAGACTTGTCTCTTGGTTTTGTAAGAAACAAACTTCTGTGTCAACTTCAACTGCTGAAGCTGAATATATGGCTGCAGGCAGTTACTGTTCACAAATCTTGTGGATTCAAAACCAACTCCTAGACTATGGCTACAAGGGGGGGGGGGGGGTGAATAGAGTATATTAAAATAATTTTCAAGATAAAAATTATTTGCAGTGGAAGACTTAATTTAAATAATATGTGTATAGTGCTGCAGAAATTAAAAATATGAAAGCAAGAAATAAAACAACACAGCATATAGAAAAACACAAAGAAGCAACCAGAGGACACAAGGAGCTATAGTGGTTCCCCAATCAATCTGGGTACATCCACTCTTCTACCACCCTAGGTAGGAATCCACTGCAGGATGAGTTGATCAGGTGTCCTGGGCACCATTGCGCTTTTGATAAGGTGCTCAAAAACCAAACTAGATTTTTTGATCAGGTGTCTTGCAACCACTGAGTTTTGACACGGTCTCAGAAACCAACACAAACTTTTAAAGGGAGTTTGATAAACCCTTTAAAGTAGAGAAAGAGAGAGAGAGAGAGATGATCTTCTCTGTCAATAATCAGAGAGAAGATAGTGGATGTTGTCAAAGCTCCCCCTGAGATCTTGAGTTGTTCAGGAAGTGAAGCTTTGTTATAGGGTGATAGGCCTTCAGAAGATTAGATCTCCAGCAAAAGATGATTCCAGCAGCAGCTGAAATGTGTGGTGTCTGGAGTCTTGAATGATAAGGCCTTTGAACACTAGAATCAAAAGGGATCTAGAAATTTCAGTATATTGATCTCCTTCAGTGATATGTGTGTAACGCCCCGAACCTCAAAGGATCGACGGGGCACGTTTTGGGCCAGTTTTGGGTTCTGGCTGCAGGCACACGGCCTGGGACATAGGCGTATCCCAGGGCGTGTCAGGCTTGTGTCGTCGAGTTGGTCGAGAGGTTGACGATCGTCGAGATAGGGCACACGGCCTGTGACATGGGCGTGTCGCAGGGCGTGTCGACACTTAGCCCGCAAAGTCGACACTCTGCGTTCGACGAAGTGCCGAGACATGGCACACGGCCTGCGATACGGGCGTGTCGCAGGGCGTGTCAACCCATGTCAACACTCGTCCCGGGAAGTCGACACTCTGCTCGATGATGTGTCGAGACAAGGCACACGGCCTAGGACACGGGCGTGTCCAAGGCCGTGTCATCAGGTCGATGATCTTCGCTCGACGAAGTGTCGAGTGTCGAGACCGTGTACACGGCCTGGGGCCCAGGCGTGTTGAGGTGACACGGGCAAGGACACGGGCGTGTCCTAGAACCCGTGTAGTGCTCGGGTTGTTTTCAGGGAAAAATGATGGGGGTACATGGCTGGCCACACGGCCATGTCAGGTTGAACACGGGCATGTCAGATCGAACACGGGCGTGTTCGATGCCCATGTGTTGTTCCAGGCGAGCCGATTTTGACGGCGAATGAGGCACACGGCCCTGGACACGAGCGTGTGCCAGGCCGTGTGTGGTCCAGATTGGACATTTCAGTCCCGAATCAAAGCCGTTCATTTCTTTAATTGATGATCCAACGGCTGAGGGTTGTTCCTGAAGGGATATACCCGGGATTGGACTTAGAAACCCTCACTTTTCATAAGTTGTTATCTTTCTAAAAGCTTAGAGAGAGAGGAGAGCCAAGGAAGGAAAAAGGAGCTAGATCCGGCCATTGGAGGAGCTTCGAAGCTCCAAATCGCGAGCCGACTCCGGATCCACGGAGGCAAAGCTAGTGCGGTGCTTTTCATCCGCTTACTTTTCCATGGCGCCAAAGAGGAACGCAAGGGTAACGATTCTCTTCTTGATCATGAGTAGATCTCCTTCTTTGCATAGGAAGCCCGCTCTCGCGAGTTTGCGGTGGGTTGGAGGCGTTCCTTTGGTTAGATATGTGAAGTCCCCATTGTTTAGAGTTCGTAAGCGAGAACGGACATAGGCATGATGTGTGAAGCCTACCCGGACATGTTGATATGGATCGGTGATGTTGCATTGCATAAATGTCGGAGAAGACTCCGTGCTATTGGTTGTTTTTCGGGTTTTCTATGCGGTAGATTGCAACAGGGAGCCTTGGGGATTAACCCAAAGGTGCACCCGAAAAACTGGGCGGATACATGATCTTGCCAACTTGGTGGCCTGAGAGCCAACTTGAACATAACTGGGTTATGTGAATTGTGATGGAAATGGGACTCGGGAGAAGTTTGACCCGTGCATATGTATTAAATTGTCGTTGCGATGTGAGCACGGGTTAGATGGAACTGTACCCATTCTATGTCGTTCGGTTAAAGAGACCTAAGGGTACGTGGCACTTGCCGTTGGCATAGATTAGGGTCTTCAGCGTTCGATGGCTTAAATTGTCGTGACCCAGGCCAAGAAGACAAAATGCTCATAGGTTTGGCCGTCAAAGTGGCGGTGGTGAGTCCGGAATGTCTATGGCTTTAATTGACGTGACATCGACCGGTTCACCGAGAATGTGCCCTGAGAGCACGGGGCATGTGGCCGTGCGAGCCAACGTCTGTGATGAAATGAATATTGTTATTTATTGCTCGCTTATGGTAATGAAATGTAGGGAAGGAGCATCGCCGCCTCGAGTTGGGGGCGGGATCGTTATAATTTGGGAAGCATTGCTGACCGTTGTCTTGTTTTGCCACTGTGCGGTGGTTTGTTGCTTGCAGGTGCTGCTGGACCAAGCGGTCAATAGCGGGCTAAAGCCCAAGTGCGAAGCCGGCCCTCGAAGGCATAATTGGAAGTGTTTACTGTTTTATTCATGTATGACCGGCCTGCGTGCCGTGGTTTGTAAATCATGTAATATCAAGTGAAACATTTTGTAAGGCCTTAAGGCTTGTGTTGGTATTTGTATAACATTCCTATTTTAGATTAGTGGACATTCATGCTTTAGTGCTGGGTTCTTATTTGCAACTTTTATAAAACTGCTTCCGCTAGAATGCTCTGTGTAGGACGTTATGATTGGTTGGATGGTTTCAATGAGTAACCACCCAGTCTGTCTGTGGCATACGACATCGGGCCCCGACCAGACCTACTACTATATGCTATGCGACAGATAGGGGGTGTTACAATTTGATATCAGACTCCTGGTTTTGGTAGGGCTTAAAATGAATTCGTGGGTGAATTATTTTTAAGGGGTGGTGAGCACGTTGTGTGCGTCATCGTTATAACAGTAAAAGAACCCATGAAGGTCCACTTAGGAATGAAAATACACGTGTTTGAGGAACCTGCGTGTTCCTATAATTGCTGTTTGCAATTTTATTTGGTCTCTTAACGGTGTTTTGTACCACTATAGGTGACCAGAAGTGGTGTTGGGCCGTCGGAACATCGAGTTTCTGAGGCTAGTAGTGCACCGGATGTTGCTCCTGCAACACCTCTATCGGCTGAGAACATACGATTGGTGGCTGAAGCGGTGTTGGCCGTGATAAATGCGCAGCTTGCAAGGCAAACGCAGCAGCCCGCTCCTGCGATGGAGCAGGAACCTCTTCAAGAGGCTGAGCCGAGGAGAGTGGAGCAAGTGGTTGTGGAACCGGTGGTGCCATGGAGGGCAATCGAGAGGCAGCTTAAGCATGTAATGAGCTTTAACCCTCCGGTATTCTCGGGCTTAGGAACCCCATCTCAGGCTGAAGACTGGCTCTCCAGTGTGAAGAGAGTCATGACAATAACGGAGACGGAGGAGTGGCAAATGACCACTATCGCTACGTTCCTTCTGGACGGTGAAGCGAGAATATGGTGGGAAGGATTGGAGCTGCACTTATTGAGAGGTAGGCAACTTGGTGGTGTCTCGATGGAAGAGTTCTCGAGATTGTTCTTGGCTAGATACCTCCCTTCGATGCAGAAGATAGCGTTGGAGAATGAGTTTCTGAAGTTAGTTCAGGGTGAGAGGAGCGTGGATGAATATCTCCACGAGTTTACTCGTCTGAGTCATTATGCTAGCTCCACTATCGCGGATGAGGAGCGCAAAACGAATCGCTTCTATGAAGGCTTGAGAGATGAGTTGAGATTACTACTTTCGGGGCCGATGACGCAGGGTTTTCTTAACCTTGGTCAATACTGCCTGGTCCTTGGAGAAGGACATGAAGAATGTACAAGCAAAGAAAAGCTTGGGTGAGAAGAAATCTGAATTCAAAGTGCCGACTACTTCAAATCCCGGCTATCGGAGGACTTTCAAGAAGCATAGGACTTCGGGTCCAGCTCCTTCTGGTGCTTCTGGGGCGACTACGAGTCGGACCCCGGGCGCGTGTTTTACTTGTGGAAAGACGGGACACTTTGCCCGTGACTGTTGGAGCGGACGTCCTAAGTTCGAGAGAAGGTCGGGAGTGACTTACGAAGAGAAGGGCAAGGCGGTGGAGTCGATCGCATCCCACTATGCTCCGGCCCAACCGAGGGTCTATAATCTTGGCCAACAGGAGGCCATCAAACAGGCTGATGTGGTGACAGGTATGGTTTAATTTATAGCAAGTCAATTTCTTTAAATACTTATTATGCACATGTTACCTTACCACTGCTTGTTTAGGTTTTGTATTGATTTGTGAAAATCCGGCACGAGCACTCTTCGATACGGGAGCTTCACACTCCTTCTTGTCCGAAGGATTTATATCACACATCGGAGTCCCTTCTTCGATGGCGAAGGATAAGTTGGATGTGTTATTGCCCAATGGGTGTTCGATGCGAGCGGATAGGATCTGTGATGTTAAGATTCGTATTGGGAATCAGGAGTTCGACCTGCAGGCGTCTTTACTTCCGTTGATGGAGTTCGACGTCATATTTGGCATGGACTGGCTCTCGGAGTAGCAGACCCATATAGATTGCGGTAGCAAGGAAGTCAAGCTGGGAGCAAGTCGTGAGACGACTTTTACGGGCTTAAAGGGGTCGAGCAAGACGTTGATGTCTGCTCTTCAGGTGGTGAAGGCGGTTCGTACCGGTGCAGAACTGTTCTTTACACCAGTGGAGGTGGCAAAGCCGAAGGCCGCGTTGGATTGTATTTCAGTGGTATCGCAATACCCTGATGTGTTCCCCGCAGATCTTCCTGGAGCCCCGCCTCAACGGGAGATAGATTTTACGATTGAGCTAGTGCCAGATGCAAAGCATGTGTCACGATCTCCATATCGGCTAGCGCCTAAGGAAATGGCGAAGCTGAAAGTTCAGCTGCAAGAGTTGTTGGAGCAAGGGTATGTGCACCTGAGTTCTTCGCCTTGGAGCGCACCGGTCCTTTTTGTTAAGAAGAAGGACGAAAGCTTGAGGCTATGTATTGATTATCGGGAGCTCAACAAGTTGACGGAGAAGAACAAGTACCCAATCCCCCGGATTGATGATCGTTTTGATCAGTTAGTCGGGTCGACGGTGTACTCGAAGTTGGATCTCAAGGCTGGGTACTATCAGCTGCGAATAAGGGAGAGTGATATCCCAAAGACAGCATTTAGTACGAGATGCGGGCATTATGAGTTTACGGTCATGCCGTTTGGGCTGACTAATGCTCCGTCAGTGTTCATGGATTTGATGAACAGGACTTTCAGAGAGTACTTGGACCATTTCGTGATCGTCTTCATCGACGATATTTTGGTGTACTCGTAAAGTGAGGAAGATCACTTCGAGCATCTTCATTTGGTTCTCGAGACGCTAAGGAGAAATCAGTTGTATGCCAAGTTCTCGAAGTGCGAGTTTTGGCTATCCTCAGTGGCATTCCTCGGTCATATAGTGAGTGGAGAGGGTATTGCTGTGGATCCGGCGAAGATCGTTACGATACGGGAGTGGCCTGAGCTTGCTACGGTAGCAGAAGTACAGAGTTTTCTGGGGCTTGCCGGCTATTATAGGCACTTCGTAGAGAACTTCTCGCGGATAGCTCTACCCCTCACTACTTTGACGAGGAAGGAGCATAAGTTCATTTGGACGCCGGAGTGCGCAAGAGCTTTTGAGGAGTTGAAGTGTCGGTTGACCACGGCGCCTGTGCTGAGTTCGCCATTTGGGACCGAAGGCTATGAGATTTATAGTGATGCTTTGGGCAGCGGTTTGGGTTGCATGCTACTACAACATGGAAGTGTAATAGCTTATGGCTCGAGACAACTAAAAGTGCATGAAAGGAACTATCCGGTCCATGACTTGGAGTTAGCGGCCGTGATTTTTGCCTTGAAGCTGTGGAGACACTATTTGTACGGTGTGAAGATTGATATCTACACCGATCACAAGAGCCTGAAGTATCTTATTGATCCGAAGGATCTAAATATGTGGCAGCATAGATGGATGGAGTTCCTGGGGGACTATACATTCAAGATCCACTACGTGCCTGGTAAGGGGAATGCGGTTGCGGACGCGTTGAGTCGCCGAGCCCCAGCTCAAGCCAATTGGCTATCGGTGCATGATGAGCGGTTGGTGCGGGAGTTGGAGGCGTTGGATATTGTTTGTGTGGACAGGCAATAAAGTGCTGAAGCAGTTCTGAATTGGACTGAAGTCCAATATGACCTGGCTGATCGTATTCGGCAGGCTTTGGATATGGATGCTCATATGAAGCAGTTCATGGTAGAGGCTCTGGATGGGTCAAATTCCCAATTCGTCGTGGAGGATGGATTACTTTGGAAGGACGGTCGTCTGTGCGTCCCAAGTGTGGGTAATTTTCGGGTGGATTTGTTGTACGAGGCACACCATACCAAGTACTCGATTCACCCGGGGAGCACGAAGATGTACCGTGATGTGAAGAAACTGTTTTGGTGGTCGGGTTTGAAGAAAGATGTAGCGCTATACGTAGCAAAGTGTCAAACTTGCGCCTTGGTGAAGGCGGAGTGCCAAAAGCTGGGAGGATTTCTTAAGTCCTTGCCTATTCAGCACAGCCTTCCATCCGCAAACGGATGGGCAGACCGAGAGGGTCAATAGAACCATGGAAGACATGCTCCGCATGTGTGTCTTGGATTTTGGAAAGCAGTGGGAAGACCACCTGTATTTAGTGGAGTTCGCATACAACAATAGCCACCAAGCGAGTATTCAGATGGCGCCTTTCGAGGCCCTTTATGGTAGAAAATGTCGCACGCCGTTGTCTTGGTTAGAAATGGGTGAGTCAAAGTTGTATAAGTGATCGGAAGTGGAGGATGCTATTTCTTTGGTGAGAACCATTCGAGAGAGGTTGCTTGTCGCTCAGGACCGGCAAGCGAAGTACTATAATGCCAAGCACAGGAACGTGGAGTTCGCTGTGGGCGACTATGTGTACTTAAAGATCAAGCCGTTCAAGGGTGTCTCGCGGGTGCGGCGATTGAAAAAGCTAAGCTCGAGGTACCTTGGACCTTTTGAGGTTCTGGAGCGAGTTGGTGAAGCGGCCTATCGGTTGAAGCTTTTAGTGGAGCTTAGTGGTTTACATGATGTATTCCATATTTCGGTGCTTCGGAAGGCGGTGCAAGAGCCTACGCAAGTGATCGCGGTCGATCAAGTGCCGGTGGATAGTGGGTTGACGACAAAGGTCAAGCCCGTGCGGATTGAGGACTCGGAGGTCAAGCGGCTACGCAATAAAGAGATCAGGATGGTCAAGGTCCGGTGGGATAATTGCGGTCGTGAGGAGATCTCTTGGGAGCGAGAGCAGACTATGCTTGACGAATATCCGGAGTTGTTCCGCTCAGGTACAAATTTTGGTTTTGTACATGTCTTTCCTTTATATAATTTCGAGGACGAAATTCTTTTAAGAGGGGGAGTTGTAAGTTGTAAGCCCGAACCTCAAAGGAGCGACGGGGGACGTTTTGGGCCAGTTTTGGGTTCTGGCTGCAGGCACACGGCCTGGGACACGGCGTGTCCCAGGGCGTGTCAGGCTTGTGTCGTCGAGTTGGTCGAGAGGTCGATGATTTTGGAGTCGACGATCGTCGAGACAGGGCACACAGACTGCGACATGGGCGTGTCGCAGGGCGTGTCAACCCGTGCCGACACTTAGTCCGCAAAGTCGACACTCTGCGTTCGACGAAGTGTCGAGACATGGCACACGGCCTGCGACACGAGCATGTCGTAGGGCCTGTCAACCCGTGTCGACACTCGTCCCGGGAAATCGACACTCTGCTCGACGATGTGTCGAGACAAGGCACACGGCCTAGGATACAGGCGTGTCCAAGGCCGTGTCATCAGGTCGACGATCTTCGCTCGACGAAGAAGTGTCGAGTGTCGAGACCGTGTACACGGCCTGGGCCCAGGCGTGTTGAGGTGACACGGGCAAGGACACGGGCGTGTCCTAGAACCCGTGCAGTGCTCGGGTTGTTTTCGGGGAAAAATGATGGGGGTACACGGCCGGCCACACGACCGTGTTAGGTGGAACACGGGCGTGTCAGATCGAACACGGGCGTGTTTGATGCCCGTGTGTTGTTCCAGGCGAGCCAATTTTGACGGCGAATGAGGCACACAGCCCTGGACACGGGCGTGTGCCAGGCCGTGTGTGGTCCAGATTGGGCATTTCATTCCCGAATCAAAGCCGTTCATTTCTTTAATTGATGATCCAACGGCTGGTGGTTGTTCCTGAAGGGATATACCCAGGATTGGACTTAGAAACCCTCACTTTTCATAAGTTGTTATCTTTCTAAAAGCTTAGAGAGAGAGGAGAGCCAAGGAAGGAAGAAGGAGCTAGATCTGGCCATTAGAGGAGCTTCGAAGCTCCAAATCGCGAGTCGACTCCGGATCCACGGAGGCAAAGCTAGTGCGGTGATTTTCATCCGCTTACTTTTCCATGGCACCAAAGAGGAACGCAAGGGTAACGATTCTCTTCTTGAGCATGAGTAGCTCTCCTTCTTTGCATAGGAAGCCTGCTCTCGCGAGTTTGCGGTGGGTTGGAGGCATTCCTTCGGGTAGATATGTGAAGTCCCTGTTGTTTAGAGTCTGTAAGCGAGAACGGACATAGGCATGATGTGTGAAGCCTACCCAAACATGTTGGTCTGGATCGGTGATGTTGCATTGCATAAATGCCGGAGAAGACTCCGTGCTATTGGTTGTTTTTCGGGTTTTCTACGCGGTAGATTGCAACAGGGAGCCTTGGGGATTAACCCAAAGGTGCACCCGGAAAACTGGGCGGATACGTGATCTTGCCAACTTGGTGGCCTGAGTGCCAACTTGAACATAACTGGGTTATGTGAATTGTGATGGAAATGGGACTCGGGAGAAGTTTGACCTGCACATATGGCTTAAATTGTCGTTGTGATGTGAGCACCGGTTAGATGGAACCGTACCTGTTCTATGTCGTTCGGTTAAAGAGACCTAAGGGTACGTGGCACTTACCGTTGGCATAGATTAGGGTCTTCGGCGGTCGATGGCTTAAATTGTCGTGACCCAGTCCATGAAGACAAAATGCTCATAGGTTTGGCCGTCAAAGTGGCGGTGGTGAGTCCGGAATGTCTATGGCTTTAATTGACGTGACATCGACCGGTTCACCGAGAATGTGCCCTGAGAGCATGGGGCGTGTGGCCGTGCGAGCCAACGTCTGTGATGAAATGAATATTGTTATTTATTGCTCGCTTATGCTAATGAAATGAAGGGAAGGAGCATCGTCGCACCGAGTTGGGGGCGGGAACGTTATAATTTGGTCAGCATTGCTGACCTTTGCCTTGTTTTGACGCCGTGCGGTGGTTTGTTGCTTGCAGGTGCTGCTGGACCCAGCGGTCAATAGCGGGCTAAAGCCCAAGTGCGAAGCCGGCCCTCGAAGGCCTAATTAGAAGTGTTTACTGTTTTATTCATGTATGACCGGCCTGCGTGCCGTGGTTTGTAAATCATGTAATATCAAGTGAAACATTTTGTAAGGCCTTAAGGCTTGTGTTGGTATTTGTATAACATTCCTATTTTGGATTAGTGGACATTCATGCTTTAGTGCTGGGTTCTTATTTGCAACTTTTATAACACTGCTTCCGCTAGAATGCTCTGTGTAGGACGTTATGATTGGTTGGATGGTTTCCATGAGTAACCACCAGGTCTGTCTGTGGCATACGGCGTCGGGCCCCGGCCGGACCTACTACTATATGCTATGCGACGGATAGGGGGCGTTACAGTGTGTTCGTGTAAGAATTCTATGACTGTGAATATCTGCAACTTTTTCTCTCCTTCTTGTTGTTGTTCTTAACCAGCAGAATGAATAATCTTTTATTCCTTAGATCTGAATAGAATAATTCTCTGTCAATATAGTCGTTAGCCTGTTATAAATGACTTCCTTAAATGCATTTTGTCTTCTGGAGGAAAGTCCAATAAAACATTCCTTTAAAATCTCCTTGCAAATTGCTCCAGATTAATTGAAATGGCTACAAGATTCTTAAAATAAATGTTGGGAATAAATAGAAGGGAATACCAAAACTGACTGAATTTGAATCTTGAAGAACGTCGATCTCTCCAGAAAAATGTCGACCTGAGCTCAACTATCGTTGAACTGAGCTCAGCGACTGGACTTAGACTGAAGCATAAATCGTTGATCTGAGCTCAACTATCATCGAACTGAGCTCAGAGATAGGGAAACAAACTAGAGACAGGAATGTCGATCTGAGCTCGAAGATCGCCGAACGGAGTTCGACGACTCGTTGAAGTGAGCTCAGAGATCGTCGAATGGAGTTCGCCGATTCGTTGAAGTGAGCTCGACGAAATGACTTAGTCTCCTGAATTGAAATATCTGGTCTTGAGGGTCTTGGGGGCAGCTTTCAAGCCTAATTTCTAACCTTAGACTCAATCTAATTGACCTTTAGATCTATACAAGGAGGTCAAAACAAATTTCCTAAAGGACATAGTGATCCTTGCGCAAATCAGTAATAGGGTGTTCCAACACCGTGGTCAACCGAACCTTCAGCTCTTCAAAAGCTCGTGCGCACTCTGGCGTCCAAACGAACTTCTGATCTTTTCGCGTCAACGTGGTTAGCGGCAAAGCAATTCATGAGAAGTTTTCCACAAATCTTCTATAGTAGCCCGCAAGTCCAAGGAAACTCCTGACCTCGGCCACGGAAGACAACATTGGCCACTCTTGTATGGCCCTTATTTCGCTGGATCCACTACAATGCCGCTCCACTCACCACATGGCCCAGAAAAGCCACCGACGATAGCCAAAACTCACACTTCGAGAACTTGGCATAGAGCTGATTTTGCCTCAATGTACTCAACACCAACCTCAAGTGAGTCTCATGCTCAGCTTTCGACTTCGAGTATACCAGGATATCATCAATAAACACGATCACAAACAGATCACAACATGCCTATTCCGTACTCCATTTCCGGATCTATATGCCAATAAAAGGGGATTTCATGCATCCACCCAAAGACTCCAAAAATCAGCCACCTCTTGGTGGGGGAATCACAAACATATGCCAAAAGAAAGCCTTCACATGGCAAGGAAGAAAAGTCGTTACCCTTGAAGCCCTCTTTAGTGCCATAAGCTCTAAGCTGGCTTGAACGACTCACAAGAGATTTTCCTCCGCAACGTCGGCCTCAGAACGCAGCTTGACACTCTCAAGCTCCACCAGCAGCAGCCCTTCTCCTTCTTCCTCCTTCTTCCTCTCCCTTTCTCTCTCTAACTTGTAGAAAGATGAAGGCACTAAGCAAATGAGAATATGTTCTCAGTTTTCATCCTTAAGGAAATAGGAAAGAAGCTCAGCTCTTGGATCCCAGTTGAAAGAATGGACGGCCACAAATTTGCCAGAAAACCTGATTTTTGCCTGACACGGCCTGGGACACGCCCGTGTCCCAGGCCGTGTGCCTCAAGCGGTGCTCAACTGACTTATCCAAACCAGTGACATGCCCGTGTCATGGGCCGTATCACCCAACAAGCCTTCAGACACGCACGTGTCTGTGGCCGTGTTCGTTAGGCTGAAAAAAATCCCAAAATCACCCGAGACTCACACGGCCTATTACACGCCCGTGTCCCAGGCCGTGTGCCCATACACGGCACTCGACATGCCCCAGCTCAAAGTTAGGCGGGCTGAGTTCGTCGAACCAAAGTGACACGCCCTGTGACACACCCGTGTCACAAGCCGTGTTCACTTGTCGACATCTCGACACTCTACACTCGACGATCGTCGAGCAACTTTCGTCGAGCGCACTAACATGCCCTATGACACGCCTATGTCACAGGCCGTGTCCAGAGTCGACCAAATTTTATCGACCATTCGTCGACTGTTCCTCTCGACACTCGACGCACGCAGGACATGCCCTGGGACACGCCCGTGTCCCAGGCCGTGTCACCGAAAATTGCATGCTGATAAAAATTGGGTTGTTACACTGCACCTTCACCAACCTTCTCTCCCAGGCCTAGAGATAACGTGGCTCCTCCAGAATCCTATACTCACGGCTGGGAAGAAGATCCTGCTGATGTTTTCCTTCATGCTCCTCCAGAGATCCAAACCTCCAAAAAGAAGAGAAAATATGGTGAAGGTCCTTCTTCTAGTAGATCAATTCCTGTTACTGCTGCTGAAAAACGATCTGTTACTGTTTATGCTGAAGTCTGGTCTCCCACTTCCAAATCCTTGATTCTGGATACTCTAAAATTAGTAATGGACTTTGATGAGAACTGGAACCTGCACTATAGCTCCCAGGAATGGGAATTATATGAGAAATCCATGACCAAGAGAAGAATTTATGACAGAGAGTATGGAAGGAATAATCCTATTGCTCCTCCTAGGCCTCCCAGATATTATCCTAAGCCATTCAGCTACCAAAGGAGACAACAAGAAAAGTTGGACAAGCAACAGAACCTAGGCTGAATTTCAAGGACTTTTGAGAGTGTGAAATGAATGACTGTAGAATTGATAATTTTGGATATTCTTATTCATATAATTCTAAGTTTTTGCTCTAATTTTGGATATTCTTATTCATATAATTCTAAGCACTTTTTATGTCTATAATTCACCTTAGTGTAAAGGGTTCTGACTTCAACAAATAGGGGGAGATTGTTGGGAACTATGTCCACATTAACCCAAATTTGATGAAGTCATCCTGGAACTAAGATGAATTAGGTTGTATTTGATGCTTTGTTTGAGTTATGTGGTTGCAGGATTCTAATGGGAAGTGTAGACCAATGTTAGTCTACAATGGGTCACCAAACACAGGACCATGCAATGTAATCCCTCATTGTATAACCCAAGGTGTTGACTCATATATAACCTCTCTATTGGGATACACTTCATATTCAAGCACTTGGACTATGTGGAAAGAGTTGGATGCTGATTTCACCAAAGAAGAAAGAATTTCCACCATGAAAATTTTTCTAAGTTTTCTACTCGTGTAGGTCATTAACTACTCGAGTAGATTACTTGCTTTTTACTCGAGTCAGAATTCCTATACTCGAGTAGATCATTCTTCTTACTCGAGTAGTACAGATTTCACTCTCCAAGTTTTTCTAAGTAAAACACTCGAGTAAGTATATATATATACTCGAGTAGTTATAGTTTCTGACTCGTGTAAGCGTTTTCTTCACAAGAGTAAATTTTCTATATACTCGGGTAGTATAAGTTATATACTCGAGTAGTTCACTTACTACTCGAGTAGTTCAAGCCTCATACTCGAGTAAACTAAATTTCTTTCTCCTAAAAATATTCTAAGTCATTTACTCGAGTAAGTCTTTTCCATATACTCGAGTAGATTTTATCCTCTCGAGTTGTTCAGTCTGACTACTCGAGTAGCTCATCTTCCAGTGTTCAGAAATTTTTCCAAGTCCTTTCACTCGAGTAGTTCGCCAAACCACTCGAGTAGTTTTTCTCCCCTACTCGAGTAGTATAACCTGTACTCGAGTAGTTCAACTCCACTTCCCGTGTGACATTTGTGTTCTCGAGTAGATCTTCTAAGTACTCAAATAGTTGATTACATCTGCTCGAGTAAGTCCTTCTACCTACTCGAGTAGTTCTAGTTACATACTCGAGTAGTTGTCATCAACCTACTCGAGTACTCATGAATTATATACCCGAGTAACATTCCTTTACTTACTCGAGTAGTCCTTTACTACTCGAGTAGTTATTTACCTACTCGTGTTTATCACCTCTTTTTCTTCGAAATTTCTCCAAAGTCCATAATGATGGATTTTCAAATCTCGTGACATGATTGGTCCACGTGTATATCATTAAGACTGATTATGACCGTTATTCAAATCTTATATAAGGTCATGTCTAATCGACAAACCCTAACAACAAAAAAAAGCTTTCAAGATCAAAAATTATTAAGAAATTTCTGCAGCCGTTTCGCTCTCTCCAAGTCATTGTTTCCTCTTTCTCTCTTCATGGAACGAAAGCCGCCGCCGCCGCTGTTCTTCTCCGGCAAGGGTTTCGATTTTCAGAGGAATCATACTGAAGAAGTTTTACAGATCGAGATCGTTTCTCAAATGCTCATCCTCTTCCCGATCGTGTAAGACAAAAGAGGAATCCAGATATGTTGCGCTCGATTTTCTTCATCTTTCTGAAAGTGCCGCAAAGCTTACAAGAAGAAGATCCCGGTTGCTTACCTGCAGATCTGACAGAGAAATCATTGTTTGTATTTTCTAAAACAATTTTCATTCTTGTAAGAGAAGTTTTCTCCGAGTGTAGGAGTTTTCAACTCCGAGTTTGTAGGAAGTTTTGGCTTCCGAGTTGTAGATCCAGTTGGTTGGATTGAGATTGTAGGAACTTTGTTATGAGGGTAGGATTGATTTTCAATCGAGATAGTGGAGTAGCCGAGCCTAGTAGTATATGCTAGATCGGTGAGGGAAAGTGGATGTACCCAAGATCGGGGAACCACTATAAATCTTGTCACGTCTGTGACAATTTGGTAGATTGATCTGTGCTTGGTTCTGAGTTTTTTTTATTCCCCAATAGACACATAACTCACCTATTCACCCCCCTCTAGGTGATTTAGGTAGGCAACTATTATCTTTCATTTGGTATCAGAGGCAGGTTGATCGTTAAAAGGTTAACACCTTGATTAGATCCTTCAATAGTTGTATTTGAGATCTATCTACCATGGACAAGGAAAAGGATTTTGCCAAGCTTCCCCTATGCAACAAGAACAACTTTCCCATGTGGAAAGAAAGGATCAAATTCTTTATGGAAGCTGTGGATCTGAGGATCTTCATGATAGTTGAAGAAGGTCCTTACATCCCTATGACTATCTCCTCCATAGACCCTACAAGAGAGTTCCTAAGAAGTTAATAGATCTCGACAAGGACGAGATTGTACTTGTCTCACTAAACAAGAAAGCCAAAAATATTATTGCAAGTGCAGTTGATGACTCAATGCTGCAGAACTTAATCCACTGCCAATCTGTAAAGGAGATGTGGCAGTCCTTGGTTACCTTGATGGAAGGTACAGAAGAAGTGATGGATGATCGAAGATCCCTCCTCAATCAGAAGTATGAAGCCTTCCGACAGGGAAGCAAAGAGACTATTGTTGATACCTTTGAGAACTTTTTCAAGATAGTGAATGGCCTAAGAGTCTATGGCAGAGTATTCACTAACGGAGAACTGAATGACAAGTTCCTGAGATCCCTGACCTAAGAATGGGACAACAAGGTCTGTGTCATCAGGGAGTTTGGGAAGCTGGCTGAGACGGACCCACAAAATCTCTTCGGGAAGCTTATGTCATATGAGCTTCAACTCAACACCAGGAAGGCTGAAGAAGAGAGGAGCAGGTCTGCTCTTAAATAAAAGTCTGTTGCTCTAAAAGCATACACCTCTAGAAAGATAAAGGCTGCCTCCCCTGCTCCAGCTCCAGAAATTAGTGAAGAAGAAGAAACTTCAGAGCCAAGTACCTCAGGCTCTGAGCTATCAGAAGGAGAGTTCTCACTTCTCTCACGTCAGTTCAAGAAATTCTTGAACAAGAAGAAGCAATGGAAAGGCAAGGATGCCTCCTATAGAAGATCACGACACGATGGTGATCGGCAAAGAAAAGGCTCAAGTAGCCATGACAGGTATTCCTCTAAACAGAACAAATATGTTTCGACTGGCATTATTTGCTATTATTGTAATAAGCTAGGACACGTCATCGCCGACTGCCCTCATAAGAAGAAGGAGGGTGGTAGAAGAGAAGAAAAGAAATCCTCGTACAACAAAAAGAGGAAAGATACGAGCCTGATAGACAAAAATAGCATGACTCTTAGTGACTTTGACTCATCTGAGTCGAGTGAAGAAGAAGAAGCTTATTTTGGGCTTATGGCTCAAATAGATGATGATCAAGAGCCCCAGTTCACTGGGAAGGTAAACTCCCATACCCCACTTTCAGATTCTGAAGTCTCTGAACATGATTGCGAGGATAGCTCCTCTGATGATGTGTCAGAACTAATGGCCCGATACAAGGAGTTAATCATGGCTTACGACAAATATCGTCGAGTCGTGAAGACTCAGGCTAAGGAGATAAAATCTCTCAAAGCTGAAGAGAGCATCTTGAGAGAGAAAGTCGCAAAGACTGACTCCCTCAAAGAAAACTTCAATAATGTTATTGAAGAATATAACAAGGCTCTTGAGCACCTTGACCTCAAAGAGAAAATCATCAAGGAATTGGAAGCCCAACTTGCAGCTGAAAAGGAACTAGTTGAAAGTTTCTCGAAGCCCAAGACGGTTCTTCCATTCGTTGCTGAATTCTCAGACAAGGCCAAGGGTGCCGGATTAGGCCATGAAGAAGCTCCTATTAAATCCTTTAGGAGAAATAAGGCTCAACAGAAGAATAAGGCTGCCAAAAAGGCCTTAGCCAAAGAGAAGGGTAAAGCCCCTCAAGATCAGACCACGTTCAAGAAGGTTATATTTCCTTCAAATGAGTTTGATTTTGACTCTTGTTACGGGCGCTTTGCTAGGCCTACCTATGTAGAGCCAAAGTCCCACTATCAAGGGTGGACTCGCCCTAGAAACTTCGGTGAAAGTGTCTTTAAGGAACCTTATGAAGAAGTTATTCTTAAGAGCTATGGCCCTTTCAATCATGGACATAACTTCAAGAAGGCACCAAAGCCAAAGCCCATTGTGGAAAGGCCTCCTAAGGAGAAGAAGATATGTGATTGTCATTATCACGAAGCTTCTTCCTCCAAGAATGCTGACCCTGCTAGACCAAAACTCCAAAAGGTCAAGCAGAAGATCATGAGGCAAATGTACAATAGATTTGACCATTGGTGCTGTGGCAAGGTTGGTCACTTCGCCATTGATTGTTGGTTCAATCCCAGAAACGTTGTAACTCCTTAGGTCAGCAATATGAGAAAGACCGCTCATAATGATAACACTCGTAGGGGGAGTACTCTAACCCAAGACCAAGGACCCAAAAGTGTTTGGGTTCCTAAGGCAAATTGATTATGATTGCAGGTATGTCCAAAGGCCAACAAAAAGCCAATCTGGTATTTGGACAGAGGATGCTCTCGGCATATGATCGGGACTAGAAGCCTTATTCAGAACTTTACTCCAGTTGTGAACGGACCAAAGGTCATCTTTGGAGGTTCAGACCGTGGAATTACAAGAGGCTATGGTATGATCACTAATGGCAATGTATCCTTCTCGGATGTGGCTTATGTCGAAGGATTGGAACACAATCTCATAAGCATAAGCCAACTCTGCGATAAAGGATACATAGTTGAATTCCATGCTGATAAGTGCTTGATAAAATCTGTTGACAATATGGAAACAATTCTATCCGAAACTCGAAACAGAAATATTTTCTGTTTAAATTTCATTTGTATAGATTCCTCTACACTGGTGTGCTTTTTAGCAAAAGATAGTGTGTCTCTTGGTGACCAATGGCACAAGAGACTAGCACATATTAATTCCAAAACTATAAATAAATTATTTTCAATGAACTTAGTTCGTGATGCCCCAAATGTCAAGTACGTCAAAGATACACCTTGTCATGCATGTGTAAAAGGCAAGCAAACAAGGGCTACCTTTAAAAGCGTTATTGACAAAGATTCTAATAGATGTCTTCATCTACTGCACATGGACTTGTTTGGTCCACTGCAAAATAGAAGTTTGGGAGATAAGGATTATACGCTGGTAATTGTTTATGATTACTCGCGCTTTGCGTGGGTGTTTTTTCTGAAACACAAGTCAGATACCTTCGACATCTTTACTAATTTTGTCAGGCAAGTACAAAATAAGTACAACTGCTCCATAGTCAAAATCAGAAGTGACAATGGAACAGAGTTCAAGTCTGGGGCCATGACAGAATTTTGTGAAAGTTTAGGTATCTTTTATGAGTTTTCCTCTCCTCGCACTCCTCAACAAAACAGAGTGGCCGAGAGAAGGAATAGAACGCTCATAGAGGCCTGCATGACCATGTTGAGTGATGCTTCACTTCCGGAATATTTCTGGGCTGAAGCCGTCAACACTGCATGCCACGTGCAAAATCGAGCCCTCATAAACAAAAACCACGATAAGACACCTTACGAACTTCTGAAAGGCAGGAAGCCAACCATCTCATACTTTAGAATCTTTGGCTGTAAATGCTTCATACTTAACAATGGTAAGTATCATACCACCAAGTTCAGCGAAAAGAGTTTTGAAGGTATTTTTGTAGGTTATAGTAGCCATAGTAAGACATATAGAATATTTAATAGAAAAACCCTGATGGTAGAAAAATCGATACATGTTGTATTTGATGAGACGAGCTTGATGCAAAGCAATCCATCTAGTGTGCTCATTGACGATGCAGGTGCAAAGCTAGATGAAATCAACCTGAAAGAGCCCAATGAGGAAAAAGATGAAAAATTCTTCAAGATCACTACACCAATCCCTATTGGGGAGGTAGATGATCAAAATGAAGAGATCATCCAAGTTGAAGAAGTCACTCCGGTGATTGAAGATAATCCAGATGCAAGAACTTTAAAGCTCAGACATCTAAAGGATCACCCCATGGACCAGATCATAGGAGATCCCCGGGACGGTGTCAGAACTCAAAGAGGTACAACTAATGAGAATTTATATTTGAGTTTTCTCTCACAGGTTGAACCGAAGAAGTTTTAGGAAGCAAACTCGAACGCATCGTGGATATTGGCTATGGAAGAAGAACTAAATCAGTTCAAGCGCTGCAATGTATGGAAACTTGTTCCAAGACCCAAAGGAAAGAACATCATTGGAACAAAATGGGTCTACAGGAACAAGATGGACGAAGATGGAACGATCATAAAGAACAAGGCCAGACTTGTCGCTAAAGGCTATCGTCAAGAAGAAGGAATCGACTTCGACCAGACATATGCTCCAGTGGCAAGGCTGGAGGCTATAAGGTTGTTCCTAGCATATGCTACATTCAAAGGTTTCACTGTCTATCAGATGGACGTGAAGTCTGCCTTCCTAAATGGTAACATAAAGGAGGAAGTGTATGTGGAACATCCTCCAGGTTTCGTTGATCCTAACTTTTCTGATTATGTCTATTTCCTGCACAAGGCCCTATATGGTCTGAAACAAGCTCCTAGAGCTTGGTATGAGATGCTGTCTAGCTTTCTACTTAAGAACAAGTTCACAAGGGGAAGATAGACAAGACATTATTTCTTAGGGAAATAAAAGGCAAGATTTTGCTAGTGCAAATCTATGTCGACGACATTAGTTTTGGCTCTACAGACAACAACCTCTGCAAAAAGTTCTCAAAACTTATGCAAGGGAAGTTTGAAATGAGCAGTATGGGCGAGCTGAAGTATTTCTTAGGGCTTCAAGTGAAACAATCTGAAGATGGAATTTTCATCTCACAGACCAAGTTCACCAAAGAGCTGATTAAGAAATTCGGAATGGAGAACGCAACCTCTATGAGGACTCCAATGGGCTCAACTATGTCTCTGGACAAGGATGAAAAATGGAAACCTTTTGATGAAACCAAGTACAGAAGCATAATTGAATCCTTGCTCTACCTTACTGCTAGTAGACCCGACATAATATTTTCAACATGTGTCTGTGCTAGATTTCAGGTAAACTCTAAGGAATCTCACTACGCTGTTGCAAAGCGGATTTTGAGATACCTTAAAGGTACACCAAATCTTGGCTTATGGTACCCAAGAAGTAATGACAGCGAACTAATTGGTTTTCAGATGCAGATTTTGCAGGAAGCGAAGATGACAGGAAAAGCACCTCCGGGACTTGACAATTCTTTGGAAGAAGGCTAATCTCCTGGAGTAGTAAGAAGTAGAACTGTATCGCAATCTCAACGGCTGAGTCAGAGTACATCTCTGCAGGCAGTTGTTGTGCACAGTTACTATGGATAAAGAATCAATTTGAGGATTACAACATGAAGTTCAAGAATGTCCCATTATTTTGCGACTCTTCCAGCGCAATTGCAATAGCCAACAATCCAGTCTCGCACAGCCGGACAAAGAATATCAAGCTAAGGTATCATTTCATCCGGGAGCATGTAGAGCATGGGGACATAGATGTAACGCCCCCACCTGTCACATGACATATAACGGTGGGTCCGGCCGGGGCCCCACGCCATATCTCACAGACAAAGCGAAGGAATCACGTGTGGAAATCAAACTCTACTCGTATCCTTAACTCATTCCATTCTAGCGCAGCATCTTTTATGTTAGCATGAACTCAAACAAGAATGTCCACCATGCATAAAAATCACATTTATATATACCAACATCAGGAATGTATACAACTCACACACCCTGGCCTTATGGCCTTACAAATTCCTCTTTCACAACAACAATTTCGTACATCGGCACGCAGGCCGGCCACACATGAAATCCAAACAACACTCTCCGCATGGCCTTCAAGGGCCTCATCAAGCTGCCATTTCACTTATGCTTTCCAAACCGCAGCACCTGCAATTCATCATCCAAACCAACACAGAAAACAAAGTAACGGTCAGCATTGCTGACCCATTATAACGACCCTACCCCCTACCCGGGGTAGTGGTTCCTTCCCTGCATACAGTGCTTCCTTTCTCATCAAGCAACAACAAACATCACCAAATCACATCATAAGTAGATCATTCTCTTTATGCCACTTAACTAACAAACACATCACATCACAAACGCTGGAGTCCACCAACGCTCCGTGCACGCAGGGCACCTTCTTGGCGTACCGGAATCCACCGTCGTACACCGCTGTCTCTCGAGGTGTTAACTTGTTGGTTGACCGGCCCTAGTCCACCAGCTCGCAGGCTGGCGACATCCCGCCCAAGCCACTCAGAGGTCCATCCTCACAGCATCACAAACAGAGCAGACCGACCCACACTCCGTGGTGTAGCAAGCCGGGTTTATCTAAGCTCCCCAGGCATTGTCTACCCATCGATCCCCCTCCTAATCCGATCGACCCACAACATGTGGTGCAGCAACCCGGGTTTAACTCGGCTCCCCTAGCATTGCCGCCCATCGATCCTACCTTTAACTAGATCAACCCACCCTAGTTGTGTAACAGGCCGGGTTTACCACGCGCTCCCCAGGCGTGCTACCAATTGATCATCTCACAACCAGGAGCTTCACCAAAGCCTCCTCACAATCATCACATCCATACATTCATCACAACAGAAATCCGTTTTGCACATCATCAAAGCCACGGAGTCTCCTCCGGTTTACCCATGAACATCACCAATCCAGACTATCGGTCCAGATGGGCTTCACACAGCATGCCTACGCCGTACTCCATATTTCCGGCTCTAAATGCAGACTTACAAAGGAATCTCTTCCGCGATCCACCTCTTGGTGGAGGATTCCAAGCACATGTATAGAGAAAGGACTTCGATGTCCAAGAAGGAGATCGTTACCCTTGAAGATCGCTTCGGCGCCATGAAGTAGCCGGATGGAAATCACCGCCTCGGCTCTGGCTTCACGAATCCGCTCTCGGATCTTCGATCCGCACTCCGCAGCTCCTACAGCAGCTGGAAGACTCCTCCCTTCTCTCTTCCTTGGCCTTCTTCTCTCTCCCTTGGAATGAAAATGAAGAAGAAGAAGAAGAAGATAATAAGAGAATATATCTTCTAAATCTCGGCCTTCCCAACACCTGGACAAAGCCCAGCCATTGGATCCAGGAAGAGGGAAACAAACGGCTCAGATCTGGCCAGAAAACCCTGAACACGCCCTGACACGCCCTGACACGCCCTGTGACACGCCCGTGTCACAGGCCGTGTCCCCCTAAGCGGCAGACAACCGACTCAATCCAACCAGTACACGCCCGTGTGACACGCCCGTGTCACGGCCGTGTACCCGACACGCCCTCAGACACGCCCGTGTCTGAGGCCGTGTACCTCAACAGAAATAATCCCAAATCAACCCGAGACTTCACACGGCCTGGCACACGGCTTGGCACACGCCCGTGTTCATGGCCGTGTGCACCAGGACACGCCCGTGTCCCGCAAACACGCCCCAACCCGAGACATCGAGCTGAGTTCGACGCCCACTGACACGCCCTGTGACACGCCCGTGTCACATGCCGTGTCCACACGGGAACCCGATACTCGACGATCGTCGCGTAACACTCGTCGAGCATTCGACACGGCATCCGACACGGCCGTGTCCTGGGCCGTGTGCCCCATTCTCGACGATGTCGAGCGAAAATCATCGACACCAAGTCCAATCGTCGAAACAACCTCGACACGCCCTGCGACACGCCCGTGTCGCAGGCCGTGTCACCTGACACGCCCTGGGACACGCCCGTGTCCCAGGCCGTGTCACCCAGGCCTGAACCCGATTTTGCTCAAAATGATCCTCTTGAATTCAGGGTGTTACAATCCTCCCCCCCCGTCAAATAATTTCGTCCTCGAAATTTGACGCCAAACAGCCAATCAAAATTATACACCCCAAGCCGTCGCACTCACTAACAAACAGACAACACAACAAACATCCCTAGCTTCCACTTGTGCACATTCCACCACATAAAACCTCAAACAAAACAACATGATGGATTGATTTCGTCACAATCACAAGTGCACCAAGCGATTACAGAAATCACCAACTAGAGATATAAACATCATTTACATCAGCCATCTAGTTCGGATTCAGTTCAAATCAAAACATAGTTTACATACACAACTGTCAGAGCATCGACATGCTTCACATCACAGTTCACCTCCGCTCAGCCTCCCGATTTTGAAATTCGCGACTCAAAGATAAATGAACCGCTCGAGGCTGAATTTCACCAACTGAACTTTGCGGCTCTTGCACTTCCATCGCATGCAATCGCGGTTGCGTCCGGGGTGCAGATGATTCGGCCACGGCTTTCCCTTTTTCTTCATATGACGCACCTGTCTTTTTCTCACTTCCTGGAGGAGCATTCCAACAAAATTTTGCGATGTGTCCTTGCTGTCCACATTTATAGCAGATACGTGTATCCACACGTCCTGGCCCATACGTCGCCCCGAAGAAACAGTCGACGGAGCTACGTCCACCGGCCTATATCTTTTCTTCTCTTGTCGTCGAAACTCCGATTGATCCAATTGCGACTTTTCCCTTCGCTTATTTCCTTGTACTCGCTTCATATCTTTCTCCAATGAACGAGCTGTATCGACCAACGCCTGAAAGCCTTGGCTCACCGAACTCGAAAGTGCCAACCTCAAGTCATCCCGTAAGCCTTCATAAAAACGATTTGTCTTTCGCGCTTCCTCCGCAAAGGTAGATCCCGCATATCGCCCCAATCTTGTAAATTCATGCAGGTAAGTATCAATATCTCGCTCACCCTGCACCAAGCGGAGAAACTCATTTTCCATCGCAATCCTCTGCGACACTGGCACATACTTGGCTAAAAATAGTTGGGAGAATTCCTCCATCGAAATCTCCGTTAAACCTCGACCGGCCAAGTGGTGCACTTCAATTTCATCCCACCACAATCTCGCATCTCCGTCCAACAGAAAAGTGGCCAACATCACTTTCTGTTCTTCGACCGTCCTAATTGCGGTTAGGATCCTTTTTACTCTTGCCAACCAATCTTCTGCCTGCGTTGGTGAAAGCGCTCCACCAAACGTCGGTGGGTGAAAGTGCATAAATCGTGACAATGCGTCGTCACTTGCTTGCCCTTCCACCACCTCGGCAGCATGTTCTTGCCTTGCACCAGGTCTTGCCTGTCCAGTTGGGTGTGCTTGTAACACTGCAAGCACTGTCTCCGCCACCACCCGTATGGCCTCTGCCGAGGGAGGCATCGGCACTTCCACGGGTGCTGCACTTTCATCCGACCGCTGAGGCTCAGACGGCCCAGCTCCATCCCTCGCCACCTATCAATGTACAGAACACCATTAAATTCGTCCAAATCATAACGGTACTGGTACATTGACTACACACTCACGCACATCATGTGCATGACATACATTCCTAGTGGACATTCATGAGTTCAATTATGTTCTCTCCTCCCAAACAATCTAAACCTGGCTCTGATACCACTTTGTAACGCCCCCACCTGTCACATGACATATAACGGTGGGTCCGGCCGGGGCCCCACGCCATATCTCACAGACAAAGCGAAGGAATCACGTGTGGAAATCAAACTCTACTCGTATCCTTAACTCATTCCATTCTAGCGCAACATCTTTTATGTTAGCATGAACTCAAACAAGAATGTCCACCATGCATAAAAATCACATTTATATACCAACATCAGGAATGTATACAACTCACACACCCTGGCCTTATGGCCTTACAAATTCCTCTTTCACAACAACAATTTCGTACATCGGCACGCAGGCCGGCCACACATGAAATCCAAACAACACTCTCCGCATGGCCTTCAAGGGCCTCATCAAGCTGCCATTTCACTTATGCTTTCCAAACCGCAGCACCTGCAATTCATCATCCAAACCAACACAGAAAACAAAGTAACGGTAAGCATTGCTGACCCATTATAACGACCCTACCCCCTACCCGGGGTAGTGGTTCCTTCCCTGCATACAGTGCTTCCTTTCTCATCAAGCAACAACAAACATCACCAAATCACATCATAAGTAGATCATTCTCTTTATGCCACTTAACTAACAAACACATCACATCACAAACGCTGGAGTCCACCAACGCTCCGTGCACGCAGGGCACCTTCTTGGCGTACCGGAATCCACCGTCGTACACCGCTGTCTCTCGAGGTGTTAACTTGTTGGTTGACCGGCCCTAGTCCACCAGCTCGCAGGCTGGCGACATCCCGCCCAAGCCACTCAGAGGTCCATCCTCACAGCATCACAAACAGAGCAGACCGACCCACACTCCGTGGTGTAGCAAGCCGGGTTTATCGAAGCTCCCCAGGCATTGTCTACCCATCGATCCCCCTCCTAATCCGATCGACCCACAACATGTGGTGCAGCAACCCGGGTTTAACTCGGCTCCCCTAGCATTGCCGCCCATCGATCCTACCTTTAACTAGATCAACCCACCCTAGTGGTGTAACAGGCCGGGTTTACCACGCACTCCCCAGGCGTGCTACCAATTGATCATCTCATAACCAGGAGCTTCACCAAAGCCTCCTCACAATCATCACATCCATACATTCATCACAACAGAAATCCGTTTTGCACATCATCAAAGCCACGGAGTCTCCTCCGGTTTACCCATGAACATCACCAATCCAGACTATCGGTCCAGATGGGCTTCACACAGCATGCCTACGCCGTACTCCATATTTCCGGCTCTAAATGCAGACTTACAAAGGAATCTCTTCCGCGATCCACCTCTTGGTGGAGGATTCCAAGCACATGTATAGAGAAAGGACTTCGATGTCCAAGAAGGAGATCGTTACCCTTGAAGATCGCTTCGGCGCCATGAAGTAGCCGGATGGAAATCACCGCCTCGGCTCTGGCTTCACGAATCCGCTCTCGGATCTTCGATCCGCACTCCGCAGCTCCTACAGCAGCTGGAAGACTCCTCCCTTCTCTCTCCCTTGGCCTTCTTCTCTCTCCCTTGGAATGAAAATGAAGAAGAAGAAGAAGAAGATAATAAGAGAATATATCTTCTAAATCTCGGCCTTCCCAACACCTGGACAAAGCCCAGCCATTGGATCCAGGAAGAGGGAAACAAACGGCTCAGATCTGGCCAGAAAACCCTGAACACGCCCTGACACGCCCTGTGACACGCCCGTGTCACAGGCCGTGTCCCCCTAAGCGGCAGACAACCGACTCAATCCAACCAGTACACGCCCGTGTGACACGCCTGTGTCACGGCCGTGTACCCGACACGCCCTCAGACACGCCCGTGTCTGAGGCCGTGTACCTCAACAAAAATAATCCCAAATCAACCCGAGACTTCACACGGCCTGGCACACGGCTTGGCACACGCCCGTGTTCATGGCCGTGTGCACCAGGACACGCCCGTGTCCCGCAAACACGCCCCAACCCGAGACATCGAGCTGAGTTCGACGCCCACTGACACGCCCTGTGACACGCCCGTGTCACAGGCCGTGTCCACACGGGAACCCGATACTCGACGATCGTCGCGTAACACTCGTCGAGCATTCGACACGGCATCCGACACGGCCGTGTCCTGGGCCGTGTGCCCCATTCTCGACGATGTCGAGCGAAAATCGTCGACACCAAGTCCAATCGTCGAAACAACCTCGACACGCCCTGCGACACGCCCGTGTCCCAGGCCGTGTCACCTGACACGCCCTGGGACACGCCCGTGTCCCAGGCCGTGTCACCCAGGCCTGAACCCGATTTTGCTCAAAATGATCCTCTTGACTTCAGGGTGTTACAATAGATCTCCAATATGTCTCCACAAACAGGCAAGTTGCAGATATTTTCACGAAGCCGCTGGACGAGACCAAGTTCTCATTCTTCAAAACGAAAATTGAGATGCTCAACAAAGAAGATTAGAGAAGTTTGGATTTCAAGAAAGCAAAGAAAATTAATGGGTTAGTCAAAATTTGGCATTTCCAAAAAAATTTTCTCTTTCTGACTCGAGATAGACTTGACCTACTCGAGTAACTTCTATAGACCTACTCGAGTAACTCCCTATATACTCGAGTACATCTTCTATCTCTCGTGTATGTGCATTTGATTTTCAAATTTTCTTATGCCGCCTTTTTAATGGTTAAAGTTATTTCCTTCTAGATTAACTAGACTTAAACCTGGGGTTTATAAATACGAATTTCCGAAAATCTCTCTACATGAAATCATTTCACTCTCTCGTGTACCCGGCTACCGTTTCGTCTCCCTTCAAGAAGTTGCAGAGCCGCATCATCTTCCTCTCTTCTCGTCAAGCAATAATGATGGCCGCCTCCTCCAAGATCAGCGTGGGATCGGAACTAGTTGCCGCAGGGATTGCAAAACTTTCGGATGATTTCCACAATTTGTTGATTCTACTAGACACCGCAAGGCTATCTTTCATCCTGCAAGAACCGTGTCGAATCCTTTTCCCTGAAGTAGCAGAATTCTTCAAGAACCTCAAGGTCAAACGAAATGGACAAATTCTGAAATCCAAAGTGAAAGGTATGACAATCAAACTCACAAAGACTATCGTCTCTCAACTTCTCAGATTACCGATAGTGGACGAAGAAGACAACATAGATGCAGACAATTCTGACAGAACATGCCTATTCTGTAGTATTCCAGCTGAAACTCAGTACATCAAATGTTCAGACATGAATGCGGAGGGAAAATTTCTTGTTGATGTCATCAGGAAAATCTTGCTCTACAAGACTAATTCTATACGAGATATTCCTTTATACTTCTTTAATATTATGCAGGTAATAGTCTGCCGCAAATACTTCCAATTTGGGATGCTAATTCTTGACAAAATCAAGGACAGTATCAAGGCCCCCAATTTTGCCAGGATCATCTATCTCCTCATCCATGAGTTAAATCCTCAGCTGTTAAACTTCTCCACAGGGACCCCACTTCACCACATAAAAAAAGTCTCAATTCAGCCCATTCAAAGATGGGAGTTAAAACTGAAGAATGCTGCCCAAGCCGCTAAGGTTCCAGAAGTTCCAGCATTAGCAGACAGGACTCCTTCTCCCTCTCCTCATTCTGTGGCCAGCTCCTCTGGTGCACCAAGTGAGGGGGAGCCTGCTCCTTCTCCCAGATTACCTTCATCTCAACAAGAATTCACCTCTTCTCCTGCTCCAGCTACCTCTCCCCTACCTAAAACTCCACCGACCCACCATCAGATCAGCAACCTCAAGAAGAGTTGCTCTCCTCTGAAGCTGTAATTAATGACATGATAGCTGAGCTGAACTCAGAAGCACTTCCTTTTCAACCATCAGCACAATCTCCAGTACCATCTCCTCTACAATCTCCTGTTGCTCCTCAAGAACAGGTAGAAACAATTCTCCTCTCTACTGAACACACTCCAGAACCTGCTGAGGCTCCTCTCAGGAATCTGAATTTCTCCATCCCCACTGTACTTGATGAAGGGGCTGGTCTGATTCCTACTTCCGGAGCCCAAAGCTCAGTACTCATTGCAGAGATACCCCTCTGGATTGCTCCTCCTCTTCCAACCCCATCTGATGCTCCTTCAACTACTGTTGCTGCTACTGCCTCACCAGATTTACTGTCTCAGATATCCATCCTACTGCAAGACCAAAAGAATTACTTTGACACTTCTCTAGCTGCTGTCACTGCCAAAATCATGGCTCTGGAAGCTGAAATGAGCAGGGGATTTGCAGAGATCCAATATAATACAGATCAGTTGTGAAGCCTCTTTCAGATTGGTGGTAAAGCATTAGATCACACTATCACAAGTATTGGTCAGGTGATGGACCAGAGTGTGACTCTTGCCAACAATCAAATGGAACTGGACAAAAGGGTTGAGGCAACTAATATGAAGATATGTGAGGAAGTTGGTTTAATCAAAGAAACTGCCATTGAGAAATTATCTGTTGAAATCAGAAAGGGGGAGGAATTAGTCAAAGGACATCTAGAAAAATCTGCTGCTTTGAAGAAAGATATTTTGGAAGCTCATGTGCAAAAGATTCATGTTGATGTGCTAGCTCAGATCCAGAGTGTTAAGTTCCATACTTATGACACTGCTGTCTGGATGCATAATCAAATCCTACCAGAATTTGCTGCAGATCAAAATATCATTCCCCGTCACTTAAATCCTTTAGCTGCTACAGCCTCTGCTCAAACTAAACCTTCACTAACCTTCTCTCCCAGGCCTGGAGATAACGTGGCTCCTCCAGAATCCTATACTCAAGGCTGGGAAGAAGATCCTGCTGATATTTTCCTTCATGCTCCAGAGATCCAAACCTCCAAAAAGAAGAGAAAATATGGTGAAGGTCCTTCTACTAGTAGATCAATTCTTGTTCCTGCTGCTGAAAAATGATCTGCTACTGTTTATGCTGAAGTCTGGTCTCCCACTTCCAAATCCTTGATTCTGGATACTCTAAAACTGGTAATGGACTTTGTTGAGAACTGGAACCTGCACTATAGCTCCCAAGAATAGGAATTATATGAGAAATCCATGACCAAGAGAAGAATTTATGACAGAGAGTATGGAAGGAATAATCCTGCTGCTCCTCCTAGGCCTCCCAGATATTATCGTAAACCATTCAGCTACCAAAGGAGACAAAAAGAAAAGTTGGACAAGCAACAGAACCTAGGCTGAATTTCAAGGACTTTTAAGAGTGTGAAATGAATGACTGTAGAATTGATAATTTTGGATATTCTTATTCATATAATTCTAAGTTTTTGCTCTCATTATCTTTTTCAAAGGTTCTTGCTTACTTGCACACATTTTTCTACTTAGCACTTTTTTATGTCTATAATTCACCTTAGTGTAAAGGGTTCTGACTTCAACAAATAGGGGGAGATTGTTGGGAACTATGTCCACATTAACCCAGATTTGATGAAGTCATCCTGGAACTAGATGAATTAGGTTGTATTTGATTCTTTGTTTGAGTTATGTGGTTGTCGGATTCCAATGGGAAGTGTAGACCAATGTCAGTCTATAATGAGTCACCAAACACAGGACCATGCAATGTAATCCCTCATTGTATGACCCAAGGTGTTGACTCATGTGTAGCCTCTCTATTGGGATACACTTCATATTCAAGCACTTGTACTATGTGAATAGAGTTGTGTACAACCCCGTAGCCGGGCGAGTGGGACCCTCCCCAAATGTCAGCCTAGGGGCGTGTTTTGGGCGACGAGTTGGTGCGACCCCGTTCGGAGACGTGCGGGTCCTCGTGCGTGCGTGCGAAGGTTTTATGTGGCGTGCTTAGAATTTATATATATATATATAATATTATATAATATAATATATATATATAATATTATATAATATATATATATATATTATATTATAAGATATATGATATTGTATATAGAGGGGGGGGGGGCATCGGGTGGAGAGGGGAGGAGGCTAAGAAGAAAACAGAGAAAAAATAAAAAAGGAGAAAATAGAAGCAGGGGGGAGGGCTCGGGGTACAGGGGAATTAACAAGAAAATAGAAGCAGGGTGGGGCTCGGGACAGCGGCGAGCAGGAAAAGAACTAGGTGCAGGGAGAAATCGGGGGAACCCTAGCCGCCGCCGATCTAGAGCCCAGCAGCCCGGCCCCCTTCCCCCTCTCTCTCCCGTCGTCGGCAAGGCTAGGGCACGGACGCCCATTCCTCTCTCTCTCTCTCCCATCGCCGGAAAAGCAGCAGCCCGACTGCCCTTTCCCCTCTCTCTCCCGTCGCCGGCCAAGCAGCAGCCCGGCCACCATCCCCCCTCCCCACGCTGTTTTAGGGTAAATAGATCCTTTGCTCACAACTCCTCTCACACATCCTCTGATCGCACCTCCTCCGCTCACGCTTCCTCCACTCGAGTCGATAGTCCAAGACGTTTCGGGCAGGGGGTTTTCTCCTTCCCAGGCGAGGTGAGAGCCACTGTCTAGAGTGATGAGTTACTCAAAGGACGTTTTGACCTCCAGCTTTTTCAGAAACATCCCAACCTTCTGGACTCATTTCTCAGTCAAGTCAGAAGACTGATCTTGGTTGTTTTGGGGCTTTGTTCGATGCCGATTCAGTGGCGCTTGTTCTATGCCGAATTTCCGTAGAAGGTATACGGGTTGTTGGTGATTTTGCAATTCAACCTCATGAGAGGAAGAACCCAATTATAGGATCGGAGTTTGTGAAACTAAAGCCAAATCTTTCATCCATAAACTCACCCCTTTCTCGCTCACTCCCCTTCAAATATTTTGTGGAGGATTCACCGCCTGGAGCAACCCGACCCCCCTCCTTTTTTCCCAGCCTGGAGCAGCACACCTCGACCTTCCCCTCTCCCGGTAGCAAGCTCGGTCTGGAGCGAGGCTCGGCCTGGAGCAAGGCTCGGCCTGGAGCGAGGCTCGGCCTGGAGCGAGGCTCGGCCTGGAGCAAGGCTCGGCCTGGAGTGGAGATCGACCACCGACGCGGCCGCACGCAGCAGAATCGACCCGGAGCTCCTCTCCCGCCCCCGCCGCCAAGCACGCGACAAGGGTAACGATGTTTCAACTTGGGCAGGTGAATCCTTCAGTTTACATATTCGCATGGAAGCCCCTCTCCACCAACGGGTGGGGGAAGGGAGCTTTCCGACGGGTTGACGTGTTCGTCCCCGCAGTTAATTGCATTAGTGCCCGGAAGCGTGAGTACGGGTTTAGGTATGATGTATGAAGCCCATCCGGACATGTGAGCCGGATTGGTGATGTTCTGGGGTTCCCAGAGAAGACTCCGAGGAAGTTGTTTATTTAGCCGCTTGCAGGGAACGCGCACCATAGCCCCAAAAAAGGGGGTGTGCGCAATATGTTTGGCCCGCTTATGTTGGCCGACCGATGACTAGTTGGCCGCCGCTCGTCGAGACGTTGGCATACAAGTGTTGCAGTACCAGGCGGGGAGTAGCGGGCTTAAGCCCAAGCTTGTGTCGGCCCTCGAAGGCCTTTTTTGTTTATATTGCCGGCCTGCGTGCTGAGTATGGAATTTATATTCCTGTAATATTTTTTCATATCTGTGATGCTCTGTGAATATAGTTTACTCCTCCTGTCTTGGGCGAGCAGTGTGTTCGCGAACCGCTCCCCCCGTGTGGGCCCCGAGGTATAGATGCCGGGAAGCCCCTGATGGCCCGTTGCCATCCTTTTAGAATAGCGGAGTTCCGTTGTTAGCGGCCCAATTGGGGCTGCGTAGAGTAGGGCTGCTGGGCGGTTTTGCGCCAATAGTAAGGCGGGCAGGGAATATTTCACATAGACCCGAGGTGGCACCTCTAGTTTGGGAGTGGATCTCGAGATCCTCCTTGGATGTTCCGGTCGGCCAAGAGAGCCCTCCGAAGGTGCCTTAGCTCAGCCCTTGGCTTGGGAGGGGAAGAGTTAGTTAGTCTTCTGGGTATGCGGCGGGTCCTCAACGCTGAGACCTTGGGTCTGTCCCTTATGTTCCTAGTCTTGTGCCTAGATCGTTCGCTTGAGGGTAGTAGGTGCGCGGTCACCCCTTCCCCAAGGGTCGAACTCCACAGGAGACCGATTTTCGGTTTCAACATTTTGGTGCGGTGAGCGTGGAGAGTGACCAGCACAGAAGAACTCAGGCGAACATCATGGCTATAGAAGTGGAACCAGGTGACGACCACGGTCATGCGTTGACACTTTGTGTGTAAGGTCCTCACACTCAGAGTTGTCCCCTCCCATAGCTGTTGTTTGAATCCCATAGCATTTAGAGTAAGATTTGCACCTATTTGAAGTGCTTCTACCTATGAAAACCCGGGTATCCCCACTTATTACATCAACGAGAAATCTGGAGGTTATTATCCTCAGGATCAAGTAAGAGAGCAGCTGAGAGGTTTTAGGAGCCGAGGTGACCTGAAAGGGTTCCCTCCCTAGCGGTAATATGTTATCTCTTCCTTGTAATTAAGTAGCGATCAAGTTTTCTTTTTATTACCAATTCGCCTTGAGATTCTGAGGGCTTCAAGGGTTGGCCTCGCGATTGACTCCGGAAGCCAAACGTCCAACCCGTTCCTTTTAAATAGCCTAGTTCGGACGATGGGACGGTGCCGCGGGACTTTAAGCGCTATTGTAAGACCGAGCCTCTGCACTAACGGTCGAGATCAGCTCCCCCCTTGCACGCCGGCCTATGTCCTCCCGATCGCACCTCTCCTCCGACTAGAGGAATTATCAGGAACGAGCCTAGACGTTAACCTCCCAGATTTGATAAAGGGCCGATCTCTCCAAGCAATCACAAGTGACATGGCGGGAAGCGATCTTTGTCATTAGATCAGGATACGAGCCATCGACCTATTCCTTCTAAATAGCCCAGTTCGGATGATGGGATGATGCCTCAGGACTTTAAGCGCTATTGTAAGACCGAGCCTCTACACTGAAGGCTGAGATCAGCTCCCCCTTGCACGCCGGCCTATGTCCCCCCGATTGCATCTCTCTTCCGATTGGACGAATTAGTAGAACAGGCTCAGACGCCAGCTTCCCGATTTGACGACTTCCAGATCATCTCTCTTATGAATAGAATGCGTCCTCCATTTGTAAAAGCATCGGTGCAATTAACTCTCCAGCACCTCTTAAGTAAATAAGATGTCTCCATCTCGAGCAAATTCAAGTCGAGTAGTTGTGGACCCCAAGCAGATCCCGCTGTCAGGCTCTCACCTAGCTGACAGGGCCGGAAGTCACTCGATGGTGGTAGTAGTGGACCCCGAGCAGTTCCCGCTGTCAGGCTCTCACCTAGCTGGCAGGGCTGGAAGTCACTCGGTGTCATCCTTGGGCCTCGAGCAGATCCCGCTGTCAGGCTCTCACCTAGCTAACAGGGCCGGAAGTCGCTCGATGGTGGTAGTAGTGGACCCCGAGCAGATCCCGCTGTCAGGCTCTCACCTAGCTGGCAGGGCTGGAAGTCACTTGGTGTCATCCGTGGGCCTCGAGCAGATCCCGCTGTCAGGCTCTCACCTAGCTGGCAGGGTTGGAAGTCACTCGATGGTGGTAGTAGTGGACCCCGAGCAGATCCCGCTGTCAGTCTCTCACCTAGCTGGTAGGGCTGGAAGTCACTCGGTGTCATCCTTGGGCCTCGAGCAGATCCCGTTGTCAGGCTCTCACCTAGCTGGCAGGGCTGGAAGTCACTCGATGGTGGTAGTAGTGGACCCCGAGCAGATCCCGCTGTCAGGCTCTCATTAGCTGGCAGGGCTGTAGGCACGCCTGGGGGGAAAGGATTGGTTCTTGGAGGTTTTTGCAGGACCCCGAGTGCTGCTCGGCCCCGGGTAGACTCGCTGTCAGGCTCTCATTAGCTGGCAGGGCTGTAGGCACACCTGGGGGGAAAGGATTAGCTCCGCGTGCACAATGAGATACAAAATGTATGGCTTTGATGTTTCACGATATCACGAGAAATTGTATACTTGTTGTAAGTAATGGTATGAGGGCAATTCAATAGCAGTGAGCCAAATGGTATCGAGTGATTCAAAAGGTTCAGAAAGGTCATGGAGAGATTGATCCTCCAAGCGCAGATTTCAGTTTCTCTCAAAAAAAAATTTTTTGGGTCGGCTCCCACTCGCCGGATACGTTGGGTTGGATGATTCTTTCTGAGCTTGTGCCAAGCTCGAAAAGAGCGGGGATTGTGTACAACCCCGTAGCCGGGCGAGTGGGACCCTCCCCAACTGTCAGCCTAGGGGCGCGTTTTGGGCGACGAGTTGGTGCGACCCCGTTCGGAGACGTGCGGTCCTCGTGCATGCGTGCGGAGGTTTTATGTGTGCGTGCTTAGAATTTATATATATATAATATTATATAATATAATAATATATATATAATATTATATAATATATATATTATTATATTATAAGATATATGATATTGTATATAGAGGGGGGCATCGGGTGGAGAGGGGAGGAGGCTAAGAAGAAAACAGAGAAAAAAAAAAGGAGAAAATAGAAGCAGGGGGAGGGCTCGGGGTACAAGGGAATGAACAAGAAAATAGAAGCAGGGTGGGGCTCGGGACAGCGGCAAGCAGGAAAAGAAATAGATGTAGGGAGAAATCGGGGGAACCCTAGCCGCCGCCGATCTGCAGCCCAGCAGCCCGGCCCCCTTCCCCCTCTCTCTCCCGTCGCCGGAAAGGCTAGGGCAAGGCCGCCCGTTCCTCTCTCTCTCTCTCTCCCGCCGCCGGCAAAGCAGCAGCCTGGCTGCCCTTTCCACTCTCTCTCCCGTCACCGGCCAAGTAGTAGCCCGGCCACCATCCCCCCTCCCCTCGCTGTTTTAGGGTAAATAGATTCTTTGCTCACAACTCCTCTAACGCATCCACCGCTCGCACCTCCTCCTCTAACGCTTCCTCCACTCGAGTCGATAGTCCAAGACGTTTCGGGCAGGGCGTTTTCTCCTTCCCAGGCGAGGTGAGAGCCACTGTCCAGAGTGATGAGTTACTCAAAGGACGTTTTGACCTCCAGCTTTTTCGGAAACATACCAACCTTCTGGACTCATTTCTCAGTCAAGTCAGAAGACTGATCTTGGTTGTTTTGGGGCTTTGTTCGATGCCGATTCAGTGGGGCTTGTTCTATGCCGAATTTCCGTAGAAGGTATACGTGTTGTTGGTGATTTTGCAATTCAACCTCACAAGAGGAAGAACCCAATTATAGGATCAGAGTTTGTGAAACTAAAGCCAAATATTTCATCCACAAACTCACCCCTTTCTCGCTCACTCCCCTTCAAATATTTTGTGGAGGATTCACCACCTGGAGCAACCCGGCCCCCCTCCTTTTTTCCCGGCCTGGAGCAGTACACCTCGACCTTCCCCTCTCCTGGCAGCAAGCTCGGTCTGGAGCGAGGCTCGGCCTGGAGCGAGGCTCGTCCTGGAGCGAGGCTCGTCCTGGAGCAAGGCTCGGCCTGGAGCAAGGCTCAGCCTGGAGTGGAGATCGACCACCGACGCGGCCGCACGCAGCAGAATCGACCCGGAGCTCCTCTCCCGCCCCCGCCGCCAAGCACGCGACAAGGGTAACGATGTTTCAACTTGGGTAGGTGAAGCCTTCAGTTTACATATTCGCATGGAAGCCCCTCTCCACCAACAGGTAGGGGGAAGGGAGCTTTCCGACGGGTTGACGTGTTCGTCCCTGCAGTTAATTGCATTAGTGCCCGGAAGTGTGAGTACGGTTTTAGGCATGCTGTGTGAAGCCCACCCGGACGTGTGAGCCGGATTGGTGATGTTCTGGGGTTCCCGGAGAAGACTCCGAGGAAGTTGTTTATTTAGCCGCTTGCAGGGAACGCGCACCATAGCCCCAAAAAAGGGGGTGTGCGCAATATGTTTGGCCCGCTTATGTTGGCCGACCGATGACTAGTTGGCCGCCGCTCGTCGAGACGTTGGCGTACAGGTGTTGCAGTACCAGGCGGGGAGTAGCGGGCTTAAGCCCAAGCTTGTGCTGGCCCTCGAAGGCCTTTTTTGTTTATATTGCCGGCCTGCGTGCTGAGTATGGAATTTATATTCCTGTAATATTTTTTCATATCTGTGATGCTCTGTGAATATAGTTTACTCCTCCTGTCTTGGGCGAGCGGTGTGTTCGCGAACCGCTCCCCCGTGTGGGCCCCGAGGTATAGATGCCGGGAAGCCCCTGATGGCCCGTTGCCATCCTTTCAGAATAGCGGAGTTCCGTTGTTAGCGGCCCAATTGGGGCTGCGTAGAGTAGGGCTGCTGGGCGGTTTTGCGCCAATAGTAAGGCGAGCAGGGAACATTTCACATAGACTCGAGGTGGCACCTCTAGTTTGGGAGTGGATCTCGAGATCCTCCTTGGATGTTCCGGTCAGCCAAGAGAGCCCTCCGAAGGTGCCTTAGCTCAGCCCTTGGCTTGGGAGGGGAAGAGTTAGTTAGTCTTCCTGGTATGCGGCGGGTCCTCCACGCTGAGACCTTGGGTCTGTCCCTTGTGTTCCTAGTCTTGTACCTAGATCGTTCGCTTGAGGGTAGTAGGTGCGCGGTCACCCCTTCCCCAAGGGTCGAACTCCACAGGAGACCGATTTTCGGTTTCAACAAGTTGGATGCTGATTTCACCAAAGAAGAAAGAATTTCCACCTTGAAATTTTTTTTAAGTATTCTACTCGTGTAGGTCATTAACTACTCGAGTAGATTACTTGCTTTTTACTCGAGTCAGAATTCATATTCTCGAGTACATCATTCTTCTTACTAGAGTAGTACAGATTTCACTCTCCAAGTTTTTCTAAGTAAACCACTCGAGTAAGTATATATATACTCGAGTAGTTATAGTTTCTGACTCGTGTAACCATTTTCTTCACAAGAGTAAATTTTCTATATACTCGGGTAGTATAAGTTATATACTCGAGTAGTTCACTTACTACTCGAGTAGTTCAAGCCTCATACTCGAGTAAACTAAATTTCTCTTCTCCTAAATATATTCTAAGTCATTTACTCGAGTAAGTCTTTTCCATATACTCGAGTAGATTTTATCCTCTCGAGTTGTTCAGTCTGACTACTCGAGTAGCTCATCTTCCAGTGTTCAGAAATTTTTCCAAGTCCTTTCACTCGAGTAGTTCGCCAAACCACTCGAGTAGTTTTTCTCCCCTACTCGAGTAGTATAACCTGTACTCGAGTAGTTCAACTCCACTTCCCGTGAGACCTTTTGTATACTCGAGTAGATCTTCTAAGTACTAGAATAGTTGATTATCTATGCTCGAGTAAGTCCTTATACCTACTCGAGTAGTTCTAGTTACATACTCGAGTATTTGTCATCAACCTACTCGAGTAGTCATGAATTATATACCCGAGTAACATTCCTTTATTTACTCGAGTAGTCCTTTACCTACTCGAGTAGTTATTTACCTACTCATGTTTATCACCTCTTTTTCTCCGAAATTTCTCTAAGTCCATAATTGACGGATTTTCAAATCCCGTGACATGATTGGTCCACGTGTATATCATTAAGACTGATTATGACCGTTATTCAAAATCTTATATAAGGTTCTGTCTAATCGACAAACCCTAACAACAACAAAAAAGATTTCAAGATCAAAAATTATTAAGAAATTTCTACAGCCGTTTCTCTCTCTCCAAGTCACTGTTTCCTCTTTCTCTCTTCATGGAATGAAAGCCGCTGCCGCCGCTGTTCTTCTCCGGCAAGGGTTTCGATTTTAAGAGGAATCAGACTGAAGAAGTTTTACAGATAGAGATCGTTTCTCAAATACTCATCCTCTTCCCGATCGTATAAGACAAAGAAGAATTCAGATCTGTTGCCGCGATTTTCTTCATCTTTCTGAAAGTGCCGCAAAGCTTACAAGAAGAAGATCCTGGTTGCTTACCTGCAGATCTGACAGAGAAATCATTGTTTGTATTTTCTAAAACAATTTTCATTCTTATAGGAGAAGTTGAACTGAGATTGTAGGAACTTTGTTCCGAGGGTAGGATTGATTTTCAATCCGAGATAGTGGAGTAGCCGAGCCTAGTATATTGCTAGATCGGTGAGGGAAAGTGGATGTAACCAAGATCGGGGAACCACTATAAATCTTGTCTCGTTTGTGATAATTTGGTAGATTGATCTGTGCTTTGTTCTGAGTTTCTTTTATTCCGTAATAGACACACAACTCACTTATTCACCCCCCTTTAGGTGATTTAGGTAGACAACTATTATCTTTCATTATTTTTGAAAAACAAAATATAAACAAAAACCCATCTCCCCTTATCTATCATGTCTTATTTGGCATGATAATATCTTTATCTTAAAAAGAACATATGTCAATGTGAATAAGATTTCATTACGTAAATATAGACATCTAATATCTAAAAAGATTATATGTTACGGAGTAAGAGGATAAAATTTATTACTCATATACATATACATTGGGTTATATGAAGTTATTCAAAAATTACATGTCATGGAAAATAAGATTTCGTTTTCCTAAACATCTTCATTCAAAAAAAAAAGAGACTGAGGTTTGAAAAAAATATACCTCACCTCCTCCAAATCCCTTATCATGAACCAAAACAATCCCCTTAGTCATATTCAATGATTCTAGACTTAATATAAAATCTTTTTGAGAGCATATTTTTTAAATTGCATTATTTCCTTTAAACTCTTAAGCTAAAGTTTCTATAATTCCAATCTATCTTTGTTAGCTAATGATTATAATATTTGCTTGCTATTTGGCTACTTCAAGAAGTCTTTTTGGCCAAAACTTTTCCTCTATTTAAAGCAATTTCATGATTTAGGACTTAACTCTTATACCCCTGATAATTACTTTGATCTCTCTTTTAATTAATTCAAACGATAGCTAAATTTAGGATTTCCTTTAATTCATTATAAATATATCTCCAGCTTTTGTTCTGGAATAGCAAAAGCTTAAGTATGAGAGTATTTGATAAGTTGTAAATATACTTATTTTTACGTACATTATTTAAGTCGTTTTTGTTTATTTTCATTATTTTTAGTTATTTTTCTTTAATGAAATACTTCTTTTTTTGTATATATCTTATAAATTAACTTTAATTTGTTTTCTGAAAATTTTCAGGAAAATTGTCAAAATTCCAAAGTACATGCCCGTATAATTCTCGTTCACGCCCGTGACTTGGGCGTGTGACTTTGAATCCAAAATATGTTGCCGCCAGCTTGACGATCGGCGTTCTATGTTCGTTGAACTGCCCGACACGCCCGTATTCATCCCGTGACACGCCCGTGTGACCCCTCGACGTTCGTCGATCTCAAATCAAGGATCTGTGTGTCACAACCCGCATTTTCACCGCCAAAATGTTTATCAGAGTAAGGGAAAATGCGCGTCATGATGCCACGTCAGCAGGGGATAACTGCGGATGCTCAGGCAGACACCAACCGACAATGAAGAAAGGTTCCTTTTGAGTTATTTTAAGGAAAATCAGTTAAGCGCAGAAGTTAGCCGTATCCCTCGGCTTAGTGGCTCATCTAGTCCACGAATCAAAATATATTATACGCTGCGGAAAATACTTGATTAGATTAACTCAAACATCCTACATGAGTAAAAACGTCCCTAAAAGACAACTCATGCTATGCAAGACTCTAAATTTATTATAGTAGGGAAGATAGCTTTTACAGTCGGCAAAAATAACAAGTTAGAGTTTCAAATTATGCAATACATGAAGTAGTAGTAGTAGGTTTTATAGTTTAAAATACCTAACATACATTCCTATCATAAATCCTGCCAGCGAGCAAGTAAACCACATCCACTATTAAATAAATGAGCAGCTAGCAAGTATCAACAACTAACAATCAGTGGGCGCCAACAAGCTGACACGAACCCACGTACGAAAGTATGTCTGAACTAGTAAAAACAAAACCAACAACAAACTACCTCGCTATAATGAGGCAACAACCACGACCAACACTGTCGCCAGAAATCCAACACCAGCACTGCTAACTGCTACTGCTCTGCACCTGAGGCATTCCAAAAAAAACAGAATACCTCAGCAAGAAGGTACAAATGGTGGCAGGAAAAGTAATAAACCAAAATAATCCAAGGGGTCAACCGGGGTACCAACCCAAGACCAAAAGTACTGAAGTAATGTACAAAAGAAAACCGGGTATCGATAGGAAAAGAACTCCTTCGTGATTTTTCACGTCCACAAGGGTACACCAGATGCACAAGGCTATAAGGTGGCTACATGGTTATTTCACCAGAAAGAAAAAAAATACAAAAAAACCTTATTAGGCACCTGTGGTCGACTCTACCCGAACACACGGGCGAAGTGGTCACTCTTGGACGCACCACCCAAAAAAACACAGGCTAAGTGGTTGCTCTTGGACACACCCCCCCAAAAGGCACGAGCGAAGTGGTCACTCTTGGACACACCCCCCAAAAAGAAACAAAACGGATATATAATCCGTCTAACTGCGAGGGAGTCTCATACTCTCCACCATACACTATAAACATCCAAAACTAGGTAGACTTCCACAGGGCACTAATGAAGGTGACAAACACTGCAGAGGTGGAATCGTCCACTAACTCTCACATTTAAGAACCCAAAGAAACCACAACACAAAATATCTCGGGATTTGGCTCGACAAACTCTACTTGACATTTCTAAACTCGAGACACGGTTGATCAACCGTTAGGAACGATTTACAACCCTAATTAAACTCTAAAACGTTTGATAACGAGAGCTAAGTCACTTAAGCCATCAGTAAGACACTTCAAGGATGATTAAACATAAATAGACAAGTTCAAGTTTAGCATGACAAATCAACATAACAACAAGTGATCAGCAAAGCGGTTAATCATAGCAATAATTTGGAAGAATATGTGTAGAAAATTTTAGGGGACATGAAAACATAGCCGTTACCATCGAATCGGACAAGGAGAAATGAGGAGAAACCACCACTTGCCTTGGTTTTACCGGAAAAGTCCACCGAGTCACTCCACGTCGTAGATCGGAGAAAAAGGATGCGGGAGAAGTTGAAATCTAGACAAAAATGGCCAAAAAATAGAGGTTAGGGCCGAAAAACCCTAACGAGAAATCTCAAGAAACGGGAAAAAAATTACCACGAGGGCGTAGCTCTCGGCGAGAGCTTTCCGGATCTATGTTCGGTTGAAGATTTCGAGCACCGGGACACCGTCGGCGGCCAACAAAAGGTTCACGAAATATTTCTCTCACGCTCACGCTGCTCTCTGGTTCGGGAAGAAAGATCGAAGAAGATGAAGAAATTTTCTAGTATTAATATGTATATATATATATACCTATATATATATATATATATATATATATATATATATATATATATATATATATATATATATATATAAAGATATATAAATATATATAAGGATATATCTTATATATATATATATAAAGTTTTGTCTAAAACGGAATATTTACGCCCGGGTGCGCGAAAGACAAAAATAAAGGTTTACGATGACTTCAAATCGAAAAGTATTCAACATGAAAGTTGTAGATCTCGTCGTAACGCACAAATTTCATGTTAACCATTTTCCCATACGACATCGCTTTGACACTCAAAAAGGCTCCCGAACCTAAACAGCAAAGAACTACACGAGAACAAGTTTACGGGTACTCGAGTAGGTAGAAAACGGCTACTCGAGTAGTTCGGAAGAGCTACTCGAGTAGTTCAAGTGACTACTCGGGTAGTTCAGAAAAGGTACTCGAGTAGTTCAAGTGACTACTCGGGTAGTTCAGAAAAGCTACTCGAGTAGTTCAAGTGACTACTCGGGTAGTTCAGAAAAGCTACTCGAGTAGTTCAAGTGACTACTCGAGTAGTTCAGAAAAGTCACTCGTGTAGGTCAGAAAAATTCTACTCGAGTAAGAGGAAAAAGTACTCGAGTAGATGAAAATTAACACTCGAGACAGGGAGGAGGTACTCGGGTAGGCAAATCAACGTACTCGAGTAAGTATGAAAATTCTTTACAAATCTGTAAAATCTTTTACAAATATATCCAGAAATTAAACTATATGAATGAATAGTGTTTTTCATTTTTGAATAGTACTTTAATATTAAAATATTCATATTTATATATTTTTGAATAATGAAACTTCGAGGTCAAAACGGAGACCCGAACGCACGCCAAATCAAACGAAATTCGCACCGTAGGCGAACACTGACGCTACGGACACAACAGTGAAGTCAAAACCAAAAATCCGACGAGTCATTCCCGAGATATTAATTTTCAAAGTATACGGCGAACATAAACAAATCCAAAACTTCCATCGCGCGCCGAGACTTCAAAAATGCTCGGATTGCGATGAAACTTGACGAGCAAGTCCAAAATTACTTAACTTAAATTACAAATGTAAAATCTTCCCATTACAACAAGAATTCGGATTACTCGACCTCACGGACGCGAAATTGCCTTCACAACATTGCGCCGTCAAATCGACGTTAAAAGTAACGCCACGACGTCATAAATCTGACGTTCCCAAACAAATAAAATCATCGAAAAAAATCGCGGGCGTTACAGTCACTCCCCATAAAAATAAGTTTCGTCCCGAAACTTAACACAACTCCAAAACCAATCAAAACGATAAAATCAAACATAACTGAAAACATAACGACATACCTGAAACTAAGAGAAGAGGTGCGGGTGAGATCCCCTCATCACCGATTCCAATTCCCACGTCGCGCTCTCGACGTCTTGATTTCTCCAAAGAATCTTGACCATAGGGATGGTCTTTCTCCGCAACACCCGCTCTTGAAAATCCAGAAAACGAACAGGTTCTTCCACATAAGTAAGGTTGGGCTGAATCTCGGGTATCGAGTCGAGGACTTGACGATCATTACGAACACATTTCCGCAACTGGCTCACATGGAATACATCATGGACACCAGGGAAGGTCGCAGGCAACTCCAACCTATAAGCCGACACTCCGATGCGCTCAAGAATCTGTAAAGGTCCCATATACCAGGGGTCTAACTTGTGGTTCCTACCAAATCTTTTCACACCGGACATCCGAGAAATCTTTAGAAAAACCAAGTCTCCAACTGCAAACTCCAGATCGACCCTTCGAAGATTAGCATACTTCTCATAGCGCTCTTGAGCCACAAGAAGACTTTCTCGAATATGTGTCACAGCACAATTCATCTCTTCAAGAGCTTCCGGACCTAACAACGGCCTCTCACCAACTTCAGCCCAAAATAGTGGGGTTCTACAACGCCTCCCATACAAGGTATCAAACGAAGCCATCTGCAGACTCTCTTGATAACTGTTATTGTAAGCAAACTCCATGAGTCTGAGACGCTCATCCCAAGCACCACCATGATCCAAAATATAACACCTGATCATATCTTCTACGATTTGATTTACTCTTTCCGTTTGACCATTAGTTTGAGGATGATAGGCGGTGGAATACCTTAGATCGGTACCCAACCCCTCCTGTAAACTCTTCCAAAAGCGAGACGTAAATCTAGAGTCCCGATCTGATACGATGCTAACAGGCACACCATGTAACCTGATGACCTCCTCAAGATATAACTCAGCTATCTTCTTCATCGAGTACCCAATCTTAAATGGAACAAAGTGAGCACACTTTGTCAATCTGTCGACTATCACCCAAACGGAGTCATGCCCACGGAGAGACTTTGGCAGACCGGTGATAAAATCCATTGAAATACTTTCCCACTTCCAACTTGGAATATCAAGCGGTGTCAACTTACCATCAGGCCTTCTATGATCAGCCTTAACACGTTGACATGTAAAACATTCCGATACAAACTTTGCGATGTCGTTCTTCATCCATGACCACCAAACAATTTGCTTCAGATCTTTATACATCTTTGTGGAGCCAGGGTGGTAGGCTACACTGGAACCATGAGCTTCAGCACAGATCTTAGCTCGAATATCGTCAAAGGCGGGGACGTAGAATCTACCCCGATACTTCAGGGTGTCCAACTCGTCCACAGAGAAATCTGGTAGCGCTCCCTTCACCGTTCTATTCCGAAGATGTAACAAATCCGGATCATCCTTCTGATGTGCTCGAGTAAGGGAAATCCAAGAAGGTTCTTCTGCTTCTAGACTTGCAGGCATAGTACAACTCCCAACTTCAATATCCATCAACAAAAATTCTTCTACTAAGGACTGTACTGACAGATTAAAAATTTTGGCGGTCTTCCTACTCAAGGCATCGGCTACTACATTAGCCTTTCCTGGATGATAAAGAATTTCCACTTCATAATCCGCCACAAATTCTAACCACCGACGTTGGCGCAAATTTAGTTCTTTCTGAGTGAAGACGTACTTCAAACTCTTATGATCCGTATAGATCTTGCACAACGCGCCATACAATAAGTGTCTCCAAAGCTTCAGTGCATAAATTACGGCAACAAACTCCAAATCATGCGTCGGATAGTTTCTCTCGTGGATCTTTAGTTGTCTCGATCCATACGCAATCACTTTACCATCTTGCATTAAAATGCAACCAAGTCCGATATGTGACGCATCGACATACACAGCATACTCAACTCGCTCAGTAGGTAAGGTTAAAATCGGAGCAGTACATAATCTCCTCTTCAGCTCTTGGAAAGCCTCTTCACATTTATCACTCCAAATGAACGCAGTATTCTTCTGAGTAAGTTTTGTTAGAGGAGTAGACAACACCGAAAATCCTTCCACGAATCTTCTATAATATCCAGCTAGGCCTAAGAAACTCCTAATCTCCTTCGGCGTAGAAGGTCTCTCTCACTCCATTACCGCAGAAATCTTAGTCGGGTCCACAGAAATACCGTCCTTGCTTACCACATGACCCAGAAAGGACACCTGAGGTAACCAAAACTCACACTTGCTCAACTTCGCATATAACTTATGCTCCCTCAGGGTTGACAAAACCAGACGCAAATGCTGAGTATGCTCCTCAACATTGCGAGAATACACCAAGACATCATCTATGAACACAATAACAAATCGGTCCAAGAAATCCTTAAACACCTGATTCATCAAATCCATGAAAGCAGAGGGTGCATTGGTTAAACCAAAAGACATCACCAGAAACTCATAATGTCTATGTCGTGAACGAAAAGCGGTCCGAGGAATATCTGCCTCTCGAATCCTCAACTGGTGGTAGCATGAGCGAAGATCGATCTTTGAAAATACCGAGCTACCACGCAATTGGTCAAACAAATCATCAATCCTTGGCAGGGGATATTTATTCTTAATTGTTACCTTGTTCAATTCCCTATAATCGATGCAAAGTCTCATCGATCCATCTTTCTTCTTGACGAACAAAACAGGAGCACCCCATGGAGAAGTACTTGGCCTAATAAAACCACACCTCAGCAACTCATCGAGCTGAGTACGCAACTCGTCCAACTCACGCGGAGCCATACGGTACAGTGCTTTAGCAATGGGACGAGTGCCTGGTTCGAGGTCTATCACAAACTCTATCTCCCTTTCAGGAGGAAGTCCTGGAAGACTATCAGGAAAGACATCTGGAAACTCTCGCACCATCGAGACATCCTCAAGACGAGCGTAACAAAAGCTGTTTCCAGAGCATAAATAGAAACCAAAAATGCCTCGCAACCAGACCCTATAGCACGATAAGCACGTACCACAGAAATGACCGGAGAAACTCTGTCCTGGAATCCATAGACGCTCATAGGTTGTCCGTCGTCCATTCTGAAATCCAATCGCTTAGCCTTGCACTGGATGACCGCATCATACTTGGACAGCCAGTACATGCCCAGAATTACGTCAAAATCAGACAGATCCAAAACCATCAGATCCGCATAAGCTAGAAAATTGCCAAGACAGATAGGGCATCTCAGAACTCCTTGGTTAGATATCACCGAATCACCGGAAGGGAGCTTGACATTGAAGGAGCCTCCTAATTGGTCCACACTCAGATGATGCTTATCGACAAATCTCCGGGCCACAAAGAAATGGGTGGCACCCGAGTCGAAAAGGACGCGAGCCCACCTATTCCGCACCTTAAAATCCCCTAAAACCGTAACATACGTAACTAAACGAACAATAACTAGGGCAACAAGGATAAATTAAACTGAGGCTAACCTGATATCACTTGCGTAGACGTTTGGGCTTCCTCACTGGTCATCACGTTCAGCTTTCCCTTTCCTTTATCCAGGCACGGCGGCGGCGGCAGAGCTCGAAGTGGGGCAGGCTGTAGTGGGGGCTGAGCCTGGGGGCACGCAGACTTCTGGTGTCCCTTCTGCCCGCACTGGAAGCAAATCCTTTCTTTCATCCAGCACTGACTCACATCGTGACCCTTCCTTGCACAGAACGAGCACACAAGCTCTCCCCTGGGTGCACCTTGGATGGCATGCACTTGCTGCTGCTTCAGGGTGGCAGTCCTCTTGAAGCACCTTTCATAGGGGTGGCTAGGACGACCACAGAAGCTACACACTTCCTTACTTTTCTTCTTCGAAGAAGGGCCAGATGCCCTGGAGCTACCATCCTCAGCGCCTTTTCTTTTCTCCTTCCTTGCTGCAGCACCGCAGTTCTTGGCATTTTCAATCGTCTCAACTTTTAAAGCGGCTTCCACTGCTTCAGTATAACTTTCAGCTTGGTATGCGCATGCCAACTACTGGACATCGCTTCTTAGTCCTCCCAAGAAACGTTTCACTCTACCCTCCTCAGAAGCTACCAAATCCGGAGCGAACCTGCTCAGTTTGCTAAACTCAATCTCGTACTCGCTCATGGTGAGCTGTCTCTGCTTTAGATGTAGGAAGTTATTCATCAGGCAGTCTTGCTCGACCGAGGGCAGAAACGTTTTCAATAACATCTTCTTAAAAGATTCCCAAGTACAGCCTTCCTTCAGGCTATCTCTTTCCCGAATCCACCAACTCTTCGCCAGAGCTTTTAACTGATAGGCTGCAATCATCACTCGCTGGGCTTCTAGAATTCCGGAATATGAAAACATCTCCTCGATGGAGATGATCCAATCATCTAAAATCATAAAGTCAGCACTCCCGTCGTAGGTGGGAGGTCCCAATCGCTGGAAGTGCGATATGAAATTCATTTCTGGGGGTATCACCATCGGGGCCACCAGAGGAGTAGGGAAATCGGGCACAGCTTGGCCCAAGGCAGGCTCTTGCACTAAGGGTTGCTGCGCAGGAGCGGCAGACAACAAGGACTCAATTTGCGATTGCATCGCAACTACTTGCCTTGACAGAGCCTCATTGCTCTGACGCAGACTCTCGATAAGCGCATCGCTTTGCGCACCTGATGACTCACCCTCCGACTGGGGAGTCGACCTCGTCGCAGGATGCCTTGGCGGCATTTCTAAAAAAATCAAACGAACAACTCATCAAAATCCTAGCTTACAACGAAGCCACGTAACTAGTTCGGACCATACTTAAAAGACACTTGCTTACGCTGCAACTTGCTCTGGGATTTTATAATGATGCTATGTCCTACTTAGGATGATATCCTCTCATCCTATTGACTCTTGTGCCTATGACATGAATGCATGTATTCATATTCGTTTTTTTTTATTTAAAGCCATGTGTGTACATATGTCATCCCGCAAATCTTTAGCTTGACACGTTGTGCTTATGCAATGTTATGCTATGCATGATGGTGCTATGCATTCTAAAAAAGCCCTAATGCATGTTATGAGCGGCGTATGCATGAAAATGTTATGCATCCCATACTACATGACATTCTCATGCAATGAAAAAGAAACGTGCTAGTCGCATTCATGTGGTGAGGTTATGCATCCCATACTACATAACCCTCACATGTTGCCCCTATGGTGGATCCATATACAAACACATATTATGCATCCCATACTACATAATATGTCTCGTATGCTTCATGTTATGCTATGAGTGTAGTGTTCGTGCTTCGGCCAAGACGTGCTGATGACATATCAGTGTGTGTATGATATGATGCTAAACACCTATTACCAACAAGGAAAGGTTGCCCGACAAATTGTCAAGCAACCTCCCTCTGATACCAACTGTCACAACCCGCATTTTCACCGCCAAAAAGTTTATCAGAGTAAGGGAAAATGCGCGTCATGATGCCACGTCAGCAGGGGATAACTGCGGACGCTCAGGCAGACACCAACCGACAATGAAGAAAGGTTCCTTTTGAGTTATTTTAAGGAAAATCAGTTAAGCGCAGAAGTTAGCCGTATCCCTCGGCTTAGTGGCTCATCTACTCCACGAATCAAAATATATTATACGCTGCGGAAAAATACTTGATTAGATTAACTCAAACATCCTACATGAGTAAAAACGTCCCTAAAGGACAACTCATGCTATGCAAGACTCTAAATTTATTATAGTAGGGAAGATAGCTTTTACAGTCGCCAAAAATAACAAGTTAGAGTTTCAAATTATACAATGCGTGAAGTAGTAGTAGTAGGTTTTATAGTTTAAAATACCTAACATACATTCCTATCATAAATCCTCCCAGAGAGCAAGTAAATCACATCCACTATTAAATAAATGAGTAGCTAGCAAGTATCAACAACTAACAATCAGTGGGCGCCAACAAGCTGACACGAACCCACGTACGAAAGTATGTCTGAACTAGTAAAAACAAAACCAACAACAAACTACCTCGCTATAATGAGGCAACAACCACGACCAACACTGTCGCCAGAAATCCAACACCAGCACTGCTAACTGCTACTGCTCTGCACCTGAGGCATTCCAAAAAAAACAGAACACCTCAGCAAGAAGGTACAAATGGTGGCAAGAAAAGTAATAAACCAAAATAATCCAAGGGGTCAACCGGGGTACCAACCCAAGACCAAAAGTACTGAAGTAATGTACAAAAGAAAATCGGGTATCAATAGGAAAAGAACTCCTTCGTGATTTTTCACGTCCACAAGGGTACACCAGATGCACAAGGCTATAAGGTGGCTACATGGTTATTTCACCAGAAAGAAAAAAAAATACAAAAAAAACCTTATTAGGCACCTGTGGTCGACTCTACCCGAACACACGGGCGAAGTGGTCACTCTTGGACGCACCACCCAAAAAACACAGGCGAAGTGGTCGCTCTTGGACACACCCCCCCCAAAAGGCACGGGCGAAGTGGTCACTCTTGGACACACCCCCCAAAAAGAAACAAAACAGATATATAATCCGTCTAACTGCGAGGGAGTCTCATACTCTCCACCATACACTATAGACATCCAAAACTAGGTAGACTTCCACAGGACACTAATGAAGGTGACAAACACTGCAGAGGTGGAATCGTCCACTAACTCTCGCATTTAAGAACCCAAAGAAACCACAACACAAAATATCTCGGGATTTGGCTCGACAAACTCTACTTGACATTTCTAAACTCGAGACGCGGTTGATCAACCGTTAGGAACGATTTACAACCCTAATTAAACTCTAAAACGTTTGATAACGAGAGCTAAGTCACTTAAGCCATCAGTAAGACACTTCAAGGATGATTAAACATAAATAGACAAGTTCAAGTTTAGCATGACAAATCAACATAACAACAAGTGATCAGCAAAGCGATTAATCATAGCAATAATTTGGAAGAATAAGTGTAGAAAATTTTAGGGGACATGAAAACATAGCCGTTACCATCGAATCGGACAAGGAGAAATGAGGAGAAACCACCACTTGCCTTGGTTTTACCGGAAAAGTCCACCGAATCACTCCACGTCGTAGATCGGGGAAAAAGGATGCAGGAGAAGTTGAAATCTAGACAAAAATGGCCAAAAAATAGAGGTTAGGGCCGAAAAACCCTAACGAGAAATCTCAAGAAACGGGAAAAAAATTACCACGAGGGAGTAGCTCTCGGCGAGAGCTTTCCGGATCTATGTTCGGTTGAAGATTTCGAGCACCGGGACACTGTCGGCGGCCACCGGAAGGTTCAAGAAATATTTCTCTCTCACGCTCACGCCGCTCTCTGGTTCGGGAAGAAAGATCGAAGAAGATGAAGAAATTTTCTAGTATTAATATGTATATATATATACCTATATATATATATATATATATATATATATATATATATATATATATATATATATATATATATAAAGATATATAAGGATATATCTTATATATATATATATATAAATAGTTCTGTCTAAAACGGAATATTTATGCCCGGGTGCGCGAAAGACGAAAATAAAGGTTTAGGATGACTTCAAATTGAAAAGTAGTCAACATGAAAGTTGTAGATCTCGTCGAAACGCACAAATTTCATGTTAACCATTTTCCCATATGACATCTCTTTGACACTCAAAAAGGCTCCCGAACCTAAATAGCAAAGGACTACACGAGAACAAGCTTACGGGTACTCGAGTAGGTAGAAAACGACTACTCGAGTAGTTCGGAAGAGCTACTCGAGTAGTTCAAGTGAATACTCGGGTAGTTCAGAAAAGCTACTCGAGTAGTTCAAGTGACTACTCGAGTAGTTCAGAAAAGCTACTCGAGTAGTTCAAGTGACTACTCGAGTAGTTCAGAAAAGTCACTCGTGTAGGTCAGAAAAATTCTACTCGAGTAAGAGGAAAAAGTACTCGAGTAGATGAAAATTAACACTCGAGACAGGGAGGAGGTACTCGGGTAGGCAAATCAACGTACTCGAGTAAGTATGAAAATTCTTTACAAATCTGTAAAATCTTTTACAAATATATCCAGAAATTAAACTATATGAATGAATAGTGTTTTTTATTTTTGAATAGTACTTTAATATTAAAATATTCATATTTATATATTTTTGAATAATGAAACTTCGAGGTCAAAATGGAGGCCCGAACGCACGCCAAATCAAACGAAATTTGCACCGTAGGCGAACACTGACGCTACGGACACAATGTCGAAGTCAAAACCAAAAATCCGACGAGCCATTCCCGAGATATTAATTTTCAAAGTATACGGCGAACATAAACAAATCCAAAACTTTCATCGTGCGCCGAGACTCCAAAAATGCTCGGATTGCGACGAAACTTGACGAGCAACTCCAAAATTACTTAAATTACAAATGCAAAATCTTCCTATTACAACAAGAATTCGGCCTACTCGACCGCACGGACGCGAAATTGCCTTCACGACATTGCGCCGTCAAATCGACGTTAAAAGTAACGCCACGACGTCATAAATCTGACGTTCCCAAACAAATAAAATCATCGAAAAAAATCGGGGGCGTTACACTGTGTTCGATGATTTCTGAACACGCCCTATATTATGCCCTTGACGTTCGTCAAACCCAGCTCGATGATCGGAGTTCGACGTTTGTCGAACTGCCCGACACACCCGTGTTCAACCCATCGAGCTCTACTCAACGCCAACAACTCGATGCTAGCCAGCAACTCAACGCCAACCACTCGATGCCAACGCCACTCAACTCCCTCTCCACTCAATGCCTACAACTCGACGTTCAGCATTCGACGATCGTCGAATCCACCTACATGCCCGTGTCAAGTCAGCGACACGCCAATGACCTCTCCACCCTTCCCAGACAAGTCAGCAACATGCCCGTGACCTCTCCACCTATCCCAGACAAGACAGCGCTGATGACTAAATGACACGACACCTTCCCCAGATAAACCTCCCCGACACGCCCCCACTACACGCCCGTGACAGCAGGGTCACGCCCGTGACTTCCATGTGTACAACCCCAAAAGTCAAACCAACAATAAATGTTCTGGATCACATCACTACTGACACGCCTCCCCTACATGCTCATGACGTAGGGCGTGTAATTTGAATTTTTTTTCCTATAAATAGAACATTGTTGTAAGGGCCATGGGTTCGAAATTTTGAGCCATTTTGTTGTTAGGGCTGCTTCTAGGAGGCTTCTTTTAGTGTTATGTAAGGATATTTTTCCCCTCCTCTTTGTGTTTGTTTTAGCTTTTGTAATCAAACTTTCTCTTAATAAAATTTGATAGCTTTTCATCCTTATGTTGTACTGGAATGCCTTTGAGTCCTTCTCTTTCAACAATCTTATGTATCTTCATTTTTTGTATGGGTGTGTGCGTGTATTAGTTAGATTTGTGGAATTTATGCTTTCAAATGAAAAAATCACTTAGCTTTACTCTAGATTTTCTTAAATGTACTAGTCATTATTATAGCATTTTTTCCTTATCATATTCCTTAGAATGGTTTAGATTAAGGATTTTTGTGCTTTCATATTTGTTGAACTATGAGACCGAGCGGTCTGGTGGTCTAAGTCTGGCGGTCACTCTCCAGCGGTTTGGTATCCCAATTGTTACTATTTGTAGTCCGAGCGGTCTGGCGGTTTCTCTCAGATGACTTGGAGACCGGGCGGTCTAGCGGTCTCCTAATGCGACTTGTTCTCTTCATTACGGTGTTGCTGAATGGTTAGCCCATTTGTCTAACTGCTCGGCCTGTTCGGTCTCTTTATTTTCTAGCCGCACAGCTATGTAATTTTTTAGTCTCATATTGTTTACTTGCACTCTCTACTTTCTCCTCCATTCTATAAAAGGGAGGTCATACCTTTGTAAATGATATCTTTTTGGATAATAAAACTTTCAATTATTTAAATTTCCGGCTTGTTTTTAGTCGTCTGTTCGCTACTTTTACATGGTATCAGAGCAAGCGATCGATTCGACCTGATTCCTTCTTTGGCTATTCTGTCCGACAAAGAGTTGGCGGATATCTTCACAAAACCGGTTTCTACTTCCTTTGTAATGCCCCCACTCGTCACATGGCATATAACGGTGGGTCCGGCCGGGTCCCCACGCCATATGTCACAGATAAGCGGCGGAATTACTTGTGGAAATCAAAATCTACTCGCATCCTATCTCAAAACATTCTAGTGCAGCATTTTACGTTAACATGAACTCAACTCAGAGAATGTCCACTACTATATAAACTCCCCATTTATATATCAAAACCAGGAATGTATACAACTCACACACACTGGCCTTAAGGCCTTACAGATTTCTCTTTGCACAAATACATTTTCGTACATCGGCACGCAGGCCGGCCACACATGAAATCCAACCACGTTTGTTCGCACGGCCTTCAAGGGCCTTTAGCACCAATCCTTCCATTCCGCACATTGCCATTCCAGCAGTAACACCTGTAATTCACCATCCAATCCAAACAAAAAACAAAGTAATGGTCAGCATTAGCTGACCACTTATAACGACCCCACCCCTTACCCGGAGCAGTGGTTCCTTCCCTGTATGCATAGCCATCATCATTTCTATCAATCTATCAATCACAGTCCATATCACAAATGCCGGTTTACACCGGATGCTTCGTGCACTCATGACATCTTTTGGGTGTACCGGATATACCAGTCATACACCGCAGATCGAGGCTCTTCACTTATTGGTTGGGCGGTTCAAGCCTAGTCCACTAATCTCACTATTGGCGACATCCCGTCCATACCACTCAGAGGTACTACCTCGCAGCATTCACAAAAAACCAGAGCAGATCGAACCACACCATGTGGTGTGGCAAGCCGGGTTTATCAGTGCTCCCCAGGCATTACCACCCATCGACCCCTCACCTATTCCTGATCGACCCACCCTTGTAGTACAGCAAGCCGGGTTTAACTCGGCTCCCCAGGCATTGCCGTCAATCGATCCCTCATCTATCCAGATCAGCCCACCCTAGTGGTGTAACAGGTCGGGTTTATCTCGCGCTCCCCTTATCTCGCACTCCCCTTATCTCGCGCTCCCCAGGCATGCTACCAATTGATCTCTCATAACTAGGAGCTTAACCAAAGTTCCATACATCTATAACCAATATTCATTCATCCACACAACCAGGCAATCAAAGAACAAACCTTTCACAACATCAAATCCACGGAGTCTTCTCCGGTTTACCCATGATCATCACCAATCCAGACTACCCATCCAGATGGGCTTCACACAACATGCCTATGCCGTACTCACACTTTTGGATCTAGATGAAAAATAAAACAAGGAATCACTTCTGACATCCACCTCTTGGTGGATGATTCCATGCATATGCATAAAGAGAGGACTTCGATGTCCAAGAAGGAGATTGTTACCCCTGAAGATTGCTTCGGATCCATGAATCCGCCAGATGTAAATCACCGTCTCAGCGCTGCCTCCAAGAATTCAAACTCGGATCTTCAAACCACACTCCGCAGCTCGTCCAGCAGCGGATTTCCTCCTTCCTCCTTTCCTTCCCTTGCCCTCTCTCTCTTTCTCTCTCTTGGAATGAGAACATGAAGAAGAATAAGAAAATGAAGAGATAATCCTCATTTCTCGGCCAAATAATAGCAAGGAGAAATCTGAGCCATCAGATCCCTTAGGCAGAAAAGGAACGGCCAAAAAATCCCTGAAAACAGCTCTCTCAGGTCTGACACGCCCTGTGATACGCCCTTGTCACAGGCCGTGTCCCCTAAGAATTGCACGAACCTCCTTATCCAACCTTATCCACACCAAGGTGACACGCCCATGACACGCTCGTGTCAGCATCATCATACCCATGATACGGAGCGTGTAACCCACTCGAGACCTACTCGAGAGGACTTACTCGAGAGAAAACCAACTACTCGAGTACCCAGACAGGACACGCCCGTGTCACAGGGATGACACGCCCGTGTCACCCCCTCTTACTCGAGTACTTTTCCACCTACTTGAGTACATTTCGATCTACACGATAGCTACTCGAGTATGAGCGGGACATGCCCTGTGACATGCCCGTGTCACAGACCGTGTACCCTCTACCCGACCATCGTCGAGCACAATTCGTCGACCTAGAGTGAGTCGTCAACCAGGGGAGGACACGCCCTGGGTCACGCCCCCGACACGTCTGTGTCACAGGCGTGTACCTCCCGAAAATTCGTCGACCGAACTTCGTCGAACGCACTCAACCCAAGCAGGACACGCCCTGGGACACGCCCGTGTCCCAGGTCATGTCACCCAATCTTTTTCTGCTTCTCGAATTTGGGCTGTTACAACCCTCCTCTCCTTCAAAGAAGTTTCGTCGTCAAAATTTGGCGCACTCCAAACAGCCACACAACCACTGAATGTTGCACCATTCGCAACCATGCACACGAACAAAGCGAGCCGGGTTTGAGCTTAGCGGCCACGACTTGGCTCACCCCAAGGCATCACACAAACAAACCAAACATACAACACATACATATAGCACATCCCTAACTTCCATCTGTGCACATGCAGCCACAAAATTAATCAAGTGATCGAAAACAAACACATCATCGAACTTATCATAATCGAACGATCACTTCCATATCACAAGTGTGCACCAACAACGCAACATGTAACATGACATATACAACATGATATGTACAACAATATCCTCAATAGGTAAAGTATCAAGAGCATTACTCGTGAGTCATCATATATATCCAAGTCACTATCCTTCCTTTTGCTCAGCCTCCCGATTTTGCATTTCGCGCGAAAGAGCCAAATTAGACACGCGAGGCTGAATTTCACCAAGTGAGCTTTGCGGTTCTTGCACTTCCAAGTTATGTAATCGAGGTTGCGTTCGAGAGGCAGATGATTCGGCCACTGCTATACCTTTTTCTTCATAAGATGCACCTATCTTTTTCTCACTTCCTGTAGGGGCATTCCAACAAAATTTTGCTATGTGTCCTTGCTGCCCGCATTTAAAGCATATACGTGTATCAACACGTCCTGGCCCATAGGTCGCCCCCGAAGAAACAATCGACGGAGCTGATTCCGCAGGCCTAAACTTTTTATTTTCTCGTCTTCTAAACTCTGACTGCTCCGATTGCGGCACTTTAAACTCTGGCTTTTCCACTGCCAGTCTCTTCTTCTCTTGTACCCGCTTCAAATCTTTTTCCAAAGCATGGGTTGTATCGACCAACGCTTGGAAGCCTTGGTTCACCGAACTCGGGAGGACCAATCTCAATTCATCCTGCAGCCCCTCATAAAATCGATTCGTATTTCGCGCTTCCTCCGCGAAGTTAGACCCCGCATATCTCCCCAGTCTAGTAAACTCATGCAGGTATGTATCAATATCTGCCTCACCCTGCACCAGGCATTGAAACTCATTTTCCATCGCAATTCGCTGCGACACTGGCACATACGTTGCTAAAAACAATCGGGATAATTAATCCATTGAAACCTCCGCTAATCCATGGCCTGCCAAGTGATTCACCTCCATCTCGTCCCACCATAATCTCGCATCTCCTTCTAACAGAAAAGTGGCTAATGTCACTTTCTGCTCCTCTGTCATCCTGATTGCAGTCAGGATCCTCTTTACTCAAGCCAACCAATCTTCCACCTGCGTTGAAGAACGTGCTCCACCAAACGTAGGTGGATGAAACTCCATAAAGCTTTTCAATGCCTCGTCTATGGCTTACACCTCCACCACAGCTGCAACACGCTCTTGTTGTGCACCAGTCTGTACTGGTACTCCTGCAGGCCTTGTCTGTCCAATAGGTTGTGTCTGTAATACCGCAAGCACTATCTCCGTCACCACCCGTATAGTCTCCGCCGAAGGAGGCGTAGGCGCTTCAACGGGTTCTGCACTCTCATCCGATCGCTGGGGCTCCGACAGCCCAGCACCACTCCTCGCCACCTATCAATGTACAAAACACCATTAATCATTTATATCATAACGATACTTATACATTGACTACACACTCACGCACTTCACGTGCATGAAATACATTCCTAGTGGACATTCGTGAGTGTAATTATGTTCTCCCCTCCCAAACAATCTAAATCTGGCTTTGATAACACTTTGTAATGCCCCCACTCGTCACATGGCATATAACGGTGGGTCCGGCCGAGGCCTTACGCCATATGTCACAGACAAGCGGCAGAATTACTTGTGGAAATCAAAATCTACTCGCATCCTATCTCAAAACATTCTGGCGCAGCATTTTACGTTAACATGAACTCAACTCAGAGAATGTCCACTACTATATAAACTCCCCATTTATATATCAAAACCAGGAATGTATACAACTCACACACTGGCCTTAAGGCCTTACAGATTTCTCTTTGCACAAATACATTTTCGTACATTGGCACGCAAGCCGGCCACACATGAAATCCAACCACGTTTCTTCGCACGGCCTTCAAGGGCCTTTAGCACCAATCCTTCCATTCCGTACATTGCCATTCCAGCAGTAACACCTGCAATTCACCATCCAATCCAAACAGAAAACAAAGTAACGATGAACATTAGCTGACCACTTATAACGACCCCACCCCTTACCCGGGGCAGTGGTTCCTTCCCTGAATGCGTAGCCATCATCATTTCTATCAATCTATCAATCACAGTCCATATAACAAATGCCTGTTTCCACTGGACGCTCCGTGCACTCAGGGCACCTTCTAGGTGTACCGGATATACCAGTCATACACTGTCGATCGAGGCCCTTCACTTGTTGGTTGGGCGGTTCAAGCCTAATCCACCAATCTCACTATTGGCGACTTCTCGTCCATACCACTCAGAGGTACTACCTCGCAGAATTCACAAACAACCAGAGCAGATCGACCCATACCATGTGGTGTGGCAAGCCAGGTTTATCAGTGCTCCCCAGGCATTACCACCCATCGACCCCTCACCTTTTCCTGATCGACCCACCCTTGTGGTACAATAAGCCGAGTTTAACTCGGATCTCCAGGAATTGTCGTCAATCGATCCCTCATCTATCTAGATCAACCCACCCTAGTGGTGTAACAGGCCGGGTTTATCTCGTGCTCCCCTTATCTTACGCTCCCCTGGCGTGCTACCAATTGATCTCTCATAACCAGGAGCTTAACCAAAGCCTCCATACATCCATAACCAATATTCATTCATCCACACAACCAGGCAATCAAAGAACAAACCTTTCACAGCATCAAATCCACGGAGTCTTCTCCGGTTTACCCATGATCATCACCAATCCAGACTTCCCGTCCAGATGGGCTTCACACAGCATGTGTATTCCATACTCACACTTCCAGCTCTAGATGCAAACATAAATAAGGAATCACTTCCGACATCCACCTCTTGGTGGAGGATTCCACGCACATGCATAAAGAGAGGACTTCGATGTCCAAGAAGGAGATCGTTACCCTTGAAGATTGCATCGAAGCCATGAATCCGTCGAATGGAAATCACCGTCTCAGCGTTGCCTCCACGAATTCGAAGTCGGATCTTCAATCCACACTCCGTAGCTCCTCCAGCAGTGAATTTCCTCCTTCCTCCATTCTTTCCCTTGCCCTCTCTCTCTTTCTATCTCTTAGAATTAGAAGATGAAGAAGAAGAAGAAAATGAAGTGACAATCCTCATTTCTCGGCCAAATAACAGTAAGGAGAAATCTGAGCCATCAGATCCCATAGGCAGAAAAGGAACGACCATAAAATCCCTGAAAACTGCTCTCTCGGGTCTGACATGCCCTATGACACGCCCGTGTCACAGGCCGTGTCCCCTAAGCGGTGCACGAACCGCCTTATCCAACCTTATCCACACCAAGGTGACACGCCCATGACCTGCCCGTATCAGCATCGTCATGCCCGTGACACGGAGCGTGTAACCAACTCGAGACCTACTCGAGAGGACTTACTCGAGAGAAAACCAACTACTCGAGTACCCAGACAGGACACGCCCGTGTCACAGGGATGACACGCCCGTGTCACCCCCTCTTACTCGAGTACTTTTACACCTACTCGAGTACATTTTGATCTACATGATAGCTACTCGAGTATGAGCGGGACACGCCCTATGAGACGCCCGTATCATAGGCCGTGTACCCTCTACCCGACTATCGTCGAGCACAGTTCGTCGACCTAGAGAGAGTCATCTACCAGGGGAGGACACGCCCTAGGTCACGCCCCCGACACACCCGTGCCACAGGCGCGTACCTCCCGAAAATTCGTCGACCGAACTTCGTCGACTGAACTTCGTCAAACGCACTCAACCCAAGCAGGACACGCCCTGGGACACGCTCGTGTCCCAGGTCGTGTCACCCAATATTTTTTCGCTTCTCAACTTTGGGCTATTACATCCTTCTTCCATATTTGTGACAAGATGGGCATGATTGATATCTATGCTCCAGCTTGAGGGGCAGTGTTGAAGTATGAGACCGAGCGGTCTGGCTGTCTAAGTCTGGTGGGTTGTTGACTCCACGACCTAGCAGTCACTCTCCAGCGGTTTGGTATCCCGAATGTTGATGTTTATAGTCTGAGTGGTCTGGCGGTTTCTCTCAGACGACTTAGAGACCGGGCGGTCTAGCGGTCTCCTAATGTGACTTGTTCTCTTCCTTCTGGTGTTGTCGAACGATTAGCCCATTTGTCTAACCACTCAGCCTGTTCGGTCTCTTTATTTTCTAGCCGCGCAGCTATATAATTTTTTAGTCTCATATTGTTTACTTGTACTCTCTCCTTTCTCCGCCATTCTATAAAAGGGAGGTCATACCTTTGTAAATGATATCTTTTTGGATAATAAAACTTTCAATTATTCAAATTTCCGGCTTATTTTTTAGTCGTCTGTTCCCTACTTTTACAATATTCATCCTTATGGATTTGTAAAATGATTTGAAACTGGTTTTCATATCTTTTTAACATAGATTTTCCTATTTTAGGATGTAAAACTTTTGCATCTTTTTTACTTTCGTCCACTTTTTAAACTTTTCTACAAAGCTATAAGAATGGATTATGTGTTATTTTAATTTTTCAACCCCTTTGATTTTCGCATTTATTTGAAAACTTTTTTGCTCAAACAATTTTTATTTCTACTTTTTATACATTTCCAGCAAGTTAGCTGTAAAAATGTAAACGTTTTAATTTTTCAATCACTTTGCTTTTCTCTATTTTTGCTTTTGTGTGTGAGTGTATGAGTTAGCTTTTTTTCTTTCTTTCCTTCAGGTTGTGTGTGTGAGTGTATGAGTTAGCTTTTTCAACTTTCATTTCTCGCCTACTCATTTGAGTAGGACTTGTAATTTCCCGTCTACTCTTTTGAGTAGGACTTGTCATTTCCCTCCTACTCGTTTGAGTAGGACTTGTTATTTTCCTCTTTATTTTCTCGCCTACTCGTTTGAGTAGGACTTGCAATTTACAGTTTTAATTTTCCGCCTACTCATTTGAGTAGGACTTGTCATTTCCTGCCTACTCGTTTGAGTAGGACTTGCAATTTACAGCTTTAATTTCCTGCCTACTCATTTGAGTAGGACTTGTCATTTCACGCCTACTCATTTGAGTAGGACTTGCAATTTTCTGCTTTAATTTCCCACCTACTTGTTTGTGCAGGACTTGTCATTTCCCGCCTACTCGTTTGAGTAGGACTTGTCATTTTCAGCTTTAATTTCCCGCCTACTCGTTTGAGTAGGACTTGTCATTTCAATTATGTAATCTTTCTTTTTTTTGTAACTTAGCCTTTTTTCTTTATTATAAGTTTGGTTGAGTTCGTGCGTTTTTCCTTTTTAGTAATTTTTCTCTTTCTAATATAGGTTATCTTATTTCTACTTTTTTTGTAACCCTTCAGCACGTAGTTTAGAATTCACATCTCATCAAACTCATAAGCCATCCCCATTCTGATGAGTGGCAAATCGCTCTTAGCACTCGGTATCGAAAAGCATTGGGATATAAAATATTTTTAAATAATTAAAGGTCTTGTTTTTATATTTAATTTTGTACTTGAGGTCTACCCTGGGTTTACGATGCATTGAATCACATATTGATGTGTGAGCTCTATTTTTGTTATCCATACGCTAGCTAGCCAAGAGGCCGTGCGTATGGGCCAATCACCCCTGGGTAAAGGGAGTTCCGCACTAACCCTCAAGAGCGGAGGCGCGTAATTCTTCCGGATTGGCTTCCCTCCCCCCAATAGTGGGGTTCTTAGCGTAATGCGGGCATTAAGAGGAATCTTTCGTCGGACGAGAGTTCGGTCGAATAGTCTTAATGTTCAAGTGAGAGATATTCCTAGAAATAGGTGAGCTCATTCTTTTGGAACCTCCATGGCCACGTCTTCCATTTAATGGAATGGAAACCTAGGATCTCTAATTGAATTCGATACCGAGTGTTATTTCTTCATCGACATTGTTCTTAATCTATTTCCAGCTTTTTCTTAGTTAAAACCGACAACTTAAATTTTTCAGTAAAATAATTGTTCTTCTAGAGCAGTAGGGATAATCAACCCATTCCCGAGAAATTTACGATCTTGATATTCCCCTGAATATCCTGTATTACTTGCGATAGGTTCACTTGACTATAATTCGCCGCGTGAAATCCAGACCCGCCGTACTCCCCTAGATAAAATAAGAGTCGGGCTTCGCGCGTAGCAATGCACCAGAGCTTGGCCAGGGCAACGAGTCCAAGAATGGGTCCTCCGACAAAACCTCCAGCAGAACCTCTAGAGGGACCTCAAGCGGATCCTCCTAACGGCCTCTCGCCTAGCTTTTTTTGTAATTTTCCTTTTTGCGTTGCTCCTTATAGCTGATGCATGGGGCGAGAACCCTTGATATTTTGTAATTTTTTGGTGTTATAAAAAAGGTAAATTTCTTTTGCCTTTGACCAAATGTTATATTGATGTCCTTTTTCTCAATTGTAATTGGTGGAATGCTTCCACATTTTGCTAGAACCCTGGGCTCTGAGGCGATAACCACGAACCTGTCCCCGACGAGTGGGAATTCATCAAGTAAGCCCTGTCGAGAAGGCTTTCTTCGAAAGGCTTCTACCGAGAGGGTCTCGTCCCCTCACCTTTTTTGTTTCATGCCCACTGCACGTGCCTTGGCGCTTTTGCATATGCCTTAGGATTTTTAGGTGACAACCCCAGCCAATTCGCAGCGTGGGTTATCCAAGTAAACTTCACCAAGTGGGGTGTGGTGAATAGGCATGCCGAGTAGCCCTTGCCGTGCGAGAAAAGCGTCGGTCAGGCCCTGCCGAAATGCTATGTGCCGAGAGGCCACGGGCTTCCCCCCACTCAACTTAGAATTGGTATAGGATTCCCGAAAGCTTGCTAGTGAAACCCTTCACGATGTTCGTCATGCCCCCCACCCCCTCAGCAAGGTGAGAGCCTGATGACGGGAGTGGCCCCCAATTTGGTTATTCTTCCTTTTTTTCCTCATCAATAGGCTAGCCTTTAGACCTGGCCAGCTTGGTGGGACCCTGGTTGGTAGCCCCATTTGGTGCCAAATGTAATCACAAATCCTATCCCTTTCCCCCCAAGCGAGCATGCGGCCCTGCCAGCTGGTGAGAGCCTGACGGCGGGAGAAAGCTCGGGACTTGGCTCTAGGGCAACAATAATGTCCATCGAGGACCCTTGCCCTGCTAGTTAGGTGAGAGCCTGATAGCAGGAGAAAGCTCGGGATCTATCTCCAAGGCAACAACAATGTCCACCTAGGACCCCTGCCCTGCCAGCTAGGTGAGATCCTGACAGCGGGAGAAAGCTCGGGACTTGGCTCCAGGCAACAACAATGTCCACCAAAGACCCCTGACCTGCCAGCTAGGTGAGTGCCTGACAGTGGAAGAAAGCTCGGGACTTGGCTCTAGGGAAACAACATTGTCCACAGAGGACCCCTGCCTTGCCAGCTAGGTGAGAGCCTAACAGCGATAGAAAGCTCAGGACTTGGTTCCAGGGCAACAATAATGTCCACCGAGGACCCCTACCCTGCTAGCTAGGTGAGAGCCAGATAGCGGGAGAAAGCTCAGGACTTGGCTCCAGGGCAACAACATTGTCCACCTAGGACCCCTGCCCTGCTAGCTAGGTGATAGACTGACAGCGGGAGAAAGCTCGGGACTTCACTCTAGGGAAACAATAATGTCCATCGAGGACCCTTGCCCTGCTAGTTAGGTGAGATCTTGATAGCAGGAGAAAGCTCGGGACTTGGATCGATGGCGACAATAATGTCCACCGATGACCCTTGCCCTTCCAGCTAGGTGAGAGACTGAAAGCGGGAGAAAGCTTGGGACTTGGCTCCTGTAACGTCCCGAATCGCTCTAGGCCCCTAGTGTGTGTGTTTTGATTCAGGAGGGTTGACTCAAGTCCTGAGAAGTGCATGGAATTGGGCTGCACTTGTGGAGAAGTGGAGAAATCAGTGCAGAGTGACACGGGAGATGACACGGGTAGTGACACGGCCGTGTCCCTACCCGTGTGCGTCGAGTTGAGCTCGACGAGCCGTGTCGAGATCGTCGAGAATCGTCGAGAATCGTCGAGCGGGGAACACGGGTAGTGACACGGGCGTGTCCCTACCCGTGTGCGTCGAGTTGAGCTCGACGAGCCGTGTCGAGATCGTCGAGAATCGTCGAGATGCATCGAGCGGGGAACACGGGTAGTGACACGGGCGTGTCCCTACCCGTGTGCGTCGAGTTGAGCTCGACGAGAAGTGTCGAGATGCAACCCGAGTAGTACACGGCCAATGACACGGCCAGGCACACGGCCGTGTCATGTGAACACGGGTCGGGACACGGGCGTGTCCCTACCCGTGTCAAACATTGAACCGACATGGAAACCGCCACGGCCGTTTCGCGGAAGCTGGACACGGGTACGGACAAGGCCGTGTCCCTACCCGTGTCATATTTTGCTTATAAGGGGCAGAGGAAAACCCTAGCCGTTTTCACTCTCATTTCACCCCCTTTCTCCTGTGAGAACTCCTGGTGAGAGGAAAACCGCTGGAGCAAGTTCTACCGGAGGAGATTCGCCATTGCCGTGAAAGAGAAGATGCCGCCAAGGAGAAATACGAGATCCATGGCTAGAAATGGTGGTACCGCTGGAGCCAATGTGAGTTTCCTACCCTCTCCCTTGGTGCTAGATCTTAGATATTTAGGAGAGACATCGGTTCAAGAGAGCTTGATGGAGAGGAGAAGATTTCTAGGTTTGGCCATGCTAGGATTTGAATCCTAGATTTTAGATCTCTTCAACCCTTCCCCTTTTCTTCAATATGACGATGGGTGGATGGTCTCGTGAGGAGTTTATGGCCTTTGAGGTTGAATAAGGGAGGAGAATATTTCTGGAAAATTTAGGAACGATCGCCTTGAGGAGGAAGACGAACCGATGTCATTCATTTTCCTTTAAGATGCGCGCAGAATCTGTATTCTGCGCGCAGCGATCTTATAGGCCCTTTTTATGTAGGATATGGGCAGATCTGGGCTTTCGGCTAAACACGAAAGTTGTAGCCCTTGGAAATACCTTTCCAACGAATGGTTGCACGACTTCTGGCGAAGTCTGTAGCCACGGGAAAATCTAAACGAAAATGGTGTTCAATAAACCTTGTATGCAGAAACTGTGTTCTGTACGCAGCGGACTTCAAGTCCGATTTCAAATAGGATAATGTCAAATCTGGGTTGAGCTCTGAATATGAAAGTTGTAGATCATGAAAAGATCTTTCCAACGAGGGGTTACACGCCTCCACCGGATTCCTGTAACTTCAGGAAACGCCGGTCGAAGTTGCTGTCCAGTGCTAATCCTGCGCTGAAATTCTGGGTCTTTACATACGTTGTGGATTTGAAATTGGTGGATCTAATGTCGCAATTAATTCTAGATTTTGGAGAAATAATTTTATGTTAACCACCAAGTGTTATGGATGATAATATTTACTGTTTTAGAAATCAATTTATTATTGCAAAATAGCTTGAGGCCTGTTGATTTCCTTATGTTTAATTGGATTGATTTGATAATACTTCGGTAAGTTGTCGTAAGAGCAAATCTTGTTTAGATCATGTTGAAATCACTTGGGATGATATATAGATGGGTAACCCATGGCCATGCATATGTTTTATATCGGATTGAATTTAGGAGTCCAATACTTAGAGAGTCGTCTCCCTACGGGTAGTGTTGTAAAGGGATGTAAGTGCGGTGTTGACCGTCACTTGTTTTGGTTATGTTGAGGTAAGGTGTGGATGGATGGTTGGGCTGTGTCCTCGTGCTCACTCCGAGGCCCCTTCCATGGTATGATGAGGTTGTGAAATTGCATGTGGTGTGAGTCGACACGCGGTGTCGTAATCCTGGGTTAAGGATAGTGTGGCAGGTCTACGGGCTCGCCAGTCGTCACACCGACGGGAGTTGGCAGTTAGACTTGGTCGGTTTGGGCTGTGTCCTCGGTGTGCACGTCCCGAGGCCCCTCCGACCATGTGAACGGTTGGGTTGTGTCCTCGTGCTTTCTTCCGAGGCCCCTTCCGGGTCACGCAAGGCCAGTTCGGGCTGTGTTCTTGGTGCACATCTACCCAAGACCCCGCTGGGCCATAGTACGCATGGGCTCCGCTATTGTGTTCTTAGCGTTGAGGCGTACGGAGGCCTAGGTGAAGTAGTGTGATACCCGCCTAGTAGTAGAAGTGCCCGTTCTACTGTCACCGCCTGGCCACGGCGGCTGATGCCTGAGAGGTTAGCTACCTGCTCGAAAAGTGGGAACTATAGTCTGTGTCGACATAGCAATTGCATGGGTGTGCATGGGTGAGTCATTGCATAGCATTCATAGCATTTCATATCATTGCACCACAAGATCCTCATCGTATAAGTTTGTATGGGCACTCTTATACGATGAGTTACTTTTATGTAACCTGATCCTTAACTTATAAGTTTGTATGAACATTCTTATAAGTTAAGTTACTTTCCTGCTGTTACTTATACTTGCTAGTTTAGTGTAGCTCTTACTTAAATGCTGATTATGATGTTGTTACTCTTACATTACCTTGCCACCTGCTTGTACTTCCTTTACTTGCATACTTATTATATACTATACTCTTGTTCCTTTTCTCCGCCCGGTGCCGAGGAGTCGCCGGGGGAGCGGATGTGAAACCACTTAGTCGTTTCGACTAACGGTTGCTACGTCTTCCTTTTTAGGAGGTCACGCCGCAGGTAGAGCAGCCGCAGACTACGCAGCAGGACAGCCAGGCCAGGACGACAGGGCCTGATGTGACGGTGCCGTCGATACCGTCTGTTACAGATGTTAGTGTTTTGATTACTCTGATGTAGCCCGTTTGGGCAATGTTTAGCTGTACTCTGATATATTGTAGAAGCATGTTTTAGCTTCTCATTATTGATGTATTGGGACATTATAACTTAGTGTGGATTTTGACTTCTGGCTGTTTATTTATTTGGTTGGGTTGGCGTGATATATTGATATTGTTGTAGCCGGTGGAATAGGCGTCTTGTGGTACAGGTTAGCCGTGTGCTAATGCTACCGCAAGGCGGCTGTTCCGGGCATAAGACTCCCTCTTCGTGCCGTGTTTTGGGATCCGGGAGGAGGGGTCTTACAGCTCCATGGTAACAACAATGTCCACTGAGGACCCCTACTCTACCAGCTAAGTGAGAGACTGATAGCAGGACAAAGCTCGGGACTTGCCTTTAGGGCAACAACAATTTCCACCTAGGACCCCTGCCCTGCCAACTTGGTGAGAGCCTAACGGCGGGAGAAAGCTCGAGACTTGGCTCTAGGGCAACAACATTATCCACCAAGTACCCTTGTCCTATCAGCTAGGTGAGAGCTTGAGAGCAGGAGAAATCTCTGGACATAGCTCCAGAGCAACAACAATGTGCACCGAGGACCCCAGCCATGTCAGCTAGGTGAGAGCCAAACAACGGGAGAAAGCTCGGAACTTAGCTACAGAGCAGCAACAATGTCCACCGAGTACCCCTACCCTATCAGCTTGGTGAGAGCCTAACAGTGGGAGAATGCTCGGGACTTAGCTCTAGAGCAACAATAATGTCCATCGAGGACACCTGCCCTGTCAGCTAGGTGAGAGCAAGATAGAGGGAGAAAGCTCGAGACTTGGCTCCAGGGCAACAATAATGTCCACTGAGAACCCCTGCCCTGCCACCTAGGTGAGAGCCTGACAGTGGGAGAAAGATCGGGACTTACTTTATAAATATGACTAGTCACAAATTCTATTGAAAAAAGTGTCAGAAAGACCAAAAGATTTCTTATTTATAAAAGGGATACACTTACATGATTTATTGGTAGGAACATTTATAGTCGTCACTGTTACAGATATGACTTGAGGCTCGCTCCTCCGAAACATCTCCACTGCCACCACTTGGATGCAAATCTCTTCATCATTTGCCCCTGTCTTCTCTACTTCTTCCCCAGCCTCCTGCAAGTACGCCTCTTCCATCATCCTCTCCATTTCCTTGGCTCCCTCCTGCTAGGAGATGGATTTCACTGCGGTGACGTAGCATTCCCTTGCCATCCTGGGGTCTCCTCGGACCCTGATCTGGATTCCCTCGACGTTGAACTTCAAGAAATGATGGAAGGTAGAGGGCACGGTGCATAATGCGATGATGATGGGCCGTCCAAAGATGGCATTGTAGCTACTAGGAGCATTCACGATGACGAACCTACATTTTATGAACTGTCCTCCTAGGGTAACATGGAGCCCTACTCCTCCTTCCACCTCATTCCTCTCTCCGAAGAATCCGAAGAGAGGACCATCCGAGGCCAAGACCACCTTGGCCTCCACCTTCATTGAGACAAATGCCTTCTTAAAGATGGTATTGACCGAGCTGCCGTTATCGATGAGGATCTGAGAGACAATAAAATTCTCGATCATAGTTTGGATGACCAACGCGTCTCAAAAAGGATCCTCATGATCCGACATGTCCTTCCTGGAGAAGGTAATGTTCTCCTCTGGGAATGGAGTTAGAGACGTTGAAGCGATGCTCCGGCAGTACATGGTGTGAAGGCTCGCCTTGCGGGAATCCTCAACTCCAACCCCCCATGGATCACCCTGATCCCTTCTTGAGCTCTGACATCTTCTCGGTACTCGCATATATCCTCTTCTCCCCTGGGTAGAACCTCTTCGATCGGCACCTCCCGTTAGGGATACTACTACAGTTGTTGCTCTCTGGTTCCCCTCAACTCCAGGAACCCCGAGCACATGGTCGTGGCATGACCCTCCTCCCGATGGAAGTCACAGTAAGGCAGCTCCACTCTGCCTTCTTGCCTCCTCCTAAGGTTTCCTCTCCTCCTCCTCCCCTAGGCTATTGTCATAGCCTGACAGTGATCGGGAAGAGGGGGTCCCTAACCTTGCCTCCAGCCCGGAGGGTTGAATTGGCACTGATTGTAACATCCCTCTAACAACTAGACCGCTATGAGTGGTTTTGTCATGACTAGGTCATGACAAAACCTTAGGAAGCCCAAGAAGACCAAGTGGACCTAGGAATGTAGGTGAGATCACTATGGTCTGCAAATAGTAGGTTTCTAAACACTAGTTTAGGATGATCATGGGGCTTCACCATGACTCCAAGACCCCACCACAACCATACCAACCTATTGCAAGATCCATTAGAGCCCTAAGGGTCCATTGGAGTCAACCCATGGTGGCCAAGTTGACCTATGATCATCCATGTCCTAAATTGGGCAAGGTGCCCTAACTAAGGGCAATGTGCCCCTAAGGTGCCCAACCAACCCTACCTAGGTCTTCCTAGACTTAAGGTGAAGTCAATGGGTCACCAAAGACCCATTGGGGTTAACCATAGAGGCTAAGTTGACCCAAGTCAACGCTAGCCCTAAAGTCGTCAAAGTGCCCTAATTAAGGTGCAAGTGACCACCAAGGTGCCAAGTCAACCCTACACAACCCTTCATAGACCCTAGGGCAAGCCAAGAGGTCACCAAGGACCCCTTGGGGTCAACCCAAATGGTTATGTTGACCAAAATCAACCTTTGGGTCAACGTGGTCAACTTAGGTTAACCTAGCCAAATTCAAGTGGGCTAAGCCCAAGTGGTGTGGCCCATTAGTCCAAGGAAGTGGAGAGACACATTTTGGGGCCACCAAATTCAGAGAATGATGACTAGGAGAGAGAAGGAAGGAGTTACTCAATTTTTGAGGAGAGAGAAAATGGAGCTTAATGGCCATTATGGCCATGGAGGTTTCAACCCCCCCCCCCCCACCTTGATGGTATTTTACTCCTTGGAGGCAGGGGAGGGGTTTTCAGGATGTGGTTGGCCAATGGGGTGGCTCAGCCCTTCAAATGGCTGAAACTGAAAATGACCTTTAATGGCCATTCATGGCCATTGGAGTTACACCCTTCCCCATCCCCAATTAGGGATCTTAAAAGCATCACCGGGCAGAGGGGAGAAAGTTACAACCTTTACCTGAAGGGTTCAAAGCACTTGACTGTGTTGTTGCAGAAAGCCGATCGGCGCAACCACCACCATGGCAAATCAGAGATCAATGCGCCTCCAGCCCTCCCAACATGTCCTCCCTTGCTCATTCTTCCGTGGGTAGATCATAGGAATCAATAGGGATAAGCATCAGGCTCAGTTGAGCCCGATCTGGGGAAGAAATATCCCTAGTTTTTCAAAAAAATCAACTTGTTGGGATCGCCGGAATCCGCCCCTCCGGCGGCTGTGCCGCCGCATGGCGATATCCACCACCTCAACGGAGGTGGTGGTGGCGGTTGCCGGCCAGGGAGGTGGTCGGGAATTCCGGAGGGAATAAGCTCCAGGTTAGGAGAATCCTGGCCATCAGCTGGAGCTTGAAGATGACCGGATGCCGTCCGTTTCTGTGCTAAGATTTGTGCGCTGTTAATTTAGATCTTAGGCATTTAATTAATTTCATTTCAAGATTCTATCATAGAAAATGGTATTAATGTTTTTATTTATTAAAAATAATTAGATGCTTGTACAGAGAAAGTGGTCAACATGAAGTCTGTAGGTCTGGATGTCTAGTTTATTTTAAAATTTATTTGAGTCAATTTGGAGTTCTGGTTAGACCTCAGCACTCAATTTTGTAGGGTCTATACCTAAGGCTAGTCAGAGATTTTAATGTGTGCCCCCATTTCACCACAGGTCCAAATGACCTAAAATTTTGACAGGGAGTCAATCTTACCTATACCTAGGTCATGTCCAAAAATGTGAATTTTTGGAGATACTCTTTCTATAGTTTTTGAAATTATTTAATAATCCTAGGGTAATTTAATTAGGGGACCTAATTACCTCCAAACCCTCCCAAAATTTGGCGATGGTCCTTGGGGTCATCATAAGGCTCTGGATAAAATTTCATCTCATTTGGAGATGATTTGTGTTGAATATTTCTAAACCCTAGCCTTGGCCTAAAAGGGGGTATTTAGGTCAAAGTGTTCCTTGTGGGTTTGAGTGGTCAAATCACCTCAACAGAGGTTGAAACTTGGGCCACTGGTTTAATATGATGTTAGAAACCCACACATGGAATTTGGGGTAGATTGGGATAGATTTGCCCTAGGACCCAAGTACATGCCCTAAGGTTGGGCTTTGAGGATTTGTGGAGGGCATGGGGTGAAATGCCCTTGTATGGACTTGGTGTTTAGTCCATGTGATCCTAGGGTGGTTAAAAGCCATAGGGAGAGATATGGTTGGATTTGGACACATGCACACCACTTAAACCACTGGGTAAGTTTTTGGGTCCATACACCTTAGGGAATGTCTAGTGGCTCATATGACTTTGGAACTGCTTGACATTTTGGTAGAGGTCATTTCATTAATCATATTAACCACTGAAATGTACTACATAATGTTTGGATGAGTTTACAAGTGGGTTCCTTTGAAAAGTGCACTATCATGAGTTGTCTTGAAGAATTTTATTATGTGACTTTCTAACCTTGGGTTTGGATGATATCTAGTCAAGCTATGTTTTAAGACTATAATAAGCCCTAGAAATTTTTAATATGAATTTTTGATCATTATATGGTGTACTTCATTCACAACCCATCAAGTTGCAACTTCTACTTAGAAATTTCTTATGAACAAACCACTTAATGGAAACTTATGAAATTTGGTAAGACGATCTTTATTGATATTTAAAAGATCTGTGAATTTTTATGGAATTTTTAGAAGTATATCTGTAGGGGTTGGTTCACAAGGTGTTGTTTTTTAAGTAAAAGTAATTAAATTTATTTTGATACTTATTAAGCTTTATAAAATGTGATTTTTGGTCAGAGGCCCTTTCTGGTCATCCTTGATATTCAGTAATTTTTCTACAATTTTCTAATGAATAACTTTAGTACTTTCTTCTTTACCCATAATTAATGGCTTATTATTGGATTAATTAGTTATAGGCCAAATCATTTATGGAAAAAATCATGAAACTTGGTATTTACTGTTATTCCTCTATTATCTAGTGTTCATAATTTTTGGGTGGCCATTATTTGAGAAAATATTGTACTCACTAATAGAAAACAGACTTTTGGCCAGGGCAAATTTTCCTGGCAAAAAGTCCAAAACTGTGGCTAAAACATTTTAGCCACGGTCTAGCCACGGGAAAACTCTATGGCTAAAGTAGGCGTGGATAAAACTTTTAAGCCACGAATTGGTCGTAGCAAGTAGTATTAGCCATGGTAAAAATGTTGTGGCAAATAAGCCAACTATTAGCCACGGTATGAAACCCTGGATAAAAGTGAACTCATCATTTTTTAAAAAAATTATTTGCCACAGTTACAAGCCGTGGAAAATAATAATTTATATTTTTTAAAAAAACACATTCAAAATACTGTAATACAGTTGCAAATTATTACAACTGTAAATTAACGAGATACACGCTCAATCGTGTAAGACCCAAATGGAATGAATCATATTTGATACCATATAAAAACACATTAATTGAGATAAAAAAATATAATAATTTATTATTTCATTCTTCACAGATATTATTACAAGAGTATACAAATATTTATAGAGTGGAGGCTCAACTCTATGCTAAGATGAGTGGCTAAACTCTAAATAGAAATGGACTCTCCAATGAGCTATTGGATGGGCCCTCATACAACTTATTTCAACAGTATTCTTAAATCCATGGTAATATAAAAGTATTTGTTTAGCCAGGATTCGATCCTGCTATCTTCTTAATAAGAAGCACTTAACGCTTGCCCTCATCACCAACTGATCCGCAGAATAGTTGCCCTCATCACCAACTGATCTACAGATCAGTTGGTGATGAGGGCAAGCGTTAAGTGCTTCTTATCAAGAAGGTAGCGTGATCGGATCCTGACCTCAACATCCCCATCACACTGAGAATAGGTGTGAAAATGGGGTTGGGTGCGTTAGGCCGCGGCGCATGTTGCGGTAAGGGGGCGCAGAATGCGGGAGGGAGAGCGGGATTAAGCAAAGAGTCCCAGATTCCTGTGGCACAGCCCATAATACTTCACTTGATTAACATAAACATAAGAGGAGAAGATAATGATAGCCAAAAAATCTAAAATTAAATTAAATTCACATAACTTCGGAGAAGTGAAGTACACTCACATTCATTTATTTAAAATGGCTAACGTGGAACAAGTTAAGAGGTCAATATATTCTAAGGCTTCGTTTGTTTTGGCATTTTCGCCGGGCATTTGGAGCAAACGCCGCCGGACGACAAGTAAACGAACGGGGCGCCGACGACATTTGCTCCATTTTCACCCGCCGCAAGAAGAAAAAGCCCCTCAAATGCTGCTTTTCCAGCCCCGCCTCCCCCCCACCAGTTCCAGATCTCCATTTCGACCCGCTGAGAGCAAAGTCCACTGCCATGCCAAATGAAGTCTAAGAGCCTGAAACAACATAGAGCTTCCAAAATAAGTTATTTATAAAAATAAAAGTAAGAGAAAAAACAATGATATATTTGAATCATAAATATATAGCAATTAAACAAGTATGATCTACAGTACAACTATCAAAAAAAGATTGGGCAATATACTGAGAAGTTCCCTAAAAGTATTTCAGATGGACATGACTGATGAGCTACTGTTGAAGTATGTCATCATCTTTATTGGAACGAATTGAAATATGGTCGTGATCAATGTGTTGTAGATGAAGCTGGGAGCCAGGGGAAAATCTGAGTTAGGCTAAACACTAATGGGATGCTCGGCGGCCGGCCAGACGGGCAGATCAAAGCAGCTAATAGTAATTAGAAAATAGTAGATTGCTAGTTAATAAATATTAGGAATACACCCTCGTGAGCTATGCTTGCGCCAACTAACTGGGGGCAAGTTCTCCCAAGGATCCCTCTGGAAAAAGAGATACAACACTCACTAAACATCCTCCTAGGACTCACTAACCTCCCTTATATAGGGGCGGACTCTTTAAGTTCACAAGCAAATAAAAATTTCAAATCATTTATAAGCAAGTCTAATGGACCTTAACAGTCTTCTCCCTTTCTGAAATTTCGGTTCTCCCATCAATTTGTAGATAGATGCATCTCTTGGATATAACTGATTCAGTAAAGTTGAAAGTAATACAACAATTTTATGATGCCTGGTATGAAAGCGCATTTTCAATATCTTAACACATGCACTTGAAGCAAGGTGCACAAAATTCTAATTACTAGAACATTCATAACTCATTTAAAAAGGAACATACATATATGCGTGTTACTAATACAAGTACCAAAAAGAATAAGTATTAACACTGTTAGTGAGTAAACACATACAATACAATATAAACATAATTAGCTCATCACACAAAACTAATTACATGATAAAGAGTTATGAGCTCTTAAATCCATGGTTCATGATTCCAGATGTTCAGTCCATCTTGTTGTGGGCATAACAGTAGAAGCCCCACACAAAATAGGCTCCTAATGGCCTTTTAGAAAGCATGATTTGGTATTTGCAATTAGTCAAAAAAAAGATACAAATGAAGAAAAGGTTAAAAAGGACAAAAGGCTTAACTATAGGGGGTAATTTAGTGATGAAATTAACAAAGAAGATAGGGGGAATGAAATATAAGTATGTGTACAAAAAATTTCACAGGCTCTTGAATACGCACATAATACACAAATTGAACTAGAAAATATAAAAACATACCAGACGAACAAAGGAGTAGGGATATACCTAAAGGAAATTGAACAAGTATGCACGTTAACAATCTATAAGCATTACAAGAAAAACTGATGGCATTAGTTTAAGCAAAACTGATGGCATCAATTTAAGAAAAACTGATGGCATTATAAGGCAGATAAATATTCAAATTAGAAATGAATACAAAGATGACACATAATACAAAGATGCAAATTAATCCAATAAAATTTTAAAATTATACCACCATAATTGTTAAAATCTCATGTCAAAAATCTTACTCTCACCAAGCTATAGATAAATCTTTAGCTTCCACAAAGATACAAATTCATCCACATTCACAATACCACGACGAAACTGCAATATAAGGCTACCCCCACGCTACTAAAGATCGAACTTCTCTTCCTTAGTATTCAAGATTAGTATTAGTAAAGTAGAAGATTATAAAAAAAAGCTCAAAAAAAACTCTAAGAAGTTCAATAATAATAAATATATCCAAAGTGCATCATTTTCATTACCATCTGATCAGCCAACATCAGGAATGTCTTCAAAGAAAATCTCCTCAACAAATTAAACATAAATTACCATTACAAAACAATAACATGACTACATGGAATTATAATGAAATAGATATTATAAACTCCTAAAAAATCATAAATAAAAAGTAACATATGCAAAATTACATAAAAATATAATACCTTGTTCGTAAGCATTGACATAGAAAAGGCTTCAAACTCTTTATAACCCGAGAAATATAATTCTAATTCTAAACGTTAATTTGATCTGAGAGTAGAAATTTGGTCTCTTCCATTCATTAACATCTAATTTACAAGGTTGTTTTCAAAAACTAATAAAAAAATTCTTCTAGTTTTAAATACTGACAGTAAGCAAAAAAATTGGCCCACCTCCATGAAAGAAAATAAATAAGTCGATGAAAGTCTATGGAACTCACATACCCTTGATCTACTACCCCAATGCCTTCCCAACCCTAACACAATCCAGCTGATGACATAAGAAAACAACACTGGAGGCTGGAGCTTTAGTTCAATGAAGAGCTAGGACCCTAAGAAGACATAAGCGTGAAGATGCAATGGACTTTTCTCAAAAATTTGGTGGAATCACCATTCAGGAAATGCTTTGCAGACAGTAGATACAGATTTGCAGTAAAAAAATTTAAAAGAAATACATAAAAATTGTATATGGTAGTACCTCGCCTCCAAAAGCTTATGTCACGAAATGAGTCAAATCTTAAAAATTAAATCACCTCTTGGCTCCTCGAACCTCAGTTCCTCTGCTATAAGTAAATGAAGCATGAAAATCACAGAACCTGCTATAGAAAAGAGATTAGGACAAAAAATGAAATCGAAATGATCACCTTAATACTAAAATCTGGAGGAGAACTGGAGGAGTGGAGTGTTGGAGTTACCATGGTGATCTAGAAGTGGTCAAACATGTAATCTCACTGCCAACGCGATATGAGCCTACAGGGTCGCACATAAGAGATGTGGAGAAGTTGGATGATTGACTGTATTGGTAAAGGTTACCAATCACCGACCTGAATGGGGTTATGGGCAAAGTGTTGCCTTAAAGGATCGTCGGGTTGGGCAAATGTTGCCTTGAAGGATTGGTAAGAATAGTCGACCGAGGGTCGACGATAGTCGATCGAAGGTCGACGATCGTCGACCGCGGGTCGACAAGTATCGTCGACCGTGGGTCGACGAGTATCATCGACCGCGGGTCGACTATCGTCGACCGCAAGGTCGACGATCGTCGACCGCAGATCGATGATTATCGTCAACCCACGTTCGACGTGAATCGTCGAGTATTGTACTCTGATTCTCGCCGACTGATACTCGTCGACTGATTCTCGCCGATCCTAGGTGATTCTCGCCGATCCTAAGTGATACTCGCCGACTGATTCTCGCCGATCCTAGGTGATTCTCGCCGATTGTTTCTCACCGAATCTGCTAGGTGATTCTCGCCGATTCTGGAACCCTAATTTTCTGGGTGGTCTGCGGATAGCGATATTCCTAAGTATGTTTATGCCTTTGGTATAAATAGATACTTAGGGTTTTCGGGAATGAGCTCTAATCGAATCAGATGCGATTGTCGGCCCTTTGACCGAGATGAAAGCGACGGAAGTGTTCCGTCGTTCTTCGTTCGTTCCGCCGATCCCGAATCCCGCCGACGGAAGTGTTCCGCCGCCGTGCTCACTCCGTCGACCTCCTCCTCTCCGGCGATTGTCGCTGGTGTTGCTATCCTTGGCGCGGACCTAGCAGTCCGTGGAAAAGCAAGGTGAGGTCATTCTCCTTCCCGATTATCCGTGCGACGAAAAATCGGTGTTCTCCCGCTCGTGTGGATTTCTGCAAAGACGTGGACATCATTCCACGTAGAACTCGCCACCAGCAAGAACAAGAAGCTTGGAGCATCTCCGTTGAGTTGTGACTCAACGCCACCGAGGTAATTTTTGCCTAGTTGTATGTTAACTTCTTGATTCAACTACCATGACCCGATCCCATCTCTTTTGGGTTTTTCTTGATGTTTTATTCTTCCGCTGCATGCACAAGTGTTGTGCCATCCTCATAGAGAAACCCATCAGTGGTATCAGAGGGAGGTTGCGGCCATGATTGTTGTATTGGAAGTTTTGTTATTCCAGTGCGTGTAAACCTAGGGATTTAGAAGTGTTCTAAATGTCTAGATTTAGTCTTGGTACCCCGCCAAGAATGTCTGGGATTTTGTGGAAATTTCTAATTGTTAGAAATTGTAGTCTCCTTAGTAGTAACCATCCCTCGAGATTGTTTTGGATTTTGAATCCAACATAGAGAGATGAGCTTGTCTACTGCTTTAAGTTGAGTTGTCTTTGCTTTTGTCCAATGCATGTAAATCTGAGGATTTGGAAGTTTCCGGATGTTCAAATTTAGCCCTTCCTTCTATCAAATGTTGATGGTGTCAGGTTGTGCACATAAGGGATGCATGTGGTTTTAGAAAAATTGTTTTTCTTTGGATGTGCACATTGATCAAATGTTGATCATGGTTAACTGTTAACCTATAATCAAAATCCATACATCAAATATTAAGTGTTCAGATGCCTTCCGATGGATGACACTCTTCCTGCCTCGATCGATGAAGTGTGGGCTTGCCAAAGCAAGGTGCATTAATCTATCTTGGTAAGGGTGCGAGCGGATAACTGTGATATCCCACTGTCGACATCGGGTCCAGCTTAACTAGGTGACCTCAAAGGTTGAGTGCCTAGAGGCATAGGGTTGGCATGCACCATATGATGGATGCGAGTAAGGAGTTATTCACCAACCATACAAGAATTGCATGAGGATGCAATTGGCAAGCGTTTCCTACCTAAATAACCGCATCGTGAGAGGAAAGCCAAAGCTGACTCATTATGTTGGTGAAATACGGATCTTGTCCACTAAGAGAGTAGCTCGTATGAACTCTCCGAATTGTTAGTGAGGGCTATCATTTCGAATAAAATAGTGGGAGTGTTTTAATTGAAGTCCAAATTAAAATAAATTGTATTTGAAATTTTGGTACTGATTTTATTCTGCATAAATTCTTGTAGAATTCCATGGCAAGTGTTTCACACTCCACGTTATCTCTGAGAGCCATCCTTGATAAGGATAAGCTCAGTGGGACTAATTACATGGACTGGTACAGGAACCTGAGAATTGTTCTCAGGCAAGAGCGAAAGCTCTATGTCTTGGAAGAAGAAGCCCCCGAGGTGCCGACCGGGAACTCTTCCCGTGCTGAGAAGGATGCTTATAAGAAGTATACTGATGATGCTTTAGATCTCGAATGCCTTATGCTTGCCACTATGAACTCTGAGCTTCAGAAGCAACATGAGAACATGGGGTGCAAGGAGATTGACGAGCATCTCAAGAAAATGTTTCAAGGGCAGGCTCATCAAGAAAGGTTCGACGTCACAAAAGCATTGTTTCAGTGCAAGATAGGAGTTCGAGACTCAGTAGGGACTCACGTACTCAAGATGATTGGGTATATAGAGAACCTTGAAAGGCTGGGTTTTCCTCTTGGTCAAGAGTTGGCCACAGATCTGATCCTGCAATCGTTGCCGGACAGTTATGAGCAGTTCGTCTTGAACTACAACATGAATGAAATAGACAAGACACTGCCTGAACTCCTAGGCATGTTGAGAACTGCCGAAATCAATATGAAGAAGGCCAAGCCTGCCAGCCCCATACTGATGGTGCATAAGGGCAAGGGCAAGGCCAAGCGCTCTAAGAAGACGAAGGTGGGACCTAAGTCATATCTTGAGCCCAAGTCTTCTGCACTGATGAAAAAGAAAAGCACGGTGAAGGAAGGGAAATGCCACCACTGTGGCAAGGCTGGTCATTGGAGGAGGAACTATCCTTCGTATATTGAAGGTCTGCAAAAAATGAAGGGAGGTGTGACTTCCGCTTCAAATGTTCACGTTATAGAGATAAACCTTTCTGCTCCTTCATCTTGGGTATTGGATACCGGATGTGCTTCTCACATTTGTACAAATGTGCAGGAACTGGGAAGGAGAAGATTGCTGAGTAAAGGGGAGGTGGACCTCCGCGTCGGCAATGGAGCAAGAGTTGCTGCTGTAGCCGTAGGGGTTTACCGTCTTTCTTTGCCTAGTGGGCTTGTAATAGAACTAGATAATTGTTATTTTGTTCCGGCCATAACTAAAAACATTATATTTATTTCATGTTTGGACATGATTGGATTTTCGTTTATAATTAAGAACAACTGTTGTTCTATATTTAAGAATGATGTTTGTTATGTTGTAGCTCAATTGTTTAATGGTCTTTATGTTTTGAACTTGGACCATCTGATCTGTAATGTAGAAAATAATAAAAGACTAAGAACAAATGACTCGAACCCTACATTTCTCTGGCATTGTCGTTTGGGCCATATCAACGAGAAGCGCATATCCAAGCTCCATAGAGATGGACTTTTGGACTCATTTGATTATGAATCATTTGAGCGATGTGAATCTTGTTTGTTAGGCAAGATGACTAAAGCTCCTTTCACTGGTTATACTGAGAGGGCTGAGAATCTCTTGGCTGTTGTATATAGTGATGTATGCGGACACATGAGTTCCATGGCTAGAGGTGGGTATTTCTACTTTGTTACATTTACTGATGATTTCAGTAGATACGAATATGTGTATCTTATGAAGTGCAAATCCGAGACCTTTGAAAAGTTCAAAGAGTTCAAGAATGAAGTAGAAAACCAGTTGGGTAAAAGGGTTAAAGCACTCCGATCTGATCGATGTGGCTAATACCTGAGTCATGAGTTCCGTGATCATCTGAAAGAGTGTGGTATTGTATCACAGCTCACTCCACCTAGAACACCACAACATAATGGTGTGTCTGAGAGGAGAAATCATACTCTGTTAGACATGGTACGTTCGATGATGAGTCATGCAGACTTGCATGTTTCCTTTTGGGGTTTTGCTTTAGAGACTGCTGCAATGACATTGAATCGCGCTCCAACGAAAACGGTTCTGAAGACACCATATGAGATATGGACTGGGAAGCGTCCTAGTATGTCGTTCATTAAAATTTGGGGCTGTGAGGCATACATGAGACGTCAAATGCCTGACAAGCTGGAACCCAAATCGGATAAATGTTATCTGGTGGGATATCCTAAGGAAACGAAAGGGTATTACTTTTAACTACCGTCTGAGGGCAAAGTGTTTGTCGCAAGGACTGGTGTCTTCTTGGAGAAAGAGTTCTTATCAAGAAAGACTGAAAAGGTGGAGCTTGAAGAAGTTCAAGAACCACATATAGTGAATGAACCGGAATTGGATTCTGAGACAGGACTACAAGATGTTGTAGCTAGAGAACCTGCTCAAGGAACACAAGTCCTATGTAGATCTGGTAGACCGAGGTTTGAGCCTGAGAGATATGGATTTCTCGTGTCTCAAATAGGTAATGTGTTGCTTATGGATCATGATGATGAACCAGCAACCTACCAAGAGGCTATGAATGGACCGAACTCCGACAAATGGCTTGAGGCTATGAAATCCGAAATGGACTCCATGTATGCAAACCAAGTTTGGAACTTGGTGGAACCACCTGAAGGGGTACGACCCATAGGGTGCAAGTGGGTCTTCAAGAAGAAGACTGACATGGATGGGAATGTACAGACATTCAAAGGGCGACTGGTGGCTAAGGGTTTCAAGCAAATTCATGGTATTGACTATGATGAGACCTTTTCCCCTGTTGCCATGGTAAAGTCCATAAGGATATTGCTTGCTGTTGCTGCGTATTATGACTACGAGATCTAGCAGATGGAAGTCAAAATGGCTTTCCTTAATGGAAACCTCCTTGAGGAAGTGTATATGACACAACCTGAGGGTTTTGTATCCCCAGATGAAGCCACTAAAATATGCAAGCTGAATAAGTCCATCTATGGACTGAAACAGGCCTCTCGAAGTTGGAATCTTCGTTTTGATGAGAAAATCAAAGAGTTTGGTTTCATCAAGAATGAATATGAGCCTTGTGTTTACAGGCGAATCAGTGGGAACATTGTTGTCTTCCTGATATTGTATGTAGATGATATACTGTTGATTGGGAATGACATTCCTACCCTGAAAGTTGTTAAGAACAACCTAGGGAACTGCTTTTCAATGAAGGATTTGGGTGAAGCGACTTATATACTCGGTATTAAGATCTATAGAGATAGATCGAAGAAGTTGCTGGGTTTGACCCAGAGTACGTACATCGAAAAGGTGTTGAAGCGGTTCAACATGCTTGAGTCCAAGAAAGGATTTTTGCCCATGTATCATGGTGTGAATCTCTCTAAGGACCAGTGTCCAAAGTCTTGTGAAGATAAGGAGCGCATGAAGTTGATTCCATATGCTTCGGCAATTGGATCAATCATGTACGCGATGTTATGTACTCGACCTGACGTCTCCTTTGCTTTGAGCATGACTAGCAGGTATCAGTCAGACCCCTGTGAGTGTCACTGGATTGCAGTCAAGAAAGTCCTGAAGTACTTGACAAGGACTAAGGATGTGTTCTTGGTGTATGGTGGAGAGGAAGAGCTCGTTGTAAGTGGTTACACGGATGCTAGCTTCCAAACTGATAGAGACGACTCCAAGTCTTAGTCAGGTTTTGTGTTTTGCCTGAATGGAGGAGCTGTGAGCTGGAAGAGTTCCAAGCAAGAGACAGTTGCTGATTCGACAACAGAGGCCGAGTATATCGCCGCAGCTAATGCGGCGAAGGAGGCTGTATGGATTAGGAAATTCATCGGCGAGCTTGATGTAGTTCCTAGCATTGTTGGTCCCGTAGTTCTCTACTGTGATAACAATGGTGCAATTGCACAATCTAAGGAACCTAGATCCCATCAGCGCTCCAAGCACATACTTCGGCGATTTCATCTTATTCGTGAGATTGTCGAACGAGGAGATGTGAACATTTGCAGAGTGCCGACTGAGGAGAATATTGCAGATCCACTGACAAAGCCTCTCGCGCAGAGAAAGTATGATGGTCATACTAGATCGATGGGTATACGATACCTAAATGATCAACTCTAGTGAGAATCTTTTGGATTGCATGTAAACATGTATTTTGTTGGCCATTTGTTCATATGATGAACAGTGTACCTAGTTTTCCTCTTACAATTAATGGCAAGTTCTTTTATTATGAGTTTTTTTTCTATATGATAGTTAAATGTTAACATAATAGATACCCTTAGAATGTTCGCTTCCATGGGACATCAAGTACGTGACTTGAATGTGAGAGCCTATGATTTATTTGAAGCTTCATTCTTAAAAGGTCCCTGGTCGAGTATCATCATAGAAGCTAAGGGTGATGATGGTACATGAAGGCTAGCACGTGCGTTGACTGATGACCGGTTCTCACAGGTCATGATATTATGATATCAAGTCATCACGTGGGTACTTGTTAGTGAACAAGTTGTACTGGACAGACCCAACCTGAGACTACTCTGTGGATTGTCATCCAATCGTGTCACGAGTAGGTCTCAATTGACAATGGTGTTGTGGTCCTTTGACCTGAAGTCACAGCATTCATCAAGTGAGGAAGAGCGTGCTTTGATGCCATCTAAAGTCTTCCTTGAGAAAGGTTGATGATAAGGGTGGTTGTTGGGCATGTTACGAATCATTTGGGTGTTTGTGTGTGAGCAGATATGGGATTTGTCCTCCTGTATGACAGGAGTTGCATCCATGGGCCCCTTGATGGAACTGGAATGAGAAATGCATGGTCATGCTTGGTTGAGTCAATATGTGATATTGGACTCACCATTCTCTGGAAGTCCGTCCTGGATCAAGAAACTTGGATTGAGCTATTGCGAGGGTGACACGGTCCATGCCTCTAGTTCTTTCCGGATGTAAGGGACAAAGGGACAAAGACAACGCTGATACATTGGTCATAAAGGCTTATGAGTTATAAACTCTTATTGCTTGGGGAGAAATGATGCATTGCTAGATGCCGCTCATTGTTTGTGAGGCTTTTGGTTTGATACTTTCAAGATCAAGTGGGAGACTGTTGGAGTTACCATGGTGATCTAGAAGTGGTCAAACATGTAATCTCACTGCCAACGTGATATGAGCCTGCAGGGTCGCACATAAGAGATGTGGAGAAGTTGGATGATTGACTGTGTTGGTAAAGATTACCAATCACCGACCTGAATGGGGTTATGGGCCAAGTGTTGCCTTAAAGGATCGTCGGGTTGGGCAAATGTTGCCTTGAAGGATTGGTAAGAATAGTCGACCGAGGGTCGACGATAGTCGACCTAAGGTCGACGATCGTCGACCGCGGGTCGACGAGTATCGTCGACCGCGGGTCGACTATCGTCGACTGCGCGGTCGACGATCGTCGACCGCAGATCGATGATTATCGTCAACCCACGTTCGACGTGAATCATCGAGTATTGTACTCTGATTCTCGCCGACTGATACTCGCCGACTGATTCTCGCCGATCCTAGGTGATTCTCGCCGATCCTAGGTGATACTCGCCGACTGATTCTCGCCGATCCTAGGTGATTCTCGCCGATTGATTCTCACCGAATCTGCTAGGTGATTCTCGCCGATTCTGGAACCCTAATTTTCTTGGTGGTCTACGGATAGCGATATTCCTAAGTCTGTTTATGCCTTTGGTATAAATAGATACTTAGGGTTTTCGGGAATGAGCTCTGATCGAATCAGATGCGATTGTCGGCCCTTTGACCGAGACGAAAGCGACGGAAGTGTTCCACCGTTCTTCGTTCGTTCCGCCGATCCCGAATCCCGCCGACGGAAGTGTTCCGCCACCGTGCTCGCTCCGTCGACCTCCTCCTCTCCGGCAATTGTCGCTAGTGTTGCTATCCTTGGCGCGGACCTAGCAGTCCGTAGAAAAGCAAGGTGTGGTCATTCTCCTTCCCGATTATCCGTGCGACGAAAAGTCGGTGTTCTCCCGCTCGTATGGATTTCTGCAGAGACGTGGACATCATTCCATGTAGAACTCGCCACCAGCAAGAACACGAAGCTTGGAGCATCTCCGTTGAGTTGTGATGCAACGCCACCGAGGTAATTTTTGCCTAGTTGTATGTTAACTTCTTGATTCAACTACCATGGCCCGATCCCATCTCTTTTGGGTTTTTCTTGATGTTTTATTCTTCCGTTGCATGCACAAGTGTTGTGCCATCCTCATATAGAAACCCATCAGTGGTATCAGAGGGAGGTTGCGGCCATGATTGTTGTATTGGAAGTTTTGTTATTCCATTGCGTGTAAACCTAGAGATTTAGAAGTGTTCTAAATGTCTAGATTTAGTCTTGGTACCCCGCCAAGAATGTCTGGGATTTTGTGGAAATTTCTAATTGTTAGAAATTGTAGTCTCCTTAGCAGTAACCATCCCTCGAGATTGTTTTGGATTTTGAATCCAACATAGAGAGATGAGCTTGTCTACTGCTTTAAGTTGAGTTGTCTTTGCTTTTGTCCAATGCATGTAAATCTGAGGATTTGGAAGTTTTCAGATGTTCAGATTTAGCCCTTCCTTCTATCAAATGTTGATGGTGTCAGGTTGTGCACATAAGGGATGCATGTGGTTTTAGAAAAATTGTTTTTCTTTGGATGTGCACATTGATCAAATGTTGATCATGGTTAACTATTAACCTATAATCAAAATCCCTTCATCAAATATTAAGTGTTCGGATGCCTTCCGATGGATGACACTCTTCCTGCCTCGATTGATGAAGTGTGGGCTTGCCAAAGCAAGGTGCATTAATCTATCTTGGTAAGGGTGCGAGCGGATAACTGTGATATCCCACTGTCGACATCGGGTCCAGCTTAACTAGGTGACCTCAAAGGTTGAGTGCCTAGAGGCATAGGGTTGGCATGCACCATATGATGGATGCGAGTAAGGAGTTATTCACCAACCATATAAGAATTGCATGAGGATGCAATTGGCAAGCGTTGCCTACCTAAATAACCGCATCGTGAGAGGAAAGCCAAAGCTTACTCATTGTGTTGGTGAAATACGGATCTTGTCCACTAAGAGAGTAGCTCGTATGAACTCTCTGAATTGTTAGTGAGGGCTATCATTTCGAATAAAATAGTGGGAGTGTTTTAATTGAAGTCCAAATTAAAATAAATTATATTTGAAATTTTGGTATTGATTTTATTCTGCATAAATTCTTGTAGAATTCCATGGCAAGTATTTCACACTCCATGTTGTCTCTGAGAGCCATCCTTGAGAAGGATAAGCTCAGTGGGACTAATTAAATGGACTGGTACAGGAACCTGAGAATTGTTCTCAGGCAAGAGCGAAAGCTCTATGTCTTGGAAGAAGAAGCCCCCGAGGTGCCGACCGGGAACTCTTCCCGTGTTGAGAAGGATGCTTATAAGAAGTATACTGATGATGCTTTAGATGTCGAATGCCTTATGCTTGCCACTATGAACTCTGAGCTTCAGAAGCAACATGAGAACATGGGGTGCAAGGAGATTGACGAGCATCTCAAGAAAATGTTTCAAGGGCGGGCTCGTCAAGAGAGGTTCGAAGTCACAAAAATGTTGTTTTAGTGCAAGATGGGAGTTCGAGACTCAGTAGGGACTCACATACTCAAGATGATTGGGTATATAGAGAACCTTGAAAGGCTGGGTTTTCCTCTTGGTCAAGAATTGGCCACAGATCTGATCCTGCAATCGTTGTCGGACAGTTATGAGCAGTTCGTCTTGAACTACAACATGAATGAAATAGACAAGACACTGCCCGAACTCCTAGGCATGTTGAGAACTGCCAAAATCAATATGAAGAAGGCCAAGCCTGCCAGCCCCATACTGATGGTGCATAAGGGCAAGGGCAAGGCCAAGGGCTATAAGAAGACAAAGGTGGGACCTAAGTCATATCTTGAGCCCAAGTCTTCTGCACTGATGAAAAAGAAAAGCACGGTGAAGGAAGGGAAATGCCACCACTGTGGCAAGGCTGGTCATTGGAGGAGGAACTGTCCTTCGTACATTGAAGGTCTGCAAAAAATGACGGGAGGTATGACTTCCACTTCAAATGTTCACGTTATAGAGATAAACCTTTCTGCTCCTTCATCTTGGGTATTGGATACCAGATGTGGTTCTCACATTTGTACAAATGTGCAGGAACTGGGAAGGAGAAGATTGCTGAGTAAAGGGGAGGTGGACCTCCGCGTCGGCAATGGAGCAAGAGTTGCTGCTGTAGCCGTATGGATTTACCGTCTTTCTTTGCCCAGTGGGCTTGTAATAGAACTAGATAATTGTTATTTTGTTCCGGCCATAACTAGAAACATTATATCTATTTCATGTTTGGACATGATTGAATTTTCTTTTATAATTAAGAACAACTGTTGTTCTATATTTAAGAATGATGTTTGTTATATTGTAGCCCAATTGTTTAATGGTCTTTATGTTTTGAACTTGGACCATCTGATCTGTAATGTAGAAAATAATAAAAGACTAAGAACAAATGACTCGAATCCTACATTTCTCTGGCATTATCGTTTGGGCCATATCAACGAGAAGCGCATATCCAAGCTCCATAGAGATGGACTTTTGGACTCATTTGATTATGAATCATTTGAGCGATGCAAATCTGTTTGTTAGGCAAGATGACTAAAGCTCCTTTCACTGGTTATACTGAGAGGGCGGAGGATCTCTTGGGTGTTGTACATAGTGATGTATACGGACCCATGAGTTCCATGGCTAGAGGTGGGTATTTCTACTTTGTTACATTTACTGATGATTTCAGTAGATACGGATATGTGTATCTTATGAAGTGCAAATCCGAGACCTTTGAAAAGTTCAAAGAGTTCAAGAATGAAGTAGAAAAACAGTTGGGTAAAAGGGTTAAAGCACTCCGATCTGATCGAGGTGGCGAATACCTGAGTCATGAGTTCCGTGATCATCTGAAAGAGTGTGGTATTGTATCACAGCTCACTCCACCTAGAACACCACAACATAATGGTGTGTCTGAGAGGAGAAATCGTACTCTGTTAGACATGGTACGTTCAATGATGAGTCATGCAGACTTGCCTGTTTCCTTTTGGGGTTTTGCTTTAGAGACTGCTGCAATGACATTGAATCACGCTCCAACGAAAACGGTTCTGAAGACACCATATGAGATATGGACTGGGAAGCGTCCTAGTATGTCGTTCATTAAAATTTGGGGCTGTGAGGCATACGTGAGACGTCAAATGCCTGACAAGCTGGAACCCAAATCGGATAAATGTTATCTGGTGGGATATCCTAAGGAAACGAAAGGGTATTACTTTTACCTACCGTCTGAGGGCAAAGTGTTTGTCGCAAGGACTGGTGTCTTCTTGGAGAAAGAGTTATTATCAAGAAAGACTGAAAAGGTAGAGCTTGAAGAAGTTCAAGAACCACATGTAATGAATGAACCGGAATTGGATTCTGAGACAGGACTACAAGATGTTGTAGCTAGAGAAACTGCTCAAGGAACACAAGTCCTACGCAGATCTGGTAGACCGAGGTTTGAGCCTGAGAGATATGGATTTCTCATGTCACAAATAGGTAATGTGTTGCTTATGGATCATGATGATGAACCAGCAACCTACCAAGAGGCTATGAATGGACCAGACTCCGACAAATGGCTTGAGGCTATGAAATCCGAAATGGACTCCATGTATACAAACCAAGTTTGGAACTTGGTGGAACCACCTGAAGGGGTACTACCCATAGGGTGCAAGTGGGTCTTCAAGAAGAAGACCGACATGGATGGGAATGTACAGACATTCAAAGGGCGACTGGTGGCTAAGGGTTTCAAGCAAATTCATGGTATTGACTATGATGAGACCTTTTCCCCTGTTGCCATGGTAAAGTCCATAGGGATATTGCTTGTTGTTGCTGCGTATTATGACTACGAGATCTGCCAGATGGATGTCAAAACGGCTTTCCTTAATGGAAACCTCCTTGAGGAAGTGTATATGACACAACCCGAGGGTTTTGTATCCCCAGATGAAGCCACTAAAATATGCAAGCTGAATAAGTCCATCTATGGACTGAAATAGGCCTCTCGAAATTGGAATCTTCGTTTTGATGAGAAAATCAAAGAGTTTGGTTTCATCAAGAATGAAGATGAGCCTTGTGTTTACAAGCGAATTAGTGGGAGCATTGTTGTCTTCCTGATATTGTATGTAGATGACATACTGTTGATTGGGAATGACAGTCCTACCCTGAAAGTTGTTAAGAATAACCTAGGGAACTGCTTTTCAATGAAGGATTTGGGTGAAGCGACTTATATACTCGGTATTAAGATCTATAGAGATAGATCGAAGAAGTTGCTGGGTTTGATCCAGAGTACGTACATCGAAAAGGTGTTGAAGCGGTTCAACATGCTTGAGTCCAAGAAAGGATTTTTGCCCATGTCTCATGGTGTGAATCTCTCTAAGGACCAGTGTCCAAAGTCTTGTGAAGATAAGGACCGCATGAAGTTGATTCCATATGCTTCGGCAATTGGATCAATCATGTACGCGATGTTATGTACTCGACCCGACGTCTCCTTTGCTTTGAGCATGACTAGTAGGTATCAGTCAGACCCCTGTGAGTGTCACTGGATTGCAGTCAAGAATGTCCTGAAGTACTTGAGAAGGACTAAGGATGTGTTCTTGGTGTATGGTGGAGAGGAAGAGCTCGTTGTAAGTGGTTACACGGATGCTAGCTTCCAAACTGATAGAGACGACTTCAAGTATCAGTCAAGTTTTGTGTTTTGCTTGAATGTACGAGCTGTGAGATGGAAGAGTTACAAGCAAGAGACACTTGCTGATTCTACAATAGAGGCCGAGTATATCTTCGCAGCTAATGCGGCGAAGGAGGCTGTATGGATTAGGAAATTCATCGGCAAGCTTGATGTAGTTCCTAGCATTGTTGGTCCCGTAGTTCTCTACTGTGATAACAATGGTGCAATTGCACAATCTAAGGAACCTAGATCCCATCAGCGCTCCAAGCACATACTTCGGCGGTTTCATCTTATTCGTGAGATTGTCGAACGAGGAGATGTGAACATTTGCAGAGTTCCAACTGAGGAGAATATTGCGGATCCACTGACAAAGCCTCTCGCGCAGAGAAAGCATGATGGTCATACTAGATCGATGGGTATACGATACCTAAATTATCAACTCTAGTGAGAATCTTGTGGATTGCATGTAAACATGTATTTTGTTGGCCATTTGTTCATATGATGAACAGTGTACCTAGTTTTTCTCTTACAATTAATGGCAAGTTCTTTTATTTTGAGTTTTTTTTTCTATATGATAGTTAAATGTTAACATAATAGATACCCTTAGAATGTTCGCTTCCATGGGACATCAAGTACGTGACTTGAATGTGAGAGCCTATGATTTATTTGAAGCTTCATTCTTAAAAGGTCCCTGGTCGAGTATCATCATAGAAGCTAAGGGTGATGATGGTACATGAAGGCTAGCATGTGCGTTGACTGATGACCGGTTCTCACAGGTCATGATATTGTGATATCAAGTCATCATGTGGGTACTTGTTAGTGAACAAGTTATACTGGACAGACCCAACCTGAGACTACTCTGTGGATTGTCATCCAATCGTGTCACGAGTAGGTCTCAATTGACAATGGTGTTGTGGTCCTTTGACCTGAAGTCATAGCATTCATCAAGTGAGGAAGAGAGTGCTTTGATGCCATCTAAAGTCTTCCTTGAGAAAGGTTGATGATAAGGGTGGTTGTTGGGCATGTTACGAATCATTTGGGTGTTTGTGTGTGAGCAGATATGGGATTTGTCCTCCTATATGACAGGAGTTGCATCCATGGGCCCCTTGATGGAACTGGAATGAGAAATGCATGGTCATGCTTGGTTGGGTCAATATGTGATATTGGACTCACCATTCTCTAGAAGTCCGTCCTGGATCAAGAAACTTGGATTGAGCTATTGCGAGGGTGACACGGTCCATGCCTCTAGTTCTTTCCGGATGTAAGGGACAAAGGGACAAAGACAACGCTGATACATTGGTCATAAAGGCTTATGAGTTATAAACTCTTATTGCTTGGGGAGAAATGATGCATTGCTAGATGCCGCTCATTGTTTGTGAGGCTTTTGGTTTGATACTTTCAAGATCAAGTGGGAGACTGTTGGAGTTACCATGGTGATCTAGAAGTGGTCAAACATGTAATCTCACTGCCAACGTGATATGACCCTGCAAGGTCGCACATAAGAGATGTGGAGAAGTTGGATGATTGACTGTGTTGGTAAAGGTTACCAATCACCGACCTGAATGTGGTTATGGGCAAAGTGTTGCCTTAAAGGATCATCGGGTGGGGCAAATGTTGCCTTGAATGATTGGTAAGAATAGTCGACCGCGGGTCGACGACTATCGTCGACCGCAAGGTCGACGATCGTCGACCGCGGGTCGACTATCGTCGACCGCAGATCGATGATTATCGTCAACCCACGTTCGACGTGAATCGTCGAGTATTGTACTCTGATTCTCGCCGACTGATACTCGCCGATCCTAGGTGATTCTCGCCGATCCTAGGTGATACTCGCCGACTGATTCTCGCCGATCCTAGGTGATTCTCGCCGATTGATTCTCACTAAATCTGCTAGGTGATTCTCGCCGATTCTGGAACCCTAATTTTCTGGGTGGTCTGCGGATAGCTATATTCCTAAGTCTGTTTATGCCTTTGGTATAAATAGATACTTAGGGTTTTCAGGAATGAGCTCTGATCAAATCAGATGCGATTGTCGGCCCTTTGACCGACACGAAAGCGATGGAAGTGTTCCGCCGTTCTTCGTTCGTTCCGCCGATCCCGAATCCCGCCGACGGAAGTGTTCCGCCACCGTGCTCGCTCCGTCTACCTCCTCATCTCCGACGATTGTCGCTGGTGTTGCTATCCTTGGCGCGGACCTAGCAGTCCGTGGAAAAGCAAGGTGTGGTCATTCTCCTTCCCGATTATCCGTGCGACGAAAAGTCGGTGTTCTCCCGCTCGTGTGGATTTCTGCAGAGACGTGGACATCATTCCACGTAGAACTCGCCACCAGCAAGAACACGAAGCTTGGAGCATCTCCGTTGAGTTGTGACTCAACGCCATCGAGGTAATTTTTGCCTAGTTGTATGTTAACTTCTTGATTCAACTACCATGGCCCGATCCCATCTCTTTTGGGGTTTTCTTGATGTTTTATTCTTTCGCTGCGTGCACAAGTGTTGTGCCATCCTCATAGAGAAACCCATCATGGAGATCTCAGATCTAGATCTGGAAAACAGGAAAAGACGAAAAGGGAAGATCCTCCCTGCGTCCGGAAGTGGAGAATCGGGGGCGCTCACTCTTTGAATCTGGAGGAGAAGTGGAGAACAAGTCCTACCATCGGACTACAAGGAAGTGGAGAAGCCACTGCGACGCAATTTCTACCGTGGATGAAGATGAGGTTGGAGAAAGAAGCAGCGGGCGACGATGGGATTGTGTAGAGGCAGCGATGGCGATCGGTGGAGGCCACGAATAAAACCAACAAGGGGGAGGCAGACTAAGCAGTAGAGTAAGGCATGGAGTGAACCGTGGGAATAGACTCCTAGTGTGTTGTAGCTGAGCGAGGGGAGGAGGCCGGCGGGAGGAGCCAATCAGGAAAAAGGTGACGGGAGCAGCTAGGTTGATTAATATTTTTAGAGCACTTAAATGAGGAGTCGGACTTGTAGGGAATATATATAATTTTTATAAACTATATAATAGTGTTTGTTTAGCCACGATTTCGTCTAGGCCGTGGCTAATGGTTTAGTTTTTTGCCACGAATTTGTTATCCGTGGCTAATACTTAATTATTAGCCACGAAATATGATCCGTGGATAATACTTAACTATTAGCCATGAATTTTGACCCGGGCAAAAAAACGTGTAGCTAATACTTATTTTTCTAGTAGTGACTTCATGTTAAAATTACCCGTGGCCTAACTTTAGGGAAAATTAATTAAATACCAAATTAATTAGGAAAATTATAAGTTTTTGGAGATAGGCTAATCATGTCATGATAGACCCCCATTAAATATCTTAAGGCTTGTGGATGAAAATTTGGGGTACCCCCAACATGTACATCATATAACATATGTTATTCTGCATTTAGTAAAACTGTGGAAAATGTGATAACATGGGATATGGTCATAGGAAGTGGGGAGAAATGCATGCTGATTTGGTAAGATGAAAGAGAGATTTATTAGGAATCATGATGAGGAGAGTGTCGGGTTAGCTAGAGTTAAGAGGTGCTCGGGATCGACGAAAGATCGTCTTTCCTGTGGAGAGAGAGAGAGTCCAAACACACTAGGGTTAGATCCGGAGTAATATTAAAAGGGATCGGGAATCAGCTATTAACCAATAATAGTAAGTGCCTTGCGAAAGGCAGCTTTGGGCTTCAGCCCATCGTAGTTCCTAGTGCCCTGTGAGATGTAACAACCCCATCCGTTCATATAATATATAATAGAATATCCGGCTGGGGCCCCACAGCATATACCACAAAACAGACGATGAAGCTATAGAGCGATACCAGAGTAGCGCAGTGTACCTAACACATTGCATTCTAGCGGAAGCCTATACACTTGAACTCCTCTCTTGAATGTCCAACATATAAAACTCCACATTTTATATATTATAGGAATGTCTTAAACAACACATATAAATAGTTGGCTTTATAGCCTTACAGGACTTTCAAACAGTGGCCCAAACATTGGCACGCAGGCCGGCCACATCAAAAGAAAACATAACATGTACATCCACACTAGCCTTCGCGGGCTAGCAGCGGCAGCAGCAAAAGCAGTGGTATCAACCCTTTTTCGTCCCTCTTGGCTCTCCAGCACCTGTACAGGGACATTCCACCCAAGGGTGGCAAACAGAGGCAACGGTCAGCATTCAACTGACCAAATTATAACGACCCTACCCCTTTATCGGGGCAGCAGTAACTTACCTGCATGCAGAGCATATCACAAGCATGTATATATATATCTCATATAATGTGCTTTCACGTACACATGTCATCACAATCGTCAGCCACCCGGCCCAACGGTCCGTGCACTCAGGGCACATTCTTGGTGTACTGGCAAATCAGTTGCCCAGCACTGTATCAGGGTCACGGCCTAACGGCAACTCAATTGAGCATTTACTCCATGGCGTGCAGCCGGTGTTCTAGTCGTAATGCATCGGGATGGGCCCGTAGCGCCCATTGTGTCATGGAACGCAGGCCTACGACTCTTGCTATGCGATCCAACAGACCGCACCTTCTGGTCTCACATCGGACGGACATAACGCAGGTCAGATCCTCCCCCCCGTTGCTCATATTGCCTTGCCATCATCGAGTACGGCGTACTGGCAGCTCAATAAAGGCGTGGGTTGGTCTCACCAATCCTGTTCTGGCATTCAAGCCTGGGTATTTCTCTTACACTCATGATATCACAACATTAGCGGGTCTTTTCTGGGCACACCAGTACTTCCTGCTACTCTCTTCGCAGGTGAACACCGCAGATATCACAAATGTCAGGGGTCTTTCCTGGCTACCACGCCAATACTTCCTGTTACTCTCTTCACAGGTGGACTCCCTATGAACATTAAGCATTACAAAGGGTATTTCCTGGAATTCCAATCCAGTACTTCCTGCTACTTCCTTTCACAGGTCAAACCCAATATCACAAGCAGCACAAGCATTCTATGGGTATTTTCCTGGACTACCACTCCAGTACTTCCTGCTACTTCCTTTCACAGGTCCAACCCGTCGACTTCTAAACTACGCTTTTATCACGTAGTCTTGTCCGGTTCGTATGCAACATCACCAATCCAGACCAACCTGTCTAGATGGGCTTCACACAGTATGCCTATTCCGTACTCCATTTTCGGATCTATATACCAACAAAGGGGATTCCATGAACCAACCCAAAGACTCCCAAAATCAGCCACCTTTTGGTGGGTAGAATCACATACAGATGCCAAAAAGGAAGCCTTCACATGGCTAGGAAGAAAGGTCGTTACCCTTGAAGACTGTTTCGGTGCCATGTGCTCTTAATTGGCTAGGAAGATCTGCAATAGCTTTTCCTCCGCAACGTCGGCCTCGGATCTCTCATCGGAATACCGCAGCAGCACCGGTGACCAGCCCTTTCCTCCTCCTTCTTCCTCTCCCTTTCTCTCACTAAGAATGTAGAAAGAGAAGAACAAATGAAGAATGAGATTTCCCTTCTCATCCATGGTCTTAAGGAAACAGGGAGGTAGCTCAGCCATTGAATCCTAGCTGAAGGAACGGGCGGCCACGATTTTGCAACAAAAGCATAAATCTGCCTGACACGGCCTGTGACACGCCCGTGTCCCAGGCCATGTGCCTCAAGCGGTGCGCATCCGACTTATCCAATCCAGTGACACGCCCATGTGACATGCCCGTGTCACCCGACATGCCTTCAGACACGCCCATGTCTGTGGCTGTGTTCATCCGGCTGAAAAATTTCAAAATCATCCGAGACTCACAAGGCCTGTGACACGCCCGTGTCTCAGTCCGTGTGCCCCATACACGGCACCCGACACGCCCCAGCTCAAATTCGTCGGGATGAGTTCGTCGACCGCGCTGAAACGCCCTATGACACGCCCGTGTCACAGGCCGTGTCCTAAGCACTCGATGATCGTCGATCAAATTTTGTCGACCACTCGTCGACTGTTCCTCCCAAACACTCTTCGAACGCAGGACACTCCCTGGGACACGCCCGTGTCCCAGGCCGTGTCACCCCAAAATTAAGCCTGCTGAAAAATGGGCTGTTACAACCCTCCCCTCCTACAAGAAATTTCGTCCTCAAAATTCGTATACAGGAAGGCAACCAGCAACCAAAAAGTTAGAACATCAAAATATCTTGTTACAATAACTTTTTCCTATCCACTCAGTTATAGAAACAACTCGGGAAACTCCGCTCGCATGGTCTGTTCTCGCTCTCATGTAAGCTCCTCACGGCCGAAATTGTCCCATCGGACTTTAACCATCCCGACCATCTTGTTCCGCAACTATTTCTCAGCTCGATCCTCGATCTGAATGGGTCTAACTCTCGTTGTTAGCCCATACTCCACCGGCACACAATCATCCGTGATCACTTGAGCTGGATCTTTAACGGCCTTCCGAAGCACCGAGATGTGAAACACATCATGTAGTCCACCCAAGTCTGACAAAAGAGCTAGCTGATACGTAGCTTCTCCGATTCGCTCAACCACTTCAAATGGACCCAAATATCTTGGACTCAACTTTTTCAAATGTCGAATCCGGGATACGCCTTTGAAGGGATCTATCTTCAAGTAGACCCAATCGCCTACCGTGAACTCCACGTTCCGGTGCTTGGCGTTGTAGTACTTCGCTTGACGATCTTGGGCTATGAGTAGCTTCTCTCGAATAACACGAATGGTTAAGTTTGCTTCATCGACTTCATTACGATTATACACTCTAGCTTCGCCCACTTCTACCCAAGCCAAGTGAGTACAACACTTCCTTCCATATAGAGTTTCATATGGTGCCATCCCGATGCTTGCCTGGTAGCTGTTATTATAAGCAAACTCCACCATGTAGAGATGATCTTCCCATCTCTTTCCAAAGTCTAGGGCGCACATTCGGAGCATGTCCTCCATTGTTCTGTTGGTTCATTAAATTTGGCCATCCTTTTGGGGATGAGAGGCCGTACTGAAAGTCAACTTCGTGCCCAACAGCTGGTGAACTAGCCTCCAATCCTTCGATGTGAATCACCCATCTCGATCACTTACGATGCTCCGAGGAACACCGTGAAGCCGTACAATCTGTTCCACGTATAGCTTTGCCAAACTTTCTACAGAATCATCTCGCTTGTATGGTAGGAAATGTGCCACTTTCGTTAGCCGATCAACAATCACCCAGATGGAATCGCTCCCTCGCTGAGATCTCGGCAACCCATGCACGAAATACATAGAAATATCGTCAAATTTCCACTCTGGAATCGGCAACAACTTCAAATAACCGCCCGGTGTCTGGTATTCTGCCTTCACCATAGCACGAGTTTGGCATTTGGCGACATAAAGAGCAACATCTTTCTTTAGCCCTGACCACCAAAATAGATTTTTCATATCCTTGAACACCTTCCTGCTCCCTGGGTGGATTGAGTACTTTGTATAATGCGCTTCATACAACAGTTCTTCCCTCAATTTACCCACATTTGGGACGCACAAACGACCTTCTTTCCGCAAAAGACCGTCATTCCAGGAGAATTTGCCTACTGGCACAGCTTTCGCATAGCGTAGGAGATCTTCATCCAACTCCATTGCCCGTCTAACTCGGTCTGTAAGGTCACATTGCACCTCCGTCCAGTTCAAACAAGCATTGGTAGTGGCATTCTTGTTAACGCAAGAAATCTCTAACGCTTTCAGCTCCTGGATGAGACGTTCATCATGTCTTTGCAACCAAGCTGCTCTTGTCGGAGTCCACCGACTCAAGGCATCCGCGACAACATTACCCTTCCAGAGAGTATAGTGAATCTCAAAGGTGTAGTCCCCGAGGAACTCCAACCACATTCATTGTCGCATATTCAAGTCCTTCTGCTCCAAAATGTACTTTAGGCTCTTGTGATATGTATAGATCTCCACCTTCACACCATAAAGATATTATCGCCATAGCTTTAGTGCAAAGATCACTGCCGCCAACTCAAGATCATGGACGGGATAGTTCCGCTCGTGCACTTTCAGCTAGCGTGAGACATAAGCAATCACCTTTCTATTTTGCAGAAGTACGCAGCCTAAGCCGCTCCCTAAGGCATCACTGTAGATTACAAATCCATCGGTACCACATGGAGATGACAACACAGGCGCTGTGGTCAACCGAATCTTCAGCTCTTCAAAAGCTCGCGCGCACTCCGGCGACCGAACGAACTTCTGTTCTTTTCGCGTCAATGTGGTTAGCGGCAAAGCAATCCGCGAGAAGTTTTCAACAAATCTTCGGTAGTAGTCTGCTAGTCCAAGGAAGCTCCTGACCTCGGCCACTAAATACAACACTGGCCACTCTTCAATGGCCCTTATCTTCGCTAGATCCACAGCGATGCCTGCTCCACTCACCACATGGCCCAGAAAAGCCACTGACGATAGCCAAAACTCGCACTTCGAGAACTTGTCATAGAGCTGATTCTACCTCAATGTATTCAATACCAACCGCAAATGCTGCTCATGATCGGCTTCCGATCTCGAGTACACTAGGATATCATCAATGAACACTATCACGAACAGATCCAGGTACTCGCGGAATATTCGGTGCACCAAGTCCATAAATATCGAGGGCGTATTGCACAGTCCAAACGGCATGACTGTGAACTCGTAGTGCCCATACCTTGCTCCAAATGCGGTTTTGGGAATATCTTTTTCCCGGATCCTCAACTGGTAATAACCAGATTTCAAATCCAACTTCGAGTAGACAGACGATCCCACTAGCTAATCAAACAGCTCATCAATCTGCAGAATCGGATATTTATTCTTCTCGGTCAGCTTATTCAATTCGCGGTAATTAATGCATAACCGCAAGTCACCGTCTTTCTTCTTCACAAAAAGCACAGGGGCGCTCCAAGGAGACATACTTGGGCATATAAAACCCTGCTCCATCAATTCCTGCAGTTGGACTTTCAACTCCGTCATTTCCTTTGGCGCGACGCGATATGGCGAGCGGGCCACAGGTTTCGCACCTAGCACCAACTCGATCGTGAAGTCAATCTCTCGCTGGGGTGGTAGCCCAGGGAGATCCTTGGGAAACATATCTGCAAATTCCGACACAATCGGAACATCACCCACACTGGCCTTAGGCTCAACAACCTGAATTAGGGCGAAGTAGCACTCTGCACCCTTCCGAACAGCCTTCAAGACTTGGAGTGCAGACAACAATGTCCCGCCCACTCCGCGCATACCCGCGAACTTTGTCTCCTATTCGGTATTTTGGCCCAACGTGATCTCTTTGGACTGGCAATTAATCAAGTCATGCTGCTCCGCAAGCCAATCCATACCAAATATCACGTCGAATTCCGATATCGGCAATACAGATGCAGTCAAACTGAACTCCCGACTTCCTATTTGGACCACCACATCGCAAGCTTGATCCATAAGCATCCAACAGCCATTCGGCAACACCACTCTGACGCTATCTGTCTTCGCATGACTAGGTATACCAAGCTGCGCTATAAACTCGCGAGACAGAAAAGAATGTGATGCACCTGTATTAAACAGTGCTCGCGCTAGTGTGTCCCGAATCATCACAAAACCTGTGACAATCATGTCACCCACACAAGCCGCATCCACATAGGCATTAAGCAAAACATACAAGCAAAAACTCGTACATGTGATGACGTCACTCTGCTTGATGGCCTCCTGCAGGCCAAGATTGTAGACTCGGGGCTACGCCTGAGAGGCAGAGGATTCCACCACCGCCTTTCCTTTTTCCGCATATGACGTTCCCGCCTTCTTTTCACTCTTTGGAGGCACCCAACAATCTCGAGCTATATGCCCCACACGTCCACAATTGAAGCACGTACGAGTATCCGGCTTGGAGGTGGCCCCCGACGTTGCTCTCGCTGCAACTGAAGAAGGAGCTTGTCCCGCCGTCTTGGGCCTCTTGCCCCATTTCTTCTTATAAAATGACTTCGTCGGTCTGGGCACTTTAAATTTCGGCTGTGACACAACCAATGCACTCTTCCCTTGCACTCTCTTCATGTTTTTTCTAGCGCGCTTGCAGTGTCGACCAACACCTAGAAGCCTTGGTTCATGGAACTAGAAAGCAGGAACCTCAGCTCGTCCCGCAGTCCTTCGTAGAACCTATTCGTCTTTCTCTGCTCATCAGCAAATATCGAACCCGCATACTGCCCTAAGCATGTAAACTCATACAGGTAAGCTTCCACACTGCCATCACCTTGCATCAGCCTTTGGAATTCATTCTCCATGATGATCCATTGCGTCGCAGGAAGGTGATTCGCTAGGAAGATGTTGAAATACCCTATTACTAATTTGGGTCAGGATCACTATGTCTCTAGGAAACCTGTTTTTGACCTCCTGTATAGATCTAAAGGTCAATTAGAATTGAGTCTAAGGGTTAGAATTCTAGGTTTGGAAGCTGCCCTCAAGACCAAGAATTTTCAGTTTGAGACTAAGTCATATCATCGAGCTCAGCACGACGATTCGTCGAACTCCAATCGACGATCGTCTAGCTCAACTTCGACAGATCGTCGAACTCCATTCGACGATCGCTGAGCTCAACTTCAACAAATCGTCGAACTCAATTCGACGATCTGCGAGTTCAGTTCGACGATCGTGACTCAGTATCGGATCTCTATCTCTGAGCTCAGTTCGACGATCTTTGAGCTCAGATCGACATTTTTCTATTACTGTATAAGTCCATATCGCTGAGCTCAGTTCGACGATAGCAGAGCTCAGTTCGACGTTTTCTGATGAGTTAAAGGATTTTTCAAGATTCAAATTCAGTTGTTATTCGGCAATTAATTCAGAAGATTTTCTAGCCGTTTTCATTTATTTATGGACCAAGTTTCAAGGGATTATCAAGGAATGTTTCTTTGGACTTTCCTCCAGAAGACAATTGCAATTAAGGATGCAATTAATGACAGGCCAACGACTATTCTTGACAGAGGATGATTTTCTATTCAGTACCAGAGAATAAAACTCAAGATTTTTGAATCTCTCTATGACTTATCACTCAGACACACACAAGAACAACAAGAACAAAATATTCTCTGTCTCAAAGAATTCTCTCAAGAACACACATCCAAGGAGATCATCCATCTGAAATCTTCTGATCTCTCTTATCTCAAGTGTTCAAGGCCAACATCTTTCAAAGACTCCAGACGCCTAACATTTCAGCTGTTGCTGAAATCATCATTTGCTGGAGATCAACTTCTGAAGGCCTATCACCCTACAACAAAGCTTCATTTCCTGAACATCTCAAGAACTCAGGGGGAGCTTTGACAACCTCAAATCCACATAGTCTTCTCAGCTGATCTGAGAAAGAGAAGACTTACATAACTCTCTCATCCCCATCTCTGTAAAGGGTTTTTCAAACTCCCTTCAAAAGTTTGAGCTTGGTTTTTGAGCACCTTGTCAAAAGCTCATTGGTGGCAAGACACCTGATCAAAAAATCTGATTTGGTTTTTGAGCACCTTATCAAAAGCTCATTGGTGCCCAGGACACCTGATCAACTCATCCTGCAGTGGATTCCTACCTAGGGTGATAGAAGAGTGGATGTACCCAAGTTTAGGGGAACCACTATAATTCCTTGTGTCTTCTGGCTTGCTTATCTTTATCTTTTGTTTCTGGCTGTGATTGTTTTGTGATTAGTTTAGATCTGTGATTAATTTTTATTGTAAGTTATTCTGTGATTAGATTTAATAGTTGCTTCCCTGTTCACTCAAAATTACAACAATTGTTGTAAAAAGTTTTCAAGCACCATATACTATATTCACCCCCCTCTAGAGTATATCATATCTAGCTGCACTTCCAATTGGTATCAGAGCCAGATTGGTTAAACATACCACACCTTGGTGGTTGCACAGGCTAACGTCTGAACCCAAAGATTCCTAGTTAGATCTGTTTTCTTTTGATTTCATTATTAGATTTTGTTTTCACAAATCATGGCCCAAAATAAAGATTATGCTAGCACCAGACCTCCAGTGTGCAATCTATCCAAGTTTGCACTTTGGAAAGCAAGGATCAGATTTTACATGAATTTTATTGACGAGGATATTTTTAATTCTGTTTTGACAGTTTGTCCAAGACCTCCAGAGAACTCAAGTACAAATGCTGTTCCACCTCCATCAGGAACAGATACTGAAATCAAGAAATGGAAGGTAGCTGATGCCAAGGCTATGAACATCTTAGCCCAGACCATGTCTGATGACATCTTTCAAAAGGTGGCTGAATGCAATTCAGCAAAGGAAATCTGGGATAAACTCTCTGAAATAGTCTCAGGCTCATCTGATGAGAGAAAGGACAGGAGATCCCACCTCATATCTCAATATGAGAATTTCAAGAAGGGAGAAACAGAATCAGTTGGAGATATGTACAACAGGCTCAGTCTAATAGTCAGTGAAATCAGGACTTTGGATAAGGAGATATCACTACCTGAACTCAATGACAAAATTCTAAAGTGCTTCCCTAGCGCTTGGGATTCAAGAATATGGCCAATCAAGGATGCCAGAAGTTTGAATGAGATCACCACAGAAGCTCTATTGAGTAAGCTCAAATCTTATGAGCTACTCATCAAGAATATAGAAGAAGAACAGAAGGTTGCCTCACCAGCCACAAGAAAAGAGAAGACAATAGCCTTCAAGGCAACTGAAGATCAGCCTGAAGAAAAAGTCACAGGCAATGATGAACTGCTCAGTCTGTTGGCCAAAAGATTTTACAAGATGGACAGAAAGGACTTCAGAAGGAGATCATACAAGGAGCATAATAAGCCAAGGTATGATAAGTCAATTAATAATAAGGAAATTGTCTGCTTTGGTTGCAGGAAACCAGGGCACATTGTACCTGACTGTCCAGAGAACAAAAACAAGGACAGAAGGGACAAGAAAGAAAGAAGAAGAGAAAAGGACTTCAAGAAAAGTAACAATGGAAAACCCTCCACAAGCAAAAACAAACACACCAGAAAGGGGTTTGTTGCTGAATCCTGGAGTGAGACTGAAGAGGAGTCAGAAGCCTCATCCAGCTCAAGTGATGATGAAGATGATGTAGAAGAGAAGGAGTTCTGCATGATGGCAATCAATGCCTCTCAACATAATTCAGATGAAGAAGAGTCAGAGTCAGATTCAGAGACTCAACTTGAAGAAGATCAGGTAATCAGTTCTTTTGATTTCAATTCAGAGGACTTTAAATCTGAGTTTAAAGCATTATGTTTGGACCTGCTAAAATCTGAGAAAGAAATTATCTCTCTCAGGAATCATTTATCTGAACATAATACCTTAAAGTCAGAAAACCTCAAACTCTCTCAGGAGTTGGAGTGTTGTAGGGAGCAGATAGCTTCACTGAAAGGTGAGCTATCTGAGGCCAAGAAGCTTGAAGAATCCCTTAATGGGAGAAGCATCAAGCTGATAGACATCACAAGCACAGTGAACTCCAAATTTAATAGTACACTGGGCTTGGGTGCTTCATCCAGCCAACCCATAGTTCTAACAACTCCAATCAAGTTCATTTCTGATAAAGTAAAGGGAGGTGTAGAGGTAGCTAGGAAAAATTCTGATCTGCCCAAGAAAACTAAGTCCCAGCAGAAATCGTCGAACGGAGATCGACGATCGCCGAACGCAGATCGACGATCTCAGGCAAAATCGTCGAACTCAGGTCGACGATCTCAAGTTCCTGAACTCTGCCATAGTCGACCGTCGGACGGAGCTCGATGATCTGACCCAAGATCGTTGAATGCAGCTCCACGATCGTCGAACAGAGATCAGAGCTCTGGAAATCCCTTCAAGGGCAAATAAAAATCCAATCCTAAGGGTCCTTCATCCCAAATCTTTAACCCTTATACTGAATGGATTATAACTCCAAGGAGATATCATCCTGAAGGTTATAAGAGTCAACCTGGGATGTCTTTTATTTCAGAGTTTAAAGGTTATCAACCTAGGCCCAAGGTAAACTGAGTCAAAAATAAATGAATTATTTTATGTGCAGGTGAAGACCTATCCAACATCTAACCAGCAATGGTACTTTGATAGTGGGTGCTCTAAGCACATGACAGGAAACAAGGACAACCTCACATCCTTCAGAGCCAAGCTTGGACCCAAAGTTATCTTTGGTGATTCAAACTTTGGACAAACTAAAGGATATGGTGCAGTCCAGATTGGATCGGTAACATTCAAGAAGGTAGCTTATGTGGAAGGACTGAAGCACAACTTAATAAGCAAAACACGGCACGAAGGGGGAGTCTTATGCCAGGAACAGCCGCCTTGTGGTGGCATTAGCGCAAGGGCTAACCTGTACCACAAGACGCCTATTCCGCCGGCTACAACCATATCAATATAAATGCCAACCCAACCAAATAAATAAGCAAGAGAAGTCAAAATCCACACCAAGTCATATAATGTCCAAAAACATGAAATTATGAGAAGCTAAACATGCTTCTACAAAATATCAGAGTACAGCTAATCATTGCCCAAACGGGCTACATCAGAGTAATCAAAACACTAACATCAGTAACGACGGTATCGACGGGCACCGTCACATCAGGCCCTGTCATCCTGGCCTGGCTGTCCTACAGCGTAGTCTGCGGCTGCTCTACCTGCGGGTGACCTCCTAAAAAGGAAGACGTAGCAACGTTAGTTGAAACGACTAAGTGGTTTCACATTCGCTCCCCGGCGACTCCTCTGCACCGGGCGGAGAAAGAGAAACAAGGGTACAATATATATAAGTGTATGACAGGTACAAACAGGTGACAGTAGAGTAAGAGAAACAGTATCATTATTAGCATTTATATAAGAGCTACAACTAGACTAGCAAGTATAAGAGCTACAACTAGACTAGCAAGTATAAGTAAGAGCAGGAAGTAACTTAACTTATAAGAATGCTCATACAAACTTATAAGTTAAGGATCGGGTTACATAAAAGTAACTCATCGTATAAGAGTGCCCATACAAACTTATACGATGAGGATCTTGTTGTGCAATGATATGAAATGCTATGAATGCTATGCAATGACTCACCCATGCACACCCATGCAATTGCTATGTCGACACAGACTGTAGTTCCCACTTTTCGAGCAGGTAGCTAACCTCTCAGGCATCAGCCGCCGTGGCCAGGCGGTGACAGTAGAACGGGCACTTCTACTACTAGGCGGGTATCACACTACTTCACCTAGGCCTCCGTACGCCTCAACGCTAAGAACACAACAGCGGAGCCCATGCGTACTATGGCCCAGCGGGGTCTTGGGTAGATGTGCACCAAGAACACAGCCCGAACTGGCCTTGCGTGACCGGAAGGGGCCTCGGAAGAAAGCACGAGGACACAGCCCAACCGTTCACATGGCCGAAGGGGCCTCGGGACGTGAACACCGAGGACACAGCCCAAACCGACCAAGTCTAACTGACAACTCCCGTCGGTGTGACGACTAGCGAGCCCGTATGGACCTGCCACACTATCCTTAACCCAGGATTACGACACCGCGTGTCGACTCACACCACATGCACATAGCACATCAACATATCATGGAAGGGGCCTCGGAAGTAAACACGAGGACACAGCCCAACCATCCATCCACACCTTATCTCAACACAACCAAAACAAGTGACGGTCAACCCCGCACTTACATCCCTTCACAATACTACCCGTAGGGAGACGACTCTCTAAGTATTGGACTACAAGACTCATTTCATTAATCAAACATGTCCATGATCATAATCTATTCATCTATATGACTTTCTAAATGATTGGACAATGTAATATAAACATGAGCGCATATAAAGATCTATCTCACTTTTATTTGATAATGTCATAATTTGAACATGAAGTGCACAATATCAATCTTTCAATTCCTACCAATTCGATTCGTTTAAATAAGATTATTTCACAATTTGATAATAGGAAATCTGATTAAAATAAGCAACTTCAATCATGCAACAACTGATTAATCATCAGGGTTCATCCAAGGCAAGTATCATGCATTATTAATTCCACCGAATCAAAATCATCTTTCATTAAGCCCAGAATTAGGCGCAGGTTGAATCTGGACAGCAACTTCGACCGGAGATTCCCGAGGCTACAGGGAATCCAGTGAAGTCGTGTAACCCCTCGATGGAAAGGTATTTCCATGGACTACATCTTTCATATTCAGAGCTCAACCCAGTTTTGATATTATCCTATTTGAAATCGGACTTGAAGTCCGCTGCGTACAGAACACAGTTTCTGCATATAGGATTTTATTGAACATTTTCGTTTAGACTTTCCCGTGGCTACAGACTTCGCCAGAAGTCGTGCAACCATTCGTTGGAAAGGTATTTTCAAGGGCTTCACCTTTCGTGTTTAGCCGAAAGCCCAGATCTGGTCATAGCATACATAACAATGGCCACGAAGTTCGCTGCGCGCAGAATACAGATTCTGCACGCATCTTAAGGCGGAATGAACGGCATCCGTTCATCTTCCTCCTCAAGGCGATTCTTCCCAAATCATTCCAGAAAACCTCCTCCCTTATTCACCCTCAAGAGGCCAAAACCCTTCACGAAACCATCCCTTATCATCACATTGAAGAAGGGCGTGGTTGAAGAAATCTAAAACCTAAGACACAAGTCTTAGCATGACCTTTCCTAGAAAACTCCTCCTCACCATCAAGACTCTCTTGAGTCGATGTCTCTCCTAGGAAAATAACTATAGATCTAGCACCAAGGGAGAGGGTAGGAAACTCACATTGGCTCAGCGGTACCACCATTTCCGGCCATGGATCTCGTAGTTCTCCTTGGCGGCATTTTCTCTTTCACGGCGATGGCGGATCTCCTTCGGTAGAACTTGCTCCAGCAGTTTCCCTCTCACCAGGAGTTCTCACTGGAAATAGGGGAAGAAATGAGAATGAAAACGACTAGGGTTTTCTCTCCCCTTATAAACAAAATGTGACACGGGTAGGGACACGGCCGTGTCCGTACCCGTGTCCTGCTTCCGTGAAACGGCTGTGGCGGTTTCCATGTCGGTTCAATGTTTGACACGGGTAGGGACACGCCCGTGTCCCGACCCGTGTCCCCATGACACGGCCGTGTGCATGGCCATGTCATTGGCCGTGTACTTCTCGGGTTGCCTCTCGACACTTCTCGTCGAGCTCAACTCGACGCACACGGGTAGGGACACGGCCGTGTCACTACCCGTGTCACTTAGTGTCGACACAGTTCGACGATCTCGACACGGCTCGTCGAGCTCAACTCGACACACACGGGTAGGGACACGGCCGTGTCACTACCCGTGTCACTTAGTGTCGACACAGTTCGACGATCTCGACACGGCTCGTCGAGCTCAACTCGCCGCACACAGGTAGGGACACGGCCGTGTCACTACCCGTGTCACTACCGTGTCACTACCCGTGTCTTTTTACACTGATTTCTCCACTTCTCCACAAGTGCAGTCCAATTCCCTGCACTTCTCAGGACTCGAGTCAACCTCCTGACTCAAAAACACACACTAGGGGCCTAGAGCGATCGGTAACATTCAAGAAGGTAGCTTATGTGGAAGGACTGAAGCACAACTTAATAAGCATCAGTCAGCTGTGTGATGAAGGCTACCGGGTGACCTTCAGCAAAGCATTATGCAAGATCAAGTCAGAGGACAACACAACTATGTTGACAGGTAAAAGGAAAGGTAACATCTATCTAGTAGATTTTCTTTCAACAGATGTAGATATTTGCCTGTTCAATACAGTTTGTAGACCAAATATTTTATGGCATAAGAGACTAGGACACTTAAACCTTAGAACTATTGCTGGGCTATCCAAGGACAACCTTGTTAGAGGACTACCTTCTGGCCTCTACAAGAAGGAAGGACTCTGCAGGGCTTGTCAATTAGGCAAGCAAACTAAAAATAGTTTTAAGTCACTTGATAAGTGTGATTCACCTAGGATATTGTATCTGTTACACATGGATCTTTTTGTACCCATCACAGTACAAAGCCTAGGAGGGAAATCTTACACCTTAGTAGTTGTAGATGACTTCTCTAGATTCACTTGGGTGTTCTTTCTGAGGAAGAAGTCTAATAACTTTAAGTGTTTGACAGAGTTTCTCAAATGTATACAGATTGAGTTCAATACTCATATTGCCCTGATCAGAAGTGATCATGGGACAGAGTTTGATTCTCTTCTTATGCAAGAGTTCCGTCAGAGTGAAGGGATCAGGCATACTTTCTCAGCTCCTAGAACTCCTCAACAAAATGGGATAGCTGAAAGGAAAAATAGAACCCTTATTAAATCTGCCACTACATTGTTGTCAGATGCTCATCTTCCTCTATCCTTTTGGGCAGAGGCAGTGAACACCTCCAACTATATGCTGAATAGAAGTTTGATACATAAATTAAAGGGTAAGACTCCCTATGAATTACTCAAAGGGAAGAAACCTAAAGTCGATTATTTTAGAGTTTTTGGTTGTATTTGCTATATACATAATAATGACAAGAAATATTTAGCAAAATTTCAAGCTAAAGCTGATGAAGGAGTGTTTCTGGGTTACTCCATGATCAGCAAGGCTTATAGGGTTTATAATAAATCATCTCTTAAAATTGAGGAATCTGTTCATATATCATTTGATGAATCTAACATGTCTTTCAAGGAGAAGATCTCTTCTACCATAGAACCTTTGCAGGAACATTCTCTTGTTGAAGACTTGAACAAGTTACAGGTTACTCAAAAAGAGGAAAGCAGTGAAGATGAAGAAAGTATTCAACATATTGAAGAACAACTTGAAGAGCCAGTTGTTGTACCACAAGAGGAAACAACAACACAGGTTGGTGAACAATCAACACCCCCTGTTGATTTAGTAACATCAAGAGACCATCCAATTTCCCAAATAATTGGAGACATCTCAGCTAGTGTGCAAACCAGAAATCAGGTCAACCAAAACCTGTTGCACACCTGCTTCCTATCTCAAATTGAACCTCAGTCCATTCAAGATGCAGAGCAAGATCCACACTGGATCATTGCAATGCAAGAAGAGTTGCATCAATTTGAAAGGAACAAAGTGTGGGAACTAGTGCCAAAGCCTAAGGATCACTCCATTGTTGGAACAAAGTGGGTGTTCAGAAATAAACTGGATGGTCAAGGAGTAATTGTAAGGAACAAGACAAGGCTAGTTGCTCAAGGATATTCTCAAGAAGAAGGAATAGACTATGACCAGACGTTTGCACCAGTTGCAAGATTGGAAGCCATCAGAATATTCTTAGCTTATGCAGCACATAAAGGCTTCAAGGTATATCAGATGGATGTCAAAAGTGCATTTCTAAATGGAGATATCAAAGAAGAAGTATATGTCAGACAACCTCCAGGTTTTATCTCTCCAACTTATCCTGATTATGTTTTTAGGTTGAACAAAGCATTATATGGTCTCAAGCAAGCTCCTAGAGCATGGTATGAGACCCTAACATGCTTCCTTTTGGAAAATGGATTTATAAGGGGTAGAGTAGACCAAACTCTTTTCATTAGAACTCATAAGTCTCATACCCTACTAGTACAGATCTATGTAGATGATATTATTTTTGGTTCTACTGACTCAAAATTATGCAGAAGGTTTTCCAACCTAATGCATTCTAAATTTGAAATGAGTAGTATGGGTGAGCTATCCTTCTTACTAGGATTGCAAGTCAAACAACATGCTGAAGGCATCTTTATTTCTCAAACCAAGTATGCAAATGAATTGGTTAAGAAATTTGGCATGTCTGAAGCATCTTGTATGAAAACACCTATGCCTACTAATGTTGTATTGGATGCTGATGAATATGGGAAACATGTTGATCAGACAACATATAGAGCAATGATTGGCTCTTTACTGTACCTTACAGCTAGTAGACCAGATATAATATTTGCTACATGTATATGTGCTAGGTTCCAAGTAAGCCCTAGAGAGTCACACCTAACATTAGTAAAGAGGATTCTCAGGTATGTTAAAAGTTGTCCAAATCTAGGTCTCTGGTATCCAAAAGATTCAGCATTTGATTTAACTGGATTTTCTGATGCTGATTATGCTGCATGCAGAATTGACAGGAAAAACACCAGTGGAACTTGTCAGTTCCTTGGTGACAGACTTGTCTCTTGGTTTTGTAAGAAACAAACTTCTGTGTCAACTTCAACTGCTGAAGCTGAATATATGGCTGCAGGCAGTTGTTGTTCACAAATCTTGTGGATTTAAAACCAACTCCTAGACTATGGCTACAACTTAGAGAAGTCTAAAATCTTTTGTGATAACACCAGTTCTATTTCTATAGCTCAAAATCCAGTTCTCCATAGTAGGACAAAACACATAGAAATTAGGCATCACTTCTTAAGGGATAATGTTGAGAAGAATAAAATTGAACTGCAATATATCTCAACTTATTTACAAAGGAGAGATATTTTCACCAAGCCCTTGGATGAAAAGAAACACACCTTCTTCCTAAATCAGTTAGAAATGTTAGATGGAGGAAGTCTAAAATAATATCCAAGATTTTAAAAGTTTAAAAATTGACTAAGACTAGGAAAACATCTTGATTTTTCTTAGTGTCTAGAGTTTTTCTGGTCTCTGAACTGCGCTCGACGATTTTCCCCCAGATCGTCGAACGGAGATCGACGATTTCCGAAATCGTCGACCTGAGTTCAGCGTTTCTCAGATAGTATGAACTATCTCTTCCGGTCAGCGATCGTCGAATGGTGCTCGACAATTATGTTCTCTGAACGATCGTCGAACAGAGCTCGACGCTCTCCAATATCGTCGAACGGAGATCGACGATATTGAAGACTCTTCAGATTCCTTTAGCAGCCCCGATCGTCGAACTGAGTTCAACGATCTTTCCTTTTTTGCGTCGAACCCTAATATAAAATTCATTTTTCGCCGTCGTTCTCCTTTTGCGCTTTCGATTTCTCTGCAAAAACTTTCTTTCCCTCCAAACATTTCTGCACTTGGTCGTTTTGTTTGTTGATTCTTTGCAGGTAACTATGGCCGTTTCTATTGTTGTTCTCGTCGCCATGAAATTTGATGTCGGCTTTGACATTGACATGGAATCCTTCAGCACAACAGATCAAGTTTTCCAAGACATTTTGGAGTTGTTCAAGGAGCAGAAACTTGCTACAATCATGACTACCAGGATTAAACTTGCTGCTGATGAGATTAAAGAGTGGGTCTATACTGCCCACAATCAGGATCAAAACACAATCGTTGGATCAATTTCTGGTACCCAGGTACCTTTGACCCCAGCAATTCTGACAGAAGTTTTTGAGTTAAGTTCTGGTGGAGACTCTGCTGATTTATCTGGAGAGGAATATGCTGATTTGCTTGCAAGAATGGGTCATTCTGAGGCTAACCCTAGCAAGTTGCTGAAGAAAAACCTGTTTGTGGAATATAGATTCTTGGCTGATGTAGTTGGGAAGGTCCTGTTGGCTAAGCACTCTGCCCATGATACTATTTCCAGGTATCAGCTATGCTAAATGGGAGTCATAGTGGACAAGAAGAATTTGAACTAGGGAGAGGTCTTCTTTGACCTAATCAAAAAGAAAATTAATAAGAGTTTTGTAATTTTTGGGAGGATTTTAGGCCTTTTTCTGCAGAACAGATGCCCTGCATTGCTAGTATCTTCTGGGATACACATTAATAATTCCAAGAGACTGTCCTGTGCCCTATTTGGTAAATGGGACAGTCAGATCACCAAGCCCAGCAGGCCCTCTTCCAGCACACCTTCAGGCACCAGGACTGCCAGAGTCACTTCCCCTCAGGTCTCTGCCCCTGCAGATGACCTGTCTGTTGCTGCCTCTCCTCCTCCTCCTCCAATTCAATCTTTTCCAATTCCATCCACCATTCAAACTCCATCCACTATCATCATCTCCAGCCCATCTCCAACATCAATACCATCCCCACTTCCAACTGTCACAGAAGAAATATTACATCCATTATATTCCTACCCTCAACCAGATATTGCCACATCACCCTCCATTCCCTCATTCAATCTTATTGATGATTCCTTCATGGATGACTCACCCTCATCTCCTCCTGAGCTGCCCTCCTCATCAACCTCTTACCAGGAACTGCTACAAGAAATCATTGATCAACCCACCTTCACACCATCTATCTCCATCCCATTGTCTTCCATCACCAATTTACCCACACCTCAACCATCTCTTCCCCAATACACCAGCTCTCCACTACCATCACCCATAGCTCCACCTCCATCCTCTACCTCTGCTCCAGTCATTGCTGAGCAAGTAGATCTTCCAGCCCTAGCTGACAGGATATATGAATTGCTAGCCCCCAGGCTATATCTTCTAATGGAGACCTCCTTGGCTCCATTACTCCAGTCAGTGGCAGCTCTTTCTGCCAGGCTCTCCTCCTTAATCCCTCAGGCAATCCCTTCAGCAGTGTGCCTTGATCCAGCCTTGTCTGAATCTAGGCAGGGGGAGATGCCCTATGAAGTTAGCTTGCCTGCTGATTCTTCAGTTTTTGTTGCTGCTGCTGTTCTTCAAGCTCCAGTTTCCCTTCCAGTTGCAGTCTTCCCAATGGATATCAGGTCCTTACTTTCAGTATTTGATTCAGCCTACTTCAATTGTCTTCTAGAGATAGTTGCACTCCAGCCATCAGAGGACTTGTCCAAAGCCCTTGTGCCCTTCTCATGTTGTGACCCCAGCATCATAACTTCTTTTGTCAATTCAATATATGCTGCTGCTACTCCTGCTGAAAGCATGGTTGCTGTTTCTGATGTTGATGCCCTTCCTGCTGAAAATTTTGTTGATATTATTGTTGATACTGCTGATGAGTCAATTTCTAAGGATATGCAGATGACAGAGGCACATGATGTTGAGCCTTCTGTGTTTGCTGATGACATTCCTCCTACTGCTGATATTGCTCTTTCTGAAAGTGAAACTGTTGTTGCACCAACTGCTATTGTTATTACTACTACCACAACTTCAGTATCTGCTGCTGTTGCTGCTGCTTCAACTTCTGTTACTAGTTCTGTATCTACTGCTGCTTCAACCTCTGCTTCTGCTTCAACTACAATTGCTACAAGTATTGTATCTGCTGCTGCTCCAATCACTGCTGCTTCATCTGCTTCAACCCAGTTCAAGAAAGAATTGATGAAAAAGATTGATGCTCTTTATGATGATCAAAGCTCTGAAAGTGATGAGTTCAAGACTGATTCTGATGACTCCTCTGCCACTATTGCCAGGAAGAGAAAGGCAAGGAGCAAAGCCATGAAGAGAGTACCTCCAGCCAAAGTCAAGGACAACAATGACATTCCATATTATATTCTTCATGACGGCCCCATAACTGAGCACTGGATGCAGTATTCAAAGAATCAACTTAAAGCAATGAAGAAGAAAAGGAAGTATGAGAAAGGATCTTCCCAATTTCAACACCCTCATCCTCCTCCACCACCTCCTCCTGATGCAGGTGCAGGTGGAAGTTCAGATGCTCAACCCTCTGCCAAAAGCCAAACCCCCTATCAGCCTCATGCCAGATCCTATCATAGGGGAAGCCAGTCCAGGAGTTCTCATTCCAGAAGAGGAAACTATAGAGACAATCAAAGGGAATTCCAGGTTTATTCAAAAGGTTATTCAAGGCAACATCCCTACTCCAGGGAAGGACAAATCTCATCAGACACAACCTCAGGTCCTTTTCCCTATAAACTGAAGGAAGTAGTTTCATCCAGGCCTCCTTAAGATAACCCATCAAATAGATATGAGCCACCAGTGCCATTTGAAGATCCTGAAAACAATCCAACTGCTTGTACTGCAAGGATGAAAGAGCTTGCTGCACTGGACCAGATTAAGAAAGCTAAAGAGCAAGGCAGAGACTCCTCCAACATCACTACACTGTCTGAACAGAGAAAGAAAGAGTTGGAAAGATATGGCTCAAGCAAATTCTTCGATTCTGATAGATATATGGAGCTGCATCCTGAAGCTGTAGTTCCAAGGGCCAAACAGCAAACATCTTTAGGTGCAGCAGATGACACAAGATCAAAGAAGGAAGCTCTCAACCCCAACAGAGAAATCAAACTCATAAAGAGCAAGGAGAAGAAATGATTATGTAACGTGACAATCACTCTGACTTCTGATTATTATCTGGGAAGATATATATCTGTGTTTCTGCTATGTCGAGCTTATTGCTTTTATGTATTGTTGCTGTGTATGTTGTTATTTAATTTTTCCAAATTCTGTAAATAGTAATCCTAACCCAAATAGGGGGAGATTGTTGGAACACCCTATTACTAATTTGGGTCAGGATCACTATGTCTCTAGGAAACCTGTTTTTGACCTCCTGTATAGATCTAAAGGTCAATTAGAATTGAGTCTAAGGGTTAGAAGTCTAGGTTTGGAAGCTGCCCTTAAGACCAAGAATTTTCAGTTTGAGACTAAGTCATATCGTCGAGCTCAGCATGATGATTCGTCGAACTCTAATCGACGATCGTCTAGCTCAACTTCGACAGATCGTCGAACTCCATTCGACGATCTCTGAGCTCAACTTCAACAAATCGTCTAACTCCATTCGACGATCTGCGAGCTCAGTTCGACGATCGTGACTCAGTATTGGATCTCTATCTCTGAGCTCAGTTCGACGATCTTTGAGCTCAGATCGACGTTTTTCTGTTGTTGTATAAGTCCATATCGCTGAGCTCAGTTCGACGATAGCAGAGCTCAGTTCGACGTTTTCTGATGAGTTAAAGGATTTTTCAAGATTCAAATTCAGGAGTTATTCAGCAATTAATTCAGAAGATTTTCTAGCCGTTTTCATTTATTTCTGGACCAAGTTTCAAGGGATTATCAAGGAATGTTTCTTTGGACTTTCCTCCAGAAGACAATTGCAATTAAGGATGCAATTAATGACAGGCCAACCACTATTCTTGATAGAGGATGATTTTTTATTCAGTACCAGAGAATAAAACTCAAGATTTTTGAATCTCTCTATGACTTATCACTCAGACACAGACAAGAATAACAAGAACAAAATATTCTCTGTCTCAACGAATTCTCTCAAGAACACACATCCAAGGAGATCATCCCTCTGAAATCTTCTGATCTTTCTTGTCTCAAGTGTTCAAGGCCAACATCTTTCAAAGACTCCAGACACCTAACATTTCAGCTGTTGCTGAAATCATCATTTGTTGGAGATCAACTTCTGAAGGCCTATCACCCTACAGCAAAGCTTCATTTCCTGAACATCTCAAGAACTCAGGGGGAGCTTTGACAACCTCAAATCCACATAGTCTTCTCAGCTGATCTGAGAAAGAGAAGACTTCCATAACTCTCTCATCCCCATCTCTGTAAAGGGTTTTTCAAACTCCCTTCAAAAGTTTGAGCTTGGTTTTTGAGCACCTTGTCAAAAGCTCATTGGTGGCAAGACACCTGATCAAAAAATCTGATTTGGTTTTTGAGCACCTTATCAAAAGCTCATTGGTTCCCAGGACACCTGATCAACTCATCCTGCAGTGGATTCCTACCTAGGGTGGTAGAAGAGTGGATGTACCCAAGTTTAGGGGAACCACTATAATTCCTTGTGTCTTCTGGCTTGCTTATCTTTATCTTTTGTTTCTGGCTATGATTGTTTTGTGATTAGTTTAGATCTGTGATTAATTTCTGTTGTAAGTTATTCTGTGATTAGATTTAATAGTTGCTTCCCTGTTCACTCAGAATTATAACAATTGTTGTAAAAAGTTTTCAAGCACCATATACTCTATTCACCCCCCTCTAGAGTATATCAGATTTAGCTGCACTCTATTCACCTTTGGAATTCATTCTCCATGGCAATCCATTGCGTCGTAGGAAGGTGATTCGCTAGGAAGAGTCGAGAGAATTCTTCCATCGATACTTGTGTTAAGGGACGACCCGCCAAGTGATGCAGCTCCATCTCGTCCCACTACAATCTAGCATCTCCTTCAAGAAGGAAGGTAGCTAAGGTGACTTTTTGATGCTCCTCCGTTCTAATAGTCGTCATGATCCGCTTGACGCGCGATAACAAATCTTTAGCCTGTGCAGCAGCTCCCACTCCCGAGAACATCGGTGGGTGATAACTCATAAACCGCATCAACTACTTCTCAGCGGCTCGAGGATTCACAACCACAACATGTTCTGGCCTTGCCTCCACCTGTTCTGGCCTCACGGCCGGCTGCGCCTTCCCTTGCGCCTGCCCAACTGGCTATCCTTGAACCATGGAAGATAAAGCCTCGGCAATTTGTCGCACAGTTTCTGCAGACGGCGGAGGTGTGGCACCTCAGTTGGTTTCGTACTTTCATCCGAACGCTGGGGCTCCGATTGCCCCGCACCACTCCGAGTCACCTAAATGGGATAAGACACACACATTAGCGGCCTTACACAAGCAAACAGCACAAAATAGGAAGGCGCAGGTTCCTCAAACACAAGAATTTGCATTCCTATCATGGACATTCAGGAGTTCAAACGTGTTAATGTGGTTTGCATAGACACGTGCTCGCCACCCCACAAAAGAAGTCGACCACGACTTCGAGAGGGAAAGACCAAGACAGTTGATACCAAAAATGTAACAACCCCATCCGTTCATATAATATATACTAGAATGTCCGGCCGGGGCCCCACAGCATATACCACAAAACAGACGATGAAGCTACGGAGTGATACCAGAGTAGCGCAGCACACCTAACACATTGCATTCTAGCGGAAGCCTATACACTTGAACACCTCTCTTGAATGTCCAACATATAAAACTCCACATTTTATAGATTATAGGAATGTCTTACACAACACATATAAATAGTTGGCCTTATGGCCTTACAGGACTTTCAAACAGTGGCCCAAACATTGGCATGTAGGCCGACCACATCAAAAGAAAACATAACATATACATCCACGCTAGCCTTCGCGGACTAGCAGTAGCAGCAGTAAAAATAGCGGTATCAACCCTTTTTCGTCCCGCTTGGCTCTCCAGCACCTATACAGGGACATTCCACCCAAGGGTGTCAAACAGAGGCTGTTGAAACATGTGAAGTGAAAGTGGGTGAATGGAAGGCTTGGGCAACCTATCCGCGCGGACTACGCGGACAGGGTTTGCGGACTGCTAAGTCGGCAGGGATGTTGCAGGTTGTTTGCTCTGTGGCGGCCTGGGCGGTCTGTTCACGCGGACTACGCGGACAGCAGCGGCGGTCTGTCAGGCCGGGGATTACTCAGGAGGCAGTTGGTTCCCAGGAAGTAACCGGGCGGATAGAAATCCTATCCGCGGAGTCCGGCTTAAAGCGGACTGATGAACTGGAGCTCGGCAGACCGGTTTGGCAGTTGCCTTGGTCTTGCTCTAGTGGAGCGGCAAGAGGAAGTCGCGGAGACCGCCGGTCAGCGCGGACAGAAACTGGAGGTCGCCCGGTATGGCAGGCTAGATCCAGTGTCCGCCAGTAAGTGCGGACTGGCCCTTGTGGCCAGTGGACTGGACTTGGTGTGATTTGAACCAAGTCCAGGGTGGCTCAGTCCGGGGAGATCGCGCAGTGGAGCGCGGGCTGCTTTCTCAGTCCGCCAAGCCTAGTAGAAGTGTTGTTGCCTTGATTGCTAGCTTGGGGGTATGCAGACTGGAGGATTGCCTGTGCAAGAGCGTGCGGACTGGAGCTGGAGTCCGCTGAGTTCGGTTTAGCCTTATGATGAGGTTATGAGCTCAGGAATGCGGACTGGAGTTTGCTGTATAAGCAGACTGGATCGGCATGTCCGCTGAGTCCGGCGGTGCCTTGGAGATGGAGGCAATGGACTCAGGAGGTGCGGACGGTAGCCAGGTGTCCGCTGAGTCCGGCAGGTGCCTTGATGGCGAGGTTGCGGGCTCGGGGTTTGCGGGCTGATGCCTTGTCCGCAGATTGGCGGACACGGCTGTTGTGGAGTCCGGCTGTGGTGGTCCTGGCTTGGCCTCTGGAGGCAAGGCGGGCTGGATATTGGAGTCCGCCCTTGGAGAAGCTGGGGCGGACTGGCTATCTGCACAGGAGCTGCGAACTGGTATGTGTGTCCGCGGGCTGGCGGACACACTAGTTCTTGCTGCGGGATGTGGCGGTGTTCCTATCGGCTTGGGCGGTGACCATACTCATCATCGTGCCTATAAATAGGACCCATGTCACATCAGGAGTAACCAACCTGGACCGAAGTAAGTGAACAGTAATTGAGCTCGCGTAAGTTGTTGCGGTCTGGACTTTGGTGTCCGCGCGGTTTGAGAGTTGACCCGGTTGTGATGTGCAGGTTGTGCGGATAGCGCTGGAAAGCCAGGACTTGGCTCTGATTGCGGTCAGGGACAGTGCGGACTCTGCGGTTAAGCAACAGGCGGTAAACAGCAGGTCGCGGATAGCGACCAGGCGGTCTTCTCTTTGGCAACTTGGTTCGGGTTTCAGGAAGTCGCCTGCTTCAGGCAGACTGTTCCATTCGGTAACTCAGCTTGTGCGGTCTGGCGGCTAGGCGACCTCGCGGTCAGGCGGCTTGCAGATCAGCGGTGAAGAGCTAAGCATTGGAATAAGGGGTAGTCCGCGCGGCTTGGGTTGCGGTCTGGCGACCTGGCGGACTGAGCAGATTCCACAACAGTAGGTCGGCAGCTTGTTGATTGAGTCCACGCGGCTTGTTTTTTGTTCTTGTCTTTGTAACTGTCTCTGCTCTCCCGGTGTTGGGTTTTGGTGAAGCATGTCTCGCCATGTATGTCTCGCCTTGTAAAGAAGTTTGCTCTTGATCAATAAAGAAGCTTGTGCTGCATGCGTTGCTGGTTGTTACTGCTTTGTTGAGATAACCCCTGCTAACTCCACGATCCGGGAAAACTTTCAACAATATAAGTGGGGTGTTCTCCGCCGGTTTGTTGAGTTTCAACAGGGTATCCGAGGAGGCCTCCGCGATTTTGTTGAATTTTAACATGGTATCAGAGGGAGGTTGTTGGAGTGGTCAAGCAGTGCTCAATGGAAGTAGTTGCTCTTCTGTAGAGGAAACCAGTGGTAGAACCATGGCAGTGGAGGATGCAAGTTGTCTTGGTATTGATCTTCTTACAGTGACGAACTTTGAAAGGTGGAAGTCCTGTATGAAGAGCTTTCTTCTTGGCGAGGACCTTTGGGAGGTTGTATGCGGAGAAGGAAGACAAGAGGATACTGCTGGCAATGCTGAGGCGATGAGAGCTTGGAAGGAGACAAATGCGAAAGCGGAGTCTATTCTCAAGCAGGTGATCTCATCGGAGCTCTTGGACCACATCAGTGGATGTCGGTCAGCTGCGGAGGTTTGGACTTCCCTTGATGGATTGTTCAGGAAGAAGGTGAAGGTTGCTGCTGACGATGGTCCCTCTACTTCATATCAGGAAGAAAGGAGTGGTTCTCCTAGGCGTGATAGGAAGAGGAAGGAAGGACCACAGTGCTATAAATGCAAGCAACATGGTCATCTTCGGAAGGAGTGCAAGGTTGTCTTGCTCTCGGCGAATGTAGCTCAAGTCGGAGGTAAGGAGAAGAACGTAGTTGGGACATCAACTAGTTATGGAGTTGATCGGATGAATGCCAGTGATAGTGCAGCTATCTGGCATGAAAGACTAGGGCATGTACGGATGGACAAGCTGAAAGCAATGGCGGAAAGAAGACTCATAAGAGGCTTACCTAGATTGTCATCCTATGACGATGGTCGGGGGTGTGCGGGATGTCAGGAAAGTGGAGCCTATCACTTCATGGTTGACAAAGCACAATCCAGATGTAATGCACCAATGGCGGTTGTCCATTGTGCTATGGTGGGACCGACCATCACGGCCAGTCTTGGAGGCAGCAGGTTCATGCTGATATTGGTTGATGACTATTCTAGGTATACTTGGGTATACTTCATGAAGAAGAAGTCCAACATGGTACGCTTGTTTGTGGAGTTCAAGAAGCTTGTGGAAGGCCAGCTTGGCAGGAGGATCAAGGTGTTGAGGACAAGTATCGGTGGTGAGTTTGGCTCAACCGAGTTCTCACGCTTTTGCAGGAAGCAAGGGATCCGGAAGGAGCTTTCTTGTGGACATACTTCACAACAGGGTAGTATTGCAGCTCGGATGATCCGTTGGTTAACGGAGACCTGCAAGTGTTGGCTTCAGAGTAAAGGCGTTCTGAAGGCTCTTTGGGCGGAAGGAATGGCCTGTGCTGCTCATGTCATCAACCAGATGCCTCTTAATCCGATCATAGTGAAGACTCCTTATGAGCTGATGTTTGGAGTGAAGCCCTCAGTGAAGCACCTTCGGGTGTTTGGATCTACCTGCTATATACACTCTCCGGGTGCTCTCAAGACAAAGCTAGTCTTTGTTGTCTATGATGAGCAGAGAAGAAGATGGAGGTGTATGGATCCTGCGACGAAGAAACTCATAGTTTCAAGTGACATTGTTTTTGATGAGTTGACGCCGTATTGGGGTAGCTCTTATGTGGAGCTAGAGATAATCAGGTCAGATGTTGGTCTGAAGGAGGCTGCTGCTAAGGAAGTGGAGTTGCCTGAGTCACCAGGTGCTCCAGGTTGTTCTAGCTCCGGGGTAAAGGCGTCAGAGTCGGGAAGAAGGGGGAGCGATGCTCCAGGATCTTCTGGCTCGAAGGCGGAGGCTTCCGGTTCAGGAAGCAGGGGGAGCGATGTTCCAGGCTATTCTTGTTCAAGAGGAGAGTCTTCTGGTTCAGGTAGCAGGGGGAGCGTTGCTCCAGGTGCTCTTGGTTCCAGTGAGGAGACGTCTTGTTCAGGGAGCATGGGGAGCATTGTTCCGGGTTTGCCCGGGAACGGAGCTGGTTCAGAAGCAGCGGGGGTGGTTAGCCATGATCAGGTTCTTCGGAGATCGAAGAGGATCAGTAATCCACCAGCTCGATATAGCGAAGGGAACACGGCAGACTTGGTCCCGTGTTTCCTTGTTAGCCCTCAGGTCGAGCAAGGTTCTTCTGGCTGTGATGACCCCACTAGAATCAAGGAGGTGGTTGACACCAAGGCTGAAGAGGTGACTTCTCTCAGAGGTAACGAGGCTTGGACGTTTGTGCCCAAGGTAGTTGGTGATACTCCTGTGATGCATGAGTGGAGGTTGAAGCTTAAGAAGGCAGAGGGAAGCATGACTCCTTTCTGGAGATGCTGGAGGGCTCCCTCATGGTCCATGATATGCGGGGCGAGGACTATGTCTTTGACATCTCTTCGTAGATGCTATCGGAAGGACCAGGTGCAAGGTTACGGGAGCTGCTGGAGTTATTCACCACTTCTCACTTCAAGGGGGAGTGTTGAAACTTGTGAAGTGAAAGTGGGTGAATGGAAGGCTTGGGCAACCTATCCGCGCGGACTACGCGGACAGGGTTTGCGGACTGCTAAGTCGGCAGGGCTGTTGCAGGCGGTTTGCTCTGTGGCGGCCTGGGTGCTCTGTTCGCACGGACTACGCGGACAGCAGCGGCAGTCTGTCAGGCCGGGGATTACTCAGCAGGCAGTTGGTTCCCAGGAAGTAACCGGGCGGATAGAAATCCTATCCGCGGAATCCGGCTTAAAGCGGACTGTTGAACTAGAGCTCGGCAGACCGGTTTGGCAGTTGCCTTGGTCTTGCTCTAGTGGAGCGGCAAGAGGAAGTCGCGGAGACCGCCAGTCAGCGCGGACAGAAACTGGAGGTCGCCCGGTATGGCGGGCTAGATCCAGTGTCCGCCAGTAAGTGCGGACTGGCCCTTGTGGCCAGTGGACTGGACTTGGTGTGATTTGAACCAAGTCCAGGGTGGCTCACTCCGGGGAGATCGCGCAGTGGAGCGCGGGCTGCTTTCTCAGTCCGTCAAGCCTAGTAGAAGTGTTGTTGCCTTGATTGCTAGCTTGGGGGTATGCGGACTAAAGGATTGCATGTGCAAGAGCGTGCGGACTGGAGCTGGAGTCCGCTGAGTTCGGTTTAGCCTTGTGATGAGGTTATGAGCTCAGGAATGCGGACTGGAGTTTGCTGTATAAGCAGACTGGATCGGCGTGTCCGCTGAGTCCGGCGGTGCCTTGGAGATGGAGGCAATGGACTCAGGAGGTGCGGATGGTAGTCGGGTGTCCGCTGAGTCCGGCAGGTGCCTTGATGGCGAGGCTGCGGGCTCGGGGTTTGCGGGCTGATGCCTTGTCCGCAGATTGGCGGACACGGCTGTTGTGGAGTCCGGCTATGGTGGTCCTGACTTGGCCTCTGGCGGCAAGGCGGGCTGGATATTGGAGTCCGGCCTTGGAAAAGCTGGGGCGGACTAGCTATCTGCATAGGAGCGGTGAACTGGTATGTGTGTCCGCGAGCTGGCGGACACACTAGTTCTTTCTGCGGGATGTGGCGGTGTTCCTATCGGCTTGGGCGGTGACCATACTCATCATCGTGCCTATAAATATGACCCATGTCACATCAGGAGTAACCAACCTGGACCGAAGTAAGTGAACAGTAATTGAGCTCGCGTAAGTTGTTGCGGTCTGGACTTTGGTGTCCGCGCGGTTTGAGAGTTGACCCGGTTGTGATGTGCAGGTTGTGCGGATAGCGCTGGAAAGCCAGGACTTGGCTCTGATTACGGTCAGGGACAGTGCAGACTCTGCGGTTAAGCAACATGCGGTAAACAGCAGGTCGCGGATAGCGACCAGGCGGTCTTCTCTTTGGCAACTTGGTTCGGGGTTCAGGAAGTCGCCTGCTTTAGGCGGACTGTTCCATTCGGTGACGCAGCTTGTGCGGTCTGGCGGCTAGGTGACCTCGCGGTCAGGCGGCCTGCAGATTGTCGGTGAAGAGCTAAGCATTGGAATAAGGGGTAGTCCGCGCGGCTTGGGTTGCGGTCTGGCGACCTGGCGGACTGAGCGGACTCCACAGCAGTAGGTCGGCGGCTTGTTGATTGAGTCCGCGCGGCTTGTTTTTTGTTCTTGTCTTTGTAACTATCTCTGCTCTCCCGGTGTTGAGTTTTGGTGAAGTATGTCTCGCCATGTATGTCTCGCCTTGTAAAGAAGTTTGCTCTTGATCAATAAAGAAGCTTGTGATGCATGCGTTGCTGGTTGTTACTGCTTTGTTGAGATAACCCCTGCTAACTCCACGATCCGGGAAAACTTTCAACAATATAAGTGGGGTGTTCTCCGCCGGTTTGTTGAGTTTCAACAGGGTATCCGAGGAGGCCTCTGCGGTTTTGTTGAATTTTAACAGAGACAACGGTCAGCATTCAGCTGACCAAATTATAACGACCCTACCCCTTTCTCGGGGCAGCGGTAACTTCCCTTCAGGCAGAGCATATCACAAGCATGTATATATATATCTCATATAATGTGCTTTCACGCACACATGCTATCACAACCGTTAGCCACCCGGCACAACGGTCTGTGCACTCAGGATACATTCTTGGTGTACTGGCAAATCAGTTGCCCACCATCGTATCAGGGTCACAGCCCAACGGAAACTCACTTGAGCATTTACTCCATGGAGTGCAGCCGGAGTTCTAGTCGTAATGCACCGGGATGGGCTCGTAGCCCCTCATTGTGTCATGGCACGCAGGCCTACGACTCTCGCTATGCGCTCCAACAGACCGCACCTTCTGGTCTCACGTCGGACAGACATAATGCAGGTCGGATCCTCCACCCACTGTTGCTCATATCGCCTTGCCATCACCGAGTACGGCATACTCGCAGCTCAATAAAGGCACGGGTCGGTCTCACCAATCCTGTTCTGGCATTCAAGCCTGGGTATTTCTCTTATACTGATGATATCACAACATTAGCGGGTCTTTCCTGGGTACACGAGTACTTCCTACTACTCTCTTCGCAGGTGGACACCGCAAATATCACAAATGTCAGGGGTCTTTCCTGGCTACCACGCCAATACTTCCTGTTACTCTCTTCACATGTGGACTCCCTATGAACATTAAGCATTACAAAGGGTATTTCCTGGAATTCCAATCCAGTACTTCCTCCTACTTCCTTTCACAGGTCAAACCCAATAGTGCAAGCAGCACAAGCATTCTACGAGTATTTTCCTGGCCTACCACTCAAGTACTTCCTGCTACTTCCTTTCACAGGTCCAACCCGTCGACTCCTAAACTACGCGTTTATCACGGAGTCTTCTCCGGTTCGTATGCAACATCACCAATCCAGACCAACCTGTTTAGATGGGCTTCACACATCATGCCTATTCTATACTTCATTTTCGGATCTATATACCAACAAAGGGGATTCCATGAATCAACCCAAAGACTCCCAAAATCAGCCACCTTTTGGTGGGGGGAATCACATACAGATGCCAAAAAGGAAGCCTTCACATGACTAGGAAGAAAGGTTGTTACCCTTGAAGACCGTTTCGGTTCCATGAGCTCTTAATTGGCTAGGAAGATCCGCAACAGCTTTTCCTCCGCAACGCCGGCCTCGGATATCTCGTCGGAATACCGCAGCAGCACCGGTGACCAGCCCCTCTCCTCCTCCTCCTTCTTCCTCTCCCTTTATCTCACTAGGAATGTAGAAAGAGAAGACCAAATGAAGAATGATATTTCCCTTCTCATCCACGGCCTTAAGGAAACAGGGAGTTAGCTCAGCCATTGAATCCCAGCTGAAGGAACGGACGGCCATGATTTTGCCACAAAAGCACAAATCTGCCTGACACGGCCTGTGACACGCCCGTGTCCCAGGCCGTGTGCCTCAAGCGGTGTGCAACCGACTTTTCCAATCCAGTGACACGCCCATGTGACATGCCCATGTCACGGGCCGTGTCACCCAACACGCCTTCAGACACACCCATGTCTGTGGCCGTGTTCATCAGGCTGAAAAATCTCAAAATCACCCAAGACTAACACGGCCTGTGACATGCCCGTGTCTCAAGCCGTGTGCCCCATACACGACACTAGACACGCCCCAGCTCAAATTCATCGGGCTGAGTTCGTCGACGGATGAATTATAAATATACCTATATTTATGTACATTAAATTAGTTGTTTTAGTTTATTTTTGTTATTTTTCTTTAATAAAAATGTTTCTTTTTTGTAAAAATAGTTCTAACTTGTTTTATTTTTGTTTTTTAAAATTTGCAGGAAAAATACAAAAAAAACTGCCCAAAACAGTAAGTACACGCCCGTGTACTTACTGGTCACGCCCGTGTATAGGGCGTGATAATACAATTTCCCGTGAAATAAGCTCGACGAATTCAAGCTCGACGATCGTCGATACGCCCGGCCACACGCTCGTGTCAATCTGACACGGGGCGTGACCCAAGACCGTGTCCATCCCGCTCGAGGATCGTCGAACCCATTTTCCCACTCGACGATCCTCGAACACGACACGCCCGTGTCCATCCCGATCGACGATCAAGGCTTCCCGCTCGACGAATCGCGCTCGACATTCGTCGAACCACCCCAACACGCCTAGCATCACACCCGTGACCAAGGGCGTGACTCCTCCACCCGGCTCGACAAACCGCCGCCGATGACTTTCAACGCAAACGTCGCCCAGTTCAACCTCCCCGACACGCCCACCGTCATTTGTTTTTTTTGCTTCATTGTAACCCTTTTTTACTTAATAGAAATGTTTGTTTTTCTCCACTATGTTGTATGAAAATCCGCCAAAGCACCCTACCTTAAATAATTTTTAGTTCCTCTTTTTGTGCTTTTTTATGTTTTCTTTAGCTTTCGTACCTAGTTTAACTTAAAAATTTATCAATTTTCTAGCCGTTATAATCACAAAATTATTTTCATGCACTGTACTTGTTTAGGTTTAGTTTATTATTTTTACTTTGTTTTCATTCATATAGATTTATAAAAATGTTTTAAAAGGTGGTTTTTACGTTTCTTTAACTTAGCCTATTTAGGATCGTATAACGTTTCGTTTTCTTTTAGTTTTATTTACACTTTTTATGTGTTTCTATAAAGTTATAAGAATGAAAACATAGCTGTTTTGCTTTGTCAAGCACTTCATTTTACCTTTTATTTTCAAAAACTTTTGCCCTTTTAATTGTTATTTCCGCATTTTATTCATTTCTATCACATTCTAGTGGTAAAAATGTAATCGTTTTAATTTTCCAAGCACTTGCACTTTGTGTTTATTTGCAAACTTTTTTGCTCCTTTAATTTTTATTTTCACTTTTTATGCATTTCTACCGCATTCTAGCGGTAGAAATGTAGTTGTTTTAATTTTTCAGTCACTTAGTTTTTCATATTTTTTATAAAACTCTAACCCCCAATCAAGTTTTTGGCGCCGTTGTCGGGGACACATTCGTGTCGTTATTTTGAACCCTGGAGAACTATTAATTTTACATATATATATATATATATATATAAACATAATAATAATAATAATAATAATAATAAACTAAAAAAAAGTTAACTTAAAAACAAAAAAAATTTATTTATCATATTATTATTATTATCTATAAAATATATTTTTTGAAATGACATCGTTTTGTCCTAACTAACGAAAAACTAAAAAAAAAACAAAAAAAACTCTAAAAATTTGAAAAAAAAACTATAAACTTAAATATCTAAAAACTCTAAAAAATCTAAAAAAATCTAAAACCCCAAAAAAAACCAACAAAACCTAAAACCTAAAAAAATCTAAAAAACTTAAAAAATGAAAAAAAACATAATAAAAAAAAGCGAAAAACTTAAAAAAAAACTCTACAAACTAAAAAACCCACAAAACCAAAAAAACTAAAAAAACTTCCTTAAAAACCCGCTCAAAAATAAAAAAAAAACGACTTAAAAACAAAAAAATATAATTATTTGATTTTTTAAAAAACAATTGTATATATTTTGCTTATTTTATTTTCATTTGTTCTCTTTTATTTTTTCGGCGAGTTCTTCGCTCTTGTGCGTGTTTGGGGATGCATTTTTGTCCCCACTCATTTATCTAAGGCCTTCGCTACCTTCGCGTCACGCAAGCACTTGCCACCCCTACCGCCTACACCCTTTTGCCGAGTTTATCGTTTTTGTTTTTGTTCTTTTATTTTTGCTATTTCTTTTTAATAATGCAGGGTATCAACCCGAGCCTCCCGAACTCGTCTTAGGGGAGCTTCTCCCCTCCACTTTTATTTTTGTACATATTTCCTTTTATATATTATTCGTTCCGCATACTTAGATTGCAACATTGGGGATAATGTTGGGTTTAAGTATGAGGGTGTTTCCCTATTCTACATTTTTTTATTATTCTGTACTCATCAAAAATAAAGAAATTGCAAAACTTAAAACCTACAAAAAAAACAATTTCCTTGTTTTTTATAATCAAAAAACTCAAAAAAAAAATTTCTCTTTTTCCCCCCTCTTCTTATTTGACAATGCTCGCTTTTTAGCATGCCCGCGACGTTCGACTCATCGAACCAACCACCTCAATAAGAGTCTGTTCGCGGGTCATCCCAAAAAATGAGCACCTCTCTAAAATCAAAAACAAAAAACTTAGAAAATCCAAAAACAACGAAAAACGAGAATAATTCAAAATCCAAAAAAAACTAATAATAATAATCACAAATACAAAAAATGATAAAAACCCCAAAAAATCAAAAACAAATCGAAATTATTTAAAAAATAAATCGAATATCTCAATTCTTAACACTTTTCGCTCTCCAAAAATCCAGTTGCGAGTTAATTTATAAGCGAATTTACTTAATTCTTTGCTTACTATTCGTTTATTAATTGGAGATCGATAGATTTAGATATCTGGGGTTAAGTTTTAAAAAATTTCGTATGCTTTTTATTTATATAAGGTACCTGTTTTCAGCACTACTTCTAACTTATCTAAATAGTTGCATATTTATTTTGTTAGAAATAACAATCTTAGATTTCTAGTTATGATAACTCCAAGTTTTTTTTTGAAATATCGGAACGTTTAATTTATAAAGGTTGCTCTCAAAAATGTTTTATTAAACCTAGTTTTATTTTTGCAAAACCCTTTCCACCTTTTTTTTATGTCATACTTGACATGATTTCAATTTTAAAAGATCCTATGTCAATGTGAATAATATTTCGTTCTGTAAACTTAGGCATCCAATATTTAAAATGATTATATGTTATGGAGTAAGAGGATAAAATTCATTACTGCTACACATATACATTGAGTTAATTTTATTTATGAAATTGAAAAAGAAAAAAAATCATATTAGGAAAATAAGATTTCATTTTCCTAATAATCCAAAAAAATGGAGGTTTGAGCAAAAAAATATACCCTCGCCTCTAAATCAAAGCCCTCTTCATAAACCAACACCCCCTCCGCCAATTTCAAAAAGAATTTAGATTTAATTTTAAAATTTTTTTGAGAGCATAATTTGTGAAATTAAATTATTTCCTGTAATTCTTACAAGCTTAAATTTCCATAATCAAATCTAATTTTGTTAGCCTAACAAAATAAATTTTTTTGCTATCTATTCAATTATATCAGAAGTTTTTAGATGAAACTCTTCCTTTATTTAAATTTTTGGCATAATTTAAGATTTAACTCTTATACCCCGGATATTCATTTTGATCTTTCTTTCAATTAAGTCAAGCGGTAGCTAAACTTAGGATTTCTTTAATTCCTTATAAGTTCATCTCCAACTTTTACTCTGGAATAGCAAAAGCTTAAGCATGGGGGTATTTGATGAATTATAAATATATCTATATTTATGTACATTAAATTAGTCGTTTTAGTTTTTTTTTTGTTATTTTTCTTTATTTTTCTTTAATAAAATGTTTTTTTTTGTAAAAATAGTTCAAACTTGTTTTATTTTTGTTATCTGAAATTTGCAGGAAAAATCCAAAAAAACTGCCCAAAACATTAAGTACACGCCCGTGTACTTACTGGTCACGCCCGTGTTCAGGGCGTGACAATACAATTTCCCGTGAAATCAGCTCGACAAATTCAAGCTCGACGATCGTCGACACGCCCGGCCACACGCCCGTGTCAATCCGACACGGGGCGTGACCCAAGCCCGTGTCCATCCCGCTCGATGATCGTCGAACCCATTTTCTCGCTCGACGATTTTTCAGCTCGACGATCATTGAACACGACACACCCGTGTCCATCCCGATCGACGATCAAGGCTTCCAGCTCGACGAATTGCGCTCGACGTTCGTCGAACCACCCCAACACGCCTAGCATCACGCCCATGACAAAGGGCGTGACTCCTCCACCTAGCCCGACAAACCGCCGCCGATGACTTTCGAAACAAACGACGCCGAGTTCAACCTCCCCAACACGCCCACTGTAACGCCCGTGACCTGGGGCGTGACCGCCGCGATTTCAGCCGCAATGTCAAATCGTCGTCAAATCGCCGAAATCTGCCATTTGAATAATAGTAACACGCCCCCTGACACGCTCGTGTCAGAGGGCGTGTACCATGAAATGTTTCCTATAAATTGACCCCTTCTATTTTGAGCTGCTGTTCCACTTTTTTGAACCACTTTGCTTAGGATAGGGCTGTTTATGCAATGTAAGGGAACTTTCTCTCCCCCCCTTTTATTTATTTGTTTTTTTTTGCTTCATTGTAACCATTTTTTACTTAATAGAAATGTTTGTTTTTCTCCACTATGTTGTATGAAAATCCGCCAAAGCACCCTACCTTAAGTAATTTTTAGTTCCTCTTTTTGTGCTTTTTTATGTTTTCTTTAGCTTTCGTACCTAGTTTAACTTAAAAATTTATCAATTTTCTAGCTGTTATAATCGTAAAATTATTTTCATGCACCGTACTTATTTAGGTTTAGTTTATTATTTTTACTTTGTTTTCATTCCTATAGGTTTATAAAAATGTTTTAAAAGGTGTTTTTTACGTTTCTTTAACTTAGCCTGTTTAGGATCGTAAAACTTTTCATTTTCTTTTAGTTTTATTTACACTTTTTATGTGTTTCTATAAAGTCATAAGAATGAAAACATAGCTGTTTTGCTTTTTCAAGCACTTCATTTTACCTTTTATTTTCAAAACCTTTTGCCCCTTTAATTGTTATTTCCACATTTTATTCATTTCTACCACATTCTATCGGTAGAAATGTAATCATTTTAATTTTCCAAGCACTTGCACTTTGCATTTATTTGCAAACTTTTTTGCTCCTTTAATTTTTATTTTCACTTTTTATGTATTTCTACCGCATTCTAGCGGTAGAAATGTAGTTTTTTTTAATTTTTCAGTCACTTAGTTTTTCCTATTTTTTATACGTGTGCGTGCGTGTATGAGTTAGTTTAAATTGCTTTCTTTCAATTCTGTAGAGTGTGTGTGTGTGTTGCATTTATTTTCTCCTACTCGTTAAGAGTTAAACGGCGTGCTTTAATTTTCTCCTACTCGTTTGAGTAGGATTTGTGTGCGTGTGTTTTACTTTCAAGCAGAGTGCGTGAGTGTTAGCATTTATTTCCGCCTACTCGATTGGAGTTAAATGGCAGGATTTTATTTACCGCCTACTCATTTGAGTTAAATGGCAGGTCTTTATTTGTCTGTAATTATTTGAGTACTAACATTTATTTACCGCCTACTCATTTGAGTTAAATGGCAGGTCTGTGTATGTGTTTACTTTTAGGAGAGTGTGTGTGTGGGTGCATTTATTTTCTCCTACTCGTTTGAGTAGGACTCGCTTTATTTTCTCCCGCCCACTCATTTGAGCCGGGACTTATAATTTTACTGCTTTCATTTCAGTTCTACTCGTTTGAGTAGGACTTGCAATTTACTCCTTTCCTTTGAGTGCTTTCTTTTATCGCTTTCATTTACTACTTTCTTTTTATTGCTTTCAATCGCCGTCGTCCCCATTCCGATGAGTGGCTAACCGTTCTTAGCCCTCAGTATCGAAGAGCATTGGGACAGATAAAATAGCTTAAAATAATTAAAGATTCTGTTTTTCTAATTAATTAAATCAATTAAGGTTTGCCGTGGGTTTACGACGCGTAGGACCACATAATCGATGTGTGGGCCCTATTTCCGTAGTCCATATGCTAGCTAGTCGAGAGGTCGTGCGTATGAACCGATCACCCCTTGGTAAATGGAGTTCCGCACTAACCCTCGAGAGAGGAGGCGCGCCAACTCTACCGGATTGGGTTCCCCACCCAATAGCGGGGTTCTTAGCGTAATGCGGGCATTAAGAGGAATCCTTCATCGGACGAGAGCCCGGTCGAATAGTCTTAATGTTCAGGTGAGCGATAGTCCTAGAGATAGGTGAGCTCATTTTAGTGGAACCTCTACGGCCAAGTCTCCACCCTAATTATTTTGAAACTTAGGATCTCTTTTTATTAAAAGTCTATTTTAGTTCGAATTTAATTCAGTGCCATCGAGCTAAGCTCTTCATCGGCTCCACCCTTTATTATGCTTTTATTTTCTGCCTTTTGTTTATATATATTACAAGACAAGTAATTATCGGTAAAATAATAGTCCCCTCCAGGGAAGAGTAGAAATAATCGAACCGACCCCGAGAATAATACGACCTCGATATTCCACCTGGAATATCCTGTACTACTCACGATAGGTGCACTTGCCTCGTTTCGTTAAAACTCGATCACACCTTTTTATATCCAAATAAATAAATACGCGCGCCCCATTTTCTAAATAAAAACCAAATCCGCTTTTCTACTTAAAAAACCTGCCCGGGGCGCCGCGCTTCGTAAATCTTTTTGGAGTTTTAAACGCATTAATTTTCGGACTTGATGCGAAAAATATCAATCATCGACCACGCTGACACGCCTTGTGACACGCCCGTGTCACAGACCGTGTCCTAAGCACTCGACGATCGTAGAACAAATTTTGTGGACCACTCATCGAGTGTTCCTCCCGAACACTCATCGAACGCAGGGCACGCCCTAGGACACGCCCGTGTCCCAGGTCGTGTCACCCCAAAACTGAGCCTGTTGAAAAATGGGTTGTTATATGAGAGCCCTTGACCGGGAATACCTTGGGCAGTCCTGGGCTAACCTAAAATGTAAGAGAAATCAGTGTTTAAGAGCAACTAGTATAACTAGGGGTCCACTTTCACACACCCCAGTGTATCGGGAAGTTAGGTTTGCTCACACGGGCGGTAGGCTCGGTGGTTTTGGTGATGGCAGGTTAGCCTAGTGAGCCAATGGCTCGGCAGATCATTGTGATGGATAGGATAGTCCGTGGAGCTTTTGCTCGGTTGTTGGTTATGACGGGCATATTAGTCAGGGGAGTCTTGTCTCGGTGGTTGATACATCAAGATTTCATGTGCATAAATTCTAAGGTGGTGTGTCTTCGGTGTTGGAGGTTCGATGCACCGACACCAATACGTTGACTCGGTAAGTGTGATTTAGCACTTTGCCAATTTAAGTCCGGTGGACCAACCGACAAAGAGTATGCAGGAGCTTTGCTTAGTGCACCAGCGTTGAGGCGTTTGATAGGTCTGACTGTAGTGCAATTACAGGTTTAGAGGTGGGCGAGGCCCAACCCACCACTTCCATTTGCCACTACGGAGGTATCCTAGGTAGTTAGGCTCCAGAAAGGGGGAAGTAAAGGTTTGTGTGCATAGAGTCGGGTGGGTGTGTTTCACTTGCATGTTTTATGGCATAGCATAACATAACATAAATCATTGCATTTAAACCTGACACCCATCGTATAAGTTGTTATGGGATATTTTATACGATAGGCCCTAAAAACGACCCCTTAGTTTATAAGCTTATGTGAGCGTACTTATAAGCTAAGGTTATTATTCTATGGGTATATATATTGCTTGCTTGAAAACCGACACCCCAACATATAAATCGGTATGGGTCTTTTTATACGATGGGAGCCTTGTAAAAGATCCCTTAACTTATAAGTTTGTATGAGCATTCATATAAGTTAAGGTTACTTGTTTCTTAGTTTACCTTTCATATACTTACTGCTATGCTTTACTTTCCACCTTACTGCTAGCTTGTATCTTCCTTCATTAGCTGTAAATATATTATAAATAACTGCTAGAATAGTTCCACCATCGCTGCCTTATTTATTCTCCACCTTCGTTACCTTTCCTTTCCTTCTCCCCGCCCGGTGCCTAGGAGCCATGGGGGGAGGGGTAGGGGATGACAGGACTTAGTTTTTTAGACTAACAGTTTTCAGACCAAATCTCTTTAGGGGATCGTGGAGTCCAGCTTGGAGGTGCAGCCCCAGAGGTCGGCATGCTTGGAGATGGGACAATCTAGCACGGGAGTTCAGACAGCTGGGATAGTGAGTCCTGTTCGCTGGTTGTTGTTATATATTTGCTTCCATGATGAGTGACTTGTGGTGAGCACTTGATGTATCGGGCAAGAGCCCTATTTCCAGTACTTTTATTATTATAGCTGTGGAGTCTCCCTTCGTGGAGGATTATTATTATATATGTGATTATTGTGGACATGTGTTAAAGTTCTAATTTCATGTACTCTCATACCTTTGCTACTATTTTGTGATCGATATAGCTGGCAGGATCGGCATTTTTTAGTTACGACCTTCCTAGGCATGATGGTGTCACCACAAAGTGGCGGTTCTGGGCTTAAGACCTCATAGTTTAAAAAAATGGGGTCTTATAAGTGGTATCAAAGTAGACCTCGATCGAAAAAGTAGTAGTCCACTAACCCTTGGTCACCCCCGCACGAGTTTAGTTTGTGGACAAACTAAGCAGTGGAAGCAATGGTTTTCCCATATGGGGGATCATATGATAATTGTCCACTTTTAACTAGGTTTGGATCAATTGCTTACAAATGGTCTTTGTTACGCAGCCTCCGGCACAACCTACACCACATGGTGGAGCCCATCAAACTCTGAATGTTGCACCACATCCCCTGGCCCCCACTCCATTTCTACCCTCGGAGATGGGGCAGACTCTGACAACCATTTTGGAGGCTTTCAGGGCCCAGCAAGTTTCGGCTTCGCAGCCAAACCCAGGGGGCAATTGGATGAGCATCTTTCGAGGACTTTCTCCCCCATCTTACTTGGGGATATAGTTGGTTGTACGGACAGAGGAGTGACTTGACATCATATACGAGATGCTGACTGGGATACGGTGCTACTGGGAGGAGAGGGTGCCTCTGGTGGTCTCTTGCTTGGATTCCCATTTCAAGAGATGGTGGAAGACACTGCTGGACACAACATTTACAGATAAGGAGGTTGTTGACATTACTTGGGAGGAGTTCAAGGCCACTTTGTTGGAGCACTTCGTTCCACAGCTGGCAAGAGATGAGATGGAAGACAGGTTCCTACAGTTGAGGCAGGGTAACAAGACGGTGGTGGAGTACCACCGGGAGTTCAATCATTTAGCCCGGTTTGCGGACTCCTATCAGCTGGATGAGGTAGGATACACCAAGAGGTTCTATAAGGGTCTGCAAAAGGAATTGAGAGAGGCTCTTTTATTCGTATCTAATGGGCGTATAACTTGGATGTTGGAGATGGCAAAGAGGATTGAGGCAGATTGGCACATGACTCAAGGTCGGAAGGGGCAAACTGAGGATCAGGGTCGGGGAGCCAGAATTGACCAATGAAGGGGCTGCATTGTTGATGGGAGAGATGGGAGAAGGGCAGAGGACCAACCTCGTCAATAGGTGAGATAGGAGCTGAGGGAGCCGGTGGTAATGGCTCCTCAACATCTCCAGATGTGGGAGATATAGAGACCCAAGGGTATGGCATTTCCCCCGCCCGAGTGCTACAATTGTCATCAGGTATGGCATATCCGGAGAAACTGCCCCATGAGGGGGGCACCCCTACCAGCACCATAGGCTACCCCGCTTGCTCAGTAGTTTGGAGGTCGAGGATGTGGCCGAGGACGTGGATTCCCGGGCGAAGACCGCTGACAGGATAGAGGGAAAGTGTATGTCTTGGATCTGGCTCAACCTGGGAACCCGGAGTAAGTTATAATAGGTACGCCAGTAAGTTTAAGTTCTTTTCTTTCCTAAAAAGCTAGACTCATGGATATAGAATTGTTAGAACTAGGAAGGAAAACCATAACTAGATTTCTAAGATATTTAACTACCCCAGGCATGGTCTTCGTCGGCGGCAAGCCCGCTTATACGCTATTCGATATCGGTGCTTTGCACTCATTTGTGTCGGAAGCCTTCGTGGAAGGACTATAAGGCATGGATCGATTCACAGGCTTGATCGTGAGGGTACGTCTACCCGACGGATCGGATCTATTCACCTCTGCCCACTACAACTTGGAGGCGAAGATTGGCCAAAAGGCATTCAAAGCACCAGCGACGATCCTAAGGATGCCAGCCTTCGATCTGATCCTGGGCATGATATGGTTATATTGGAACCATTCCCATATTGACTGCCTATCAAAGAGGATCACCTTAGGGCATGGGGATTCCTATATCATCATCGAAGGTATTAGATCTGCTACCCCTCTCTTGTTATCATCCGTATAGGACATCAAGGCCCACCTACAGGGAGACGAGGTCTATCAATTGTTGTTTTAGATGGCCGAGGCCAAGGATTCCATCCCTAGTATCCTGGTGGTATGGGATTTTGCTGACGTCTTTCTAGAGAAGCTGTGAGGGCTACCCCGACATCCGGAGAAGGACTTCCAAATACATCTCATGTTGGGGGCTAAGCCGGCATCTAGAGCTCCCTATCGAATGACCCCGAAGGAGTTGGTGGAGTTTTGAAGCCAACAGCAGGAGCTAGTGGAAGCCGGATTTGTCCGGCCAAGCTCTTTACCCTGGGGAGATCCGGTGCTATTCGTCAAGAAGAAGGATGAGATGCTCCGATTATGAATCGACTACAGGGCTCTGAATAGGATGACGGTCCAGAACACGTATCCTCTTCCGAGGATTGATGAGCGGTTTGACTAGTTGGAGGGAGCCCACTGGTTCTCAAAGTTGGATCTGAGGTCAGGCTACTATCAGCTGTGCATTCAGGAGGAGGATATCCCGAAGACAGCCTTCAGCAGTATATACAGGTTGTATGAGTTTACCGTGATGCCCTTCGGGCTCACGAATATGCCACTGACTTTCATAAGCTTGATGAATCGGGTGTTCGAGTCGTACCTCGACCGGTTTGTCATAGTATTCATATATGACATCCTCATTTATTCAAGGACGGAGGAGGAGCATACACAGCATCTGGCCTTGACTCTGGAGAAGCTCAGGCAGTACCAGTTAAATGCCAAGTTCAGCAAGTGCCAGTTTTGGCTAACAGAGGTGGCCTTTTTGGGCCATATTATCAGTGGAGCGGGACTGGCAGTGGACCCCGCAAAGATTCAGGTAGTGCGAGACTGGCCTCAGTTAAAGATGGCCACGGATGTCCGAAGTTTCCTGGGATTGGCCGGATACTACCGGAAGTTTGTGCAGGGATTTTCTCAGATAGCCCTCCCACTCACTTCTTTGACAGAGAAGGACACTCTGTTTGTTTGGACACCGCAGTGTGAGGCGCCCTTCCAGGAGTTGAAGAGTCGGCTTATGTCGGCCCCTATCCTCGCCCTTCCATCTGGGAAGGAGGGCTTCCAAGTGTATGCTGATGCGTCTTTTTAGGGGATGGGTGGTGTACTGATGCAGCATGGTCATGTGATAAAATACGGCTCATGACAGCTGAAGAAGCACGAGCAGAACTACCCTGTTCACGACTTGGAGATGGGAGTCATAGTGTTTGCTCTGAAGATTTGGCAGCATTACCTCTATGGTGTGCACTGCGACATATTTTCGGATCACAAGAATCTGAAATATGTTGATACGCAGAAGGATTTGAATGTTCGCCAGAGATGATGGGTGGAGTTCCTATTTGATTATTAGTACACGACACACTATCACCCTGGGAAGGCGAACGTAGTGGCAGACACGCTGAGTTGGAAGGCTACTAACTCAGGATAAGTACCTCAGTTGATGGCCATGGAGTTGGTGCAAATGTTAGAGAAGATGCAGATATCTCTGGTGTCTGAGGGTCACCCAGAGCTATACTAGGAGTACCTGTCTTCGATGGTTGCCACTAAAAATATTCGGGATCGTATCAGAGCTGAACAGAGAAGGGATGACAAGTTGGAGCCAATATTTAGGACCTTGGAGGTAGGCATAGCTGGGGAATATATAGAGAGAGACGGGCTGCTATGCTTCAGAGGCAAAGTATACATACCGGCTGGGGGCAAAATTTGGGAGGACATCATGACTGAGGTTCACTACTGTCACAACCCGCATTTTCTCAACGGTAAAATCGTATCAGAGTAGGAGAAAACACGTGTCGTGATGCCACGTCGTGCAGGGGATAACTGCACACGCTCAGGCAAAACTCCAGACGTTAGATTTTAAGGAAAAATTGTTGATAAAATATGAAAGGAAATCAGTTATGTTGAATGGTCGTATCCCTCGGCACGGTGGATCAGCTAGTCCACAGGCAAAAAATTATATTTATACGCAGCAGAAAATACTTTGGTTCAATTAAGTTGACACCCTAAATGAGCATAAGTGTCCCCGGGGGACGACTTATGCGTGCACGACTCTAAGGTGAATATAGTAGGTATGAAAAATAGTGTTTTACGTTGAGGAAAGAAATAGTGTCTTTGATTTAGAAACATGTTATGCATGGGGTACATATAATAATATTTTTAGGTTTTAAAATATCTAACATTCAACCTAGCATAAATCCTTCCCAGAAGCAAGTAACCAACCACAAGTAGGCAAAATCAGCAGTTTAAATTCATACCCAGCATCACAAGGAACCACCAGTGGGCGTCAACAACCTGACACGAACCCACTGGCGAGTATGTATGTCTATACAGAAAAGTAAAGAACTACCTCACAACAAAACGTGGATCAGCTATCTCAGCTACCCTAGAGGCCACCAACAAGCCCCTCCAAAAGAACTAGCCGCTGAACTGGCTACAACCTGGACCTGAGGCATTCAAGAAAAGAACACCTCAGCAAGGAAATAATCAAAAGGTAAATAGAGCAATAGATTAATCAGCAAATAAGAAGAAGGGTTTACCAACCCGGCAATAAACTGCTATAAGCAAAAGAAAAGGGGTGACAGTAAGAGGAGAGTACTGTCTAGAGCACAGCAGGGCACACCAAGTGCGAGCAATAAAACCATTATGCCCTACCAAAAGAGTCTGCAACAGCAACAAGACATATACATATATTTGCAAAATAAAGGAAAGCATAAGCAGGGAAGGGACTAACAGTCATAACACGTGGGTAAGTGGCAGTGGTCAAAACATGGATCTGAATACATAACCAAAATCAGACCTAAAAAGGGCTAAGGGGTCAAATAATGGCAGCTTTAGGGTCCCACACACACCAACCCAAACCGGGGAAAAAGGTGGTGGCCACAGCTCTCCACATAAAACCACCCCTCCAGAGGCCACCAAAACTCCACCACCTGCCACAACCCAAGAGTCGGCATGCAGAAATTAGCCGAACACCCAATGCCCCCCCTAGGGAAAGGTCACACTAACAATCCTAAGAAACACACGAACCCAAGACAAAAATATCGGGTCCAACCGACGCGGCCTTACATGCCTAAAAAGAACCAACCCTGAGTCTTCCTGACCCCAAAACAAGCGCAACACCCAGTGTCGACACGATGTGTCGACACCACGACAAGCCGGTGTCGACACAACCGCTGCCGGTGTCGACACCAAGTGTCGACACCACTGCGGTCGGTGTCGACACAAGGTGTCGACACTGCCGCTGCCGGTGTCGACACCAAGTGTCGACACCACTGCGGCCGGTGTCGACACAAGGTGTCGACACTGCCGCTACTGGTGTCGACGCCAAGTGTCGACACCACTTCGGCCGGTGTAGACACAAGCCGCTGCTGGTGTCGACACCAAGTGTCGACACCACAACGGTCGGTGTCGACACAAGGTGTCGACACTGCCGCTGCTGGTGTCGACACCACTGCGGCCGGTGTCGACACAAGGTGTCGACACTGCCGCTGCTGGTGTCGACACCAAGTGTCGACACCACTGCGGCCGGTGTCGACACAAGGTGTCGACACTGCCGCTGCTGGTGTCGACACCAAGTGTCGACACCACGACTGGCCGGTGTCAACACAATGATGTCGACACCCCGACTGGCTACAGGCGCCAGATCCAGCAAACAACCAGAAACGAGAACGAGGACTCTCTCTAGGGTACAACATCCATCGACAATCGCAACAACTCGACCTGAACCAAACCAAATCTGTCCCTAATAGACACAATCCCTCAGGAAAACTGAGACTTTAATTGGAACTTTCTACACTAACCACGGCATGATCGGGAACGAACCCTAGCGTACACCTAAGATCTAAGCAGTAAAGAGATAAAATTAAATCAAAGAAAAAGACAAAGATCAACTTTGGCAAGGATGAGGGGACATCACTTGCCTCAATACCAGAAAAGCCTGGTTGGCGGCATCCCCCACTCTAGGATCTAGCCGCAGAGCACCAGCTGAGGAGCAGAAAGAATGCAGATCCAGGCAAGGGCAGTCCAGATCCACTCTCAAAATCGAATTTCGACCGCTAAATCTCCAGGAAATCGGCGTCCGAAGGCTAGGGTAGTTTGGAGGTGCTCTTCCTCTCGTACAGGCGGCGGCTTCCAAACAGAGAAAGGAAAGGAAACAAAAGAACCGAGCCCTATTTCTAACCTAAGGCTATATATATATACAACAGTTTAATATTAAACAATCAACGTATTAATTACTTACACGCAAAATCAAAACGACACGAGACCCGAAACATCTCGGAAAATGACGAAATTCACGTCGCAGCTAAAAACCCACGCTACGAACACAACTGCGAAGTCGAAATTAGCATTCGACGAACAAAACCCGGGATAACACCACCCGAAGCCAAAACACAAGCATTCCCTAAGAGGCCCAGTCGAGTCATCAAACGGATACCGGCTAGCTGGGGAATCTTGCTAACATGCTACAAATAGGCTACACAGGGAACTCTAAGAGCTAAGACCACGCTCTACAACGGCAAAAAGCCGGAAATACGCCATCGTAACGCCAGCCAAAAATCAAACAAAACACAGAAAAATCGGGGGCGTTACAGCCACTCCCCCTAAAAGAAAGTTTCGCCTCGAAACTTTACTCACAACACTCCTATATAGAAGGAGAGAGAAAGAGCTAGGAAAGGGATATATAATAAAACAGAGCATACGAGGCACAAGATCAGGGAAACAGATGAGGGTGAGCCTCCCTCATAGCCGACTCCAACTCCCAAGTCGCGCTTTCCCCATCCTGATTCCTCCATAAAACTTTAACCATAGGAATAGTCTTCTTCCGCAACGCCCGAACTTGAGAATCCAAAATGCGAACAGACACCTCCACATAAGAAAGATTCGGCTCCAATTGAGGCACAAAATCCAAAACCTGCCTGCCATTCATCACACATTTTCGCAGCTGACTGACTTGAAAGACATCATGCACGCCAGGGAAATTTGCGGGTAAAGCCAGCCTGTAGGCTGATACCCCAATCCGCTCAACAATCGGAAACGGCCCCACGTACCTCGGGTCCAACTTCATATTCTTGCCAAACCGCTTGACTCCAATCAATGGGGAGACCTTTAAGAACACCGAGTCCCCCACGGCAAATTCCAAGTCCGATCTACGCCGATTGGCGTTCTTCTCATATCTCTCCTGGGCTATCCGAAGCTTTTCCCGAATAAGCTTCACAGCGGTTTCCATCTCCTCAAGCGCTTCTGGACCCAACAAAAGTCCCTCGCCAAGCTCAGCCCAAAACATGGGAGTCCTGCAACGCCTCCCATACAAAGCTTCAAAAGGAGCCATTTGCAAGCTTTCTTGATAACTGTTGTTATATGCGAATTCCATAAGCCGCAAGCGCTCGTCCCACGCTCCTCTGTGGTCCAGAATATAGCATCGGATCATATCGTCCACAATCTGATTTACTCGCTCCGTTTGCCCATTGGTCAGAGGATGATAAGCTGTGGAATATCTCAAATCTGTACCCAACCCTTTTTGAAGGCTCTTCCAAAAACGAGACATGAACCTGGAGTCTCGATCTGATATGATACTTACGGGTACACCATGCAATCTGACAACCTCTTCCAGATACAGCTCGGCTATCTTCCTCATCGGATAATCGATCTTAAATGGTACGAAATGAGCGCTCTTCGTCAATCTGTCTACGATTACCCAAACTGAATCATGCCCCTTAGGAGATCTCGGTAAGCCTGTAATGAAATCCATCGAGATACTCTCCCACTTCCACATCGGAATCTCCAAGGGAGTCAGCTTGCCACCAGGCCTCAAATGGTTGGCTTTCACACGCCTGCAAATGAAACACTCTGAAACAACTCTGGCTATGTCCTTCTTCATCCCGTACCACCAGGCAATCTGTTTTAAATCATGATACATCTTGGTAGACCCTTGATGGTAGGCAACACTAGATCCGTGGGCGTCTCTGCACACCATAACCCGGATATCTCCAACTGCGGGGATGCAAAACCTGCCACGATACTTCAAGGTACCCGCATTATCTATAGAGAAATCTGGTAATTCACCCTTCTCAGCTCGAAGATACAAATGCAGAAGATCGGGATCGTCCTTCTGATGCAGTCTCGTAAGCGCAATCCACGAAGGTTCTGCTACTGCTAAACTACTCTGCGAATCACAGCTTCCCACAGAAATGTCCATCAAAAGGAACTCTTCCACCAGACGCTCGGCGGAAAGATTAAAAATCTTACCTGACTTCCGACTCAGGGAATCAGCCACCACATTTGCCTTGCCCGGATGATACTGGATTTCAACATCATAGTCGGCCACGTACTCCAACCACCGCCGCTGGCGCAGATTCAATTCTTTCTGAGTGAAGACATACTTCAAACTCTTATGATCCGTGAAAATCTTGCACTGCGCGCCATATAGCAAATGCCTCCACACTTTCAGCGCATAGATCACAGCTGCAAACTCCAGGTCATGCGTAGGGTAATCCTCTCATGAGTCTTTAGCTGCCTCGACCCGTACGCAATCACCTTCCCTCCCTGCATCAAAATGCAGCCCAGACCGACATGCGATACATCCACATATATATCATACTCACTACCCTCCGTAGGCAAAGACAAAATTGGAGCCGCACATAGCCTTCTTTTTAGTTCCTCAAAAGCCTTCTCACACTTGCCATCCCATATAAAGGCTACATTCTTCTGCGTCAACTTGGTCAACGGCGCGGACAAGGCAGAGAAACCTTCTACAAATCTTCTATAATAACCAGCCAAACCCAAGAAGCTTTTGATCTCTTTGGGGGTAACAGGTCTCGCACATTCCATAACAGCAGCGATCTTTTCTGGGTCCATCGATATTCCCTCCTTATTAATCACATGGCCTAGAAAAGAAACTTGAGGCAACCAAAATTCACATTTGCTCAGCTTGGCGTATAGCTTATGGTCTCTCAGAGTCGCCAAGACCAGCCGCAAATGTCAATCATGCCCCTCTGCATCCTTAGAATACACCAAAACATCGTCTATAAAGACAATTACAAACTTATCTAGAAAGTTCTTGAAAACTCTGTTCATCAAATCCATAAAAGCTGAGGGCGCATTAGTCAAACCAAATGACATAACCAAAAACTCAAAATGCCCATGACGAGAGCGGAACGCCATCCGCGGAACATCTGACTCCCGAATCCTCAACTGGTGATATCCCGAACGAAGATCTATCTTGGAAAACACGGCACTACCACGCAGTTGGTCGAACAAATCGTCGATTCGCGGCAAAGGGTACCTGTTTTTAATAGTAACCTTGTTCAGCTCTCTATAGTGGATGCATAACCTCATCGACCCATCCTTCTTTTTAACGAACAGAACTGGCGCACCCCAAGGCGAAGAACTCGGCCTTATAAAGCCTTTTGCCAATAACTCATCCAGCTGAATTCACAACTCTTCCAGCTCTCGCGGGGCCATCCGGTACGACACCTTTACGATAGGACGCGTGCCTGGCTCCAAATCTATGGCAAACTCGACATCTCGATTGGGTGGAAGACCGGGAAGATCGTCAGGAAACACATCAGAGAAGTCACACACCACAGGAATCTCTTCCAAACAGGGCACACTAACAATCGTCCCTACCAGAGAAACCACACAGGCAAAACATCCAGAAACAAGCAACTTCCGAGCACGCACCGCAGAAATGACTGGAGACTCCTGGAGGGAATACCCATAAACACTCCCTGGCTGACCTTTGTCTTTGACGAAGTCCGAGCGCTTACCCTTGCACTGGATCACAGCATCGTACCTTGACAACCAGTCCATGCCCAAAATAACGTCGAAGTCCTCCAGGTCAATCACCTTCAAATATGCCCTGGCTAGAAAATCTCCCAACAAAATTGGACAATCGAGAACACCCAGGTCCGTAACCACAGAGTCACCGGAGGGGAACTTAACGCAGAAGGCACCACCAACACGATCTAGGCCCAAACTGAACCGCTCCACGAAGGCTCTAGCCACAAACGAGTGGGTAGCGCCGGAATCGAAGAGAACGCGCGCCCAGCGGTTCTTTACCTTAAATCGTCCTACGAATTGCACACGCATCTAAGGCAACAAGCGCTAAAACGAAAACTACAACCAAAAAGGGAACGTAACGAAACGACTGGGGAGGAGTCGAACCTGAGATAACCTGGGTCGAGGTCTGCGCTTCGTCTGCCGAAAGCACATTCAGCTTCCCCTTTCCTTTATCCATTTGCTGAGGCGGTGGCAAAGCCTGGAGGGGAACTGGCTGCATAATAGGCTGGGTCTGAGGGCACCTTGTCTTGAGATGACCCTTCTGGCCGCACTGAAAACAGACCTTATCTTTTAACCAACAACGGGCAGCCTCATTCCCCTTCCTTCCACACAAGGCACACACCAAGTCTCCCCTGGAAACACCCTGAATCGCGTGCACCTGTTCCTTCTTCTGCGCTCCCAACCTTTTGAAACACTTCTCAAATGGGTGGCCTGGCCGACCACAAAAGCTACAAATCTCTTTGACCTTCTTTCTCGAGACAGCATCAGGTTCCTGAGGGCTCTTCCCTCCACCAGGCTTCCGCTTATCCTTCCTTAACTGTTGGCCTCTATTCTTGGCATTCTCAATGGCCTCAACTCTCAAGGCAGCTTCAACCACGCTGGCATAACTGACTGCTCCATAGGCATTCGCTAACTACTGAATGTCGCTTCTTAGTCCACCCAGAAATCGCTTAACTCGGTCTGCCTCAACACTCACCAGACCCGGAGCAAACCGACTAACCTTACTAAACTCAATCTCATACTCACTAACCGTGAGTTTCCTCTGCTTTAGATGAAGAAAGTCATTCATTAGCCGGTCCCGCTCGACTGAAGGTAGAAACTTACTTAACAACATCACCTTAAATGACTCCCAAGTGCAACCTGCGACTAAGCTCTCTTTCTCCCTCAACCACCAATTCTTTGCTAAGCTCTTGAGCTGGTAAGCAGCGAGCATCACTCTCTGATCGTCCGCAATCCCTGAGTAAGAGAACATCTCCTCGATGGTAATCAGCCAGTCATCCAAAATCATGAAATCTGCCTGCCCATCATAGGTAGGGGGTCTCAGCCGCTGAAACTGGGATATGAACGCCATCTCCAGGGGCACCACAACCAAAGGCATGGGAGCAGCAGGAGGGGTAGGAACAGCTACCCCCTCAGCGGGGTCCTGAGCTCTCGGGGTCTGCCCCGCCACCACTGCTACAAGGGACTGAATATGAGCCTGCATAGCCACTTCCTGCCTCGATAACGCCTCATTACTCAGCCGCAGGCTTTCTACCACCGCATCGCTCTGCGCTCCTGACGTCTCACCCTCGGATTGGGGGGTCGATCTCATCGCAGGACGTCTCGCCATCCTAAAATCGCACAAGCTTTAGACAAAACCTAGCCCATCAGCTAGAACAAAACTACCCGGTACGAAAAAACACACTTAAATATGAACTTCAACTGCAAAACTTGCTCTGGGAGTTGTTTTTACCATGATGATGTTATGCTTAACCTAAGATGGTTCACCACCATCATACTAACTCATGTGCCTAAACCATGAATGCATGTATTTGTATTCTTTTTGACTCAAAACCATGTGTGTACATATGTCATCTTGCGAATCTTTAGCTTGGCACGTTGTGCTTATGAAATGTTATGATATGCATGATGTGCTATACATTCTAAAAAGGCCTTAGTGCATGCCATGGGCGGCGTACACATGAAAATGTTATGCATCCCATACTACATAACATTCCCATGTAACGAAAAAAGAAAACGTGCTAGCCGCATTCATGTGGTGAGGTTATGCATCCCATACTACATAACCCTCACATGTTGCCTCCTATGGTGGATCCATATACAAACACATATTATGCATCTCATACTACAAAATATGCCCCGTATACTTCTTTATGCTCATGAGTGTAGTGTTCGTGCTTTAGCCAAGACGTGATGATGACATATCGGTGGGTGTATGGTATGACGCTAACCACTAATGCAGACAAGGGAAAGGTTGCCCAACCATTTGTCAAGCAACCTCCCTCTGATACCAACTGTCACAACCCGCATTTTCTCAACGGTAAAATCGTATCAGAGTAGGAGAAAACACGTACCGTGATGCCACGTCATGGAGGGGATAACTGCACACGCTCAGGCAAAACTCCAGACGTTAGATTTTAAGGAAAAATTGTTGATTAAATATGAAAGGAAATCAGTTATGTTGAATGGTCGTATCCCTCGGCACGGTGGATCAGCTAGTCCACAGGCAAAAAATTATATTTATACGCAGTAGAAAATACTTTGGTTTAATTAAGTTGACACTCTAAATGAGCATAAGTGTCCCCGGGGGACGACTTATGCGTGCACGACTCTAAGATGAATATAGTAGGTATGAAAAATAGTGTTTTACGTTGAGGAAAAAAATAGTGTCTTTGATTTAGAAACATGTTATGCATGGGGTACATATAATAATACTTTTAGGTTTTAAAATATCTAACATGCAACCTAGCATAAATCCTTCCCAGAAGCAAGTAACCAACCACAAGTAGGCAAAATCAGCAGTTTAAATTCATACCCAGCATCACAAGAAGCCACCAGTGGGCGTCAACAACCTGACACGAACCCACTGGCGAGTATGTATGTCTATACAGAAAAGTAAAGAACTACCTCACAACAAAACGGGGATCAGCTATCTCAGCTACCCTAGAGGCCACCAACAAGCCCCTCCAAAAGAACTAGCCGCTGAACAGGCTACAACCTGGACCCGAGGCATTCAAGAAAAGAACACCTCAGCAAGGAAATAATCAAAAGGTAAATAGAGCAATAGATTAATGAGAAAATAAGAAGAAGGGTTTACCAACCCGGCAACAAACTGCTATAAGCAAAAGAAAAGGGGTGACAGTAAGAGGAGAGTACTGTCTAGAGCACAGCAGGGCACACCAAGTGAGAGCAATAAAACCATTATGCCCTACCAAAAGAGTCTGCAACAGCAACAAGACATATACATATATGCCAAAAGAAAGGAAAGCATAAGCAGGGAAGGGACTAACAGTCCTAACACGTGGGTAAGTGGCAGTGGTCAAAACATGGATCTGAATACATAACCAAAATCAGACCCAAAAAGGGCTAAGGGGTCAAACAGTAGCAGCTTTAGGGTCCCACACACACCAACCCAAACCGGGGCAAAAGGCGGTGGCCACAACTCTCCACATAAAACCACCCCTCCAGAGGCCACCAAAACTCCACCACCTGCCACAACCCAAGAGTCGGCATGCAGAAATTAGCCGAACACCCAATGCCCCCCCCTAGGGAAAGGTCACACTAACAATCCTAAGAAACACACGAACCCAAGGCAAAAATGTCGGGTCTAACTGACGCTGCCTTGCACGCCTAAAAAGAACCAACCCCGAGTCTTCCTAACCCCAAAACAAGCGCAGCACCTAGTGTCGACACGATGTGTCGACACCACGACAAGCCGGTGTCGACCAAGGTGTCGACACAACCGCTGCCGGTGTCGACACCAAGTGTCGACACCACTGCGGCCGGTGTCGACACAAGGTGTCGACACTGCCGCTGCCGGTGTCGACACCAAGTGTCGACACCACTGCGGCCGGTGTCGACACAAGGTGTCGACACTGCCGCTGCCGGTGTCGACACCAAGTGTCGACACCACTGCGGCCGGTGTCGACACAAGGTGTCGACACTGCCGCTGCCGGTGTCGACACCAAGTGTCGACACCACTGCGGCCGGTGTCGACACTGCCGCTGCTGGTGTCGACACCAAGTGTCGACACCACTGCGGCCGGTGTCGACACAAGGTGTCGACACTGCCGCTGCTGGTGTCGACACCAAGTGTCGACACCACGACTGGCCGGTGTCGACATAATGGTGTCAACACCCCGACTGGCTACAGGCGCCAGATCCAGCAAACAACCAGAAACGATAACGAGGACTCTCTCTAGGGTACAACATCCATCGACAATCGCAACTACTCGACCTGAACCGAACCAAATCTGTCCCTAATAGACACAATCCCTCAGGAAAACTGAGACTTTAATTGGAACTTTCTACACTAACCACGGCATGATCGGGAACAAACCCTAGCGTACACCTAAGATCTAAGCAGGAAAGAGATAAAATTAAATCAAAGAAAAATACAAAGATCAACTTTTGCAAGGATGAGGGGACATCACTTGCCTCAATACCAGAAAAGCATGGTCGGCGGCATCCCCCACTCTCGGATCTAGCCGCAGAGCACCAGCTGTGGAGCAGAAAGAATGCAGATCCAGGCGAGGGCAGTCCAGATCCACTCTCGAAATCGAATTTCGACCGCTAAATCTCCAGGAAATCGGCGTCCGAAGGCTAGGGTAGTCCGGCGGTGCTCTTTCTCTCGTACAGGCGGAGGCTTCCAAACAGAGAAAGGAAAGGAAACAAAAGAACCGAGCCCTATTTCTAACCTAAGGCTATATATATATATACAGTAATTTAATATTAAACAATCAACATATTAATTACTTACACGCAAAATCAAAACAACACGAGACCCGAAACATCTCGGAAAATGACGAAATTCACGTCGCAGCTAAAAACCCACGCTACGAACACAACTGCGAAGTCGAAATTAGCATTCGATGAACAAAACCCGGGATAACACCACCCGAAGCCAAAACACAAGCATTCCCTAAGAGGCCCAGCCGAGTCATCAAACGGATATCGGCTAGCTGGGAAATCTTGCTAACAGGCTACAAACAGGCTACAAAGGGAACCCTAAGAGCTAAGACCACGCTCTACAACAGCAAAAAGCCGGAAATATGCCATCGTAACGCCAGCCAAAGATCAAACAAAACACGGAAAAACCGGGGGCGTTACAACTACAGCAGGTACTCGGTGCACCCAGGCATCACCAAGATGACGACCGACCTGAAGAGGACAATGTACTGTTCGGACATGAAAAGGGATACCACCTACTTCGTTACCCACTGTGAGGCTTGTCAGTTGGTTAAGGCGGAGTGTAGAAACCCAGCCGGATTATTGCAGCCACTTTCAGTGCCGCAATGGAAGTTCGATGACATCACCGTGGACTTCATACATGGTCTTCCTCAGTCACATGCAAGGAATGACTCGATGTGGGTGATCGTCGACCAATTGACGAAGGTGGCCAGGTTTCTACTGATCAGGAAGGACGCTCCGGTGGGTGACTTGGTATGGAAGACATCATTTCATTAGAGAGTGTGTTGATAAAAAAAATTTAATCTCACCTTTATCTCTACTGATTTGCAAAAGGCAAATATCTTCACCAAAACCATGGATGAGAAGAAACATCTGTTCTTTATGAATCAACTAAGTATGATAAATGGAGATGCATTAATTTAACTTTCTGTCTGTGGTCGAAGAATTTGCCATAGTTCATCGAATTGAGATCGATGAACTGGGAAACGTTCTTGAGAAATTCGTCAACCTAAGATCGACGAACTCTCTATTTGAAGTCTTATTTGTCGAACGTAGATCGATGATATTACTTCAGAAAATTTTCATCGACCTGAGGACGACGAAATGTTTTCCCTTCTTCAGACTGAGATCGACGAATTCTTTTGCCAATAAAATATTTCGTCGAACTCAGATCGAAGAATTTTGTTTCGCAGGACAGAGTCTGCCGCTTCATATTCTGAAAACCATATAACTAGGTTTTCTTCGAGCTTCATCCAGCGCTTTCTATTCCCCTTGCACTTGATCTTTCTGTTTCCTTTTGCAGGCGATCAATGGCAATTCCGGCGAGCTCTCTGACAGCAATAAAATTCGACACATGGTTTGATATTGATTTGACTCCTTCTCTCACACAGATCAAATCTTCATCAACATCATACATTTATGTGAGGAACAGAAACTGAAGAAACTCATGTCCACCCAAATCAAGATACCAGGAAATGAAATCAGGGAATGGGTTTTCACTTCAACATCTACAAATGTAGATACCATAATCGGCACCATTAGTGGCAACCAGGTGATTCTAACTCCTGTAGTTCTAACTGAAATTTTTGATTTGGCTACTGGAGAAGATGATATTGAATTGGACAATGATGAATATGTGAATATGCTGAGCACAATGGGTCATTCAGAAGGAAACCCCAATAAGTTATTGAAAAATAAATTGTCTGTTCAATATAAATTCTTGGTAGACATAGTTGGCAGGGTATTGTTGGGCAAGCATAAAGCCCATGACTATATCACCAGGCACCAGTTTCTAGTGATGTGTGCTCTGGTTGCAAAGAAATCAGTTAACTGGGGACAGATTTTATTTGAGTTGATTAAAAAGAAAAATACAAAGAAAGAAGTCTATTTTGCGAGGATTCTAGGAATCTTCCTTCGGGAAAAGGCACCTGAACTACTTGTCTCCTCGATAGTGTTCATCAATGCCTCAAAGAGGCTTACATACACACTCTTTGGTAGATGGGAGAGGACAATCTTTAAGCCATCCAGGGCATCCTCCTCTTCCATAGCTTCTGAGAGCACAAGGGCTGTACCAGCCACTTCCCAACCTATAGAAGAAGTTTCCATTCCACCTCCTTCTTCAACAACACTTCTTCCAAAAACAACGTTTTCATCTCTTCAGTCACCACCTCCTCCAAAAATAATAACTCCTTCAGAATATATTCCACCATCTACTAGCATTCCTTCACCTGCCTCACCAATGCATCAACAAACACCTACTGCATCTCCAGAACACATCACACCACCTCCATCTCCATTACCACCTCATCTTACTGACACACATCCTCATATATACATGTCATCCCCCACATTTGATTTACTAACCTCCTTACCATCTACACCAACTTCACCTCAACATGACATCTCCATTCCTGTTCCATCTCCTTCTGCATCACCTTCTTTGGATGACATCATGCAAGATGCTATTCCTCCTGATGTCACTCCTCCCCTTCATCCATCTGTATCCACTCAAACTCCTCCTGAGTTTATGGATATAGATTCTCCTTCCATTGCCACCCTCCCGGAGCACATCACTCTAGTAATCAGGCAACTCATTGCAGAGGCAATCACACCTCTTACTGCCTCCATTTCATCTTTTGCTACCCTCCTTGCTGCCTCCTCTGTCCCTTCTTCTTCTAGAGGCCTGGTTCCAGTTTCCACTGAAACTAGGCAGGGGGAGATGCTCTATGAAGAATCAGTTCTAACAGCAGCAGTTCCAGTAGCAGCAATTCCAATAGTTGCAGCAGTTACAGCAGCAGTAGTTTATACTGAAATGGTCTGTATAGATGTAGCAGCAGAAATTTCAGAGATTATAACTGTTGGTGATTGTATTATCAATCCCACAGTTGATTTATTTCATTTATTAAATTCTTTTGATACAGCTTATTTGAGTTATCTTCCAGACATCTGCCAAGAGCAATCTATGGCAATAGTTTGTTATACTTCCCCAATAAGCCCTGAAGTTGTTAATCAATTAAAGGCAAGTTTTGTTGCACCAGTAATTACAGAAGAACATGTGACTGAGAATGTTCTTGAACAATTCTCTGCTCTAGAGCAAAAAGCTCTTTCACCTCCTACTTATAAAATGGATGATAGTCTTTTACCAAACCTAGATGACATCATCCTTGCAGATATAGAAGAAGAGAATAAAACTATTTCTGAAAGTGTTACTGAATAAGAAGTTTCAGAACCTCAAGTGCCTCCTCAAGCTGAAAAGCAGATCTCCAAAGAAGCCTTGAAGGAAATTGATGATATGTATAACAACCCTTCAGGATCCTCTGATGATGACAATGATGATGAAGATTCTGATGAATCTGATGATCCAAAAGCTAAGAAGAAGATTGATAAGAAAAGGAAAGCTCCTGCTAAGGCTGTTACTAAGCCCAATCCCAATGCAGACACTCCCTACTACATTTTGCAAAAGATTACTCCTTACCCAGGGATGCCTTCATGGATGTGGTTATCAAAGATTGAGCAAAATGCAAGGAAAAAGAGCAGAAGGTACTCTCCTCCTCCTCCTTCTCAAAGGAATTGGAGAGGTCCTCCTCCTCCTCCAGCAGCAGGTGCTTTAGGGAATGTATCTCAGAGATCTACCTCATATATTCAAACATACAAAAGGCAACAAGGCAGATCTTCAAGATCTCATTTCCAAGGAAGCAGTCAGCAGAAACATTCTTCAAGCAGCAGCAGACAATAACAGCAATATCAGAAGCAAAGCATGCAACAGAAAGTATCTGAAGTTGATCAATCGGAAAAAGATAAAAGTTCTGAAAGACCTTACTCTCCATCAGTTCCTTTTGTCCTGAACAAGAAAATACTTCAAAGATGGCTAATGCAGAAGGCAAAGATCCCTTTCAATATACTACAATGTCTTCCTACAGAAGAGAGGAATTAAAAAGGTATGACAAAGCTTAGAACTTTATCAATGTTGATGCTTATATGAGTTTACATCCAGAAGCTGTTGTTCCAAGAAGCAACTTCGGTCAATATCATTGGAGCATCAGACATGACTATGTCCAAAAGAGAAGCTGCAGATCCAAACAGAGAAATCATATTCAGACAGCACTATGATAAATCTGACAAAGTTGAGAAGGAAATGCCAAAGAAGAACAGATAACTGTTATGTTTAGTTTTTATTTTCTGAACTCTATTCTGTTAATCATAAAGCACATGTGTACATATCTGCTGGATATTTTATTTTTCTGCCAAATATATTTTATTATGCTTTATGATTGTTTTTTATTTGTATTAGTGACTTCACCCAAATAGGGGGAGATTGTTGGATCCCTAGTTTGGGTTTGTGCTAGGTTCACTAATTAGGATGAGTTTTGACCCACATTGTATAGCCATGGTCAAGTCTATGAGTCCTAGAGTTTAGTCTAAGTCACTAGGTTCAACCTTCATGGACCAACCAGCAGAGGACCTCAGTAGACTCAGACTTAGAAGAATTCAGGGTTAAAAATTATCAGTTCGAAATTCTTTGTACTCAGCTCGACGATCGTCAATCGCAGATCCACGAACTCAAAGTTACTTCTCTGAGTTGAGCTCGACGATATTCGAGCTCAGGTCGACGATCTCTTCGTTCAGACAGATTCTCTGTTCGACGAAATATGGAGTTTTAACTTCAACAGATTCTTTCCAGTTTATGTTCTCTGAACTCTGCTCGACGAAGACAGATTCTTTGGTCAACGAACTTAGAGCGCAGAATTGGCTAGTTATTTATAGAATGCAGTTCGCTGAGCTCTGGTCGACGAACAGGAATTATCAGCTCGACAAACTTGGAACTCCAGTCGACGAATTCTGTTCAGTGCTCGACAAATTCTATCCCAAGCCAGACTTAGAAGTTTTCCTTATTCTGTCCTTATTTATTATATTTCTTAGCATTGATTTCCTGAGTAATTAATGCTCATATTCCCCTGAATATAGCCTTTATTGGCAGCATTAATTATGGTTTTCATCCGGATTAATTATTGCTTAATTTATTAGGACAGTTGGGGAAACTCATTAAAGGATATTCCAACAATTTCATTCTCAAGAATCAATCAGTAATCAATGCTTGGAACTCAAATTTCAAAAGATAATTCTTGATAGCATAATATAAAAGATATTTCTCCCTTTTTAGACATAGAACAATAGAGTCTCGAGATCAGACAAGCAGTAACACAAGAGAATACAGAGAAGAGAAACAGAAATATACAGAAGAATATCTGCTTAGTCTCTGTGCTGAAAACTACCTGTTTTCCTCTTGATCTTTTTGAAAACTGAACAAGAGAACAACCATAAATATCAAGAATCCTTCTTCAACTTCTACTCCAGGAACATTCACGGACAACAACTGTGAATCAGTCAAAAAATTCCTGGATCACTTCAAGACAATGTTGAAGACCTACACCCTGAGCAAAGCTCCAAGTTCTGAACCATTCATTATTTCAGAAGGGGCTTTGACACCAGCAATCCACTAGTCTTCTCTGTTGTATAGAGAAAAGAGAAGACATCATCAACTCTCTCACCTCCTATATAAAGGGTTTATTAACTCCCTTCAAAAGTTTATTCTTGGTTTTTGGGCACCTGTTCAAAAGCCTAAAGGGTTGTGAGATCTCCCTGGAAATAGATCTTGTGGTGGCAGTCACCTGATCAAAAACCTGATAGTGGATTCCTACCAGGGTGGTAGAAGAGTGGATGTACCCACTTTGGGGAATCACTATAAAATTCTTATGTTGTCTGTGTGTGATCATTTTTTGTTTTGTTCTTGCTATACTGTGATAGATTTGTTTAGGTTGCATTTCTTTTTATACTACTGTTAATATCACCTACTTTACTCTGATAAATTCTAAAACAGCCAAAACATTTTAAGTTACTCTATTCACCCCCCCCCCCCGTTAGAGTAATCAGATCTATCCCCTTTCTTTCACCTATAATCCCAACATTCGGCCCTATTGTTGACCAAGTGATAAGAGCCAAAGGAAAATCAATTGCTGAGGATGAGGAAGAGGTCAGGATGAGCAAGAAGAGATATAGGGAAGAGATAAAAACAAGGCATGATTTTGAATAGTGGAGTCCTCAATCAAGGACCATAATTCAATCTACCTGGTATCTTGTCAAGAACAAGAACACTGAAAGGGGAAAGCTCTACAGCTCCCTAGAGTGGGCAAAGCTTGAGAAGAATGAAAAGGACAGAAGAAAGTTCAAAAAGGACAGGTGACTGGGCACTTTACCACCAGATGCTGTGGAGCCTGTCAAGTATTTCCCAAAGTCATATAGTCTTTTTCAGAGGCAGAAAGAAAAGAAATCAGAAGAGAAAGCAGAGAAAGCAGCCAAGAAGCCAAGCAGGGGCATAGTGATAAGAGAACCTGAAACTCAGAAATGTTTCTTGTCTTTCTTAAAGGGCTATAGGAAATGTATTTTGTCTTATGCACACTACTAAAACATGACTTGTATTAATGAAAATCATATTTTTGGTTGTGTATACATTTTCTATGCTTTCTTCTGCAATGTTATATCCAATGCATATGTGTTGGTTTATATCATTGTCTAAGATTTTGACTTCGTTAAATAGGGGGAGATTGTTGAGTCCATTGATCATAATGTCCTAGATTTGAAGAAGACCTACAGGATAATGGTATATGCATGTTTGTATCTGATGCATGCTATAAGTTCTATGTATGTAGGTGGTTACTTGTTACACTGATTAGACAGGTTGTCTAAGTAATAATGGCAGGTGGGCACATGGAAGAATGCTGATAAGACAGAAATTTGTCTAAGTATAAATATGTTGAGTGAAGACAGTTCACTCAATGTCAGATGGCCAGAAGCATTGAGTAAAGACTAGACAGTAAAAGCCTCAACATTGCCAATGCAGAAATATGGTTAATTCCAGAAGCATTGAGTGGAGGAAGTTCACTCAATGCCTAGAGACAAAAGCGTTTAGTGGAGCTCATGCTGTCAAAGCCACAAAAGATGTAGACAGAAAATCTGTCTAAGTCCAGAAGCATTGAGTGAAGGAAGTTCACTCAATGCCAACTCCACAGAAATTTAACTAAGTACATAAGCATTTAGTGAAGGTTGTTCACTCAACGACTCAGCCAGATAGCGGGCAAAGGCCGAAATCTTTGAGTGCAGAAGCTTCACTCGACACCCTCATACAGAGAAAATTGGCTAATTCCAAATGCGTTGTGTGATGAAGGTTCACTCAATAACCAATCTGTTAGATAGCTAAAAGTCTATATTTGTTGAGTGATGACTGATCACACAATACTTGGTGTTTGCAAAAAACTAACTCGGTGTTTTGGCATTGAGTGACAAGCCTTTATTCAACGCCTATGCTGAATTTTCTGAATTTAACTAAGTCCACAGGTGCTGACGTCAGAAAAAATTCAAATGGTGCAGGAAGTAAATAGTACACAACAAAAGGCATTGCTTGCCTGTTGTACATCATTTAATGCAAAAGTAGACCTGCAGCTACCAACTACTAGCGGTCCCAATGCTCATAGAGTCGTTGGTCGGCAAGATATAAAAGATGAGGTCAAAGAAGAAAAATTAACTTTTTGAAAGTGCGGAACTTCATCGTCTTCCTCTCGATAGAGTTGTAGAGCTTGGAGTAGTACTTCATTCTTTTGATCTGAAAGTTCAAGAAAGATAGTTGCTGATATTCTGATCTTCAACACCAAGTTTAGAGAGCTTTATCTCTAAGTTAGAAGTTGCAGCACAAGCTAACCCTAGCTACAGTGTCTTTACAGCCCAAGCAGAACTACTCTTGAAGATACATTCCTGGAGTTGTTAAGAAAGAAGGACTGAGCCATCTCAGTTTCGGAAGAGAAAGACACAGAGTTATTTCTCTGGTGTCTTACATCAACAACAACCATTTCATTCTATAGGATCTTAACATATCTGAGTTGTAAGCCTAAATCATAATAGCTGAGTGGTAGGGCCTGTGTGTGGATCTGAGCTGTAGGGCCTTTATGCCTGAGTTTTAGGATCGGGTTCAGATCTGAGGTAGTGGAGTCATTCTCTCTGAGTTTTAGGTTTATCCTCCTAGCCTGAGCTATAGGACTTTGAGAAAATTCTGAGGTAGGTGATCTGTAGATCACTGAGCCATAGGAGAATTTCTTGCTCTGAGTGGTAGGGCCTTGGGCATGAGGTAGGACTTGGAGGAGTTTGAGAGATCCTGAGGGATCTGAGTTGTAAGCTCATTGAGCCGAGTTTGGAGAAGTTAGCTTATCTGACAATCTGTTGAAAATGTGGGGGGGGGGATAGTGGATGTACCCATAATTTGAGGAACCACTATAAATTGCTTGTGTTCTGGTTGTGTAATCTTGAAAACTAGCTAAAATAAATCACAACACACCAAAGAATAGAGGATGCTCAAAAGACATATAAACCTATTCACCCCCACCCCCTACCTCCCTCTAGGTGATTAGCTACTCTTTAAACTAAAGAATGTTTGAGAGGGAACTGAAGAAGAAGCTCCTAAAGAGATCACACCTACACATGACACTGCAGGTATAGATACTGAGAGAATAATTCTTAGGGATCGCCCCTAATCTAAAGTGATAGGAGTTATGACTCTCTGATTAAGAATCAGGATCCAACTTTCAACTGAGGCTATGTTGCAGTGCTTCCTCTCCCAATATGAACCTAAAAAGTTTGAGGAAGCAGATAATATCCTCACTAGACTATTGCCATATAGGATGAGTCTTGAAACCTAAACTCGGTCTCTTGTAGAGTTCACCCATGGGGAAGGGGTGATCGCACACCTACTTCTCTCCTGCAAGACAAATGACGAAGGAAAACTAACCCAAGTGCTCGGCATGGAGGTCCCACCATACACTCGGAAGATCTTAGAGTGCTTCCCCTCCTTAGCTAAAGGCTGAGCTTGTAATGGCCACCCCAGCACCCGCTCGAAAGGACGGCCGCCGGCACCCCCAGCGCCACGCTCGAAAGTGTTCAGCCTAACCACGTCTGCAGACCACGCACCCCAACCCTTCTCTATCCACAAGCGGGTTGTTGAGGCCAGGGATCGAACCCAAGACCTCCTTAATAATGAGTTTTCAAACAACTCCTCATCACCAACTGAGCTGCAGATCAGTTGGTGATGAGGAGTTGTTTGAAAACTCCTTATCAAGGAGGTCTCGGGTTCAATCCCCAGCATCAACAACCCGCCTATGGATGGAGAGGGGTTGGGGTGCATGGTATGCAGACCTGGTTAGGCTGAGCCCTTTCGAGCATGGCGCTGGGGGTGCCAGCGGCCGTCCTTTCGAGCTGGTGCTGGGGAGTCCGTTACAAAAAGTGCACTTTTTATAACGTCCTCCCCAGCACCCGCTCGAAAGGACGGCCTCCAGCACCCCTAGCAACATGCTTGAAAGGGTTCAGCCTGACCATGTCTGCAGACCATGCACCCCAACCCCTCTCCATCCATAGGCGGGTTGTTGAGGTCGTGGATCGAACCCAAGACCTCCTTGATAAGGAGTTTTCAAACAACTCCTCATCACCAATTGAGCTGCAGATCAGTTGGTGATGAGGAGTTGTTTGAAAACTCCTTATCAAGGAGGTCTAGGGTTCGATCCCCGGCCTCAACAACCCTCCTGTGGATGGAGAGGGGTTGGGGTGCATGGTCTGTAGACCTGGTTAGGCTAAACCCTTTCGAGCGTGGCGCTGGGGGTGCCGGCGGCCGTCCTTTCGAGCGGGTGCTGGGGAGGCCGTTACAAAAAGTGCACTTTTTATAACGGCCTCCCCAGCACCCGCTCGAAAGGACGATCGCGGGCACCCCCAGCGCCACGCTCGAAAGGGTTCAGCCTAACCAGGTCTGCAGACCATGCACCCCAACCCCTCTCGATCCACAGGCGGGTTGTTGAGGCTGGAGATCGAACCCGAGACCTCCTTGATAAGGAGTTTTCAAATAACTCCTCATCACCAAGCTGCAGCTCAGTTGGTGATGAGGAGTTATTTGAAAACTCCTTATCAAGGAGGTCTTGGATTCGATCCCCAGCCTCAACAACCCGCCTGTGGATGGAGATGGGTTGGGGTGCATGGTCTGTAGACCTGGTTAGGCTGAACCCCTTCGAGCGTGGTGCTGGGGATATCGGAGGCCGTCCTTTCGAGTGAGTGCTGGGGAGGCCGTTACAGAGCTAAGGCTACCTCAGAAAGTGCTAGAAGATTAGGGGACAAGTGAGCATCTAAAGCATGCCTTCTGAGGTACCCTTGGTTCTTATTTATAGATTTCTGAAAACGGCCTACAAATAGTCAACCTCCGCTGTTTTGAACAGCTATGTGCAGCCCAACTAGGTATGCCAACAGCGTAACTCCGCTATTTTAGCAGGCTATAGGCAGGACAGCGGGGGAAAAATGGTAAAATACCTCATAGATCAATAGGCAAGTGGCCCTCAGCAACCTATACTCGGCAAGGGCGGCGAGTACGGGTCCGGTCTGCCCTGCTCGCATGCTGCAAGTTTGGTCAGCAGTCAGGACTTGGCAAGTGGCCTGATACTTGACGAAAGGTCCAGAGGACAGCGAACACCAGGTTCCGTTCGACGAACGCCGAGCTCAGTTCGTCAAACGCCGAACTCCATTCGACGAACTGAGTGGACTGGGCGGCACTAGCTGCTTCTACTCACCCACAGCGAGTGCGGGCCTGGTGGCCCTATTCGCATGCTACTAGCCGGGCTCAGCTTGGCGAGCTGGAGGCTAATGAGCTCTGGCCCCCTTGGTGCTCGCCCGAGACTCAGGAAAACGGCGGCCGGTCTGGTTCTTGGCGACTCCACTCGCTGGATACGGGGTTATACACAATTCCCGCTCTTTTTGAGCTTGGCAAAGCTCGAAAAGAATCATCCAACCCCAAGTGTTCGGCGAATGCGGGGGGAGCCAGAGAGAATCTTCGGGTGGGGTCCACCTGCGGCTATATATATACGCCTACATACCTGGGTGACTTTTGTCATTCCCTTCGCTCTAACCTTGCCGAGATGCCAATCCCTAAGGAGATCAAAGAGAGGCTTGCCCGAGTTCGCGAGGCTTCCTCTGCTCGCATAGCTGGCCTGACCGCGGTTCCACTTGCCACCCCGCAGGGTGGCTCGGCCAAGCCCAATCCCTCCAAGAGGGTGAAACCATTTCCTCAGGCGGCCGAGCCCATATTTGACAACCTAAAGACGACCCTGGAGCACGGGACCGGCTCCACCAATCTGCCTGCCCTTGAGAAGGGAAAAAATATTGTTGATTATTGTGTTGGGTATTGCATTCACAATATCCCAGATTTGTATGAAGTCACCCTTAAACTAAGATGAATTAAGTTTGTATTTGATGCTCTTTTTGTTAAGTGTTTACAGGACTTAATTGCTAAGTGTAGGCCAATGTCAGTCTATAATGAGTCTCTAAACACAAGACCATATAATATAATCCCTCATTTTGTGATCCATGGTGTTAACTCATGTGTAGCCACTCTATTGGGACACACTTTCTTTTCAAGCATTAAGGGAAAGAGAATAGATGGATGCAAATATTTATGAAGAATATAGATTTAAAGTTTTTCAGAAAAAGTCTAAGTCTTTTTCTCGAGTACTATAAGTTGTACTCGAGAAGGACTTATGATTATTCTCGAGTAAGACTTGTCTTCATTTCGAGTAATAGAAGTTGTTCTCGAGAAAGCTTCTTACTGTTCTCGAGAAGGGCTTTTGTTCTCGAGTAATATATGGCATTTATTCTCGGGATGTTTGTCTTCCAGACATAAATTTTTATAAGTCTTTTTCTCGAGAAGAATGAAATTATTCTCGAGAGACTATAGTTTGTTCTCGAGATGCAGAAGTCATTTGTCGAGAACCAGAGTATTTTTCTCGAGAGCTAGTTGTTTGTTCTCGAGGTGGTTATTTATTCTCGAGAACCAGAATGTTGCTTCTCGAGAACAGAACATTATTTTTCTCGAGTACTTCCTGACATTCTCGAGACTGCAGTTTTCCACCTCCACATATTTATCTAAGTATTTTTCTCGAGACAGCCTTTTTGTTCTCGAGAACAAAATGTTTCTTCTCGAGAACAATCAACTATTTTTCTTGAGTACTTTACTTCTTTCCCGAGAAAGTTGTTTTCTTCCTCCATATCATTTTTCTCAAAGTCTTCTTCTCGAGAACTTCCTTATTGTTCTCGAGAACTAAATTCATTTGTTCTCGAGTAAAAACCTTCTTCTCGAGAACACCCTGGTCTATTTTTCTAAAATTTGCTAAGTCCAGATAGGCGTTTATTTCAAACATAATTAACGCGTGATTGGTCCATGTGGATGTCATTAATGATGATTATGACCGTTATGGTAATCCTATAAAAGGTCTTGTCATTTTCGACTAACCCTAAGAAGTCTTCAAGAAGATTTTAAGAAGAATTTACAGCCGCCGCAAAAAAAGAAATTCCAAGAGTTCTGAATCCGATTTTTATTTCCAAATCGAGAGCCGTAGATCTTCTTCTTCATCATTGCCAAGGGCTTTCGATTCAAATTGATTCAGAGAAGATTGAATCACAGATCGAGATTACTGTCAACGACAAATCCTCCACTTGATCGTGTGAGTCCAGAGATTCTCAGATCCAGAGATTGCTGATTCTTCTTCAACAATTCTGATAAAGCTGCAAAGCTCAAAGAAAGAAGAATAGGCAGAACGATTTCAGATATGAAAATAAATCACTGTTTGTATATATTATTTCATTTTATTCTTGTAGGAGATCTTTCTCCGAGTTGTAGGAGTTGTTTTCTCCGAGTTATTGTAGGAAGTTTTCATCTTCCAAGTGTAGATCTAGTTTCTGGATCAAGTTGTAGGAACGTTGTTCCGAGATGTAGGATTGGGTTCAATCCGAGATTAGTGGAGTAGCCGAGTCTAGTGCTTTGCTAGATCGGTGAGTCGAAAGTGGATGTACCCAAGGTTGGGGATCCACTATAATTATTGTTGTCGACTGTGATTGCTTGGTTTGATTTTCTGTGTATAGATCGCTAAATTTTTTATTCCGCAAAAAGACGCACAACTCACCTATTCACCCCCCTCCAGGTGATTTAGGTAAGACAACATAAAACATTTTCAATTGGTATCAGAGGGAGGTTGTTCATAAAAAGGTTAATACCTTGAACATATCTGCCCCAAAGTTGTCTTTAGAGTTATCCAAGCATGGACCAGGCCAAGGATTTTTCAAAGCTTTCTCTATGTACAAAGACTAATTTTCCCATGTGGAAAGAAATGATTAAGTTCTTCATGGAAGCTATGGATCCAAGGATCTTCATGATTGTTGAAGAAGGTCCTTATATTCCAAAGAGCATCTCCACTATTGATCCAACCAAAAAGGTTCCTAAGAAATTGATAGATCAGGATAAAGATGAGATTGCACTTGTCTCGTTGGACAAGAAAGCTAAAAATATTATAACAAGTGCAGTCGATGATTCAATATTTCAGAATTTGATTCACTGCCAATCTTCTAAGGAGATGTGGCAGTCTCTTGTCATCTTGATGGAAGGCACTGAAGAAGTTAGGGATGACAGAAGATCTCTATTGAATCAAAAGTATGAAGCCTTCCTACAAGGATCAAAGGATTCAATTGCAGATACCTTTGATAATTTCTTCAAGATTGTTAACATCCTTAGAGTATATGGTCGGGTCTTCACAAATGGTGAGCTAAATGATAAGTTCCTAAGGTCCCTGACTAAGGAGTGGGACAATAAAGTCTATGCTATCAAGGAATTTGGGAAGTTGGCAGAGACTGACCCTCAGAATCTCTTTGGGAAGCTGATGTCATATGAGCTGCAGATCAATTCCATAAAAGCTGAAGAAGAGAAGAGTCGGTCGTCAACCAAGGAGAAGTCTGTCGCTCTGAAGGCAGACAGCTGAAGGAAGATTAAAGCTGCTTCACCTGCTCCTACACAGGAAGATAGTGAAGAAGAAACTTCAGAGCCAAGCACCTCAGGCTCAAAATTATCTGAAGGAGAGTTTTCTCTACTCTCAAGGCATTTTAAGAAATTCTTGAACAAGAAGAAAAAATGGAGAGGCAAGGATGCCTTACACAGAAGATCACGTCATGATGGTGATTGACACAAGAAAGGCTCAAGTAGTTATGACAGATATAATACTAAACAGAATAAACATATTTCTACTGACATTATTTGCTACTGTTGCAAAAAGCCAGGTCATGTCATCGTTGATTGCCCTCATAAGAAGAAGGAGGGTGTAAAGAGAGAGGAAAAGAAATCCTCATATAAAAAGAAGAGGACAGAAAGAAGCCTAATAGCCAAGAAGGGCAAGACTCTTAGCGACTCTGACTCATCTGAGTCAAGTGAAGAAGAGGAAGCCTACTTCGTGCTAATGACACAAACTGATGATGAACAAGAACCCCAGTTTACTGGGAAGGTAAATTCTCATACTCCTCTGCAAGATATTGTCCCTAAGCACCTAGAGGGGGGGGGGTGAATAGGTGACTTGAATCTTTTTAACTTTTATGGCATCAAATAGATAATAGCACAGAATTATATCTAATTTAACACAGCACACATTCAGCAATCACAGCAACTCAGCAAACACAGTAGACACAGAGTTTTTTAGTGGTTCCCCAAGCTTTGGGTACATCCACTTTCCCCCTTTGCCTATCTAGCAGTGTACTAGATTCGGCCAAACTCCTTCACTATCTCAGAACACAAACTGGTTCCTACACCTCAGGCCCAAGGCCCTACAACTCAGCTTTTCCACAAAGCCTACACTCAGCCACAAAGGCCTACACTCAGCCACCAAGGCCTACACTCAGCCACCAAGGCCTACACTCAGCCACCAAGGCCTACACTCAGAGATTTCACTCTCCTACCCTCAGCCTTTATAATTGCAGGCTTACAATCTCAGATCCAAAGGATCCTACAAGTTATAATGAATACAAAATGTATAAACTCAACAACTTAGATGAAAGAGAGATAAGTTGTGAGATTCTTGATGAGTTCTTGGAAGAACTCAGCTGGACTCAATCTGACTTAGCTTTCTTCAAAGCTTCTTGAAAGTAGAACTCAATAAGATTGACTCCTTCTGCAGTTGATCCTTGATCTCTGCTTCTTAAGATTCAGACTAATCTGAATCCTTCTTCTCAGCTGGGTTCCAACAGCTGATTTCTTGGATGGAGCTCTCTCTCTCCAACTTCTTAGATCTTCACTTGATAGCTAGATCTTCTTAAAATCTGAACTTGGACTTGTGTTCAATCTCTTCAACAACTTGTTGATCAATCTCTTCTGTAGACAGTATAAGACTATTTATAGGCCTTCTTCATGGTAACCGGCTGGTTTGGTCCATAACTGAATTGTGACAACTCTGACAGGTGCTGTAGGCCGGCTGGAATGGCAGCTGTCAAGTCATCCAGTCAGTTCTTGAAAATGCTGTAACTGTCTTTAAGTGTCGAGACTTTCTGTCTTTAAGTGTCGACAATTATATACCAAGTGTCGACACATGTTGTCTAAGTGTCGACACTAGTCTACAAGGTGTCGACACAACTCCTTGTGTTGTAGATTTTGTATCTCGACACTACTTCTTCTTCATGTGTCGACACTGAAATTGAGTGTCGACACAAGTACTTGTTCTTCAGTATCTTGCTGAATTCTTCTAAGTGTCGACACATCTCCTTTGTGTCGACACATCTTCATGTGTTGAAACTGTTAAGTGTCGACACTGCTTCTTGGTGTCGACACATGTCTTCAGTGTTGATACTTGCTGAGTGTCGACACATTGCGTTGGGTGTCGACACTTTCTTCTTCTGTCAAGACTCTGGCTGAGTGTCGACACATTGCTCTTAGTGTCGACACTTGTACTTAGAATATTTTGTTGATCTTTGCTGTTCTTTGCTAAGTGTCGACACAGCTCCTTGTGTTGACACTTTCTTCAAGTGTTGAGTCTTCAGCTAAGTGTCGACATATTGTTCTGGGTGTCGACACTTACTTCAAGTGTTGACTCTTCTGTTGAGTGTCGACACATTGTTCTGGGTGTCGACACTTGTACTTAGTCTCTGCAGACTTTTGCTGAGTGTCGACACAGCCTCCAAGTGTCGACACTTTCTGATGTAGACACAGCTTCACTGGGTGTCGACACAACTGTTAAGTGTCGACACAGCTTTACTGGCTTTTCTTCATTGAGTGTCGACACAGCTCCTTGTGTCGACACTTTCTGTCTGGTGTCAACTCAGCATCCCTGGTGTCGACACAATGACTCCAAGTGTCGACACTGCTTGCCTGGGTGTCGACACAAGTCTTCTTAAGTGTCGACACTTTCCCTCTGGGTGTCGACACATGGACTTAGAAATTTTTCCTTCTTTCCTGTAAATACTTAACCTGCACAAGTGAACTCAAAACACATCAAATACATTTTGATGTATATCATTGAGTTGGGTGAGGCTTCTTCAAATCAGGTACATTAGAACCAATGTACCCAACAATCTCCCCCTATTTGGAGAAGTCATAACCTTAGTCAATGATATACACCATTCATAATTAAATTACAAAATGATGTAAAGCAGGATTATATACAGCAGGGTAAACATAAACATGTATTAATCACACATGTATACAAATACATCATCACAGAACAAATATGAAATAGACATAGACATCATCACAGAACAAATATGAAATAGTTTTAACATATAACACATTGTTCTAATATCTGTCATATTTATTTCCAGAAGTTCACAAAATGTTTTACATCAAAAAGATTACAAAGTAAACTTCAAGAAAATTCTAATTCTATTTCTGTTCTGGCTCCTTAATCACTATGCCTTTTCCAGCTTGAACTTTAGCTTGAACAGGAGCATCAGCAACTTCAGCATCAGCAGGCTTCTTGCCTTTCAGATCTTTCTTCTTAAGCTCTTCTGCTTTAATCTTCTGCCTTTCAAAGTAGTGATAAGGCTTGGGAAAGTACTTGCTAGGCTCCAGAGCTGTAGGAGGTAGCTTTCCCATCTTGGCCTTCCTTCTAAATTGGACTATTGCCTCCTGCCTTATCTCATGTTTTCTCCATTCAGCCTCAGAAAACCATTTGTTCCTGTCATGCACATTATCTTTGGCAGCTTTCCAGGCAGTCAAAATGATATTTCTTGAGGTAGGGCTCCACTGCTCAAAGTCTGGCCTTTGTTCAGCTTGTTCCCTAAACCTCTTCTTAGACAATCTAGTCTCTTCTTCTTTCTGTAGAGCTTCTTCTTCTTTCTGAAGAGCTGCTTGCATAGCTTCAGATATAGGCTGAACCACTTTTTCTAGAATAACATTGGACTTCCCTTCAGTTGGGCTATACATGTGATGAATATCAGCTTGCACCATTTCAAAATCTGGTGGAGGATAGATCACTTGAGCTACTTCTGGTTGCTCACCTCCAAGATAGGCAGGGTTAATTCCAGATTCTGCTACATTGTCATCATCACAAAGAGGAGGATAGCCCAGTATAGCTCTGATGGAATTAGATATCCATTTGACATGATCAGAGCTAGCTTTGACTAAAACTCTCTCCCCCTTTATGACTTCTCTAGCCATGTGATCTCTAACATCATCCTTCTGGAATCTGATTTGATTATCCAAGTATCTGACTCCATCTTTAAAGAAAGGTTTGAGCTTATTAAGTTGTTCAGATATGGCCTTCTGGGAGTCTTGAATGACATTCTTAACAGCAGAGATTTCTTCTTGAAATACTTTGTCAAACTCAGCTTTAATAGTTGCAGTAGAGGTAGAAGGTCCAGCAGCTATGTTCTTTATTTCTGTGACAATTGCATTATGAGATTCTGTCAAATTGTCATTCATTCTAAGTTGATTTTCAAGGACATATCCTTGCTTCAGGGCTATGTCATCAACTTGAGCCTTAATCTTTTCTTGGTGTGTAGCTAAGTACACTACTGCATTCCCCCCTTTGTGGAAGCAGTCTGTCATCTCCTTCTTGTTAAGATTCATTTCAAATCTTATTGATTTTATGTCCTGGGCCAGATCAAATTGTAATGATTTGTGCCCTTCATCAACATACTTTTCAATGTCCTGCCTTTGCTCATCCAACTTGACTTGCATTGCAACCATTAAAGCACTATAATCCACAGTTGGAGCTGGCTGTGCTATAGGCTGTGGAGCAATAGATTGTAAGGCCTTCTTATAACTTTGGCTCCTTCTCTTGAATACATAAAGTTTCTTTTTCTTAGCTCTTTCTGTCTCCTCATCTTCAGAAGCTGAGGAGCTGGCTATATCTACCCTTTCCTTAGGGCTTGGGGGCCTCTCAGTCTGCACATCTGGTGCCTTCTCAGTGTCTTTTCTTGCAGGCTCTTCAAGAAATACAACTTGATCCCCCTCAACTGGAGCATTCTCTACTTCAGCAGTAGCATTGTCCTTGTCAAAATCTTTTTGATCCAGATTTAAGAAAAGATCTTCCATGGTATACTCTTGTGGTGAATGAGCTGGAGAAATTCTGGGCTCTTCAACCACTAGATCAGATACATATTGAGCTGCAGTAGATGTGCCTTCCATGAAAACATTTGGGACTTGACTAGAAGGCTGTGGTTGCTGATAAACATCAGACAAATCAGTATTTTCTATAGGAAAAACCAAAGCATTAAGCTCAGTAATTACCTCTAGAATTGTGGTTGTAGCTTGCTCACTTTCAAGAGGAGTGGGCTCTTCTACAACTAGGGGCTCCCCCTGGATGTTATCTTTGTGTATGGGGCTAGCTTGTGGTAGCTCCCCCTGGATTTCAGCATCCACTTGAGGAGCTGGAGACTTTACAACAGGCTCTTCCTCAATCTCATCTGGTGTGAAGACAACTTGTTCTTCACTGTCTGAACTGCTAGTGGAAACCTGTGCCACTGGAGCAATTTTTCTCTTCTTCTTGGGGGGTGATACTTTCTCAGGAACTTTCTTCTCAGGGGTTGGCATCTCTTTAGACAACACCCTGTCCCACCTAGAAAATATCCTTAAATCCATCTTCCTCATATGATTGATTTTGCTTCCAGCAGCCTGACCCATAACTTCAGGTATAACACCAGCAAGGTAAAGACTTATGATTCTTCCTAAGTTGGGCTTCTTTAGGCTTTCTTTGATTTTCTCAAAGATGATAACAGACCAATCTGTTTGCAAAGTGAAGATGATTCTTGTCATAATACTGAACATAATCCTGGTCATAATACTAAACATGTAGGCAGACACTCTGTCATGCCCTCCTGGCTTACTGAGGATTACTTTGCCAACTATCTCAAGAGAGGAATTTCCCCTGGCTATTCATTCCCTTCTTGTTAAACACAGATCCTATTTTCATTGTAGAATCTAGACCACACCAGGTCAATGCTTCTCTTGTCTTAGAAGCAGTTACTTCATCCTCTTCCTTAGTTCTTGGTAGCTGCAGAATCTTCCTCAAGCTCTTAGGTGATACCTTCACCTTCTCACCATGAACCCTGGATTTGATCTTGAATCCAGTTTCATCTATCTTAGCTCCATTTAGGAATTCCAAGACTTCCTTTTTCCAGATCTTTGTTGGCTCTGAGACAAGATATTCTAACCCTGAGTCGGCTACTAGGGTTACGACAGTCTGGATTTCTTGATCAGCATCATCGAAAGCATTTTGCACCAGCTCGTATCCTTCGTTGACGTTCTCCTCTAGCTTAGGCGCCATTAGGGTTGAAGAATTTGACTTGAGAGAAGAGAGGTGTCGACACAGTAGTTTTGGTCTCGAAACTTTTGAAAGCGTGTCGACAAACTAAGGCAAAACCCTATTTATACCTTTCTAATTTTGAAGATGAACAGGCGGGACAGCTAACTTAAATTGTGTCGACACTGGCAATAAGTGTCGACACTGACTTTTAATGTCTTGACACATATGTGTCGACACAAGTTTAGTCAACAGATTATATGTGTCGACACTTATTTATGTGTCGACACCACTTAACTCGACATTTAGTCGAGACTTTACTTAGATAATTCTGAGTAAACACTATGTGTCGACACCACCTTGGATGTGTCGACACCAACTTGTCATGTGTCGACACTATTATTCTGAAGTGTCGACACCAACTTCCTAGATGTGTCGACACCTTTTTCCTGAAGTGTCGACACCACTTTTCTGTGTCGACACAGAGATCTCAGTGTGTCGACACCTTTTGACTTAGCCAATTTCCATACTATAAACTTACTCTAAGTTTATCATTCCTAGTTCAATCTTAAACCTATTGAACTTAGCTTCTTTTAAGGGCTTAGTATACATATCAGCTAGTTGATTATCTGTTCTAACATATTCAAGTAAAATATCTTCTCTTTCTACATGCTCCCTAAGAAAATGATATTTAATTTCAATATGTTTTGTTCTACTATGTGATACAGGATTATTAGCTATTGAAATAGCACTAGTAGAATCACAGAAGAGTGGAGTTCTACTTACCTGAAATCCATAGTCCTCTAGCTGATGTTGTATCCACAGAAGTTGAGCACAGCAACTTCCTGCAGCCACATACTCTGATTCTGCAGTGGAGATAGCCACACTTGTTTGCTTCTTGCTACTCCATGAAATCAGTCTTCCACCTAGGAATTGACAGGTTCCAGTAGTGCTTTTTCTATCTTCTTTGCATCCTACAAAGTCTGCATCGGAATAAACTGTTAGATCAAAATCCTCATTCCTAGGGTACCAGAGGCCTAGATAAGGAGTGCCCTTTAGATATCTCAATATCCTTTTGACTGCAGTCAAATGAGACTCTTTAGGGCAGGCTTGATACCTTGCACAGACACATGTAGCATACATGATATCTGGTCTACTTGCAGTCAAGTATAATAGGGAGCCAACTATCCCTCTATACAAGGTTTCATCTACAGGCTTCCCTGCATCATCCTTGCTAAGAGACATACTTGACCCCATAGGAGTCTTCATGGTGCTGGATGAATCCATACCATACTTCCTTATGAGTTCTAGGGTGAACTTGGACTGGCATATGGATAAACCACTCTCAGTCTGTCTTACTTGGAGACCCAAGAAGAACTTTAGCTCTCCCATACTACTTATCTCAAATTGACCTTGCATTAGCTTTGCAAAATTTTTGCAAAGGCTACTTTCAGTAGACCCAAATATAATGTCATCTACATATATTTGGACTAGTATAACTTTGCCTCTAGATTCCCTAAGGAATAGAGTATTATTTATTTCCCCCTTGAGAACTTGTTCTCAATGAGGAAACTAGATAGGGTTTCATACCAAGCCCTAGGGGCTTGCTTTAACCCATATAAAGCTTTCCTAAGTCTATAGACATGATTAGGTAGAGTTGAATCAACAAAACCTGAGGGTTGTTCCACATAGACTTCTTCTTTAAGATTACCATTTAGAAATGCTGACTTGACATCCATTTGGTAAACTTTGAATCCTTGAAAGGTTGCATAGGCCAGGAACATTCTTATGGCTTCCAGTCTGGCTACTGGAGCAAAGGTTTGATCAAAATCAATACCTTCTTCCTGCCTATATCCTTTAGCAACCAATCTTGCTTTATTCTTAATGATGACACCTTGTTCATCCAACTTATTCCTGTAGATCCACTTGGTTCCTATTATATTGTGGTCTTTAGGTTTAGGAACAAGTTCCCAGACCTTGCACCTCTTGAACTGATTCAGCTCTTCTTGCATTGCTTCAGTCCATTGTGGATCTAGAATGGCTTCTTCAAACTTCTTTGGTTCAACTTGAGATAGAAAACTGGAGTAGATTGCTGCATTCAGATTTTTGCTCCTTGTTTGTACTCCTTGTCTTGGATCTCCAATAATCTGCTCTACTGGATGATCTCTAAGATGCCTATTGGCTGGAGGCATCCTGACTTCTGGTTGAACCTCTTCAGTTTCATCATCTTGCTGTACTCCTTGTACTTCTTCTGCATTTGGTACATGTAGTACTCCCCCTGGACAATAGCCACTGTCTTCTACTTGCTGTCTTGCAGTAGATTCTTCTTCTAGAGTGAGCTTGTCCATCTTCTTTGTTAAACCTGTGGGGCTGCATACACTACTAGAAACTCATTGTTAATAAGCCTAGATTCATCAAATACTACATGTACAGTCTCTTCTACAACTTGTGTAGACAAGTTGTAGACTCTATAAGCCTTACTATTGTTGTTGTACCCAACAAAAATTCCCTCTTGGGACTTGGCAGCAAACTTAGTAAAGTAAGACTTACCATTGTTAAGTATGAAGCATTTGCAACCAAAGATCCTGAAGTAGGATAGGTTTGGTTTCCTGCCTTTCACAACCTCATAGGGGGTCTTGTTGAGGCCTTTAGTAATGGTAGCCCTATTAATAACATGGCATGCAGTATTAACTGCTTCAGCCCAGAAATATTCTGGTAGTGATGTATCACTTAATAGGGTTCTACCTGCCTCAATCAAGGTTCTATTCTTCCTCTCAGCAATGCCATTTTGTTGAAGTGTTCTAGGTGAAGAAAACTCTTGAAATATCCCAAAGTCTTCACATAGTTTTGTCATGCTATCATACTAAAACTCAGTACCATGGTCACTTCTTATTTTGACCACTGTACTATTTAGTTCATTCTGAATTTGTCTAACAAAGCTATAGAAGACATTGGGTGTTTCAGATTTCTGTCTTAAGAAGAACACCCAGGAAAACCTTGAGTAGTCATCTACAACTACAAAGGTATAGACCTTCCTACCTAGGCTGTGAACTGGCATTGGACCAAAGAGATCCATATGCAAAAGGTATAAACACCTCACAACATCTTTGTTTTCTATGCTTCTAAAGATGGATCTAGTCTGCTTGCCCTTGTGACAAGCTGAGCAAATACCATCTTTAACACACTAAACTTGAGGACCATTCCTCACTAACTCTTTGCTAAAGAGTTTGCCAATTGTCTTGTAGTTTAGATGGGCTAGCCTCTTGTGCCATTTGACACAATGAGAGACTGTCTCATCAGCTACAAGACACACTTGAGAACCATTGGTCTCACACATAATGTCTAGGCAGTAGACATTCCTCTTTCTATAACCTGTCAAAATGATCTCTTGATCAGTTGACCTCTTGATATGACAACCATCCTTGACAAATGAGATGTCATACCCTACATCACTTAATTGACTTATACTTATTAGGTTGTGTTTCAACCCTTTAACATAAACCACTTGAGTAATGGTAACTAAGTTACTAGAAATGTTACCAAACCCTTTGATGATTCCTTTTTCAGAACCACCAAAGGTGACTTTTGGACCATCTTTAATTGGAATGTAGTCCCTTAGTAATCCCTTTGTTCCAGTCATATGTCTGGAACATCCACTGTCCAAGTACCATATTGGGGCATGGCAACTTGGAATCACCTGCAAAACAGATTAATGAACCTTAGAACCCAAAGTATTCTTGGGTCCTTGGTATTTGTTAGTTTGCATCCTGACAAAGCTACCTGCTGGTTTTCCAACAGGCAGATTGCTACTCACTTTGGCACTAGCATTGTGCCAACAGTCCTTTGCAAAGTGGCCAACCTTGCCACAACACCAACACTCAAACTTATTGTACCTTTGCTTAGGTACAGTCTTAGCTATTTTATCCACAGCTGGCTTGTTGAGTGTTGGGGCTTTGCCCTTAGACATAGAATTGGACTGAATAGTCCTTGCAGGTCTTGTAAAACCCAGTCCAACTTTACCTTTGTGATGAATAAATTCATCAATTATGGGTAAAACAGACTTAGGTTTAGAAAACCTAGCAACCAAGTCTTTCTCCTTCTGAAGATTAATCTCCAGACTCTTGATTTGATCATTCTTAAATGATATAGTTCTCATTTGAATTACAGTTATGTGCTTCAATCTGGCTATCTCATTAAGCTTTTGATCAAAAGACTTCTCAACCTCAGTTGCAACAGCTTTAAGAATAGCAATTTCCTTTGCCTGACTTTTGGCTAGGGACTTGCTCTTCTTGTAAGCTTGCAACAGAACCTTGTATTCATCTATCAGCTGATGAATATCTTCTTCAGACTCAGATACACTCTCATCACTTGATGAAGATGAATCTGATTCTGTACTGGCACAAGAAACTGAACTGGAAGTTGAACTTTGTACCATACTGGGTCCTGGCTGCTCCAAGATTTTGTCACTTTCAGTCAATGCCATTAGTCCTTGGCACTGAAAGTCTTCTTGTTCATAAATAGAATTCATAATCTGCATGAACTCTTCTTCTTCAGCAAACAGCCCTATGTATGCCTCAGCATCTGACTCAGTTTCTGAAGAAGAGATATCTGACAGGGTCTTCTCCTTTTTGGCAACAAATGACTTTTCTTTCTTGCCTTTGAAATGAGTCTTCTTCTTATCACTAGACTCCTTTCTCTTCTCTGGACAATCTGCTATCACATGACCTTGTCTATTACAGCAATAGCACACAATTTTTGATAGTGTAGCTTTGCTAGACTTTGACTTTTTCTTGTCTTTCGTTGAAGACCTCTTTTGCTGATAAGAATCTTCCTTTCCCTGTGATGTAGAAGGCCTTGTCCTCCACTGTTTCTTCTTCAAGAACTTCTGAAAATGTGTAGTGAAGGCATCAAAGTCCTCATCACTTTCACTGCTTTCAGATTTTGTACTAGCTGACTCATCTGACTCAAATTCAGCAACCTTTGGAGGTGGAGTAGGTGACTTACATCTGTACCTCCTGGGGGCTTCTGTCTTGAAAGCTACTGTTCTTCCCTTATGTTCATTTCTTGATGATTTCTCCTCCTCTTTCCTCACTGTCAACTGCATTTCATATGACAACAATTTACCAAATAGTGTGGGTGGAGGAATTTCTCCCAACTTAGCCATTTCTCTAATGACACAGATCTTGGTGTCCCAATCTTTAGTTAGGGACCTTAGGAACTTGTCATTTAGTTCATAATTACTGAACTCTCTTCCATAAGACATGAGTTCATTCACTATCCTATAGAACTTCTTATAGCACTCAGTTATGCTATCACCCTTTCCTTGTCTAAAACTTTCATACTTTTGATTTAGCAAGGATTTTCTATCTTGCCTAACTTCTTCAGATCCTTCCATATACACAATAAGGGTATCCCACATCTCTTTGGATGTCTTACAGTGTAAAAGATTCTAAAAAGTTGCATCATCTATGGCACTCACTATAATGTTTTGAGCCCTCTTGTCCATAGTGGCTAGGACAATCTCATCCTTTGTCATTTCAGAGAAATCCTTTGGTGTTCTCTGATTAGCATCTAGGACTGACACCTTCATGGGCACATATGGCCCTTCCTTCACTGCGATATAAATCCTAGGGTCTGAGGCCTCCATAAACAGCCTTACCCTTTCCTTCCAGATCCCAAAAATCTCTTTCCTACATATAGGTAATTTCATGGATCCCAATTCCTTGTGATTATCTGTGGAACCCATGGTTCTTGATTTTCTTGAATCTGTAATTTGACTTAGACTGAAACTGCCAATCAGGATCTCCTCAAACTGTTAGTCCTTTTTGAGCAACTATAATTATTGTTGTCGACTGTGATTGCTTGGTTTGATTTTCTGTGTATAGATCGCTAAATTTTTTATTCCGCAAAAAGACACACAACTCACCTATTCACCCCCTCCAGGTGATTTAGGTAAGACAACATAAAACATTTTCAATTGGTATCAGAGGGAGGTTGTTCATAAAAAGGTTAACACCTTGAACAGATCTGCCCCAAAGTTGTCTTTAGAGTAATCCAAGCATGGACCAGGCCAAGGAATTTTCAAAGCTTTCTCTATGTACAAAGACTAACTTTCCCATGTGGAAAGAAATGATTAAGTTCTTCATGGAAGCTATGGATCCATCATGATTGTTGAAGAAGGTCCTTATATTCCAAAGAGCATCTCCACTATTGATCCAACCAAAAAGGTTCCTAAGAAATTGATAGATCAGGATAAAGATGAGATTGCACTTGTCTCGTTGGACAAGAAAGCTAAAAATATTATAACAAGTGCAGTCGATGATTCAATATTTCAGAATTTGATTCACTGCCAATCTTCTAAGGAGATGTGGCAGTCTCTTGTCATCTTGATGGAAGGCACTGAAGAAGTTAGGGATGACAGAAGATCTCTATTGAATCAAAAGTATGAAGTCTTCCTACAAGGATCAAAGGATTCAATTGCAGATACCTTTGATAATTTCTTCAAGATTGTTAACATCCTTAGAGTATATGGTCGGGTCTTCACAAATGGTGAGCTAAATGATAAGTTCCTAAGGTCCCTGACTAAGGAGTGGGACAATAAAGTCTATGCTATCAAGGAATTTGGGAAGTTGGCAGAGACTGACCCTCAGAATCTCTTTGGGAAGCTGATGTCATATCAGCTGCAGATCAATTCCATAAAAGCTGAAGAAGAGAAGAGTCGGTCGTCAACCAAGGAGAAGTCTGTCGCTCTGAAGGCAGACAGCTGAAGGAAGATTAAAGCTGCTTCACCTGCTCCTACACAGGAAGATAGTGAAGAAGAAACTTCAGAGCCAAGCACCTCAGGCTCAAAATTATCTGAAGGAGAGTTTTCTCTACTCTCAAGGCATTTTAAGAAATTCTTGAACAAGAAGAAGAAATGGAGAGGCAAGGATGCCTCACACAGAAGATCACGTCATGATGGTGATTGACATAAGAAAGGCTTAAGTAGTTATGACAAATATAATACTAAACAGAATAAACATATTTCTACTGACATTATTTGCTACTGTTGCAAAAAGCCAGGTCATGTCATCGTTGATTGCCCTCATAAGAAGAATGAGGGTGTAAAGAGAGAGGAAAAGAAATCCTCATATAAAAAGAAGAGGACAGAAAGAAGCCTAATAGCCAAGAAGGGCAAGACTCTTAGCGACTCTGACTAATCTGAGTCAAGTGAAGAAGAGGAAGCCTACTTCGTGCTAATGGCACAAACTGATGATGAAAAAGAACCCCAGTTTACTGGGAAGGTAAATTCTCATACTCCTCTGAAAGATATTGTCCCTAAGCACCTATAGGGGGGGGGGGTGAATAGGTAACTTGAATCTTTTTAACTTTTATGGAAGCAAACAGATAATAGCACAGAATTATATCTAATTTAACATAGCACACATTCAGCAATCACAACAACTCAGCAAACACAGTAGACACAGAGTTTTATAGTGGTTCCCCAAGCTTTGGGTACATCCACTATCCCCCTTCGCCTATCTAGCAGTGTACTAGATTCGGCCAAACTCCTTCACTATCTCAGAACCCAAACTGGTTCCTACACCTCAGGCCCAAGGCCCTGCAACTCAGCTTTTCCACAAAGCCTACACTCAGCCACAAAGGCCTACACTCAGCCACCAAGGCCTACACTCAGCCACCAAGGCCTACACTCAGCCACCAAGGCCTACACTCAGAGATTTCACTCTCCTACCCTCAGCCTTTATAATTGCAGGCTTACAATCTCAGATCCAAAAGATCCTACAAGTTATAATGAATACAAAATGTATAAACTCAACAACTTAGATGAAAGAGAGATAAGTTGTGAGATTCTTGATGAGTTCTTGGAAGAACTCAGCTGGACTCAATCTGACTTAGCTTTCTTCAAAGCTTCTTGAAAGTAGAACTCAATAAGATTGACTCCTTCTGCAGTTGATCCTTGATCTCTGCTTCTTAAGATTCAGACTAATCTGAATCCTTCTTCTCAGCTGGGTTCCAACAGCTGATTTCTTGGATGGAGCTCTCTCTCTCCAACTTCTTAGATCTTCACTTGATAGCTAGATCTTCTTTAAATCTGAACTTGGACTTGTGTTCAATCTCTTCAACAACTTGTTGATCAATCTCTTCTGTAGACAGTATAAGCCTATTTATAGGCCTTCTTCATGGTAACTGGCTGGTTCGGTCCATAACTGAATTCTGACAACTCTGACAGGTGCTGTAGACCGGCTGGAATGGCAGCTGTCAAGTCATCCAGTCAGTTCTTGAAAATGCTGTAACTGTCTTTAAGTGTCGAGACTTTCTGTCTTTAAGTGTCGACACTTATAGACCAAGTGTCGACACATGTTGTCTAAGTGTCGACACTAGTCTACAAGGTGTCGACACAACTTCTTGTGTTGTAGATTTTGTATCTCGACACTACTTCTTCTTCATGTGTCGACACTGAAATTGAGTGTCGACACAAGTACTTGTTCTTCAGTATCTTGCTGAATTCTTCTAAGTGTCGACACATCTCCTTTGTGTCGACACATCTTCATGTGTTGAAACTGTTAAGTGTCGACACTGCTTCTTGGTGTCGACACATGTCTTCAGTGTTGATACTTGCTGAGTGTCGACACATTGCGTTGGGTGTCGACACTTTCTTCTTCTGTCAAGACTCTGGCTGAGTGTCGACACATTGCTCTTAGTGTCGACACTTGTACTTAGAATATTTTGTTGATCTTTGCTATTCTTTGCTAAGTGTCGACACAGCTCCTTATGTTGACACTTTCTTCAAGTGTTGAGTCTTCAGCTAAGTGTCGACATATTGTTCTGGGTGTCGACACTTACTTCAAGTGTTGACTCTTCTGTTGAGTGTCGACATATTGTTCTGGGTGTCGACACTTGTACTTAGTCTCTGCAGACTTTTGCTGAGTGTCGACACAGCCTCCAAGTGTCGACACTTTCTGATGTAGACACAGCTTCACTGGGTGTCGACACAACTGTTAAGTGTCGACACAGCTTTACTGGCTTTTCTTCATTGAGTGTTGGCACAGCTCCTTGTGTCGACACTTTCTGTCTGGTGTCGACTCAGCATCCCTGGTGTCGACACAATGACTCCAAAGTGTCGACACTGCTTGCCTGGGTGTCGACACAAGTCTTCTTAAGTGTCGACACTTTCCCTCTGGGTGTCGACACATGGACTTAGAAATTTTTCCTTCTTTCCTGTAAATACTTAACCTGCACAAGTGAACTCAAAACACATCAAATACATTTTGATGTATATCATTGAGTTGGGTGAGGCTTCTTCAAATCAGGTACATTAGAACCAATGTACCAAACATCCTCTTTCTGAAACTGATTTTTCTGATCATGATCATGATGACAGCTCTTCTGACGATGAGTCTGAACTCATGGCCCTATATAAAGAGTTGAACAAGGCTTACGACAACTATCGAAGAGTCATGAAAACTCAAGCCAAAGATATAAAGTTTCTCAACGCTGAAGAGAGCACTTTGAGAGAGGAAGTTGCCAAGACGGACTCACTCAAAGAGAACTTCAATGCTGACATTGAAGAATACAATAAGGCTCTCGAGCACCTAGAACTGAAGTAGAAGATCATAAAAGAACTGGAAGAACAACTTGCTGTGGAAAAGAAACTTTTTGAAAGTTTCTCAAAGCCCAAGACTGTCCTTCCTTTTGTTGTTGAATTCTCTGTAATGCCCAAAAAATTGAAAGAGGGACGATCAGTGTTTTTTAGCAAAGATTGGGTCTTAGTTGGGGGTCACACGACCTAGGACACGGGCGTGTCCCTGGGCGTGTCCCGCTGGGGTGCCGTAGTAAGGCACGTGGTCGACGAAATATTTGGGAGGTCACGCCCTGGAATACGGGCGTGACAGGGGCGTGTCCCCTCGGTTCGACGATCGTCGAGTGTCGATCGTCGATCGTCGAGTGGCGATCGTCGAGTAGGGGTACAGGGCCTGTGACACGGGCGTGTCACATGGCGTGCCCCGTTGTGTCAATCTGCGTTCAATGATTTCTATGGATCTGCGTTCGACGATTTCCCCCGTGATCTGCGTTCGACAATTTCCATGGATCTGCGTTCGATGATTTCCCCCGCGATCTGCGTTCGACGATTTTCATGGATCAGCGTTCGACGATTTCCCCAGCAATCTGCGTTCGACGATCTGGCTACGTTCGACGATTTTGCCAGGGAACTCTGTTCAACGATTTGGCTGGTTCGACGAGTTGCCTGTGATTCTCCGTTCGACGATTCGGTAGCGGTCGACGATTTTGGTTCGACGATCGTTGAGCGGAGTTCGTAACTGGATGTCACGGGGTGTCCTTGACGAGAATGCGGTGTTCGACCCATTTCCAGGCTGGACTTGGATCACAGCCGTGCATTCCTTGGTGTGGGATCCGAAGGCTGGGGGTTTTCTGTTTGGGATATACCCGAGAGTAGGGTTTCAAAATCTGGATTGTTTTCAGTCATTGTTTCTCCATCTAAGATCTAGAGAGAAGGGAGAGTGCGGAAGACGTTGAAGGAGATCCGGCTGTTAGAGAGGTTTCGGTGTCCAAATTGCGAGCCGAGTCCAGATCCGTGGAGGCTAGATCGTTGCGAAGGTTTTCATCCGGCTATTTTTTTCATGGTTAGGAAGAGGAGTCGGAAGGTAACAACACTTCTCCTCTTTGTTTTAGGGTGCATGTTTTAGCTTCTTTTATTTTCTAGTTTTTGGGCACCAAACTCTCAAATGAGAGGGGTTTGGGTCGCCAAGTTTCAAGAGGAACCTCCGGGTCGATTGAGTCTGTCCCCGACATGTTTTTGCATTAGAGATTCGCTTCGTTAGTGGATTAGGCATGGTGGGTGAAGCCGTAGTCACGACCGTTAGTCCGGCTCGGTGATGTTGCATATGATGTTTAAGGATTCATAGAGATCCATTACGGCAAGAGGCCGTTTGTGATGTGTGTGATGTTTTTGGTGTTCTTCCATTTATCTTGCGTGAGTACGTGTGGCTGGCACCGGACAAGGTTAGCTCCTCATTGGCGGTAGATGGTTTCCTTGGTGGACAAGGTTATCTCCGCATGGGTGGTAGATGGTTTCCTTGGTGCACGGGAACGCTGCAGTACGAATGAGAGATTATGGAGGAACTGGCTTGGTTTATGATGTGCCAAGGCATGGATGTGTCTCTGTGGTCGGCTGGCTATCCCGTGACGTGCAAATCATGTGTGGAAAGTGTCCCGGCGAGACTAGTCCCCTTTTTGTGAGACTGACGAGAACGCCGAGCATAGGACAAGCCCGGGCAATGAGGCCATGAGCGGGTGGGGTCCGACAAGGGTTCTTAGAATCGGTCAGTGTGTTGGACGGAATCCTGACATGAGAAGTTAGAGTTTGCGGGCAAGCCTGGGTCTACGACCATGAGCGGGTGGGGCCTTGGCAAGAGTTCCGTGTGGCGGCTTATATGCCGTTGGGGGATTGTGGTTCCCCTTTGTTTGCAGCTTTATGCCAATGGGGAAATGATGAGTACCCAAATGATGTGATGTTGTGCTAGATGCATACGTTATAGGGTACCTTGGGTGAAGCCCGGGTGTTGCATTCATGTTACATAGTAGGCCTTATTATTATATGCTCAACAATAGCGAACATGTATGATATTTGAGACATCCAAGCCTGTTTCCTTAGTTTCTTTTCTTGCTTATGAATATTTCATACGAAGTGCTAACTTGCAGGTTGGAGGAGTACCCCGGGGTCTGTTAGGGGCGGCCGGGAGGAGTGAAAGAGTGTGGTATTGTATCACAGCTCACTCCACCTAAAACACCACAATATAATGGTGTGTCTGAGAGGAGAAATCGTACTCTATTAGACATGATACGTTCGATGATGAGTCATGCAGAATTGCCTGTTTCCTTTTGGGGTTTTGCTTTAGAGACTACTGCAATGACATTGAATCACACTCCAACGAAAACGGTTCTGAAGACACCATAAGAGATATGGACTGGGAAGCATCCTAGTGTGTCGTTCATTAAAATTTGGGGCTGTGAGGCATACGTGAGACGTCAAATGCCTGACAAGCTGGAACCCAAATCAGATAAATGTTATCTGGTGGGATATCCTAAGGAAACGAAAGGGTATTACTTTTACCTACCATCTGAGGGCAAAGTGTTTGTCGCAAGGACTGGTGCCTTCTTGGAGAAAGAGTTCTTATCAAGAAAGACTGAAAAGGTAGAGCTTGAAGAAGTTCAAGAACCACATGTAGTGAATGAACCGGAATTGGATTCTGAGACAGGACTACAAGATGTTGTAACTAGAGAACCTGCTCAGGGAACACAAGTCCTACGTAGATCTGGTAGACCGAGGATTGAGCCTGAGAGATATGGATTTCTCGTGTCTCAAATAGGTAATGTGTTGCTTATGGATCATGATGATGAACCAGCAACCTACCAAGAGGCTATGAATGGACCGGACTCCGACAAATAGCTTGAGGCTATGAAATCCGAAATGGACTCCATGTATGCAAACCAAGTTTGGAACTTGGTGGAACCACCTGAAGGGGTACGACCCATAGGGTGCAAGTGGGTCTTCAAGAAGAAGACCGACATGGATGGGAATGTACAGACATTTAAAGGGCGACTGGTGGCTAAGGGTTTCAAGCAAATTCATGGTATTGACTATGATGAGACCTTTTCCCCTGTTGTCATGGTAAAGTCCATTAGGATATTGCTTGCTATTGTTGCGTATTATGACTACGAGATCTGGCAGATGGATGTCAAAACGGCTTTCCTTAATGGAAACCTCCTTGAGGAAGTGTATATGACACAACCCGAGGGTTTTGTATCCCCAGATGAAGCCACTAAAATATGCAAGCTGAATAAGTCCATCTATGGACTGAAATAGGCCTCTCGAAGTTGGAATCTTCATTTTAATGAGAAAATCAAAGAGTTTGGTTTCATCAAGAATGAAGATGAGCCTTGTGTTTACAAGCGAATCAGTGGGAGCATTGTTGTCTTCCTGATATTGTATGTAGATGACATACTGTTGATTGGGAATGCCATTCCTACCCTGAAAGTTGTTAAGAACAACCTAGGGAACTGCTTTTCAATGAAGGATTTGGGTGAAGCGACTTATATACTCGGTATTAAGATCTATAGAGATAGATCGAAGAAGTTGCTGGGTTTGACCCGGAGTACGTACATCGAAAAGGTGTTGAAGCGGTTCAACATGCTTGAGTCCAAGAAAGGATTTTTGCCCATGTCTCATGGTGTGAATCTCTCTAAGGACCAGTGTCCAAAATCTTGTGAAGATAAGGACCGCATGAAGTTGATTCCATATGCTTCGGCAATTGGATCAATCATGTACGCGATGTTATGTACTCGGCCCGATGTCTCCTTTGCTTTGAGCATGACTAGCAGGTATCAGTCAGACCCCGGTGAGTGTCACTGGATTGCAGTCAAGAATATCCTGAAGTACTTGAGAAGGACTAAGGATGTGTTCTTGGTGTATGGTGGAGAGGAAGAGCTCGTTGTAAGTGGTTACACAGATGCTAGCTTCCAAACTGATAGAGACGACTCCAAGTCTCAGTCAGGTTTTGTGTTTTGCCTGAATGGAGGAGCTGTGAGGTGGAAGAGTTCCAAGCAAGAGACAGTTGCTGATTCTACAACAGAGGCCGAGTATATCACAGCAGCTAATGCAGCGAAGGAGGCTGTATGGATTAGGAAATTCATCGGCGAGCTTGATGTAGTTCCTAGCATTGTTGGTCCCGTAGTTCTCTACTGTGATAACAATGGTGCAATTGCACAATCTAAGGAACCTAGATCTCATCAGCGCTCCAAGCACATACTTCGGCGGTTTCATCTTATTCGTGAGATTGTCGAACGAGGAGATGTAAACATTTGCAGAGTGCCGATTGAGGAGAACATTGCTGATCCACTGACAAAGTCTCTCGCGTAGAGAAAGCATGATGGTCATACTAGATCGATGTGTATACGATACCTAAATGATCAACTCTAGCGAGAATCTTGTGGATTGCATGTAAATATGTATTTTGTTGGCTGTTTGTTCATATGATGAACCGTGTATCTAGTTTTTCTTTTACAATTAATGGCAAATTCTTTTATTATGAGTTTTTATATTTGATAGTTAAATGTTAACATAATAGATACCCTTAGAATGCTCGCTTCCATAGGACATCAAGTACATGACTTGAATGTGAGAGCCTGTGATTTATTTGAAGCTTCATTCTTAAAAGGTCCCTAGTCGAGTATCATCATAGAAGCTAAGGGTGATGATGGTACATGAAGACCAGCACGTGTGTTGACTGATGACCGGTTCTCACAGGTCATGATATTGTGATATCAAGTCATCACGTGGGTACTTGTTAGTGAACAAGTTGTACTGGACAGACCCAACCTGAGGCTACTCTGTGGATTGTCATCCAATAGTTTCACGAGTAGATCTCAATTGACAATGGTGTTGTGGTCCTTTGACCTGAAGTCACAGCATTCATCAAGTGAGGAAGAGCGTGCTTTGATGCCATCTAAAGTCTTCCTTGAGAAAGGTTGATGATAAGGGTGGTTGTTGGGCATGTTACGAATCATTTGAGTGTTTGTGTGTGAGCAGATATGGGATTTGTCCTCCTGTATGACAGGAGTTGCATCCATGGGCCCCTTGATGGAACTGGACTGAGAAATGCATGGCCATGCTTGGTTGAGTCAATATGTGATATTGGACTCACCATTCTCTAGAAGTCCGTCCTGAATCAAGAAACTTGGATTGAGCTATTACGAGGGTGACACGGTCCATGCCTCTAGTTCTTTCCGGATGTAAGGGACAAAGGAACAAAGACAATGCTGATACATTGGTCATAAAGGCTTATGAGTTATTAACTCTTATTGCTTGGGGAGCAATGATGCATTGCTAGATGCCGCTCATTGTTTGTGAGGTTTTTGCTTTGATACTTTTGAGATCAAGTGGGAGTCTGTTGGAGTTACCATTGTGATCTGGAAGTGGTCAAACATGTAATCTCACTGCCAACGCGATATGAGCCTGCAGGGTCGCACATAAGAGATGTGGAGAAGTTGGATGATTGACTGTGTTGGTAAAGGTTGCCAATCACCGATCTGAATGAGGTTGTGGGCAAAGTGTTGCCTTAAAGGATCATCGGGTTGGGCAAATGTTGCCTTGAAGGATTGGTAAGAATAGTCGGCCGAGGGTCGACGAGAATCGTCGAGAATAGTTCTCTGATTCTCGCCGATCGACGAGAATCGTCGAGAATCATTCTCTGATTCTCGCCGATCGGCGTGTATCGTCGACCCTGTTCGACGTGTATCGTCGGTGATTCTTGACGATCGACGAGAATCGTCAACCTGCGATTCGACGTGAATCATCGGGCATTCTCACCGATTGATTCTCGCCGAATCTGCTGATGATTCTCGCCGACCGATTCTCGCTGACTGGTTCTCGCCGATCCTAGCCGATACTCGCCGATCCTTAGTGATTCTCGACGATCGATTCTCACCGATCGGCTAGTGATTCTCGCCGATTCTGAACCCAATTTCTGGGTGGTCTGCGGATAGCGATTTTCCTAGGTTTATTTATACCTTTGGTATAAATAGGATACTTAGGGTTTTTCGGGATTAAAACACTCTCTCATCGGCTGATAGAAACCCGCGACGGAAGAGTTCCGTTCCGCGAGCGTTCCGCCGATCCCGAATCCCGCCGCTGACGGAAGCGTTTCGCCGCTGCCGTGATCGCTCCGCTGACCTCCTCTTCTCCGGCGACTGTCGCTGGTGTTGCTTTTCCTGGCGCGGACCTAGCAGTCAGTGGAAAGCAAGGTGCGGTCTTCTCATCCTTCCCGATTTTCCGTGTGACGGAAAGCTCGGTGTTCTCCCGCTCGTGTGGACTTCTGCAGAAACGTGGACACTATTCCACGTAGAACTCGCCACCAACAGGAATACAAAGTTTGGAGCATCTCCGTTGAGTTGTGACTCAACGCCACCGAGTTAATTTTTGCCTAGTTTTTGCTAACTTCTTGATTCAACGTTCATGGCCCGATCCACATCTCTTTGGGTTTTTCTTGATGTTTTTCTTTTCCGCTGCGTGCACAAGCGTTGTGCCATCCTCATAGAGAAACCCAACACATTCAATATAAACAATCAGATATTCCTACATTTCCTTGGCAGCAGTACATTGATGAGTGTGATTATGATAGGCTTTTTACTATCATAATTGTAATCATGTCTGCTATTCCTACCTCATTTTGTAGTAATTTCGCAAGAAAAGTCAAAGAATTGTTTTATCATGATTAGGAGAGCACAATTAGGATCTTTGTTACTCATTATATTGAGTTATCTAATTTATTACGTCACTTTTGTATGCAGGTAGCGCTAACCAGTGGAACTAAAAGTCTTGGAGCAAACAGAGGAGTTCCCGGAGTCAACATGGCTGATGACAGGACAAAAATTTGGCGCACACGGGTGGACACATGGACGTGTGCCTACCCGTGTCCTATGCACCCTGGAGCTGAAGAAATTGGACGCAGGAGACAGAGACTCACACGGGTAGGAACACGCCCGTGTGCCTACCCGTGTCATATTTGAACACAACTGCCGACCAACTTGTGTCTGAAGAACGTGAAGACCCACACGGCCGTGTCAGTGCCCGTGTCATTTGACACGGCCCACTACCAGACACGTCTGTTCGTGGGGAACCGCCTAGGAACCGTCCACACGGCCTGACACACTGCCGTGTTGGAACCCGTGTCCGACCTGTTTGTAAAGGGACTATATATTTCCTGTAGAAAAATTAGTGAAAAACTTTTGGATCATTCTGGGATTGGAGAACTGCTGAAGCCCGAAGTGGAGCATCCAAGAGAAGGAGGATTGAAGGGTATTTTGTATGTATTTTTATCTATTCATTAATCCCTTTTAATCTTGCCTTTCTCTTGGTGATTCAACTTTGTTTATTGTTTTAATTTGCATGAACTTATATTTGAACAATTTGTTAATCATGTCTCGCATGGTTTACATCAAATTTGTAGTATTTTATTCGTATGTAGGCTTACAAACAAAGACCTTAATCATAACTATGAATTTCTTATTTGTCTTACATGAATTGCAAATCTCCAGATTGAGAAATTAGATGTTTGTGATGAAATTTACATGTTCATAGTTTGGTGTGAGATCCCTTGATAATTCGAATTTCATGATCGAGAGATTTGTTATTTGGATAATTGGAATACGAATGAATGAATTCATGATATTTTAGAGATAGGATTTTGTGGGTTTATGTAATAGATAGGGTGTTTTATTCAATGCAAATTTGAGTATTGTAAATTATTCGAGAGAAAATTTACTAACTTAGATTTAGGATTTGAATTGCTCGAGAGAGAATTTGATAAATATTTATCCTTCACAATTCAACAAATTTGATAGTCTTATGCTTTCATGATTAAATAGAATTGAGTGAATGAATGAATATTTTCATGTAATTGCTCATAAGCATTCGGGTTGTTATCATGTTCAATCTTCCAATGCTGATTTATCCAATAGTCATAGTTAGGTTAATTTAGGTTAGAAATCAATTTTACTTATAGGTACGATAATAGAGTGAGGATGAGTATGAATACTTGAAATGGCCCTGTGGAATACGACATGAGATGTAGATTTCTCCTGTACTATGATTGATAGGTGCACTTGCCTGAATGTTAATTCAATCTAGCTTATGCCTATCTACATAGTTATACTAGAATATAGAATGAAATCGCATTGAGTTATTACTTGTTAGCCAAGCAATCATCAAGTTTTTGGCGCCGTTGCCGGGGATGTTTTCAATATTTCGAAAGTCTAAATTTTATTAATCTACCAGTTTTTGTTTAGTAATAAATAGTTTTAAATTAGTATTTGAATAATTATATCGCTTAATCTCTGTTTTGTAGTCTGTTAGTCTATGACCAGGGGCAAAAATTCTGGGCTAGCACCATTTCATCCTGACCCAGAATGACTTATCCATAACACTAACCTAAGGGACGTGGGAATTAATACCACAGACATTTCAAACGGACTATCAGAAGAGGAGACAGTGAACCAAGGAGAGAATCATCTGGAAAACCTAGACACCATGGCCAACCAAAATGATCAAACCATGCCTGACTTTGCTAGACCTAATCTCCAAGGAACTGGGTCGAGCATCGTTAGACCACCGATAGCTACCAATAACTTTGAATTGAAGCCTAGTGTGATACAAATGGTTCAACAGTATGTCCAGTATGATGGCTTGCAAGATGAGGATCCTAACACCCACTTGGCTGGATTCCTGGAGATATGTGACACATTCAAGATCAATGGTGTTTCCAATAATGCCATTCGATTGAGATTGTTTCCATTTTCTTTAAGGCATAAGGCGAAGCAGTGGTTGAACTCACTACCTAGAGGGTCGATTATTACTTGGGACATGATGGTTGAAAAGTTTCTGATGAAGTATTTCCCACCAGCAAAGACTGCGAAGTTAAGGAATGACATTTCTACGTTTATTCAAATGGAATCTGAATCGTTGTACGACACATGGGAACGATTCAAAGACCTTTTGAGGAGATGTCCCCACCATGCTCTACCTTCATGGCTTCAGATTCAGACCTTCTATAATGGTCTAAATTCGGCCACTAAACAGATGATTGATGCGGCTAGTGGAGGCACTTTGAACAACAAGACACCTGAAGCGGCTCAGCAGTTGATTGAAGATATGGCTATGAATAATTACCAATGGACTACCGTAAGACAAAAGCCTAGCAAGCCCGCAGGAATTTATGAAGTAGATGCCGTCACCGCCTTAGCTATTCAAGTGGAGAAGCTTCACCAAAAGATGGACAACCTCGCCTTAGCATCACCCTCCATAGCACCGCAACAATGGGACCCTTCATGCAGTGGAATGCCTGGTTGTGAACCTCAAGTTCAAGAGCATGTTGACTATATGGCCAACAATATTAGACCCCCTTTCAATCAAGCCAACAACCCATATAGTTCTACATATAATCCTGGATGGAGAAAACACCCCAATTTCTCTTGGGGAGGACAAGGAAATCAAGGGAAGCAACCCATGTTTGGACAACAACCACAGCCGGAACCAAGGAAGCCTACATTGGAAGATGTGCTTACCAAGTTCATGCAAACTACCGATGTAGCCTTCCGGAATCAAGAGGGTTCAATTCGAAACTTGGAGAATCAGATTGGTCAGCTTGCAAGGATGGTTTCTGAAAGGCAGCAAGGAACACTTCCGGGGAACACTGAGATAAATCCAAGAGAGCATGCAAAAGCCGTTCAATTGAGGAGCGAAAGGAGTTACAAGACCCAAGGCCTGCGAAGGAAGCACCCCAAATGGAGTCTAGCGGCGAAAGATCAAGCGAGATGAATGTGCAACCGATGGAGTACCAACCAGCAATACCATACCTAGCAAAGCTTAACAAGGAGCGCATGGATGCGCAGTATGGTAAATTTTTATCTATGTTTAAGCAATTACATGTCAATTTACCTTTTTTTGAAATTATTCAAATGCCTAAGTATGCTAAATTTCTTAAGGATTTAGTTTCTAATAAAAAGAAAATAGAGGAATTATCGTTAGTAATACTTAGTGAAGAATGTTCCGCTATTTTGCAAAATAAATTACCACAAAAACTTAAGGATCCCGGTTCATTTTCAATTCCATGCTTAATCGGAAATTTACAAGTCAATAAAGCTTTAGCAGATTTAGGATCAAGTTTAAATTTAATGCCTTATAAACTATATCTGAAACTAGGCCTAGGAGAACTTAGCCCGACTAGAATGAGTATTCAATTAGCGGATCGATCGGTTAAGTATCCTAGAGGAATAGTAGAGGATGTATTGGTTAAGGTAGATAAGTTTATATTTCCTGCTGATTTTATTATTCTAGATATGGATGAAAATATCGAAGTACCACTCATACTAGGTCGTTCATTTTTAGCAACATCTAGAGCACTTATTGATGTTTTTGATGGTAAATTAGTCTTGCGAGTAGGGGAAGATGAAGTCACTTTTCAAATTGGCAATACTATGAAACAATCTTTAGATAATGATGATTATTGTTATTTTTCTCATGGTGTCGATGATTTTATGACTTCTATAAATTCTAATTTTTATTATAGAGATCCTTTAGAAATTTTTATTACTAACTGTTTTCTAGAAGAAGAAAAAAATAAAGAAGTTACTGAACATTTATTTTTTCTAGATAATAGTGTTGCAATGAATAGACCGACTGAATATAGTTTGATTACTCAAGGAGATTATGAAACTCTTAAGAATAATACTAAGAATCCACCAATAGTAGAACTTAAAAAATTACCGGATCATCTTGAGTATGCTTTCTTAGGAATTAATTCTTCTTACCCAGTTATTATATCCTCTAATCTTTCCAACATTGAAAAAACTAAATTAATAACTGCATTGAAGAAATGTAAATGTGCAATAGCATGACAAATATCTGATATAAAGGGTATTAATCCTAGTTTTTGCACTCATAAAATCCTTTTGGAAGAAAACTATAAGTCTTCTATTCAACCGCAACATAGGCTAAATCCTAATATGAAAGAGGTAGTCAAGGCTGAGATTGTTAAGTTATTAGATGCTGGTATTATATATCCTATTTCAGATAGTTCATGGGTTAGTCCTGTCCAAGTAGTTCCTAAGAAGGGTGGCCTGACAGTGGTAGCAAATGATAGAAATGAATTAATTCCAACGCGAACGGATAACAAGTTGGCGTGTCTGTATAGACTATAGGAAATTAAATGATGCCACTAGGAAAGACCATTTCCCTCTTCCTTTCATTGACTAGATATTAGAACGCTTATCAGGACATTCTTATTATTATTTTCTAGATGGACTTTCTGGATATTTCCAAATTCCTATAGCACCAGAAGACCAAGAGAAAACAACATTTACTTGCCCATTCGGTACTTTTGCCTATAGACGTATGCCTTTCGGGTTATGTAATGCACCCGCCACGTTTTAAAGGTGCATGCTAGCCATGTTTAACGAGTATGTTGAAGATATCATGGAAGTGTTTATGGATGATTTTTCTGTTTTTGGCGACTCATTTAATCTATGTTTGAATAATTTAGAGAAAGTTCTTAGGAGGTGTGAGGAGATGAACCTAGCGCTTAGTTGGGAGAAGTGTCATTTCATGGTACAAGAAGGGTTAGTACTTGCCCATAAAATCTCAAGCCAATGAATCCAAGTTGATAGAGCAAAAATAGAGACCATAGAGAAATTACCACCACCAACCTCCGTTAAGGCAGTGAGAAGTTTCTTAGGACACGCGGGATTTTACCGCCGGTTTATTAAAGACTTCTCTAAAATAGCTAAACCACTTACAAGGCTTTTAGAAAAAGACACGCCTTTTATTTTTGAACAAGAGTGTCTACATGCCTTTGAGTTCTTAAAAGAGAAATTAATTAATTCTCATAATATGATCGCACCCAATTTTAGTCAACCATTTGAGATCATGTGTGACGCTAGTAGTTTTGCGGTAGGGGCTGTTTTAGGACAACACCGAAACAAACATTTTCACCCTATATATTATGCTAGCAAAACACTTAATAATGCACAGGAGAATTATACAACTACCGAAAAAGAACTCCTAGCAGTGGTATTCGCCTTTGATAAATTTAGACCATATTTAACATTGTCCAAAGTGGTAGTTTACACGGATCACTCTGCCCTTAGATATTTGCTAGCCAAAGCGGAAGCAAAGCCTTGTTTAATTCGTTGGGTTCTTCTGTTGCAAGAATTTGATTTAGAAATTAGGGATAAACGAGAAGCGGAAAACTTAGCGACAGATCATCTTTCACGTTTAGAAAATCCACTACGATCAATGTTAGATGAATCTGAAATTTCTGATACATTTCCTGAGGAATCACTATTTGCCATATCTACAAATATACATCTAGATTATCCATGGTTTGCAGATTATGCAAACTATCTTGTGGCTAAGGTCCTTCCAAAAGACTTTTCATATCAGCAGAAAAAGAAATTTTTCTCTGATTTGAAATATTACTTTTGGGAAGACCCATTTCTTTTTCTGATATGTGCAGATTCTGTTATACGAAGTTGTGTATCAGCAGAGGAGGGTTGGAAGATTTTGGGGCAGTGTCATTTAGGCCCTGCTGGTGGTCACTATGGAGCGAATCGCTCTGCGAAAAAGGTTCTTGATTCTGGTTTTTATTGGCCCCTTCTATTCAGGGATGCCCAAAGGTATGTGCTTTCATGTGATTCTTGTCAGAAAGCAGGTAATATTTCTAAATTACATGAAATGCCACAAAAATTTATTCTTGAATATGAAGTATTTGATGTGTGGGGTATTGATTTTATGGGTCCATTTCCAGTTTCCTTTGGGAATAAATATATTTTAGTAGCTGTAGATTATGTATCGAAGTGGGTTGAAGCACAAGATTTGCCTACTAATGATAGTAGGGTAGTAATCCGATTTTTAAAATCTTTATTTGCACGATTTGGCACACCACGTGCACTTATTAGCGATAGGGGTTCACATTTCTGTAATTTACAGCTAAATAAAGTATTAGAAAAATATGGAGTTACACATAGGATAGCCACTCCTTATCATCCGCAAACTAGTGGTCAAGTTGAAGTTTCTAATAGAGAACTTAAGAGGATCCTAGAAAAATCTGTAGAAGGGAATAGGAAGCAGTGGTCTAGGAAACTTAACGATTGTTTGTGGGCTTATAGGACTGCCTTCAAAACACCTATAGGGACCACCCTCTTTAGATTAGTCTATGGTAAATCTTGTCATCTACCTATAGAATTAGAGCATAAGTCGTATTGGGCAATACGTTCTTTGAATTTTGACACTAGTTCTATAGGGGAGAAACAGAAACTTCAACTTAACGAATTAGATGAGTGGAGAACTATGGCCTATGAGAACTCCAGGATTTATAAGGAGAAGACCAAGCTATTTCATGACCGTCATCTTCGCAAACCCAAGACATTTCAAAAAGGTGACTAAGTCCTCCTTTTTAATTCTAGACTGCGTTTATTCCCTAGGAAATTAAGGTCTAAGTGGTCCGGACCCTTTAAGGTTAAAGAAGTCTTTCCCTACGGCACAGTCGAGCTAACTCACCCTGAAAAGGGAGATTTTAAGGTTAATGGACATCGATTTAAGCCTTATTATGGTGAGCTTCCTAGAGACTTCACTTGTCTAGAGACCTGTCTCCGTCTAGATTAGGTTTATGTTAAAGTAATAACTATAGAAAGTATTTCTTATTTATAAAAATTTTTTAGTATAAGTCTAGTAAACTTTAATGAAAAAAAAAATTTCTGTAAAAAAAAAAAAATTTTTTTTTAGGAGGAATGCAATTTTGGAGGATCACACGGGTCACCACATGCCCGTGTGGGTAGCCGTGTACTTGACACAGCCTCAGGCCCAGCCGTGTGAATTAATTCCGAAAAAGGGCGATTTTTCCCGAGAACAACACAGGTTTACACCAACCTGTGTGTCTAGCCGTGTCGCTTCGCTCGACGATCGTCGAGAACGCTGTGTCGAGACATCCAACACGCCCGTGTCGGGTGACATACGACCGTGTAGCCTACCAACCCGTGTATTATTAATACGCCGTGCCAGCTCAGACACGGGTCGACACACGGCCGTGTCGGGGCCCGTGTCCACCTGCCGCGCTGTCCCCTGTCAGTTTGACCGAACGGCCCCCCAAAGCCCGTGTTTCACGAGGCCAAGATTCCTCAACACGGGTACGCACACACCCGTGTGCGCACCCGTGTTCGCCTACTATATATAGGGGTCGTGTCTTTCCTTCCTTTTCATCCCCAGAGTACAGCAAAGCCTCCCGCTTCTTCCAATACCAGAGCTCAATTCGAGTATTCCTTGCCCCCAAAACTCGCGGATTCACCTCTACACAATCGTCCCTCCTTGATCATGTCGTCCGGAAGAAGTCAAGGCGGTCGCCGTTGCCGACCGGAGCTACAAGTGTCAACGGAGAGGCGTGATGCCGCTGCTCCGCTAGTATTCACCGACCCAGCGCACACCGCCCGCTTCAACCGCCTACAATCAAAGAAATTTCAAGATATCCGCACGATTGATTGGAGCGTGCTTGAAGAAATAAATTTAACTGGGGATGTCAGGGCATTAATATCTATAACGGGTTGGGGGCAGTTCTTTGCGATAGAAGAATTAGGTTTTAAGGAACTCACGTTAGAGTTCCTGTCCTCGTTTTATTTCAATTTTCGGCCTAACTTCATTGATACGCCGCCGCACGCGCCCGAGGGGGTAATTTCGTTTCGAGTGGGCGACACCTTTTATACACTCACCATGCTCCAGTTCACCAGTATCTAGGGGTGTATGAGGATTCATTCCTCTTTAGTGCTGCCTACCCCGAGCTCCATTTCGACCTCCCCTCTCGCGATATGGCCGGCGGTATCTGGCGTCAGCCTTCTTTTGACACTAGCACCTATGAGGCCAAGCGATCTAAGGCCTCTAAGTTGGTTTCACCCGCCCTCCATTACATTCACCATCTCCTTAGCCACACATTGAGCGGCCGGGGCGAAAGCTCCGGTGTTGTCAGTCGACAGGACCTACTGTACCTCTACAGCATGTCTTCACGTTATCCTCTGCACCTCGGTTTCCTACTCGCCTAGTTCATCCTCCACCAGGCCGACACCCCCCGCATAGGGTCTATTTGTGTAGCACCCTACATCACTCGCCTGGTGAAGAACATGGGCATATTCTCAGCCCTCCCCCAGATGACAGTGGTCGCGAAGACCGTGCCCATCACGATGGCCAGTCTTTGCTCCCTCCTGCCTTGTCACCGCCCGTCAGGGCCGGGGAGGCGTCACATATGCTATTGCGAGGCGTGGGCCGCAAGTGCAGGATGACAGTGATGACGAGGTGGATCCTGACCTCGATGTGCCTTTGGTACCTCCGCCCCATTCCACTTATGCTCATGGCGAGTCTTCTACTGCACCCCCTCCACCTCGTTCACGGTATTCGCGTGGGAGTTTCGACAGTTCTTCGACACCGAGCTCTCGTCGCGCCTACAGCATATTGAGGAGTCGCAGCAGCGGACCGAGGCCCTCCTCATCCAGATTAGAGACCACCTAGGGATCGCTCCTCGCCAGCCGACAGCTCCAGCCCCGCCTTCCTTCCCTGACGATACGACCGACCACCCCGCATACTTCTGATGTGTCTCTCTGTCGTGTTATCTTTATGTATTGTGTCTTGTACTATTTCTTATATCAGTGTATTTAGTTCTTTTAGCTATTGTATATCAGTGCATTTCATTACAGCTCCTGTTTCATTACTGTGATCTTCTACTTTTTATGATAGCAGTTTTTTTTTTCTTTTTCTTATTTCTTCGTGAAATTACTCTCTGTCCGCTCTTTCCATTGCACTGAGGACATTGCAAATTTTAAGTCTGGGGGTGGAATGGCTGTTCACGTAGTTACAATTGATTCTAATTTGCTTATCATAATACTCAAGTTTGTTATACCCCCTACAAATTTTTGTTTGATCCTTTAAGCTCTCATTAATTAATTCATTTGGGATTATAACTATCTAATTTAACTTCGCACATTGATAAAAATGAATTGATGTAGACTCATAGAGTGTTCAACTTTGTTGATTCGTAATTAAGCATAGAAATTCATTAGCTTAATTTTCTCTATATAATTTACTTTTAAGATTAATCCTCTATATTATTAACTATCAATCAATCTATTTTAGAAAATATACTTATCTATAATAATGTGAGTCGATGAGTGTAACATTTTTTTATAATTTGGTATTAGGGAATCAAAATGAAAAATACTCTCTATTGATGTCCAGAACTTATCCTCTAGTGATCCTCAAAACAGTATATAGGTTAATTAGTAAGGGCGGAAATGACTTAGGCCCCATATTGGATAGCTTGAGCCTTGTAAACCCAAAACCTTTAACATGATACCCTTGCACACGCAATTTGAACCTAATCCCCATCCTTTTGATGCTCTACCACCAAAATTCACCAAGGCCAAATCCTTACCTATTAGCACACCTATCATTGAGACCTTCTTGGAATGAGTTTGTTCATAGTGATATGTGGCCTGAGTGTGTGTACACTTGCACCCACTTCCCTACTATGAACCCAAAGCCTAAAAGAAAAAAGAATACATAGTGATATGTGGCCTGAGTGTGTGTATATTTGCACCCACTCGGAATGATCCCTACTATGGCCCCTTGGTTAAGAAAAATAAAAGTTTGGAGTATCTTTCAAAAAAATAAAAAAATATGGGAAGTAGGCTAATTGCAAAGTATGGGGTGCTTTTATAACATCGATATATGTTAAGGTATATACCAACAAAAGGCTCAATCGTGATTTAGGTGTGGAAAACCCATCGCATTTATCTTTGATTACCTCGCCTATAATCTTCTATCCTAAGCCAAAAAGACTACACCATCATACAAGTCCTAAGGATCCGACCTTACTGAGTCTAACTAAGTGTTGTGGAGAGGACGTAAAAAGGGTAAGCTCGTGACCGTCAATATGGGTACTTATAAGTTTTGGAATACTAATACGTATCTTATAGAGATTGTTATTTTCTTCTCATATTTGTTATAGATGACTATACTCTTATTTCTAAAAATGAGTGAGAGATAGTTAACAGATATATTGGAAGAATTTTAAGACTATATTATATTTAGAAAAGTCTGCTAAACTATTTCCTATGCGACTACATCATCAAAGTTCTCTTAAATTCATCGCAACCAGTGTGCGGAGGCAAAATTATTTAATGGTAACTCAAGTGTTTGAATTAGTTTGCTTAGGGACAAGCAAACATCTAAGTCTGGGGGTATTTGATGAGTGCGATTATGATAGGCTTTTTACTATCATAATTGTAATCATGTCTGCTATTCCTACCTCATTTTGTAGTAATTTCGCAAGAAAAGTCAAAGAATTGTTTTATCATGATTAGGAGAGCACAGTTAGGATCTTTGTTACTCCTTATATTGAAGTTATCTAATTTATTACGTCACTTTTGTATGCAGGTAGCGCTAACCAGTGGAACTAAAAGTCTTGGAGCAAACAGAGGAGTTCACGGAGTCAACATGGCTGATGACAGGACAAAAATTTGGCGCACACGGGTGGACACACGGCCGTGTGCCTACCCGTGTCCTATGCACCCTGGAGCTGAAGAAATTGGATGCAGGAGAAAGAGACTCACACGGGTAGGAACACACCCGTGTGCCTACCCGTGTCATATTTGAACACGATTGCCGACCAACCCGTGTCTGAAGAACGTGAAGACCCACACGGCCGTGTCAGTGCCCGTGTCATTTGACACGGCCCACTGTCAGACACGCCTGTTCGTGGGGAACCGCCTAGGAACTGTCCACACGGCCTGACACACGGCCGTGTTGGAACCCGTGTCCGACCTGTTTGCAAAAGGACTATATATTTCCTGTAGAAAAATTAGTGAAAAACTTTTGGATCATTCTGGGATTGGAGAACTACTGAAGCCCGAAGTGGAGCATCCAAGAGAAGGAGGATTGAAGGGTATTTTGTATGTATTTTTATCTATTCATTAATCCCTTTTAATCTTGCCTTTCTCTTGGTGATTCAACTTTGTTTATTGTTTTAATTTGCATGAACTTATATTTGAACAATTTGTTAATCATGTCTCGCATGGTTTACATCAAATTTGTTGTATTTTATTCGTATGTAGGCTTACAAACAAAGATCTTAATCATAACTATGAATTTCTTATTTGTCTTACATGAATTGCAAATCTCTAGATTGAGAAATTAGATGTTTGTGATGAAATTTACATATTCATAGTTTGGTGTGAGATCCCTTGATAATTCGAATTTCATGATCGAGAGATATGTTATTTGGATAATTGGAATACGAATAAATGAATTCATGATATTTTAGAGATAGGATTTCGTGAGTTTATGTAATAGATATAGTGTTTTATTCAATGCAAATTTGAGTATTGTAAATTGTTCGAGAGAAAATTTACTAACTTAGATTTAGGATTTGAATTGCTCGAGAGAGAATTTGATAAATATTTACCCTTTACAATTCAACAAATTTGATAGTCTTATGCTTTCATGATTAAATAGAATTGAGTGAATGAATGAATATTTCATGTAATTGCTCATAAGCGTTCGGGTTGTTATCATGTTCAATCTTCCAATGCTGATTTATCCAATAGTCATAGTTAGGTTAATTTAGGTTAGAAATCAATTTTACTTATAGGTACGATAATAGAGTGAGGATGAGTATGAACACTTGAAATGGCCCTGTGGAATACGACACGAGATGTAGATTTCTCCTGTACTATGATTGAAAGGTGCACTTGCCTGAATGTTAATTCAATCTAGCTTATGCCCATCTACATAGTTATACTAGAATGTAGAATGAAATCACATTGAGTTATTACTTGTTAGCCAAGAAATCATCATACATCGAATCAAGTTTTGGAATGTTGAATCATCTATAACACTCACAATTATATTCTTGTCCCTTTTGTCAATTGTGTCCAGAAAAATCTCATTCTTGGTCATCTAAGAGTATTGCTTTGGCACTCTTTGATGAGCATCAATGACAGAGACCTTCATGTGGATGAAAGGTCCCTCTTCAATAGTGATATATATTCTCAGGTCAGAGACTTCTATAAAGAGCTTGACCCTTTACTTCCGGATTCTAAAGGTTTCTTTTCTGCAGATGGGTAACTTCATAGAGCTCAACTTCTTATAGCTCTCACTAAATGTCATGGTGTCTAGACTTTTAATACCCTTGAGGATCTTGTTCAGCTATTAAACCTTTTTTGAATAACCTACCTTTGATACCACTTGAAAGATTATAATAGTCTAATCACCTAGAGGACGGGTGAATATGTGTTTGAAGTTTTTAGTCTTTTTATATTTTATGAGTTAACTACTACGGTTAATCAAACACAATCCACCACAAAAAAAACATATAGAGATTTATAGTGGTTCCTCAGTTATGGGCACTCTCACTTTCCCACTCCAGTTATCTAACAGTGTGTTAGACTCGGCCAACTCCTCCAATATCTCGGATCAAATATCTTATAACTTAGAGTCCTTGACTTCTACAACTCATGAACAAAACCAGGTCCTCTTCCTCAGATCCTATTCTTGGATCCTACCTTAGGTGCTCAATAACAACCCTACCTTAGAGTGATAACACTTATACAACTCTGATTCAGCAGATGAATCCTACCTAAGGCCTTCACAAGACCATATCTTAGGCTTCCAGCAAAGCCCTACACTCAAGACTTCAACACAAGCCTACACTCAGACTATTAGCACAACCCTACCCTCAGATCTCAAGGAGATCTTATAATAATAGAAATAAATATGTTTGTTACAAAGATTAGACTCAATCAAGATAGTACAGTTGAGGCTTTGAGTCTTTTTATTCTTTACTATGTAAAAACACTTCTTCAGAATCAGCACCTGATCAACAATAGATTTATCTTGATAACAAGATCAGTGTTGAGCTTCCGTATGAGTTGAAGTCTTCTTGATCTCTAGAACGAAGGCTTTCTTTGTTATTGATGTCTAACTTCTTTAGAAAGCTAGCTTTGCTGATAACAGAGTATACTTTTGTATTACTCATTGATGGCCAGCTAGCTCAGCTTTCCAAATTGACAAGATTTCATAAGGATTTTAACAATGTTAGGGTTTAATGTTTACTTAGTAATATCACTATGTAAGGTTCAAACGCACAATGATATTTTACTTAGAATGATCTTCTACTTTGCTTTGAGTGTCATCACTATGATATCATTGTGTAAGTGTTGCACACACAATGGTATTGTACTTAGAGTGAAATTTTGCTTTACTTTGAGTGTGATCATAACGATATCATTATAGGAGTATTGCACACACAATGATATTGCACTAAGAGTGTAATTCTTCTTTCCCTTGAGTGTGATCATGGTGATATCATTATGTCAGTGTTTCATACACAATAGTATTAGAATTGAATATAATTTCTACTTTATCAGACTTACCCTTGCCATTAGCTCCAACATATTCTATGTCATGAGAGCCAACTTCATGTCCTTTGAATACTATCATGAAGCCCAAATTTCCCAGGATTGTTGAAACCAAAAACTGGCTTCTGGGCAGTCTGAACCCTTGGGGAAGTGGTGATCGCACACTTACTTTGCCTAGTTAGCTTGGCTGACTGAAGACTTAGAACTTAAAATTGACCCGAGGTTCCAGTATGGAGGTCCTAAAGGCATTGACAGAACAAGCTATACTCAACGCCAAGGAACAGAAGGCTTTGACAGCATGATCTCTACTCAATGCCTGGCGGAAGGCGTCGACTGTACTTGCCTCACTCAACGCCAGGGAGTTGAAGGCGTTGTTAGAACAAGCTACACTCAATGCCATGGAACAGAAGGTGGCGACAGCGTGAGCTGCACTCAATGGGGAGAATACATGATCAACTCGCCATCCAACTAGGCAGACGCGTCTTGCCCCTTGCAGCTTGCCTCTCTCCTTAGGCGAGCGCGAGCCATTCTCCAGCATCCCGCCTGCTCCTTACACGGAGGCGTGCCGGCGTAGGTTACTTGGGCTCGCGCGGGCTGGTTCTAGCTAGTTCGCGCGGTTCGCTCGCCCTCTCTGACGGGAGCGAGCCGGCCATCCTCTAGGCTCATCCGCCTACTGCACCAATGCAGACCAGTTATCCTCGCTCGGTTGCATGCTTGGTGGACCCACTCGGCAAACACGGGGGTTGTACAAAATCCCCGCACTTTTTGAGCTTTGCGAAAGCTCGAAAAGAATCATCCAACCCCACGTGTTCGTTGAGTGGTTGCTGAGCTAGAGGGAATCTTTTGGTAGGTCCCCCTTCTGGCTAGCTATATATACACCGCCAGGTACAAGGGAATTCCCCGTTCTTCCTCTTCTCTTTTTCTTGCGAACTACTATAGCTGAGAGATGCCCATATCATAAGAAATGCATGCCTGCCTAGCGGCCGTGAGGGAAAGAACGCGGGCGTAGGTCATTGATGCTGCCCCTTGGCTGGCGTAAGGGTCACTCAGCCCCACCTTCAGGCCGAAGAAGGCGAATATGATCAGGCGATCCCCCCAAACGATGCCCCCGCATCTAGTCAAGTGGCTGGTGCCGAGGCCCTCCCTGAGGTATGCGGGCCGATTGCTTGATCTTGTCGTCATTCCGATTTTGACTTCTCCTTCGCAGGATGCACCTCGCGAGGATGGAGACAGGGGAATGGAGCCGAGGTACTCCTCCCCGCCTGAATTCGAGCGGGTTGACAGCCCCTCGACTACGGGGCCTGCCCTTCCCGTGGTCCCGATCGCTCCTCTTGCGACCACTGGTGAGCCCTCGAATTTTTCTCCGCTTCCCTGCTTGTTCGCTCCTCACCTGATCCTCTGCTGCTGCTTCCATTGCAGGGGCAGCCGACTTGCCCTCGCAGGTTCCTCTATTGCCAATCCGCCCCGAGCGCGGAAAGACCTTTACGGCTCTTGAAAGCGGACTCTTCTAGGGCCAGCCAAGTTCTTCCCGCCTGCAAATCGGTGTGGGAGATGTGCCAATCCTGGGTGAGTTTGTGCGCTTACCCTCTTATGATGTTCTGTCTTCCTTTTTTGATCTTCCTTGTTTCCACAGGTTTTAATGTGATATCATCCCCCCGATGTCGACATCAGTAAGGAGTACCCGCCTCTCCCTTCTGCGGACTGCATCTCTGAATACCTGGGCGATCCGTAGGATGTCGAGGAGATGAAGAGGCAGGTGACTAGGCTATTCCAGAAGCACTCCTTGATGATGCAGGGGGTTTGCGACAGGGTGGATGAGGACAAGGCTGAGGCGGAGGAGCGATTCGCGATCCTAGAGAGCGTGAGGTGCCCATAGGACGGTGATGGGACAGGTCGACCAGGCCAGTAGGAACCGTTGGCGGTACGTGAGTACTTCTACCCTCACTTACCGCCTCGTTCTGGGGTGCGAGGGAGGGGTAGGTGGAAATGGATTCAATGCTGAACTACCCACCCCTTCCTAGCGGTCAGCTTGCAAGCCCTGATCGCACCTATTCCTCGAATCAGCCCACACGTCACAACTACGATCTTCATTGTTTTCTTTTCCGGCGTTCCGAACTTGTTTATTGTTTTAAACAGCTCGCCCACTAACGAGTTTATGTTTGTATATTATTTCTCTTCCTGTGGCTGGTAACTGATTAGCTTTACTTAGGCGAATGAGGGAGAGCCGCCCTTGCTCGCCTACCCCCTCCGCAGGCAGGCGCGAGCCTACTTGGCCTGCTCGCCTCTCTAGCGGACTCGAGCCAGAAGGGTTCGCTCTCTACTTGGGCGGACACGGGTTAGCACGGCTCGCTCGCCCCTTGGGCCGACGCGGGCCTAGTTCTACTCACTTGCCACATGGGCAGACATGGTCCAGCGCGACCCGCTTGCCACTTCCCTGTGGCCATGTAGCTTTTGCAGGGCTATGCGGGCTTGGAAGTTGAATCGTCGGGGCACATTTTACTATCTGCACATTTCTCGTCGATGGGATGTTTTACCGCACTTTATTTTTCTATAAATAGGCCACGTTCCTACTTTCCACCTACTGCTTTTACATCTTTCCGCGTCTTCTCCATTCCTGCGACTCTCAGCCCGCCTTTTCTCATGAGAACTTCGGCGTCCCGCTGACTTAATATACCATGAGATGGGAGGCAACGACGACGATGCTGAGGGAAGGGGCAAGTGCGTATGAACCTTCTCTGACTACCCTTTCGTCTCTGCAACCACCATTGAGGGTGAGTTCCACACGGTAGTCGGTGACTTCATCATGCCCAGGTTTGTGGCGAGGCGACCCGGGGAGGAGGAGAAAATCAATGACATCTCAGGAGAGGAACTCGTCATACCCATTGCTCACTTTAATGCGGGCCTCCAACTCCCCCTATGGACCAAGGTTCGCCAAATTCTAAAGTACTTTGAGGTCTTCCTCGGCCAGATGACCCCCAATTCGATAGCTGTCGTGGTCAGGTTCACCTGCTTCTTGTGTGAAGAGCGGATCGAGTTCAGCCTCACGGTCTTTCGCAACCTATTCTTCTTCCGAGCAAACATGGATGGAACCACCTACTTATCCAGCAATCATGTGAAGGTGCGGGAGAAGGTAAACAAGAGCCACAACTGGCTGAGAAAATTTGTCTTCATCATGGGAGACTTCGGCAACGTCTGATTCTCACTGGTCCAACTCAGCGAGGCGAGCTACCGCCCCCGAGACTGAGGAGGCCATGAAGCCGAGCTCTGTGGGTTCTTCAAGGGGAAGAACTTCGAGGTCGCGTTCCTCCGAAGGAACGTCGACTCCCGTGCCACCGTCCCGCCTGGGGGAGGTAAGCTACTCGCGCCTGAGTCCCTTTTACTTAACCCTTTACTTTGTTCTAACTTTCCTCTCGTAGGTGAACAAGACATCCCTCTGCACCCTCCTTACGAGAGTGCGTGAGTCACTCCTGGAGAGCTCGCTCGTGTCGAGGCAGCGGCTGCCACGCATCGTGAGGCTCCAGCTCTCGCATCCCAGAAACGGGTCACCCGCAATCAGCATCCTCCACCCCCGCCATCCAAGAAGTCGAAGACTGCGAGCGGCGCACCTCACGCATCCCTGAAGAAAGGTAAAGCCCCTATGGGTCAGTAGCCTGAAGCTGCTGCCACCCCGGATGCTTCGATCGGCATGCCTCCTGGCGAGGAGGCCAATACCTCCAAGCCGCGTGAGCAGGCGTCAGTGCCGAGGGGGCACCGCAACTTCGGCTATGGAGGGCGATACATGGACGAGCTCGACGAGCCCCTACATCAGCGGGACAAAGAGGCGAACCGGCCCTCCATCTAGGACTATTAACAAATTGTATAGTTCGTGAATAATTTGAGATTCGATTCGTGAAGATTCGATAAATATTCGTAAATTTCGAATTCGAATCCAGATTCGAATCCAAATTCGGATTCGAATAATTTTCGAATCCGAATCCGAATAAGTTTATCCCGATTCGAAGTATTCGCGAATAGTTCACGAATAGTAAAATTACTTAAATAAAATTATATATATTTAATAAAATTATATATATTTAATAAAATTATATATTTAATTATTCCTAATAGAAAAATTTAAATTCGAATTCGAATCCGTGTTCGAATCTGATTCGAATATTAATTTGAACCCGAATTCGAATCCAACATTTCATATCAAATTCGAATCCGAATCCAAATCCTAATATTCGAACGAATCCGAACTGAATCTGAATCTCTGCATTATATGTGAATTTTGGATTCGCTTGAAGGGATATTCGATTTGATTCGGTTCGTGAACATCCCTACCTCCATCTCAACCCTGCTGCCGAGTTAGTTAGAGCAGGATACCATCAACGGGAAGGCCTATGCCTTCTCCCTTGGCCTCTACACGCGGGAGGACGCTGTGGTTTTGATGAGGAGGTCGCGCGAGTCCTAGTGCATGAGAGCATGCGTGTTGGGTCTATTGATCCCAATATCCCAGATTTGTAAGAAGTCAAACGGGTCAATGACATACACACATAATGTATTTGATGTGTGCTTTAGTTCATGCATGCAGGTAGTCCATGATTGGACAAGTAAAGAAAAATGAGTTGGGTAGTAAAGTCAAATTTCGTTGAACTCAGCTCAGAGTTCGTCGAACTCAACTCGCTGATCGTCGAGCTCAACTCAGCATAAGCTTAAGAACTCAAGATACAAAATTCGTCGAACTTAGCTCGAAGTTCGTCGATCTCAGGTTACAGTTCGTCGAGCTCAGCCCAACGCTTGTCAAGCTAAAGCAAAAGAAAAATTGACTAAGGCAAACAGCGCGGAGACCGCTGAGAAGATCAAAGTTCATCGAGCTCAGTTTACGGTTCATTGAGCTCAGCTCAAAGCTTGTCAATCTAAAGCCAGAAAATTTGTCTAAGGCAAAAGCGCTGAGACCGCTGAGAAGAAGGCGTTGAGACCGCTAAGACAGCTGAGATAGCTGAGAAGATAACATTGAGACAGCTGAAGACAACTAAGAAGATGAGTTGAGACAGCTGAGACAGCATAGACAATATTGGCTGGAAATTTTCTAAGTCCAGAAGCGTTGAGTTAAGCAGGTTCACTCAACGCTTCTAAATAACGCAGGAAACGCTGAGATAGTTAAGAGGTAAATAACTGAGACAAAGTTAGCTGGATTTTTTTTCTAAGTCCAAAAGCGTTGAGTGAAGCAGGTTCACTCAACACTTCTAATGAAGAAGGAAGCGCTGAGATAGTTAAAAGCAAAAAAACGTTGAGACCGCTGAGACAAAATCGCTGAGACAAAACCACTGAGACAGTTAAAGTGTAAAAACCGCTGAGACAACAGATAAGAAGAAAGTGCTGAGACAAAGGCTTATCTCATCTAATAATAAAAAACCGCTGAGACCGCCGAGACAAAACTGCTGAGACAAAGCTAGGGAATTTTCTAAGTCCAGAAGCGCTGAGAGCCAAGGCTGATGGCGTTGAGTGTATTAACACCACTCAATGCTTAATGATATTCAAGAAAATTTTCTAAGTCCAGATGTTGATGACCACTGCTGATGTCATCAAAGTCAAAATTGCAGGAAGCCGTTGCGGGAAAGCTGCTGCAACGCCGAAAGATGTTTTATCACTTTCTGATGGAGTTGGCACTAACCAATCCTTGGTGGGCACACATACCTTGGTGCCGTTAATTCAAATCAACGCATATAAAATGAGAAACAATAAAGAGATTAGGATTAACAAATCAAACGAACGAAAAGAGAAATTGATAGAGGCGTCTGGACATTTACTTCCGATCAAGCATGAAAGCTGAAGTCCAGCCAAGATAGCCTAAAGGCAAAAAAGGATAGCTGAAGCTCTTCAAGCTCAGCAAGGTTATTCTCTACAGAATAGTTTAGCTGATTCATCTCATCAGCAAGGTGGTAGCTGCTCATCTGTACAGCAGGAAAAAGTGATAGCTGTAGAAGAAGGCTGATTCCTTCTATAGCAGGTGAGCTGGACTAAAATCTGCTCTGTCCAGTAAAGTTGACTCAGAGTTATTTCTCTGAGTCAGTTATTTTAATTTCTTCATTCACTGTATTTATTTCCTGTAGGATTCAGGTTTCCTGAATCTGAGTGTAGGGAACTTTATGCATAAGGTAGGTGACAAATTTATCACTGAGGTAGGTGCCCTGTTGGGGCACTGAGGTAGGATCCAAGTGAGGATCTGAGCTGTAGGGCTTAAGTGCCTGAGGTAGGAGAGTGCTACTCTCTAAGTGTAGGGTCTTTGTGCCTGAGGTAAGTGACAAGCTTGTCACTGAGCTGTATGTTCCTGGAGGGGCACTGATGTAGGTACCTGGAGGGGTACTGAGTTGTAGGAGTGTTGCAGCACTCTGAGAGTATGTTGGATCCCTAGTTGGATTTGGGCTAGGTTCACTAAGCTAGGATGTTTGACCCAACATGTATAGCCAGGGTCATGTATGAGTTCTAGAGTATAGGCCATGTCCTTAGAGCCAACACTACATGGACCAGCCATCAACAGACTGCAGAAGACTCAAGACTTAGAGAAATTTCAAAGACTCAGAAAATGATTTCTACGTTCGTCGAACTCAGGTCGACGATAGTCGTGCTCAGCTCGACGAACTCAAAGAAAATTCTCTGAGCTGAGCTCGACGAACTTGGTTCTCAGGTCGACGATTTATGGACACTATACTTCAACATTCTAAGTCTAGAATTCTTCTCATTAAACTCCAATCAATAAAGTTAGAATATCAGCTCGACGAACTTGGATCTTAGGTCGACGATCTCTGGGTATTCTACTTCAACATCTTATTCCAGAAACATCTAAGTATTCTAAGTCCAGGGTCACAATCCAGTCGACGAACTCACCTTCTCAGCTCGACGAACTTAGACTATAGTCTTGGCAAGATTTATCAAGTAGCAGTTAGAAGCTCTCAGCTCGACGAACTAGTTCTCAGGTCGACGAACCCAGTTCTGAGGTCGACGATTTTTGGACACTATACTTCAACATTCTTAAGTCCAAGAAACATGAAATTCTGAACTCCAGTCGACGAAGTTATACTCTCAGCTCGACGATCTTGATGCACAAAATTGGCAAGGGTCTAGAGAAAGCAGTTATCAGTTCTTAGGTCGACGATCTTGGATCTCAGCTCGACGAACAACTATTATCTGGTCGACGAACTTGACTTCTCAGCTCGACGAACTCTGGATCCAGGTCGAAAAATTCTGTTCTCTGCTCAACGATTTCTGTGAAGTTCCAGACTTAGAAATTTCCCTCCCTCTGTCCATTTTCTATTGCAATAATTCTTGAGTAATCAATGTTTAAATATTCTCTGAATATTACCGTTAAAAGCAAGCATTGATTACGATCTTCATCAGGATTATTACTTGCCGCTTTTCAATAGGACAGTTGGGGAAATCAATCAATGCAAATATTCTCCAGGCCATCAATATTGAATGAAGGAAGAAATTCAAAATTCGGAAGGAAGATTACACAAAAATATAAAAAGGATTTTTCATTTTCTTCCTTTAGAGCAGTAAGCACACACAAGACAGTAATAAGGGTTTTCTTCCTTCTTCTCAGGAGAACATGCAGAGCACAATAGAGTAACAACAATCATACAGTAACAGAGAACAAGAATCCCTAGCCCTTGACCAGAGAAAGAACAACAAGCTGAAGAAGAAGAAGAACAATCATTTAAATCAAGAGTCTTCTTCTGTCTTCATCCCAGGATTCCTCAAAGGACAACAATTACTATATCAGTCAAGAAGCACCTTGATACCTGCTGATCAAGGCTGAAACACTGAAGGCCTACTCACCCTGAAGCAAAGCTTCATCCTTCCTGAACAAATCTATATCTCAGGGGAAGCTGTGTTAAAATCAAGATCCACTAAAGTCTTCTCAGTTGTAGTTGAGAAAGAGAAGACATAATCACTCTCTCATCCCCCACTGTATAAAGGGTTCTTAACTCCCTTCAAAAGTTATTCCTGGTTGCAAGTCACCTGATCAAAAGACTTGAGGATTGGTTTTTGAACACCTTATCAAAAGCTCATTGGTGGCAGTCACCTGATCAAAAACCTGAGTGGATTCCTACCAGGGTGGTAGAAGGGTGGATGTACCCAGGTTGGGGAACCACTATAAAATTCTTATGTTGTCTGATTGCACTTTTTCTTTTGTTCTTACTGTGGCTGTGTGGCTTAGGTTTGCTGTGCTTGTGATAGTTTGTACCTGTGATAAATTATTTTATTTTAGGACTAAGTTTTTTTTATATACAACAAAAGTTTTCTAAGTTTTTTAGGATACTCTATTCACCCCCCCTCTAGAGTATTTCAGATCTAACCATTACTTTCAATTGGTATCAGAGCTAGTTTCCTTTGGTTGTACAAGTTAACCCCTTGAACCAAAAGATCCTGTATTAGATCTGACCTTTACTTCTATTAAGTTTATATTCACAGCATGACACAGAACAAAGACTATGCAAGCACCAGACCTCCAGTGTGCAACCTAAATAGGTTTGCCATCTGGAAGGCAAGAATAAAATTATATATGAATTCTATTGATGAGGATATCTACAATTCCATCTTGACAGGTCCTCCTCAAGCTACTGCCTCTACATCTATAGCAGCTTCAAGCACCAATGCAGTTCCACCACTTGAGTGGACTGAAGCACAAAGGAAAGCCAAGGTTGCTGATGCCATGGCCATGAACATTCTGGCCCAAAAAATGTCTGATGGCATTTTCCAAAAAGTGGCATAATGCACATCAGCCAAGGCCATTTGAGATTCCCTTAATCAAATGGTGGCTGGATCTACTGATGAAAGAAAAGACAGAAGATCCAATCTCGTATCACAATATGAGAACTTCAAGAAGGAGGAAGCAGAATCTGTTGCAGATATGTACAGCAGGCTGAGCTCAATCATCAATAAGCTGAAGACCTTGGACAAGGACATCACCCTCACTAAGGTGAATGATAAAATCCTCATGTGCTTACCAAGCTCATGGGATTCAAGGATTTGGCCAATCAAGGAGGCCAAAAGATTAAATGAGATTTCCACTGAATCTCTTTTAGGAAAGCCAAGTCCTATGAGAAGCTCATTAAATCCAGAGAAGCAGCAGAGCAAAGGACACCTCCACTAGCCAGGAAGGAACACAACCTGGAATTCAAGGCTGCTGAAGAGACAGAAACTTCAACAATGAATGAAGAGTTAATGAGTCTGCTTGCCAAAAGATTCTATAAAATGGCAAGGAAAGACTTCAGGAAGAGGTCATCCAGGCAGGATGACAAGCCAAGGTATGACAAAATCCCTACTAAAGAGTTAGTTCATTTTGGCTGTAGGAAACCTGGAAACTTCATCTCAGAGTGTCCAGAGAATCAGAAGAAAGAGAAAAGAAGAGAGAAGGATACAAGAAGACAACAAAGTTTAAGACCTTCCCTCAGCAAATACAAGAAGAAGGAAAAAGGCTTTGCAGCTGAATCCTGGAGTGAAACTGAGGATGAATCCACATCTTCCAGCTCCAGTGAAGATGAAGAAGAGGCAAGGGCCAAGGAAGTATGCCTCATGGCTATAGATGCCTCCAGAAGTCAATCAGATGAAGAAGAATCTGAAAATAAAGAAGCTTCAGAAACAGAAGCTGATCGGGTACTTTTGTCTTTTGATTATAATTCTGATGCTTTCAAATTTGAATTTAAAACCATGTGTATTGATTTAATAAACTCTGAAAAGGAAATCAAAACACTTAGGGAAAGACTAGCTAATTAAGAAAATATAATTTCTGAAAACACTAAGCTGAAAGATGAACTTACACTAGCTAATGAACAAATCATTGCTTTAAAAACAGAGCTATGTGAGGCCAAACAACTTGAAGAATCACTCAATGGGAGAAGCCTTAAGCTGATGGACATCACAAACACAGTTAATGCTAGACTAAATGGCAAACTGGGCTTAGGTGCATCATCAAGTTTACCCCCCATTCTCAAGAAGAACATATTATCAACCCCCATTAAATTTGTGTCAGCTAAGAATAAGGAAGTAATGAACAACAATCAAACTTAAATCACACATAAAAATAAGAAAAATCAAAATCAGAAAACCTTATACAAAAACAAAGTTCAGGAGATTTCGTCGAACTCAGATCAACGAAATGTGGCAAGTTCGTCGAACTCAAGTCGACAAACTCTGAACGCAAATCTATATAACAATCATTCGTCTTACTGCGATTGACGAACTGTGTATGATTCGTCGAGCAGATGTTGACGAACTTGGGGCACAGAAAATGACTATGTTCATTCTCTGAGTAGAGATCGACGATCTCATCCCATTTCGTCGAACTCTGGTCGACGAACTCACAACATTTCTTTGAACCCAGTCAGACTTAATAAAAATTATAACTATAACAACAACCCTAATCAAACTAGGAAACCCTTTAACCCACTTGCTGATTGGATAATTCCACCTAGAAGATATCACCCATTAGGATATAACTCATAACCTAAATATTCTGTGATTTCAAGTTTTTCCTATTAAAAAAACAAAGGACCCAAGGTAACCTGGTGATGAGGATTTTATAAGTTTTTGAAAAATATCCAATCTAAACTCTCAACTAGGCAAGTGCACCTATCGAAATTTAGTATAGGAAATATCGTATTTAAACTCGGGGACCGTTGAGTATTTGTACTCACAAGGAAGAGCTATTATTTTATCGATCGGAAAATTGGTTTTTGCGAAAACGAAAACAAACGTTAAATTAAGAGGAGAAATTCGATGAATAAAAGGCTAGCACTTGATCTGGAATCCCTTTGGGCTAGAATAAAATCCACAAAATTAAAGAGCACAAGCATCTAAATTATTAAATTCGACCGCGGAGGTTCCAAAGCTACGAAGCGCCTCTCTCGAGAATGCGCACTCGACTAACCTTAGGTAGATCGATTAAGACCTCTCGGCCAGTCGAAAGACCTAAGCTTGCTTTAGGCGGTGAAACTCACTAATGGAGTTGACTCCAAGGCGGAAGAATTTTGCGTTCCTCTCTCGAGGGGTGCAAGAAATTCTCTTTATCCTTGAGTGATCTACTCGTATCCACAACCTCTCGGTAAATCTAGGATACGAATCTAAGATCGAATAAACATAATTTGCAACTTATTAATTCGAAGAAAATTTAAATCAAAGATAAATCAAAGTATATAAAATGGAATGCTTGCTAATTTGAGACAAAAAATAAGAATTTTATTCTATTCCAAAGTTCATCATGATCAAGTGCTAATTGAAAATTAGCTACTCATCATGATGAGAGAGTTACAAGAAAAGTTGGGAAGAGACATGATTATCAAAAGTGCTTCAAATAAAAGCTACACTATGAGTTGAAAATGCAGGAAAAATAGTAAATAAACAGAACTAAGCTCCCAAAAATCACCTCCTGAGCATCTGAAGCTGTATGGAATTTATAGAAGAAGTTGCTGGGTGGTCACGCCCCTAGGTCACGCCCGTGACCTAGGGCGTGTCGGTCTCGGAACCGTCATCTTCAAGTCTTCTGAACGTTGGCGCGAAACCGCCAAAAGTCATTAATTTGCGGGTCATGCCCCTAGGTCACGCCCGTGACCTAGGGCTTGTCTTGACGGTTGTAGAAAACGGCGCGAAGCAGAAACATCGGGAATAACTCCGGACGTTGTTGGAAGGGTCACGCCCATTGCCACGCCCGTGACCTTGGGCGTGTCTTGCGAAACTCCCAGCGCTTGAAACTCCAGCATTAAGTCAGCACACCAGGATGTCACGGGGTTAGTCACGCCTGTGACAACTTGGTCATGCCCGTGACTTGCGGTGCAAATAGAAACTGCCGTTGACTGGAGGACTGGACCAAGCACTGGACGTCACGCCTGGAGTACACGCCCGTGTGATCATTGTCACGCCCGTGACTTTAGGGCGTGTACTTTTAATTGACGTGGCAGATAGCTCTTTCCACGCGCTAGGTTCACGCCAGGATGTCACGCCGGTGACTTTGGCGTGTGCTTTTGAAATTTTCCTGATTTTGCCCAGTTTTGTCTCCTAATCAACCCTATAGACTCCAAATTGAGATTTGCAGCCCAGATTGCCCTGAAATAAGAAATTAAATAATAAAATTATAAAATATACTTATAAACTAATTAATTATTAAATAAAAATAATATAAAAACATGGACAAAATTAGAGTTATCAAATACCCCCATACTTACTCGTTTGCTCGTCCCGAGCAAATAACTTTTCATGGAGAGTAGAAAAATCTTAACGCTAAAAATGAAAATTGAACATAAGAAGTAGAATGCGAAGTCTTATGCCTATGCTTGTAGTTATTATTGTAGAAAAACCTACTCAGCATACAAATTAGTTTTTTAATTTTCTAAAATGTGTTTCCACTTATTATTTTTACTTCAAGGATGGAAACACTATAAATCTTCGAATCACGTTTAGGGAGAAAGTAGCGTGTTTGCTAAGATAACATTGCACAAATCGAAGATCGGGATACCCTCCAAAGAAATCCATCAATGTCGATGGCCATAGGCTTGCCCTTTCACACTCTCGCCACGACACTAGGTTAACTTATAAGCACAAATCAGTAGGACTTAAGTAGGTTGGAATGTAGGCTTAGGTTTTTGGTTTGGAAAAACAAAGATAAAAGCGATGGGTAGACACACCAAAACCTAATGAGAGCTTGCACAAAAGAAATAAATTGAAAAACTCCGCCAATTCCTTTGTTTTTTTTCAATATGTTGAACATTTTTTTCAACTTCCTCTTTTTATTTTTATTTGTTTGTTTTTTTTTCCTTTTTTTTAGAGGAGAAATGAAAAATAGAACAACTCTTGTATATTTTTTCAAAAGCCACCAAAATAAAATGGCTCCTAATCACACATAAAATGGTTTTATTTATAATTTCAAGCTCGGTTTTAGGTGTGTAATTATGATGCTTTTTAGGCTTTGGTAAAGTGTTGGTGGAGCTACAACAAAAGGAGGGGTATAGGCTCAAATTGGCTTAGCAAGGGTAAAACGTTAGGTAAGGGTGCAAATGCTCAAACTAGCCAAAAGAAATGCCTAAATCCTTTTCATGCTAATGAGTTTAACCTATGCAAAGTCTTGAGAATAGCTAGAGGGCAAGTTCTACACATCGAGAAAGAATACCTCTTTCTTGATCCGCGAAATATCTCTCTAGTAAACTTCTACACACTCTCCTAAAATATTTTTATATTTTACCGGTTTCCAAGTAAAAGTAAAATAAACTATTTTTATACATTCAGAAAAAGAAAAATCTAATTGTATGCTGAATATTTATTTTACTCAAATTCTACTAACATGTGCACTTAACTAGAAACACAACATGACCAACAGTTCTACTACAAAATTCAAAATTCAATTAAAGCATCAAAAAATTTCTAAACTTATGTAAAAGTTGAATACCTAGAATTTCGCATGTGAGTAAATAGAGAAATAAAGATCTCCCTAATTTTAAAAGTAATCCTAATTTTTTGTGAATTTGATATTTGAAAATTGCATTTTTTTTAAATTTTTTAAATTTTTTTTGTATTTTTGAAAAGTAAGTAAAAACAAAATTGCACAAAAGAAATAAAATCTTTTTTTATTTTATTTTTTTAGAAAATTAGTATGATTTTTTTGTATGTTTTGCTTGAGAAATATCCCCCCATACTTAAACAAGACATTGTCCCCAATGAAAAATAAATAAATAAAGAGAAAAGATAGGAGACTTCCCTGAAGCGGGTCATGCAGCACCAAAATGTACCTGGAAGATAAAGCTGAAGCAAAACATATTTTTTTTATTTTAAGAAAAAGAAAAGATACGTGACAAGGGAAAATAAAATGATAAAAAGAAAAGATACAAAGGGGGCGGACTACAATCCCAAAGAAAAAGAAAACAGGCTAATCCTCATCACTATGCTGCCTCGGCTCCTGATAGTGCGTCCGGAGGTCTGAAAACTCACGCTCAATACGGGCCATGGAGGAGGCTTGATTTGCTGCTAGCGTGGTAAATCGACTGTCAAAACTCACAAAACGAGCGTCAAAATCGTTCTACATCATATCTAAGCGTGTGTGAAGAGACGCAAACTGACGATCCCAATAGCTTTGAGGGCCGGGCTCTGAAGAAGGGTCCTGCGGTGATGGAGGAATGTGGGTAGAGTGAATAGTGCCACTGGGACCGGCACGGTAATCAAGGTCAAGATCTCCACCACCGACTGCGGGGGGAATAGCCTCAAACTCTCCATCACGTCGCCGAGCTAGGCCGAGGGCCTGAAGGGTCTGGAACTGGATGACCTGTGGCGTCTGGACGCAGCTCAGTCGCGGTAGAGTATCCCAAAGGCCGAGCTGCTTCGCGAGGAAAGTGATGAAGTTCCCGACGTGCACTGCTCCCAACCTCGCATTTTTGGCCTGGTGCCGAAAGAAAATTGCGAGCAGATAACCAAGGTTGAGGGGGACCCGGTAAAACATACTATATAAATGTAGTAAGTCTGCCCGAGTCACCACCCCGTGGCTATCGCCGCGACCAGAAATAGTGAAGGTAAGGAGGTTGTGGAGAATACGTAAGGCGGGAGAAATGAGTTGGCTGCCTTTGGATTTCTTTGGGGTGTAGGGGGCGGCGTCATTACTGATTTCCGCCCAAAAGGCGAGAAGGTTGACATCGGAAGGGAAATCAGTAATTAAATCGAGATAGGCGGGAGATTGGGAAAAAGCCTCCGAGCAGAAGCCCATGACGACATTGAGCTGGCGGATGCTGAGCTGATGCACCATCCCGCCTATGCGAAAGACGATGAAGTCGTCATTTGCCGCCCAACGGAACTCGAATGAAGCCAAGAACTCAACAGTGAGCTCAAGGAAGGCATGCTCGGAAATGGAGAAGAGGGAACTCCATCCAGGGGTGGATAGAAATCCCCGCACCAAATCCGCCGCTCCAAAGGTGGCGAGTATCACCCAATCGAGGATACAGAACACGCCAAGGGGTTTGGCGCGTAGGCGCTCGCTGCGCTCCTACTGGGTTTAGTTTTGAAATAGGAGCATGACTTCCTCTGCGGCGGGATCCGCAGCGTGCTCAGAGGATGAAGCGGTGGAGCGAGGGTGGTGGCGAGGCATTTTGGAAGAAGGGAGAAAAAGAAAGGATTCGGGTTGGCTAAGGGAGAAGGGGAGTGCTGGAAGGTGTGGGGAAAAAGAAGGAAAGAAATCCTTTTTATAGGAATTCTCGGGCTGGTCACGCCCCATGTCACGCCCGTGATATGGGGCGTGACAGGCACGAGAAAAAAAAAGAGGAATCCGAGGCTGCCAGCCTCGGATTCGCTGGTCACGCCCCAGAGTCACGCCCGTGACTCTGGGCGTGTAACGGGTATCCGATGCAGGAATCCAATGCGCTGACATTGGATTCCAAGGCTACGCCCCCGGTCACGCCCGTGGCCGGGGGCGTGTCTCATTAAAAAAAAGGAAAGGAATCTGATAACACGGCCCAGGGTCATGCCCGTGACCCTGGGGCGTGTATCTGAAAACGAGAATAAAAAAATGTTTTTCTTTTTTTTTTAAAAACATTTTTTTGTTCCGGGCGAGTCACGACCGTAACTTGCCAGCGTCACGGGCGTGACTGGGCAGGAAGAGAAGTTTTCCAGCTTCACTTCGTCGAACCAAGTTCCGGGCTAGTCACACCCGTGACCACTGATGGTCATGCCCGTGACAGGTCCGAAAGACGAACGAAACACTGCACTCGACGAAACCACTCTAGAGATTCGCTCGATGAACTAAACACGTCTCTGTCACGCCCGTGACTCATAGGTCACGCCCGTGACAAGGGCGTGTACGAACAGAAAAAAAATTTGTTTTTGTTTTTTTTTGTTTTATTTTTATTTTATTTTTTTGTTTTTTTTTTATTATTTATTTTTTTAAAAATTCAATTAAACGATAATAAAACAAAAGTTACCGACTTGAAGAAACACGTAGACTTGACGCTCAACTCCGTTGATCGTCACACCGGAAAAGATGTCCTTCAAACCTGCAAAAATTTAAATAAACTTAAAAATAAAAATAAAATAAAAGATAAGCATGGGGTGCCTCCCACAAGCGCTTTGTTTATGGTCGGTGAGCTCGACCATAGTGATGCGCGCTAAGTTATGGGCTTTTCAGATATATAAGACGACGCATGAACGGGAAGTTTGGAACCTTTCGCTTGAGATAAATAGTGTAAAAGATTTAACACATGCTCGAGGTTTAAAGTTTGAGGTTCCTCAAACGAAGGCCTTAAAAAGTCACTACCTAAGTCTAGAATTTCGTCAATAGGTGCGTGTGTGACCAAATTATCGTTACTTATGTCATGCGAAATTAAATTTAAAGATTCAAAATTTCTGTCATGAACGGAATCTCTTTCAGGGGAAGCCTCCAAAGTAAAACATGAGTCATCGTTATAAAGGTTTTTGTGCATAGACGAGTCAATATGAAAGATAACTTTTTCATCCCTGACCCTAAGTAGAAGTTTACCATCACTAACATCTATAATGGAGCGCGAGGTGGCGAGAAAAGGATGACCGAGAATAAGCGGAACTTCAGTGTCCTCTTCTATGTCAAGGATGACAAAATCCACCGGAAAAATGAATTTGTCAACTTTGACAAGCACATCCTCAACGATACCCATAGGGTATTTAATAGACCGATCCGCCAATTGGATGCTCATGTTTATGGGGCTCGGCTCTCCTAATCCCAATTTTTTAAATAAAGAATAGGGCATCAAATTAGTCAAAGCGCCCAGATCGGCCAACGCATGTTTTACTGATAAATCGCCAAATAGACAGGGAATAGCGAAACTACCCAGATCGGTTAGTTTCTTAGGCAATTTATTTAGTAAAACCGCCGAACATTCCGCGTTCAAGTGAACCGTGGAGATATCCTCAAGTTTCTTTTTATTGGATAAAAGATCCTTGAGGTACTTGGCGTATTTTGGCACTTGCGCTATTAATTCACAAAACGGTAAATTTATTTGAAGTTGTTTAAACATGTTTATAAATTTACTGTGATGCGTATCCATCCGATCTTTTAGCATTCTAGACGGATAGGGAATAGGTGGTTGATAAGCCTTCGGTTTAGTATCAGTCGAAGGCTTAGGAGGGGGATAAGATGTAGAAATTATTACCTCTTGTTCCACCGGATTTGGAGTAGTTAACTCTTGTTCCACCGGAGTATGTACCTCCTTCCCGCACCATAGCGTGATAGCCTTCACTTGCTACCTTGGGTTGGGCTCTGTATTGCCCGGTAGCGCTCCTTGTTGACGATCAGAGAGTATTTTAGCAATTTGCCCAATTTGTGTCTCCAAACTTCAAAGAGATCCGGTGAGATTCCGGATGTTGGCATCATTTGTAGCCGTATATTTGTTGAAAACTTCCTCCAAAGAAGGAGGTTTTGGAGCTTGCGGTGGAGGAAATCCGGGTGGATTTGCATTTGGGGGACGCATAGCATTCCCCGGATTGCTCCAAGAGAAATTGGGGTGGTTTCTATAACCCGGGTGATAGGTATCACCATAATTAATATTACCCGAATGAAAGGGTGGCCGATTCGGAGTTCCCATATAATCCACATGCTCGGCCAACTTTGTGGGAGAGAGGGAAGAAGTACAATCCCAGGTAGGTGTAGAAGAGGAAGCAGACATCTCTTCTAATCGTTTGTTTAGCATCTCAACCTGGAGAGATAGATTGGAGAACGTATCAATTTCATACATCCCGACCGGTTTAGGTGGTTTAGACCGAGGTGTACTCCATTGATAGGTATTCAAAGCCATACCTTCTATAAGATCTTGGGCGGCCGCCGGTGTTTTGTTATTAAGCGTTCCACCGGCGGCGTCATCAATATGTTGCCTAGTTTGAGAATTTAGGCCGTTATAGAAGGTTTGGATTTGTAACCAATCCAGAATTGCATGATGAGGACATCGACGAAGCAATTCCTTGAAACACTCCCAAGTATCATATAACGTTTCCGAATCAAGCTGGGAGAAATAAGTAATATCATTGCGCAATTTAGCCGTTTTAGCCGGCGGAAAGTATTTCGTAAGAAATCTTTCCGTCATTTGAGCCCATGTTGTGATGGATCCTCTTAGTAGAGAACCCAACCACTACTTGGCTTTAGTGCGCAATGTAAATGGAAATAACCTTAGCCGGATGGCATCATCGGATACACCATTAATTTTAAAAGTATCGCATATTTCTAAGAAATTTGAAATATGCGCGTTTGGATCTTCATCTTGAAGCCCATCAAATTGTACATATTGTTGTACCATTTGGATGATGCTTGGCTTCAACTCAAAATTATTGGGGGCAATAGCGGGGCGAACAATACTAGATTGAGCCTCGTCCAAGTTTGGACGGGCATAATAGGACATAGTGTCACAACCCGCATTTCCTCAACGAGTACATCGTATCAGAGCAAGAGGAACTACGAGTTATGATGCCACGTCGTGCAGGGGATAACTGCACACGCTCAGGCAACTCTTGACGCTTACTTTATGAGTTGAAATTCAACAGTGAAATGTAAGAAAACCTTTGGATTGAATGGCCGTATCCCTCGGCCTTAGGTATCAAAAATTGTTTTTATACGCGGCGGAAATACTTTGTTTAATTATGATGAGATTCTATATGCAGTCTATAGTGATACTACTATAAGAAATCCTCTTTGTTTACATCATTTGGAAAATACGTCCTAGTTGACCAAAATATGTATGCATGATATACAATAATAGGTTTTGTGTAGCCTAGAAAATACCTAATGCAACCTACCATAAATCTTTCCCAAGAGAAAGAAGACATCATCCAAATGAGTCACATAGCAGTCTATTATTCATACATCACAAGTAAAGAAAACCACCAATGGGCGCCAACAGGCTGACACGAACCCATTGGGGCACATGTATGTCTGTACAACAAAGAGAAGAACTACCTCGCTAAGTATGCTCAGCTAGCTCCCAAGAAACGCCACCAACCAACCTAGCCGCTCAACCGGCTACAACCTACACCTGAGGCATTCAAGAAAGAATACCTCAGCAATCAACCAAGCTATACAAAAGAGAGCATGAATTTCATAATCGATAAAGAAGGGGCTTACCGACCCCGTAGCAGTGTTTCATATAAATAAAAAGAGTTCATAAAATAAGTGCGTACAAGTAGTAAACAATGTCATTTCAAAGTGTCGACCGCACCAAGTGCGTACAAGTTCAACAAGTCCTGCTCCACCCGCAGGAACAAAAGGGCAATACACATGCCCAAACTCAGCATCTTATAAACAAGAAACAACCAAACTAGTGAAACATAAGCAGCGGTTAAATTCAATTCCGCAAGAGTCTTTCGGTGGCGGCCCTAAAGTGGAACGCACCAAACAAAACCAGCCCAAATCGGGGCCAAAGTGGTCTCTCTAACCACAAAAACCAAAACCCGGTGGCCACAGGCTGAAACCACACCACCCCTTGCAGAATTTTCACACAAACGCTCCTGCCATGGTTCACAATTCGCCTCGTAAAACGCCCCATAACCCAATCTAAACACGTTCCTTTCATCGTTCTCACGCATGACGACAAAATGCCCAAGTTATGTCAAGAAAAAGACTACATGATGAACGACATGATGAAGGACAAGAATACATCACATGATTAGGCAAGAAAAAGGCTACATGAACATGAATCAAATTAGAAAGGCTAGATGAACAAGAATCCAATAGCTACATAAATCACATGAACAAGAGAAATTTAAGAGCATAGGGAAATTAGCTACATGAATCAAAGTCGTTAAGCATAGGGAAATTTAAGAGCATAATAAAGCTAGTGAGGAAGAACCCAAAACAAGAAGAACAAGCTCATGAAACTTGAAAGTGAAACTAGCTATTTTGTTTGCACAATTAAAATCAAGAGAGAAGATTGGCAAGGGTGAAGAACACCGCTTGCCTGAGCCGAGACGATGCTGCGACGGCTGCTCCTTTCTTTCCTTGCCTTGCTTGCTCCCTTGCTCTCTTGCTTTCTCTTTGAGGATGAAGAAGAAGATGAAGAGAAGGTGAAAATGAGAAACACAATTCTCTGTTTCGGCCTTAATTCCTCCAAAACAGAGCCGGACCGTTAGATGCAGAATCAAGGAAATGAACAGCACAAAAAATCTGGAAAAACTCGATTTTCGGGCCGGTCACGCCCTGTGTCACGCCCGTGACACCGGGCGTGTACCATAAGCGGCGCAGAAAGTTGGCAATTCCAAGTTTATCCACACGGTACACGGCCGGGTACACACCCGTGACGGGTCGGTCACGCCCGTGACCTAGGGCGTGTAGCCCGTGTCTCGACACCTCGTCGACACAAAGTGTCGACACTCGACACAGCTTGACACGCCCTGTGACACGCCCGTGTCACAGGCCGTGTCCCCTCTCTCGACACCCGACACTCGACACTCGACACTCAACACTCAACACTCGACACTCGACAAAGCGGGACACGCCCTGTAACACGCCCGTGTCAGGGGGCGTGTACCCCACGAGCTCACCTCGACGCAAGAAAAATTCGTCGAGTCAAGGAGGTCACGCCCAGGTCACGGCCTGGGTCACGCCCGTGTCAGGGGGCGTGTCTAGCACAAAAACGACCATTTTTCCCTGTTTTGAAAAATGTTCCTATGTCATCCTAGACCATTTTTGCCTTAAGAACTTTTTACCCTTTTTTTCCTGAACCAGCAACTTATTTTGAGCAACATTACCCGGGCGCGAAAAAGTGCAAGCATTCCCTAAGAGGCCTCACCGAGTCCCTAATTTGGACTCCGGTTTGCTGGGGAATCGTGCAACTCGGCAACCAAAACAGCCACTCGCAAGCCCGCGGGAAAAACCATGCTCAAACTACGGTCAAAGCCAACGTAACGCCCAGCATGCGGACGCAATCAAAAGCCGGGGCGTTACAATCACTCCCCCTAACAAAACGTTTCGCCTCGAAACTTTTCACAAACACAAATACATAAGCAACCAAAACATGAATTCAACCAAACACCAAGTCACATACCAACTTATCTACGGGAACAAATTTGGGTGAGCCGCCCTCATTGTTGACTCGAGTTCCCACGTCGCGCTTTCCACATCCTGATTTTTCCATAGCACCTTGACCATAGGAATCTTCTTTTTCCGCAACACGCGATCTTGGGAGTCCAATATCCGGATTCGCATCTCCTCATATGAAAGGTTGGGCGCTAATTGCGGCACAACGTCCAACACTTGCTTGTCATTCCGCACACACTTGCGAAGTTGGCTAACATGAAACACATTGTGAACACCAGGAAAGTTCACGGGTAATTCTATTTTGTAGGCGGATGCTCCAACTCGCGCAAGAATCGTGAAGGGACCCACAAATCTTGGGTCTAATTTGCGTTCTTTCCCAAACCTTTTAATCCCAACCATTGGGGAGACTTTCAAGAAAATAGAATCTCCCACCGCAAACTCTAATTCCGACCGTCGTCGATTGACATACTTTTCATATCGCTCTTGGGCGATTCAGAGCTTCTCCCGAATAAGTCGTACGGCAACTTCCATGTCCTCGAGCGCCTCTGGGCCCAACAAAAGCCGCTCGCCAACCGCCGTCCAAAAGAGGGGAGTCCGACATTGACGCCCATATAACGCTTCGAACGGAGCCATTTGCAAGCTTTCTTGATAGCTGTTATTATACGCGAATTCCATAAGCCGCAAACGTTCATCCCATGCTCCGCCATACTCAAGAATATAGCATCGAATCATATCTTCCACAATTTGGTTTACTCGTTCTGTTTGGCCATTCGTCTGAGGATGATAAGCAGTGGAATACCGCAAATCTGTGCTCAAACCCTCTTGTAGACTCATCCAGAAACGAGAAGTAAATCGGGAATCCCTGTCTGAAATAATAATGACTGGCACACCATGCAGTCGGATGATTTCGTTCAAATAGAGCTCCGCTATTGTCTTCATCGGGTAGTTGACCTAAAATGGTATGAAATGAGCACACTTGGTCAATCTATCCACGACTACCCACACGGAGTCATGTCCTCGTGGAGATCTTGGTAAACCTGTAATAAAATCCATTGAGATGTTTTCCCACTTTCATGTTGGAATCTCCAATGGTGTCAACTTGCCACCAGGCCTCCCATGATCAGCTTTCACCCGCTTGCAGGTATGACATTCAGCTACAAATTGCGCTATATCTCTTTTCATTCCATACCACCAGACAATTTGTTTCAGATCACGGTACATTTTTGTTGAGCCTGGATGGTAGGCCATACTTGCGCCATGTGCTTCCTTACACACCATCTCGCGAATATCTCCAACCGCGGGAATACAAAATCGACCACGAGACTTTAACGTGCCTGCACCATCAATCGCAAAATCTGGTAATTCAGCCTTTTCAGTCCGAAGAAATAAATGTAAAAGATCAGGATCATCCTTTTGATGTTGTCTTGCAAGCACCAGCCATGAAGGTTCTTCTACTACCGAATGACTTTGCGGGTCATATTTTCCCACGGAAATATCCATCAATAGAAATTCTTCCACAAGACGGTCGACTGAAAGATGAAATAATTTCCCCGTCTTCCGACTCAAAGCATCGGCCACAACATTCGCTTTCCCCGGGTGATACTGAATGTCCACGTCATAATCAGCTACATATTCAAGCCATCGCCGTTGGCGCAGATTCAGTTCCTTCTGCGTGAAGACATACTTCAAGCTTTTATGATCTGTAAAGATATAGCTCTTGGGAAAGCTGATCCAACGCAATGCAAATATCACCGCTGCAAACTCCAAATCATGTGTTGGGTAGTTCCTTTCATGGCTTTTCAACTGCCGAGACCCATACGCAATCACCTTCTTGTCTTGCATTAACACACATCCAAGTCCAACGTGCGACGCATCCACGAACACTTCATAATCTTTACCTTCTGTTGGCAAGATCAACACAAGAGCGGTACATAACCTGTTCTTGAGTTCTAGGAATGAGGCCTCACACTTGTCATTCCACTCAACCGCCATATTATTCTGGGTTAAGCGAGTCAAAGGTGCGGCCAACGTCGCAAACCCTTCGACAAATCTGCGATAATAGCCGGCCAAGCCCAAGAAGCTTCGAATCTCCTTGGGTGTCTCCGGTCTTCTCCACTCCATAACTGCAGCAATCTTTTCAGGATCCACTGAAATTCCTTGTTGATTAATGACATGACCCAGAAAAGCAACTTGAGACAACCAAAACTCGCATTTGCTTAGCTTGGCGAATAATCGTTGGTCTCGCAAGGTGGCCAATACCAAACGCAGATGTTGTTCATGCTCTTCAGCACTGCGGGAGTAGACAAGAACGTCATCAATAAAAACCACCAAAAACTTATCCAAGTAGTCCTTGAACACCCTGTTCATCATATCCATGAAAGCTGATGGTGCATTGGTCAACCCAAACGACATCACCAGAAATTCAAAATGGCCATGCCTTAAGCGAAATGCAGTCCGCGGAATATCAGACTCCCGGACCTTGAGCTGATGATAGCCCGAGCGGAGATCAATCTTCAAAAATACGGAACTGCCACGCAGTTGATCAAACAAATCATCGATTCTTGGCAGTGGGTACTTGTTCTTAATCGTCACCTTGTTCAACTCCCAGTAATCGATTCAAAGGCGCATTGACCCGTCTTTCTTCTTCACAAATAACACTGGTGCACCCCAAGGTGATGAACTCGGCCTGATAAACCCTTTTGCCAATAAGTCATCCAATTGGGTACGCAACTCTGATAGCTCACGCGGGGCCATTCTGTACGGCACTTTTGCAATCGGCCACGTACCCGGTTCCAAATCAATAACAAACTCGACATCACGATCAGGTGGTAGACCAGGAAGGTCAGTAGGAAAAACATCTGGAAAGTCACGCACAACAGGAATCTCCTCCAAACGCGGTAAAACAACACTAGTCCCCACAGTGGAGACAAGACAAGCAAAACAGTCGGAAACAAACAACGTCCGAACACATACCGCCGAAAGCCCTGGAGAATCCTGGCAAGAATCACCATACACACTTCCTGGCTGACCATCATCTTTGATAAAATCCAAGCGCTTTCCTCTGCACTGGATGACGGCGTCATAGCGGGATAACCAGTCCATACCCAGAATGACGTCAAAATCCTCCAAATCGATCACCTTGAAATTAGCCTTTGCTACGAAATCGCCCAACAAAATGGGACAATCAAGAAGACCCCAGTCAGCCACCACAGAAGCACCGGAAGGAAAAGTCACCAAAAACGCATTCCACACTCGATCTGGTGTCAAATGATACCGATCCAGAAAGGTTCGCGCCACAAAAGAATGGGTCGCGCCAGAATCAAATAGAACACGCGCCCAACGGTTCTTTACCTTAAAGTTTCCTATAAGGGTATATATGCTAAGAACTACACGTAAAAGGCAGAAACAAAACAGGAACCAGAGGAATGAATCGAACCTGAGATAACCTGTGGTGACGTCTGCGCTTCCTCTGAAGAGACCACATTCAACTTCCCTTTGCCTTTGTCCAAACGCGGAGGCGGAGGCAAAGCCTGGAGTGGTGCTGGTTGCAACACAGGTTGAATCTGCGGGCACCTTGCACGAAGATATCCTGGTCTGCCACACTGGAAGCACACCTTGTCTTTGGCCCAGCAGCGGCCCACATCATGACCTCTTCTCCCACAAAATGTACACTCCAAGTCTCTGGTTGGCGCACCCTGAATAGCGTGCACCTGCTCCTTCTTTTGCATCCCCAACCGCTTGAAACATTTCTCAAACGGGTGACCGGCTCGGCCACAGAATCTACATAGTTCCTTCTTCTTTACGTCTGACTCGTGGGACATTTTCTCTCCCACCAGCTGTCTCTTGCCCTGCCTCATCTGCTGCCCTCTTTGTTTGGCATTTTCTATAGCTTCCACCTTCAACGCAGCCTCAACCGCATTGGTATAACTTGTCGCTCCATAAGCACTTGCGAATTGCTGCACGTCGCTGCGGAGTCCGCCAAGAAATCTCTTTACTCGGTCAGCTTCCGTAGTCACCAAGCTCGGAGCGAACCGACTTAACTTGCTAAACTCAATTTCATACTCACTCACTGTGCGTTGCCTCTGCTTCAAGTACAAGAACTCATTCATCAGGCGGTCCCATTCAACTGTCGGTAGAAACTTACGCCGTAACATTTCTTTGAACGCTTCCCACAAACAGCCTGCCCCTAAGCCTTCCTTTTCTCGTAACCACCAACCTTTCGCCAACCCTTTCAGTTGATAGGCAGCAAGCATCACCTTCTGGTCCTCAGTAACGCCAGAATAAACAAACATTTCTTCCAACGTGATCACCCAATCATCCAAGAGCACAAAGTCTGCTTTTCCATCATACGTCGGTGGTCCAAGTCGCTGAAACTGCGAGATGAAAGTCATCGCAGGAGGAACCACAACTGGGGGTGTCACTGCCACTGAAGGAGTCGAATTAGTGGGGCCTCTAACCGTCTATTGTCCTCTTGGTGCCAGCCCCGACATCGCTGATGACATAGCTTGAAGCTGGGACTGTACCTCCTGCACCTGCCTCGTCAAAGCCTTATTACTTTGGCGTAAACTATCCATCAGGGCATTATTCTGCGCGCCCGAAGACTCGCCCTCGGATTGGGGAGTTTGCCTTGTCACTCGACGCTTCGACATCCTATTAACACGTTCACTCTTGTCACACTCAAACCCAACAAAACACACAACGACTATGTACAGGCCATACATAAAGAAAGATGAACATCAACTGTTAACTTGCTTTGGGAGCTTGAGAATGCTGGTATGCCTAACCTAAAGATGACTCACCGTCATCCCACTAACTTGTGCCTAAACCATGAATGCATGACTTTCTTTGACCCAAAACCATGTGTGTACAGGTGTCATCATGTACGTCTTAGCTTGGCACGTTGTGCTTATGTAATGTTATGTTATGCGTGTTGTGCTATGCATTCTAGAAAAGGCCTTAATGCATGCCATGAGCGGTCGTACGCATCACAATGCTATGCATCCCATACTACATAGCATTGCATGCAACGAATAAAAGAAAACGTGCTAGTCGCATCCATGTGGTGAGGTTATGCATCCCATACTACATAACCCTCACATGTTGCCCCTATGGTGGATCCATATACAACCACATATTATGCATCCCATACTACATAATATGCCCTGTATACTTCTGTTCATGCCATGAGTGTAGTGTACGTGCTTCGGCCAAGACATACTGATGGCATCTCGGTGTGTGTATGATATGATGCTTACAACCAAACCAAAAAGTTTGCCCGACCAATTGTCAAGCAAACCTCGCTTTGATACCAACTATCACAACCCGCATTTCCTCAACGAGTACATCGTATCAGAGCAAGAGGAACTACGAGTTATGATGCCACGTCGTGCAGGGGATAACTGCACACGCTCAGGCAACTCTTGACGCTTACTTTATGAGTTGAAATTCAACAGTGAAATGTAAGAAAACCTTTGGATTGAATGGCCGTATCCCTCGGCCTTAGGTATCAAAAACTATTTTTATACGCGGCGGAAATACTTTGTTTAATTATGATGAGATCCTATATGCAGTCTATAGTGATACTACTATAAGAAATCCTCTTTGTTTACGTCATTTGGAAAATACGTCTTAGTTGACCAAAATATGTATGCATGATATACAATAATAGGTTTTGTGTAGCCTAGAAAATACCTAATGCAACCTACCATAAATCTTTCCCAAGAGCAAGAAGACATCATCCAAATGAGTCACATAGCAGTCTATTATTCATACATCACAAGTAAAGAAAACCACCAATGGGCGCCAACAGGCTGAAACGAACCCATTGGGGCACATGTATGTCTGTACAACAAAGAGAAGAACTACCTCGCTAAGTATGCTCAGCTAGCTCCCAAGAAACGCCACCAACCAACCTAGCCGCTCAACCGGCTACAACCTGCACCTGAGGCATTCAAGAAAGAATACCTCAGCAATCAACCAAGCTATACAAAAGAGAGCATGAATTTCATAATCGATAAAGAAGGGGCTTACCGACCCCGTAGCAGTGTTTCATATAAATAAAAAGAGTGCATAAAACAAGTGTGTACAAGTAGTAAACAATGTCATTTCAAAGTGTCGACCGCACCAAGTGCGTACAAGTTCAACAAGTCCTGCTCCACCCGCAGGAGCAAAATGGCAATACACATGCCCAAACTCAGCATCTTATAAACAAGAAACAACCAAACTAGTGAAACATAAGCAGCGGTTAAGTTCAATTCCGCAAGAGTCTTTCAGTGGCGGCCCTAAAGTGGAACGCACCAAACAAAACCAGCCCAAATCGGGGCCAAAGTGGTCTCTCTAACCACAAAAACCAAAACCCGGTGGCCACAGGCTGAAACCACACCACCCCTTGCAGAATTTTCACACAAACGCTCCTGCCATGGTTCACAATTTGCCTCGCAAAACGCCCCATAACCCAAGCTAAACACGTTCCTTTCATCGTTCTCACGCATGACGACAAAATGCCCAAGTTATGTCAAGAAAACGACTACATGATGAACGACATGATGAAGGACAAGAATACATCACATGATTAGGCAAGAAAAAGGCTACATGAACATGAATCAAATTAGAAAGGCTAGATGAACAAGAATCCAATAGCTACATAAATCACATGAACAAGAGAAATTTAAAAGCATAGGGAAATTAGCTACATGAATCAAAGTCGTTAAGCATAGGAAAATTTAAGAGCATAATAAAGCTAGTGAGGAAGAACCAAAAACAAGAAGAACAAGATCATGAAACTTGAAAGAGAAACTAGCTATTTTGTTTGCACAATTAAAATCAAGAAAGAAGATTGGCAAGGGTGAAGAACACCGCTTGCCTGAACCGAGACGATGCTGCGACGGCTGCTCCTTTCTTTCCTTGCCTTGCTTGCTCTCTTGCTTTCTCTTTGAGGATGAAGAAGAAGATGAAGAGAAGGTGAAAATGAGAAACACAATTCTCTGTTTCGGCCTTAATTCCTCCAGAACAGAGCTGGACCGTTAGATGCAGAATCAAGGAAATGAACAGCACAAAAAATCTGGAAAAACTCGATTTTCGGGCCGGTCACGCCCTGTGTCACTCCCGTGACACCGGGCGTGTACCATAAGCGGCACAGAAAGTCGGCAATTCCAAGTTTATCCACATGGTACACGGCCGGGTACACGCCCGTGACGGGTCGGTCACGCCCGTGACCTAGGGCGTGTAGCCCGTGTCTCGACACCTCGTCGACACAAAGTGTCGACACTCGACACAGCTTTACACGCCCTGTGACACGCCCGTGTCACAGGCCGTGTCCCCTCTCTCGACACCCGACACTCGACACTCGACACTCGACACTCAACACTCGACACTCGACAAAGCGGGACATGCCCTGTGACACGCCCGTGTCAGGGGGCGTGTACCCCACGAGCTCACCTCGACGCAAGAAAAATTCGTCGAGTCAAGGAGGTCACGCCCAGGTCACGACCTGGGTCACGCCCGTGTCAGGGGGTGTCTAGCACAAAAACGACCATTTTTCCCTGTTTTGAAAAATGTTCCTGTGTCGTCCTAGACCATTTTTGCCTTAAGCACTTTTTACCTTTTTTTTTCCTGAACCAGCAACTTATTTTGAGCAACATTACCCGGGCGCGAAAAAGTGCAAGCATTCCCTAAGAGGCCTCACCGAGTCCCTAATTTGGACTCTGGTTTGCTGGGGAATCGTGCAACTCGGCAACCAAAATAGCCACTCGCAAGCCCGCGGGAAAAACCATGCTCAAACTACGGTCAAAGCCAACGTAACGCCCAGCATGCGGACGCAATCAAAAGCCGGGGCGTTACACATAGTCCTTTGTTCGACCGCATTTGGCTCACCCATATTGGAAGAAGAAGAAGGAGATCTAGGAGAATGGGAAGAAGAACTAAATGAAGAAGGAGAAGAGGAAGGCGGTGACGGAGAGAGGATTAATGAAGGATTAGGAGTGTCTCCTAAGGATTCCGTATCTTGAAAATTCGGAACTCGAAATCGTAAGCGGTGCCGAAGGGTTCGCTCGATTTCCAGATCCAAATCAAAAGGAGGTGACGGATTCCCTCGGGTCATGCACCACAATAAGACAAAATAAATTTTTTTTTTGATTTTGATATTTCTAAAACAAAAAGAAAATGATAAAACTAATAGAACCTTGCATTCAAAATATCAACAAAAAAAAAAGTCCCCGGCAACGGCGCCAAAAACTTGATGAGGATTTTATAAGTTTTTGAAAAATATCCAAACTAAACTCTCAACTAGGCAAGTGCACCTATCGAAATTTAGTATAGGAAATATCATATTTAAACTCGGGGACCGTTGAGTATTTGTACTCACAAGGAATAGCTATTATTTTATCGATCGGAAAATTGGTTTTTGCGAAAACGAAAACAAACGTTAAATTAAGAGGAGAAATTCGATGAATAAAAGGCTAGCACTTGATCTGGAATCCCTTTGGGCTAGAATAAAATCCACGAAATTAAAGAGCACAAGCATCTAAATTATTAACTTCGACCGCGGAGGTTCCAAAGCTGCGAAGCGCCTCTCTCGAGAATACGCACTCGACTAACCTTAGGTAGATCGATTAAGACCTCTCGGCCAGTCGAAAGACCTAAGCTTGCTTTAGGCGGTGAACCTCACTAATGGAGTTGACTCCAAGGCGGACGAATTTTGCATTCTTCTCTCGAGGGGTGCAAGAAATTCTCTTTATCCTTGAGTGATCTACTCATATCCACAACCTCTCGGTAAATCTAGGATACGAATCTAAGCTCGAATAAACATAATTTGCAACTTATGAATTCGAAGAAAATTTAAATCAAAGATAAATCAAAGTATATAAAATGGAATGCTTGCTAATTTGAAACAAAAAATAAGAATTTTATTTTATTCTAAAGTTTATCATGATCAAGTGCTAATTGAAAATTAGCTACTCATCATGATGAGAGAGTTACAAGAAAAGTTGGGAAGAGACATGATTATCAAAAGTGCTTCAAATAAAAGCTAAACTATGAGTTGAAAATGCAGGAAAAACAGTAAATAAACAGAACTAAGCTCCCAAAAATCTCCTCCTGAGCATCCGAAGCTGTCTGGAATTTATAGAAGAAGTTGTTGGGTGGTCACGCCCCTAGGTCACGCCCGTGACCTAGGGCGTGTCGGTCTCGGAAACATCGTCTTCAAGTCTTCTGAACGTTGGCGCGAAACCGCAAAAAGTCGTTAATTTGCGGGTCACGCCCCTAGGTCATGCCCGTGACCTAGGGCATGTCTTGACGGTTGTAGAAAAACGGCGCGAAGCAGAAACGGCGGGAATAACTCCGGACGTTGTTGGAAGGGTCACGCCCATTGCCACGCCCGTGACCTTGGGCGTGTCTTGCGAAACTCCCAGCGCTTGAAACTGCAGCATTAAGTCAGCACGCCGGGATGTCACGGGGTTAGTCACGCCTGTGACAACTTGGTCACGCCCGTGACTTGCTGTGCAAATAGAAACTGCCGTTGACTGGAGGACTGGACCAAGCACTGGACGTCACGCCTGGAGTACACGCCCGTGTGATCATTGTCACGCCCGTGACTTTAGGACGTGTACTTTAATTGACGTGGCAGATAGCTCTTTGCACGCGCCAGGTTCACGCCAGGATGTCACGCACGTGACCTTGTTGGTCACGCCCGTGACTTTGGCGTGTGCTTTTGAAATTTTCCTGATTTTGCCCAGTTTTGTCTCCTGATCAACCCTATAGACTCCAAATTGAGATTTGCAGCCCAGATTGCCCTGAAATAAGAAATTAAATAATAAAATTATAAAATATACTTATAAACTAATTAATTATTAAATAACAATAATATAAAAACATGGACAAAATTAGAGTTATCACCTGGGTCAAGAATAATTAATTATCTTCTCTGCAGGTGAAGAGCTGTCCAGTAGTTAATCAACTATGGTATCTAGATAGTGGTTGCTCCAAGCACATGACTAGCAGCAAGGACAACTTGTACAATTACAAGTCCAAGATGGGACCAAAGGTCATCTTTGGTGATTCAAAGTGTGGCCAGTCTGAAGGCTATGGAGAAGTAAGGATTGGAGCAGTCACATTCAATAAGGTGACTTATGTAAAAGGACTCAAGCATAACCTCATCTCTATCAGCCAATTAGGTGATGAAGGTTATCAGATACACTTTAACTCTACATCCTGTATTATTTCTAATAAAGAAAAACAAAAAGTTTTAATTGGAAATAGACAAGGAAACATATACTTAGTTGATTTTCTTTCTGCCAATTTAGATATTTGTCTGCTTAATATTATTTGCACTCAAAATGAATTATGGCATAAAAGACTCGGACATATAAAATGAAAAATATTGCTAGGCTATGTAAAGACAGTCTTATAAGAGGCTTACCTTCTGGTCCCTACAAGAAGGAAGTCTTTTGTAGGGCTTGTCAACTAGGCAAGCAAACTAAATCTAGTTTTAAATCAATTAAAAAAAGTAATTCACCTAGGATCTTGTACTTGCTACACATGGATCTCTTTGGACACATTGTTGTACAAAGCCTAGGAGGAAAATCCTATACTCTAGTCATTGTAGATGACTTCTCAAGATTCACTTGAGTGTTCTTTTTGAGATCTAAGTTAGATACCTTTAAAGTTCTTACAGATTTTCTCAGGACCATACAGAGTGAGTACTCTACTCATGTTGCATTGATCAGAAGTGATCATGGTACAGAGTTTGAGTCTCTTCTTATGCATGAGTTCTGTGAGAAGGAAGGTATCAGGCACTGCTTCTCAGCTCCTAGAACTCCCCAACAAAATTGGATTGCTGAAAGGAAGAATAGAACCTTGATTGAGGCTGCAGGAACATTACTTGCAGATGCTTACATGCCACTATCCTTTTGGGCAGAGGCTTTAAGCACAACAAATTATGTACTGAACAGAAGCCTGATACATAAACTAAAGAATATGACTCCATATGAATTACTTAAAGGGAAGAAACCTAAAATCACTTATTTTAAAGTATTTGAATGTGTATGCTATATACATAATAATAACAAGAAATATATTAGAAAGTTTGAAGCTAAGGCTGAAGAGGGAATTTTTCTAGGAAATTCCCAAGTAAGCAAAGCTTATAGGGTGTTTAATAAATCATCTTTAAAAATTGAGGAATCTATACATGTTACTTTTGATGAAACTAACATGTCTTATAAGGAGAAAGAGATTTTTACCAGTAATACTTTGCAGGTACCTCACTTGTGTGAGAAAATGGGTGAATTAAACCTTCCACAAGAAGCTACAGCACCCTCTCCTCCACAAGTTGTTGAAGACAGTGAAGATGAATTCTTGGAAGAGGCTGAACCTCATTCAACAGTAAACATAATTCCACAAGAGGAATTAAATCCAAATGCTGTTGCAGAACAAACTCCACCCACTGATCTTGTCACACTAAGGGATCACCCTAGATCCCAGGTGATTGGAGACATAACAGTAGGTGTACATACAAGGCATCAATTTAACCAATATGTGATGCATGCCTGTTTTCTCTCTCAAGTTGAACCTCAATCCATAAAAGATGCTGAGCAAGATCCCAACTGGATCATTGCAATGCAAGAGGAACTCAACTAGTTTAAGAGATATAGAGTTTGAGATTTGGTTCCAAGACCCAAGACTACCCAGTCATTGCAACCAAATTGGTATATAGAAACAAACTAGATGCCCAAGGTGCAATTGTGAGGAACAAGGCTAGGATTGTTGCTCAAGGATATAAGCAAGAAGAAGGCATAGACTATGATCAAACCTTTACACCAGTTGCAAGGTTAGAAGAAATCAGAATCTTTCTTTCCTATGCTGCCTACAAGAAGTTTAAAGTCTACCAGATGGATGTAAAAAGTGCCTTTCTAAATGGAGTACTAAAAGAAGAGGTTTATGTTGAACAACCTCCAGGTTTTGTCTCTCCAACCCATCCCTCTTATATATTTAGATTACATAAAACCCTCTATGGTCTAAAGCAAGCTCCAAGAGCTTGGTATGAGTCCTTAGCTATCTTTCTGATAGAGCATGAATTCACTGGAGCCATGGTAGATAAAATATTATTCACTAGGCACCATAAGAATAAAATCTTGTTAGTACAAATTTATGTGGATGACATCATATTTGGGTATACTGACTCTAAACTATGGAAGAGGTTTTCTGACCTCATGCATTCTAAGTTTGAGATGAGTAGCATGAGTGAGCTCTCCTACTTCCTTGGTCTCCAAGTGAAGCAGCTACCTGATGGCATCTTCATCGACCAGGCTAAATATGCTAAAGAGCTTCTTAAAAAGTTTGGGATGGCTGATGCCTCAGCAAAGAAAACACTTATGGATTCTGATCCACATGGGAAACCTGTTGACCAGAAGTTATATAGGGGCATTATTGGGTCCCTATTATATCTTACAACTAACAGACCTGATATCATGTTTGTCACATGCCTTTGTGCTAGGTTCCAAGTGAACCCTAAAGAATCTCACCTAGTTTTTCTAAAAAGAATTTTGAGATATATAAAGAGTTGTCCTAGTCTAGGCCTTTGGTAACCTACAGAGTCAGAATTTGATTTAACTGGATATTCAGATGCTGAATTTGCTGGATGCAGGGTTGACAGGAAAAGTACCTCAGGAACTTGTCAATTCCTAGGTATGAGACTAGTGTCTTGGTTCTATAAGAAACAATCATCTATGTCTACATCAACAGCTGAAGCAGAATATATAGCAGTTGGCAGTTGTTGTTCACAGATGTTGTGGATTCAGAATCAACTCCTGGACTATGGTTTCAACTTCAATAATTCAACTCTATTATATGATAACACAAGTGCTATATCCATAGCACATAATCCAGTCCATCACAGTAGGACTATGTATATAGACATTAGACATCATTTCATTAGAGAGTGTGTAGATAGAAACAAAATCAAACTGGTCTATATCTACACTGATTTACAAAGAGCTGATATTTTCACCAAACCCTTGGATGAAAGAAATCACTTGTTCTTTATAAATCAGCTGGGCATGATCAATGGAGTAGCTTTGATTTAACTTTTGTCTATACTCGACGAATTCTTCAAAGTTCGTCGAACGGAGTTCGATGAACTGGGAAAAGTTCTTGAGATATTCGTCGAATGGAGATCGATAAACTTTTTATAAGTGAAGTTGTTTTCGTCAAGCGGAGATCGACGAATCTACTTCAGAAAACTTTCGTCAAACGGAGCTCGGTGAAATGTCTTCAAATCTTCAGATTGAGCTCGACGAATTATTTAACTACAAATTATTTCGTCGATCTCAGATCGAAGAATTATTTATTTTTCGTGGAACGGAGTTTATCGATTCATATTCCGGAAAACCATATAGCTAGGTTTTCTTCGACCTCCGTCTCGCGCTTTCAGTTCCCTTGCACTTGATCTTTGTTTTTATCTTGCAGGTGAACTAATGGCAATTCCAGCAGGCATCCTCACAGCAATGAAATTCGACACTAGGCTTGATGTCGATTTTGATTCCTTCCAACATTCAGACCCTATCTTTCTAGAAATCTTGCAACTCCTTGAACAACTGCAGTTGAAGAATCTGCTATCAACCAGGATCAAGATATCTGGCGTTGAGATCAGAGAGTGGGTCTATATCTCTTCCACCACAAATGAGAACTCTATGACATGCACAATCTCTGGTAATGTCGTTACACTTACTCCCGCCGTTCTAACAGAAATTTTTGGATTAATTAACGGTGAAGAAGAGTTAGAAATTGATACTGAGGAATTTGATGTGATGCTGAGTATGATGGGGTATACTGGAGAAACCCCAAAATAAATTACTGAAGAAACACCTGTCTGCCGAGTTCAAATTTCTAGCAGACATTGTGGGGAAAGTGTTGCTGGGCAAACACACTGTACATGATAACATAACTAGACACCAATTCCTGGTAATGTGTGCTGTGGTAAACAAGAAGAAGGTGAACTGGGCTCAGATTCTATTGGAGCTGATTAAGAAGAAAAACAATAAAAAGGAGGTTTGTTTTGGAAGAATACTGGGACTCTTCCTGAAGGAGAAGGCTGTTGAATCATTGGTCTCCCCGACCATATTCGTCAATGCCTCCAAGAGGCTCACGTGTGCCCTATTTGGCAGGTTGGAGAGGAGCATCACCAATGTTGAAGTATTAGACCGGGCGGCTTGGCGGTCTGATCCAGCGGTTTGTTGACCGAGCGGCTTAGCGGTCTGATCCCGCGGTTTGTAGACCGGGCGGTCTGTCGGTCTACCTCTGCGGTTTGTTCTACCCTGCTGGAGTTGCCGAGCGGTTAGCCCACCTGTCTAACCGCGCGGCCTATGCGGTCTCCATTATTCTAGCCGCCCAGTACTGTAAATGTTTAGTCCCACATTATTTGTATACTCTCTTTCTTATCTCCTCCATTCTATATAAGGGAGGCCATACCTTTGTAAATGATATCTTTTTTGGATAATAAAATTTCAATTATTCAAAAGTTTGTTCTCTTGCTCTCTACTTTTCGCTTCTTGTTCTCTACTTTCTAACATGGTATCAGAGGACACGGTCATTTCCTCTTGATTCTGTGCGCCCTCTGTTGTTCGCGGCTTCTTTTCCGCGCTCTGCGACTTGATTCGCGGCTTGCCCTCTCTTCTATCCGCGCGGCCTGTTTCTATCCGCGCGGCTTGGTTCTGTCCGCCAATCTATCCGCGCGGCTTTCTCCTTCTCCTTGTTGTCGCAGCGACATGTTTCGTTGTCGCCGCGCTCCTTGTTCTTTCTTGCCTCTCCGACTTCCTAGTCGTTGCGGCCTGTCCCCGTCCCTGTCCGCGTGTGTATTGTGTCTCTACTCGCGGATTGCTGCTGTGATCTGCCTGACCGTGCGGGTTGTTCCTTTCTCACCCGCATCTTGGTCGCGGTCGCCAGCTTTTCTCCTCTTTTCTGTTCGCTCGGGCTTCTCAGTTCGTGCGACTTCTTCCCCGCCGAGCCTTTGACCACCTTCTAGCCGCTGCTGTGATCTGCCTGACCGTACGGGTTGTCTCTTTCTTACCCGCATCTTGGTCGCGGTCACCTGCTCTTCTCCTCTCTTCTGTTCGCTCGGCCTTTTCAGTCCGCGCGACCTCTTCCCCGCAGTGTCTCTTTCTAGCCGCTACTGTTCGCGCAGCTTCCTCTGTTTTTCTAACCGCTCCTGTTCGTGCGGCTTCTTCTGCTTCCGGGTTCTATGACTACCTCCGGTCTCACCACTACTCCTGCAGCTCCTTCTCCTCCTCCTCCTTCGGGCAACCTTGGCACCCTTTCCAAGCTTGTGGGCTCCAACTATCCCGATTGGAGCGTCTCTTTCACCTTTCTCCTTCGTTCTCAACGCAAGCGTCATCACCTCACCGATGACCCTCCTCCTCGCACCTCTCCTGAGTTTGATGACTGGGATGCGAGTGATGCTCTTGTTCGCACCTGGCTGGCCAACAGCCTTTCTGATGAGTGCCTTCCCGTCATTCGCCATGATGAGACGGTCAAGGCCGCATGGCTTCACCTCGCTGCTCTCTATTCTAAGGGGGGCCAGACGTCCCGCATTTATACTCTCTATGCGGACCTCTTCGCCCGCCCTTCCATGTCCCCAGCTGCGGCTTATCAGCAGGTTCAGGCCCTTGGGGCTGAAATCCTTCAGAATCGCCCCTTCTCCGCGGACTTGGCCGACCAGCACAAACACTTCCAGGAACTCCTGGTTGTTTGTTATCTTCTTCGTCTTCCCGACTCTTATGATATGATCCGCCAGCAGATCTTGGGAGAGGCGGAATCTCCTACTTTGGATGCCACTGCGGCTCGCATTGCCGCCGTTACTTCGCTCCTCCAGCGGCCTCTGTTGGCCTCCCCCCCTTCCCAGGACTCCTCTGCTCACCAAGCTCAGCGGGGGGGGCCCGAGTGGCCGAAGCTCCTCTAGCGGACGGGGTTCCTCCCGGTTCTTCTGCTCTCACTGTAATCGTACTGGTCATACTGTTGACCGCTGCTGGCAGAAACATCCTCATCTTCGCCCTTCCGGTGATGCTCCTTCGGCCTCCGCCTCTTCTAGGCCGTCTGCCTCGGTGGGCACGACGTCAGGTAGTGCCCACGTCGTTACCCAAGGTAAATGGCTGATTGACTCCGGTGCCACCAATCATATGACGGGCAACCCTCATTGCTTCTCCCATCTTGAGACCCATGACCGCTTACCCCCAGTTCGTGTGGCGGATGGTTCCCCGTCTCCGGTTCATGGGACGGGCATGGTTCAACTCACTCCATCGCTCACGGCTGTTGTTTCTTATGATCAGCTTTCTCCTTCTCGCAGGTGTTTTGCCTTGGCTATCTCTGCTACTTCTACTCCTCGTACCTACCAAGAGGCTCTCGCTCTCCCTCATTGGAAGTCTGCCATGGATGAGGAGATGGCTACTCTTACTGAACGGGGTACCTGGACCCTGGTTCCTCCTCCTGTGGGCACTGATGTGGTTGGCTGTCGCTGGGTCTTTGTTGTGAAGTTTCGCCCCGACGGCACTGTGGATCGCTACAAAGCCCGGCTGGTGGCCAAGGGCTTTACTCAGACTTATGGCGTTGATTACTTTGATACCTTCTCTCCGGTTGCTCGCCTCAGCACCATCCGGGTTCTCTTTTCTGTGGCTGTTAACCGGGCTTGGGATATTTCCCAGCTTGATGTGAAGAATGCCTTTCTCTATGGCGATCTTCAGGAGGACGTCTATATGGAGCAACCTCCTGGGTATGTTGCTCAGGGGGAGACACGTGTCTGTCATTTGAAGAAGGCCATTTATGGCCTAAAGCAGAGCCCTCGGGCATGGTTCGAAAAATTCAGTGGTATTGTGGCAACCATCGGCTTTCAAAGGAGTTCGGCCGATCACTCCTTGTTCATTCGCAAAACGGCCTCGGGACTGGTGGTTTTGGCCGTATATGTGGATGATATTCTCCTTACTGGTGATGACCGAGATGGGGTGGACTTGACGAAGAAGCACCTCCGTCAGCACTTGGTCACGAAGGATATGGGCTCCCCAAAATACTTTTTGGGGATAGAAATCTCTCGGAAACCTGACTCCTTGGTTCTCTCTCAACGGAAGTATGCCCTTGATCTTCTTCAAGAAGCAGGCTTGACAGGTGCCAAACCAGCTCATCTTCCCATGGCTGTTGGAGAAGACAAAACGTGGACGGATGAATCGCCTCCTCTATCTGATGTCACACGGTACAGACGTTTGGTAGGGAAACTCATCTATCTCACGGTGACTAGACCCGACATCGCCTATGCTGTAGGAAAGGTCAGTCAGTTTATGCAAGCTCCCAGGGAGTGTCATCTTCAGTCCGCCCTGAAGATTTTAGAGTATATCAAAGCAGCACCGGGCAGAGGGTTACTCTTCCAGAAAAATGGCCATCTGCGGGTTGAGGCCTACTCAGACTCAAGTTACGCGGATGACAAAGGCGATCGTAAATCCACGTCAGGTTTTTGTACCTTTGTTGGAGGTAATCTCGTGAGTTGGAAGAGCAAGAAACAGTCTGTTGTTTCCAGATCCAGTGCCGAAGCAGAATACCGGAGTATGGCGTCAACTACGTGTGAGTTAAAGTGGTTGCGGGCTCTCATGCTTGACCTGGGCGAGGTATATGATTGTCCTCTCCCTATGTTCTGTGACAACAAGGCCGCTATACACATATCCAGAAATCCGGTCTTCCATGAGAGAACGAAGCATATAGAGGTTGACTGCCACTTCATTCGGGAGGAGATTTTGAAGAATCAGATTTGTACTCCTTTTGTCACCTCTGACAAGGAGTTGGCAGATATCTTCACCAAGCCGGTTTCTACTTCCTTCTTCCGCATTTGTGACAAGCTGGGCATGATTGATATCTATGCTCCAGCTTGAGGGGGAGTGTTGAAGTATTAGACCGGGCGGCTTGGCGGTCTGATCCAGCGGTTTGTTGACCGAGCGGCTTAGCGGTCTGATCCCGCGGTTTGTAGACCGGGCGGTCTGTCGGTCTACCTCTGCGGTTTGTTCTACCCTGCTGGAGTTGCCGAGCGGTTAGCCCACCTGTCTAACCGCGCGGCCTATGCGGTCTCCATTATTCTAGCCGCCCAGTACTGTAAATGTTTAGTCCCACATTGTTTGTATACTCTCTTTCTTATCTCCTCCATTCTATATAAGGGAGGCCATACCTTTGTAAATGATATCTTTTTTGGATAATAAAATTTCAATTATTCAAAAGTTTGTTCTCTTGCTCTCTACTTTTCGCTTCTTGTTCTCTACTTTCTAACATGGTATCAGAGGACACGGTCATTTCCTCTTGATTCTGTGCGCCCTCTGTTGTTCGCGGCTTCTTTTCCGCGCTCTGCGACTTGATTCGCGGCTTGCCCTCTCTTCTATCCGCGCGGCCTGTTTCTATCCGCGCGGCTTGGTTCTGTCCGCCAATCTGTCCGCGCGGCTTTCTCCTTCTCCTTGTTGTCACAGCGACCTGTTTCGTTGTCGCCGCGCTCCTTGTTCTTTCTTGCCTCTCCGACTTCCTAGTCGTTGCGGCCTGTCCCCGTCCCTGTCCGCGTGTGTATTGTGTCTCTACTCGCGGATTGCTGCTGTGATCTGCCTGACCGTGCGGGTTGTTCCTTTCTCACCCGCATCTTGGTCGCGGTCGCCAGCTTTTCTCCTCTTTTCTGTTCGCTCGGGCTTCTCAGTTCGTGCGACTTCTTCCCCGCCGAGCCTTTGACCACCTTTTAGCCGCTGCTGTGATCTGCCTGACCGTGCGGGTTGTCTCTTTCTTACCCGCATCTTGGTCGCGGTCACCTGCTCTTCTCCTCTCTTCTGTTCGCTCGGCCTTTTCAGTCCGCGCGACCTCTTCCCCGCAGTGTCTCTTTCTAGCCGCTATTGTTCGCGCAGCTTCCTCTGTTTTTCTAACCGCTCCTGTTCGTGCGGCTTCTTCTGCTTCCGGGTTCTATGACTACCTCCGGTCTCACCACTACTCCTGCAACTCCTTCTCCTCCTCCTCCTTCGGGCAACCTTGGCACCCTTTCCAAGCTTGTGGGCTCCAACTATCCCGATTGGAGCGTCTCTTTCACCTTTCTCCTTCGTTCTCAACGCAAGCGTCATCACCTCACCGATGACCCTCCTCCTCGCACCTCTCCTGAGTTTGATGACTGGGATGCGAGTGATGCTCTTGTTCGCACCTGGCTGGCCAACAGCCTTTCTGATGAGTGCCTTCCCGTCATTCGCCATGATGAGACGGTCAAGGCCGCATGGCTTCACCTCGCTGCTCTCTATTCTAAGGGGGGCCAGACGTCCCGCATTTATACTCTCTATGCGGACCTCTTCGCCCGCCCGTCCATGTCCCCAGCTGCGGCTTATCAGCAGGTTCAGGCCCTTGGGGCTGAAATCCTTCAGAATCGCCCCTTCTCCGCGGACTTGGCCGACCAGCACAAACACTTCCAGGAACTCCTGGTTGTTTGTTATCTTCTTCGTCTTCCCGACTCTTATGATATGATCCGCCAGCAGATCTTGGGAGAGGCGGAATCTCCTACTTTGGATGCCACTGCGGCTCGCATTGCCGCCGTTACTTCGCTCCTCCAGCGGCCTCTGTTGGCCTCCCCCCCTTCCCAGGACTCCTCTGCTCACCAAGCTCAGCGGGGGGGCCCGAGTGGCCGAAGCTCCTCTAGCGGACGGGGTTCCTCCCGGTTCTTCTGCTCTCACTGTAATCGTACTGGTCATACTGTTGACCGCTGCTGGCAGAAACATCCTCATCTTCGCCCTTCCGGTGATGCTCCTTCGGCCTCCGCCTCTTCTAGGCCGTCTGCCTCGGTGGCCATGACGTCAGGTAGTGCCCACGTCGTTACCCAAGGTAAATGGCTGATTGACTCCGGTGCCACCAATCATATGACGGGCAACCCTCATTGCTTCTCCCATCTTGAGACCCATGACCGCTTACCCCCAGTTCGTGTGGCGGATGGTTCCCCGTCTCCGGTTCATGGGACGGGCATGGTTCAACTCACTCCATCGCTCACGACTGTTGTTTCTTATGATCAGCTTTCTCCTTCTCGCAGGTGTTTTGCCTTGGCTATCTCTGCTACTTCTACTCCTCGTACCTACCAAGAGGCTCTCGCTCTCCCTCATTGGAAGTCTGCCATGGATGAGGAGATGGCTACTCTTACTGAACGGGGTACCTGGACCCTGGTTCCTCCTCCCGTGGGCACTGATGTGGTTGGCTGTCGCTGGGTCTTTGTTGTGAAGTTTCGCCCCGACGGCACTGTGGATCGCTACAAAGCCCGGCTGGTGGCCAAGGGCTTTACTCAGACTTATGGCATTGATTACTTTGATACCTTCTCTCCGGTTGCTCGCCTCAGCACCATCCGGGTTCTCTTTTCTGTGGCTGTTAACCGGGCTTGGGATATTTCCCAGCTTGATGTGAAGAATGCCTTTCTCTATGGCGATCTTCAGGAGGTCGTCTATATGGAGCAACCTCCTGGGTATGTTGCTCAGGGGGAGACACGTGTCTGTCATTTGAAGAAGGCCATTTATGGCCTAAAGCAGAGCCCTCGGGCATGGTTCGAAAAATTCAGTGGTATTGTGGTAACCATCGGCTTTCAAAGGAGTTCGGCCGATCACTCCTTGTTCATTCGCAAAACGGCCTCGGGACTGGTGGTTTTGGCCGTATATGTGGATGATATTCTCCTTACTGGTGATGACCGAGATGGGGTGGACTTGACGAAGAAGCACCTCCGTCAGCACTTGGTCACGAAGGATATGGGCTCCCCAAAATACTTTTTGGGGATAGAAATCTCTCGGAAACCTGACTCCTTGGTTCTCTCTCAACGGAAGTATGCCCTTGATCTTCTTCAAGAAGCAGGCTTGACAGGTGCCAAACCAGCTCATCTTCCCATGGCTGTTGGAGAAGACAAAACGTGGACGGATGAATCGCCTCCTCTATCTGATGTCACACGGTACAGACGTTTGGTAGGGAAACTCATCTATCTCACGGTGACTAGACCCGACATCGCCTATGCTGTAGGAAAGGTCAGTCAGTTTATGCAAGCTCCCAGGGAGTGTCATCTTCAGTCCGCCCTGAAGATTTTAGAGTATATCAAAGCAGCACCGGGCAGAGGGTTACTCTTCCAGAAAAATGGCCATCTGCGGGTTGAGGCCTACTCAGACTCAAGTTACGCGGATGACAAAGGCGATCGTAAATCCACGTCAGGTTTTTGTACCTTTGTTGGAGGTAATCTCGTGAGTTGGAAGAGCAAGAAACAGTCTGTTGTTTCCAGATCCAGTGCCGAAGCAGAATACCGGAGTATGGCGTCAACTACGTGTGAGTTAAAGTGGTTGCGGGCTCTCATGCTTGACCTGGGCGAGGTATATGATTGTCCTCTCCCTATGTTCTGTGACAACAAGGCCGCTATACACATATCCAGAAATCCGGTCTTCCATGAGAGAACGAAGCATATAGAGGTTGACTGTCACTTCATTCGGGAGGAGATTTTGAAGAATCAGATTTGTACTCCTTTTGTCACCTCTGACAAGGAGTTGGCAGATATCTTCACCAAGCCGGTTTCTACTTCCTTCTTCCGCATTTGTGACAAGCTGGGCATGATTGATATCTATGCTCCAGCTTGAGGGGGAGTGTTGAAGTATTAGACCGGGCGGCTTGGCGGTCTGATCCAGCGGTTTGTTGACCGAGCGGCTTAGCGGTCTGATCCCGCGGTTTATAGACCGGGCGGTCTGTCGGTCTACCTCTGCGGTTTGTTCTACCCTGCTGGAGTTGCCGAGCGGTTAGCCCACCTGTCTAACCGCGCGGCCTATGCGGTCTCCATTATTCTAGCCGCCCAGTACTGTAAATGTTTAGTCCCACATTGTTTGTATACTCTCTTTCTTATCTCCTCCATTCTATATAAGGGAGGCCATACCTTTGTAAATGATATCTTTTTTGGATAATAAAATTTCAATTATTCAAAAGTTTGTTCTCTTGCTCTCTACTTTTCGCTTCTTGTTCTCTACTTTCTAACAACCAAGCCCTCCAAGGCTTCCTCCTCCTCCACCAGGCCTTCTGAGAGTACTAGGGCTGCTCCAGCCACTTCCCACCCTGCTGAAGATCTCCCTCCTCCACCTCTATCACCTTCAACCATCCCACCTCAACCTCAGATGGTACAACAACTCCCCTCCATAGTTCAAACCATCATTCACACTCCTACACCTCCCTCATCCCCAGTACATCTATCCCCCACTCACTTTCCTAACTCACCACCCTCCCAACATGTTACACAAGTTCCATCACCAACCTCATCTCCACTCCCACCTCATTTGGCTGCCATTCCCCCCTCCAATATATCCTCCCCCCTTCCTTTAATCTGCTTATATCCCCCTTCCATACTTCTTCTATCACAGATATTCCAATGATAGATTCTCTACCTCCTCCTCCACCAGCATATTCCATCCCTCCTTTTGTTTCCACTGAAACACCCTCTGCCTCTCTGCCATTGGACCCCTCCATTATTCCATCTCTCATTACACATCTTACTCCCCTCCTCAAAACAATTATAGCAGAGGATATTTCACCTCTTGCTACCTCAATATCTTCTCTTGCTGATAAGATATCTGCTCTTTCTGCTCCTCCCTCTTCAGTTAGGGGCCTGGCTCTAGTGTACACTGAAACCAGGTAGGGGGAGATACTCAATGCAGAAGCAGCAGAAGTAACAGCAGCAGCAGTAACAGAAGTAGCTGCAACAATAGTAGCAGTAGATGCAGCTGCAGACACAGCAGGAAAACAGCAACAGTAGATACAGATGCTGATCAAGATTTATTTGATTTATTTCATTTTATTGAATCTGATATGGAAATTGATGAGCAGGTCCCAGAGGAAATAAAAATTGTTGGTGATTTTATTATAAATCCCACAGTTGATCTTTTATATTTATTGAGCAGTTTTGATACAGCTTATTTTAATAACCTTCCAGAGTACATCATCAAGCCATCTTTGGCTATAGTACCATAAACCTCTCCCATAAGCCACAAGGTTGCCAAGCAACTAATGGCTAGTTTTGTTACAACAGAGGTTCCAGCTATAGAGGCTCCTGTCCTGCCATCTTCACCCAGAGCTGATCCCATCACTATTTCATCCCCTCCAAAAGATAGTTCTGCTCCTACCTTCATAATGGATGATTCACCAATGCCTGATCTTGATGCACTAATCATGACAAATATAGAAGAAGAAAATAAAATAGTGGCTGAAAACACTGTTCCGTATAGCCCTCCTGTTCCAGTTTCAGCTCCTTCTCCAGCTCCTCCTCCAGCTCCTATTCAGGCTGAAAAGCCCATTAACAAATCAGTACTAAAAGCTATTGATACTTTGTATGATACTCCTCAGGGTTCTGATGATGAGGATGATGATGAAGAGGACTCAAATGATGAGCTTAAGAAAAAGAAATTATCTAAGAAGAGGAAAGCTCCTCCACCTCCTGCCCCAAAACCAAATCCAGCAAATGACACTCCATACTATATACTCTAGAAGATCACACCCTATAAGGGCATGCAGCAATGGATGTGGCTATCCAAAAATCAACAGAAAGAAAGGAAGAAAAGCAGGAGATATTCCCCACCTCCTCAAAATACAAAAAGGATCCTCCACCTCCTCCACTTGTTGCTGGTGCTTCCAGTTTTTCAACTCAGAGGACTACCCAGTTTCAAACCATATCAAAGACATCAGGGTAGGTCATCCTCTTCAGGAAGCAGCTAGCAAAGGTATTTTACAACTGCTAGGATGGTCAGATTCCAGGAATTGGTTGGCCTATCCATGATCAATAAAGCAAGAGCTGAAGGAAAGGATCCATCTGAATATACTACAATGTCCAAGTACAAAAAGGAAGAACTTAACAGGTTTGATAAGGCTAACAAATTTTTTAATGTTGATGATTATATGAAGTTACATCCTAAAGCTGTAGTGCCAAGGGAAACCTTCCTGAATATCATTGGAGCTGCTGACATGACAATGACACAAGCTCAAGCAGCTGATCCTAACAGGGAAATCAAATTTACTCAGCCAGGTGACAAAGCTAAGGAGGATAAGCCAAAGGAGCCCAAGAAGAAGAAATGAACATTTTGAACTATTTCTAATCTCTCTATTGTTTGTAAAACTGTCTATTTATGATACAAAGCTTACTGTATATATATATCTGTTGTACATGTAAATTTTTCATGCCAGATATATGTTTTAATACTTTGTATATTTTGTATGTCTGTAATTAGTGACCTTACCCAAATAGGGAGAGATTGTTGGATCCCTAGTTGGATTTGGGCTAGGTTCATTAAGCTAGGATGTTTGACCCAACATGTATATCTAGGGTCATGTATGAGTTCTAGAGTATAGGTCATGTCCTTAGAGTCAACACTACATGGACCAGCCATCAACAGACTACAGAAGACTCAAGACTTAGAGAAATTTCAAAGACTCAGAAAATGAGTTCGACGTTCGTCGAACTCAAGTCGACGATAGTCGTGCTCAACTCGACGAACTCAGAGAAAATTCTCTGAGCTGAGCTCGACGAACTTGGTTCTCAGGTCGATGATCTATGGACACTATACATCAACATTCTAAGTCCAAGAATTCTTCTCATTAAACTCCAATCAGTGAAGTTAGAATATCAGCTCGACGAACTTGGATCTTAAGTCGACAATCTCTGGGTATTCTACTTCAACATCTTATTCCAGAAACATCAAAGTATTCTAAGTCCAGGATCACACTCCAGTCGATGAACTCACCTTCTTAGCTTGATGAACTTAGACCACAGTCTTGGCAAGATTTATCAAGTAGCAGTTAGAAGCTCTCAGCTTGATGAAACTAGTTCTCAGGTCGACGAACCTAGTTCTGAGGTCGACAATTTTTGGACACTATACTTCAACATTATTAAGTCCAAGAAACATGGAATTCTGAACTCCAGTCGACGAAGTTATACTCTCAGCTCGACGATCTTGATGCACAGAATTGGCAAGGGTCTAGAGAAAGCAGTTATCAGTTCTTAGGTCCATGATCTTGGATCTCAGCTCGACGAATAACTATTATCTGGTTGACGAACTTGACTTCTCAGCTCGACGAACTCTGGATCCAAGTTGACGAATTCTATTCTCTACTCAACGATTTCTGTGAAGTTCCAGACTTAGAAATTTTCCTCCCTCTGTGCCTTTTCTATTGCAATAATTCCTGAGTAATCAATGCTTAAATATTCTCTGAATATTACCGTTAGAAGCAAGCATTGATTACGGTCTTCATCAGGATTATTACTTCCCGCTTTTCAATGGGATAGTTGGGGAAATCAATCAATGCAAATATTCTCCAGGCCGTCAGCATTGAAAGAAGGAAGAAATTCAAAATTCGGAAGGAAGATTTCACAGAAATATAAAAAGGTTTTTTCTTTTTCTTCCTTTAGAGCAGTAAGCACACACAAGACAACAATAATGGTTTTCTTCCTTCTTCTCAGGAGAACACGCAGAGCATAATAGAGTAATAGCAATCATACAGTAATAGAGAATAAGAAGCCCTAGCCCTTGACCAGAGAAAGAATAGCAAGCTGAAGAAGAAGAAGAACAACCATTTAAATCAAGAGTCTTCTTCTGTCTTCATCCTAGGATTCTTCAAAGGACAACAATTACTATATCAGTCAAGAAGCACCTGGATACCTGCTGATCAAGGCTGAAACACTGAAGGCATACTCACCCTGAAGCAAAGCTCCTATCCTTCATAAACAAATCTATATCTCAGGGGGAGCTGTGTTAAAATCAAGATCCACTAAAGTCTTCTCAGTTGTAGTTGAGAAAGAGAAGACATAATCACTCTCTCATCCCCCACTATATAAAGGGTTCTTAACTCCCTTCAAAAGTTATTCCTGATTGCAAGTCACCTGATCAAAAGAATCGAGGATTGGTTTTTGAGCACCTTATCAAAAGCTTATTGGTGGCAGTCACCTGATCAAAAACCTGAGTGGATTCCTACCAGGGTGGTAGAAGAGTGGATGTACCCAGGTTGGGGAGCCGCTATAAAATTCTTGTGTTATCTGGTTGCACTTTTTCTTTTGTTCTTGTTGTAGCTGTGTGGCTTAGGTTTGATGTGCTTGTGATAGTTTGTACCTGTGATAGATTATTTTATTTTAGGACTAAGTTTTTTTTATATACAACAAAAGTTTTCTAAGTTTTTTAAGATACTCTATTCACCCCCCTCTAGAGTATTTTAGATCTAACCCTTACTTTCAGAGTAGGGCTTGTTCCTGAAGTTGTAGGGCTGAAAAGCCTGAGCTGTAGGCCTTAGAGATAAGGCTGAGATAGATGGCGTGCGGGTCACTGAGTGTAGGAGCACTGTAGAGCTCTGAGGTAGGATCCTTTGGGATCTGAGGTAGGGCTGTCCTCCCAGCCTTGAGTGTAGGGCTTAAAAACTTATGGTAGGCGGTCTGTTTACCACTGAGTGTAAGCCCTTGTGGCTGAGAAGTGATTCTTGGATGAGACTTGAAGATCCTGCGGGATCTGAGGTGTAAGCTCTTAGGAGCAGTTTGGAGGAGTTTGTGCCGAGTCCAACAAATAATCTTGGATAGGTGGAGAGGGAAAGTGGATGTACCCAATTGGGGAACCACTATAAATTCTGATATTTGCTGTGTGTGCTTGTTTTTCTCTATGATTGCAGGACTTAAGGACAAGCTCTAGATAGAACAAGTTGAAAAAACATAAGATTTATTAAAAGCTCAAAGACATATTCACCCCCTCTAGGTGATTAACTAACCTAAAGTTAAATAACTTTCCAGTGGTATCAGAGGGAGGTTGCTCAAAAAGTATTTAACAATTTCAGCATACCTCCAAGGTTAGCTAAAAGGGTTACACTTGTGGGTTCAAAAGTGAACCACAAGGAATGAAGTTTCAAGTCTGCAATAAGGAAAACTTTAAGACTTGGAAAGAAAGGGTCAAGCAAATCATGTAAGCCTATGATCCTAGGGTCCTTGCAACAGTTCAAGAAGGACCTTTCATCCCCATGAAGGGCTCAACATCAGATGCAAGCATCCAGACTCCAAAGAGTTATGTAGAGATGTCTGAAGAAGAAATCAACCTTGCATCTATGGACAAGAGGGCACAACACATCATGGTGAGTGTCATGGATGACTCAAACCTCATTAGAGTGGTCCACTACAAGTCAACCAAAGAGATGTGGGATTCTCTCACTAGCTATATGGAAGGGACAGAGAAAGTCAGTCTTTCTGATAGTGGTTCAGAGTCTGAAGATGAGAAGAAGAAGAAAAAGTCCTTTGTGTCCAAGAAGGAGAGAAGCTGGACAAATTCTTCATCCTCAGATTCTGAAGATAAAGAGGAAGAAGCCTACTTAGGGCTGATATCTGTTGCTGCAGATCCAGAAGAAGAAGTGGAATATCTTGCTGCCAGGATAGGAATCAAGGCCCCTCTATCACACTCAGACAGTGACAATGAGGAGGATGAAGAAAACTATGGATGCCATGGGTTGATGGCAATGTCTGCAGAAGAAAGAAGTCAGTAAGAATCAGAAACAATCAAGGTACAATCTCTCTCAAATTCTGCATCTTTCTCTGACTTTGATTCCAGTCCAGATACTGGTACATCTTCATCCTGTGATGAAGATTGCTATGAATCTGTGACTGATGTCAATCAATTGATTGACAAGTTTGGACTACTCCTGATTGCTCTAAAGGAGAGCAGAATACTTGTCAAAAGGCAAGCCAATGAAATAGAGGTCCTAAAAGCCTTATAAAATCTCTATAACAATAAATCTATTGAGTTTTATAAGAAAAGCCATGAGATGTCTGAGCTCAAGAAACATTTTGAGCGTCAGACCATGCTTCTAGAAGAAAAGAAAAAGCATATCAGTTATTTGGAACAAAAGTTCTCAGAGAGGTTGAGAATTGTGATTAACCCTTCTCAGTCACAAGGTCAGTTGCCAAAAGTTACAACATGCCAAGTATTTGAGAAGCTAGGTATTGATCGCATCAATCACCATTTCAAATCTAATTTCCCTAATAAGAGGACAGTGTTTCAGAAGGCAAATACACCTTCTAAAACTGTCAAGTTTGCACCACTCCAGAAGGATCAATCAAATGTGTGCTCCACCGGTAGGGTGAAGGCACATGATCCAAGAAAGAGTGAAACTGTCTACTCTAGTCACAAAGTTCAGGAGAAGATCTTTAGATTTGGATCCAAATATCCTCTATCTAAGGAAATGAGAATGTCCACTAGATGACAGGCTCCAAAAATACATCAGGCCCATTTTAGACCAGCTGTATTTAGATCTCAGCACCTTCACTCAGGAAGAAGGGGGAAACATCATACAATGCTCATCAAATAAAGGTTGGTGTTCCTCATATCTCTCATGGACAACAAGCCTGTGCTGTCCTAAAGAGAAGGTACAATATTGCCATTGATTGTTGACATAACCTAACTGTGACTTGTGGACAGACAGGTGCTCAGCCCAGGCAGAGAGTTGGGCAGTTGTTTTATGATGCTAATAAGAACCTAGGACCCAATTACCATTGGGTGCCTAAGGGAAAATGAATTCTGTTTTGCAGGATAGTCCAAGTACCTGTCCACTTAAGACTTGGTATTTGGACAATGGGTATTCCAGGGAAATGACTGGGACAAGATAGTTGCTCTTGGAATATGCTCCAGAAAATGCAATAAATTAAGGTTGAGACTATCAAGTAAGTAATCCTCAAAAGCTAGAGGAAGCAAGCCTCAAGGTATGTCTCTCTCTCACTTATATAGAGATTAAGTTAACCATTTGTTAAGTTAGGTTAGTTGTGCTCAAGATGAATCTAATCTAGCACATCAAATAGAAAAACAGTGGTTCAATTATTCACACTATTAACTTTTGTAGGCATTACTCAAAAAATTTTCAAATAACTTATTAGCAAGCTTTATGGCAAAACAATGCACAAAATGAGTGCCAATAGAACTGGCCCATTGACATGTTAGGTCCCCTTCTATGTAACTTGACAAAATTTTTACTAAGTCAAGTAATTTGTACAACCAATCAGTAAGGGATATAGTAAAAGCTCTAAGTGTCCAGTATCATAACAAGAATGATTGAGTAAGCCGTAAAGTCTAAAATACTAAATTTAATAGTCAAATGAAAAATTTAATTAAATTAATTAAATCTTTTCACTACATATATAAAGGCGACAAGAAACAAAAAGCCACATTGCTCTCTAAAGCCTTAACCCTAGCCGTCGAGATCGATACCATCTCAGCGTCTTGCCGCTCTGTCGCAATGGCGCCAAATGTCATCAAGGAGCTTCAGGATGGATACATAATAGTGAGGGATGGATTCAATCATGCCTCTCCTGAGATTAAAGCCGTGTTATGGATGATTGAGGTCGCGGGATTAGAATACACTCTTTCCAAACCCTCCACCATTCTTAAAAATGAGGTGGTGGAATTTTTCTCAAACATTATGATGTCCCCATCTTAAAAATCTCTCAGGTCTAAGATTGAAGATGTCAAAATAAAGGTAAACCCTAAGAGGTTAGTAAAGGCATATCCACTCCGTCAACCCTAGCGAGGAAGAGGAGCTTGCTGACACGGACAGAGACAATGCTCTTTCATGGTGTGGATACAATGAGGCCAAATCTGGGTCTCTGAAAAGGAAATTCTTCAATCAGATAGGAAAACTGATGGCAGACATTGTAGGGAAAGCCCTTATCTGCAAACCTGGATCACATGACACCATCTCCAGGTTCATGTTTGAAGTCATGACCAGAATTATATTGAATAGAAAGACCTCATGGACTTCTCTCATCTATCAGAGAATAGTAGACTGCATATCCTCTCTAAACATGTGCAGAATCATTTCTTTATACCTAGTGAACACCTATACTGATACTTTCAGACATGAAGAGGGGGTGAAGATTCACTACCTGAAAAGAATGGACATAAAAACTTTGGATAGATTCTCTAGAGTCCTACCTCTGAGCCAACCTACAGGAATAAAGGAATCCTCCAAGGGTACAAAGAAGAAACCCACTGAGAAAGAAAGAACTTCCAGCCCTGAACCAGTGCTTGGATCATCCTCTCCAACTGATTCTTGTCTACAGGTTGACTTATCCCGCAGTCAATCCTCTGCAAACATTCAACTTCAGGATGCTGTTGTGCATGTTGATAAAATTCATGCCATCTCTAGGTCAGGAGAAATCTCTAAGAATGTTGCTGAAGAAGGTAATGTTGAAAAGGATGGGGCAAACATGAATATTACTAATGATGTTGCAGCAGTTGATGATATGCCTGCTGCAGAAGATAACTGGGAGCCCCTTGAGACATTAGAGAACCTGTAGAAAGGGAAGACATCTCCCTCGAGTTTGTCTCCACAGACAAGCAAGTCGCTGATATCTTCACTAAGCCACTAGATGAAGCTAAGTTCAATAGCTTCAAATTTGAATTGGGCATGTTGAATCTTGTGTAGCTTCAATTTTCTCTTCTATCATATGCTGCATTGTTTATTTTGCAGGTAGAACAAGCTCTTCCTCCAGATACTGAAGATGATGTGTAACTTTTGAGGGGGAGCTCGCCTAACAGATGAGATAGATAGGGGGAGACCAACCTATCAGTACACAGGCTGGAGAAATGGTAAGTCAAGGGGGAAGAAAGAAGTCAAGGGGCTGAGAAGTACATGCAAGTGGAATAGTACGGATGGCAGCATGCCAAGGGGAGTAAGTAATTCTCCACAGACTGGAGAAATGGTAACATTTATACTGTTAAATTTTGTTATGATGAAATGTTGTGTTGTCAACCACCTGTATTGTTTTGACTTCTTCAAATAGGGGGAGATTGTTGGGTATATTGATCCAAATATCCTAGATTTGTAAGAAGTTAAACAGGTCAATGACATATACACATAATGTATTTGATGTGTGCTTTAGTTAATGCATACAGGTAGTCCATGATTGAACAAGTAAAGAAAAATGAGTTGGACAGTAAACTCAAATTTCATCGAACTCAGCTCAGAGTTCGTCGAACTCAGCTCGTTGATCGTCAAGCTCAACTCGGCATAAGCTTAAGAACTCAGGATACAAAATTCATCAAACTTAGCTCGAAGTTCGTCAAGCTCAGGTTACAGTTCGTCGAGCTCAGCCCAACGCTTGTCAAGCTAAAGAAAGAGAATAATTGACTAAGGCAAACAATGTTGAGACTGCTGAGAAGATCAAATTTCATCGAGCTCAGTTTGCGGTTCGTCGAACTCAGCTTAAAGCTTGTCAATCTAAATACAGAAAATCTATCTAAGGCAAAAGCACTGAGACCGCTGAGAAGAAGGCGTTGAGACTGTTGAGATAGATGGGAAGATAGCGTTGAGATCACTAAAGACAACTGAGAAGATGGCGTTGAGACAGCTGAGACAGTAGAGACAATATTGGCTGGAAATTTTCTAAGTCCAGAAGCGTTGAGTGAAGCAGGTTCACTCAACGCTTCTAAATAACACATGAAATGCTGAGACAGTTAAGAGGTAAACAGCTGAGACAAAGTTAGCTGGATTTTTTTCTAAGTCCAGAAGAGTTGAGTGAAACAGGTTCACTCAACGCTTCTAATGAAGAAGGAAGCACTGAGATAGTTAAATGCAAAAACCGCTGAGACCGCTGAGACAAAACTGCTGAGACAAAACCACTGAGACAGTTAAAGTGCAAAAATTGATGAGACAACAGATAAGAAGAAAGCGCTGAGACAAAGGCTTATCTCAGATAGTAATGAAAAACCGCTGAGACCGCTGAGACAAAACCACTGAGACAAATCCAGAGAAGTTTCTAAGTCCAGAAGCACTTAGAGCCAAGGCTGATGGCGTTGAGTGTCTTAACACCACTCAATGCTTAATGGGATTCAGGAAAATTTTCTAAGTCCAGATGTTGATGACCACTGCTGACGTCATCAAAGTAAAAAACGCAGGAAGTCGTTGAGGGAAAGCTGCTACAGCATCGAAAGATGTTTTGTCCCTTTCAGATGGAGTTGGCACTCACCAATCCTTTGTGGGCCCACATACCTTGGTGCCTTTGATTCAAATCAACGCATACAAAAATGAAAACAGTAAAGGGATTAGGGTTAACGAATCAAACGAATAGAAAGAGAAATTGATAGAGGCGGCTGGACATTTACTTCCGATCAAGCTTGAAAGCTGAAGTCCAGCCAAGATAGCCTAAAGGCAAAGAAGGATAGCTGAAGCTCTTTAAGCTCAGCAAGGTTGTTCTCTACAGAATAGTTTAGCTGATTCATCTCATCAGCAAGGTGGAAGCTGCTCATCTGTGCATCAGGAAAAAGTGATAGTTGTAGAAGAAGGCCGATTTCTTCTATAGCATGTGAGCTGGACTGAAATCTGCTCAGTCCAGCAAAGTTAACTCAGAGTTATTTCTCTGAGTCAGTTATTTTAATTTCTTCGTTCATTGTATTTATTTCCTGTAGGATTCAGGTTTCCTGAATCTGAGTGTAGGACACTTTGTGCCTGAGGTAGGTGACAAATTTGTCACTGAGGTAGGTGACCTGTTGGGGCACTGAGGTAGGATCCAAGTGAGGATCTGAGCTGTAGGTCTTATGTGCCTGAGGTAGGAGAGTGTTGCTCTCTGATTGTAGGGCCTTTGTGCATGAGGTAGGTGACAAGCTTGTCACTGAGCTGTAGGTGCCTAGAGGGGCACTGAGGTAGGTACCTGGAGGGGCACTAAGGTAGGTACCTGGAGGGGTACTGAGTTGTAGGAGTGTTGCAGCACTCTGAGAGTAGGGCCTTGTGCCTGAAGTTGTAGGGCAGAAAAGCCTGAGCTGTAGGCCTTAGAGATAAGGCTGAGGTAGGTGGCTTGCGGATCACTGAGTGTAGGAGCACTGCAGAGCTCTGAGGTAGGATCCTTTAGGATCTGAGATAGGGCTATCCTCCCATCCTGAGTGTATGGCTTAATAACCTGAGGTAGGTGGTCTGCTGACCACTAAGTGTAGGCCCTTATGGCTGAGAAGTGAGTCTTGGAGGAGACTTGAAGATCCTATGGTATTTGAGGTGTAAGCTCTCAGGAGCAGTTTGGAGGAGTTTGTGCTGAGTCCAACAAATAAGCTTGGATAGGTGGAGAGGGAAAGTGGATGTACCCAATTGGGGAACCACTATAAATTCTGGTGTTTGCTGTGTGTGCTTGTTTTTCTCTGTGATTACAGGACTTAAGGACAAGATCTAGATAGAACAAGTTGAAAACAACAAAAGATTTATTAAAAGCTCAAAACCTATTCACCCCCCTCTAGGTGATTAGCTAACCTAAAATTAAATAACTTTCAACGCGGGCCCAACTCCGTGGCCTGGAGGTGGCTCACATGGTGGGTCGCCAGTTGATGCAGATTGAGCGGAATTCCGCCTTGCTCCAGATGCTTGCCGACGATAAGGAAGGGGACCGATGCCTCATGCTTGAGGAAAAAGAGCAACAACTGGAGTGGGCGGACGCGGCCGATGCTGTCCTCGTCGGATACCTAGGGGGGTGGTAAGTCCCAGAACTTTGGGTAAGAGGACCCACCTGAAGATTGCCTCCACTAATTCATGTTTCCTTTTTTTATTTTCGTAGGATGCGGCGACAGCCCAGCGCCTTGGCCTTCAAATTGCTACCCTCAAGAAGGAGAACGAGGCATTGCAGGTGTGGGTAAGAGAACTAGAAGTCGCAGCTCCACCGCCCCTTCCAGCAGCAGCTGCCGGCTCGCCCACTATTCTGAGTACAAGCTGGAGGAAATGATGCAGAAGAATGCCGCCAAGGCCGCGACATTCATGATCCAGACCATGCAGTGGGCCAGTCTCATGACGGGTGAGGGCACGGAGCTCTCGACGAGCGACATGCTACCAGAGCTGTTTCATCCGGTACCAAAGCCGTGTGATGAGTCCTTCCAACCTCTTTAGGAGGACTCGCCGCCCGAGAGCTTGCCTCGCCGGACCCCCGCGCCACACTTCTCTTGCTTTTTGTAATATATACTTTTACTACTGTTGTAATGTAAATGTAGGCTGAGTCCCATCCTTGTAACCCTTTGTGATTAATAGTATATGCTTTTCTGAAGTGATATTGCTTGTGATAGTGCTTTTTTGAAATGAATATGCCTTTGCTTCTTTACATACTCGCAACCCATCTCTCTAGCGAGACCGCGCATCCCTTAGGAACTTAGCTTAGAAAATGTTATGACCTTAGGTAGTCGGCCCGCGAGTGGCAATCTGCCTGTACACCCTTTTCCAGAGAGCTTCTCCTACGACATCCGTGAGATCTAGGAACTGGCTCGCCTCGAATCGCGTCCGGGGCATTCGAATTCGTGCGATCCGAGCCTCATGAGGTCGCGGTGCGACCTGAGAGTGAGCGCTTTGCACTACTTAGTACTCACGACCTTGGTCGCCTTACAGGTGACAGGCTGGATGTATATCGAGCGGACACTTGGGGTGTGTGAACCAACTCGCCCGCGATCCTTGCCCCTTGGAGATTAGCTTCTTTCAACTCTTTTTCTAGCGATCTTTTAGGAATTTTCACTTCCCTTCTCTTCTCTGCCAGCTGACATGAGCATGATGGTGTGAGATAAGTGTCAATCGAACCTTCACTTTGACCAAACAAAGAGTGCTACCAACGGCCCAATCAGCTAGGTGAGAGTCTGATGGAGGGTGTTGGGCTTCTACCAAACTTTCCTTTTGGCCAACCACCGGGCACTACCACCGACCTTATCAGCTAGGTGTGAGCCTGATGGTGGGTGTTGAGCTTCTACCAGACTTATCGAAGCCTACTCCAAGAGGTCTACCTGCCTTGCCGGCTAATGAGAGGCCGGTCAACGGAACCATCTGAGGGCTTACTTAGCAAACCTCACTGAGTGACTTCCAGTCCTGTCAGCTAGTGAGAGCCTGGTCAGCAGGATCTCCTCGGGGTCAACACGTCAAAGACTCCTCCAAGAGGTCTACCTGCCCTACCGGCTAGTGAGAGTCCGGTCAGCGGAACCAACTTGGGGCTTAATTGGCAAACCTCACCGAGCGACTTCCAGCCATGCTAGCTAGTGGGAGCCTGGTCAGCGGGATCTTCTCGGGGCTAACATGTCGAAGCCTCCTCCAAGAGGTCTACCTGCCCCGTCGGCTAGTGAGAGCCCGGTCAGCGGAACCATCTTGGGGCTTACTTGGCAAACCTCAGCGAGTGACTTCCAGCCCTGCCAGCTAGTGGAAGCCTGGTCAGTGGGATCTTCTCGGGGTCAGCATGTCAAAGCCTCCTCCAAGAGGTCTACCTGCCCTGCCGGCTAGTGAGAGCCCAGTCAGTGGAACCATCTCGAGGCTAACATATCGAAGCCTCCTCCAAGATGTCTACCTGGCCTGTCGGCTAGTGAGAGCCCTGTCAGCGGAACCATCTTGGAGATTACTTGGAAAACCTCATCGAGTTACTTCCATCCCTACCATCTAGTGGAAGCCTGGTCAGCGAGATCTTCTCGGGGCTAGTATGTCAAAGCCTCCTCCAAGAGGTCTTCTTGCCCTGCCGGCTAGTGAGAGCTTGATCAACGGATTAATATCGGGGCTAACATGTCGAAGCCTCCTCCAAGAGGACTACCTGCCCTGCTGGTTAGTGAGTGCCCGGTCAGTGGAACCATCTTGGGGCTTACTTGGCAAACCTCACTGATTGACTTCCAGCCCTGCCAGCTAGTGGGAGCCTAGTCAGCGGGATCTCCTCGGGGTCAACATGTCAAAGCCTCCTCCAAGAGGTCTATCTACCCTGCCGGCTAGTGAGAGCCCGGTCAGCGGAAACATCTCGGGGTTAACATGTCGAAGCATCCTCCAAGAGGTCTACCTGCCCTGCCGGCGAGTGAGAGCACAGTCAGCGGAACCATCTTGGAGTCAGCATATTAAAGCCTCCTCCAAAAGGTCTACCTCCCCTGTCGGCTAGTGAGAGCCCGGTTAGCGGAACTATCTTGGGGCATACTTGGCAAACCTCACTGAGTGACTTCTAGCCCTGCGAGCAGTGGGAGCCTAGTCAGCAGGATCTTCTCAGGGTTGGCATGTCAAAGCCTCCTCCAAGAGGTCTACCTACCCTATCTGTTAGTGAGAGCCTGGTCGGCAGAACAATCTTGGGGCTAACATGTCAAATCCTCCTACAAGAGGTCTACCTGCCATGCCGACTAGTGAGAGTCCGGTCAGCGAAACCATCTTGGGGCTAACATGTCGAAGCCTCCTCCAAGAGGTCTACCTGTCCTGCCGGCTAGTGAGAGCCCAGTCAACGGAACCATCTTGGGGCTTACTAAAGTAGATCACAATCTTACATCTTGTTCATTTATATGAGGATTATTCAATAGGGGACGCACTGCCATAACATGACATGGATAAAATTCATTACAAAAGAATGGCTTACTGAGACAACGTTCCCTCAGAATGCCCAATTGCTCACTTCTTTTCATCCCACTCTAGTTGAAGCATTCTCAACCTGCTCGTGCTCCTGCTACCGTGCGGAGCTTCCTGCTCTCTTCACCTTTAAGAATTTCGGGTCGGTGGTCATTGCATGACCCTCTTTCGGGTGGAGATCATGGCAAGGTAACTCTCCCCTGCCTCCTCTTCTCTTGCCTGAGCAATTCCTTCTCTCTCTCCTCTTCCTAGATGTTGAGAACCTTGACAGGAAGCTTTGAAGAGGATCCTCAAAACAATGGATTGAGTCAGAGGGGAGTTGGTGAAACCAGTTGTTCGCTCTTCCCTTGAGAGTGACGACTAAGAGATGACATTTTAAGGGGTCGGTCATCTGCCTGGTCGAGATTGCATCTTCAAACCATCAGACATGTTGCTCGGGGTCATCTATGCCGGTGTAGTAAGACATTTCTGGCTCGCGGAACACCCTTGGAACTGGGGCAGATGAGACCAACTTGCTAAAAGGACTCCCTCCGCTTGCCAGGCAAGTCGGGCGATTTCACGCCTCTATCTTGCCAGGTATTCCCGTACTCACCGAGTCAGGGAACTGGGCATGCCCTGAGAGATCTCGCCCACTGTATTTCTCCGCCTCCTCCTCCCCATGTCGCCTAGCGGGGGCGCTCTTGGCAAATGCTTGGGCTGCGACCACTGGGAAAGACAGTGTCAAGCACTCACCGTGAGCCGCAAATGTAAATGTTTTGAGGTTTCGCATTTCTTGCCGGAATTCCTCAAACATGCCGAGAGTGGCGAGAGGGGGAGGGGATGTCGAGTCGGCCTGGTCAGAACCTTTCCATTCACCTCTAATTATTGAGCTCACTAAGGTTTTCAGTGCTGATCACTCTCCAAGCTCACCACACCAAAATTTTGAAACCGGAAACCAGCTTTTGTGGAGCCCAAACCCTTGGGGAATGGGTGATCACACACTTACTTTGCCTTGCTAGCTTGACAGACCGAAGACTTAGAACTTGAAACTGACCCAAGGTTCCAACATAGAGGTGCCATCACATTCCCGAAAGATCTTAGAGCGCTTTCCCTCCTTAGCCAAGTGCTGAGCTAAGGGTACCTCAAAAAGCGCTATAAGATAAGAGAGTAAGAGAACTGCCAGTGCTATCCATCCGAGGTACCCCCTTGGGTTTATTTATAGTTTTTTGAAGTTGGAATGCCAACAACGTACCTCCTCTATTTGTAACGACTATATGCAGTCTAGGTCGGCCTGCCAACAACGTAACTTCGCTGTTCTGGAAGGCTATATGCAGCCCCCGCAAGGCATCCGATTAATTTTGCCTTTGGACTCCACTAGGTGAGTGGTCCATGGGGGCACCACTCGTCTAAAGGAACAAAAGGCATTGAGTTCACTCGCCTCACACAACTCTAAGGAACAAAAGGCACCGAGTGCCCTCAGTTTACTCAATGCCAAGGAGTTGGGTAATTGATAATCTACTGATACCAATTGAAAGTTAGGGGATAGAGCTGAGTACTTAGAGAGGGGGTGAATAGAGTAATTTAAAACTTTTTGGCTAAAAATATTTATCAGAGAAATAAGTGATAATAGTAGTGGTATAAAAAGAAATGGAAACTAAGCTAAACTACACTATCACAGCACAACAAAACAAATAGAAAATGAACAATCAGACAACACAAGAATTTTATAGTGGTTCCCCAAAATGGAAACATCCACTCTTCTACCACCTTGGTAGGAATCCACTATCAGGTTTTTGATCAGGTGACTGCTACCACAAGATCTATTTACAACGAGATCTCATAACCCTTTAGGCTTTTGATGAGGTGCCCAAAAACCCGCAATAAACTTTTGAAGGGAGATAATAAACCCATTGTACAGGAGGTTGAGAGAGTTGATGGTGTCTTCTCTTTTCTCTATTTAACAGAGAAGACTCAGTAGATTGTTATTGTCAAAGCTCCTTCTGAAATGTTGAGATGTTCAGAGAGCCTGTAGCCTTGCTTGGGGTGTAGGTCTTCAGCCTTGTCTTGTTGAAATCCAGGAACTTGTAGACAGATCTAGAGTTGTTGTCCTTGAGGATTCCTAGAGTAGAAGTTAAAGAAGACTCTTGATATAAGATTGATGTTCTTCTTCAGTCTTCTAAAAGATTGTCATAACCCGCATTTTCACTGCATATAATAACTTATCAGAGTAAGGGAAAATGCGTGTCATGATGCCACGTCAGCAGGGGATAACTGCGGACGCTCAGGCTGACACCTACTTAATCATGAAGAAAGATTCTTTAAATTATTTTAAGGGAAAAATCAGTTTAAATGCAGTAGATAGCCCTATCCATCGGCTTAGTGGCTCATCTAGTCCACGAATCAAAATATAATTATACGCTGCGGAAAAATACTTATTTAGATTGACTCCAACATTCTACATGAGTATAAACGACCCCAAAGGACGACTCATGATGTGCAAGACTCTAAATTTATAATAGTAGTACGGATAGCTTTTACGGTCGCTAAATATAACAAGTTAGAGTTTTTAAATTATGCAGTGCATGAAGTAGTAGTAATAGATTTTATTCTTAAAAATACCTAACATGCATTCCTAGCATAAATCCTCCCAGAGAGCAAGTAATCCACATCCACATATAGAGAAATAAACAGCTAGCAAGTATCTAAAAATAACAAATCTGTGGGCGCCAACAACTGACACGAACCCACTTACAGAATAGTAAGTCTGAACTAGTAACTAAATAAACAACAATCTACCTCGCTGAGACGAGGTAACAACCACGACCAACACTGCCGCCCAGAAACTCCAAAACTAGCTCTGCTATCTGCTAATGCTCTGAACTTGAGGCATTCCAAAGACAGAACACCTCAGCAAGAAGGTACAAATGGTGACAGAAAATTAATAAGCCAAAATAAACAAAGGTCAAAAGGGGTACCAACCCAAGACCAAAAGAACTGAAGTAGAGTACAAAAGAAAACAGGGCATCAACGGGAAAAGAACTCTTACGTGACTCGTCACGTTCAACAAGAGTACACCGGACGCACGAGGCAATAAGGTGACTACATGAATAATTCACAAGGAAGAAATACAAAATCTTTATTCGGCACTTGTGGTCGACTCTACCCAAAAACACGGGCGAGGTGGTCACTCGTGGACACACCCTCATGAATATAAAATTCGTCTAACTGCGAGGGAGTCTCATACTCTCCACCATACACCGCAGACGCCCAAAAACCTGGTAGAATTCCACAAGGTACTAATAAAGACAACAAACATTGCGGAGGTGGTTTCGTCCACTAACTCCCGCAATTAAGAAACCCAAAGAAACCACAACACATATATCTCGAGATTTGGCTCGTCAGATTCTACTTGACACTTCTAGTTTCAAGACATGGTTGATCAACCCTCAAGAACGATTTACAATCCTAGATAACTCTAATCCGTTCAATAACGAAAACCAAGGCGTTTAAAGCCATCAATAAGACACTTCAAGAACGATCAAACATATCCGGACAAAATCGAGTTCACCATGACAAAACGTTACAACATCATGTGATCATTGAGAAGGTTAATCATACCAATAATTTGGAAGAATAAGTGCAGAAAATTTTAAGGAACATGAAAACATAGCCGTTACCATCAAATTGGACAAGAAGAAACGAGGGGAAACCACCACTTGCCTTGGTTTTACCGAAAAAGTCCTCTGAATCACTCCACGTCGTAGATCGGGGCAAAAAGGATGCGGGAGGAGTTGAAATCTGAAGAATAATGGCCAAAAAAGAGGTAAGAGCCGAAAAACCCTAACAAGAAAACTCAAGGAACGGGGAAAAAATTTACATTGACAGCATAGCTCTCGGCGAGAGCTTTCCGGATCTATGTTCGGTTGAAGATTTCGAGCACCGGAGTACCGTTGGCGGCCATCGGAAGATTCACGAAAAAGAAACTCTCTCTCTCGCTCACTGCTCTGATTCGAGAGAAACATAACGGAGAAGATGAAGTTTGGTTCTAAAACCTAAGTCCAAGAATATATATATATATATATATATATATATATATATATATATATATATAGATAGAGAGAGAGAGAGAGAGAGAGAGAGAGAGAGAGAGAGAGATAGATATATATTTATAAAAAGTTTTGTCAAAAAGCGGCTTATCACGAGCGGATTCGCGGGAACCATAAATAGAGGTCTAGGATTACTCCAAATCAAAACGTGTCCAACATTAAAGTTGTAGATCTCGTCTAGACGAACATATTTCATGGTGACCATTTTTTCATACGACACCGTTTTTACCCTCAAAATGCCGCCCGAACGTAAACGACAGGGAACTACTCGAGATGAATAAAGCTACTCGAGAATGAGGGCAAGGTACTCGAGAGGAACTTAAACTACTCGAGTAAAACCAGTAGGACTCGACAAAATTCTATATTACTCGAGAAAAACAACAATTATACTCGAGATAAAACAATAGTACTCTAGTAGATCAAAGGTACTCGAGTAGAAATCAATAATACGTCTTATTTACGAGCAGTTTTGGGAAAATCAAAAGTAGAGGTTGAATATGGCTTTGAATCAAACAGTGTCCAACATGAACGTTGTAGATCTCGTAGAGACGAACAAATTTCATGTTGACCATTTTTCCATACGATGCCGTTTTAACCTTCAAAAAGGCTCCCGAACACAAACTGAAATGAACCACTCGGGATGAATGAACAGGTACTCAAGAGAGAAATACAGGTACTCGAGAGGAGAAAACAACTACTCGATAGAAAAATACAGGTACTCAAGAGGAGAAAACAGCTACTCGAGAGGAAAGTACTGGTACTCGAGTCGAATTAGGCGGTACTCGAGAGAAGAAAACGTTACTCGAGTAGATTCAGAATTCACTCGAGAAGAAGCAGAAGTTTTTTTGCATGAACAGTATACCTACACGAGACGCAGGAATTTCACTCGAGTCAAGCTTTGCAAGAAAAACAATTTCTTTGCAAATATAACTTTTTGATCAAACTATATGAATGAATAGTAAAAGACATTTTTGAATAGTACTATAATATTAAAATAATCATATTTATATATTTTGAATAATGAAACACGAGTTCAAAACGGAGGTACGAACGCGAGCCGAATTAAATGAAATTCTCACCGTAAGCGAACACTGACGCTACGAACGCAACGGCGAAGTCAAAATCAAAATCCGACGAGCCATTCCCGAGATATTAATCTTCAAAGTATACAGCAAACATAAACAATCCAAAACTTCAATCGCGCGCCGAGACTCCAAAAATGCTCGGATTGCGATGAAACTTGACGAGCAAGTCCAAAATTACTTAACTTAAATTCCAAATGCAAAATTTTCCCATTACAACAAGAATTCGGCCGACTCGACCGCACAGACGCAAAAATGTCTTAACAGCACTGCGCCGCCAACTTGACATTAAAAGTAATGTCACGACGTCATAAATATGGCGTTGCCCATTCAAATAAAATCATCAAAAAAAATCGGGGCGTTACAGTCACTCCCCATAAACAGAAGTTTCATCTTGAAACTTAACACAACTCCAAAACTAAACCAAAACGATCAAATCAAACATAACAGAAAACATAATGACATACCCGAAACTAAGAGAAGAGGTGCGGATGAGATTCCCTCATCGCCGATTCCAATTCCCACGTCGCGCTCTCGACGTCTTGATTTCTCCAAAGAATCTTGACCAAAGGGATGGTCTTTCTCCGTAACACACGCTCTTGAGAATCCAGAATACGAACAGGTTCTTCCACATACGTAAGGTTGGGCTGAATCTGGGGCATCGAGTCGAGGACCTGACGATCATGACGAACACACTTCCGCAACTGGCTCACATGGAACACATCATGGACACCAGGGAAGGTTGCAGGCAACTCCAGCCTATACGCTGAAACTCCGATGCGTTCAAGAATCTGAAAAGGTCCCACGTTCCGGGGGTCTAACTTGTGGTTCCTTCCAAACCTTTTAACGCCAGACATCGGAGAAACCTTCAGAAAAACCAAGTCTCCAACGGTAAACTCTAGATCGACCTTTCGTTGATTAGCATACTTCTCATAGCGCTCTTGAGCCACACGGAGTTTTTCTCGAATATGAGTCACCGCACAATTCATCTCCTCAAGGGCTTCCGGACCTAGCAATGGTCTCTTGCCAACTTCAGCCCAAAACAAAGGAGTTCTACAACGCCTCCCATATAAGGCCTCAAACGGGATCATCTGCAGACTCTCTTGATAACTATTATTGTATGCAAATTCCATGAGTCTGAGACGCTCATCTCAAGCACCACCATGATCCAAAATGTAACACCTGATCATATCTTCTACGATCTGATTTACCCTTTCCGTCAGACCATTCATCTGCGGATGATAGGCAGTGGAATACCTCAAATCGATACCCAACCCCTCCTGTAAACTCTTCCAAAAGCGAGACGTAAATCTGGAGTCCCGATCTGATATAATGCTTACAGGTACTCCATGTAACTTGATGACCTCTTCAAGATATAGCTCAGCTATCTTCTTCATCGAATACCCAATCTTAAATGGAACAAAGTGAGCACACTTTGTCAGTCTATCGACTATCACCCAAACATAGTCATGCCCACGGGGAGATTTCGGTAGACCGGTGATAAAATCCATTGAAATACTCTCCCATTTCCAACTTGAAATATCAAGCGGTGTCAGTTTACCACCAGACATTCTATGATCAGTCTTAACACGCTGACATGTATAACATTCCGATACAAACTTCGTGATATCACTCTTCATCCCCGACCACCAAACAATTTGCTTTAGATCGTTGTACATTTTAATGGAACCAGGGTGGTAGGCTACACTGGAACCATGAGCTTCAGCACAGATCTTAGCCCGAATGTCGCCAAAGGCGGGGACACCGAATCTACCCCGATACTTCAAGGTGTCCAACTCATCCACAGAGAAATCAGGTAGCTCTCCCTTCACAGTTCTATTCCAGAGGTGCAATAAATCAGGATCATCCTTCTGGTGTGCTCGAGTAAGGGAAATCCAAGAGGGTTCTTCTGCTTCTAGACTAGCAGGCACAACACGACTCCCAACCTCAATATCCATCAACAAGAATTCTTCTACCAAAGACTGTACCGACAGATTAAAAATTTTAGCGATCTTTCTACTCAAAGCATCAGCTACTACATTAGCCTTTCCTGGATGATAAAGAATTTCCACTTCGTAATCAGCCACATATTTTAACCACCGACGCTGGCACAGATTTAGTTCCTTCTGAGTGAAGACATACTTCAAACTCTTATGGTCCGTATAGATTTTGCACAGCGCACCATACAATAAGTGTCGCCACAGTTTCAGCGCATAAATTACGGCAGCAAACTCCAAATCGTGCATAGGATAGTTTCTCACGTGAATCTTTAGTTGCCTCGATCCATACGCGATCACCTTACCATCTTGCATTAAAACACAACCAAGTCCGATGTGTGATGCATCAACATACACAGCATACTCAACTCCTTCAGTAGGTAAGGTTAAAATTGGAGCAGTACATAATCTCTTCTTCAGCTCTTGGAAAGCCTCTTCACACTTATCACTCCAAATGAATGCAGTATTCTTCTAAGTAAGTCTAGTTAGAGGAGCAGACAACACCGAAAATCCTTCCACAAATCTTCTATAATAGCCAGCTAGGCCTAAGAAGCTCCTAATCTCCTTAGGTGTAGAAGGTCTCTCCCATTCCATCACGACAGAAATCTTGGTCGGGTCTATAGAAATACCATCCTTGCTCACAACATGACCCAGAAAGGACACCTGAAGTAGCCAGAACTCACACTTGCTCAACTTCGCATATAACTTATGCTCCCTCAGGGTCGACAAAACCAAGCGCAAATGCTGAGTATGCTCCTCAACATTGTGGGAATACACCAGGAGATCATCTATAAACACAATAACGAATCGGTCCAAGAAATCCTTAAACACCCTATTCATCAAATCCATGAAAGCAGAGGGTGCATTGGTTAAACCAAAAGACATCACCAAAAACTCATAATGTCCATGCCGCGAACGGAATGCGGTTTGGGGAATGTCTGCCTCACGAATTCTCAAATGGTGGTAGCCTGAGCGAAGATCGATCTTTGAAAATACCGAGCTACCACGCAACTGGTCGAACAGATCATCAATCCTTGGCAGGGGATATCTATTCTTAATGGTTACCTTGTTAAATTCCCTATAATCAATGCAAAGCCTCATCGATCCATCCTTCTTCTTTACGAACAAAACCGGAGCACCCCATAGAGAAGAACTTGGTCTAATAAAACCACACCTCAATAACTCGTCGAGCTGAGTACGCAACTCATCCACCTCACAAGGAGCCATACGGTATGGTGCCTTAGCAATTGGGCGAGTACCTGGCTCGAGGTCTATCACAAACTCTATCTCCCTTTCAAGAGGAAGTCCTGGAAGACTATCAGGAAAGACATCTGAAAACTCTCGCACCACCGAGACATCCTCAAGACGTGGTGTAACAAAAGCTGTTTCCAGAGCAGAAATAAAAACTAAAAACACCTCGCAACCAGACTCTATAGCACGACAAGCATGTACCGCAGAAATGACAGGGGAAACTCTGTCCAGAAATCCATAGACGCTCATAGGTTGGCCGTCGTCCATCTTGAAATCCAATCTCTTAGCCTTGCACTGGATGACCGCATCATACTTGGACAGTCAGTCCATGCCCAGAATCACATCAAAATCAGACAGATCCAAAATCATCAAATCCGCAAAGGCCAGAAAATTGCCAAGATAAATAGGGCATCTCAGAACTCCTTGATTAGATATCACTGAATCACCAGAAGGAAGCTTGACATTGAAGGAGTCTCCTAATTGATCCACATCCAGGTGATGTTTATCAACAAACCTCCGAGCCAAAAAGGAATGGGTGGCACCCGAATCGAAAAGAACGCGTGCCCACCTATTCTGCACCTTAAACTCCCCTAAAACCGTAACATACATAATTAAACGAACGATAACTAGGGCAACAACGATAAGTAATAAGGATATTTTAAACTTGGGCTAACCTGATATCACTTGCGTAGAGGTTTGAGCTTCCTCGCTGGTCATCACGTTTAGCTTTCCTTTTCCTTTATCCAGGTTTGGTGGCGACGACAAAGCTCGAAGCGGGGCAGCCTGCAGTGGGGACTGAGCCTGGGGGCACGAAGATTTCTGGTGTCCCTTCTGCCCGCACTGGAAGCAAGTCCTTTCTTTCATCCAGCAACGACTCGCATCATGACCCTTCCTTGCACAGAACGAGCACACAAGCTCTCCCTTGGGTGCACCTTGGATGGCATGCACCTGCTGCTGCTTTAGGGTGGCAGTCCTCTTGAAACACCTTTCGTAAGGGTGGCCAGGACGACCGCAGAAGCTACACACTTCCTTACTTTTCTTTTTTGAAGAAGGGCCAGATGCCCTGGAGCTACCATCCTCAACACCTTTCCTTTTCTCTTTCCTCGCCGCAGTACCGCGGTTCTTGGCATTCTCGATCGCCTCGACCCTCAAAGTGGCTTCCACTGCTTTAGCATAACTTTCAGCTCGGTAAGCGCATGCCAACTGCTGGACATCGCTTCTTAGTCCTCCAAGGAAACGCTTCACTCTACCCTCCTCAGAAGCTACCAAATTAGGAGCAAACCTACTCAGTTTGCTAAACTCAATCTCGTACTCGCTCACAATGAGCTGTCTCTGCTTCAAATGCAGGAAGTTATTAATCATACGGTCCTGCTCGACCGAGGGTAGATACTTCTTCAACAGCATCTTCTTAAAAGATTCCAAAGAACATCCTTCCTTCAGACTCTCCCTTTCCTGAATCCACCAACTCTTTGCCAGACCTTTTAACTGATAGGATGCAATCATCACCTTCTGTGCTTCTAGAATTCCATAATACGAAAACTTCTCCTCGATGGAGATGATCCAATCAACTAAAACCATAAAGTTGGCACTCCCATCGTAGGTGGGTGTAACGCCCCTGATTTTTCTGCGATTATTTAATTCTCGTTTGACGTTACGTTGATGCGTTTCTGGCTTGTGCCATTTGTTGGAGCGTGGTCTTAGCTCTTTAGGTTCCTTGTGTGGTTGTTGGTAGCCTATTTGGCAAGATTCCCTAGCAAGCCGGGTCTATTTTGGTGACCGGTGAGGCCTCTCGGGGGATGCTTGTATTTTGGCTTCGGGTGGTGATAACCCGAGTTTTGTTCATCGAAAGATGATTTCGACTTCGTCGTTGCGTTCGTAGCGTGGGTATTTAGCTACGGTGCAAATTTCGTCGAATTCCGAGGATGTTCGGGTTTCGCATCGTTTTGTATTTTATTTATATTAATGCGATATTATATATTATTTATAGATATTTTGTTTAGATAGTAGCAGTTATGGTGAATAGGTGGCTGACAGCGTTTGGATTGGCTAAGAATAGAAAATATTTGGGATTTAGCCGTTATCTATATATAGCCTTAATTAGGAAAGCGACTGTTGATGATTCTTTGTCTTTCTCAGAATACAACCGTCGTCCCTGTGCAAGGGCTGGGTGTTGAAACCGGAATCCGGCCTCTTGTGGAGTTCGACCCTTGGGGAAGGGGTGGTCTCGCGCCTACTTTGCTCCTGCAAGAAAAACAACGAAGAAGACAAGAAGAAACAGACCCAAGGGCTCGGCAGGGAGGTCCCACCACAAACCCGGAAGATCTCTGAGCGCTTCCCCTCCTTAGCTAGAAGCCGAGCTAAGGCTCCTCAGAGAACACTTGAAAATGAGAGTAAGGGGGCACTTCCAGCGTGTCCTCTGAGGTACCCCTTGGGTCTTATTTATAGGTTTTTGGAATCTGAACTGCCAATAACCGAAAGAACTGACCTGAAAATACCAAAAGCCCTTGGTTGGGTCTACCAACAGCCAAACTCCGCTGTTCTAAGTAGTTATACGCAGTCCAACCTGGTCTGCCAACAGCGTGGCTCCGCTGTTCTGAGGGGCTATTCGCACCCCTTGGGAGTCAGCTCGACTCCAATCCTCCTCCGCGGGAGGCGGGCACGACCTGGCTCCAGCTGCCCGCCTATTCTCCCTAGGCGAGCGCGAGCCGGACCGTCGCGACCTGCCTGTCTTCTGCCGGGGCGGACCGGCGGCCAGGTCGCGTGTGGGGGCTGGCCGGCGGCCACAGCGACCCCGATCGGCTCGCTAGTCGCGGGTCGCCAAACTCATCCACTTTGGCCAGTGATTCTCTGCGTGACCTGCTCTCTCGCCTCGCCCGACTCGCTCGCCTGAAATGGGCAGGAGCGGGCCAGCCCTCCTGCCGTATATCCGTTTTGCCGCTTGGGTGCGGGTCGCGGGGCTAGGTCTGCTCGACCTCCCTGGCGGGACCCGGTCGCCGGACACGGGGTTGTACACAATCCTTGCTCTTTGCGAGCTTGGCACAAGCTCGGAAAGAATCATCCAACCCAACGTATCCGGCAAGTGGGAGCCAACCCAAAAAAAACAGTTTGAGAGAAACTGGAATCTGCGCTTGGAGCATCGATCTCTCCACGACCTTTCTGCTCTTTTGAATCGCTCGATACCCTTTGGCTCACTACTATCGAATTGCCCTTATACCAATACTTACAACAAGTACATAATTTCTCGTGATATCGTGAAACAACAAAGCCGTATATTTTGCATCTTATTGTGCACGCGGAGCTAATCCTTTCCCCCCAGGTGTGCCTACAGCCCTGCCAGCTAATGAGAGCCTGACAGCGAGTCTACCCGGGGCCGAGCAGCACTCGGGGTCCCTTACCCCCCTGGTGTGCCTTCAGCCCCGTCAGCTAGTGGGAGCCTGACAGCGAGTCTACCCGGGGCCGAGCATCACTCGGGGTCCTGCAAAATATCCAAACTCTCTCTCCAAACTCCAAACTCTCTCCCTTACCCCCCAGGTGTGCCTACAGCCCTGCCAGCTAGTGGGAGCCTGACAGCGAGTCTACCCGGGGCCGAGCATCACTCGGGGTCCTGCAAAAAGTCTCCACGAACCAACCCTTTCCCCCCAGGTGTGCCTACAGCCCTGCCAGCTAATGAGAGCCTGACAGCGAGTCTACCCGGGGTCCACTACTACCGCCATCGAGTGACTTCCGGCCCTGCCAGCTAGGTGAGAGCCTGACAGCGTGATCTGCTCGAGGCCCACGGATGACACCGAGTGACTTCCGGCCCTGCCAGCTAGATGAGAGCCTGACAGCGGGATCTTCTCGGGGTCCAAAACTACCCGACTTGACCCAAAAACACGGGCGAGGTGGTCACTCGTGGACACACCCTCATGAATATAAAATTCGTCTAACTGCGAGGGAGTCTCATACTCTCCACCATACACCGCAGACGCCCAAAAACCTGGTAGAATTCCACAAGGTACTAATAAAGACAACAAACATTGCGGAGGTGGTTTCGTCCACTAACTCCCGCAATTAAGAAACCCAAAAAAACCACAGCACATATATCTCGAGATTTGGCTCGTCAGATTCTACTTGACACTTCTAGTTTCAAGACATGGTTGATCAACCCTCAAGAACGATTTACAATCCTAGATAACTTTAATCCGTTCAATAACAAAAACCAAGGCGTTTAAAGCCATCAATAAGACACTTCAAGAACGATCAAACATATCCGGACAAAATCGAGTTCACCATGACAAAACGTTACAACATCATGTGATCATTGAGAAGGTTAATCATAACAATAATTTGGAAGAATAAGTGCAGAAAATTTTAAGGAACATGAAAACATAGCCGTTACCATCAAATTGGACAAGAAGAAACGAGGGAAACCACCACTTGCCTTGGTTTTACCGAAAAAGTCCTCTGAATCACTCCACGTCGTAGATCAGGGCAAAAAGGATGCGGGAGGAGTTGAAATCTGAAGAATAACGGCCAAAAAAGAGGTTTGGGCCGAAAAACCCTAACAAGAAAATTCAAGGAACGGGGAAAAATTTACCACGACAGCGTAGCTCTCGGCGAGAGCTTTCCGGATCTATGTTCGGTTGAAGATTTCGAGCACCGGAGTACCGTCGGCGGCCACCGGAAGATTCACGAAAAAGAAACTCTCTCTCTCACTCGCTGCTCTGGTTCGGGAGAAAAATAATGGAGAAGATGAAGTTTGGTTCTAAAACCTAAGTCCAAGAAAATATATATATATATATATGTAGATATATGTTTATAAAAAGTTTTGTCAAAAAACTGGTTATTACAAGCGGATTCGCGGGAACCAATCATAGAGGTCTAGGATGACTCCAAATCGAAAAGTGTCCAACATAAAAGTTGTAGATCTCGTCGATACGAACAAATTTTATGTTGACAATTTTTTCATACGACATTTTTGACCCTCAACATGGCGCCCGAACGTAAACAATAGGGAACTACTCGAGATGAATAAAGCTACTCGAGAATGAGGGCAAAGTACTCGAGAGGAACTTAAACTACTTGAGTAAAAATAGTAGTACGCGAGAGAATTAAATATTACCCGAGAAAAACAACAATTATACTTGAGATAAAACAATAGTACTCGAGTAGATCAAAGGTACTCGAGTAGAAATCAATAATACGGCTTATTTACGAGCAGTTTTGGAAAAATCTAAAGTAGTGCTTGAAGATGGCTTCGAATCAAACAGTGCCCAACATGAGAGTTGTAGATCTCGTCGAGACGAACAAATTTAATGTTGACCAGTTTTCCATACGACGCCGTTTTGACTTTCAAAAAGGCTCCCGAACACAAACTGAAATGAACCACTTGGGATGAATGAACATGTACTCGAGAGAGAAATACAGATACTCGAGAGGAGAAAACAGCTACTCGAGAGGAAAATATAGGTACTCGAGAGGAGAAAATAGCTACTCAAGAGGAAAGTACAGGTACTCGAGTCGAATTTGGCGGTACTCGAGAGAAGAAAACATTACTCGAGTAGATCCAGAATTCACTCGAGAAGAAGCAGAATTTTTTTTGCATGAACACTATACCTACACGAGACGCAGGAATTTCACTCAAGTCAAGCTTTGCAGGAAAAACAATTTCTTTGCAAAAATAACATTTTGATCAAACTATATGAATGAATAGTAAAAGACATTTTTGAATAGTACTATAATATTAAAATAATCATATTTATATATTTTGAATAATGAAACACGAGTTCAAAACGGAGGCCCGAACGCGAGCCGAATTAAATGAAATTCTCACCGTAGGCAAACACTGACGCTACGAACGCAACGGCGAAGTCAAAATCAAAATCCGACGAGCCATTACCGAGATATTAATCTTCAAAGTATACAACGAACATAAACAATCCAAAACTTCAATCGCGCGCCGAGACTCCAAAACTGCTCGGATTGCGACGAAACTTGACGAGCAAGTCTAAAATTACTTAACTTAAATTTCAAATGCAAAATTTTCCCATTACAACAAGATTTCGGCCGACTCGACCGCACGGACGCGAAAATGCCTTAACGGCACTGCGCCGTCAACTTGACGTTAAAAGTAACGTCACGACGTCATAAATATGACGTTGCCCATTCAAATAAAATCATCAAAAAAAATCGGGGGCATTACAAAGATCAATGAGAAAACAGAAAGTTTTCAGCACAGAGAAGAAGCAGATATTCTTCAGTATATTTTTGTATCTCTTCTCTGTATCACTTTTTGTGTTCTTTATTCTGTGTATATCACTATGTATCTTTTTTCTTGCTTACTTGTATATCACATGTATATTCTGTTGTATGGAAGAAAATTCTCTTATATATTCTGCTGTCAAATTCTCCTCTTGAATTTTGAATTTCAAGCATTAATTGCTGACTAATTCTGGAGAATGAAACGGCTGGAATATATTCTTGAATGAGTTTCCCCAACTGTCCCATTAAAATAAGCAAGCAATTAACTCTGATGAAATCCATAATTAATGCTGTCAAGAACGGATATATTCTTGAGAATATATGTATTAATTACTGAGAGAATTACTGTTAAATAATATGAGAAATCGGGGACAGAAATAAGGAAAACTTATCAATCTGACTCGAGATAGAAATCATCGACCTCTGGGTAGAATCGTCGACTGGAGTTCCAAGTTAATCGAGCTGAGAAATCCTGTTCGTCGAACTAAGCTCAGCGAACTACAAATTGGAAATATCTTGCCAATTCTGCGCTCCAAGTTCGTCGAGTAGAGAATCTGTCTTGAGGAAGTGATCGTCGGCATGAGCTCGAATATCGTCGATCTCAACCCAGAGAAAGATTTCTGAGTTCGTCGATTTGCAATCGACGATCATCGAGATGAGTTTGAAGAACTTCAAACTAATAATCTGAACTCTGAATTCTTCTAAGTCTTGAGTCTACTGAAGTCCTCTGCAGGCTGGTCCATAAAGATTGATACTAATGACTAGCCTAAACTCTAGGACTAACAAACTTGACCCTAGCTATACAAAGTGGGTCAAACATCCTAATTAGTGAACCAAGCCCAAATTCAAACTAGGGATCCAACAAATATCATAAATTATACCTTAAGTAAATACGACGGGTTTGACGAGTGCTAGTAAGTATACACGATGAATTAGATGAGTATACTCGATGAATTCGATGAGTATCCACTACTATACTCGACGAATTTTACTTAGGTAAATTTCTGTTCTTCTGATTCCAACACTTGGTCCTTCCTTGATCCTTCTAATGCACTTGGAATAGAAGTACACCCCAATAAAGAGATTACATGTGAGTCAACATATTGGCCTACATAATGAAGGATTACATTGTATAGTCATGTGTTTTCTGACCCATTGTAACATGACATTGGGTTGCACTTAGCAATATTGTCCTGCAAGCACATAACTAAATATAGAGCATCAAATACAACTCAATTCATCTTAGTTCAATGGACACTTCTTCAAATCAGGGTTATTGTGGATACAATACCCAACAATCTCCCCATATTTGAAGAAGTCAGAACCCTACAAACTAAGGTGAATTATACACACAATAAAGTATAAAAATGAAAGGACATAAGAAAAATAAGAAATAAGAAGTAAGACATAAGCGCAATCCCGGACAAAACATTAAATTATATATATATGATGAAAGTTCTTAGTTGAGGCAATCAGTGTCTACAAACATCAATCATAAAAGAGACCATCAAGTATGTTTGCCCTTGCTTTTCTGACTTTATATGGCAAAATATGCATTTAACTTCGGATAATATCTTGACGGGGCTGGAGGAGCATTTGGATCATCAAATTTGTATTTCCTGAAATGAAGTCTTCATTTAGCGCATGCTACCTCATACTTCTGTCATTCATCCGTACTATTATAATTCCATCTATTTTCATTTGGTAAATCCACTATCTTGAAGGTATCCAGAATGATACTCTTGGAAATTGAACTCCATGCCTCAACCATTTCTCTGTTCAGATCAGACCTAACAGCAGAGGACCCTTCACCATATCTTCTTTTTTTTCTGAGCTGGTGGAGGTATGTCTTCAACTATCTGAACATCTAGATGGGCAGTAGCAGTATATTCTGGGTTAAACTGAGAGAAATCCTCAGTGTCAGCCCAGTACTAAGAATAATCCTGAGCAGGATTAACATAAACATCCACTGGAGCAAGCACCACAGGTACTGGGATCCTTGCATCAACATGACTTACCCTACCAAAAATCTCACCATGAAGCCAGCTAAAACTGTCATAACTGTAGCCGTTGACTCACTTGAAGTTTTCTACCATGGCGGTTTCAAGGGCTGTCACCTTAGCTTTTAATTCATCCTCCCCCTTTCTGACTTCAAGTACCTTGGTTGTTATGGCATTGCTATAGTAGACCATTTGGTCGTCAAAATAGTTCATCCCCTCATTTTGGGCAGTAATGACCGTTTTGGCATTTTCATCAACGTTCTGGAGTACAGTCAAGTTACTTTTTAGCCATGTCATAGTATGAACAATTGCTTGGCTGCCTTGCACAAACCAAGAGTCTAGCCTATCATCCAGTTTATCAAAACTCACATTGATCTCAGCAAGGTCGTTATTCATATCTTTTTCAGTCTCCTTGATTTTCTTCAGCACTTTCTTCAAAGAGCGATAAAAACTTGCCTTTTGTTTTGCCATCATGGCTTCTATTGATTTCAGGATAGAGATGTTTGCACTGGTACTGGGTATGACTCCAGCTGGAACACTGGGAGGGGAAGGGAGATCTTTATTTCCCTTAGATTCACTAGAAGACTCTTCCATTAGAGAGATATGAGCTTTAGAAATCAACTCAGTAGTAGGAGACTATGGACAGGATGATGCACTTATGCATCTCCTTCCTCATCAGAAATATCAACCACCTCGATCTCCTCCACTAGAGGTCCACCTGGAATTTCAGCCATTCTTCTTTGCAGGTTTCTGACAAACCTATCAAGTCTTGTCTACATCGAGACCATAATGTGAGTCTGCTGCCCCTCAGTCCTTACAGGTAGAACATCGGGGAGATTTACAAGCAGATTCTCTGGGATAGCAAACACAGTAGAATTATTTATATTATCAGCAGTGAGCTCATACTCATTAGTAATATCATAGTCTGCAACATCTAGATCATTTATAGCAGTATCCAAGTCATCAGCATCAGTATTCAAATCATCAGTAGCAAGATCAACCTCCAGATTAGTAGCAACCAGAATATATTCAACTAATATCTCATGCTCAGCCTCATCAGGCACTAACTCAGTAGCAGCGGTACGACCAATATCAGTAACCTTAGAAAGTAGGTCATATGTAGCTTCAACTGTAACTGCAGCAACAGGAACTGGAACTAAAACCTCTACAGCTGGAGGTGGTGTCTCTGGTACAGAACTAACTGGAGCATCTCTCTCTACTGCCGTAGGATCACTCAAGGGCACTATCTCAGTGGCCACTTATGTCACAGCAGGCTCCCCCACAATTCCTGCACTTAATATCTCAGGAATCTCACTGGAGGCAGCAGAAGAAATCCTTTCTTTGGAAACTACCTCCTCCTCTTCAGGCAGCACTCTGGCTCCACCTGGCCTCTAGATCCTCCTATCCTACTTGGAGATGATTGACGAGTCCATTTTATTCAAGTGGTGGATAGGTACACCTTTGGTCATGTCGATGGTTTCACTGTCAAGCTGATTCAGATACAAACTCATAATTTTGCCAAGATTTAGTGCTCGAAGACTATCTTTAATCATGGCAAACATCACTGCACCCCAGTCCAGTTTCTTTCAGCAGATGATGGCTATAAGAATCTTGAACATTTCAGAGGATAGGTTATCGTGGGATCCAGTCTTGCATAACGGAATCTTTCCAATGATGTTTGAGAGTAACTTGCCTTCCTCATTCATTTCTTTGCGCTTAATTGCCTTGGTACCTCTGCGGAAGCCGCAGAATAACTTAGCCCTTGAAAAATCCTCTTCTTCAAGCTGATCGGCTTCGTTACATTCTGGAATCTGCAAGTACTTAGTAAGGAGGGATGCCTTCACCTTAACTTTTATCTGACGAACCTTGCTCTCGATCACAGTCTTCATGACGAAACTTTGCATTGGTGAAGAATTCAATCACATCATTATCCAACACTTTGCACGGATGTTCAAGGATGAAGGAGAGGCCGACAGTTTCCAACATGAGTATCACATTCTTGAAATCATCGGTGGCCGAGGCAATCCCAGTTCTCACACGTTCTCCACCACCGAGCAGTCCACTAGTATTGTGATGAGCCATTGAACACCGTGAGTTGAAAAGAAGAACAATCGGCTCTGGACAAACTGCAGTTGCTGAGACGGAGTCGAGAAGCGAAGTGGAATCTCTGGAAGACTGAATCTTTGGAAGAATGGTACTGCGAGGAACTCGCTTGAAAGTCTTGGAGACTGAATCGACGAAGAAGATGGAGTTCTGTTGCAGAATACGTGTCATCGGAAGGTAAAATTGGAGGAATCTGAAGGCTCATTCGATGGAATGAGGTTGGCTTACCCGAGAACTTATATATATATATATAGTTTAAGACAGGAAAATGACACGTACCTGAACAACAGACGACTCTTTGGTTCCAATAAAAAAATTTTGTCCTAAGTCTAATTCGTCAAGATTCACCAGAAGCTGAGCCAAATTAATCAAGTTTCGTCGTGTACACTCATAGTATTTTGACGAATCGTCGACATCCAACGAGTAATATCTGACGAATTTCCCTTGGACCATTTTCTCTGCTTAGTGATGTACTTCCCGAGAGAATTCCTGTATACTTAGACAACTTCAAGAGACTTTGTTTAGCAGGCCCAGTTCCATTTTGAAAAGCGATAACTTGGCCTCGTCTAGTGGCTTCATTAATATATCTGCGACTTGCTTATCCGTAGGGACATAACTGAGAGTTATGTCCTTATTCTCCACATGCTCCTGAATAAAGTGATATCTGACTTCAATGTGCTTTGTCCGGCTGTAAGTGACTGGACTATTTGTGATTGTTATTGTACTGGAGGATTTTCAAAACGTCGGTATCTCCTTGAATTTCAGGTTATAATCCTCAAGCTGATTCCTGATCTAAATAAGCTGTGCGCAGCAACTACTAGCAGAGATGTACTCTGACTCGGCAGTGGAGGTTTCCACAAAATTTTGCTTCTTACTGCTCCATGAGATAAGCCTTTTTATGAGGAATTGGCACGTCCCAGAAGTGCTTTTCTTGTCATCCCTTCTACCTGCAAAATCTGCATCTGAAAAACCAATTAGCTCAGCATCATTACTCCTTGGGTTCCATAAGCCAAGATTTGGTGTACCCTTAAGGTATCTCAAGATTCTCTTTGTAGTGATGTAATGAGATTTATTAGAGTTCACCTGAAATCTAGCGCGCACATATGTTGAAAACATTATGTCCGGTCTACTGGCTATAAGATAGAGCAAGAACCCAATTATGCTTTTGTACTTGGTTTCATCAAAAGGTTTTCCTTTCTCATACTTGTCCAGAGACATAATTGAACTCATTGGAGTCCTCATCGAGGTTGTGTTCTCCATTTTTAATTTCTTAAGCAACTCCTTGGTGAACTTTATCTGAGAGATGAAAATTCCATTGTCAGATTGTTTCAACTGAAGTCCCAAGAAATACTTCAGCTCTCCCATACTGCTCATTAAAACTTCTCTTGCTTGAGTTTAGAGAACTTATTGCCAAGGTTGTCTTCCATAGAGCCAAAACTAATGTCATCTACATAGATTTGCACTAACAAAATCTTATCTTTTACTTCCCTAAGAAATAATGTCGTGTCTATCTTTCCTCTTGTGAACTTGTTCTCAAGAAGAAATCTAGACAACGTCTCATACAAAGCTCGGAAAGCTTGTTTTAAGCTGTATATAGCTTTATTAAGAATGTAAACATAATCAGGGAAAGTTGAGTTGACAAAACCTGGTGGTTGTGCTACGTATACTTCCTCTTTTAGGTCTCTGTTGAGGAATGCTGACTTCGCATCCATATAATAGACTTTGAAGCCTTTGTGAGCGGCATACGCTAGAAACAACCTTATCAGTTCGAGTCGGGCCACTGGAGCAAAAGTCTGATAGAATTCGATCCCTTCTTCTTACCTATACCCTTGAGCTACAAGCCTGGCTTTTTCTTTATAATCACTCCATTTTCGTCCAGCTTATTTCTTAATACCCACTTGGTACCGATCACATTCTATCCTTTAGGCCCGGGCACCAACACTCAAATTTTGCATCTTTCAAATTGATTGAGCTCCTCTTGCATGGTCATTATCCAAGAGGCATCCTTGTTTGCTTCTTCTAACTTCTTTGTCTTAACCTGAGATAGAAAATTAAGATGTTGAACTTCGTTAGCAGTACCTCTTCTGGTTCTAACACCGTTGCCTGGTTCTCCAATGATTAGATCAGTCGGGTGATCTCTTAGGTGTCTGAATGCTAGATTTCTTCCTCTCCCACTAGCAGGTTCTGCCATATACATTGAATCTCCTATAGTTTACGGTAGTTATTCATCTAGTCGTTCTTCATCCACCAGACTTGGATCGATGACATTGACTGAGCTTGGAGCATCTTCCTTAACCGCTTCTTCCAAGCTTAGTTCCTCCAACCTGGTACCTGCATCTACACCAACAATACTAGATGAGCTGCTATGAAGCATACTTGTCTCATCAAATATAACATTGATAGACTCTTCTACCATCAGGGTTTTCTTATTAAAAATTTTATATACCTTACTATGGCTACTAAATCCTACAAAAATACCTTCAAAACATTTATCACTAAACTTCGTGCGATAATACTTCCCATTGTTAAGTATGAAGCATTTATTGCCAAAGATCTTAAGGTAGGACACGGTCGGTTTTCTGCCCTTCAACGATTCAAATGGAGTTTTACGATGGCTTTTGCTGATTAAAGCTCAATTTTGCACGTGACAAGTTGTGTTGACTGCTTTAGCCTAGATGTACTCTGGTAGTGAAGCGTCATTCAACATAGTTGTACATGCTTCAATGAGTGTTCTATTCCTTCTTCAGCAACTCCATTTTGCTGCGTAGTGCGCGGAGAGGAAAACTCATGAAAGATACCTTGACTTCCACAGAACTTTGTCATGACACCAGATTTAAATTCTGTTCCATTCTGATTTTGACCACTGAGCAGTTTAATTTGTTCTGAATTTGCCTAACAAAATTAGTGAAAGCCTCAAAGGTGTCTGACTTGTGTTTCAGAAAGAACACCAAAGTAAAACGAGAGTAGTCATCAACAATGACCAAGGTATATACTTTACATCCTTAACTATGAATTGACACAAGACCGAATAAGTTCATATGAAGTAAATACAAGCTTCTACAGGGATCTTTTTCAGAAATACCCTTAAAAGTAGCCTTTATCACATAATTGATTTATACTTATCAGATTATGATATAATCCTTCAATATAAGTCATGTCTGTGAAGGAGACTATGCCGTTGGAAATCATACCATAGCCTTTAGTTATTCCCCTATCAGACCCTCCAAAGATAACTTTTGGACCGTCTTCGATTGGAGTAAATTATCGGAGTAGGCTTCTAGTCCCGGTCATATGCCGAGAGCATCCACTGTCCAAATACCAGATTGGTGTTTTGTTGACCTTTGGACATACCTGCAAACATAAATCATTTTACCTTAAGAACCAAAATAGACTTGGGTTTAGTTCCTTGTTAGTTTAACACCACTTGGAACATTAACGTTGCTAGTGGTCGGCCTCGCACTGTTAACTTGTGGAGTTTCAAACTTTATCGGATGAAACCAGCAATCTACGACAAGTGACCAATCTTGTCGCAACACCAACAGTCAAACATATTGTACCTTCTATTATACTCCTGCTTTACCTTTGGAACCAGAGGTCTAGCAGGGGCCACTGACTTGGAAGTGGAAGCCTCATGATTGCAGCACACACATGGCTTCACTGTTTCCTTAGCTCTGGGAACAATAGTGTTGGCTTTTGGAGACTTATTTCCACTTGGTCCATGAATGTAAGGACCATAGGTTTGAGAATAATTTCCTCATAAGGTGCCTTGAAAACACTGGCACCAAAGTCTCAAGGATGGGTCCATCCTTGGTAGTGCCTTTTTGGCTCCACGTAGGTGGGCCAAGCAAAGTGACCATAGCACGTCTCAAGGTCGTATTGTTTTGTTGGGAAGATTACCTTCCTAAACAAGGGTTTACCTTGAGGTTCTTTACCTTTGGCTTTGGTACTGACTTTCTTAGTAGTCATACCATTTCCAGCTACGTGGCCAAGACCACTACCCTTCTTTGGAGGAGAAAACTCATCAATGAGGGAAAGAATGGTCTTTGGCTTCGAGTAGTTTTCAACCAGCTTCCTTTCCACCAAGATCTTTCCTTCCAACTCATCTATGTATTTCTCCTTCTGACTTAACAGTTCAGTGGAGCATTTTAATTCCTCTTACAAGGAGTGAACTTCATTTCTGAGAGGAGTTAATTCAACAATTTCCTACTCCAGTCTTGATTCCACTGCCTTGGGAGAAGCAATCTCTTTTAATTTCTTTTTGACTATGTTGCGACATTCTTAAAAAGCTTTTAAGAGTTATTGATGCTGAGCCATCAAGTCAACTTCAACTTCCTCTGACGAGTAGTCTTCATGACCATTAGTGGAAGTTTCTGACTCATACAGCATAGTGTGAGAGTTTACCTTCCGGTGAAATTTGGAGTCGCCTACTTCCTTATCTGATTCAGCCATAAGCCGGAAGTAGGATTCTTCATTCTCAGAGCAGGACTCACTTGAGTCACTGTGAAAGTGATGTGTTAAATCTAAAATACTCTAGAGGGGGGTGAATAGAGTATTCTTAAATCCTTAAAATCTTTTACAGCTTTTGCTGTAATTGTGAAAGTGCATAAACAACTTAATAAACTATAAACACAGTAATCCTAGAAAGCACAAACACAGAAAGAACAAAAAGAAGGGGCAACCAGACAACACAAGAAATTTATAGTGGTTCCCCAACCTGGGTACATCCACTCTTCTACCACCCTGGTAGGAATCCACTCAGATTTTTGATCAGGTGCCTGACACCAATGAGCTTTTGATCAGGTGCTCAAAAACCAAACCTCAAGTCTTTTGGTCAGGTGACTTGCAACCAAGAATAACTTCTGAAGGGAGTTATAACCCTTTATACAGTAGGGGGTGAGAGGTGATATGGTCTTCTCTTTCTCAATATACAACTGAGAAGACTTGTGGATATGATTTTAGCAAATTGCTCCCCATGTGATGTAGAATGGTTCAGGGAAATCTGGAGCTTTGCTTCAGGGTGATAGGCCTTCAGTCTTTAACAGCCTTGACCAGAAAGTATCTTCAGGAACTTCTTGATAGATGGAATAGATATTATCCTTTGAAGTGTCCTAGAGAGTTGAAGAATGAAGACTCTTGATTTTGATTGATTATTCTTCTTCTTCAGATAGCAGATGTTCTTCTGGTCTAGGGCTTCTTGAGTTGCTGAATTAGAATTCTAAGAAAGAGAGCAGAGAGTTTCTTGTTGCAGACTAATTGTAATTTTTTGTTTGTGTCTATGTTCTATTCTGCTCTCCTCAATGAAAAAGAGAGAAAATCTCTTTTATATTTCCTGTCAAACTTGTCTTTCGAAATTTGAATTTCTCTACAATCAATGCTGACGGTCTTGAGAATAAACTGCATTGATTTATTTCCCCAACTGTCCCATGGAAAAATGGCAAGCAATAATCCTGGAGAAGACCATAATTAATGCTTTGTCTAACGGTTATATTCAGAGAATATTAAAGCATTAATTACTCAGGAATTATTGCTTCAAGAAAGGGACAAAAGACTAAAAATGATTAAGTCTGGATTTGTCGAACATATAACAGAAATCGTCGAGCTAAGTCCGCAGTTCGTCGAGCTGAGAAGCTGTGTTCGTCGACCGGATAACTTCTGTTCGTCGAGATGAGTTCCAAGATCATCGAGCTGCGAGTAGAACTGCTTTCTCTAAAAACTTTTCCTATTCTGTGTGTGGAGTTCGTCGAGCTGAGAGCTGATTTTGTCGACCATATAACTTGTTGACAGAACTTCTGGGGAATGTGTCGACACAAGTCCTGGGTGTCGACATAATTACTTCTTGTCTCGACATGGCTGTTGTGTTGACAGAAATGTGGAGTCTGTTGATATAAGTCCTATGTGTTGACATAATTACTATTTGTGTCGACACAACTCTTGCTTCTAGTGTCGACACAATTGATGTTGATGTCGACACAACTTTTGCTTCTAGTGTTGACACAATTGCTGTTGGTGTCGACACAAGCCTCTGGTGTGAAGTGTTGAAGTATCCAGAAATCATCGACCTGAGAATCTGTTTCGTCGAGCTAAGGACCACTAACTACTACTGGATAACTTTAGCCAAAGTGGTCAAGGTTTGTCGAGCTGAGAATCTTGAATTCGTCGACCGAAGATGATTCTGGACTTAGAAAATTTGAGAAACTTATGGAGCAATAAGTTGAAGTAGAGAACCCAGAATTCGTCGAGCAGAGAACTAAGTTCGTCGACCTGAGTCTAGAGAACAAAGTCTGGACTTGGAATGCTGAAGGTAGAGTCCAAAGATCGTCGACCTGAGAATCAAGTTCGTCGAGCTCAGCTCAGAGAATTTTCTCTAAGATCGTCGAGCTGAGAACGATAATCGTCGACATGAGTTCGACGAATATCGAACTCATTTTACTTAGTCTTTGGAAAATCTCTAAGTCTTGAGTCTCTGGCAGGCTGATGATTGTTGGTCCATGCAGTATTGATACTAAGGGCTTGGCCTAGACTCTAGGACACAACTATAACCCTGGCTATACAAGATGGGTCACAAGATCCTAACTTAGTGAATCTAGCCCAAATCAAACTAGGGATCCAACAATCTCCCCCTATTTGGGCGAGGTCACTAAATACAGACTCAGTCTAAACTGAAAATAAACAAAGCATATATCTGGCAGAGATCAATAACACATGCAACAGATATATATATACAGATAAGATTTGTTCAAACATAAGAAAGCAGTTTAAAATATAACATAAATAAATAGCTCAGAACTCATTTCGTTTGCTTCTTCTCTTTTGGTTTCTCTTCTTTGCTCTTGTCTCCAGGCTTGGTAAAAATAATCTCCCTATTTGGATCAGAAGCTTGCACTTTGGTAATGGTCATATCAGCAGCCCCTATAATCTTCAAAGATGTGGCTCTGGGGACTATTGCTTCTGGGTGTAATTTCATATAATCATCAACATTGAAAAACTTATTAGCTTTCTCATACCTCTTAAGCTCTTCTTTCCTGTATTTAGACATTATTGTATATTCTGAGGGATCCTTTCCTTCAGCTTTAGCTTTGTTAATCATAGAAAGGCCAACCAGTTCCTGGAGCCTGGCCATCCTAGCTGATGTAGCAGTCTCTGGATCTTCAAAAGGAACAGGAGGAGAAGGAGGTCTGTTGGAGTTTTAAGCTTGTTGATGTTCAGAGAATTGTTGCTGTGTTTGTTGTTGATGTTGCTGCTTGCTAGAAGGATACTGTCTTTGCTGGCTTCTTGAGGAGGATGGCCTACTCTGATGTCTTTGATAAGTTTAAAATTAAGTGGGCCTTTGAGAAGATGTGCCTGAAGCACCAGCAGCTAGAGGAGGAGGAGGGTCCCTTCTGTATTTCTGAGTTGGAGAAGGGGAGTATCTTCTGCTTCTCTTCCTCTCTTTCTGTTCATTTTTAAATAACCACATCCAAGCTGGCACCCCTTTATATGGAGTTATCTTCTGAAGAATATAGTAGGGAGTGTCATTAGCTGGGTTTAGCTTAGGAGCAGGAGGAGGAGGAGATTTCCTTTTCTCAGATACTTTCTTCTTCTTTGGATCCTCATCTGAATCCTCATCCTCCTCCCCATCATCATCAGATTCTTGAGGATCATCATATAAGGCATCAATGGCCTTTAGTATAGACTTCTCAATAGGCTTTTCAGCCTGATCAGTAACATGAGAAGGAGCAGGAGCTGGAGCTGGAGGAGAAACTTCAATAGAAACTGGAGAACTAACTTTGACAGTGCTCTCAACATCTGCCTTATTATCTTCTTCAATGTCAGCCAAGATCAATGCATCAAGATCTGGCATTAGAGAATCATCCATAACAAAACTGGGAGCAGAAATAATTTCTGGAGAGGATGGGATGACTACATGTTCTGGAATAACAAAACTGTCTCTTAGTTGCTTGGCAACTTTAGAACAGATAGGGGAAGAATATGGAATAATAGCCAAAGATGGCTTACTATAATCTGCTAGAGGGAAGCTCAAAAATGCAGTATCAAAAATTCTCAACAAATATTCTAAATATACTGTGGGATTAATGATGAAATCACCAACAATAATTATTTCTTCTGGAGCTGACTCTTCTATATCCATGTCAGTCTCAATGAAATTAATGAAATCAATAAAATCTGTATTAATAAACTCTGTATCTATTGCTACTGCCTCTGCATCTGCTGGAGCTGGAGCTACTGAAACTGAAACTGAAACTGCTGCTACTTCTGGAGCTGCTGCAGCTTCTTCATCAAGTATCTCCACCTGCCTGGTTTCAGTAATAACTGGAGCCAGGCCCCTAAATGAGGAGGGGGCAGCAGAAAAGGGTAGAGATCTGGGCAGATAGAGAGGAAATGGAAGTAGAAAGAGGTGTAATGGCCTCTGCTATGATTGTTTTGAGGAGGGGTGTGATGAGAGAAATGACAGAAGAGATGGTGGAGGGGTCCAGTGTTGGAGTGGCAGAAGGTGTTTCAGATGGTGGTTGAGTGGAAACATTTGGAGGGAGGGTAGATGTTGGGGAGGATGGTGGGATGGTATATTGCATTTTGAAACCCTGGATGGATTGATTTGGAGGAGAAGTGGGAGGAGAGGACAGTAGATTGAAGGATGGTATGGAAGACAAGTGTGGTGGAAGAGGAGATGAAGGTGGTGTTGGAGTTGGTGAAGCATGAGGAGTTTGAGGTGGAGTAGGAAGATGAGTGGTTGTTGGAGAGGTAGAAATGGTTGATGATGGAAGTGTTGGTGTTTGAATGATGGTTTGGACAGTGGAAGGGATTTGGATGGCTGGAAGAGATGGGGGTGATGGAATGCTCACTTCAGCAGTGTGGGGAGTGGCTCTAACAGCCCTTGTGATCTCAGAAGCTATGGTGGAAGAGGTTGAAGCCTTAGAGGGCGTGGAGATTGTGCTCTCCCACCTGCCAAACAAGGCACATGTTAGCCTTTTGCTGGCATTTATGAATATGGTCAGGGAGACCAGTGATTCAGTAACTTTTCCTTTAAGGAGATCCCCAGGATCCTTCCAAAACACACTTCCTTTTTGTTATTCTTCTTCCTGATGAGAACAAAGATGATCTGAGCCCAAGCCACTTGCTTCTTATTAACCACTGCACACATAACCAGAAACAGATGCCTGGTTATATAATCATGTGTAGTGTGCTTTCCTATCAAGACTTTCCCAACAATATCTGCCAGAAACTTGAATTCTGCAGATAAATGTTTCTTCAACAATTTATTAGGGTTATCTCCAGTATAACCCATCATGCTTAACATCAGATCATATTCCTCATTCTCAATTTCCAGTTCATCTTCTCCATTATTCAAACCAAAAATTTCAGTCAAAACGGCGGGAGATAGAGAAACAGCGTTACCAGCAATTGTTCCAATCATTGTATTCTCCTCTGATGTCAAAGATATAAAGACCCATTCTCTAATCTCTGTTCCAGACAGTTTGATCCTTGATGTCATCAGATTCTTCAGTTGCTGCTCTTCCAGAAGTTCCAGAATATTCAGAAATATCGGGTCTGAATGCTGAAAAGAATCAAAGTCAACATCAAATCTGGTGTCGAACTTCATCACAGCCAATGTTCCCGCTGGAATCGCCATGAAATCACCTACAAGAGAGAAAAATGGCGATCAAGTGCAAGGGAACAGAAAGCGCGGGATGGAGGTCGAAAAAAAACCTAGATATAAGGTTTCCCAAAATATGAATCGACAAACTCCGTGCCATGAAAATTAAAACATTCTTCGATCTGGGTTCGACGAAATAATTTAGAGTTAAATGATTCGTCGAGCTCAGTCTGAAGATTTGAAGACATTTCGTCGAGCTCCGTTCGACAAAAGTTTTCTGAAGTGGATTCGTCGATCTCCGTTCGACGAAAGTAGCTTCACTCGCAGAGAGTTCGTCGACCTCCGTTCGACGAATATCTCCCGAACTTTCCCTAGTTCGTCGAGCTCCGTTCGACGAACTTTGGAAAATTCGTCGAGTGCAGACAGAAACTAAACTAAGTCTTCTCCATTGATCATTCCAAGCTGATTTATAAAGAACAGATGGTTTCTTTCATCCAGAGGTTTGGTGAAAATGTCAGCTCTTTGTAAATCAGTGTAGATATAGACAAGTTTAATTTTGTTTTTGTCTACACACTCTCTTATGAAATGATGTCTAATATCTATATGCTTGGTCCTACTATGATGGACTGGATTCTATGCTATGGCTATAGCACTTGTGTTATCACAAAGTAGAGTTGAATTATTTAAGTCGAGGCCATAGTCTAGTAATTAATTTTGAATGCACAGCATCTGGGAACAACAGCAGCCAGCTGCAATATATTCTTCCTCAGTAGTTAAGGTAGACACAGATTACTGTTTCTTACAAAACCAGGACACTAATCTCATACCCAGGAACTGGTAGGTTCCTGAAGTACTTTTCATGTCCACCCTACATCCAGCAAAATCAGCATCTGAGTATCCAGTTAACTCAAATTCTAATTCAGTGGGATACCATAGGCCTAGACTAGGACAACTCTTTATATATCTCAAAATTCTTTTTAAGAAAACTAGATGAGATTCTTTAGGGTTCACTTGGAACCTAGCACAAAGGCATGTGGCAAAAATGATATCAGGTCAGCTAGCTGTAAGATATAATAGGGACCCAACAATGCCCCAATATAATTTCTGGTCAATAGGTTTCCCATGTGGATCAGAGTCTCTTACAGCATTTGTAGCCATAGGTGTTTTCTTTGCTGAGGCATCAGCCATCCCAAACTTTTTGATAAGCTCTTTTGCATATTTAGCTTGGGAGATGAAGATGCCATCAGGGAGCTGCTTAACTTGGAGACCAAGGAAGTAGGAGAGCTCACCCATGCTACTCATTTCAAATTTGGAATGCATGAGGTCAGAGAACCTCTTACATAATTTGGAATCAGTAGACCCAAATATGATGTCATCCACATATATTTGTACTAACAGTATTTGGTCCTTATGATGTCTAGTGAAAAGTGTCTTATCTACTATGCCTCTAATAAACTTATGCTCTAACAAAAAGCTAGCTAAGGTCTCATACCAAGCTCTTGGAGCTTGCTTTAGACCATAGAGGGCTTTATGCAATTTAAAAACATGAGAGGGGTGAGTTGGAGAGACAAAACCTGGAGGTTGTTCAACATAAACCTCTTCTTTCAATACTCCATTCAAAAAAGCACTCTTCACATCCATCTGGTAGACCTTGAATTTCTTGAAGGCTGCATAGACAAGGAATATTCTGATTGCCTCTAACCTTGCCACAAGTACAAAGGTTTGGTCATAATCTATTCCTTCCTCTTGCATATAACCTTGAGTAACAACCCTAGCCTTGTTTCTCACAATCACTCCTTGGGCATTCAGCTTATTTCTGTAAACCCATTTGGTTCCAATTACTGGGTAGTTTTGGGGTCTTGGAACCAAATCCCAAACTCTACATCTTCAAATTAGTTTAATTCCTCCTACATTGTAATGATCCAGTGGGGATCTTGCTCTGCATCATGGATGGATAGAGGTTCAACCTGAGAGAGAAAATAGGCATGCGTCAAATCTTGGTTGAGTTGATGCCTTGTCTGTACACCTGCTAATATGTCTCCAATCACTTAAGATCTGGGGTAATCCCTTAGTGTGAAAAGATCAGTGGGTGGAGTTGGTTCTACAATAGTAGTAGGAACTAATTCCTCTTATGGAATTATGTTTGCTGTTGGGGGAAGATCAATTCCTTTAGTGCCTTCATCTTCACTTTCTTCAATGACTTGTGGATAAAGATGTGTTGTAACCTCTTGGGTGAGGTTTAGTCCATCCAAATTTTCACACAAGTGAGGTACCTACAAAGTGCTTTTGGTAGAAATCTCTTTATCCTTGCAAGACATATTAGCTTCATCAAATGTAACATGAATAGATTCTTCAATTTTTAGAGATGATTTATTAAAGACCCTATAGGCTTGCTTACTTGGGAATATCCTAGAAAGATTCCCTCTTCAGCCTTAGCCTCAAACTTTCTAATGTATCTTTTATTGTTGTTGTGAATATAACATATACATCCAAATAGTTTAAAATAGTTGATTTTAGGTTGCTTCCCTTTAAGTAATTCATAGGGAGTCATGTTCTTTAGTTTATGTATCAGGCTTCTTGAAAGTGCAGCTAGATCTGATATACTCTAGAGGGGGGTGAATAGAGTATATGGTGCTTGAAAACTTTTTACAATAATTGTTGTAATGTGAGTGAGCAGGAAAGCAGTTAATAAATCTAATCACAGAACTAAACTAATCATAAGCTAATCACAGAACAATCACAGCCAGAAACAAAAGATAAAGACAAGCAATTCAGATGACACAAGGAAATATAGTGGTTCCCCTAAACTTGGGTACATCCACTCTTCTACCACCCTAGGTAGGAATCCACTGCAGGATGAGTTGATCAGGTGTCCTGGGCACCAATGAGCTTTTGATAAGGTGCTCAAAAACCAAATCAGATTTTTTGATCAGGTGTCTTGCCACCAATGAGCTTTTGACAAGGTGCTCAAAAACCAAGTTCAAACTTTTGAAGGGAGTTTGAGAAACCCTTTACAGAGATGGGGGTGAGAGAGTGATGGAAGTCTTCTCTTTCTCAAACAGCTGAGAAGACTATGTGGATTTGATGGTGTCAAAGCTCCCCCTGAGTCCTTGAGATGGTCAGGAAAAGAAGCTTTGTTGTAGGGTGATAGGCCTTCAGAAGTTGATCTCCAGCAAAAGATGATTTCAGCAACAGCTGAAATGTTAGGTGTCTGGAGTCTTGAAAGATGTTGGCCTTGAACACTTGAGACAAGAGAGATCTGAGGATTTCAGAAAATTTGATCTCTTGAATGTGTGTTCTTCAGAGAATTCTTTGAGAGTGAGAATATATTTTTTCTTGTTCTGAAGATTACTGATGTCTGTTAGAGAGATTCAAAAATTCTCCTCTTTTATTCTCTGGTACTGAATAGAAAAACATCCTCTGTCAAGAATAGTCGTTGTCCTGCATTAATTGCATCCTTAATTGCAAAATGTCTTCTGGAGGAAAGTCCACAGAAACATTCCTTGAAAATCCCTTGAAACTTGGTCCAGAAATAAATGAAAACGGCTAGAAAATCTTCTGAATTAATTGCAGAATAACTCCTTAACTGATCTGAATTTGAATCTTGAAAATCCTTGAAGTTATCAGAAAACGTCGAACTGAGCTCTGCTATCGTCGAACCGAGCTCAGCGATATGGACTTATACTGAAACAAAATATTGTCGATCTGAGCTCAAAGATCGTCGAACTGAGCTCAGAGATAGAGATCCAATACTGAGTCAAAGATCGTCGAACTGAGCTCACCGATCGTCGAATGGAGTTCGACGATTTGTGGAAGTTGAGCTCAGCGATCGTCGAATGGAGTTCGACGATTTGTCAAAGTTGAGCTAGACGATCGTCGATCGGAGTTCGACGAATCGTCGTGCTGAGCTCGACGATATGACTTAGTCTCAAACTGAAAAATTCTGGGTCTTGAGGGCAGCTTCCAAACTTAGACTTCTAACCCTTAGACTCAATTCTAGTTGACCTTTAGATCTATACAGGAGGTCAAACACTGGTTTCCTAGAGACATAGTGATCCTGACCCAAATTAGTAATAGGGTGTTCCAACAATCTCCCCCTATTTGGGTTAGGATTACTATTTATAGAGTTTGGAAAAAATTAAATAACAACATACAAGCAGCAATACAGAATAACAAAAAGCTGGACATTGCAGAACCACAGAGATATATATATCATCCCAGATAATAATCAGAAATCAGAGAGATTGTCACCTTACATAATCATTTCTTTTCCTTGCTCTTAATGAGTTTGATTTCTCTGTTGGGGTTGAGAGCTTCTTTCTTTGATCTTGTATCATCTGCTGCACCTAAAGTGGTTTGCTGTTTGGGCCTGGGAACTACAGCTTCAGGATGCAGTTCCATGTATCTGTCAGAATCAAAAAATTTGCTTGACCCATATCTTTCCAACTCTTTCTTTCTCTGATCAGACATTGTAGTGATGTTGGAGGAGTCTCTTCCTTGCTCTTTAGCTTTCTTGATCTGGTCCAGTGCAGCAAGTTCTTTCATCCTTGCAGTCCAAGCAGCTGGATTGTTCTCAAGGTCTTCAAATGGCACTGGTGGCTCATATCTATTAGAAGGATTATCTTGAGAAGGCCTGGATGGAACTATTTCTTTCAATTTATAGGGAAAAGGACCAGAGGTTGTGTCAGATGAAATTTGTCCTTCCCTGGAGTAGGGATGTTGCCTTGAGTATCCTTTAGAGTAAACTTGGAATTCTATTTGATTGCCTCTATATCCTCCTCTTCTGGATTGAGAACCCCTGGACTGGCTTCCCCTATGATAGGATCTAGCATGTGGCTGATAGGGGGTTTGACTTCTAGCAGGGGGTTGAGCAGCTGAACTTCCACCTGCACCTGCATCAGGAGGAGGTGGTGGAGGAGGATGAGAATGTTGGAATTGAGAAGAGCCCTTTTCATATTTCCTTTTCTTCTTCATTGCTTTGAGTTGATTCTTTGAGTACTGCATCCAGTGCTCAGTTATGGGGCAATCATGAAGAATATAATATGGTATATCATTGTTGTCCTTGACCTTGGCAGGAGGTACTCTCTTCATGGCTTTGCTCCTTGCCTTTCTCTTCCTGGCAATGGTAGCAGAAGAATCATCAGAATCTATTCTGAACTCATCACTTTCAGAACTTTGATCATCATAAAGGGCATCAATCTTCTTCATCAAATATTTCTTGAGCTGGATTGAAGCAGATGAGGCAGCAGAGGTTGTAGTAGCAGAAGTTGAAGCAGTAGCAGAAGTGACAATAGCAGATACAGAAGATATTGCAGCAGTAGCAGCAGCAGATACTGAAGGTGTGGCAGTTGAAGTTGAAGCAGATGAGGCAGCAGATACTAAAGGTTCTGGAGCAGTAATGACAGCAGTTGGGACAGCAGCAGTTTCACTGACAGAAACAGCATTATCAGCAGCAGAAATATCAGCAGAAAATACAGAAGGCTCAAACTCATGTGCCTCTGTCATAAGGATCTCCTTAGAAATTGGCTCATCAGCAGTATCAACAATAGTTTCAACAAAATTTGCAGCAGGAGGGGCAGCAACATCAGAAACAACCACACTACTTTCAGCAGAAGTAGCAGCAGCATAAACTGAGTTAACAAATGCAGTGATGATGCTGGGGTCACAGCAAGAGAAGGGTACAAGGGCCTTGGACAAATCCTCTGGGGGCTGGATAGCAACTGTCTCTGGAAGACAAGCTTTCTCTGGCAGACATCTGAAATATAGAGAATCAAATTATGAGAGCAAAGACCTGAGGTCTATTGCAAAGACTACAGCAGGAGGTGGAACTGGATCTTGAGACACAGCAGCAGCAGCAGTAATAGAAGCTAAAGAAACAGCAAGAGCAGCAGCAGGCAGGCTCACTTCATAGGGCATCTCCCCCTGCCTAGATTCAGACATGGCTGGATCAAGGCACACTGCTGAAGGGGCTGCCTGAGGGAATAAAGAGGAGAGTCTGGCAGAAAGGGCTTCCACTGACAGGAGTAATGGAGCCAAGGAGGTCTCCAAGAGAAGAGATAGCCTGGGGGCTAGCAATTCATAAAGCCTGTCAGCAAGGGCTGGAATATCTACTTACTCAGTAGTCACTAGAGCAGAGGTAGAGGATGGAGGTGTAGCTGTTGATGATGGTAGTGGAGAGCTAGTGTAGTGGGGAGGGGATGGTTGAGGTGTGGGTAAGGTGGATATGGAGGATAGTGGGATGGAGATGGAGGGTGTGAAGGTGGGTTGGTCAATGATTTCTTGCAGAAGATCTTGGTAAGATGTTGAGGATGAGGGCAGCTCAGGAGGAGAGGATGGTGAATCATCCATGAAGGAATCATCAATGAGGTTGAAGGATGGAATGGAGGGTGATGAAGTGGCAATGTCTGTTTGAGGGTAGGAGTATAAAGGATGGAATTGGTCTCCTGTTGTTGGAAGAGTAGGGATTGGAGATGGTGTAGATGTTGGAGAGGGGCTAGAGATGATGATGGTGGATGGAGTTTGAATGGTGGATGTAATGGGAAGAGATGGAATTGGAGGAGGAGGAGGAGAAGGAGAGGTGTCAGCAGGCAGGTCAGCTGCAGGGGCAGAGACCTGTGGGGAAGTGACTCTGACAGTCCTGGTGCCTGAAGGAGTGCTGGAAGAGGGCCTGCTAGGCTTGATGATCTGCCTATCCCATTTTCCAAAAAGGGCACAAGACAATCTCTTGGATGCATTTATGTGTATCCCAGAGGATACCAGCAATGCAGGGCACCTATTCTGCATAAAAATTCCTAAAATCCTTCCAAAGTTTACAAAACTCTTATTAATTTTCTTCTTAATGAGGTCAAAGAAGACCTCTCCCCAATTCAGGTACTTCCTGTCTACTATGGCTCCCATTAGGCAGAGCTGATACCTGGAAATTGTATCATGAGCAGAGTGCTTAGCCAATAGTACTTTCCCAACTACATCAGCCAGGAATCTGTATTCCACAGAAAGATTCTTTTTCAACAGCTTGCTAGGGTTAGCCTCAGAATGACCCATTCTGGCAAGCAAGTCAGCATATTCTTCTCCAGACAAATCAGTAGAATCTCCACCAGTTCTTAACTCAAAAACCTCTGACAGAATTGCTGGGGTCAAGGGTACCTGAGTGCCAGAGATTGATCCAACAATGGTGGTGTGGTCCTGATTGTGGGCAGTGTAGACCCACTCTTTGATCTCATCAGAAGCAAGCTTAATCCTTGTAGTCATGATTGCAGCCAGTTTCTGCTCTTTGAATAACTCTAAGATATCCTGAAAAACCTGGTCTGTTGTGCTGAAGGATTCCATATCTATGTCGAAGCCAGCATCAAATTTCATGGCGGCGAGAACAGCAACAGAAACAGCCATGGTTACCTGCAAAGATTCAACAAACAAAACGACCAAGTGCAGAAATGTTTGGAGGGAAAGAAAGTTTTTGCAGAGAAATCGAAAGCGCAAAAGGAGAATGACGGCGAAAAATGAATTTTATATTAGGGTTCGACGCAGAAATGGAAAGATCGTTGAACTCAGTTCGACGATCGGGGCTTCTAAAGGAATCTGAAGAGTCTTCAACATCGTCGATCTCCGTTCGACGATATTGGAGAGCGTCGAGCTCTGTTCGACGATCGTTCAGAGAACAAAATCGTCGAGCGCCGTTCGACGATCGCTGACCGGAAGAGATAGTTCATACTATCTGAGAAACGCTAAACTCAGATCGACGATTTCAGAGATCGTCGATCTCCGTTCGACGATCTGGGGGAAAATCGTCGAGCGCAGTTCAGAGACCAGAAAAACTCTAGACACTAAGAAAAATCAAGATGTTTGCCTAGTCTTGGTCAATTTTTAAACTTTTAAAATCTTGGATATTATTTAAGACTTCCTCCATCTAACATTCCTAACTGATTTAGGAAGAAGGTGTGTTTCTTTTCATCCAAGGGCTTGGTGAAAATATCTCCCCTTTGTAAATCAGTTGGGATATATTGAAGTTCAATTTTATTCTTTTCAACATTATCCCTTAAGAAGTGATGTCTAATCTCTATGTGTTTTGTCCTACTATGGAGGACTGGATTTTGAGCTATAGAAATAGCACTGGTGTTATCACAAAAGATTTTAGACTTCTCTAAGTTGTAGCCATAGTCTAGGAGTTGGTTTTGAATCCACAAGATTTGTGAACAACAACTGCCTGCAGCCATATATTCAGCTTCAGCAGTTGAAGTTGACACAGAAGTTTGTTTCTTACAAAACCAGGAGACAAGTCTGTCACTAAGGAACTGACAAGTTCCACTGGTGCTTTTCCTGTCAATTCTGCATCCAGCATAATCAGCATCAGAAAATCCAGTTAAATCAAATGCTGAATCTTTTGGATACCAGAGACCTATATTTGGACAACTTTTAACATACCTGAGAATCCTCTTTACTAGTGTTAGGTGTGACTCTCTAGGGCTTACTTGGAACCTAGCACATATACATGTAGCAAACATTATATCTGGTCTACTAGCTGTAAGATACAGTAAAGAGCCAATCATTGCTCTATATGTTGTCTGATCAACAGGTTTCCCATGTTCATCAGCATCCAATACAGCATTAGTAGGCATAGGTGTTTTCATACAAGATGCTTCAGACTTGCCAAATTTCTTAACCAATTCATTTGCATACTTGGTTTGAGAAATAAAGATGCCTTCAGCATGCTGTTTGACTTGCAATCCTAGGAAGAAGGATAGCTCACCCATGCTACTCATTTCAAATTTAGAATGCATTAGGTTGGAAAATCTTCTGCACAATTTTGAGTCAGTAGAACCAAAAATAATATCATCTACATAGATCTGTACTAGTAGGGTATGGGACTTATGGGTTCTAATGAAAAGAGTTTGGTCTACTCTACCCCTTATAAATCCATTTTCCAAAAGAAAGCATGCTAGGGTCTCATACCATGCTCTAGGAGCTTGCTTGAGACCATATAATGCTTTGTTTAATTTAAAAACATAATCAGGATAAGTTGGAGAGATAAAATCTGGAGGTTGTCTGACATATACTTCTTCTTTGATGTCTCCATTCAGAAATGCACTTTTGACATCCATCTGATATACTTTGAATCCTTTATGTGTTGCATAAGCTAAAAAGATTCTGATGGCTTCCAATCTTGCAACAGGTGCAAAAGTCTGGTCATAGTCTATTCTTTCTTCTTGAGAATATCCCTGAGCAACTAGCCTTGCCTTGTTTCTTACAATTACTCCTTGATCATCCAGTTTGTTTCTGAACACCCACTTTGTTCCAACAATGGAGTGATCCTTAGACTTTGGCACTAGTTCCCACACTTTGTTCCTTTCAAATTGATGCAACTCTTCTTGCATTGCAATGATCCAGTGGGGATCTTGCTCTGCATCTTGAATGGACTGAGGTTCAATTTGAGATAGGAAGCAGGTGTGCAACAGGTTTTGGTTGACCTGATTTCTGGTTTGCACACCAGCTGAGATGTCTCCAATTAATTGGGAAATTGGATGGTCTCTTGATGTTACTAAATCAACAGGGGGTTTGATTGTTCACCAACCTGTGTCGTTGTTTCCTCTTGTGGTACAACAACTGGCTCTTCAGGTTGTTCTTCAATATGTTGAACACTTTCTTCATCTTCACTGCTTTCATCCTTTTGAGTAACCTGTAACTTGTTCAAGTCTTCAACAAGAGAATGTTCCTGCAAAGGTTCTATGGTAGAAGGGATCTTCTCCTTGAAAGACATGTTAGATTCATCGAATGATATATGAACAGATTCCTCAATTTTTAGAGATGATTTATTAAAGACCCTATAAGCCTTGCTAATCATGGAGTATCCTAGAAACACTCCTTCATCAGCTTTAGCTTGAAATTTTGCTAAATATTTCTTGTCATTATTATGTATGTAGCAAATACAGCCAAAAATTCTAAAATAATCAACTTTAGGTTTCTTCCCTTTGAGTAATTCATAGGGAGTCTTTCTCTTTAGTTTATGTATCAAACTTCTATTCAGCATATAGTTGGAGGTGTTCACTGCCTCTGCCCAAAAGGATAGAGGAAGGTGAGCATCTGACAACAATGTAGTGGCAGATTCAATAAGGGTTCTATTTTTCCTTTCAGCTACCCCATTTTGTTGAGGAGTTCTAGGAGCTGAGAAAGTATGTCTGATCCCTTCACTCTGACAGAACTCTTGCATAAGAAGAGAATCAAAATCTATCCCATGATCACTTCTGATCAGGGCAATGTGAGTATTGAACTCAATCTGTATACATTTGAGAAACTCTGTCAGACACTTAAAGTTATCAGACTTCTTCCTTAGAAAGAACACCCAAGTGAATCTAGAGAAGTCATCTACAACTACTAAAGTGTAAGATTTCCCTCCTAGGCTTTGTACTGTGATGGGTCCAAAAAGATCCATGTGTAACAGATACAATATCCTAGGTGAATCACTCTTATTAAGTGACTTAAAGCTGTTTTTAGTTTGCTTGCCTAATTGACAAGCCCTGCAGAGTCCTTCCTTCTTGTAGGGGCCAGAAGGTAGTCCTCTAACAAGGTTATCCTTGGATAGCCTAGCAATAGTTCTAAGGTTTAGGTGTCCTAGTCTCTTATGCCATAAAATATTTGGTCTACAAACAGAATTGAACAGACAAATATCTACATCTGTTGAAAGAAAATCTACTAGATAGATGTTACCTTTCCTTTTACCTGTCAACACAGTTGTGTTGTCCTCTGACTTGATTTTGCATAATGCTTTGCTGAAGGTCACCTGGTAGCCTTCATCACACAGCTGACTGATGCTTATTAAGTTGTGCTTCAGTCCTTCCACATAAGCTACCTTCTTGAATGTTACTGATCCAATCTGGACTGCACCATAGCCTTTAGTCTATCCAAAGTTTGAATCACCAAAGATAACTTTGGGTCCAAGCTTGGCTCTAAAGGATGTGAGGTTGTCCTTGTTTCCTGTCATGTGCTTAGAGCACCCACTATCCAAGTACCATTGCTGGTTAGATGTTGGATAGGTCTTCACCTGCACATAAAATAATTCATTTGTTTTTGACCCAGTTTACCTTGGGCCTAGGTTGATAACCTTTAAACTCTGAAATAAAAGACATCCCAGGTTGACTCTTATAACCTTCAGGATGATATCTCCTTGGAGGTATAATCCATTCAGTATAAGGGTTAAAGATTTGGGATGAAGGACCCTTAGGATTGGATTTTGATTTGCCCTTGAAAAAATTTCCAGAGCTCTGACCTCTGTTCGACGATCGTGGAGCTGCGTTCGACGATCTTGGGTCAGATCGTCGAGCTCCGTTCGATGGTCGACTATAGCAGAGTTCAGGAACTTGAGATCGTCGACCTGAGTTCGACGATTTTGCCTGAGATCGTCGATCTGCGTTCGGCGGTCGTCGATCTGCATTCGGCGATCGTCGATCTCCGTTCGACGATTTCTGCTGGGACTTAGTTTTCTGGGGCAGATCAGAATTTTTCCTAGCTACCTCTACAACTCCCTTTCCTTTATCAGAAATGAATTTGATTGGAGTTGTTAGAACTATGGGTTGGCTGGATGAAGCACCCAAGCCCAGTGTACTATTAAATCTGGAGTTCACTGTGCTTGTGATGTCCATCAGCTTGATACTTCTCCCATTAAGGGATTCTTCAAGCTTCTTGGCCTCAGATAGCTCACCTTTCAGTGAAGCTATCTGCTCCCTACAACACTCCAACTCCTGAGAGAGTTTGAGGTTTTCTGACTTTAAGGCATTATGTTCAGATAAATGATTTTTGAGAGAGATAATTTCTTTCTCAGATTTTAGCAGGTCTAAACATAAAGCTTTAAACTCAGACTTAAAGTCCTCTGAATTAAAGTCAAATGAACTAATTACCTGATCTTCTTCAGGTTTAGTCTCTGAATCTGACTCTGACTCTTCTTCATCTGAACTATGTTGTGAGGCATTGATTGCCATCATGCAGAACTCTTTCTCTTCTGCATCATCTTCATCATCACTAGAGCTGGATGAGGCTTCTGACTCCTCTTCAGTCTCACTCCAGGATTCAGCAACAAACCCCTTTCTTGTGTGTTTGTTTTTGCTTGATGAGGGTTTGCCATTGCCATTTCTTTTGGAGTCTTTCTCCTTTCTTCTTTCTTTCTTGTCCCTTTTGTCCTTGTTTTTGTTCTCTGGACAGTCAGGAACTATGTGCCCTAGTTTCCTGCAACCAAAGCAAACAATTTCTTTATTATTAATTGACTTGTCATACCTTGGCTTATCATGCTCCTTGTATGATCTCCTTCTGAAGTCCTTTCTCGCCACTGCATTCCCTCCCTTGTGGAAGCAGTCAGTCATCTCCTTCTTATTGAGATTCATTTCAAATCTTATAGACTTAATGTCTTGGGCCAGATCAAACTGTAAAGACTTATGCCCCTCATCCACATATGTTTCTATGGCTTTCCTGTGCTCATCAAGCTTAATTTGCATAACAACCATCAAAGCACTGTAATCTACAGTTGGTGATGGCTGTAGTGCAGGCTGTGGTGCTATAGTTTGTAAAGCCTTCTTATAATTCTGGCTCCTCCTCTTGAAGACTTGAAATTTCCTTTTCTTTGCTCTTATAGCCTCCTCATCTTCAGAAGCTGAGGTGCTTGCTATTTCTACCCTCTCCTTAGGTAGCTCCTCAACAGTCTTTGGCTTCTCAGGCTCTTTTCTTGCTGTTTCTTCTAAAATTTCCACATGCTCCCCCTCAACTTGAGCATTCTCCCCCTCAGCAGCAGCACTTTCCTTCTCAAAGTCTGTCTGATCCAGATTAAGGAAGAGATCTTCCATAGTAAACTCTTGTTGAGGTTGAGATGGAGATTCTCTTATCTCATCAGTTACTTGATGTGGTTCCACTTGAGCTTCAACAGATGTGTCCTCCATGACAACATCTGTGGGTTGACTAGTAATCTGAGGTTGCTGATTAACATCAGATAAGTTGTCAATTATAACTTCACTCTCAATAAGGAAATCTAATTGATTGATTTCTGTGATTACCTCAAGGATAGTGTGGGTTGCTTGCTCACTCTCTAGTGGAGTTGGCTCTTCCACTACTAGGGGCTCCCCCTGGATAGAATCCTGGTGTATGGGGCTAGCTTGAGGTAACTCCCCCTGCCTCTCTGCAACCTCTTGTTGAGCTGGAGACTTCCCAGCAGTGCCAGTGTCTTCTTCATCAGGAGTGAAGACAACTTGTTCTTCAGAACTGCTAGAGGAATCTTGAGCCACTGGGACTGACTTCTTCTTCTTCTTAAGTGGGGTTTCCTTCTCAGGTGTGGGCATCTCCTTGGTCAACACTCTATCCCATCTTGAGAAGATTCTCATGTCCATTCTTCTCATGTGGTTGATTTTAGATCCAGCAGCTTGACTCATAACCTCTGGTATACTACCAGCAAGGTACAGACTAAGAATCCTACCCAAATTGGGTTTCTTTAGGCTCTCCTTTATCTTCTCAAATAATACTGCAGACCAATCAGTAGTTAGTTGAAAGATAATCCTTGTCATGATACTGAACATATAAGCTGAAATCCTGTCATGTCCTCCAGACTTGCACAGGATAACCTTCCCAACAATTTCAGATAGAAATTTCCCTTGGTTGTTCATTCCTTTCCTATTGAACACAGAGCCAATTTTCATCTTGGAATCCAGTCCACACCATGTTAAAGCTTCTCTGGTCTTAGAAGCAGTAACTTCATCTTCTTCCTTTGTCCTTGGTAGGTTTAGAACCTTTCTTAAACTCTTTGGTGAGACCTTCACCTTTTCTCCATGAACCCTTAACTTGATCTTGAATCCAGAGTCGTCTAGGGTTGCTCCATTTAGAAATTCCAATACTTCTTTCTTCCAGATCTTATTCGGCTCTGAAACAAGAAAATCTAACCCTGAGTTTGCAACTAGGGTTACCACATCCTTGATCTCCTGTTCTGCATCGTCAAACGCATGCCGCACCAGTTCATAGCCTTCATTTACGTTCTCCTCGAGCTTTGGCGTCATTAGGGCTTGAAGAATTTGAATTGAGAGAAGAGAGGTGTCGACACACAAGTTTGGTCTCGAAACTTTAGTGAGCGTGTCGACAGACAATGGCGAAATCCTATTTATACCTTTCTAGGATTGAAGATGAAAGGGCGCGCTAACAAACTCAAATTGTGTCGACACTGATGATAAGTGTCGACACTGACTTATAATGTCTCGACACCAATGTGTCGACACAAGTTTAGTCAACAGAATATATGTGTCGACACTTGTTTATGTGTCGACACCACTTAGCTCGACACATAGTCGAGATATTACTTCACTAATTCTGCATAGTCTAAGTGTCGACACCACCTTGGATGTGTCGACACCTACTTATCATGCGTCGACACTAATTTTCTGAAGTGTCGACACCAACTTCCTAGATGTGTCGACACCTTTTCACTGAAGTGTCGACACCAATTTTCTGTCTCGACACAGAACAACTCTGTGTGACGACACTATTTTACTTAGCCATTTCTATAAACTTATTCTAAGTTTATCATACCTAGTTCAATTTTAAACTTATTGAACTTTGTTTCTTCTAAGGGCTTAGTATACATATCAGCTAGTTGATTATCTGTTTTAACATATTCCAGTAAAATATCTTCTTTTTCTACATGTTCCCTAAGAAAATGATATTTTATTTCAATATGTTTAGTTCTACTATGGGAAACAGGATTGTTTGCAATTGATATAGCACTAGTAGAATCACAAAACAGTGGTGTTCTACTTACCTGAATTCCATAATCCTCAAGCTGATGTTGTATCCATAGAAGTTGAGCACAGCAACTTCCTGCAGCCACATATTCTGATTCTGCAGTGGAGATAGCCACACTTGTTTGCTTCTTGCTACTCCATGAAATCAGTCTTCCACCTAGGAATTGACAGGTTCCAGTTGTACTTTTCCTATCTTCTTTGCAGCCTGCAAAATCTGCATCTGAATAACCTGTCAGTTCAAAGTCTCCATTCCTAGGGTACCAAAGGCCTAGATAAGGAGTGCCCTTTAGATATCTCAGTATCCTTTTGACTGCTGTCAAATGAGACTCTTTAGGGCATGCTTGGTACCTAGCACAGACACATGTAGCATACATGATATCTGGTCTACTTGCAGTTAAATACAGTAAGGAGCCAACTATCCCTCTATACAAAGTCTCATCTACAGGTTTCCCTGCATCATCTTTGCTAAGAGACATACTTGACCCCATAGGAGTCTTCATGGTACTGGATGAATCCATACCATACTTCCTTATCAGTTCTAGGGTGAACTTAGACTGGCATATGGATAAACCATTCTCAGTCTGTCTAACTTGGAGACCCAAGAAGAACTTAAGTTCCCCCATACTGCTCATCTCAAATTGTCCTTGCATAAGTTTTGCAAACTTTTGCAAAGACTACTTTCAGTAGACCCAAATATGATGTCATCTACATATATTTTAACTAGTATTATTTTGCCTCTGGATTCCCTAAGGAATAGAGTCTTGTCTATTTTCCCCCTTGTGAATTTATTCTCAATGAGGAAACTAGACAGGGTTTCATACCAAGCCCTAGGGGCTTGCTTTAAACCATACAAAGCTTTCCTAAGTCTATAGACATAATTAGGTTGAGTTGAATCAACAAAACCTGATGGCTGTTCCACATAGACCTCTTCCTTTAGATTACCATTCAAAAAGGCTGACTTTACATCCATTTGGTAGACTTTAAATCCTTGATAGGTTGCATAGGCCAGGAACATCCTTATGGCTTCCAGTCTGGCTACTGGAGCAAAGGTTTGATCAAAGTCAATACCTTCTTCCTGCCTATATCCTTTAGCAACCAATCTTGCTTTGTTCTTGACAATTACTCCATGTTCATCCATCTTGTTCCTAAAGATCCACTTGGTCCCAATTATGTTGTGGTCTTTTGGTTTAGGAACAAGCTCCCAGACTTTGCACCTCTTGAACTGATTCAGCTCTTCTTGCATTGCCTCAATCCAATGAGGGTCTAGGATGGCTTCTTCAAACTTCTTTGGCTCTACTTGGGATAGAAAACTGGAGTAGAGTGATGCACTCAGATTTCTGCTCCTTGTTTGTACCCCTTGTCTTAGATCACCAATGATTTGATCTGCTGGATGATCTCTTAGATGCCTATTAGCTGGAGGCATCCTGGCTTCAGGTTGAACTTCTTCAGTTTCTTCATCTTGCTGCACTCCTTGGACTTCTTCTGCATTAGGTACATATAGTACTCCCCCTGGACAGCAGCTACTATCATCTACATGCTGACTTGCAGTAGATCCTTCTTCTATAGTGAGCTTGTCCATCTTCTTAGTAATACCTGTGGAGCTGCAAATACTTCTAGACAACTCATGGTTAATAAGTCTAGCTTCATCAAATACTACATGTACAGACTCTTCTACAACTTGAGTAGACAAGTTGTAGACTCTATAAGCCTTACTATTATTGTTGTACCCAACAAAGATCCCCTCTTAGGACTTGGCAGCAAACTTAGTCAAGTAAGACTTTCCATTGTTAAGTATAAAGCACTTACAACCAAAGATCCTGAAATAGGATAGGTTTGGTTTTCTGCCTTTCACAATCTCATAGGGGGTCTTGTTGTGGCTTTTAGTAATGGTAGCCCTATTCATTACATGGCATGCAGTAATTAACTGCCTCAGCCCAGAAATATTCTGGTAGAGATGTGTCACTTAATAGGGTCCTACCAGCCTCAATCAAGGTTCTATTTTTCCTCTCAGCAATGCCATTTTGCTGAGGTGTTCTTGGTGAAGAAAACTCCTGAAATATCCCAAATTCTTCACATAGTTTTGCCATACTATCAGACTGAAATTCAGTACCATGGTCACTTCTTATCTTGACCACTGTACTGTCTAGTTCATTCTGAATTTGTTTGACAAAGCTATAGAAGATACTAGGTGTTTCAGATTTCTGTCTAAGGAAGAACACCCAGGAAAACCTTGAGTAGTCATCTACAACCACAAAGGTATAGACCTTCCTACCTAGGCTGTGAACTGGCATAGGACCAAAGAGATCCATATGCAAGAGGTATAAACACCTCACAGCATCTTTGTTTTCAATTCTACTAAAGGTGGATCTAGTCTGCTTGCCCTTTTGACAAGCTGAGCATATTCCATCTTTAATACACTTAACTTGAGGACCATTCCTCACTAACTCTTTGCTATAGAGTTGGCCAATTGTCTTGTAGTTGAGATGGGCTAGCCTCTTGTGCCATTTGACACAATGAGAGACTTTCTCATCAGCTACAAGACACACTGGAGAACCATTGTTCTCACACATAATGTCTAGACAGTAGACATTTCTTTTTCTGTAACCTGTCAAAATGATCTCTTGATCATTTGACCTCCTGATATGACAACCATCTTTGACAAATGAGATGTCATATCCTACATCACTCAGTTGACTTATACTAATAAGGTTATGTTTCAAACCTTTAACATAAGCCACTAGAGTAATAGTTATATGGGAGCTAGAAATGTTACCAAAACCCTTGATGATTCCTTTTTCAGAACCACCAAAGGTGACTTTAGGACCATCTTTGATTGGTGTGAAGTCCTTTAGCAATCCCCTAGTTCCAGTCATATGTATGGAACAACCACTGTCCAAGTACCATATTGGGGCATGGCCACTTGGACTTACCTGCAAAACAGATTAGTTGACCTTAGAACCCAAAGAATTCTTGGGTCCTTGGTGCTGGTTAGTTTGCCTCTTTACAAAGCTACCTGCAGGTCTTCCAACAGGCAGTTTGCTACTCAACTTGGCACTAGAATTATGCCAACAGTCTATGGCAAAGTGGCCTACCTTGCCACAGCACCAGCACTCAAACCTATTGTACCTTTGCTTAGGTACATTCTTAGTTGTTTTATCTACAGCTGGCTTGTTGAGAGCTGGGGCTTTGCCCTTAGACTTGGACTGAACAGTCCTAGCAGGTTTTGTGAAACCTAATCCAGTTTTACCCTTTTGATGAACAAATTCATCAATCAAAGGTAGAACAGACTTAGGTTTTGAAAACCTAGCAACAATGTCTCTCTCTTTCTGAAGATTAAGCTCCAGCTTTATGATTTGATCATTCTTAAAAGTTATAGTCCCCATCTGAATAACAGTTATGTTTTTCAGTCTGGCTATCTCATTAAGTTTTTGATCAAACAACTTCTCATAATCAGTTGCAGCCACTTTGAGACTTGCAATCTCCTTAGCTTGACTCTTGGCCAAGGATTTGCATTTCTTAAATGCTAGCAACAGTACTCTATATTCATCTATCAATTGATGAATATCCCCTTCAGACTCAGATGCACTCTCATCACTTGATGATGATGAATCTGATTCTGAACTAGCACAAGAATTTGAACTTAAAGAACAATTTTGTACCTTACTAGGTCCATGCTGCTCCTGGATTTTGTCATCTTCTGTTAATGCCATCAGTCCTTGGCACTGACTGTCCTCTTGCTCATATATGGAGTTCATTATCTGGATGAACTCCTCTTCCTCTTTCTCAGCAAACAGTCCTATGTATGCTTCAGCTTCTGACTCAGTTTCTGAAGAAGATATGTCTGACAGGCTCTTATCCTTTTTGGCAACTAAAGACTTTTCCTTCTTGCCCTTGAATTGAGTCTTCTTCTTATCATTAGACTCCTTCCTTTTCTCTGGACAGTCAGCAATAACATGTCCTTGTCTGTTACAGCAATAGCAAACAATTTTTGATAAAGTTGCTTTGCTTGACTTGGTCTTTTTCCTGTCTTTCTTTGATGACTTTTTGTTCTGATAATAGTCTTCTTTACCCTGTGAAGTAGATGGCTTTGTCCTCCACTGTTTCTTCTTTAAGAACTTCTGAAAGTGTCTTGTGAAAGCTGCAAAGTCCTCATCACTTTCACTGCTCTCAGAATTTTTGCTTTCTGAATTATCTGACTCAGTCTCAGCAACCTTTGGTGGTGGAGATGGAGACTTACTTCTGTATTTTCTGGTGGTTTCTGTCTTGAATGCCACAGTCCTTTCTTTATTCTCAATTCTGGTAGTTTTCTCCTCTTCTTTCCTCATCATCAACTGCATTTCATAGGATAGCAATTTTCCAAACAAAGTTGGAGGAGGAATTTCTGCTAACTTTGCCATTTCCCTTATGACACAGATCTTGGTGTCCCAATCTTTTGTAAGGGACCTTAAGAACTTATCATTAAGCTCATAATTACTGAACTCTCTTCCATAGGACATTAGCTTATTGACAATCCTATAGAACTTTGTATAGCATTCTGTTATGCTATCAGATCTACCTTGCCTGAAGCTTTCATTTTCTTGGTTTAATAAGGACTTCCTGTCCTGCCTCACTTCTTCAGAACCCTCCATGTACACTATAAGAGTATCCCACATCTCCTTAGATGTCTTACAGTGTATCAAATTCTGAAAGGTAGCATCATCTATGACACTCACAATGATATTCTGAGCCCTCTTGTCCATTGTGGCTAGAATTATCTCATCTTTTGTCATTTCAGAGAAGTCTTTAGGTGTTCTCTGATTTGCATCCAAGACTGAAACCTTCATAGGCACATATGGCCCTTCCTTAACTGTGATGTAAATTCTAGGGTCTAAGGCTTCCATAAACAGTCTCACCCTTTCTTTCCAAATGCCAAAAATTTCTTTTCTGCAAATGGGCAACTTCATGGATCCAAGTTTCTTATGATTCTCAGTTGAACTCATGGTTCTTGATGTTCTTGATTCTGCAATTTACTTAGACTGAATCTGCCAACAGGATCTACTCAGACAGTTAAGTCCTTTTTTTTGAGTAACCTGGCTCTGATACCACTTGAAAGATATTGTACCTAATCACCTAGAGGGGGGGTGAATAGGTGACTTAAAACTTTTTGACTTTTTAGGCAGAATTCAGATTATTTCACAGAGTTATAACTACTTTTTCCAAGCAATCAAACAGCAATCACAGAATATCACATGCACACAGTGAACACACAGGTTTATAGTGGTTCCCCAAGGTTTGGGTACATCCACTTTCCCCCTTCGCCTATCTAGTAGTGTACTAGATTCGGCCAAACTCCTCCACTATCTCAGATCCTCAGATCTTACACTCAGAACCCCAAAACAGGTTCCTACAGCTCAGGCCCAAGGCCCTACAACTCAGTCTTCTCCAAAGACCTACACTCAACTTCTTCACAAAGCCTACACTCAGCCACAACAGGCCTACACTCAGCTACAACAGGCCTACACTCAGAGATAAGTATCTCCTACACTCAGGCACACATGCCCTACACTCAGCCTTTATAATTGCAGGCTTACAACTCAGATCACTATGGATCCTACAAGAAAATAAGAATACAAAGTGTATATACCTACAACTCTGAACAGAGAGATGAGTTGATAGGTTCTTGATGAGTTCTTGAATGAACTCTGCTGAGAACAATCTCACTTGGCTTTTCTTCAAAGCTTCTTGAATGTAGAACACAATAGGATTGATTCTCTGCAGCTGATCTTCAATCACTGCAACTTAAGATTCAGAACTAGGTCTGAACCCTTCTTCACAGCCTGGTTCCAACGGCTGTCTTCTTGGATGGAGCTCTCTCTCTCCAACTTCTTAGATCTTCACTTGATTCTTCAATGAATAGCTAGATCTTCTGTGTATCACTTGATGTGTTGATCATCAATGAATCCTCTCTTTCTGTTGACAGTATAAGCCTATTTATAGGCCTTCTTCATGGTGACCGGCTGGTCCGGTTTCTAACTGATTTCTGACAACTCTGACAGGTGCAGTAGACCGGATGGAATGGTAGCTGTCAAGTCATCCAGTCAGTTCTTGAAATAACTGTAACTGTCTGAAAGTGTCGAGACAATCTGTCTTTAAGTGTCGACACTTATAGACCAAGTGTCGACACAAGTTGACTAAGTGTCGACACTAGCCTTCAAGATGTCGACACAACTCCTTGTGTTGTAGAATTCACTTCTCGACACAGCTTCTTCATCATGTGTCGACACTGATATTCTGTGTCGACACAACTTCTTGTTCTTCAGCACTTAGTTGAATTCTTGTAAGTGTCGACACAACTCCTTTGTGTCGACACATCTTCATGTGTTGAACTTGTTAAGTGTCGACACATCTTTCTTGGTGTCGACACATGCTCATTGTCGACACATCTTCTTGGTGTCGACACATGCCTTCTGTGTTGATACTTGCTGAGTGTCGACACTGCTCCTTGTGTCGACACATTCTTCTTCTTGTTGAGACTTTGGCTGAGTGTCGACACATCTCCTTTGTGTCGACACTTGTACTTAGCATTTTTGTTGAACTTTGCTGAGTGTCGACACAGCTCCTTGTGTCGACACTTTCTTTATGTATTGAGTCTTCTGCTGAGTGTCGACACATTCTTTCTTGTGTCGACACTTTCTTCAAGTGTTGAGTCTTCTGCTGAGTGTCGACACATTCTTTATCATGTCGACACTTATACTTAGACTCTGCTGACTTTTGCTGAGTGTCGACACAGCCTCCAAGTGTCGACACTTTCTGATGTAGACACAGTTCCTCTAGGTGTCGACACTGCTATTAAGTGTCGACACAGCTTCACTGTACTTTTCTTCATTGAGTGTCGACACAACCTTCATGTGTCGACACTTTCTGTCTGGTGTCGACTCTGCATCCTTGGTGTCGACACAAGTACTCCAAGTGTCGACACTGCTTGCCTGGGTGTCGACACAAGTCTTCTTAAGTGTCGACACTTTGCTCCTGGGTGTCGACACATGGACTTAGAAACTTTTCAGCTTTTCCCTGCAAATACTTAACCTGCACAAGGCAACTCAAAATACATCAACTACATTTTGATGTATATCATTGAGTAGGGTGAGGCTTCTTCAAATCAGGTACATTTAAACCAATGTACCCAACAACCTCAATGTTGAACGAGCTTCTGGTGAGGGGGAGGAATTGGTAGTGCCTTCTGAATAAGTTGGAGAGGTTGTGGTATAGCCTTTTGCCCAATAACGACTCTTGCTCAAGGATCACTCAATGGAAGCAAATTCTAGCAGTGTTAAAACTAATGCTGACAATCTTACGACTCCCAGGTATCAGGGTGAGAGTGCCCCTTCTTCAAATGATTCTTTGTTAAAATCTATAGAAGCAGTGCTAGTAAAGCAAAAAGCCACTTTGATTTTTCACTGAAACAAGTTTTTGGCAATGTGGCTGAAGTTGAAAAGGATCTGAATGATGGACTAGATCAGGTCAATCATAATATGGATAAGTTGAAGACCTCTTTGACTGAATGGCTGAATCAAGGAGGTAAGGCTATAGACCATTCAATCAAGAGCATTGCCCAAGTTTACAATGAGGAAGTTCACCTATCCAAAGGACATGATGATATGATACATTCTCATGATGCGAGCATGCATCATATTGACAGGCAAATGGGAATATACATGGTAAAGATTATCCAAACCTTTATTGTAGAAGTCAGAAAGGGGGAGGAAAGATTACAAAGAAGAATGAGTGAGCTGAATCGGGATGTGCACAACAGAATTCACAGTACAAATGACTATAGTTATTAGAATATTAGGTGGCTGTATGAAGAGCTGATAGGAAGAGTTCAAGCTCCAACTTTTGAGGGAGAACAACCTATTGAAGGTAGATAGATACATGGTGAGGGTACAAAGTATTATGAGCAACATCCTAAAGTTAGAGAGTATGCACCCTCTGATGAATATACTCAAGTATGGTCTGATGTTTTTGAGGATGAGGTAGAGATCCTTGAAGACTCTTCCAGACCTCCTCAAAAGAGAAGAAGATATGGGGAAGGCCCATCGACAAGAAGATCATATCCTAATAAAGAAAACAGAGAATATACTGAAGTATGGAATCCTATCTCCAAAGGTATTATTCTGGACACATTCAACATAGTTGACTTGACAAATGAAGAGCCAAAGCTATACTACAACAAAGAGGAGTGCGATAAGCATGAAGTGTCAAATGTGAAGAGGAAGCTTCATTTTAGAAAGTATGGAAGAGACAATCCTGATGATCCTACTCCACCAAGATATTATCCTAAGCCCTAAGCATATTTTGACAGTCAGCATGAGAAAAGCAAGGGAAAGGAGCATTCTTGAGACTATCATTTCTTTATATTATGATATGTTGTGAATGTCTTAGAATGCACACAAGAAACATTTATATAAATATTAATGTTTCGTTAATTTCTTGTTGTTTTGAATTCATATATCTTTTATGTGCCTTATGTTTCTTTACTTTATTGTCTGTGCAATTCAGCTTAGTATATAGGATTCTGACTTTTTCAAATAGGGAGAGATTATTGGGTATTGTATCCAAAATAGCCCTGATTTGAAGAAGTGTCCCTTGAATTAAGTTGAATTGAGGTTTATTTGATGTTGTTTTATTGTGTGTGGTGCAGGTCTTTATTGCCAAGTATAAACCATTGTTAGGTTACAATGGGTCTTCAAAGACATTTCTGTGCAATGTAGTCCCTCATTGTATAGAGCATTGTATAGAGCATTGTATTGAATCATATGTTATCTCTCTAATGGGGTGTACTTCATCTAGCATCACAAAGTAAGTTGTTGTTCAGAAGTTGAAGAATTTGGCTAAGGCAAATTCATCGAGTGATCTCGTGAGGTCTTGTTAAATTATCGTGAACTCATGTAAGCACTCGTAGAATTCATTGAGTGATCTTAGGAGTGCTTGAGAGATCATTAAGGACTGCTGACCAGAACAACCAAGTAGAATTCATCGAGTACTCAAGTGAATTTGTCGAGTATGTACATGAGTACTCGTGAAATTTCGTTGAGTCCTCTCGAGAAGTTAAGTGAACAACCTTAATACTCTAGAGAAAGTTAGTGTTAGCCGGTTCAAGTAAAAATCATCGAGTACTCAAGTAAATTCATCGAGTACTCTCGAGAGCTTTCAGCTAATGTGTCAAAATGTCTTATGAAGTCCAAACATCTCACGCAAACTCTCTCTTAAGTTGTTTCAACTAGTTCGTCGAGTGGTTTGGAGAGTTCACGTGATGTCTCGACGAATTTGGACTTAGACAATTTTCTTTTTGTTTTCATTCTCGGCTTGACGGCTTTCCAAAATTATGGATTCCTCCATGTACTGTACATGTGGACGGTAGAACTAAGTTCGAAATCTAGCCGTTAGTAAGGAATCGTCTATAAATAGTCAAGGATTATTTCAAAATAACCTAATTGTGATCTAATTGCAAATTGTCATAAACGATCGAAATTTCAAAATCATTTTCACGAACATCTCTGTCGCCGACAACCCTTCTGATCAGCAATTCCTCCCGCAAGAAAAGCTTCGATTGATCTCCTACTCTCAAATTCTTTCAGAATAATTCCAGAGATTCATTCAATGCTTAGTTTAGATTGATCTTCAAGCAATACTATTCTTCTTCATAAAATTTGAGTCTAACCTTTCAAGCAAAGAAGAAGGACTATTTTCCAGATCTGAATAAAAACTCCTGGGAGTTTTAAGAAGATTGTTTACAATCTATTTGTTTGTATAAATATTTTTATATCTTGTAGGAAGTTGTTGCTCCCGAGTTTTTGTAGATCCTTGTTGAAGGGTCGAGTGTAGGGGAAGTTTTTCTCCGAGTTTGTAGGAGTAAGACTCCGATTTGTAAGATTATTATTAATCTGAGTTTTGGTGAAGTAGCTGAGTCTTGCCCGAAGTGCTAGATAGGCGAGGAGGGATAGTGAGCATACTCATTTTGGGGAACCACTATATATTCCTTGTGTCTGTGTTGTGCTTATTCTTTCGTTATGTGCGCTTTATTTTTACTAGATTTATATTCCGCTATAAGTCACAGGATTCACCTATTCACCCCCCTTTAGGTGATTTAGGTTGATAATGAAATACTTTCAAAAAATATGAAAGTTGGTTCCAAAACCCTAGGGACATAATGTCATTGGGACTAAGTGGATCTTTAGGAACAAGTTGGATGAAAATGGTGTGATTGTGAAGAACAAGGAAAGACTGGTGACAAAAAGGTATAGATAAGAAGAGGGCATTAACTTTGACCAGACCATTGCACCAGTTGTAATGATAGAAGCAATCAAGCCGTTCCTTGCATATACTGCCTATAAAGGATTCAAGGTCTACCAAATAGATGTGAAGTCAGCCTTCCAAAATGGTGACATAAAAGAGGAAGTATATATAGAGCAGCCATCAGGTTTTGTTAATCCTACTCATCATGATCATGTTTATTTCCATAAAAAGGCTTTATATGGGTAAACCAAACTCCAAGGGCTTGGTATGAAACCCTGCCCACCTTCCTCATTAAGAATAGAATCTCATGGGGTAGATAGACAATATATTATTCTTAAGGGAAGTTAAGGGCAAGAGTCTCATAGTCCAAAAATATGTTGAGGACATCATAGTTGGATCTACTGATGATGACCTTTACAGGTGATTTGCTAACGTGATGAAAGGGAAATTTAAGATGAGCAGCATGGAAGAGCTTAAGTATTTCTTTGGTCTCAAAGTGAAATAGTCTGAAGATAGAATATTCATCTCCCAGACCAAGTACTCTAGGGAGTTAATAAATAAGTTTGGTATAGAGAGTGCCTCCACCATAAAAACTCTAATAGGGTCAAATATGTCCCTAGACAATGGTGAGAAAGGAAAACCTTTTGATGAGTCCATGTACAAGTGTATAATTGACTCCTTACTTTACTTAACTATTAGTATACCTAATATCATGTATGCAACATGTGTATGTGCTAGGTATCAGGCATGCCCCAAGGAATCTCATCACTCAACTGCAAAGAGAATTCTGAGATACCTTAAGGACATACAATATCTTGGCCTTTTGTACCTAGGAATAATGATTTTGAGCTAACTGGTTATTCAGATGCAGTTTTTGCAGGTTGCAAAGAAGACAGAAAAGGAACCTCAGGGACATGTGCATTCCTTAGGAGAAGACTAGTTTCCAGGAGTAGCAAGAAGAAAACTAGTGTTGTTATCTGTAAAGTAGAGTCAGAGTGCATATCAGCTGGCAGTTGCGATGCTCAACTGTTATGGATTCAACATCAGCTATAGGACTAAAACCAACAAATAAGTAGAACTCACATGTTCTGTGATTTTTTTAGTATCATCTCAATTTCTAAGAATCATGTGTAACACAACAAGACTAAACACAGTGAGATAAGGTAAGACTTCATTAGAGAGCATGTTGAGAAGGAAGATATTTGCCTTTAGATTATCCCCACAGACAAGTAAGTGGCAGATAGTTTTTACAGAACATCTATATGAAGCTAAGTTCAATTTCTTTAAGATTGAGGTGGGTATGCTTAACTTAGAATAGCTTTGCATGCTCAGATTAGTATTCTCTGATATCTATGGTAGAATGATATTAAGTATGCCATCTAGTAGATGTTAGGTCTCTAAAAATGTATGTAGGGACAACTAAGAAAGAGTCTAATGATTCTCACTCAAGAAGTGTGCATGTCATTTTGATCTATAGAGAGGTCAAATATGATAAGAACATATGTTGGATCATTATCAGTTATATCGTCGTGATTGTCTTGAAGGGACAAATGTTATTTTTTGTTGGGTTATTTAAGTTCAAATTCTCGCAGAATTAAATCTTAGCCATTGGATAAAAAAATGTTCACTTATCAGGTACGTGATGCATCACCATTTAAATTCTCCAGATATATACATTCATATGTATAAGTGCCAAAGGGTTTATGTTTAAACATAAACACATTTTCCACTAAAGCCCTTCTTGGGCTCTTTGTCTCTCTCTACCTCTTTAAACGACAAATCTATAACTATAAGGCTCCCAATGCAGAAAACTACCTATAAGAAGGAGGTGAAGTGGTTAGAAATGGATTTCGATATGCTATAGAAGAAATCTAGAAGGTAATCAGACTTCTGGATGTCGTGGACTTAAACTTCATCTTGTCTAAACCTTTTGTGATATTGAAAAAGGAGGTACTGGAATTCTATTCTAATGCCAAGCTAAAGTCATCAGGGGAATCCATCAGAAATAGGGTAAATGGAATTAAGATTAGCGATAAGAAAATTGAAAGTAAGCTGAAGCTGCCTCTTTTGCTGATGGTGAGGAAAATGAAGAGATAACTCAACAATATCTCACAAATTCCCTATAATAGTGTGGTCCCTCTCAAAAGATCTATGGGTCCCTAGAAAGAAATAATTTCAGTCAACAAGAAAAACTCATATCTAACATTGTTGGAAAAGCACTGCTGTGTAAAGTTGGATCACATGATTGGATTTCTGAGTTCATGTTTGACCTAATGGCCAGGATAATCCTATCTAAGAAGATAAATTGGGCTCAAGTTGTATTTCAAAGGATTCAGGACAGCATACGGGTCACAAATCTGGGAAGAATTCTATCCTTATTCCTATTGACAACTTACCCTAATAACTTCAGCAAGAAGCAAGGTACTAGAATCCATTATATGAGAAGGATGTACATCATGATTGTAGAAAGGTATGACAAAGTTATGTCAAAGGCTCCCAAAGATAAGAATAGTTAGGTAACAAAGAAGCTAAAGAGGATTGTTGAAGAAGCCAGCAGTGAGGAAGGTTCCTCTACTAAAGATAATGCTCCAAATAGTCACTCCAATTCCTCAAACTCAGGTGAGGAGGAAGGTGAAGAAAGAAAGAACAGTGAACCATTCTATGACCCAAATCTATCATCCTCAAATGAGGAAGAAGTTGAACACCATGACTTCAATATTCATGTTGATGAAAGCTTTGATTTTGTGGAGAAGGATGCCTCAATTGAGGGGGAGGCTGAAGAGAACCTTCAAGAACAAAGTCCTATAGAAGTTATACAGCCATGCGATAAGGAGGCTATAGACACTCTGGACCAATCCTTAAATGATGATTCTAAAGTAATCTAGAAGGTAGTGCTGATAATGTGGGGGAGACTCAAATTGAGCTTCTTACTCAAGATGACCTCATGATTATGTCTAAAGAGGCTGAGGATGCAAATCTTAATGAGTTGGAAGTTTAAGAGGACCTAAGTAAGCTCATGAACAAGACCCATCCATCTACTGAAGAAGCCCCTCACACCTCAGGGCCATCCACATTTACTGTCCCTGCTAATTCAACAAGCTCCATCCTATTTGATTTAAAGGTTATGTTAGATGAACAGACCTCATCTCTGAAGGATTACATCAATGGATCTGTGAAAGGAGTAAGAGATGAAGTTATCCAAGAGATAAAGATCATCAAGGATGATATTGTTTATATCAATGTAGAAATTGCAAAATGGTTTGACAAAGCAACAAGTGTATTGCACCATAATGCCAAAATAATGAAAATAATGGATGAAAATCTGCTGCAATGTACTCAGGACATCACTGGTAACAAACAATATGTCAGCAAAAATGATGAGACTGTTGAAAGAGGCATGAATCATATAGGAAAACTATATGTATTCTACTCATATTGAAGTAATGAAACGAGTTGAAGAGGTCAAAGATGAAATTCTTGAGAATAATGAGAATACATTTCAGACTCTATCTGGCAGAATTATGTCTTCCACAATTTACATTGAACATAAAATATTTGAACAAGACAAAAAGGGAGAGAGTGCCAATGTTGATCAAGCCTCGTGGATCCTTCAAGTTACAAGGTTGGTTCTCAATCATCCCTTACTAGTTGTCAATGGGCCAACTAATTTTGATTTTTTGCAAAGGAAAGGGAAACTTAGGATGTACAACAAGCTAAGAGGAGAAAGAGGGAAGGCACAATACTCCCCGAAGAGTATATGACCATGAAAAGAAAAGAGAATGCACAGGATCCAAATTATGAGCATTGTAGTTATGATTCCAAAGAAATCATCATAAATGCATGGGTAAATCATGAACATATTTCAAGAGATATAGATTAGATTTATCCAACAGAAGAATGGATCAGACGTTTGGAGAGAGACTCTTAGAGAATATACCATAAAAGAAAATATGGATTGATAGAACCTTATTAGAGTACCATCCATATACATTCTGAAGCCATACAAATATTTTGACAGGCAGAGGTTGAAAGAGAGAAGAGCTGGAAAGCAGTTTGTTGGATGAATGGATATGTAGTTGGTCTTATTGTGAAAATTATTGTTTATGTTGTTGTAACTTAACTCATTGGCCTGAATGCATATGTATATATATATATATATATATATTTTGCATATTGAATGCTTTCAGTCTTTCCAAGCTTATATCTGTTGATCTTTGTGCTGATTAGTTTTTAATTCTATATATGTATCTTATCATTAATTATAGTTCCGACCTCTTTAAATAGAGGGAGATTGTTGGGAAATTAACCTCAATGTTCCAAGATTTGAAGAAGTACTTCTTGCAATGATAAGTACATATTGTATTTGATGTCAATCTATTGTGATATATATATATATATAGGTTCAATATTTCATATTGCTAGTCAATCTCAGTAGGGTAGGAGATCTATTTAGACCATAAGTGAACTTGCTTAGAACTCAGAAATGGTCTAATTTCAGAATAGTTAACATTTGTATTTATAATGTTTTGATGTGTAAGGATCACACAATGATATCATTGTGATAGAAGGTTTCACACAACACTATCATTGTGTCAGCAATAGTAGGAGCAGATTCTTGCTCTAAGTATAAAATCGTTTTGTGAGGTGTCTTCACAAAACGATATCGTCTTGATGGAATATTATCGTTTTGTTCTCAGAAAGGGGAGATTTCAAATAACAGAGGCGTCGAAAGCAGGTGTCGCATCAGTCTTTTCTAAAAGGTGATTTGACTTGATATTTCTAATGTTTCAACTATTAGAATAGTTAGGAGTATAAAATATAAGAGAGGGGTTCTTCAAACCCTAATGTGATAACAACTAACAAGTCATTAGAATTAGCAAGATGCCAATAAGATAACTTAGAAGAACTCTGTGAATGTTGTATGTTGCAGGTTAGCTCTCCCAGTAATACAATAGGAGGTTAATCTTACTAATGTAGAAGAAGAAGAAATCATGCCATTTCTTCATACAAGTCGAACATCACTAAATCTGCTATCAAGTTAAAGTTAACTCTGTTCAGATGCTGACTCAGAAGAAGGCTTTCTTTCTAGAAAGCATAAGAAGACTTAAATCATCAAAGTAGCATCTTTCATTGAGTCTATCTCTATAATCATTCTTATAAACCATTATTGTGTAAGATCAATTTGATATCTGAGTGTAGGGCTTAGTGTTAAGCCTGAGGTAGGATCTTGTAATGATTTGATGTAGGATATAAGGAGTGGATCTAAGGTAAGAGACTAGGTGGGTCTCTGAGCTATAAGAGTGCTTGCACTTTGAGGTAGGAATTTGGTGAAGCCTGAGGTAGGGTCTTGCTGAAGACATGAGGTAGGATTCTGAGGAATCTGAGTTGTAAGATCTTTGATCTAAGAAGTTGGAGGAGTTTACCGAGTCTAACACACTGCTAGATAGGTTGTGAGGGACAGTGGATGTATCCGTACTTTGGGGAACCACTATAAATCTCTGTGTGCTATTTTATGTTGTGACTTGTGCTTCCTTTTCTATGGTAGAATAGCTTAGAGTTTTAAAAGGCCAAATTCAGCTTTGCAAATATTCAACTCCAAGGTGTTTTATACTGCCCTTAATCATTTCATCGCACAATTTAACTTTTTATCAAGTTAAATTCTCCTTGTCATGTTGAAATTTTTCTTTAGTAACTCTTTTACTCGAATGATAGACTTCTCGTCAAATATGACTCTTGAATCTTCTGGATGATGTAGTCAAGTTGAAACTACTTTATGTTCAGTTGAATTGCTTGATATAAAGATGAATGCGACATTTCTGGTAAGATGGCTATCTCATGACATCAAAACGTGCAATTCAAGCATCATTCACCACAGACATTGACTCGTAAGGCCACACATCATGTGCACTCAGGGCACATTATCTCTGTGTACCAGATACCCAGTCCCACAACCATCATCACTTCAGATAAATGGTACATCAATGATCCTTCACTGTCAAGGCCATCATGCCTTACGGACTATGAATGTAACACCCCCATCCGTCGTATGAGATATAGTAGAAGGTCTAGCTGGAACCCGACACCATATACCACGGACAATCGGAAGGGTTACGTATGAATAACCAAATTATCCAATTAAGACTGCTCGTCCTAACACAGAGCAGTCTAGCAGGAGCTTTTAAATAGTTGAAAGAACCCAAACTTGTATCAAAAAAAACATGAATGTCCAACACCACTACACCTGGAATGAAAGCAAATACAGAGAAAGGTACACGGCCTTATGGCCTTACAAAGGTTCACTTAATTAAATAATGTTTTCCATACATCAGCTCGCAGGCTGGCCACACGTGACAAAAATAAAGTACAACTATTCGCTTTGGCCTTCTAGGGCCAGCACAGCAACATGGGCTCCAGCCCGGTATTTGGTACTCGGCTCCGCAGCACCTGCAAGTAACATTCCACCGCATGGTGGAAAACAAAGCAACGATCAGACAAAAGCCGACCAAATTATAACGACCCAGCCCCTAACTCGGGAAGGTGGTGCTCCTTCCCTGCAATTCATTAGCCCAGCTAAAATAATATAGTACAAGCATGCTAGCCATAGGTGTAGGCTCGCACGGCCAAACACCCCGTGCACTCAGGGCACATTATCGGTGAATCCTGACACTTCAGCTTCTTCACCACCACCCCGGGGATGACAACAACGTGAGCATTTTAGCCTTTCTGACCACTGTCTAAGGCTCCCGACTATGCCAACGGCCAGTCCCCTTTTCGGGTCTCTCTCACCGAACCACATAGCCCAGGTCCGATTCCACTTGCCCATTGCTCACAACGCGTAGTACACCTTAATACGTACGCACGAGCCAAGCTTCTCTTGGATCCTGCCATTTCCAAACAATCACATAACCCAGTTATGTTCAAGGCCAGTTCCCAGACCACCAAGTTAGCAGAACAACGATTCCGCTCAGTTTTCCGGGTACGCATTGGAGTTAATCCCCAAGGATCCCTGCAGCAATCTACTGCATAGAAACCCGAAAACCCAAAGCACGGAGTCTTCTCCGGCCAATCATAACAAATGCAACATCACAGATCCAGACCAACATGTCCGGGTAGGCTTCACACACAATGCCTATGCCCGTACTTCGATTCCGGACTCTATATGCAACACAAGGGGGAGTATTCCCGTCAACCCCAAGGAACACCGCACACTCACCAAAACACTTGCGGGAGCGGGTTTCCCTATGCAAAAAGGAAGAGAGCTTCACATGCTCAAGTAGAGAATCGTTACCCTTGTAGTACGCTTTTGCGCCATGGGAAAATACACGGATAGAAGTCTTCGCAACGGGATTTCCTCAACGGATCCGCTCTCGTTTCTCTAAACGGTGCTCCGATGCTCCACCGGCGGCCGAAATCCTCCTCCTTATTCCTCCTTGCCCAAACTCCTTGGAAAGAGAATGCTTAAGGGAGAAATGAGGAGTTACACCACCATTCCCGGCCTTAACAGAGCAGGAACACGCCTGGGCCGTCAGATCTTAATTAAAGAAAATGAAAGGCTCAGATCTGCACAGAAATCCTTAAACCTGGGCCGAACACGGCCTCGCACACGGCCGTGTCCCCGGCCGTGTGGCTCGATCCTGGAACGATCGTCGAACGCAGAAAGACAACACGGGCAAGACACGCCCGTGTCTCAACCTGACATGCCTGTGTTCGGGTCTTGGACACGCCCGTGACCTGAGGCGTGTCACGAATAACCGTCACGCCAACCGTCACGACTCTAGAGAACACGGGTACTGACATGGGTCAGCACACGTCCGTGTCAAATGACACGCCCGTGTCATTCAGCTGTGTTTCTTGTCGTGTCCTTCTCGGGATAAAATCGGCCAAAACTCCATGCCAGACACGGCCTTGGACACGCCTGTGTCCTAGGCCGTGTACCCCTATATAGGCACCAAAATTACTTTTGGATGCGACTAGCTCGATAACAATTTTCGGGGCGTTACAAATCTCCCCCTTTAAGGAATTTCGTCCCGAAATTAAGAAAAGGTATACAAAATTAAATGTTACCTGAACGGAATAACTCGGGGTATTCCTCCAACATAGTTTGCTCTCGCTCCCAAGAAAGCTCCTCACGTTCGCAGTTATCCCAACGAACCTTAACCATTCGGATTTCCTTATTGCGGAGTCGTTTGACCTCAACGTCTTCTATACGTATAGGCTTGACCTTTGTCGTCAACTCGTAATCCACTGGCACTTGATCAACCGCAATAATCTGTGAAGGCTCTTACACTGCCTTCCGCACCGAAACGTGGAACACATCGTGTAGCCCACTCAACTCCACCGACAGCTTCAATCTATACGCTGCCTCGCCAACACGCTCCAGGATTTCAAATGGTCCAAGGTATCTCGGACTCAACTTCTTCAAGCATCGAACCCGCGAAACACCCTTGAATGGCTTGATTTTTAAATACACCCAGTCGCCAACACCGAACTCCACATTCCTATGCTTGGCATTATAGTACTTTGCTTGCCTGTCCTGAGCAATCTTCAACCTTTCCCTATACATATTCGTGCTACCCAGGTGAATTGAGTACTTGGTATGATGAGCCTCGTACATCAACTCCTCCCGAAGATTATCCGCACTAGGGATGCATAGACGACCGTCCTTCCTTAGCAGTCCATCCTCAACCGCAAACTAGGAATTTGACCCATCCAAAGATTCATCCAAGATCTGCTTCATACTGCTATCCTGAATCAAAGCTCGTCAGACTCTATCAGCCAGGTCATACTGCACCTCTGTCCAACACAATATCGCCCCGACACTAGACTGCTTATCGACGCAGGAAATCTCTAATGCCTCCAAATCACAGACCAATCTCTCATCATGTACCGATAACCAACTGGCCTGCGCAGGAGCCCTGAGGCTCAACGCATCCGCTACCGCGTTTCCTTTCCCAAGTATATAATGTATCTTGAAGGTATAGTCCCCCAAGAACTCCATCCACCTCCGCTGTCTCAATGTTCAGATCCTTCTGATCTAGCAGGTACTTAAGCCTCTTATGGTCGGTGTATATATCGACCTATACCCCGTACAGATAGTGCCTCCACAGCTTTAGAGCAAATATCACGGCCGCTAACTCTAAGACATGGATCAGATAACTCCTCTCGTGAACCTTCAACTATCGTGAACCATAGGCTATCACGCTCCCATGCTGTAGTAAAACACAGCACAAACCACTGCCCGAAGCATCACTATAAATCTCAAACCCTTCGGTTCCACTCGGCGAACGCAAAATAGGCGCCGTGGTCAACCGCCTCTTCAATTCTTCAAAAGCCTGCTCACACTCCAGTGACCACACGAACTTTTGGTCTTTCCTTGTCAACGTCGTGAGTGGTAACGCTATCCGCGAGAAGTTCTCTACGAAGCGCCTGTAGTAGCCGACAAGCCCCAGAAAGCTCTGAACTTCCGCCACTGAAGACAATACAGGCCACTCCCGTATCGCTGCTATCTTCGCCGGATCCACTGCTATCCCTTCTCCACTAATAACATGACCAAGGAACGCTACTGAGGATAACCAGAACTCACACTTGGAGAACTTTGCATACAACTGATTCCTCCTCAAGGTCTCCAACACCATGTGAAGATGCTTGTTATGGTCCTCCTTACACTGCGAATATACCAAGATATCATCGATAAATACGATCACGAAATGATCCAGATATTCTCTGAACGTCCTGTCATCAAATACATAAACACGGATGGCACATTGGTCAGCCCAAACAGCATGACCGTGAACTCGTAATGCCCAAACCGCATGCTGAACGCTGTCTTAGGGATGTCGCTTTCCGTTATCCTCAATTGGTAGTAACCGGACTTCAGATCTAACTTCGAATATACTGTTGACCCAACCAATTGATCAAATAGATCGTCAATCCTAGGGATCGGATATTTGTTCTTCTCCATAAGCTTGTTCAACTCCCGATAGTCAATACAGAGTCGCAAGCTCCCATCCTTCTTCTTAACAAAAAGAACCGGTGCGCTCCAAGGCGACGAACTTGGACGCACATACCCTTGCTCCAACAACTCCCGCAGTTGCACCTTCAACTCCGCCATCTCTCGCGGCGCTATCCGATACAGAGAGCGTGACATCGGTTTGGCACCCAGTACCAACTCAATAGTAAAATCAATCTCCCGCTGAGGAGGGGCTCCTGGGAGATCATCTGAGAACACATCGGGATACTCGGACATAACTGGGATACTGTCCAGACTTGGCCTAGGCGTTGAAGCCTGCACCAAGGTGACAAACAGCTCTGCACCAGACCGAACTGCCTTAATCACTTGAATGGCCGACATCAAAACTTTACCCGACCACTTCATGCCCGCAAACATAGTCTCCCGTTCAGTATGCAATGGGAGATAAAAAAAATCCCACCATAAAAAAAATCCCGCCATAAAACCTACCACACTTCAGTATGGGTTAGTAGGAATAATTTTCATCTTGGGGGCAGAATACTTTGGAGTCCACAAAGCAACAAACAGTGGATTGAGAATTACAAAATGCATGTAATAAACTATACCTTTGGGAATCTAGATAATTAGCTTCAGTTATGGTATGTGATTGAAACCTGATGGTTGCATTCTAACATAAACCTCAACATTCTTTGTAATTTGTGAATTGCACATTTCATTAAATATGCTCTACTCCATCATTAGATTCATAAATCTATATCGTTTTATCATGTAGACTGGTGTCAATTGATCGTTATGAAAATAAAAACCGAACTAGAAATCCAGATAAGGCAAGTATACCTATCGAACTGTAGCTAGGGGACACAAGTGTCGTATTTAAATCTGGGAACCGTTGAGTAATCTTACTCACACGATGACTATTATCTTATCGAAAGATTGTTTTAAGGTTTGTTAACTAAATTACAAGAAGAGATTACTTGCATAAAGAAAAACACTAGCACTTAAACAAAGAGAGCACAACTAGTTATTAGAACGAGGGTTAATCAATGATAAAGAAAAGCACTCGATCGAGAATCACCTCGGCTTAAGTTGATCAAAACATGCGATAATAAACTTTAACTTAATAAGGAAAAGGACATTGACCGTGGAGGTTCCTAAAGCACTAACACGCTTCTCTCGAAGTCATTCCTACCTGAGTTTAGGAAGGTCTGATCGAACTCTCGTCCGAATCGGAGGCCTAAATCTTGGTTTACGTTGTGAACCCCGCTATTGGATTTCAGTCCAATCCAGGAGATTTAACGTCTGCCTCTCTCGAGGGGTGCGTGCAACTCTCTTTACTCTTGAGTGTTCACTCCACTCTATGAGCCTCTCGGCGCTCTAAGAGTGGAAACAAAGATGGAAAACATACATCAATAATACATCTCCAAACACGATTAATCAAGAGCGAATCAAGGTATAAGCCTTATAAAGAAAAAGAAAACTTGAGAATCATAACTTAATCAACTCAAACCTAGGATCATCAATATCGAGTACAAGGAGGATTTAGTTATTCATGTTATAGAAAATGAAAATCATATTAATAATATGAAAACTAATGCCGAGCAGAAGAGAAAGAGAAAAACAAACTATTTTATCTCTTAATGAAAATGAGTCACAACAAGGGCATACAAATACTATAAGGAAAGCTTGCATGAAGATTACAAGTGCTATAAAAGGAGAGTATAAGAACACTACAAAGACTTGCATGAAAACAAAAAATATAAGACTTGAAATGAGGAGGAGAGAGAAACGAGCTTAAGACATGAACAACTCTAAAATGGTAGCACCTCTCTTCCCCCAAAATCTGGCTGTTGAACCCTTGGAGATGGGCTCAATTTATAGAAGTTTTCAGGTTGGGTCACACCACCCTTACATGCTCGGGTCGGGCGTGTACCTAGGGCGTGACACATGCGGTGTGACTTTTTTTGCTGAAATTAAATGTTGGAGGTGGCGGGCATCGTAGTTGAGTTATAAGCCTGAAGTTATTAGTTGTCTTACCTAAATCACCTAGAGGGGGGGTGAATAGGTGAATTTAACATCTTTTACGGAATAAAAAATTTAGCGATCTAAGCACAGACTAACAACAAAGCAATCACAGAGGACACAGAGATTTATAGTGGTTTCCCAACCTTGGGTACATCCACTTTTCTCTCACCGATATAGCAAAGCACTAGACTCGGCTACTCCACTATTCTCAGATTGAAACCAATCCTACACCTCAGAATAACGTTCCTACAACTCGATCCACAAAATGGATCTACACTCGGAAGATGAAAACTTCCTACAACTCGGAGAACAAAGCTCCTGCACTCGGAGAATAGTCTCCTACAAAAATAGATTGAAATAAGAAATACAAACAGTTTCTTTTTCTCAGATCTGGAATTTTCTGCCTAGGTCTTCCTTCTTGAACTTTGCGGCACAGTCAGAGGATTTTGAAGAAGACGCGACAGGATCCTTGATATGAGATTTCTGGTCTTGCAAGATCGAAGAAAGGATCTGTAGATGAAAGAATATCTTGATCTGCAAGTCAACTTGTCTGAATCGTTCTGGATCGACAGCCCTTGGCAATGAGGAAGATGAGCGACGAGGGCATCCGATTTAGGAAAGAGAAATAGCCGATTCAGAATTCTTGGAATATTTCTTTTAACGCTTTTAGGGTTAGTTGGAATGACAATACCTTATATAAGATCTCCCTAACGGTCATAATTAACATTAATGACGGCCACGTTGCCGAATTATGTCAAGTCATTTGAAAATCGCGTCTGTCAGGACTTAGCAAAATTTTCTGAAAAGATGATTGGATTACTCGAGTGAAAGAAGAACTACTCGAGTACTAAAATGCGTTCTCGAGAAGACAGTATCAGACTACTCGAGAAGAAGCCCTTCAGGAAATTTCAGAACAGAATCATAATCACTCGAGTGTTAGAAATGTTACTCGAGAAGTGGAAGTGAACTTCTCGAGAAGAAGACTTAGCGAAAATTCTGGGAGATAAAACTGATTACTCGAGTACTAGATCTAGACTTCTCGAGACATAGACAGGCTTCTCGAGTACAGGAAATACACTACTCGAGTGGGGTAGATACTACTCGAGTACTTTCCTTCTGTCACTTGAGTTAAAGAGCTCATCTACTCGAGTGGTGAACTTGACTACTCGAGTATAATACTTAGAAAATTTCTGAGAGGGAAAATCTGTCAACTCGAGAAAGATAAGAAGTCTACTTGAGTAATGGACTTGGCCTCTCGAGAATCATTTCCTTTACTCGAAATCCAGACTAGACTTACTCGAGTACAACTAATGGTTCTACTCGAGTACTATAATTCTACTTGAGTAAAACACTTAGAAATTATTTGTTTATGAAGATTTTCCTTTCTTCAATAGAATGAGCAACATGTCTTTCTCCAACAAACCAAGTGCTTGAAAAATGAAGTGTATCCCAATAGAGAGGCTATACATGAGCCAACACCATGGATCACACAATGAAGGATTACATTGTATGGTCATGTGTTTGGTGACCCATTGTAGACTGATATTGGTCTACACTTGGCAATTAAGTCCTGCAAACAGATAACTCAAACAATACATCAAATACAACTTAATTCATCTTAGTTCAAGGGTGACTTCATATAAATTTGGGTTACTATAGATACAATACCCAACAATCTCCCCCTATTTGTAGAAGTCAGAACCCTCTACACTAAGGTGAATTATATAAACAAATAAAGGACTAGATATGAAAGAGAGAAAACAGAGTAACATGCACAAATATTGAAAACAAAGCATAGATTATCGAAATTAAGGATTTATATAAATAGAATTGTCCAAAATTCATTTCTACACAATTCCAATCCACACTCTTAGAACTTTCTTCATTCTTTAGCTTGATGTTATTATTATTGTTGTTGTCTGTCCTTCTTTTCTTGTTACCTTGTCTGATAGTTGTATGGCTTTGGGTAGTATTTATGAGGTTTTGAAGGTGCGGCAGGATTATTCCTTCCATGCTCTCGATTATAGAGTCTTCTTTTGGTCATAGACTTCCCATACAAGTCCCACTCATGGGAACTATAATGATCATGTCTATTCTCATTAAAATCCAAAACTAACTTGAGAGTGTCAAGGATTAGTGACTTTGAGGTAGGACTCCAAATCTCTGCAAATTCATGAGCTTTTCTTTTCTCTGTCTTTGGAACTGGAATGGACCTGCAGGCAGAAGCGCCATCACCATATTTTATTTTCTTTGGAATATGAATCTCAGGAGGAGCTTGAAGAAGTATATCAGCTGGATCAGATTCCCAAACCTGAGAATAAGTTTCTAGAGGAGGAGATTTAGAGCCTTCAGGTCTTGGAGAAAATATAGGCTGAGGAACTGGAACTGGACATTCTAAGCTAGAGGATTCAGATGAAGGGGAATAATATTTGGATCTACTAGAAAGTCGGGGAAGATCTGGTTGTGCATCCACACAGCAGTATCATATGTGTGAAATTTTACACCATCAATCTGATTTTTCACATCAATATGAATTTCCTTCAGCTTGTCTTCCCAGAGAGTTTGCTTGTTAGCATCTGAAGTTTCTAAATATTCTTTGACTAATCTCTCCCTCTTTCTGACTTCTACAGTTAGTTCCTTTATGGCAGATTCTTTGAAAGTACCCACTTCTTCACAGATTTTGAAAGTGTATTCTTGGGCCAGCTTTTCTTACTGTATCTGATTATTAGCAAGAGTAACAGATTAGTCCATCACTAGGCCAACACTGGTAATTATGTGGTCCAATGCTTTTCCTCCTATTCTGAATAACTGTCTTAGCCCATCAGTATTGTGCTGAATTTCTGCAAAGCCTCTGCTCATTTCTTTTTCAAGAGCAGTAACTTTCTCTTGATCAACCTTCAAGGAGTCATCAAAATATTTTCTCTGGTCCATCAGCATCTGTTCTATCTTACCTAAAAGATCATTGGCAACAAGAGTTGGAGTTGCAGTATGAGGAACTGGAGGAGGAGGAGCAGTCCATGGAGTAATCTCTTTAATGATCACTGAGCTCTTAGCTCTAATAGTGTGAAGTAGAATATCTCCTTCCTCACTAATTATGGTGGGAAGAGTAAAGTCCAAGCTCTTCTGAGGAGCTTCAGCTAGTTCTGGAGTCTGCTCTTTCTCATCAGAAATCAATATGGTCTCATCTTTCTCTTTGTTAGCAGCAGGAGATTGGGGAACATGGGATCCTGGAGATGGAGTATGAGACGGTGATGGTACTGGAGTTGGTTCCTTGGATGGTTCAGAAGGGTTGGTCTACCTGGAGGGGAGGAAAAGGCTCTTCATAGCTTAGTTCTTCTATCATCTGGTTAATGTTTTCTGTAGTAGAGAGTATGGTTCCTTGGACTTGAGTATCTGATGGAATTTCTTCTAGAGTGATTGGAGGGAGAGAAGCACCAGTAGGTGGAGTAGGTATTATTTCTTCTTGAACAGAAGGAGCAGGCTCCCCCTCAGCAGCTGCACTAGATGTGCTAGCAATATGAGGTTGAGAGGGTGATGGAGTCCTGTCCTCTACAGCTGGATGTTCATGAGTTATAGCAGCATGGGCAAGATTCAACAATTTAAGTTCCATCTCTGAATAGAAGAGATTGATACTTTCTTCATATGGTGGAGAGTTATTTCTTTAGAGAAATCAAAACATCTGGATTTATCTCATGCAAAATCAGATAGATGATCTGGGCATAATTAGGAGCCTTAATGCACTCCCTTATCTTATCAAGAATCATCATGCCAAATTGGAATCTTTTTCTGCAAATTATGGCAGTCATAATATCAAACAGATCATATGAGATGTACCTTATGGAACTTGTCTTACACAGGAGAATCTTGCTAATGACGTCCACTAGGAATTTGCATTTAGGGTTGAGGTCGGTCGATGAATGGAAATAGTCTCTATTGAAATTCCACATAATCTGCAAGCTCTATCAGCATCTTCATGAGTTTGGGCATCTTCTTCATCAACTACAGGTAGCTGAAGAACTGTGGATACAGAGGTCTTGGTAAGCTTAATCTTAATTCCCTTGACCTTTGACTTAAGGACCTTGCCATTCCTTCTCACTTTGATATTTTTAAAGAACTCTTCAACTTCAGGGAAAAGAATCTTACAAGGCTGCTGGAGAACGAAGGTCAAGCCAGTGGCGTCGAGAAGAATGAGAAGATTTCGGAAATCACTGAGAGTTCGGTAATACCGGCGACAACGAGTTCACTACCAATCCCAATTTTGTAAGACGGTGCCATTGTCCAGAGAGATGCGAGAAATTAATTGTGGGGGAGAAGACGGCGGCGTGCTCTGCGACTGCGGCGGAAGACGAAAGGACTTTCTTTCTTTGTCGAGAGAGAGGGATTTTGAAATTGTGTAGAAAAATGAAATCCGGTGTTTCTATCTATATAAACCTAACTATCGATTATTGAGGAGGTAATTAATCAAACATACCTTAGAAAATGGCGGTATAAGCTTCAGGTTGCGAATAAAGAGATTTGAACAGAATTTGAGAAATTTTCTTCCTGTTGCTCGAGTGGACCAGCAGTACTCGAGTGAGATAATGATGGTACTCGAGTGATATCATTATACTTCTCGAGAGGAAACTCATTACTCGAGTGGTATTACTTGAGTGACTCACTGAGTTCTCGAGTAGTCTAAAGAGGTACTCGAGTAGTCATTTTCTTACTTGAGAAATTAAGTCTGAACTTGATAAATTTCGACTTTTGAAGTTATTCCTTGATCTTTGAGCTATGTTGTGAGTCATCCTTCTCTATTCTTCTTTTTTGAGCATTCCAAGTTCTGTTTTGAAGAACTAGAACTTGGTCTCGTCCAGCGGCTTCGTGAATATATTTGCAATCTGCCTATCAGTTGGGACATATTGTAGATCTATGTCCCCATGCTCCATATGCTCCCGGATGAAGTGGTATCTCAGCTCTATGTGCTTTGTCCGGCTGTGAGAGACTGGGTTGTTGGCTATTGCAATTGCACTGGAGGAGTCGTAAAATAAAGGAATGTTTTGAAACTTCACATTGTAGTCTTCAAACTGGTTCTTTATCCATAACAACTGTGCACAACAACTGCCTTCAGAGATATACTCTGACTCAGCTGTTGAGATTGCGACACAGTTCTGCTTCTTACTACTCCAGGAAATGAGTTTCTTCCTAGGAATTGGCAAGTCCCGGAAGTGCTCTTCCTATCATCTTTGCTACCTGCAAATCTGCATCTTAAAAACCAATTAGTTCGCTATCATTACTTCTTGGGTAACATAAGCCAAGATTTGGTGTACCTTTAAGGTATCTCAAAATCTGCTTTGCAGCAATGTAGTGAGACTCCTTAGAGTTCACTTGAAATCTAGTACATACACATGTTGAGAACATTATGTCTACTCTACTGGCAGTAAGGTAGAGCAAGGATCCAATTATGCTTCTGTACTTGGTTTCATCAAAATATTTCCCTTTCTCATCCTTGTCCAGAGACACAGCTGAACCCATTGGAGTCCTCATAGAGGTTGTGTTCTCCATTCCGAATTTCTTAATTAGATCCTTGGTGACCTTTATCTGTGAGATGAAAATTCCATCTTCAGATTGTTTCACCCGAATCCCTAAGAAATACTTTAGCTCTCCCACACTGCTCATTTCAAACTTCCCTTGCATAAGTTTCGAAAACTTCTTGCAGAGGTTGTTGTCAGTAGAGCCAAAAATAATATCGTCGACCATAGATTTGTATTAGCAAAATCTTGCCTTTTATTTCCCTAAGAAATAATGTCTTATCTATCTTTCCCTTGTGAACTTGTTCTTAAGAAGAAAGCTAGACAACATCTCGTACCAAGCTCGAGGAGCTTGTTTCAAACCATATAATGCTTTAGATAACATATAAATATAGTCAGGAAAGTTAGAGTCAACGAAACCTGGAGGTTGTTCCACATACACCTCTTCCTTTATGTCTCCATTAAGGAAAGCAGACTTCACATCCATCTGATAGACAGTGAAGCCCTTAAGAGCAGCATATTCCAGGAACAACCTGATTGCTTCCAGCCATGCCACTGGAGCATACGTCTGGTCAAATTCGATTCCTTCTTCTTGGCGATATCCTTTGGCGACGAGTCTGGCCTTGTTCTTTATGATTGTTCCATCCCCGTCCATCTTGTTCTTGTAGACCCAATTTATCCTGATGACATTCTTACCTTTGGGTCTTGGAATAAGTTTCCAGTCTTGACAACGCTTGAACTAATTTAGTTCTTCTTCCATTTCCATTATCCATGATGCATCTGAGTTTGCTTCCTCAAACTTCTTCAGTTCAACCTGTGAGAGAAATCTCAAATATAAATTCTCGTTAGATGTACCTCTATGAATTCTGACACCATCCCGGGGATCTCCTATGATTTGGTCTATTGGGCGATCATTCAGATATCTGAGCTCTAGAGTCCTTGCATTTGGAGCGTTGTTCAACCACTGGAGTGACTTCATCAACTTGGATGATTTCTTCATCTTGATCATCAACCTCTCCAATTGGGGTTGGAGTGGTGATCTTGATGAACTTTTCACCTTTTTCTTCAGTAGGCTCACCCAAGTTAAGTTCTTTCATCTTTGAACCCGCGTCTTCAATGAACACACTAAAAGAGTTGCTTTGTAGCAAGCTCATCTCATCAAATACAACATGAATGGATTCTTCTACAACCAGAGTTTTTCTATTAAATATCCTATATGCCTTCCTATGGCTACTATACCCTACAAAATACCTTCAAAACTCTTTTCGCTAAATTTGATAGTGTGATACTTGCGATTGTTAAGGATGAAGCACTTACAGCCAAAGATTCTAAAATATGCAACAGTCGGTTTCCTACCCTTTAGAAGTTCATAAGGTGTCTTATTATGGTTCTTATTTATGAGTGCTCGATTTTGCACGTGGCACGCAGTATTGACGGCTTCAGCCCAGGAGTATTCTGGTAATGAAGCATCACTCAACATGGTCCTGCATGCCACTGTGAGTGTTCTATTCCTTCTCTTAGCTACTCCATTTTGTTGAGGAGTACGAGGAGAGGAGAACTCATGAAAAATACCTAATCTTTCACAAAATTCTGTCATGGCCCTAGACTTGAACTCTGTTCCATTATCACTTCTGATTTTGACTATGGAACAGTTGTATTCATTCTGGACTTGCCTGACAAAATTAGTAAAGATGTCAAAGGTGTTTGACTTGTGTTTCAGAAAGAACACCCACGCAAAGCGCGAGTAGTCATCAACAATAACCATTGTATAATCCTTACCTCCCAAACTTCTAACTTGCAGTGGACCGAACAAGTCTATATGAAGTAGATGTAAACATCTATTAGAATCTTTGTCAATAACGCTTTTAAAGGTAGCCCTTATTTGCTTGCCTTTTACGCATGCGTGACAAGGTCTATCTTTAGCGTACTTGACATTTGGGGCATCATGTACTAAATTCAGAGAAAATAATTTATTAATAGATTTGAAATTAATATGTGCTTGTCTCTTGTGCCAATGGTCACCAAGAGACGCACTATCTTTAGCCAAAAAGCACACTGGTGTAGAAGAGTCTATCTAAATAAAATTCAAACAAAATATATTTCTGCTTCGAGTGCCTGATAGAATCGTTTCCATATTGTCAACCGATTTTATCAAGCACTTGTTTGCATGAAATTCAACAACGTATCCTTTATCGCAAAGCTGGCTTATGCTTATGAGATTTTTTTCCAATCCTTCAACATAACCCACATCTGAGAAGGATACACTACCGTTAGTGATCATACCATAGCCTTTTGTAATTCCTCGGTCTGAACCTCCAAAGATGACCTTTGGCCCGTGCAAGACTGGAGAATAGTTCTGAAGAAGGCTTCTTGTCCCAGTCATATACCGAGAGCATCCACTGTCCAAGTACCAGATAGGAGTTTTGGTGGCCTTTGGACATACCTGTAATTACAAATCAATTTGCCTTAGGAACCCAAACACGTTTGGGTCCTTGGTCTCTAGTTAGAACACTCCCCCTACGAGTATTGGCATTATGAGTGGTCTTCCTCACATTACTAACTTGAGGAGTCACATAATTTCTGGAGTTAAACAAGCAGTCATTGGCAAAGTGACCAATTTTGCCACAACACCAACAGTCAAACCTGTTGTATCTTTGCCTCAAAATCTCCTGCTTGACCTTTTGAGATGGTGGTCTAGCAGGGGCAGCATTCTTGGAGGAAGAAGCTTCATGGTGATGGCAATCACATGTCTTCTTCTCCTTGAGAGGCTTTTCTACAATAGGCTTTACCTTTGGTACCTTCTTGATGTCATAAACATGATTATAAGGGTCATTGCTCTGAAGAGTAATTTCTTCATAAGGTGCCTTAAAGACACTCTCACCAAAGTTTTAGGGATGTGTCCATCCTTGGTAACGAGACTTTGGCTCTACATGAGTAGGCCTAGCAAAGTGACCATAGGACGAGTCAAGATCAAACTCGTTTGATGGAAATATGACCTTCTTAAAAGAAGTCTGATCTTGAGATGCTTTCAACTTCTCTTTGGCCAAAGCCTTCTTGGCCGCCTTATTCTTTCTCTGAGCCTTATTCCTCTGAAAAGATTTATTAGGAGCTTCAACATGGCCTATCCCAGCATCTTTGGCCTTAGCTAAGAATTCAGCAACGAAATGAAGGACAGTCATAGGCTTTGAGAAACTTTCAACAAGTTTCTTTTCTACTTCAAGTTGTGCTTCCAGTTCTTTTATGATCTTCTCTTTTAGGTCTAGGTGCTCGAGAGCTTTATTATATTCTTCAATGGCAGTATTGAAGTTCTCGCTGAGTGAGTCCGTCTTAGCGACTTCCTCTCTCAAAGTGCTCTCTTCAGCCTTGAGAGACTTTATCTCTTTGGATTGAGTTTTTACAACTCTACGACATTTGTCATAAGCCTTGATCAACTCCTTATACTGGGCCATGAGTTCAGACTCATCGTCAGAAGAGCTGTCCTCATGATCATGTTCAGAAACATCAGATTCAAAAAGAGGAGTATGAGCATTTACCTTCCCAGTGAACTGTGGTTCTTGTTCATCATCAGTTTGAGCCATTAGCCCGAAGAAGGCTTCCTCTTCTTCACTTGACTTAGATGAGTCAGAGTCGCTAAGAGTCTTCCCCTTCTTGGTTACAAGGTTTCTCTCTATTCTCTTCTTATTGTAAGAAGATTTCTTCTCCTCTCTTTTTTCCACCCTCCTTCTTCTTGTGGGGGCAGTCAGCAATAACGTGACCTGGCTTATTGCAGCAATAACAAACGATGTCAGCAGAAATATGTTTGTTTTGTTTAGAGTTATACCTGTCTTGGCTACTGGATCCTTTCTTGTATCGATCACCATTATGACGTGATCTTCTGTATGAGGCATCCTTGCCTCTCCATTGCTTCTTCTTGTTCAAGAATTTCTTGAACTGTCTTGAGAGTAGAGAGAACTCTCGTTCAGATAGTTCTGAGCCTGAGGTACTTGGCTCTGAGGTTTCTTCTTCACTTTCTTCTTGTAATGGAGCAGGAGAGGCAGCCTTGGACTTCCTTGAGGTGTCTGCCTTGAGAGCTACAGACTTCTCCTTGGATGAAGACCTGTTCTTCTCTTCTTCAGCTTTTCTTAAATTAATTTGCATCTCATATGACATAAGCTTTCCGAAAGATTTTGCGGGTCAGTCTCAACTAGTTTTCCAAATTCCCGAATATCACAACCTTGTTATCCTATTCCTTAGTCAGGGATCTCAAGAACTTATCATTCAGTTCTCCGTTGGTGAAGACTCGGTCGTAGACTCTTAGGCCGTTAACTATCTTGAAGAAGTTTTCAAAAATATCTGCAATTGTATCATTGGGTCCTTGTCGGAAGGCTTCATATTTTTGATTTAGAAGGGATCTTCTATCATCCCTAACTTCTTCTGTGCCTTCCATCAAGGTTATGAGGGACTGCCACATTTCCTTTACGGATTGGCAGTGAATCAAGTTCTGCAGCATAGAGTCATCAACTGCACTTGCGATAATATTTTTGGCCTTCTTGTCTACAGAGACAAGTGTAATCTCATTTTTGTCAAGATCCATCAACTTCTTAGGAACTTTCTCTGTAGGATCTATAGTGGAGACGGTCATAGGAACATAAGGACCTTCTTCAACAATCATGAAGATCCTTGGATCCACAGCTTCCATGAAAAATTTAATCCTCTCTTTCCACATGAAAAAGTTGTTCTTTGTACACAAGGGAAGCTTAGCAAAATCCTTGGCCTTGTCCATGCTTGGATAACTCAACAGACAACTTGGGTCAGATCAGATCAAGGTGTTAACCTTTTAATGATCAAGCTCGCTCTGATACTAATTGAAGTTATTAGTTGTCTTACCTAAATCACATAGAGGGGGCTGAATATGTGAGTTTTGCGTCTTTTGCAGAATAAAAAATTTAGTGATCTAAGCACAGAATAACAACTAAGCAATCACAGAGGACAAAGATATTTATAGTGGTTCCCCAACCTTGGGTACATCCACTTTCCACTCATCGATCTAGTAAAGCACTAGGCTCGGCTAATCTATTATTCTCGGATTGAAATCAATCCTACACCTTGGAAGAACGTTCCTACAACTTGATCCACAAAACGGATCTACACTCGGAAGATGAAAACTTCCTACAACTCGGAGAACAAAGCTCCTATACTCAGAGAATAGTCTCCTACAAAAATAGATTGAAATAAGAAATACAAACAATTTCTTTTTCTCAGATCTGGAATTTTCTGCCTAGGTCTTCCTTCTTGAACTTTGCGGTACAGTCAGAGGATTTTGAAGAAGACACGGCAGGATCCTTGATCTGAGATTTCTGGACTCGCAAGATCAAAGAAAGGATCTGTAGATGGAAGAATATCTTGATCTGCAAGTCAACTTGTCTGAATCGTTCTGGATCGACAACCCTTGGCAATGAGGAAGATGAGCGGCGGGGGGATCCGATTTAGGAAAGAGAAATAGCCGATTCAGAATTCTTGGAATATTTCTTTTAACGCTTTTAGGGTTAGTCGGAATGACAAAATCTTATATAAGATCTCTCTAATGGTCATAATTAACATTAATGACGGCCACGTGGCCCAATTATGTAAAGTCATTTGAAAATCGCGTCTGTCAGGACTTAGCGAAATTTTCTGAAAAGATGACTGGATTACTCGAGTGAAAGAAGAACTACTCGAGTGAAAGAAGAACTACTCGAGTACTAAAATGGGTTCTCGAGAAGACAGTATCAGACTACTCAAGAAGAATCCCTTCAGGAAATTTCAGAACAGAATCATAATCACTCGAGTGGAATGAGAGTTACTCGAGAGCTAGAAATGTTACTAGAGAAGTGGAAGTAAACTTCTCGAGAAGAAGACTTAGCAAAAATTCTGGGAGATAAAACTGATTACTCAAGTACTAGATCTAGACTTCTCGAGAAGTAGACAGGCTTCTCGAGTACAGGAACTACACTACTCGAGTGGGGTATATACTACTTGAGTACTTTCCTTCGGTCACTCGAGTCAAAGAGCTCATATAATCGAGTGGTGAACTTGACTACTCGAGTATAATACTTAGAAATTTCTGAGAGGGAAAATTTGTCAACTCGAGAAAGAGAAGAAGTCTACTCGAGTAATGGACTTGTCCTCTTGATGATTTCCTTTGCTAACAAGTAATAACTCGATGCGGATTCATTCTACACTCTAGTATAAACTATGTAGATGGGCATAAGCTAGATTGAATTAACTTTCAGGCAAGTGCACCTATCAATCATAGTATAGGAGAAATCTACATCTCGTGTCGTATTCCACAGGGCCATTTCAAATACTCGTACTCACCCTCACTCTATTATCGTACCAACAATTAAAATTGATTTTTAATCTAAAATTAACCTAACTATGACTATTTGGATAAATAAACATTGGGGAATTCAAGATGATAAAAAGCCGAAAGTTATGAGCAATTACATGAAATACTCATTCATTAACTCAATTTTGCGTAATCATGAAATAATAAGACTATCAAATTTGTTGTAATGTAAAGGGTAAACATCTATCGAATTCTCTCTCGAGCAATTCAAGATCTAGACCTAAGTTAGTAAACTTTCTCTCGAACAATTTACAATACTCAAGTCTGCATTAGTGGAAACACCCTATCTACTACATACATTCATGAAATCTTATCTCTAAAATACCATGAATCCATTTATTCGTATTCCAAGTATCCAAACAACATATCTCTCGATCATGAAATTTGAATTACAAAAAGATTTAACACCAAAATATGAACATGTAATTATCATAACGAACTTCCAATTTCTCAATCTAGAGATTTGCAATTCATGCAAAACAAATAAGCAATTCATAATTAGGAGAAATCTCTTTGGTTGCAAGCCTACATACGAACAAATTACCAGAAATTCGATGAAAACAAGGCGATACATGATTAACAAATTGTTCCAAATTAAAGTTCATGCAAACTAAAAGATAACTAAAGTTGAATCACCAAGAGATAGGTAAGATCAAAAGGGATTAATGAAAGATTAAATGCATACAACAATACCCTTCAAATCCTCCTTCTCTTGGATGCTCCACTTGGTGCTCCAGAAGTTCTCCCCAATGAAAACTGATCCAAAAGTCCCCTCTCATTTTTCTACAGGAATTTTATAGTCTCATAGAAAACAAAGTCAAACACGGGTACCAACACGGCCGTGTGTCAGGCCGTGTTGACGGTTCTAGAGCAGTTCCCCACGAACAGGCGTGTCTGGTAGTACGCCGTGTCAGATGACACGGGTACTGACACGGCCGTGTTGTTCTTCATGTTCTCCAAACACGAGTTGGTCGGCAGTCGTGTTCAAATTGGACATGGGTAGGCACACGGGCGTGTGCCTACCCATGTGAGTCTCTGTCTCCTGCGTCCAATTTCTTCAGTTCTAGGGCACATAGGACACGGGTATTGACATGGTCGTGTGTCTACCCGTGTGCGCCAAATTTTTGTCCTGTTCCTCATCCATGTTGACTCTGTGATCTCCTCTGTTTGCTCCAAGACTTTTAGTTCCATTGGTTGGCATTACCTGCATTAGAAAAATGAAAGGATAAATATATAGCTTAATACAAGGAGTAACCAAAAATCCTAATTGTGCTCTCCTATTCATGATAATACAATTTCTCAACTAATCTTGCGAAATTACTACACAAAGAGGTAGAAAATAGTGGACATGATTACAATTATGATAGTAAAAATCCTATCATAATCACGCTCATCAAATACCCCCAGACTTAGATGTTTGCTTGTCCCTAAGAAAACTAATTCGAACACTTGGGTTACCAATAAATAATATTTATCTCCGCACACTGGTTGCTATGAATTTAAATGGGACTTTGATGATGTAATCGTATAGGAAATAGTTTAGCAGACGTTTCTAAGTATAAATTTATCTTAAAATTCCTCCAATATATCTTTTAACTATCTTTCACTCTTTCCTAGAAATAAAGGTATAGTCATTTATGACAAATGTGAGGAGAAAATAACAATCTCAATAAAATACGTATTAGTATTTCAAAACTTATAAGTACCCATATTGATAGACATGAGCTTACCCTTTTCACACCCTCTCCACGGCACTAGTTACACTTAGTGAGGTTGGATCCTTAGGACTTGTATTATGGTGTAGCCTTTTTGGCTTACGATAGAAGATTATAGGTGAGCTAATCAAAGATAAATTTAATGGATTTTGTCTTCTTTTCTTTCACACCTAAATCTCGATTGAGCCTTTTGTTGGAAAATACCTTAACATATGTTAGTGTTATAAAAACACCCCCAGACTTTGCAATTACTATACTTCCCACATTTTTGAAGGATACTCTAAATATTTATTCTTCTTAACCAAGGGGCCATAGTAGGGATCATTCCGAGTGGGTGCAAGTATACACGCACTCAGGCCACGTATCACTATGTCTTCTTTTTTTTTCTCTTCCTTTTTTTTGGGTTCATAGTAGGGATCATTCCGAGTGGGTGCAAGTATACACGAACTCAGGCCACATATCACTACGAACAAACTCATTCCATGAAGAGCTCAATGATAGGTGTGCTAATAGGTAAGGATTTGGCCTTGGTGACTTTTAGTGGTAGAGTTTCAAAAGGATGGGGATTAGGTCCAAATTGGGTGTGCAAGGATATAATATTTAAGGTTTTGGGTTTGCAAGGCTCAAGCTATCCAAAAGGAGGCCTAAGTCATTTCCGCCCTCACTAGTTAACTTATGCAACAGTTTTGAGGATCGCTAGAGGGTACGTGTAAGACATCAATAGAGTATCTTTCATTTTAATTCCCTAATACCAAATTATAGAAATGTTACACTCATCGACTCACATTACTATAGATAATTATATTTTCTAAAATATAGTGATTGATAGTTAATAATATAGAGGATTAATCTTAACAATAAATTATATAGAGAAAATTAAGCTAATGTATTTCTATACTTAATTACGAATCAACAAAGCCGAAACCTCTATGAGTCTACATTAATTCATTTTAATCAGCGTGCGAAGTTAAATTAAATATTGATAATCCCAACTGAATGAATAGTGAGAGCTTAAAAGAGTAACAAAAGTCAATAAAATTTTTTGTTTTTAGGGGGTATAAGTAACTTGAGTGTTATGATAGCAAAATTATTATCAATTGTAACCATGTCCATCACAATAATTATAAAATGGAAGAAAGAACATCCACCCCCAGACTGAGAATTTGCAATGTCCTCATTGCAATGTAAAGTGCTGAAAAAGTAGTTTCACTAAGAATAATAAAAAAAATTGCTATCATCAAAATAGAAGAGTACATGAAGGAACCAGGAGCTGACATGAAATCATATATAATATCTAAAATACACTAATAGAGATAAAGAAATACTACAATACATAGATACATGTCAAAAGTAAGGCGGCTGGTCTGTGTGGTCGTCGGGGAAGTATGGCTGGCCAGGAGATGCCGGCTCTCTAGGGGCGATCCCCAAGTGGTCCCTGATCTGGATGAGGTGGTCCTCCGTCCGCGTCTGCACCGCCTCGATATGCTGTAAGCGCGGCGAGAGCTCGGTGTCGAAGAAATTCTGGAACTCCCACGAATACCACGAACGAGGTGGAGGGGGAGCAGTAGAAGACTCTCCCTGATCATAAGTGGAATGGGGCAGAGGCACCAGAGACACATCGAGGTCAGGATCCACCTCGTCGTCAGTGTCATCCTACGCGTGCGGTCCACACCTCACAATAGAATATGTGATGCCTCCCCGGCCCTGACGGGCGGTGATGAGGCGAAGGGATCGAAGGCTAGCCATCGTGATGGGCACGGTCTTCGCGACCACTGTCATCGGGGGGAGGGCTGATAAGATGCCCATGTTCTTAACCAGGTGAGTGATGTAGGGTGCTACACAAATAGACCCTATGTGGGGGGTGTCGGCCTGGTGGAGGATGAACTGGGCGAGTAGTAAGCTTAGGTGGAGAGGATAATAAGACGACATGCTATAGAGGTACAGCAAGTCCTGCCGACTGACAACGCCGGAGCTTTCGCCCCAGCCGCTCAAAGTATGGCTCATTAGGTGGTGAATGTAATGAAGGTCGGAGTAAGCGACACTAAAGAGGAAAACGCCTTATACACCCCGAGGTATTGGGTGAACTGGAGCAGGGTAAGTGTGTAAAAAGTGCCCCTACTTGAAAGGAGATGACCCCCTCGTGCTCGCGATCAGAATAAATTAGATTAGGCCTAATATTTAAGTAAAATGAGGGCAGGAACTCGAGTGTGAGTTCCTTAAAACCTAACTCTTCTATCGCAAAGAATTGCTCCAAACCCAATACAGAAATTAATTCCCGAACATCCCCCGCTAAGTTTATTTCTTCTAATACACTCCAATCAATGGTGCGGATGTCTTGAAATTTCTTTGATTGGAGGCGGTTGTAACGGGCGGAATGCGCAGGATCAGTGAAGACTAGCGGCACAGCAGCATCGCGCCGCTCCGTAGATAGAGCCTGGAGCTCCGGTCGACGACGGCGACTGCCTTGGCCTCTTCCGGAAGACATTATCTGTGGAGAAATAGAAAAAAAGAAAAAATTTCCTTTTAAAAAAAAATTGGTGGAGGAAAATTCGGAGAGAAAAGTGGAGATGAAGGAGAAGATGCATAAAATGGAAACGAAATGTTACCTAGGAGGAAAGAAGACGAGTAGAGGGGGCGAAACTGCGCACGTTGAAGGCGAAAACTTCAACTTTGAGCCCAGGTCGTGGAGAAGAAGGTTGCTGGGAGGAACAGCTGGAATCAGTAAGTGGGGGAGAAGAACAGCACATGAACCCCATTTAAAGGGGACGAACACGGGTGCGCACACGGGCGTGTGCGTACCCGTGTTGCGGAATCTCAGCCTTGTGAAACACGGGTTGTGGGGGGTCGTGCGGTCAAACTGACAGAAAACAGCGTGCCAGGCGGACACGGTCCACCACACGGCTGTGTGTGGACCCGTGTCTGATCTGGCACAGCACATTAAAAACACGCAGATTGGTGGGTGACACGCGACACGGGCGTGTACCATCCGACACAGGTGTGTCGGATGTGTCGACACAGTGGTCTCGACGATCGTCGAGCGAAGAGACACGGGCGTGTACCATCCGACACGGGCGTGTCGGATGTGTCGACACAGTGGTCTCGAAGATCGTCGAGCGAAGAGACATGGGCGTGTACCATCCGACACGGGCGTGTCGGATGTGTCGACACAATGGTCTCGACGATCGTCGAGCGAAGAGACGCCATATGATACGGCCAGACACACGGGTTGGTGTGAACCCGTGTGGTTCTCGGGATGAAATCATCCTATTCCATATTTAAGTGACACGGCTGGGCTTGAGGCTGTGTTGAGCACACGGCCACCCACACGGGCATGTGGTGACCTGTGTGCGCTTCTAAAACTCGAATTCTTCCTTAGGTGAAATTAATTACAGAATTTTTTTTGTTCTTTCTTATAACTTAAATTTTTTTTCTTATAACTATACTTATACTAAAAATTTTAGAACTTATGAACATTACTATATTTTTCATAATCCTAACCTAGACGGAGGCAGGTCTCTTGACGACCGAAGTCTTTAGGGAGCTCACCATAATAAGGCTTCAATCGGTGTCCATTAACCTTAAAATCTCCCTTCTCAGGGTGGGTAAGTTCGACGGTGCCGTAGGGGAAGACTTCTTTAACCTTGAAGGGTCCGGACCACTTAGACCTTAACTTCCCTGGGAATAAATGAAGACGGGAATTAAAAAGGAGGACTTGGTCACCTTTCTAAAATGTCTTGTGTTTGCGAAGGTGACGGTCATGAAATAGCTTGGTCTTCTCCTTATAAATCCAGGAGTTCTCATGGGCCATGGTTCTCCACTCATCTAACTCGTTAAGTTGAAGTTTACGTTTCTCCCCTATAGAATTAGTATCAAAATTCAAAGTGTGTATCGCCCAATACGACTTGTGTTCTAATTCTATAGGCAGGTGACAGGATTTGTCATAGACTAATCTAAAGGGGGTGGTCCCTATAGGTGTTTTGAAGGAGGTCCTATATGCCCACAAACAATCGTTAAGTTTTCTAGACCACTGCTTCCTATTCCCTACTATAGATTTTTCTAGGATCCTCTTAAGCTCTCTATTGCAAACTTCAACTTGACCACTAGATTGCGGATGATAAGGAGTGGTTATCCTATGTGTAACTCCATACTTTTCCAATACTTTATTTAGCTGCAAATTACAGAAATGTGAACCCCTATCGCTAATAAGTGCACGTGGTGTGCCAATCGTGCAAATAAGGATTTTAAAAATCGGACTACTACCCTACTATCATTAGTAGGCAAAGCTTGTGCTTCAACCCACTTCGATACATAATCCACAAGCTACTAAAATATATTTATTCCCAAAAGAAACTGGAAATGGTCCCATAAAATCAATCCCCCACACATTGAATACTTCACATTCAAGAATATATTTTTGTGGTATTTCATGTAATTTAGAAATATTACCTGCTTTCTGACAAGAATCACATGAAAACACATACCTTTGGGCATCCCTGAATAGAAGGGGCCAATAAAAACTATAATCAAGAACCTTTTTTGCCGAGCGATTTGCTCCATAGTGACCACCGGCAGGGCCTGAATGACACTGCTCCAAAAATTTCCAACTTTCCTCCGCTGATACACACCTTCGTATGACAGAATCTACACATATCCAAAAAAGAAAGGGTCCTCCCAAAAGTAATATTTCAAATTAGAGAAAAATTTCTTTTTCTGCTGGTATGAAAATTCTTTTGGAAAAACCTTAGCTACAAGATAGTTTGCATAATCCGCAAACCATGGATAATCAAGATGTATATTTGTAGATATGGCAAATAGTGATTCCTCAGGAAATGTATCAGAAATTTCAGATTCATCTAACATTGATCGTAGTGGATTTTCTAAACGTGAAAGATGGTCTGTAACATCCCATTTCCAACTAGACCCCTAAGAGTAGTTTTGGTCATGACTAGGTCATGACCAAACCCTAGGAAGCCCAAGAAAACCAGGAAAACCTAAGAATGTGGGTGAGACCACTATGATCTGCAAATAGTAAATTCCTGAACCTTAGTTTAAGATAACCATGGGCTTCACCAAGACTTCAAGACCCCACCATGGTCTCATCAACCCATTGTAAGATCCATTAGATCACTAAGGACCCATTGGGGCCAACCAAAAAAGCTAAGTTGACCAAAGTCAACTCTAGCCTTAAAGTGGTCAAGTGCCCTGCCAAAGGGTCAAGTGACCTCCAAAGGGCCAAGACAACCCTACCTAGGCCTTAGGGGAGGCCAATGGGTCACCAAGGACCCATTTGGGCCAACCTCAAAGACCAAATTGACCTAAGTTAACCCTAGCCTAGGTTTGGGTCAAGCTAGCCCAAATGGGCTAACTCAAGCTCAAGCCCAACTCACTTGGGCTAACCATGTTTTGGTGGATTAAATAAACATGTGGGCTGCCAATAGACTAGAAGATTGACTAGCCAACTTAGTGACTAGGAGAGAGAGAGAGAATCTCAAAAATTAAAGAATAATTAGGAGAGAGAAAGGGGTATATTTAAGGGTGTTTAGTGGAATGAGCCACTTGGACCCATGCCATCAGCCCCCACTTGGGCTGGCCGACCCCTGGAGTCATTGAGGAGGAGGTGGATGGAGTGGGGCCCACCCATGCATGCATGGTGACAAAAACAAAGAAACCCGCCACCTCTCCCTTAGGAAATACCGCCCCCCTATACTTCATCTTCTCGCTTCCCCCCCCCCCCCTCTCCTTTCAGTTCATTACCCTCAGGACAAGGAGAGCAGTAGAGGGAGAGAGAGAAACCGAGTTGGAGCCGTGAAAACCGAGAGATAAGCACCGCTGCCGCCGCAATGGTCCCCCTCCGCTCCTCACGTCACAAGGCCGCCGGGAAGGTCCTCCCTCATCTCTCTCTTCATGCCTAGATCTTAGGAATGTTTAGGTTAGGGTTCGGGCTCGAATGAGCCCGAACCCAGCTCTTCTTTTTCCGCCATTAATGGCATTTGGAAGCTCTCGGGTGAGGTGGCGCCGCCACTTCCCGCCGCCATAGCCGCCGGCAAAAGCTTGCCCTCACCACCGTGAGGGGGGAGGAGAAGTTTGCCGGTGGAAGCGGTAGCCGCCGGGAAAGCCCCCGTAAAGTTCGGGCTGGATTCCAAGCGGTTTGGAGAAGAAAATCAGCAACCGTCTGATGGCTTTAAGATCCGTGTCATGCAAAAATAATAATCCTGGAATTATTTAATTACATGAATAGTGCTATTTTCTGTTTTTTATAACCTACTTATTCATACCAATAATTAGGGCACTTAAATCCTTTTCATAAAATGTACTCAACATGGAATTTGTAGGTCTTGAAGTTACCGTTAATTTGATATGTTACACATAAATGTTGGTTACGTCTACTGCCCTATAGAGCCATTGTTCTAGGGCTGGTCCTAGGGTAGGTCAGAAAATAAAATGAGTGCCCTGCCAAAACCCTAAGTCCAAAAGGACTGATATTTTGGGCATGTGGCTTAATTAGGCATATTTAGGTCCTCCCCAAAAATGGGACTTTTTGGGGAAAATAATTCTATAGTTTTAGTCAAAATATGATAAATCAAATTTTGTTGATTTTTGGAGCATACCAACTCTAAAATGACCCAAATTTTGGTGGCCTGCCCATAGGGGTGTATTAGATCTATGGTAGAAACATTAGTCAATTTAGCCCTCTGCATGTTGAGATATCTCACTTGCAAGATCTAAAAAAGTGAATGGCCTTGGGCTGCAAATAGCAAAAATGCAGAAATTGGAAGGGATGCCCAAGCCTATCCAGAGGCCCAAATGACCTGCGATTTTGGGAAGTAACTGGTTTAGGGCATAATTAGGCCCTGCCCAAAAATGGGACTAATTGGAAATAAAAATTAGGGGTAAATTACTAAAATACCCCTAGGCTTGTTTAGGTGATTCTTGGATTAGTTCAACTCCAAAAGGCCCCAATTTTTGGTGGCATGTCCATGGGGTCATTATTAAGGCATGGATAAATTTCCAACCCATATGGACCACAGCAAGTTAGGGAAACCCCTTGCATGTGTTGGCTTGTAAAGGGCTTGGTGTGCTTATAGTCAAAAAGAAGAAAAAAATGAAATATTGAATGCACAGCCCTTTTGGACCACTGACTTAGGATTACCTTAAGTATCCTCCCCTCTTTGTGGAAGATGGATGAATTAGGGTTGACTTACCCTTGGACCCAAGTTCACACCCTAAGGAAGGACCTTTAGGGGGGTTGTGAAGGATATAGGGGCAAATGCCCTTGTATGGCCTTGTAAATCAGTAGAGAGTTAGCTTAGATATATTTAAGCCTCCGGTTGAAATGTTAGGGAATTTAGAAGTAGTTAAGTACCTCAAAAGTCAAACCCTAGCTTTAGGGTAGAAGCACTATTAGGTCAAAATAGTAACTTAACATCCTCTAGAAATTGTGAAGTTGGGGTAGAATGAATCTTAGGGTGAGTTGAACCCCTAGATAGTTTTAGTGGCATTTTATAGATTATATTCATGGTAGTTCCTTTGTTAAATATCAAAGTGTCCAATTTAGAATTTGATTTAATTTGATCATTTGGTTTAAATGGAATCTAGCAAAATTTGGCCAGTAGAGGTTTTTGACCTAAATAGAGGTCTCTGAATTTTATTATAATTTTTAAAGGAATTTATATATTGCTTCCTTCATAAATTTTGTAAAGGCCACACTTGGTAAATAAATCATTTTAAAGAATAATTTAACTTGTAAAAATGTGAATTTTGGCCACTGATGTTTTTAGGATGATATCTACTATTAGGAATTTAATTAGGAATTTTTGAAGTATATTCATAGTACTTGATTCACAATTATGCATTTTGTAGATTTTTTGTATTGCATTTATTTAGAATTAAATATTCTGTGAAAAATTATGAAAGTTGGCCAGTGACAATTTTAGGACTGTAGTAGTGTAATATATTTAATTTAAATTATTTGGATGATAATTTCAAGTATTTGATTTACAAATCTTGGAATATGGGAATTACTGCTAAAATAATTTTAGGCCCCTTAAATGTTTGTAGAAAATGTCCAATTTTGGAAATTGTCACTTTTAGATATATGGAATATTATCCTGAATTTATGAGACATTAATCATGTCTAAAATGTATACTTCATGATCAACTTGACTATAATTGTCTCTTTTAAGAAATTATTTAAATAGAAGATTGATTGAGGAAAATACAATATTATGGAATTAAATCATTTATGTCATGATAGGACTCCAGTAATAATCCTAGGTCATTCAGATGTAAACTTGAAGGACATCCTATCATGAACATCACTTAGTATAGGTGGGTCTGCAAATAGTAATTTGGTGAAAAGTTGTATTAGGATAAGAGTTGGAATAGTGTAGAGTTAGTCGTGTTGATTAGATGAGTCACCATAGAAAGTTCTAAGAAGTGGTGGGAATCGAGTTGATGTGTGTTAGAAGGTACGCGAGTTCGACGAAAGATCGTCGTTCCCGCGAGAGTGAAAGGTGTAAACTACCCTAGGATTAGCCTATCGCAACATGAGAAGGTAATGGGTAAATGAATCAACCAATAATGTTAATAAGTACCTTGCGAAAGGGAACGTTGGGCGTAATCCCAACATAGTTCCTAGTGCCCCTTGAGAGCCCTTTACAGGGAATACCGGGGGTAGTCCTGGGTTAACATAAACCTTAAAGGACAAATCGAAAGAGTAATTTAGTAAATAGGGCTTCACACTGCACTCACTAGTTGGACAAGTATTGGAAAGGGTTAAGTCGTCCCGAGGTGTTCAAAGGGGCGCCATCCCGCGGTGTTCAAAGGGATGAGGTTTGGAATAAGAGACGGACGTTTTGGTCCGGCGAGCTTTGGCTCGGTTGATATTTGAGACGGACGGGATGGTCCAGGGAGCTTTGGCTCGGTACTGATACGATAAATTTGCATGTGCATGAAAGGAAAGAAAGTTAAGGTGGTGGGTCTTCGGTATGGGTTATTCGTTGCACCGACGCCTATACGATGACTCGGCAAGTGTGGTTTAACACTTCGCCAAACTTAAGTCTGGCGGTCCAGTCGGCAAGAGTACGCGGTAGTCCGCTTTGTGCACCAAGCGTTGAGGTGTACGATACGTCAGACCGGTAGTGCTATTACTGGTTTTGGGGTGGGCGAGGCCCAACCCACCGCTTCTGTCTGCCACTACAGAGGTATCCTGGGAGGTAACGGCTCCGAAGGGGGGAACTAAAGGTCTGTGTGCACAGAGTCGTGTGTGTGTGTGTGTTGCACTTGCATGTTCCATCATACCCACCATATAGATGCATATCATAATCGATTCATAATAACCTGTGACACCTAAAGTATAAGTGGAATGAGACGCTTATACATTAGGCCTTGCAAAACGACCCCTTGGTCTATAGGCTTGTGTGGGCAAGTTTATAAATTAAGGTATATATATATATATATATATATATATATATATATATATATATATATATATATATATATATATATTGCTGTTAATAACCGACACCACAACGTATAAAGTGATATGGGACATTTTATACGATGGGAGCCTTGTAGAAGATCCCTTGGCTTATGTGTACTCACATTAGTGAAGGTTAAATTCTTTTCTCACTTTACCTATTACAACATGATTATAAATTGCTAGCTAGGTTCCCCTGTCACCTATTTTTGATTTTCTCTCCACTTTCACGTCCTTTCCTTTCTTCCTCCCCGCTCGGTGCCTAGGAGCATGGGGGAAGGTGTGGGGGACGATAGGGCTTAGTCTTATAGACTAACGGTTTTCGAACCACATCATATTAGGGGATCGTGGAGCCCAGTATGGAGGAGCATCCCAGGATACCGGTGCGATTGGAGACGGGGCAGTCTAGCTCAGGAGTACAGCCAGCTGGGATCGTGAGTTCTGACTTCTAATAGTTGTTTTATTTTGCTTCTGCATGAGAGATCTGTAGTGACGATATTGATGTACCGGGCTTAAGCCCTTCATTTCTGTACTCTTTTACTATTCTGAGGACACTCCCTTCGTGGAGATTTTATATATATGTGATTTGTTGTGGACTTATCCTTCTCTTGCACTACTACTTTTTGCTACAGTTGCGATCGATTAGGCTGGCAGGATCGACGTCTTGTAGTGACGACCTTCCCGGTTGCGAAGGTGTCACCGCAAGGCGGCGGTTCTGGGCCGAAGACCCTAGGGTTTTAAATTGAAAAAAAGGGGTCTTACAAGTGGTATCAAAGCCGAAACCTCGATCGAAAAGTAACAGTCCACAACCGCTAAGACACCCCCGCGCGAGTTTAGTTTGCGGACAAACTAAGCAGCGGAAGCAGTGGTGTGCCCATGTGGGGATCACATATATAATTGTCCATTTTTAGTTAAGGTTGAAACAAATTTCTGACGATAAATTTTGTGGCGCAGCCTCCAGCACTGCCTACACCACCGGGTGGAACACCGCAGATTCCGTAAGTTGCACCGCCGCCGACGGTTCCCACTCAGTTCCTACAGTCTGACATGGGACAGACTCTGACGGCTATCTTGGAAGCCTTCAGGAACCAACAGGCCCCAGCTCCGCAGCCTATTCCAGGAGCCAACTGGCTCAGCATCTTTCGAGGACTCTCTCCCCCATCCTACTTGGGGATAGAGGGGGTAGTTCGGATAGAGGAATGGCTAGACATCATGGAGGAGATGCTGACAGGGATACGAAGCCCTTGGGAGGAAAGGGTGCCACTGGTTGTTTCCTGCTTGGAGTCCCATGCCAAGCGGTGGTGGAAGACAGTTCTGGAGGCTACCTTTACTGATAGGGAGGCTGCCGAGGTGACGTGGGAGGAGTTCAGGCCCATGCTGTTGGAGCACTTTGTTCCGCAGTCGGCCCGAGACGAGCTGGAGGACCGCTTCTTGCAGTTGAAGCAAGGTTCCAGGACGGTGGTGGAGTACCATCGAGACTTCAATCATCTGGCCCGTTTTGCAAACTCTTACCAGCTAGATGAGGCAGCGTATACCAAGAGGTTCTACAAAGGTCTACGGGAAGACATGAGGGATGCCCTTCTTTTCGTTTCGGACGGGCCTATCACTCGTATTCTGGAGATGGCAAAAAGGTTAGAGGCAGATTGGCTCACCACCAGAGGCCGGAAACGGCCAACGAAGGATCAGAGCCGGTGAGCACGGTACGATCAGCGACAAGGTCATGCGCCAGAGGCACGAAAGGTAGAGGATCAGCCTCGACAGGAGGTGAGGCAGGAGCCGAGGGAGCAGGTGACGCTGGCCCCTCAGCCTATTCAGATGCGAGATGTGCAGAGACCGGGAGGTGGGGCTTACACTCCGCCGGAATGTTACCACTGTCATCAGGTGGGGCACATCAAGAGAAACTGTCCCGTGAGAGGGATGCCTCCACCAGCACCGCAGATTGCCCCACTGGCTCAGCATTATGGGGGCCGAGGACGTGGCCAAGGATGCGGATATCAGGGTAGAGACCGCAGGCCGGAAGGACAGCAGATTTATGCACTGGACCTGGCTCAACCCAGGAACCCGGAGCAAGTGATCACAGGTACGACCGAAAAGTTTTCTTTATACTTAAGTTCTTTCCTTTCCTAGAAAAGTAGTTTCATGAACTTGAATTATTAAGACTAGGCAGGAAAACCAGAAATGGAACTCTAAGTAAATTTACAATCTCAGGCATCGTCTTCATTTGCGGTAAGCCCGCACACACTCTCTTCGACACAGGTGCTTCGCACTCGTTTGTGTCGGAGACCTTTATACAAGGGTTAGGAGGCGTGGAGAGGATCACAGCCCAGATGTTACGGATACGGCTACCCGACGGGTCGGAGCTGTTCGCATCATCCCATTGCAACCTGGAGGCATGGATAGGCGGAAAACCCTTCGAAGCTCCAGCGACAATTCTGTTGCTGCCTGATTATGATCTGATTCTGGGTATGACATGGCTCCAATGGAACCATGCCCAGATTGACTGCTTGGCCAAGAGGATTACCCTGAGACATGGGGACTTGTTCGTCGTGATGGAAGGTATTAGACCTGCATCCCATATATTCTTATCATCTGTTCAGGCCGTCAAGGCCCACATGCAGGGCGACGAGATTTATCAGATTCTCTTTGAGATGGCGGAGGTTAAGGGATCTGTATCCGACATTCCCATGGTGCGAGATTTTGCGGACGTCTTCCCGGAGAAACTACCAGGGCTACCCCCGCACAGAGAGCAGGACTTCCAGATATTGCTTATGCCAGGGGCTAAACCGGTATCCAGAGCTCCCTACCGCATGGCCCCAAGGGAGCTGACAGACTTCCGGAGTCAGCTGTAGGAGTTGGTGGAAGCCGGGTTTGTCCGGTCGAGCTCTTCGCCATGGGGAGCCCCAGTGTTGTTTGTCAAGAAGAAAGACGGAACACTCAGGTTGTGTATCGATTACCGGGCGTTGAACCGGCTAACAGTCAGGAATACCTATCCTCTGCCAAGGATAGACGAGCTGTTCGACCAGTTGGAGGGAGCCCACTTCTTCTCGAAGTTGGACTTGCGATCGGGCTATTATCAGTTGAGGATCCGAGAGGAGGATATACAGAAGACTGCTTTTAGCAGCAGGTATGGACTCTACGAGTTTACCGTGATGCCCTTCGGGCTCACAAATGCGCCGTCAGCGTTCATAACTCTCATGAACCGGGTCTTCGAGAATTATCTAGATGTGTTTGTCATCGTTTTCATTGATGACATCCTCATTTACTCGAGGACCGAGGAGGAGCACGCGAGGCATCTGACGCTGACCTTAGAGAAGCTACGAGAACATCAGTTATATGCCAAATTCAGCAAATGCCAGTTCTGGCTGAAGGAGGTGGCCTTCCTTGGACACGTTATTAGTGGAGCAGGGTTGGCAGTAGATCTGGCCAAGATTCAGGCAGTCCGAGATTGGCCACAGTTGAAGACAGCTACGGACGTACGAAGCTTCCTAGGACTTGCCGGCTACTACCGGAAGTTCGTAGAGAGTTTTTCTAGACTTGCCCTCCCACTTACCTCTCTGACAAGGAAGGATGTACCGTTTGTTTGGACACCACAGTGCGAGTCGGCATTCCAAGAGCTGAAAAGTCGACTCACTTCGGCTCCGATACTTGCCCTCCCCTCGGGGAGAGAAGGATTTCAGGTTTATGTGGATGCCTCCTACCAGGGCATGGGAGCAGTTTTGATGCAAAAGGGACATGTGATCGCTTATGCCTCCCGCCAGCTGAAGAAACACGAGTAGAACTACTCAGTCCACGACTTGGAGATGGGAGCGGTTATATTTGCATTGAAGGTCTGGCGGCACTACCTCTATGGTGTCCATTGCGATATATTTTCAGATCATAAAAATCTGAAATATGTGGATACGCAGAAGGTACTGAATATCCGGAAACGCAGATGGTTGGAGTTTCTAGCGGACTATCAGTACGAGATGCACTACCATCCAGGTAAGGCAAACGTGGTGGCCGATGCACTGAGCCGGAGAGCTTCCACTTCTGGATCAGGGCCCCAGCTTATGTCCATGGAGCTACTACGGAGTTTTGAAGAGATGCATATCACTCTGGTATCATCTGATGACCCTGAGCGGTACAAGGAGTACCTGGCCGCTACGAGCACCACCTATGATATACATGGCAGAGTCAGAGATTGGCAGAGTCGGGATGCCAAGCTAGAGCCGATTTTCTGGGCCTTGGAGGCAGGCTCAGCTAGGGACTACACGATACGAGATGATCTGATATGTTTCAGAGGTCGGACTTACATACCGGATGGAGGCCAGATTCGGGAGGACATCATGGACGAGGCTCATCATAGCAGATATTCTATACATCCTGGGATCTCTAAGATGACGGTGGATTTGAAGAAGACTCTATACTGGTCGGGCATGAAGAAGAACATCACCTACTTCGTGACCCACTGCGAGACATGCCAGTTAATGAAGGCAGAGTGCAGACATCCCGCTGGTTTATTGCAGCCACTCCCGGTGCCGGAGTGGAAATTTGAGGATATCGCGATGGACTTCATCCATGGCCTCCCTCGATCACGGGCGGGAAACGATTCTATCTTTGGGTAATCATTGACCGACTGACGAAGGTGGCTAGGTTCATCCCGATCAGGAAGGAGGATGCTGTCGGGGTATTGGCACGGAGGTTCATAGAGCAGTTTGTGCGATATCATGGGGTGCCCAAGACGATCGTGTCGGATCGAGATGGACGATTCACGTCCAAGGAGTGGAGGACAGTACAGGCATACTTGGGTACTCGACTGCCTTTCAGTACAGCCTTCCACCCCCAGACAGATGGGCAAACAGAGCGCACCAACCGGACACTGGAGGACCTGCTGAGACTGTGTATTGTGGACCGTGGAGAGCCCTGGGAGAGGATGTTGCCCCTAGTGGAGTTTTCGTACAATAACAGTCATCAGTCTAGTATACGGATGGCTCCGTATGAGGCGTTGTATGGGCGGAAGTGTAGGACTCCGTTGTCTTGGATACAAGACGAGGATCCGAAGACTGTGGGCACGGACTTTATCGAGGATACTGAGGCACAGGTACGGCTGATACGAGATAGAAGCTGGTGGCACAGAGCAGGCAGGCGAAATATTATGACGCTCAACATCATCTAGTGGAGTTTCAGGTAGGGGATCGGGTGTTCTTGAAGATCCAGCCTGATGCATGGGGTTTCACGAGTACGTGGTCGGCGGAAGAAGCTTAACCCGAGGTACATAGGGCCGTTCAAGATCCTGGAGCGGATCGGTCCCCTAGCTTACCGGCTGGAGTTGTCACCGGAGCTGGCTGGCTTGCACGACGTCTTTCACATGTCTTCACTCAGGAGGGCTCTACTACGCCCGGAGTTGCAGATTACGGCCACTGATGGGCCGGTAGCTTCGGATCGATCTGTACATTTGGAGCCGATACAGATCTACGACCAGGGGATACGAGTCTTGCGCCGTAAGAAGATCCCGCTAGTCAAGGTCCTGTGGAGGAACCACGGACGAGAGGAGCATACTTGGGAGCCACAGGACCTGATGCAGGAAAGATATCCGGAGCTATTTAGTCAGGTATACCTCGCAACCTCTCAACATGTTCAATTTACTTTCCTGTTTTTTTAAAGTAGTAGGGCTGCTCTAGGAAGAGTAGAGGCTAATCTTTTGTTTATTGGGATCTTGCCTTTGCCAATTAGGCGAATTGGTCATATATTTAGGTTTTTTCTTTAAACCCCACTTAGCAACCATGGCGTCGAGATGTAATGTATCACTTCTTATGGGATGTTACAAGTTTCCTCTTTCTTCGATAGAAATTCCCGTAGGCTTAGCCTTGATTTCGGGGACAAAATCTTTTTTTGTTTATTGGGATTTGTAACATCTCATTTCCAACTAAGACCCCTAAGAGTAGTTTTGGCCATGACTAGGTCATGACCAAACCCTAGGAAGCCCAAGAAGACCAGGAAAACCTAAGAATGTGGGTGAGACCACTATGGTCTGCAAATAGTAAATTCTTGAACCTTAGTTTAAGATAACCATGGGCTTCACCAAGACTTCAAGACCCCACCATGGTCTCATCAACCCATTGTAAGATCCATTAGATCACTAATGACCCATTGGGGCCAACTAAAAAGGCTAAGTTGACCAAAGTCAACTCTAGACCTAAAGTGGTCAAGTGCCCTACCAAAGGGTCAAGTGACCTCCAAAGGACCAATACAACCCTACCTAGGCCTTAGGGGAGGCCAATGGGTCACCAAGGACCCATTTGGGCCAACCTCAAAGACCAAATTGACCTAAGTTAACCCTAGACTATGTTTGGGTCAAGCTAGCCCAAATGGGCTAACTCAAGCTCAAGCCCAACTCACTTGGGCTAACCATGTTTTGGTGGATGAAATAAACATGTGGGCTGCCAATAGACTAGAAGATTGACTAGCCAACTTAGTGACTAGGAGAGAGAGAGAGAGAATCTCAAAAATTAAAGAATAATTAGGAGAGAGAAAGGGTTATATTTAATGGTGTTTAGTGGAATGAGCCACTTGAACCCATGCCATCAGCCCCCACTTGGGCTGGCCGACCCCTGGAGTCATTGAGGAGGAGGAGGATGGAGTGGGTCCCACCCATGCATGCATGGTGACAAAACAAAGCAAACCCGCCACCTCTCCCTTAGGAAATACCCCCCCCCTATACTTCATCTTCTCACTCCCCCCCCCCCTCTCTCCTTTCAGTTCATTACCCTCAAGACAAGGAGAGCAGCAGAGGGAGAGAGAGAAACCGAGTTGGAGCCGTGAAAACCGAGAGATAAGCGCCGCCGCCGCCGCAATGGTCCCCTGCCGCTCCTCACGTCGAAGGCTGCCGGGAAGGTCCTCCCTCATCTCTCTCTTCATACCTAGATCTTAGGAATGTTTAGGTTATGGTTCGGGCTCGAATGAGCCCGAACCCAGCTCTTCTTTTTCCGCCATTAATGGCGTTTGGAAGCTCTCGGGTGAGGTGGCGCCGCCACTTCCCGCCGCCCTAGCCGCCGACAAAAGCTTGCCCTCACCACCGTGAGGGGGGAGGAGAAGTTTGCCGGTGGAAGCGCCGCCGGTAGCCGCCGGGAAAGCCCCCGTGAAGTTCGGGCTGGATTCCAGGCGGTTTGGAGAAGAAAAGCAGCAACCGTCCGACGGCTTTAAGATCCGTGCCATGCAAAAATAATAATCCTGGAATTATTTAATTACATGAATAGCGTTATTTTCTATTTTTTATAACCGACTTATTCATGCCAATAATTAGGGCACTTACACCTTTTCCATAAACTGTACTCAACATGAAATTTGTAGGTCGTGAAGTTACCTTTAATTTGATATGTTACACATAAATTTTGGTTACGTCTACTGCCCTATAGAGCCATTGTTCTAGGGCTGGTCCTAGGGCAGGTTAGAAAATAAAATGAGTGCCCTGCCCAAACCCTAAGTCCAAATGGACTGATATTTTGGGCATGTGGCTTAACGTGGCATATCTAGGTCCTCCCCAAAAATGGGAATTTGTTTGGAAAATAATTCTATATTTTTAGTCAAAATATGATAAATCAAATTTTGTTGATTGTTGGAGCATACCAACTCTAAAATGCCCCAAATTTTGGTGGCCTGCCCTTAGGGGTGTATTAGATCTATGGTAGAAATATTAGTCAATTTAGCCATATGCATGTTGAGATATCTCAATTGCAAGATCTGAAAAAGTGAATGGCCTTGGGCTGCAAATAGCAAAAATGCAGAAATTCGAAGGGATGCCCAAGCCTATCCAGAGGCCCAAATGACCTGAGATTTTGGGACGTAACTGGCTTAGGGAATAATTAGGCCCTGCCCAAAAATGGGACTAATTGGAAATAAAAATTAGGAGAAATTACTAAAATACCCCTAAGCTTGTTTAGGTGATTCTTGGATTAGTTCAACTCCAAAAGGCCCCAATTTTTGGTGGCATGTCCATGGGGTCATTATTAAGGCATGGTTAACGTTCCAGCCCAAATGGACCACAGCAAGTTAGGGAAACCCCTTGCATGTGTTGGCTTGTAAAGGGCTTGGTGTGCTTATAGTCAAAAAGAAGAAGAAAAAATGAAATATTGAATGCACAGCCCTTTTGGACCACTGACTTAGTATTACCTTAAGTATCCTCCCCTCTTTGTGGAAGATGGATGAATTAGGGTTGACTTACCCTTGGACCCAAGTTCACACCCTAAGGAAGGACCTTTAGGGGGGTTGTGAAGGACATAGGGGCAAATGCCCTTGTATGGCCTTGTAAATCAGTAGAGAGTTAGCTTAGATATATTTAATCCTCTGGTTGAAATGTTAGGGAATTTAGAAGTAGTTAAGTACCTCAAAAGTCAAACCCTAGCTTTAGGGTAGAAGCACTATTAGGTCAAAACAGTAACTTAACATCCTCTAAAAATTGTGAAGTTGGGGTAGAATGAATCTTAGGGTGAGTTGATGGAATTTTATATATTATATTCATGGTAGTTCCTTTGTTAAATATCAAAGTGTCCAATTTAGTATTTGATTTAATTTGATCATTTGGTTTAAATGGAATCTAGCAAAATTTGGCCAGTAGAGGTTTTTGACCTAAATAGAGGTCTCTGAATTTTATTATAATTTTTAAAGGATTTTATATATTGCTTCCTTCATAAATTTTGTAAAGGCCACACTTGGTAAATAAATCATTTTAAAGAATAATTTAACTTGTAAAAATGTGAATTTTGGCCACTGATGTTTTTAGGATGATATCTACTGTTAGGAGTTTAATTAGGAATTTTTGAAGTATATTCATAGTACTTGATTCACAATTATGCACTTTGTAGATTTTTTGTATTGAATTTATTTAGAATTAAATATTCTGTGAAAAATCATGAAAGTTGGCCAGTGACAAGTTTAGGACTGTAGTAGTGTAATATATTTAATTCAAATTATTTGGATGATAATTTCAAGTAGTTGATTTATAAATCTTGGAATATGGGAATTACTGCTAAAATAATTTTAGGCCCCTTAAATGTTTGTAGAAAATGTCCAATTTGGAAATTGTCACTTTTAGATATATGGAATATTATCCTGAATTTATGAGACATTAATCATGTCTAAAATGTACTTGACTATAATTGGCTCTTGTAAGAAATTATTTAAATAGAAGATTGATTGAGGAAAATACAATATTATGGAATTAAATCATTTATGTCATGATAGGACTCTAGTAATAATCCTAGGTCATTCGGATGTAAACTTGAAGGACATCCTATCATGAACATCACTTAGTATAGGTGGGTCTGCAAATAGTAATTTGGTGAAAAGTTGTATTAGGATAAGAGTTGGAATAGTGTAGAGTTAGTCGTGTTGAGTAGATGAGCCACCATAGAAAGTTCTAAGAAGTGGTGGGAATCGAGTTGATGTGTGTTAGAAGATACGCGAGTTCGACGAAAGATCGTCGTTCCCTCGAGAGTGAAAGGTCTAGACTACCCTAGGATTAGCCTATCGCAACATGAGAAGGTAATGGGTAAAGGAATCAACCAATAATGTTAATAAGTACCTTGCAAAAGGGAACGTTGGGCGTAATCCCAACATAGTTCCTAGTGCCCCTTGAGAGCCCTTCACAGGGAATACCGGGGGAAGTCCTGGGTTAACATAAACCTTAAAGAACTAATCAAAAGAGTAATTTAGTAAATAGGGTTTCACACTGCACTCACTAGTTGGACAAGTATTGGAAAGGGTTAAGTCGTCCCGAGGTGTTCAAAGGGGCGCCATCCCGCGGTGTTCAAAGGGATGAGGTTTGGAATAAGAGACGGACGTTTTGGTCCGGCGAGCTTTGGCTCGGTTGATATTTGAGACGGACGGGATGGTCCGAGGAGCTTTGGCTCGGTACTGATACGATAAATTTGCATGTGCATGAAAGGAAAGATAGTTAAGGTGGTGGGTCTTCAGTATGGGTTAGTCGTTGCACCGACGCCTATACGATGACTCGGCAAGTGTGGTTTAACACTTCGCCAAACTTAAGTCCGGCGGTCCAGTCGGCAAGAGTACGCGGTAGTCCGCTTTGTGCACCAAGCGTTGAGGGCTACGATAGGTCAGACCGGTAGTGCTATTACTGGTTTTGAGGTGGGCGAGGCCCAACCCACCGCTTCCGTCTGCCACTACGGAGGAATCCTGGGAGGTAACGGCTCTGAAAGGGGGAACTAAAGGTCTGTGTGCACAGAGTCGGGTGTGTGTGTTGCACTTGCATGTTCCATCATACCCACCATATAGATGCATATCATAATCGATTCATAATAACCTGTGGCACATAAAGTATAAGTGGAATGGGATGCTTATACATTAGGCCCTGCAAACGACCCCTTGGTCTATAGGCTTGTGTGGGCAAGTTTACAAATTAAGGTTAAATTATTTATATATATATTGTTGTTAATAACCGACACCCCAACGTATAAAGTGGTATGGGACATTTTATACGATGGGAGCCTTGTATAAGATCCCTTGGCTTATGTGTACTCACATAAGTGAAGGTTAAATTCTTTTCTCACTTTTCCTATTACAACATGATTATAAATTGCTAGCTAGGTTCCCGTGTCACCTGTTTTTGATTTTCTCTCCACTTTCACGTCCTTTCCTTTCTTCCTCCCCACTCGGTGCCTAGGAGCATGGGGGAAGGGGTGGGGGACGATAGGGCATAGTCTTATAGACTAACGGTTTTCGAACCACATCATATTAGGGGATCGTGTAGCCCAGTATGGAGGAGCAGCCCAGGAGACCGGTGCGATTGGAGACGGGGCAGTCTAGCTCAGGAGTACAGCCAGCTGGGATCGTGAGTTCCGACTTCTAGTAGTTGTTTTATTTTGCTTCCGCATGAGAGATCTGTAGTGAGGATATTGATGCACCGGGCTTAAGCCCTTCATTACTGTACTCTTTTACTATTCTGTGGACACTCCCTCCGTGGAGATTTTATATATATGTGATTTGCTGTGGACTTATCTTCTCTTGCACTTCTACTTTTTGCTACAGTTACGATCGATTTGGCCGGCAGGATCGGCGTCTTGTAGTGACGACCTTCCCGGTTGCGAAGGTGTCACCGCAAGGCGGCGGTTCTGGGCCTAAGACCCCGGGGTTTTAAATTGAAAAAAAGGGGTCTTACAAGTGGTATCAAAGCCGAAACCTCGATCGAAAAGTAACAGTACACAACTGCTGGGACACCCCCGCGTGAGTTTAGTTTGCATACAAACTAAGCAGCGGAAGCAGTGGTGTGCCCATGTGGGGATCACATATATAATTGTCCATTTTTAGTTAAGGTTGAAACAAATTTCTGACGATAAATTTTGTGGCGAAGCCTCCAGCACTGCCTACACCACCGGGTGGAACCCCGCAGATTCTGGAAGTTGCACCACCGCCGCCGGTTCCAACTCATTTCCTACAGTCTGACGTGGGACAGGCTCTGACGGCTATCTTGGAAGCCTTCAGGAACCAACAGGCCCCGGCTCCGCAGCCTATTCCAGGAGCCAACTGGCTCAGCATCTTTCGAGGACTCTCTCCCCCATCTGTTGGGTACATTGGAAAATATGTACCTGATTTGAAGAAGCCTCATCCCACTCAATGATATACATCAAGATGTATTTGATGTATTTTGAGTTACCTTGTGCAGGTTAAGTAATTGCAGGGAAAAACTTAAAGTTTCTAAGTCCATGTGTCGACACCTAGAGGAAAAGTGTCGATACTTAAGAAGGCTTGTGTCGACACCCAGAGAAGCAGTGTCGACACTAGGAGTGATTGTGTCAACACCAGGGATGCAGAGTCGACACCAGAAGTAAAGTGTCGACACATACAGGCAGTTTCGACACACATTGAAGAATTGTCCAGAGAAGCTGTGTCGACACTTAGAAGCAGTGTCGACACCCAGAGGAACTTTGTCAACATCAAAAGTGTCGACACTAGGAGGCTGTGTCGACACTCAGCAAAAGTTCAACAAAGCTCAAGTACAAGTGTCGACACTAGGAGGCTGTGTCGACACTCAGCAAACTTCAAAGACTTTAAGTACATGTGTCGACATAATGAAGAATGTGTCGACACAGAGCAAAAGTCTCAACACATGAAGAAAGTGTCGACACTAGGAGGCTGTGTCGACACTCAGCAAATTTCAATGAAGTCTAAGTACAAGTGTCGACACAAAGGAGATGCGTCGACACTCAGCAAAAGTATCAACACAGAAGGCATGTGTCGACACTAAGAAAATGTGTCGACACTTAGCAGAAATCAACTAACTACTAAAGAAGAAGGACTTGTGTCGACACACAATATCAGTGTCGACACATGTTGAAGAAGCAGTGTCGAGAAGCAGATTCTACAACACAAGGAGTTGTGTCGACACCATGAAGGCTAGTGTCGACACTTAGTCTACTTGTGTCGACACTTGGTCTATAAGTGTCGACACTTAAAGACAGACTGTCTCGACACTTTCAGACAGTTACAGAAAATTCAAGAAGTGACTGGATGACTTGACAGCTGTCATCCCAGCCGGTCTACTGCAACTGTCAGAGCTGTCAAAAAGCTGTTAGGAACCGGATCAGCCGGTCACCATGAAGAAAGTCTATATAAAGGCTTATTCTGTCAACAGCAGAAGATGATCAAGCAATTCATTGAAGAATCAATAGAAGTGATCAGAAGATCTAAGAAGTTGGAGAGAGAGAGCTCCTTCTAAGAAGACAGCTGTGGAACCAGGCTGTGAAGAAAGTTTCAGATTAAGATCTGATTCTTAAGTCAGCAGTGATTGAAGATCAGCTACATAGAGACTCAACCCTACTGTGTTCTAAATTCAAGAAGCTTTGAAGGAAGCCAAGGGTGTTTGATCTCAGCAAAGTTCTTCCAAGAACTCATCAAGAAACCTGTCAACTCTTCTCTCTCATTCTGAGTTGTGGGTTTATATTTTGTAATTTTAATTTCTTGTAGGATCCTAAGGGATCTGAGTTGTAAGCCTGAAATTATAAAGGCTGAGTGGTATGGCCTGTGTGCCTGAGTGTAGGAGATTCGTTTCTCTGAGTGTAGGCCTTATTGAGGGCTGAGTGTAGGCCTTGTTGAAGGCTGAGTGTAGGTCTTGGTGAAGACTGAGTGGTAGGGCTTTGAGCCTGAGTTGTAGGAACCTGGTTGGGGTTCTGAGTGTAAGATCTGAGGATCTGAGGAATAGTGGAGAAGTTGGGCCGAATCTAGTACACTACTAGATAGGCGAAGGGGGAAAGTGGATGTACCCAGACCTTGGGGAACCACTATAAATCTCTGTGTTCTCTGTGTGTGACTATTGTTGTGATTGCTGTTTAAAGTTCTGTGAATGCTGTGATTTATTCTGCCAGTAAATTTTAAAAAGATTTAAGTCACCTATTCACCCCCCCCCCCCCTCCCCTCTAGGTGATTAGGTACAATTTCTTTCAAGTGGTATCAGAGAGAGGTTTCTCAAAAAGGACATAACAGTCTGAGTAAAAGATCCTGTAGGCAGATTCGGCATAATCAAGAAAATCAAGAAAATGGGTTCAACAAAAAATCACAAAGAACTAGGATCCATGAAGTTGCCAATCTGTAAAAAGGAGATTTTTGGCATTTGGAAAGAAAGGGTTAGACTATTTATGGAAGCCTCTGACCCTAGAATCTATATCACAGTCAAAGAAGGGCCATATGTGCCTATGAAAGTATCTGTGTTAGATGCAAATCAAAGAACTCCAAAAGACTATTCTGAAATGACCAAGGATGAGATTATTCTGGCCACAATGGACAAGAGGGCTCAGAATATAATTGTAAGTGCAATAGATGATGCCACATTCCAGAATTTGATACACTGTAAAACATCAAAGGAAATGTGGGACACACTGATAGTGTACATGGAGCGCTCTGAAGAAGTTAGACAGGACAGAAAGTCTTTGTTAAACCAAGAGTATGAGAGCTTCAGACAAGGAAGGTCTGATAGCATAACTGAGTGCTACAAGAAATTCTATAGGATAGTTAATGAGTTAATGTCCTATGGAAGAGAATTCAGCAATTATGAGCTGAATGATAAGTTCTTGAGATCCCTAACCAAAGACTGGGATACTAAGATATGTGCCACAAGGGAAATGGCCAAATTAGCAGACATTCCTCCTCCAACATTGTTTGGAAAACTGTTATCATATGAGATGCAGTTAATGGTAAGGAAGGAGGAGGAGAAGACTACAATAATTGAGCATAAAGAAAGAGCTGTGGCTTTCAAGACAGAAGCCACTAGAAAATATAAAAGTAAGTCTCCATCTCCACCTCCAAAAGTTGTTGAGACAGAGACAGATGAGTCAGTAAGCAGGAATTCTGAAAGCAAGTGAGAGTGATGAGGACTTTGCATCTTTCACTAGACATTTTCAGAAGTTTCTAAAGAAGAAACAGTGGAGGTCTAAGCCATCCACTTCACAGAAGTCATCAAAGAATGACAGGAGAAAGCCCAAGTCAAGTAGAACCACATCTTCAAAGATAGTTTGTTATTGTTGTAACAGACAAGGACATGTTGTTGCTAACTGTCCAGAGAAAAGGAAAGAGTCAACTAATAAGAAGAAGACTCAGATCAAGGGCAAAAAGGAAAGGTCCTTTGTTGCTAAGAAGGACAAAAGTCTGTCTGATATGTCATCTTCAGAAACTGATTCAGAAGCTGAAGCTTATATTGGACTGTTTGCTGAAGAAGAGGAAGAGGAGTTCATCCAGTTAATGAACTCTATATATGAGCATGAGGACAATCAGTGCCAGGGACTGATGGCCTTATCAGAAGGAGACAAAATTCAAGATCAGCCTGGACCAAGTCAGGTACAAAATTGTTCAGTTAGTTCAATTTCTAGTACTGCATCAGAATCAGATTCATCAACATCAAGTGATGAGAGTGAATCTGAATCTGAAGGAGACATTCATCAATTAATTGATGAATATAGAGTAGTGTTGCAAGCTTTGAAGAAAAGCAAATCCTTGGCCAAGAGTCAAGCTAAGGAGATTTCTAATCTCAAAGTGGCTGCAACAGATTTTGATAAGTTGATTGATCAGAAATTAAATGAAATAGCCAGACTGAAGCACATAACTGTTATTCAGATGGGGACTATAACATTTAAAAATGATCAAATCAGAAATCTGGAGATTAGTCTTTAGAAAGAGAGAGATATAGTAGCAAGGTTTTCTAAACCAAAATCTGTTCTACCTTTGATAGATGAGTTCATTTTTCAAAAAGGTAAAACTGGATTGGGGTTTACTAAACCTGCCAGGACTGTTCAGTCCAAGTCTAAGGGCAAAGCCCCAGTACTTAATAAGAAACCTGTTGTAGACAAAATAGCCAGGGTTGTACATAAACAAAGGTACAACAGATTTGAGTGCTGGTGTTGTGGCAAGATAGGCCACTTTGCCATAGACTGTTGGCATAATTCTAATGCCAAGGTGAGTAGCAAACTGCCTGCTAGAAAAGCTACAGGTAGTTTTGTTAAGAGGCAAACTAACCAGCACCAAGGACCCAAGAATTCTTTGGGTTCTAAGATTAACTAATCTGTTTTGCAGGTGAGTCCAAGTGACCATGCCCCAATATGGTACTTGGACAGTGGATGTTCCAGGCACATGACTGGAACTAGGGGATTGCTAAAAGACTATACACCAATCAAGGATGGTCCTAAGGTCACCTTTGGTGGTTCTGAAAAAGGAATCATCAAAGGCTTTGGTAACATTTCTAGCAACCTTATTACAATTACTCAAGTGGCTTATGTTAAAGGTTTGAAACACAACCTCATTAGTATAAGTCAGCTGAGTGATCTAGGATATGACATCTCATTTGTTAAAGATGGTTGTCATATCAGGAGGTCAAATGATCAAAAGATCATTCTGACAGGTTATAGGAAGAGAAATGTCTATTGTCTAGACATTATGTGTGAGAACAATGTTTCTCTTGTGTGTCTTGTAGCTGATGAGAAAGTCTCTCATTATATCAAATGGCACAAGAGGCTAGCCCATCTTAACTATAAGATAATTGGTCAACTCTATAGTAAAGAGTTAGTGAGGAATGGTCCTCAGGTTAAGTGTATTAAGGATGGGATATGCTCAGCTTGTCAAAAGGGCAAGCAGACCAAATCCACCTTTAATAGCATTGAGAACAAAGATGCTGTGAGGTGTTTATACCTCTTGCATATGGATCAATTTGGTCCTATGCCAGTTCACAGCCTAGGTAGGAAGGTCTACACTTTTGTTGTTGTAGATGACTTTTATAGTTTTGTACTCAGAATGAGTTAGAAGGTTTTCCTGGGTGTTCTTCCTTAGACAAAAATCTGAAACACCTAATATCTTTTATGTAGTTTTGTCACCAAGAGCCAAACAAATTCAGAAAACCAAATCTATCCTATTTCAATGAGTTAGATAACCAAGTACAGTGGTCAAAATAAGAAGTGACCATGGTACTGAATTCCAGTCTGATAGTATGACAAAGCTATGTGAAGAGTTTGGGATATTTCAGGAATTTTCTTCACCAAGAACACCTCGGCAAAATGACATTGCTGAAAGGAAAAATAGAACCTTGATAGAGGCTGGTAGAACCCTATTAAATGACACATCTCTCCCTGAATATTTCTGGGCTGAGGCAGTTAATACTGCATGTCATGTGATTAATAGGGCTACTATCACCAAGAGCCATAATAAGACCCCCTATGAGATTGTGAAAGGCAGAAAACCAAATCTATCCTATTTCAGGATCTTTGGTTGTAAATGTTATATACTTAACAATGGTAAGTCTTACTTAACCAAGTTTGCTGCCAAATCCCAAGAGGGGATCTTTATTGGGTACAGCAACAACAGTAAGGCTTATAGGGTCTACAACTTGACTACTCAAGTTGTAGAGGAGTCTGTTCATGTAGTGTTTGATGAAGCTAGTGACTCATTAATTAATAATGAATTGTCTAGTAGGCGAAGGGGGACAGTGTGTTTGCTATAAATTAGTGTGTCTGCTGTGCTGTGCTCCACAGGTGTGACTGAAAAGTCACCTATTCACCCCCCCCCCCCCTCTATGGACAAGCTCACTATAGAAGAAAGGTCTACTGCAAGTTAGCATGTAGATGATAGTGGCTGCTGTCCAGGGGGAGTACAAGATACTCCAGTTGATGAAGAAGACCAAGGAGTGCAGCAAGTTGAAGAAGCTGAAGGAGTACAACCTAAAGACAGGCTACCTCCAGCAAATAGACATCTAAAAGATCATCCCGCCAATCAAATCATTGGTGATCTCAGACAAGGGGTACAAACAAGGAGCAGAAATCTAAGTTCAGTACACTACTCTAGTTTTCTATCCCAGGTAGAGCCAAAGAAATTTGAAGAAGCCATCCTAGACCCTCATTAGATTGAGGCAATGCAAGAGGAGCTGAACCAGTTTAAAAGATGCAAAGTCTGGGAGCTAGTTCCTAAACCAAAAGATCACAACATAATTGGAACCAATTGGATCTTTAGGAACAAGTTGGATGAACATGGAGTGATTATAAAGAACAAAGCAAGACTGGTTGCAAAAGGATATAGGCAGGAAGAAGGAATTGACTTTGATCAGACCTTTGCTCCAGTAGCTAGACTGGAGGCAATAAGGATGTTCTTGGCCTATACAACCTATCAAGGGTTTAAAGTATACCAAATGGATGTTAAGTCAGCCTTTCTGAATGGAAATCTGAAGGAAGAAGTCTATGTGGAACAGCCATCAGATTTTGTTGATTATACTAAACCTAATTATGTTTATAGACTTAGGAAGGCTTTGTATGGGTTAACGCAAGCCCCTAGGGCTTGGTATGAAACCTTGTCTAGTTTCCTCATTGAGAATAAATTCACAAGGGGGAAAATAGACAAGACTCTATTCCTTAGGGAATCCAGAGGCAAGATCATTCTAGTCCAAATATATGTAGATGACATCATATTTGGGTCTACTGAAAGTGGTCTTTGCAGAAAGTTTGCAAAACTTATGCAAGGACAATTTGAAATGAGCAGTATGGGGGAACTTAAGTTCTTCTTGGGTCTCCAAGTTAGACAGACTGAGGATGGTTTATCCATATGCCAGTCTAAGTTCACCCTAGAGTTGATAAGGAAATATGGTATGGAATCATCCACTACCATGAAAACTCCTATGGGGTCAACAATGTCTCTAAGCAAAGATGATGCAGGGAAACCTGTAGATGAGACTTTGTATAGAGGGATAGTTGGCTCCCTATTGTATTTGACTGCTAGTAGACCAGATATCATGTATGTTACATGTATCTGTGCTAGGTACCAAGCTTGCCCTAAAGAATCTCATTTGACAGCAGTCAAAAGAATTCTGAGATATCTTAAGGGCACTCCTTATCTAGGCCTTTGGTACCCTAGGAATGGAGAGTTTGAACTGACAGGTTATTCAGATGTAGATTTTGCAGGCTGCAAGGAAGGTAGGAAAAGTACAACAGGTACCTGTCAATTCCTAGGTGGAAGACTAATATCTTGGAGTAGCAAGAAGCAAACAAGTGTGGCTATCTCCACAGCAGAATCAGAGTATGTTGCTGCAGGAAGTTGCTGTGCTCAACTTCTATGGATTCAACATCAGCTAGAAGACTATGGTATTCAAGTAAGTAGAACACCTCTATTTTGTGATTCTACTAGTGCTATTTCTATTGCAAACAATCCTGTCTCCCATAGTAGGACTAAGCATATAGAAATAAAATACCATTTTCTAAGAGAACATGTGGAAAAAGGAGATATTTCACTAGAGTATATTAATACAGATAATCGGCTAGCTGACATGTATACTAAGCCCTTAGATGAAACCAAATTCAATAAATTTAAAATTGAATTAGGTATGATAAACTTAGAATAAGTTTTCTAAATTGGCTAAGTAAAAAGGTGTCGACACACAGAGTTGTCTGTGTCGACACAGAAAAATAGTGTCGACATTTCAGAGAAATGGTGTCGACACATCTAGGAAGTAAGTGTCGACACTTCAGAGAATTAGTGTCGACACATATAGATTAGGTGTCGACACATCCAAGGTGGTGTCGACACTTAGCTTTACTCAGAATTAGTCTAGTAAAGTCTCGACTAAGTGTCGAGCTAAGTGGTGTCGACACATAAACAAGTGTCGACACATATATTCTGTCGACTATACTTGTGTCGACACATAGTTGTCGAGACATTATAAGTAAGTGTCGACACTTATCAACAGTGTCGACACAATTTGAGTATTTTGACGCGCCCTTTCATCTTCGATTCTAGAAAAGTATAAATAGGTTTTCGCCATTGTCTATCGACACGCTCACCAAAGTTTCGAGACCAAACTTGTGTGTCGACATCTCTCTTCTCTAATTCAAATTTCTTCAAACCCTAATGGCGCCCAAGCTAGAAGAGAATGTGAATGAAGGATATGAACTCGTGCGGCACGCATTTGATGACGCGGAACCCGAGATCAAAGGCGTGATAACCCTAATCGCAGAGACTGGATTAGAATTTCTTGTTTCAGAACCGATCAAGATCTGTAAGAAGGAGGTCCTGGAATTTCTGAATGGAGCAACAATAGATGAATCAGGACTCAAGATAAAGTCAAGAGTTCATGGGGCAAAGGTGAAAGTCTCTCCTAAGAGTCTGAGAAAGGTACTACAACTGCCAAGAACTAAGGAAGAAGAAGATGTTTCTGCTTCTAAGACTAGAGAAGCATTAACATGGTGCGGACTGGACTCCAAAATGAAAATAGGATCTGTGTTCAATAGAAAGGGAATGAACATGCAAGGCAAATTCTTATCTGAAATTGTTGGCAAGGTTATCTTGAGCAAGCCTGGAGGGCATGACAGAACATCAGCTCATATGTTTAGTCTAATGACAAGAATTATCTTCAAACGAGAAACTGATTGGTCTGCAGTAGTGTTTGAGAAGATAAAAGAGAGTATGAAGAAGCCCAATTTGGGTAGAATAATAAGTCTTTACCTAGCTGGTAGTATACCAGAGGTGATGAATCAAGCAGCTGGAACTAAGATTAACCACATGAGGAGAATGGATTTGAGAATCTTCTCTAGGTGGGATAGGGTATTGACCAAAGAACTGCCATCGCCTGTGAAGGAAATACCCCAGAAAAAGAAGAAGAAGACAGCCCCTGTGGCTCAAGAATCCTCAAGCAGTTCTGAAGAGCAAGTAGTGTTCACTCCTGATGAAGAAGAAACTGGAAATGCTGGACAATCTCCAGTTAGACAAGAAGATGCACCAAGGCAGGGGGAGCTACCACAAGCTAGCCCAATTCACCTGGATTCAATCCAGGGGGAGCCTCTACTTGTGGAAGAGCCAACTCCACTAGAGAGTGAACAAGCTACTCAGACAATACTTGAGGTAATAACTAAAATTAATAATTTAGATTTCACTATTGAGGATGATGTTTTGTCTGATTCATTACTTAATGTTAATCAGCAAACACAGACACATAGCCAACCCCAAGATGTTGTCATGGAAGACACATCTATTGATAATCAAGTGGTTGATGAGATAAGAGATTCTCCACCACATCCTCAACAAGAATTTACCCTAGAAGAGCTATTCCCAGATCTTCTACAAACAGATTTTGAGAAAGAAAAAGCTGCTGCTGAGGGGGAGACAGTAATTATTGAGGGGGAGCATGTAGAGATTGAAGAAGAGACAGCAAGACAAGAACCTGAAGTGCCAAAGAATGCTGAACAGGTTCCTAGGACTGATAAGGATTTACCTTCAAGCCCTAAGGACAGGGTTGATATAGCTAGCACATCTGCTTCAGAGGATGAAGAGGCTGCAAGAGCCAAGAAGAGGAAATTTCAAGTCTTCAAGAGGAGGAGCCAGACATACAAAAAGGCTTTGCAAACCATTGCACCACAGCCTGCCCCATCTACAGATTTCAGTTCTCTGATGGTAGCATTGCAGATAAAGATGGATGAGCTAGAAGTGAAGCAAGGCTATCTGGCCACACATCAAGAGAAAATAAAGACACAACTTGATGAGCTAGAAGTGAAGCAAGGCTATGTCCTGGAGAATCAGATCAGGATGAATGATAATTTGACAGCTTCATACAATGCCATTATAACTGAACTGAAGAGAATAGCCACTGCTCAGAATGCAGCCCTGACCACTACCAAAGAAGAATTTGACAAAGCATTGCAAGAGAGCCTAACTGCTGTTACTTCTGCACTTCAGGATTCTCAGAAGCTAATCACTGAAAAGCTCCAAAGGTTGAAACCTTTCTACAAAGATGGAGTAAACTATCTGAATGCCCAGATAAGATTCCAGAAAGATGATCTAAGGGATCACATTGAAAGAGAAGTCATAAAGGGGGAGAGGGTGTTAGTCAAAGCAGGCTCTGATCATGCAAAAGTGGATTTCAAATTCCATCAGAGCCACTCTTGGATATCCAACATTATGTGATGATGATAATGTAGCAGAGTCTGGGATTAATCCTGCATATCTTGGAGGGGAGCCAGCTGAAGTAGCTCAAGTGATATACCCTCCACCAGACTTTGATATGATACATCAAGATATACAATCAATGTATAGTCCTCCTGAAGGAACTCAGAATGTCATCTTTGAGAAAGTAGTTCAGCCAGTGCCAGAGGCAATACTGAAAGAACAAGAGGCTTTGCTTAAGGAACAAGATACTGCATTGTCTAAGAAAAGGTTCAGAGAGCAAGCTGAACTTAGGCCTGATTTTGAACAATGGAGCCCCACCTCCAGGAATATCATTTTAACTGCATGGAAGGCTTCCAAGGACAATATCCAGGATAAAAACAAGTGGTATTCTGAACTGGAGTGGAGGAAGCATGAGACAAGGCAAGAGGCCATTGTGCAGTATAGAAGAAAGGCTAAGATAGGAAAGCTACCTCCTAATGCACAGGAGCCTAGCAAGTACTTTCCTAAGCCTTATCATTATTTTGAAAGGCAAAAGATCAAGGCAGAAGAGTTGAAAAAGAAAGACCTTAAAGAGAAGAAGCCTGCTGCTGATGATGATAATGAAGCCCCTGTCCAAGCAAAGATACAAACTGGAAAGGGCATTGTGATCAAGGAGCCTGAGCAGCCTTAGGATAGAAATTTTTCTTAAGTTTACTATGTGTAATCACTTGTATTAAAACATTCTGTAAACTTTTGAGTAATGAAAATGTTGAAGTTGTTAGAACAATGTGACATATGTTCAACTATTACATTAATTGTTCTGAGATATATGTGTATACATGTTTTGTTTAATACATGTTTATGTACTTACCCTGTCATTTATTATTGTTTTACATCATACTGTGAATTTGTTATGTATGGTGTATATCATTGACTAAGGGTTATGACTTCTCCAAATAGGGGGAGATTGTTGGGTACATTGGAAAATATATACCTGATTTGAAGAAGCCTCACCCCACTCAATGATATACATCAAGATGTATTTGATGTATTTTGAGTTACCTTGTGCAGGTTAAGTAATTGCAGGGAAAAGCTTAAAGTTTCTAAGTCCATGTGTCGACACCTAGAGGAAAAGTGTCGACACTTAAGAAGGCTTGTGTCGACACCCAGAGAAGCAGTGTCGACACTTGGAGTGATTGTGTCGACACCAGGGATGCAGAGTCGACACCAGAAGGAAAGTGTCGACACATACAGGCAGTGTCGACACACATTGAAGAATTGTCCAGAGAAGCTGTGTCGAAACTTAGAAGCAGTGTCGACACCCAAAGGAACTTTATCAACATCAAAAGTGTCGACACTAGGAGGCTGTGTCGACACTCAGCAAAAGTTCAACAAAGCTCAAGTACAAGTGTCGACACTAGGAGGCTGTGTCGACACTCAGCAAACTTCAACAGAGTTTAAGTACATGTGTCGACATAATGAAGAATGTGTCGACACACAGCAAAAGTCTCAACACATGAAGAAAGTGTCGACACTAGGAGGCTGTGTCGACACTCAGCAAATTTCAATGAAGTCTAAGTACAAGTGTCGACACAAAGGAGATGTGTCGACACTCAGCAAAAGTATCAACACAGAAGGCATGTGTCGACACTAAGAAAATGTGTCGACACTTAGCAGAAATCAACTAAGTACTAAAGAAGAAGGACTTGTGTCGACACACAATATCAGTGTCGACACATGTTGAAGAAGCAGTGTTGAGAAGCAGATTCTACAACACAAGGAGTTGTGTCGACACCATGAAGGCTAGTGTCGACACTTAGTCTACTTGTGTCGACACTTGGTCTATAAGTGTCGACACTTAAAGACAGACTGTCTCGACACTTTCAGACAGTTACAGAAAATTCAAGAAGTGACTGGATGACTTGACAGCTGTCATCCCAGCCGGTCTACTGCAACTGTCAGAGCTGTCAAAAAGTTGTTAGGAACCGGATCAGCCGGTCACCATGAAGAAAGTCTATATAAAGGCTTATTCTGTCAACAGCAGAAGATGATCAAGCAATTCATTGAAGAATCAATAGAAGTGATCAGAAGATCTAAGAAGTTGGAGAGAGAGAGCTCCTTCTAAGAAGACACCTGTGGAACCAGGCTGTGAAGAAAGTTTCAGATTAAGATCTGATTCTTAAGTCAGCAGTGATTGAAGATCAGCTACATAGAGACTCAACCCTACTGTGTTCTAAATTCAAGAAGCTTTGAAGGAAGCCAAGGGTGGTTGATCTCAGCAAAGTTCTTCCAAGAACTCATCAAGAAACCTGTCAACTCTTCTCTCTCATTCTGAGTTGTGGGTTTATATTTTGTACTTTTAATTTCTTGTAGGATCCTAAGGGATCTGAGTTGTAAGCCTGAAATTATAAAGGCTGAGTGGTATGGCCTGTGTGCCTGAGTGTAGGAGATTCTTTTCTCTGAGTGTAGGCCTTGTTGAGGGCTGAGTGTAGGCCTTGTTGAAGGCTGAGTGTAGGTCTTGGTGAAGACTGAGTGGTAGGGCTTTGAGCCTGAGTTGTAGGAACCTGGTTGGGGTTCTGAGTGTAAGATCTGAGGATCTGAGGAATAGTGGAGAAGTTGGGCCGAATCTAGTACACTACTAGATAGGCGAAGGGGGAAAGTGGATGTACCCAGACCTTGGGGAACCACTATAAATCTCTGTGTTCTCTGTGTGTGACTATTGTTGTGATTGCTGTTTAAAGTTCTGTGAATGTTGTGATTTATTCTGCCAGTAAATTTTAAAAAGATTTAAGTCACCTATTCACCCCCCCCCCCCCTCTAGGTGATTAGGTACAATTTCTTTCACCGTCCTACTTGGGGATAGAGGGGGTAGTTCGGACAGAGGAATGGCTAGACATCATGGAGGAGATGCTGATAGGGATACGGAGCCCTTGGGAGGAAAGGGTGCCACTGGTTGTTTCCTGCTTGGAGTCCCATGCCAAGCGGTGGTTGAAGACAGTTCTGGAGACTACCTTTACTGATAGGGAGGCTGCCGAGGTGACGTGGGAGGAGTTCAGGCCCATGATGTTGGAGCACTTTGTTCCGCAGTCAGCCCGAGAAGAGCTGGAGGACCGCTTCTTGCAGTTGAAGCAAGGTTCCAGGATGGTGGTGGAGTACCATCGAGACTTCAATCAGCTGGCCCGTTTTGCAAACTCTTACCAGCTAGATGAGGCAGCGTACACCTAGAGGTTCTACAATGGTCTACGGGAAGACATGAGGGATGCCCTTCTTTTCGTTTCGGACGGGCCTATCACTCGTATTCTAGAGATGGCAAAAAGGTTAGAGGCAGATTGGCTCACCACCAGAGGCCGAAAACGGCCAACGGAGGATCAGAGCCGGGGAGCCCGGTACGATCAGCAGCGAGGTCGTGCGCCAGAGGCATGAAAGGTAGAGGATCAGCCTCGACAGGAGGTGAGGCCGGAGTTGAGGGAGCAGGTGACGCTGGCCCCTCAGCTTATTAAGATGCGAGATGTGCAGAGACCGGGAGGTGGGGCTTACACTCCGCCGGAATGTTACCACTGTCATCAGGTGGGGCACATCAAAAGAAACTGTCCCGTGAGAGGGATGCCTCCACCAGCACCGCAGATTGCCCCACCGGCTCAGCATTATGGAGGTCGAGGACGTGGCCAAGGATGCGGATATCAGGGTAGAGACCGCAGGCCGGAAGGACAGCAGATTTATGCACTGGACCTGGCTCAACCCAGGAACCCGGAGCAAGTGATCATAGGTACGACCGAAACGTTTTCTTTATACTTAAGTTCTTTACTTTCCTAGAAAAGTAGTTTCATGAACTTGAATTATTAAGACTAGGCAGGAAAATAAGCAATGGAACTCTAAGTAAATTTACAATCTCAGGCATCATCTTCATTTGCGGTAAGCCCGCACACACTCTCTTCGACACGGGTGCTTCGCACTCGTTTGTGTCGGAGACCTTTATACAAGGGTTAGGAGGCGTGGAGAGGATCACAGCCCAGATGTTACGGATACGGCTACTCGACGGGTCGGAGCTGTTCGAATCATCCCATTGCAACCTGGAGGCATGGATAGGCGGAAAACCCTTCGAAGCTCCAACGACAATTCTGTTGCTGCCTGATTATGATCTGATTCTGGGTATGACATGGCTCCAATGGTACCTATGCCCAGATTGACTGCTTGGCCAAGAGGATTACCCTGATACATGGGGACTCGTTCGTCGTGATGGAAGGTATTAGACCCGCCTCCCATATATTCTTATCATCTATTCAGGCCGTCAAGGCCCACATGCAGGGCGATGAGATTTATCAGATTCTCTTCGAGATGGCGGAGGTTAAGGGATCTGTATCCGACATTCCCGTGGTGAGAGATTTTGTGGACGTCTTCCCGGAGAAACTACCAGGGATACCCCAACACAGAGAGCAGGAATTCCAGATATTGCTTATGCCAGGGGCTAAACCGGTATCCAGAGCTCCCTACCGCATGGCCCCAAGGGAGCTGACAGAGTTCCGGAGTCAGCTGTAGGAGTTGGTGGAAGCCGGGTTTGTCTGGTCGAGCTCTTCGCCATGGGGAGCCCCAGTGTTGTTTGTCAAGAAGAAAGACGGAACACTCAGGTTGTGTATCGATTACCGGGCGTTGAACCGGCTAACAGTCAGGAATACCTATCCTTTGCCAAGGATAGACGAGTTGTTCGACCAGTTGGGGGAGCCCACTTCTTCTCGAAGTTGGACTTGCGATCGGACTATTATCAGTTGAGGATCCGAGAGGAGGATATACACAAGACTACTTTTAGCAGCAGGTATGGACTCTACGAGTTTACCGTGATGCCCTTCGGGCTCACGAATGCGCCGTCAGCATTCATGACTCTCATGAACCGGGTCTTCGAGAATTATCTAGATGTGTTTGTCATCGCTTTCATCGATGACATCCTCATTTACTTGAGGATCGAGGAGGAGCACGCGAGGCATCTAACGCTGACCTTAGAGAAGCTACGGGAACATCAGTTATATGCCAAATTCAGCAAATGCCAGTTCTGGCTGAAGGAGGTGGCCTTCCTTGGACACGTTATTAGTGGAGCAGGGTTGGCAGTAGATCCGGCCAAGATTCAGGCAGTCCGAGATTGGCCACATTTGAAGACAGCTACGGACGTACGGAGCTTCCTAGGACTTGCCGGCTACTACCGGAAGTTCGTAGAGGGTTTTTCTAAACTTGCCCTCCCACTTACCTCTCTGACAAGGAAGGATGTACCGTATGTTTGGACACCACAGTGCGAGTCGGCATTCCAAGAGCTGAAAAGTCGACTCACTTCGGCTCCGATACTTGCCCTCCCCTCGGGGAGAGAAGGATTTTAGGTTTATGTGGATGCCTCCTACCAGGGCATGGGAGCAGTTTTGATGCAAAAGGACATGTGATCTCTTATGCCTCCCGCCAGCTGAAGAAACACGAGCAGAACTACCCAGTCCATGACTTGGAAATGGGAACGGTTATATTTGCATTGAAGGTCTGGCGGCACTACCTCTATGGTGTCCACTGCGATATATTTTTAGATCATAAAAATCTGAAATATGTGGATACGCTGAAGGAACTGAATATCCGGCAACGCAGATGGGTGGAGTTTCTAGCGGACTATCAGTACGAGATGCACTACCATCTGGGTAAGGCAAATGTGGTGGCCGATGCACTGAGCCGGAGAGCTTTCACTTCTGGAGCAGGGCCCCAGCTTATGTCCATCGAGCTACTACGGAGTTTTGAAGAGATGCATATCACTCTGGTATCATCTGATGACCCTGAGCTGTACAAGGAGTACCTAGCCGCTACGAGTACCACCTATGATATACATGACAAAGTCAGAGATTGGCAGAGGCGGGATGCCAAGCTAGAGCCGATTTTCCGGGCCTTGGATGCAGGCTCAGCAGGGGACTACACGATACGAGATGATCTGATATGTTTCAGAGGTCGGACTTACATACCGGATGGAGGCCAGATTCGGGAGGACATCATGGCCGAGGCTCATCATAGCAGATATTCTATACATCCCGGGATCTCTAAGATGATGGAGGATTTGAAGAAGACTCTATACTGGCCGGGCATAAAGAAGGACATCACCTACTTCGTGACCCACAGCGAGACATGCCAGTTTGTGAAGGCAGAGTTCAGACATCCCGCTGGTTTATTGCAGCCACTCCCAGTGCCGGAGTGGAAATTTAAGGATATCGCGATGGACTTCATCCATGGCCTCCCTCGATCACGGGCGGGAAACGATTCTATCTAGGTAATCGTTGACCGACTGATGAAGGTGTCTAGGTTCATCCCGATCAGGAAGGAGGATGCTGTCGGGGTACTGGCATGGAGGTTCATAGAGCAGTTTGTGTGATATCATGGGGTGCCCAAGACGATCGTGTCGGATCGAGATGGACGATTCACGTCCAAGGAGTGGAGGACAGTACAGGCATACTTGGGTACTCGACTGACTTTCAGTACGGCCTTCCACCCCCAGACAGATGGGCAAACAGAGCGCACCAAACGGACACTGGAGGACCTGCTGAGACTGTGTATTGTGGACCGTGGAGAGCCCTGGGAGAGGATGTTGCCCCTAGTGGAGTTTTCGTACAATAACAGTCATCAGTCTAGTATACGGATGGCTCCATATGAGGCGTTGTGTGGGCGGAAGTGTAGGACTCTGTTGTCTTGGATACAAGATGAGGATCCGAAGACTGTGGGCACGGACTTTATCGAGGATACTGAGGCACAGGTACGGCTGATACGTGATAGAATGTTGGAGGCGCAGAGCAGGCAGGCGAAATATTATGACGCTCGGCATCGTTTAGTGGAGTTTTAGGTAGGGGATCGGGTGTTCTTGAAGATTCAGCCGATGCATGGGGTTTCACGAGTACGTGGTCGGCGGAAGAAGCTTAGCCCGAGGTACATGGGGCCGTTCAAGATCCTAGAGCGGATCGGTCCCCTAGCTTACCGGCTGGAGCTATCACCGGAGCTGGAAGGCTTGCACGACGTCTTTCACGTGTCTTCACTCAGGAGGGCTCTACTACGCCCGGAGTTGCAGATTACGACCATTGATGGGCCGGTAGCGTCGGATCGATCTGTATATTTGGAGCCGATACGGATCGACGACCAGGGGATACGAGTCTTGCGCCGCAAGAAGATCTCGCTAGTCAAGGTCCTATGGAGGAACCACGGACGAGAGGAGCATACTTGGGAGCCACAGGACCTGATGCAGGAAAGATATCTGGAGCTATTTAGTCAGGTATACCTCGCAACCTCTCAACATGTTCAATTTACTTTCCTGTTTTTTTTAAACTAGTAGGGCTGCTCTAGGAAGAGTAGATGCTAATCTTTTGTTTATTAGGATCTTGGCTTTGCCAATTGGGCGAATTGGTAATATATTTAGGTTTTTCCTTTAAACCCCACTTAGCAACCATGGCGTCGAGATGTAATGTATCACTTCTTATGGGATGTTACAAGTTTCCTCTTTCTTCGGTAGAAATTCTCGTAGGCTTAGCCTTGATTTCGGGGACGAAATCTTTGTTTTGTTTATTGGGATTTGTAACATCCTCATTTCCAACTAGACCCCTAAGAGTAGTTTTGGCCATAACTAGGTCATGACCAAACCCTAGGAAGCCCAAGAAGACCAGGAAAACCTAAGAATGTGGGTGAGACCACTATGGTCTGCAAATAGTAAATTCCTGAACCTTAGTTTAAGATAACCATGGGCTCCACCAAGACTTCAAGACCCCGCCATGGTCTCATCAACCCATTGTAAGATCCATTAGATCACTAAGGACCCATTGGGGCCAACCAAAAAGGCTAAGTTGACCAAAGTCAACTCTAGCCCTAAAGTGGTCAAGTGCCCTGCCAAAGGGTCAAGTGACCTCCAAAGGGCCAAGACAACCCTATCTATGCCTTAGGGGAGGCTAATGGGTCACCAAGGACCCATTTGGGCCAACCTCAAAGACCAAATTGACCTAAGTTAACCCTAGCTTAGGTTTGGGTCAAGCTAGCCCAAATGGGCTAACTCAAGCTCAAGCCCAACTCACTTGGGCTAACCATATTTTGGTGGATGAAATAAACATGTGGGCTGCCAATAGACTAGAAGATTGACTAGCCAACTTAATGACTAGGAGAGAAAGAGAGAGAGAGAATCTCAAAAATTAAAGAATAATTAGGAGAGAGAAAGGGGTATATTTAAGGGTGTTTAGTGGAATGAGCCACTTGGACCCATGCCATCAGCCCCCACTTGGGCTGGCCGACCCCTGGAGTCATTGAGGAGGAGGTGGATGGAGTGGGGCCCACCCATGCATGCATGGTGGCAAAAACAAAGCAAACCCGCCACCTCTCCCTTAGGAAATACCGTCCCCCCTATACTTCATCTTCTCACTTCCCCCCCAACCCCTCTCTCCTTTCAGTTCATTACCCTCAGGACAAGGAGAGAAGCAGAGGGAGAGAGAGAAACCGAGTTGGAGCCGTGAAAACTGAGAGATAAGCGCCGCCGCCATCGCAATGGTCCCCCGCCGCTCCTCACGTCGCAAGGCCGCCGGGAAGGTCCTCCCTCATCTCTCTCTTCATGCCTAGATCTTAGGAATGTTTAGGTTAGGGTTCGGTCTTGAATGAGCCCGAACCCAGCTCTTCTTTTTTTCCGCCATTAATGGCGTTTGGAAGCTCTCAGGTGAGCTGGCGCCGCCACTTCCCGCCGCCGGCAAAAGCTTGCCCTCACCACCGTAAGGGGGGAGGAGAAGTTTGCCGGTGGAAGCGCCGCCGGTAGCCGCCGGGAAAGCCCCTGTGAAGTTCGGGCTGGATTCCAGGAGGTTTCGAGAAGAAAAGTACCAACCGTCCGATGGCTTTAATATTCGTGCCATGCAAAAATAATAATCCTCGAATTATTTAATTACATGAATAGTGCTATTTTCTATTTTTTATAACCGACTTATTCATGCCAATAATTAGGGCACTTACACCCTTTTCCATAACATGTACTCAACATAAACATTTGTAGGTCTTGAAGTTACCTTTACTTTGATATGTTACACATAAATTTTGGTTACGTCTACTGCCCTACAGAGCCAGTTTGCTAGGGCTGGTCCTAGGGTAGGTCAGAAAATAAAATGAGTGCCCTGCCCAAACCCTAAGTCTAAATGGACTGATATTTTGGGCATGTGACTTAATTAGGCATATCTAGCCCCTCCCCAAAAATGGGAATTTGTGGGGAAAATAATTCTATAGTCAAAATATGATAAATCAAAGTTTGTTGATTTTTGGAGCATACCAACTCTAAAATGTCCCAAATTTTGGTGGCCTGCCCTTAGGGATGTATTAGATCTATGGTAGAAACATTAGTCAATTTAGCCATCTGCATGTTGAGATATCTCACTTGCAAGATCTGAAAAAGTGAATGGCCTTGGGCTGCAAATAGCAAAAATGCAGAAATTGGAAGGGATGCCCAAGCCTATCCAGAGGCCCAAATTACCTGAGAATTTGGGAAGTAACTGGTTTAGGGTATAATTAGGCCCTGCCCAAAAATGGGACTAATTGGAAATAAAAATTAGGGGGAAATTACTAAAATACCCCTAGGCTTGTTTAGGAGATTCTTGGATTAGTTCAACTCCAAAAGGCCCCAATTTTTGGTGGCATGTCCATGGTGTCATTTTTAAGGCATGGTTAAAGTTCCAGCCCATATGAACCACAGCAAGTTAGGGAAACCCCTTGCATGTGTTGGCTTGTAAAGGGCTTGGTGTGCTTATAGTCAAAAAGAAGAAAAAAAATGAAATATTGAATGCACTGCCCTTTTTGGACCACTGACTTAGGATTACCTTAATTATCCTCCCCTCTTTGTGGAAGATGGATGAATTAGGGTTGACTTACCCTTGGACCCAAGTTCACACCCTAAGGAAGGACCTTTAGGGGGGTTGTGAAGGACATAGGGGCAAATGCCCTTGTATGGCCTTGTAAATCAGTAGAGAGTTAGCTTAGATATATTTAAGCCTTTGGTTGAAATGTTAGAGAATTTAGAAGTAGTTAAGTACCTCAAAAGTCAAACCCTAGCTTTATGGTAGAAGCACTATTAGGTCAAAACAGTAACTTAACATCCTCTAAAAATTATGAAGTTGGGGTAGAATGAATCTTAGGATGAGTTGAACCCATAGATATTTTTAGTGGAATTTTATAGATTATATTCATGGTAGTTCCTTTGTTAAATATCAAAGTGTCTAATTTAGTATTTGATTTAATTTGATCATTTGGTTTGCATGGAATCTAGCACAATTTGGCTAGTAGAGGTTCTTGACCTAAATAGAGGTCTCTGAATTTTATTATAATTTTTAAAGGACTTTATATATTGCTTCCTTCATAACTTTTGTAAAGGCCACACTTGGTAAATAAATCATTTTAAAGAATAATTAACTTGTAAAAATGTGAATTTTGGACACTGATGTTTTTAGGATGATATCTACTATTAGGAATTTAATTAGAAATTTGTGAAGTATATTCATAGTACTTAATTCACAATTATGCACTTTGTAGATTTTTTGTATTGAATTTATTTAGAATTAAATATTCTGTGAAAAATCATGAAACTTGGCCAGTGACAATTTTAGGACTGTAGTAGTGTAATATATTTAATTCAAATTATTTGGATGATAATTTCAAGTATTTGATTTACAAATCTTGGAATATGGGAATTACTGCTAAAATAATTTTAGGCCCCTTAAATGTTTGTAGAAAATGTCAAATTTGGAAATTATCACTTTTAGATATATGGAATATTATCCTGAATTTATGAGACATTAATCATATATAAAATGTATACTTCATGATCGACTTGACTATAATTGGCTCTTGTAAGAAATTATTTAAATAGAAGATTGATTGAGGAAAATACAATATTATGGAATTAAATCATTTATGTCATGATAGGACTCCAGTAATAATCCTAGGTTATTCAGATGTAAACTTGAAGGACATCCTATCATGAACATCACTTAGTATATGTGGGTCTGCAAATAGTAATTTGGTGAAAAGTTGTATTAGGATAAGAGTTGGAATAGTGTAGAGTTAGTCGTGTTGAGTAGATGAGTCACCATAGAAAGTTCTAAGAAGTGGTGGGAATCGAGTTGATGTGTGTTAGAAGGTACGCGAGTTCGACGAAAGATCGTCGTTCCCGCGAGAGTGAAAGGTCTAAACTACCCTAGGATTAGCCTATCACAACATGAGAAGGTAATGGGTAAAGGAATCAATCAATAATGTTAATAAGTACCTTGCGAAAGGGAACGTTGGGCGTAATCCCAACATAGTTCCTAGTGCCCCTTGAGAGCCCTTCACAGGGAATACCGGGGGCAGTCCTGGGTTAACATAAATCTTAAAGAACAAATCGAAAGAGTAATTTAGTAAATAGGGCTTCACACTACACTCACTAGTTGGACAAGTATTGGAAAGGGTTAAGTAGTCCCGAGGTGTTCAAAGGGGCGCCATCCCGCGGTGTTCAAAGGGATGAGGTTTGGAATAAGAGACGGACGTTTTGGTCCGGCAAGCTTTGGCTCGGTTGATATTTGAGACGGACAGGATGGTCCGGGGAGCTTTGGCTCGGTACTGATACGATAAATTTGCATGTGCATGAAAGGAAAGAAAGTTAAGGTGGTGGGTCTTCAGTATGGGTTAGTCGTTGCACTGAAGCCAATACGATGACTCGGCAAGTGTGGTTTAACACTTCGCCAAACTTAAGTCTGGCAGTCCAGTCGGCAAGAATACGTGGTAGTCCGCTTTGTGTTGCACCAGAAGCATTGAGGCGTACGATAAGGCTCCAGAACCGTGTAGTGCTATTACCTGGTTTTAAAGAGTGGTGGGCGACGCCCAAAAACCCCTTGGTCCCATTCCTGACACCCCAACTATCCGATCTGCCACTCACGGAGGTATGCCTGGGAGGTAACGGTGCCTCCGAAAGGGGGAAACTCATAAGGGGATCGTGTGTCCCAGGAGACCGGTCCACAGAGTCGGAGTGCTGTGTGTTGCACTTTGCATGCTTCCATCATACCCACCATGTGATTTGAGACTTATGCACTACTACTTTTTGCTATAGTTGCGATCGATTTGGCCGGCAGAATCGGCGTCTTATAGTGACGACCTTCCCGGTTGCGAAGGTGTCACCGCAAGGCGGCGGTTCTGGGCCTAAGACCCCGGAGTTTTAAATTGAAAAAAAGGGGGTCTTGCAAGTGGTATCAAAGCCGAAACCTCGATCGAAAAGTAACAGTTCACAACCGCTGGGACACCCCCGCGTGAGTTTATTTTGTGGACAAAATAAGCAACGGAAGCAGTGGTGTGCCCATGTGGGGATCACATATATAATTGTCCATTTTTAGTTAAGGTTGAAACAAATTTCTGACGATAAATTTTGTGGCGCAGCCTCCAGCACTGCCTACACCACCGGGTGGAACCCCGCAGATTCCGGAAGTTGCACCACGGTCGCCGGTTCCCACTCAGTTCCTACAGTCTTACATGGGACACACTCTGACGGCTATCTTGGAAGCCTTCAGGAACCAACAGGCCCCGGCTCCGCAGCCTATTCCTGGAGCCAACTGGCTCAGCATCTTTCGAGGATTCTCTCCCCTTCCTACTTGGGGACAGAGGGGGTAGTTCGGATAAAGGAATGGCTAGACATCATGGAGGAGATGCTGATAGGGATATGGAGCCCTTGGGAGGAAAGGGTGCCACTAGTTGTTTCCTGTTTGGAGTCCCATTCCAAGCGGTGGTGGAAGATAGTTCTGGAGTCTACCTTTGCTGATAGGGAGGCTGCCAAGGTGACGTGGGAGGAGTTCAGGCCCATGCTGTTGGAGCACTTTGTTCCGCAGTCGGCCCGAGACGAGCTGGAGGACCGCTTCTTGCAGTTGAAGCAAGGTTCTAGGACGGTGGTGGAGTACCATCAAGACTTCAATCATCTGGCCCGTTTTGCAAACTCTTACCAGCTAGATGAGGCAGCGTACACCAAGAGGTTCTACAAAGGTCTGCGGGAAAACATGAGGGATGCACTTCTTTTTGTTTCGGACAGGCCTATCACTCGTATTCTGGCGATGGCAAAAAGGTTAGAGGCAGATTGGCTCACCACCAGAGGCAGGAAACGACCAACGGAGGATCAGAGCTGGGGAGCCCGGTATGATCAGTGATGAGGTCATACGCTAGAGGCAAGAAAGGTAGAGGATCAGCCTCGACAGGAGGTGAGGCAGGAGCCGAGGGAGCAGGTGACGCTGGCCCCTCAGCCTATTCAGATGTGAGATGTGCAGAGACCGGGAGGTGGGGCTTACACTCCGCCGGAATGTTACCACTGTCATCAGGTGGGGCACATCAAGAGAAACTGTCCCGTGAGAGGGATGCCTCCACCAGCACCGCAGATTGCCCCACCGGCTCAGCATTATGGAGGCCGAGGACGTGGCCAAGGACGCAGATATCAGGGTAGAGACCGCAGGCCGGAAGGACAGCAGATTTATGCACTGGACCTGGCTCAACCCAGGAACCCGGAGCAAGTGATCACAGGTACGACCGAAAAGTTTTCTTTATACTAAGTTCTTTCCTTTCCTAGAAAAGTAGTTTCATGAACTTGAATTATTAAGACTAGGCAGGAAAACTAAGAAATGGAACTCTAAGTAAATTTACAATCGCAGGCATCGTCTTCATTTGCGGCAAGCCCGCACACACTCTCTTCGACACTGGTGCTTCGCACTCGTTTGTGTCAGAGACCTTTATACAAGGGTTATGAGGCGTTGAGAGGATCACAGCCCAGATATTATGGATACAGCTACCCGACGGGTCGGAGCTGTTCGCATCATCCCATTGCAACCTGGAGGCATGGATAGGCGGAAAACCCTTCGAAGCTCCAACGACAATTCTGTTGCTGCCTGATTATGATCTGATTTTGGGTATGACATGGCTCCAATGGAACCATGCCTAGATTGACTGCTTGGCCAAGAGGATTACCCTGATACATGGGGACTCGTTCGTCGTGATGGAAGGTATTAGACCCACCTCTCATATTTTCTTATCATCTATTCAGGCCGTCAAGACCCACATGCAGGGCGACGAGATTTATCAGATTCTCTTCGAGATGGCAGAGGTTAAGGGATCTGTATCCGACATTCCCGTGGTGCGAGATTTTGCGGACGTCTTCCCGAAGAAACTACCAGGGCTACCCCGCACAGAGAGCAGGACTTCCAGATATTGCTTATATCAGGGCCTAAACCGGTATCCAGAGCTCCCTACCGCATGGCCCCAAGGGAGCTGATAGAGTTCCGGAGTCAGCTGCAGGAGTTGGTGGAAGCCGGGTTTGTCCAGCCGAGCTCTTCGCCATGGGGAGCCCCAGTGTTGTTTGTCAAGAAGAAAGACGGAACACTCAGGTTGTGTATCGATTACTGGGCGTTGAACCGGCTAACAGTCAGGAATACCTTTCCTCTGCCAAGGATAGACGAGCTGTTCGACCAGTTGGAGGGAGCCCACTTCTTCTCAAAGTTGGACTTGCGATCGGGCTATTATCAGTTGAGGATCCGAGAAGAGGATATACAGAAGACTGTTTTTAGCAGCAGGTATGGACTCTACGAGTTTACCGTGATGCCCTTCGGGCTCACAAATGCGCCGTCAGCGTTCATGACTCTCATGAACCGGGTCTTCGAGAATTATCTAGATGTGTTTGTCATCATTTTCATCGATGACATCCTCATTTACTCGAGGACCGAGGAGGAGCATGGAGGCATCTGACGCTGACCTTAGAGAAGCTACGGGAACATCAGTTATATGCCAAATTCAGCAAATTCCAGTTCTGGCTGAAGGAGGTGGCCTTCCTTGGACATGTTATTAGTGGAGCAAGGTTGGCAGTAGATCCGGCCAAGATTCAGGCAGTCCGAGATTGACCACAGTTGAAGATAGCTATGGACGTACGGAGCTTCCTAGGACTTGTCGACTACTATCGGAAGTTTGTAGAGGGTTTTTCTAGACTTGCCCTCCCACTTACCTCTCTGACAAGGAAGGATGTACCATTTGTTTGGACACCACAGTGCGAGTCGGCATTCCAAGAGCTGAAAAGTCGACTCACTTCGGCTCCGATACTTGCCCTCCGCTCGGGGAGAGAAGGATTTCAGGTTTATGTGGATGCCTCCTACCAGGGCATGGGAGTAGTTTTGATGCAAAAGGACATGTGATCGCTTATGCCTCCCGCCAGCTGAAGAAACACGAGTAGAACTACACAGTCCACGACTTGGAGATGGGAGCGGTTATATTTGCATTGAAGGTCTGGCGGCACTACCTCTATGGTGTCCACTGCGATATATTTTCAGATCATAAAAATCTGAAATATGTGGATACGCAGAAGGAACTGAATATCCGGCAACGCAGATGGGTGGAGTTTCTAGCGGACTATCAGTACGAGATGCACTACCATCTGGGTAAGGCAAACGTGGTGGCCGATGCACTGAGCCGGAGAGCTTCCACTTCTAGAGCAGGGCCCCTGCTTATGTCCATGGAGCTACTACGGAGTTTTGAAGAGATGCATATCACTCTGGTATCATCTGATGATCCTGAGTGGTACAAGGAGTACCTGGCCGCTACGAGCACCACCTATGATATACATGACAGAGTCAGAGATTGGCAGAGGCCGGATGCCAAGCTAGAGCCGATTTTTCGGGCCTTGGAGGCAGGCTCAGCTGGGGACTACACGATACGAGATGATCTGATATGTTTCAGAGGTCGGACTTACATACCGGATGGAGGCCAGATTCGGGAGGACATCATGGCCGAGGCTCATCATAGCAGATATTCTATACATCCCGGGATCTCTAAGATGACGACGGATTTGAAGAAGACTATATACTGGCCGGGCATGAAGAAGGACATCACCTACTTCGTGACCCACTGCGAGACATGCCAGTTAGTGAAGGAAGAGTGCAGACATCCCGCTGGTTTATTGCATCCACTCCCGGCGTCGGAGTGGAAATTTGAGGATATCGCGATGGACTTCATCCATGGCCTCCCTCGATCATGGACGGGAAACGATTCTATCTGGGTAATCGTTGACCGACTGACGAAGGTGGCTAGGTTCATCCCGATAAGAAAGGAGGATGCTGTCGGGGTACTGGCACGGAGGTTCATAGAGCAGTTTGTGCGATATCATGGGGTGCCCAAGACGATCGTGTCGGATAGAGATGGACGATTCACGTCCAAGGAGTGGAGGACAGTACATGCATACTTGGGTACTCGACTGAGTTTCAGTACGGCCTTCCACCCCCAGACAAATGGGCAAACAGAGCGCACCAACCGAACACTGGAGGACCTACTGAGACTGTGTATTGTGGACCGTGGAGAGCCCTGGGAGAGGATGTTGCCCATAGTGGAGTTTTCGTACAATAACAGTCATCAGTATAGTATACGGATGGCTCCGTATGAGGCGTTGTATGGGCGGAAGTGTAGGACTCTGTTGTCTTGGATACAAGACGAGGATCCGAAGACTGTGGGCACGGACTTTATCGAGGATACTGAGGCACAGGTACGGCTGATACGGGATAGAATGCTGGAGGCGCAGAGCAGGCAGGCGAAATATTATGATGCTCGGCATCGTCTAGTGGAGTTTCAGGTAGGGGATCGGGTGTTCTTGAAGATCCAGCCGATGCATGGGGTTTCACGAGTACGTGGTCGGCGGAAGAAGCTTAGCCCGAGGTACATGGGTCCGTTCAAGATCCTGGAGCGTATCGGTCCCCTAGCTTATCGGCTGGAGCTGTCACTGGAGCTGGCCGGCTTGCACGACGTCTTTCACATGTCTTCACTCAGGAGGGCTCTACTATGCCCAGAGTTGCAGATTACGGCCACTGATGGGTCGGTAGCTTCGAATCGATCTGTACATTTGGAGCCGATACGGATCGACGACCAGGGGATACGAGTCTTGCGCCACAATAAGATCCCGCTAGTCAAGGTCCTGTGGAGGAACCACGGACAAGAGGAGCATACCCGGAGCCACAGGACCTGATGCAGGAAAGATATCCGGAGCTATTTAGTCAGGTATACCTCGCAACCTCTCAACATGTTCAATTTACTTTCCTGTTTTTTTTTAAACTAGTAGGGCTGCTCTAGGAAGAGTAGAAGCTAATCTTTTGTTTATTGGGATCTTGACTTTGCCAATTGGGCGAATTGGTCATATATTTAGGTTTTTCCTTTAAACCCCACTTAGCAACCATGGTGTCGAGATGTAATGTATCACTTCTTATGGGATGTTACAAGTTTCCTCTTTCTTCGATAGAAATTTACGTAGGCTTAGCCTTGATTTCGGGGACAAAATCTTTCTTTTGTTTATTGGGATTTGTAACATCCCATTTCCAACTAGACCCCTAAGAGTAGTTTTTGCCATGACTAGGTCATGACCAAATCCTAAGAAGCCCAAGAAGACCAGGAAAACCTAAGAATGTGGGTGAGACCACTATGGTCTGCAAATAGTAAATTCCTGAACCTTAGTTTACTATAACCGTGGGCTTCACCAAGACTTCAAGACCCCACCATGTTCTCATCAACCCATTATAATATCCATTAGATCACTAAGGACCCATTGGGGCCAACCAAAAAGGTTAAGTTGACCAAAGTTAACTCTAGCCCTAAAGTGGTCAAGTGCCCTGCCAAAGGGTCAAGTGACCTCCAAAGGGCCAAGACAATCCTACCTAGGCCTTAGGGGAGTCCAATGGGTCACCAAGGACTCATTTGGGCCAACCTCAAAGACCAAATTGACCTAAGTTAACCCTAGCCTAGGTTTGGGTCAAGCTAGCCCAAATGGGCTAACTCAAGCTCAAGCCCAACTCACTTAGGCTAACCATGTTTTGGTGGATGAAATAAACATGTGGGCTGCCAATAGACTAGAAGATTGACTAGCTGATGCATGGTGACAAAAACAAAGCAAACTCGCCACCTCTCCCTTAGGAAATACCCCCCCCCCCCTATACTTCATCATCTCACCCCCCCCCCCCCCTCTCCTTTCAGTTCAGGTACCCTCAGGACAAGGAGAGCAGCAGAGGGAGAGAGACAAATCGAGTTGGAGCCGTGAAAACCGAGAGATAAGCGCTGCCGCCGCCGCAATGGTCCCCCGCCGCTCCTCACGTCGCAAGGCCACCGGGAAGGTCCTCCCTCATCTCTCTCTTCATGCCTAGATCTTAGGAATGTTTAGGTTAGGGTTCGGGCTCGAATGAGCCCGAAACCATCTCTTCTTTTTCCTCCATTAATGGCATTTGGAAGCTCTCGGGTGAGGTGGCGCCGCCACTTCCCGCCGCCCTAGCCGCCGGCAAAAGCTTGCCCTCACCACCGTGAGGGGTGAGGAGAAGTTTGCCGGTGGAAGCGCCGCCGGTAGCCGCCGGGAAAGCCCCCGTGAAGTTTGGGATGGATTCCAGGCGGTTTGGAGAAGAAAAGCAGCAACCTTCCGATGGCTTTAAGATCCGTGCCATGCAAAAATAATAATCCTGGAATTATTTAATTACATGAATAGTGCTATTTTCTATTTTTTATAACCGACTTATTTATGCCAATAATTAGGGCACTTACCACCTTTTACATACAATGTACTCAACATGAAATTTGTAGGTCTTGAAGTTACCTTTATTTTGACATGTTACACCTAACTTTTGGTTACGTCTACTGCCCTATAGCCATGTTCCTAGGGCTGGTCCTAGGGTAGGTCAGAAAATAAAATGAGTGCCCTACCCAAACCCTAAGTCCAAATGGACTGATATTTTGGGAATGTGGCTTAATTAGGCATATATAGGCCCTCCCCAAAAATGGGAATTTGTGGGGAAAATAATTCTATAGTTTTAGTCAAAATATGATAAATCAAATTTTGTTGATTTTTGGAGCATACCAAGTCTAAAATGACCCACATTTTGGTGGCCTGCCCTTAGGGGTGTATTAGATCTATGGTAGAAACATTAGTCAATTTAGCCCTATTCATGTTGAGATATCTCACTTGCAAGATCTGAAAAAGTGAATGGCCTTGGGCTGCAAATAGCAAAAATGCAGAAATTTGAAGGGATGCCCAAGCCTATCCAGAGGCTCAAATGACCTGAGATTTTGGGAAGTAACTGGTTTAGGGCATAATTAGGCCCTGACAAAAAATGGGACTATTTGGAAGTAACAAATTAGGGGGAAATTACTAAAATACCCTTAGGCTTGTTTAAGTGATTCATGGATTAGTTCAACTCCAAAAGGCCCCAATTTTTGGTGGCATGTCCATGGGGTCATTATTAAGGCATGGTTAAATTTCTAGCCTATATGGACAACAGAAAGTTAGGGAAACCCCTTGCATGTGTTGGCTTATAAAGGGCTTGGTGTGCTTATAGTCAAAAAGAAGAAAAAAATGAAATATTGAATGCACAGCTCTTTTGGACCACTGACTTAGGATTACCTTAAGTATCCTCCCCTCTTTGTGTAAGATGGATGAATTAGGGTCGACTTACCCTTGGACCCAAGTTCACACCCTAAGGACGGACCTTTAGGGGGCTTGTGAAGGACATAGGGGCAAATGCCCTTGTATGGCCTTGTAAATCAGTAGAGAGTTATCTTAGATATATTTAAGCCTCTGGTTGAAATGTTAGGGAATTTAGAAGTAGTTAAGTACCTCAAAGGTCAAACCCTAGCTTTAGGGTAGAAGCACTATTAGGTCAAAACAGTAACTTAACATCCTCTAAAAATTGTGAAGTTGGGGTAGAATGAATCTTAGGGTGAGTTGAACCCCTAGATATTTTTAGTGGAATTTTATATATTATATTCATGGTAGTTCCTTTGTTAAATATCAAAGTGTCTAATTTAGTATTTGATTTAATTTGATCACTTAGTTTAAATGGAATCTAGCAAAATTTGGCCAGTAGAGGTTTTTGACCTAAATAGAGGTCTTTGAATTTTATTATAATTTTTAAAGGATTTTATATATTGCTTCCTTCATAAATATTGTAAAGGCCACACTTGGTAAATAAATCATTTTAAAGAATAATTTAACTTGTAAAAATGTGAATTTTGGCCACTGATGTTTTTAGGATGATATCGACTGTTAGGAATTTAATTAGGAATTTTTGAAGTATATTCATAGTACTTGATTCACAATTATGCACTTTGTAGATTTTTTGTATTCAATTTATTTAGAATTAAATATTCTGTTAAAAATCATGAAAGTTGGCCAGTGAAAATTTTAGGATTGTAGTAGTGTAATATATTTAATTCAAATTATTTGGATGATAATTTCAAATAGTTGATTTACAAATCTTGGAATATGGGAATTACTGCAAAAATATTTTTAGGCCCCTTAAATGTTTGTAGAAAATGTAAAATTTGGAAATTGTCATTTTTAGATATATGGAATATTATCCTGAATTTATGAGACATTAATCATGTCTAAAATGTATACTTCATGGTCAACTTGACTATAATTGGCTCTTTTAAGAAATTATTTAAATAGAAGATTGATTGAGGAAAATACAATATTATGGAATTAAATCATTTATGTCGTGATAGGACTCCAGTAATAATCCTAGGTCATTCGGATGTAAACTTGAAGGACATCCTATCATGAACATCACTTAGTATAGGTGGGTCTGCAAATAGTAATTTGGTGAAAAGTTGTATTAGGATAAGAGTTGGAATAGTGTAGAGTTAGTCGTGTTGAGTAGATGAGTCACCATAGAAAGTTCTAAGAAGTGGTGGGAATCAAGTTGATGTGTGTTAAAAGGTACGCGAGTTCGACGAAAGATCATCGTTCCCGCGAGAGTGAAAGGTCTAAACTACCCTAGGATTAGCCTATCGCAACATGAGAAGGTAATGGGTAAAGGAATCAACCAATAATGTTAATAAGTACCTTGCGAAATGGAACATTAGGCGTAATCCCAACAAAGTTCCTAGTGCCCCTTGAGAGCCCTTCACAAGGAATACCGGGGGCAGTCCTGGGTTAACATAAACCTTAAAGAACAAATCGAAAGAGTAATTTAGTAAATAGGGCTTCACACGTCACTCACTAGTTGGACAAGTATTGGAAAGGGTTAAGTCATCCCGAGGTGTTCAAAGGGGCGCCATCCCGCGGTGTTCAAAGGGATGAGTTTTGGAATAAGAGACGGACGTTTTGGTCCGGCGAGCTTTGCCTCGGTTGATATTTGAGATAGACGGGATGGTCCGGGGAGCTTTGGCTCGGTATTGATACGATAAATTTGCATGTGCATGAAAGGAAAGAAAGTTAAGGTGGTGGGTCTTCGATATGGGTTAGTCGTTGCACCGATGCCTATACGATGACTCGGCAAGTGTGGTTTAACACTTCGCCAAACTTAAGTCCGGCGGTCCAGTCGGCAAGAGTACGCGGTAGTCCGCTTTGTGCACCAAGCATTGAGGCGTACGATAGGTCAGGCCGGTAGTGCTATTACTGGTTTTGAGATGGGCAAGGCCCAACCCACCGCTTCCGTCTGCCATTACGGAGGTATCCTGGGAGGTAACGGCTCCGAAAGGGGGAACTAAAGGTCAGTGTGCACAGAGTCGGGTGTGTGTGTTACACTTGCATGTTCCATCATACCCACCATATAGATGCATATCATAATCGATTCATAATAACCTGTGACACCTAAAGTATAAGTGGAATGGGATGCTTATACATTAGGCCCTGCAAAATGACCCCTTGGTCTATAGGCTTGTGTGGGCAAGTTTATAAATTAAGGTTAAATTCTTTATATATATATTGCTGTTAGTAACCGACACCCCAACGTATAAAGTGGTATGGGACATTTTATACGATGGGAGCCTTGTAGAAGATTCCTTGGCTTATGTGTACTCACATAAGTGAAGGTTAAATTATTTTCTCACTTTACCTATTACAACATGATTATAAATTGCTAGTTAGGTTCCCCTGTCACCTGTTTTTGATTTTCTCTCCACTTTCACGTCCTTTCCTTTCTTCCTCCCCGCTCGGTGCCTAGGAGCATGGGGGAAGGGGTGGGGGACGATAGGGCTTAGTCTTATAGATTAACGGTTTTCGAACCACATCATATTAGGGGATCGTGGAGCCCAGTATGGAGGAGCAGCCCAGGAGACCGGTGCGATTGGAGACGGGGCAGTCTAGCTCAGGAGTACAGCCAGCTGGGATCGTGAGTTCCGACTTCTAGTAGTTGTTTTATTTTGCTTCCGCATGAGAGATCTGTAGTGAGCATATTGATGTACCGGGCTTAAGCCCTTCGTTTCTGTACTCTTTTACTATTTTGTGGACACACCCTTCGTGGAGATTTTATATATATGTGATTTGCTGTGGACTTATCTTCTCTTGCACTACCACTTTTTGCTACAGTTGCGATCGATTTGGCCGGCAGGATCAGCGTCTTGTAGTGACGACCTTCCCGGTTGCGAAGGTGTCACTGCAAGGTGGCAGTTCTGGGCATAAGACCCCGGGGTTTTAAGAGAAAAAAAGGGGGGTCTTACATGGTCTGCCGCTAAGTTTTCTGCTCCTCATTTATCCCTAATTTCTAAATCAAATTTTTGTAATAAGAGAACCCAACGGATTAAACGAGGCTTGTCTTCCGCCTTGGCTATTAAATATCTTAGGGTAGAGTGATCGATATATACTACCACTTTAGATAATGTTAAATAAGATCTAAATTTATCGAAGGCGAATACCACTGCTAGGAGTTCTTTTTTTGTAGTTGTATAATTCTCCTGCGCATTATTAAGTGTTTTGCTAGCGTAGTATATAGTATGAAAGTGTTTGTTTCGGCATTGTCCTAAAACAACCCCTACCGCAAAACTACTAGCGTCACACATGATCTCAAATGGTTGATTAAAATCGGGCGCGATCATAATAGGAGAATTAATTAATCTCTCTTTTAAAAACTCAAAGGCATGTAGACACTCTTGTTCAAAAATGAAAGGTGTGTCTTTTTCTAACAGCCAGGTAAGTGGTTTAGCTATTTTGGAGAAGTCCTTAATAAACCGACGGTAAAATCCCGCATGTCCTAAGAAACTTCTCACTGCCTTGATGGAGGTTGGCGGCGGTAACTTTTCGATGGTCTCAATCTTCGCTCTATCTACTTGGATTCCTTGGCTTGAGATTTTATGGCCAAGCACTAACCCTTCCTTGACCATGAAATGGCACTTCTCCCAACTAAGCGCTAGGTTAGTCTCCTCACACCTCCTAAGAACTTTCTCTAAATTATCCAAACATAGATTAAACGAGTCTCCAAAAACAGAAAAATCATCCATAAATACTTCCATAATATCCTCAACATATTCGTTAAAGATGGCTAGCATGCACCCTTGAAAAGTGGCGGGTGCATTACATAACCCGAAAGGCATACGTCTATAGGCAAATGTATCGAATGGGCAAGTAAATGTTATTTTCTCCTGGTCTTCTGGTGCTATAGGAATTTGGAAGTATCTAGAAAGTCCATCTAGAAAATAATAATAGGAATGTCCTGACAAACGTTCTAATATTTGGTCAATGAAAGGCAGAGGGAAATGGTCTTTCCTAGTGGCATCGTTTAATTTCCTATAGTCAATACAGACACGCCAACCTGTTACCATTCGCGTAGGAATTAAATCATTCTTATCGTTAGCTACCACTGTTAGACCACCCTTCTTAGGAACGACTTGGACAGGACTAACCCATGAACTATCCGAAATAGGGTATATAATACCAGCATCTAACAACTTAACAATCTCCGCCTTGACTACCTCTTTCATATTCGGGTTTAGCCTACGTTGCGGTTGAATAGAAAATTTATAGTTTTCTTCCAAAAATATTTTGTGAGTGCAAAAAGTAGGATTAATATCCTTTATATCAGATATTTGTCATGCTATTGCACCTTTACATTTCTTCAATACAGTTATTAATTTATCTTTCTCAGTATTAGACAGATTAGAGGAAATAATAACTGGATAAGAAGAATTAGTTCCTAAGAATGCATACTCAAGATGATCCGGTAATTTTTTATGTTCTACTATTGGTGGATTCTTAGTATTATTCTTAAGAGCTTCATGATCTCCTTGAGTAATCAAATTATATTCAGTCGTTCTATTCATCGCCACACTATTATCTAGAAAAAATAAATGTTCAACAATATCTTTATTTTTTTCTTCTTCTAGATAGCAGTTTGTAATACAAATTTCTAAAGGATCTTTACAATACAAATTAGAATTTATAGAAGGCATAACATTATCAATACCATGAGAAAAATAGCAATAATCATCATTATCTAAAGACTGTTTCATAGTATTACCAATTTGAAAAGTGATTTCATTTTCTCCTACTCGCAAAACTAATTTACCATCAAAAACATCAATAAGCGCTCTAGAAGTGGCTAAAAATGGATGACCTAATATAAGTGGTACTTCAATATTTTCATCCATATCTAGAATAACAAAATCAGCAGGAAATATAAACTTATCTACCTTAACCAATACATCTTCCACTATTCCTCTAGGATACTTAACCGATCGATCTGCTAGTTGAATACTCATTCTAGTTGGGCTAAGTTTTCCTAGACCTAGTTTCAAATATTGTTTATAAGGCATTAAATTTATACTTGCTCCTAAATCCGCTAAAACTTTATTTACTTGCAAATCCCCGATTAAACATGGAATTGAAAATGAACCGGGATCCTTAATTTTTTGTGGTAATTTATTTTGCAAAATAGCATAACATTCTTCACTAAGTTTTACTAAAGATAATTCCTCTATTTTCCTTTTATTAGAAATTAAATCCTTAAAAATTTTTGCATACTTAGGCATTTGAATAATTTCATAAAAAGGTAAATTGACATGTAATTGTTTAAACATAGATAGAAATTTACCATACTGTGTATCCATGCGCTCCTTGTTAAGCTTTGCTGGGTATGGTACTGCTGGTTAATACTCCATCGGTTGCACATTCATCTCGCTTGGTCCTTCGTCGCTAGACTCCACTTGGGGCGCTTCCTTCGTAATCCTTGGGTCTTGTAACTCCTTTTCGCTCCTCAATTGAATGGCTTTTGCATGCTCCCTAGGATTTGTCTCAGTATTTCCTGGAAGCATTCCTTGTTGTCTTTCAGAAACCATCCTTGCAAGCTGTCCAATCTGATTCTCCAAATTCCGAATCGAGCCCTCTTGATTCCGGAAGGCTATATCGGTAGTTTGCATGAACTTGGTGAGCACATCTTCCAATGTAGGCTTCCTTGGTTCCGGTTGTTGTTGTTGTCCAAACATGGGTTGCTTCCATTGATTGCCTTGTCCTCCCCAAGAGAAATTGGGGTGGTTCCTCCATCCTGGATTGTATGTAGAACTATATGGGTTGTTCGCTTTATTGAAAGGAGGTCTAATATTGTTACCCATATAGTCAACATGCCCTTGTACTGAAGGTTCACAACTAGGCATTCCACTATATGAAGGGTCCCATTGTTGAGGTGATGTAACACCCCCTATCCGTCGCATAACATATAGCAGTAGGTCCGGCCGGGGCCCGACACCATATACCACAGACAGACCGGGTGGTTACTCAATGAAAACCATCCAACCAATCCAACGTCCTACACAGAGCATTCTAGCGGAAGCAGTTTTATAAGTTGCAATTAAAATAACCCAGCAATAAGCATGAATGTCCACTAACAAGCCAAATAGGAATGAAGTACATACACAACTACTGGCCTTAAGGCCTTACAAATGGTTTACTCTTATTACATGTTTTCCATACCACGGCACGCAGGCCGGTCATACATGAACAAAAGCAAGTAAACACTCCAATTAGGCCTTCGAGGGCCGGCTTCGCAATTTGGGCTTTAGCCCGCTATTGACCGCTTGGTTCAGCTGTACCTGCAAGCAACAAACCACCGCACGGTGGCAAACAAAGGCAACGGTCAGCAATGCTGACCAAATTATAACGATCCCGCCCCCAATTCGGGGCGGCGATGCTCCTTCCCTGCATTTTATTAGCACAACCAAGCAGTAAATAAATACATTGCATCACAGGCGTTGGCACGCACGGCCACACGCCCCGTGCTCTTAGGGCACATTCTCGGTGATCACAGTCTAAGTCTGCCGACTCACCACCGTCCCCGGGATGGCAATCTCTCGTTAGCATTTGGTCTTTCTGGCCACTGCCTAAGACCCTCCATCTATGCCAACGGTAAGTGTCAAGTAACTTTAGGTCTCTTTAACCGAACGACATAGAGCGGGTACGGTTCCGTCTGACCCGTTGCTCACACCGCAATATTAATTTAAAACATATGCGCGGGTCAAACTTTCCCGAGTCCCAAATCGTTTACACACAACACATAACCCAGTTATGGTCAAATTGGCTCCCAGGCCACCAAGTTGTCAAGATCTCGCATCTGCCCAGTTTTCTGGGTGCACCTTAGGGTTAATCCCCAAGGCCCCCTGTTGCAATCTACCACGTAGACAACCCGAAAAACAAACATTCGCACGGAGTCTTCTCGGGCATTTATGCAATGCAACATCACCGATCCAGACCAACATGTCCAGATAGGCTTCACACATCATGCATATGTCCGTTCTGTTGAAATTTGTGAAGTGGAAGTGGGTGACGGGACAGGCCGCGCGGCCTGTGGCGGACAGCCTTGGCGGAATGGGCGGACTGGGCGGACTGAGGTTTGCGGCCTGGTGAAAAGTCTGGGGAAGCCGGCTGTGTTCTGAGCGGGTTGTTGCATGGAGTCCGCGGTTTGGTGCGGCCTGGTATCTGCGGATAGAGAGGCTTGCGGACTGGTGCTTTGCTCAGTGGTCGCGGGTGCAAGCTTGTGCTGAAAGGCGGGTTGGCTCTTGTCCGCGGGAAGCTTGCGGACTGATGTGTCCGCGGTATTGGCTGTTGCGGACTAAGCTTAGAGCTTGGCTGAGGCCTTGTCGAGCTCTGGTGGCACAGCAGGCGAGTTGCTGTGGAGATCATTGTGGCGGCCTGGTGTTGGAGTCCGGGATTAGACCGCTGTGATAGGGCAGGAGTGCGAGGAGCTCGCGGACTGTGGCGGTCTGTGGTGTGGTGTTTTGGCGGACTGGGGTTTTGCGTTCGCCAAGCTCGCATGAGCCCTCAATGGTTTTGGGCTTGGTCACTTGGTGCCGAGTTCAGTGTGTCTGTCGTATCCGCCGAGTCCGCTGTGACCGGGCGGTCTGTCTTTAGCTGCCTTTGGTCGTGGACTTGTGGCGGATTGAGGTGTGTGTCTTGCAGACTGCCTCGGGTTGGTGCGGACAGCCATTGAAGGGGGTTTGCTGTCCTGAAGCGGTTGGAGCTTTGCGGGCTGATGTCTTGTCCGCTTAGCTTAGGCGGACTGGAGAGGGTTCGTCAATGGTTGCCTTGCTCCTGGAGGTTTTCCTTGGTGACCGGCCAAGTCCACGCGGACTGAGCGGACGGTCGTTTGTATTCGCGCGAGCTGGGGCGGTGTCGCTATCTCTTGGGCGGTGACCACACTCCTCACCCGGCCTATAAATAGGACCCCCCTGGCACATCTACAGTAACTTGAGTGAACAGTAAGTTGGGGTGTGCGAAGTGCTGCGGTCTGTGTTTGCCAGTCCGCACGGATTGTTTCAGGCTGACGGTTTGTTGTGTGCAGGTCGCGTGGATAACTTCAAGGAGCCAGGAGTTTGGCTGTGACTTCGGTCAAGTGCTTGGAAGTGTGCGGTCTCTGCGGACTCAGCAGGAGGTCGCTCTGCGGCTTGTCAGTTCTGTTTCAACTTTGCCAGCTTCAATAACCTGTCCGCCGGCTTCAGGCGGGTAGGGGTGTTCCTCAGTTCGGGTTCAGCAGAAGGCGAATAACAGTGTGTCCGCGCGGCCTCGCGGCTTCGGCGGACTCCGTGGTTTTCGGCGGATTGCAGCATAGTTCGGGCGGCTTCGGCGACCTCGGCGACCTCGCGGTCTCGGCGGACTCGGGTTCTGTCCGCCCGGCTTGTTTTTTTGGTGCTTCTGTTTTTCAGCTGTTATACTAGCGAAATCATGTCTCGCTATGTATGCCTCGCATTGTAAAAAAGTGAATGAATAATAGACATGCTTGTGCTTCCATTGTTTGTTGTGATTTACCTTTGTACCTCTAGTCCTTGGTTTCCGCTGGTTCATCGTGCGAACTGGGTAGTTCCGAAGATATCAATTTGGCGTTTGGGCTATCTTGCTGACCACATTGAGAAAATTTAACATGGTATCAGAGCGAGGTTGCTGAGGTTCAGTTGCGTGAGCGGAAGTCAGCCAGTGTTGTTACTCTGTGATTGAGTGGTGATCAACCTGTGTTGTTGCTCGGAGCTGCTGAAAGGTTGCCAACAGGTGTTGCAATGGAAGGGAGCTTAGCAAGAGGTCTGGGCATTGAACTCTTAACGCTGACTAACTTTAAGAAGTGGAAGTCGTGCATGAAGAGTTATCTTCTTGGCGAGGAGCTGTGGGATATCGTTGGTGGAGACGACAGGCAGGAAGTCACTGCTGCTTTCGGTACTGCTGAGCAGGTGAGGCTCTGGAGAAGAACAAATGCTAAGGCAGAGTTCGTTCTGAAGAGAGATGTGTCTCCGGAACTGTTTGATCACATCATTGGATGTGAGTTGGCTGCTGATATTTGGACAACCATTGATGAGTTGTTCAATAGGAAGAATGTGGCGCGGCTTCAGTTCCTGGAGAATGAGTTGGCCAGGGCAACTCAGGGAGACCTTTCCATCTCCAAGTACTTCTTAAAGATGAAGAGCTTGTGTGCTGAGCTGTCGGCACTGGATCCTGATGAGCCTATCTCTGAGGCAAAGATGAAAAGGCACATTATCCGCGGCTTGCGGAAGGAGTATGTGGCTTTTGTCACATCTGTTCAAGGGTGGGCTACTCAGCCGTCGTTGCTGGAGCTGGAGAGTCTGCTTGCCTCGCAGGAGAGCTTAGCAAGGCAGATGGCTGGAGTGAACCTGAATCAGGAAGGCAGCGAAGCTCTCTTCTCAGGAAAGAAGAAGGATGGGAAGGGAAGAAGAAGAAGGTGCAGGCCGCTGTTGAGAAGGAGACTTCAACTTCATATCTGCCGGAGAGGAGCAATGCTCCTAAGGACTGGAAGAAGAATCTGAAGTGCTACCGGTGTCATCAGCGTGGGCACTTCAAGCGGGACTGCAAGGTCAAACTGCAGCCTGGGCATGCTGCGGGAAAGGAGGAAGCTTGTTCGAGAAGTTAAGAAGCAGAATGGGGCGGAGCTTTCTTGACGGGCACTTGTGTCCGGGCCTTGTCTGCTGAGGACTTCAACAGCGAGTGGATCGTGGACTCCGGGTGTGGTCATCACCTCACCGGAGACAAATCGAAGTTCACCTCCATGCAGGCTTACTCAGGTAATGAAGCTATTATCACTGCTGATAATACTGTTTATGCAGTAGAGAAAGAGGGGGTCGTTTCATTGGGTAGTGATCAGGGGCCACTTACGTTAAGGAGTGTGTATCATGTACCGGGCATGAAGAAGAACCTCTTCTCGGTGACCAATGCAGTGGACGCTGGGTATCACATTCTGTTTGGGCCAACAGACGTGAGGTTCCTTCGCAACGTATCAGCTGTGAAGGCTGATGTTGCTCATGTTGGGAGAAGGGTGAAGAGCTTGTATGTTCTTTCCACCAGTGCTTATGTTGATAGAATGAGGGCCAATGATAGTGCGGTTATCTGGCATGAGAGGCTGGGGCATGTTGGCATGGACAAGCTAAAGGCAATGGCGAGTAGAAGTCTGGTGAGGGGGTTGCCGAAGTTGTCCTCTTTTGGTGATGGGCATGTTTGTGCGGGCTATCAATACGGTAAGGCACATCGCCTTCCGTTTGATAAATCACAAACAAGGAGCAAGAAACCATTGGAGTGTATTCATGGCGACCTGATGGGACCGACTGTTACTGCCAGCCTTGGTGGAAGCAAATACATGCTTGTCTTGGTTGATGACTACTCAAGGTATACTTGGGTGTACTTCTTAAAGGAGAAGTCGGAAGCCTTCCGTTTGTTCGTGGAGTTCAAGGAGTTGGTAGAAGGCTGGCTTGGCTTACGGGTTAAGAAGTTTAGAACTGATAACGGGGGGAGTTTGTCTCTTCCGAGTTTTCTAACTTCTGCAGGAAGCACGGGATCCAACGGGAGCTTACTTGTGCTCACACTCCACAACAAAATGGGGTAGCGGAGCGGAAGATCCGTCATTTGACGGAAACCTGCAAATGTTGGCTGCATGCGAAAGATATCCCAAGGTCTTTTTGGGCGGAGGGAATGTCTTGTGCTGCTTATGTTATCAACCGGATGCCACTCAGCCCTATCAACATGAAGACTCCTATTGAGTTGTTGCTGAAGGAGAAGCCGAGTGTTGAACACCTTAGGGTGTTCGGTTCAACTTGCTACGTGCATGTCCCGGATGCTTCACGGACAAAGCTGGATGCGAAGGCAAGGAAACTTGTCTTTGTTGGCTATGATGAGCGGAAGAAGGGATGGAAGTGCATGGACCCTGTGACGAAGAAGTTCATGGTGTCAAGAGACGTTGTCTTCGACGAGCTGACGTCATATGGAGGTGGCTCGGTGGAGCTAATCGGAAGTAGCAAGGATGATGAAGCACCGGTAAAGGCTGCTGAAGGCTTGGAAGAGGAGCTTGCTGTTTCACCAGCAGCTCCTGTTGCTTCGAATTCCGAGGCTGAGCCTTCTGGCTCAGGAAGCAGGGGGAGCACTGCTCAATGCTTGCCCCAGGTAGGAGTGGAGCCCGAAGAAGCAACGGAAGCCGTGAGCAAGGAGCCGTGTCTTCGGAGATCGAAGAGGGTGGTTAAGCCACCGGCTCGGTACTGTGATAGGAATGCAGTGAGCTTTGTCTCCTGCTTCTTTGCAGGTCCTCTGGATGAGCGAGAGCCTGCAAACTTCAACGAGGCCACTGGAGTGAAGGAGTGGGATGATGCCATGAAGGAAGAGATTGATGCTCTGAAGAAGAATGAAACCTGGGACCTTGTGCCCAAGGTTGATGGCGTTACTCCGGTTACTTGCAAGTAGGTGTATAAGTTGAAGAAGAAGGCTGATGGGAGCATTGATCGGTTCAAGGCTCGCCTGGTCGCTAGAGGATTCTCACAGCAGTATGGAGAAGACTATGAGGAGACATTCAGTCCAGTTGCGAAGATGACTTCTGTAAGAGTGGTGATCGCCTTGGCTGCTAGCAAGGGATGGAGGTTGTGGCAACTTGATGTGAAGAATGCCTTTCTTTACGGAGAGATTGACAAGGACATCTTCATGGATCAGCCGCTTGGTTTTGTCTCTGAGAAGCATCCGGACTATGTCTGCAAACTCAGGAAGGCTCTCTATGGGTTGAAGCAAGCTCCTCGAGCGTGGTATGGGAAGATTGCAGAGTACTTGCAATTCTGTGGATACCTGGCTTCTAACTCGGATTCAAGCTTGTTCGTCAAGAAGAAGGGAGAGCTACGAGTCTTGGTCCTGCTGTATGTGGATGACATGATCATCACAGGGAACTCGGAGGAGGAAGTAGCAAGGCTCAGGGCAGAGCTTGCTATACGCTTCGAGATGAAGGACTTGGGAGAGTTGCATCACTTTCTTGGTCTTGAAGTGGAGAGGAAGGAGTGCGGGGTTCTCATCAGCCAGAAAGGATATGCTGATCGTATTGTGAAGCGGTTTGGCATGGGCGAAGGGAAGAAGTGCTCTACTCCACTGGAATCTGGGCTGAAGCTTCGACGGGATGAGGGAAGGGTTCTTCATGATCCCTTGGTGTTCAGGGCTCTTGTTGGGAGCTTGATTTACCTGACGATTACAAGGCCGGATATCGCTTATGTTGTTGGCCGAGTAAGTCGGTATATGGCTGAACCAAGGCAATCTCATCTAGTGGCGGCGAAGGGAATTCTGAAGTATGTCAAGGCTTCTTCTGACATGGGACTCCTCTATAGAAGGGACATGGAGGTTGCGTTGCTCGGGTACACGGATGCTGACTATGGCGGTGATTCGGATGATCGAAGGTCTACTTCAGGTTATGTGTTCACTTGCGGATCAGCTAGCATCTCGTGGTGTAGCAAGAAGCAGGACTCAGTGTCGGTTTCAACCACGGAGGCGGAGTATAAGGCTTCGGCCTTGGCTGCTCAGGAAGCCGTTTGGTTGAGTAGGCTTATAGAGGATGTTCATGAAGAAGCGCAAGGGCCTACTTTACTCCGGGGTGACAATGAGAGTGCTCTCAAACTGGTTAACAATCCAGTGTGTCACGCCAGAACCAAGCATATAGAGATTGATCACCACTTCATCAGGGAGAAGGTGTTGGAGGGGTCTCTACTGGTCGGGCATGTTCGGAGTGAGGATAATCTTGCTGACATCTTCACGAAGCCACTGTCGAAGGGGCCCTTTGAACGCTTGCGTAGCTTGCTGGGCTTGGTCACCACTTCTCACTTCAAGGGGGAGTGTTGAAATTTGTGAAGTGGAAGTGGGTGACGGGACAGGCCGCGCGGCCTGTGGCGGATAGCCTTGGCGGACTGGGCAGACTGGGCGGACTGAGGTTTGCGGCCTGGTGAAAAGTCTGGGGAAGCCGGCTGTGTTCTGAGCGAGTTGTTGCATGGAGTCCGCGGTTTGGTGCGGCCTGGTATCTGCGGATAGAGAGGCTTGCGGACTGGTTCTTTGCTCAGTGGTCGCGGGTGCAAGCTTGTGCTGAAAGGCGGGTTGGCTCTTGTCCGCGGGAAGCATGCGGACTGATGTGTCTGCGGTATTAGCTGTTGCGGACTAAGCTTAGAGCTTGGCTGAGGCCTTGTCGAGCTCTGGTGGCACAGCAGGCGAGTTGCTGTGGAGATCGTTGTGGCGGCCTGGTGTTGGAGTCCGGGATTAGACCGCTGTGATAGGGCAGGAGTGCGAGGAGCTCGCGGACTGTGGCGGTCTGTGGTGTGGTGTTTTGGCGGACTGGGGTTTTGCGTCCGCCAAGCTCGCATTAGCCCTCAATGGTTTTGGGCTTGGTCACTTGGTGCCGAGTTCAGTGTATCCGCCGTATCCGCCAAGTCCGCTGTGACCGGGCGGTCTGTCTTTAGCTGCCTTTGGTCGTGGACTTGTGGCGGATTGAGGTGTGTGTCTTGCGGACTGCCTCGGGTTGGTGCGGACAGCCATTGAAGGGGGTTTGCTGTCCTGAAGCGGTTGGAGCTTTGCGGGCTGATGCCTTGTCCGCTTAGCTTAGGCGGACTGGAGAGGGTTCGTCAATGGTTGCCTTGCTCCTGGCAGTTTTCCTTGGTGACCGGCCAAGTCCACGCGTACTGAGCGGACGGTCGTTTGTATTCGCGCGAGCTGGGGCGGTGTCGCTATCTCTTGGGCGGTGACCACACTCCTCACCCGGCCTATAAATAGGACCCCCCTGGCACATCTACAGTAACTTGAGTGAACAGTAAGTTGGGGTGTGCGAAGTGCTGCGGTCTGTGTTTGCCAGTCCGCATGGATTGTTTCAGGCTGACGGTTTGTTGTGTGCAGGTCGCGCGGATAACTTCAAGGAGCCAGGAGTTTGGCTGTGACTTCGGTCAAGTGCTTGGAAGTGTGCGGTCTCTGCGGACTCAGCAGGAGGTCGCTCTGCGGCTTGTCAGTTCTGTTTCAACTTTGCCAGCTTCAATAACCTGTCCGTCGGCTTCAGGCGGGTAGGGGTGTTCCTCAGTTCGGGTTCAGCAGAAGGCGAATAACAGTGTGTCCGCGCGGCCTCGCGGCTTCGGCGGACTCCGTGGTTTTCGGCGGATTGCAGCATAGTTCGGGCGGCTTCGGCGACCTCGGCGACCTCGCGGTCTCGGCGGACTCGGGTGCTGTCCGCCCGGCTTGTTTTTTTGGTGCTTCTGTTTTTCAGCTGTTATACTAGCGAAATCATATCTCGCTATGTGTAACACCCCCTATCCGTCGCATAGCATATAGCAGTAGGTCCGGCCGGGGCCCGACGCCATATACCACAGACAGACCGGGTGGTTACGTATGGAAACCATCCAACCAATCTCAACGTCCTACACAGAGCATTCTAGCGGAAGCAGTTTAAATAAGTTGTACTCAAGAACCCAGCAACAAGCATGAATGTCCACTACTACCAAAAGGAATGTTATTACAAAATACTCAAAAGACGGCCTTAAGGCCTTACAAAACGTTCCACTTGTTTAATACATGATTTACAAACCTCGGCACGCAGGCCGGTCATACATGAATAAAACAGAAAAACATTTCCATTTGAGCCTTCGAGGGCCAGCTTCGCAAAAAGGGCTTTAGCCCGCTATTGACCGCTTGGTCCAGCTGCACCTGCAAGCAACAAACCACCGCACGGTGGCAAACAAGGCAACGGTCAGCAATGCTGACCAAATTATAACGATCCCGCCCCCAACTCGGGGCGGCGATGCTCCTTCCCTGCATTTCATTAGCACAAGCGAGATATGCATACAACCATAGCCATTTCAACATAGACGTTGGCTCGTACGGCCACACGTCCCGTGCACTCAGGGCACATTCTCGGTGAACCGGTCGATGTTACGTCAATTAAAGCCATTAACATTCCGGACTCACCACCGCCACTTAGACGGTCATTCCTATGAGTAATTCGTCTTCATGGTATTGGTCACGTCAATTTAAGCCATTAACCACCGAAGACCCCCATCTATGCCAACGGCGAGTGCCATGTAACTTTAGGTCTCTCTAACCCGAACGACATAAAGCGGGTACGGCTCCATCTAACCCGTGCTCACATCGCAACGGCAATTTAAGCCATTTGCGCGGGTCAAACTTTCACCGAGTCCCATTCTACCGCAATACACATAACCCCGTTATGTTCAAGTTGGCTCTCAGGCCACCAAGTTGGCAAGACCTCGTGTCCGCCCAGTTTTCCGGGTGCACCTTTGGGTTAGTCCCCAAGGCTCCCTGCTGCAATCTACCGCGTAGAAAACCCGAAAAACACCCAATAGTACGGAGTCTTCTCCGGCCTTATGCAATGCAACATCACCGATCCGGACTAACATGTCCGGGTAGGCTTCACACAAAATGCCTACGTCTGTTCTCGCATACGGACTCTAAACAACGGGGACTTTATATATCTACCCGAAGGAACGCCACCGACTCTCCGCAAACTCGCGAGAGGGGGCTTCCTATGCTAAGAAAAGGAGCGATTCAAGCTCAAGATGAGGATCGTTACCCTTGCGTTCCTCTTTGGCGCCATCGAAAAGTAATCGGATAGAAATCACCGCACTTGCGTTGCCTCCGTGGATCCGGAGTCGGCTTGCGATTCGGAGCTCCGAAGCTCCTCCAATGGCGGACCTAGTTCCTCTTCCTCTTGCCTTAGCTCTTCTTTCTCCAAGGGTTTGGAGAGATGAAAAGGTAAGAAAAATGGATTTTTCTAAGTCAACTCCCGGGTATATCCTCCCAGGAACAACCCCCAGCCATTGGATCTTCAATCAAGGAAACGAACGGCTTTGATTCGGGGCTGAAATGCCCAATCTGGGCCGAACACGGCCTGGCACACGCCCGTGTCCAGGGCCGTGTGCCGCATTCGCCGTCAAAATCGAATCTTCTGAACACGCACACGGGTATCGAACACGCCCGTGTTCGAGCTGACACGCCCGTGTTCCAGCTGACACGGCCGTGTAGCCGGCCGTGTACCCCATGATTTTTCCCCGTTTTCAACCCGAGCACTGCACGGGTTCGAGGACACGCCCGTGTCCTTGCCCGTGTCATATTGACACGCCTGGGCCCCCAGGCCGTGTACACGGGACATTTCGTCGAGGGAAGATCGACGACTCGATGACACGGCCTTGGACACGCCCGTGTCCTAGGCCGTGTGCCTTGACTCGACGATCGTCGAGTGAATCTCGACGATTTCACCTTGACGATCGTCGACACGGGTCGACACGCCCTGCGACACGCCCGTGTCGCAGGCCGTGTACCCATTCTCGACGAATCGTCGAGAATAACTCGACGATTTCACGGCTAAGTGTCGACACGGGTCGACACGCCCTGCGACACGCCCGTGTCGCAGGCCGTGTGCCCATTCTCGACGAATCGTCGAGAATAACTCGACGACTTCGCGGCTAAGTGTCGACACACGCTTGACACGCCCTGGGACACGCCCGTGTCCCAGGCCGTGTGCCTTCAGCCAGAAACCAAAACTGGCCCAAAACGTCCCCCTTTGCTCCTTTGAGTTTCGGGGCGTTATAACTCTCCCCCTCTTAAAAGAATTTCGCCCACGAAATTACATAAAGGAAAGATATACAAAAACCAACATTTGTACCTGAGCGGAACAACTCCGGATACTCGTCAAGCATAGTCTGCTCTCGCTCCCAAGAGAGCTCCTCACGACCGCAATTGTCCCACCGGACTTTGACCATCCTGATCTCTTTATTGCGTAGCCGCTTGACCTCCGAGTCCTCAATCCGCACGGGCTTGACCTTTGTCGTTAGCCCACTATCCACCGGCACTTGATCGACCGCGATCACTTGCGTAGGCTCTTGCACCGCCTTCCGAAGCACCGAAATGTGGAACACATCGTGTAAACCACTTAGCTCCACCGAAAGCTTCAACCTATAGGCCGCTTCTCCAACTCGCTCCAGAACCTCAAACGGTCCAAGGTACCTCGGGCTTAGCTTTTTCAACGGTCGCACCCGCGAGACACCCTTGAACGGCTTGATCTTTAGGTACACATAATCACCCACAGCGAACTCCACGTTCCTGTGCTTGGCATTATAGTACTTTACTTGCCGGTCCTGAGCGATGAGTAACCTCTCCCGAATGGTTCTCACCAAAGAAGTAGCATCATTCACTTCCGATCGCTTATACAACTTCGACTCGCCCGTTTCTAACCAAGACAACGGCGTGCGACATCTTCTACCATATAGGGCCTCGAAAGGCGCCATCTGAATACTTGCTTGGTAGCTGTTGTTGTATGCGAACTCCACCAAATAAAGGTGGTCCTCCCATTGCTTTCCAAAGTCCAAGACACACATGCGAAGTATGTCTTCCATGGTTCTATTGACCCTCTCGGTCTGCCCATCCGTTTGCGGATGGAAGGCTGTGCTAAACTTCAGCTTTGTCCCCAACATTTGCTGCACCAGCCTTCAATCATTGGACGTGAACCGCCCATCTCGGTCACTCACGATGCTGCGGGGCACACCATGAAGCCGCACTATGTTATCCGCATAAAGTTTTGCCAGCTTCTCCACCGGATCATCCTTCCTATGCGGAATAAAATACGACACCTTTGTTAATCGATCGACCACCACCCAAATGGCGTCGTTCCCTTTTTGCGACCTTGGCAAACCGTGCACAAAGTCCATAGAGATGTCGTCGAATTTCCACTCCGAAATAGGCATGGACTTAAGAAATCCTTCTGGCTTTTGGCACTCCGCCTTCACCAAGGCGCAAGTTTGGCACTTCGCTATGTATAGCGCCACATCCTTTTTCAAACCCGGCCACCAAAACAGTTTCTTGACGTCGCGGTACATCTTTGTGCTCCCCGGGTGAATCGAGTACTTGGTATGGTGTGCCTTGTACAACAACTCCACCCGCAAATTGCCCACACTTGGGACGCACAAACGACCGTCTTTCCAAAGCAATCCGTCCTTCACAACGAATTGGGAATTTGACCCATCCAGAGCCTCTATCATGAACTGCTTCATATGAGCATCCATATCCAAAGCCTGCCGAATCCGATCAGCCAGGTCATATTGGACTTCAGTCCAATTCAGCACTGCTTCAGCACTAGATTGTCTATCCACACAAACAATCTCCAACGCCTCCAACTCCTGCACCAACCGCTCATCATGCACTGATAGCCAATTCGCTTGAGCTGGGGCTCGGCGACTCAACGCGTCCGCAACCGCATTCCCTTTGCCAGGCACGTAGTGGATCTTGAATGTATAGTCCCCCAGGAACTCCATCCATCTACGCTGCCGCATATTCAGATCTTTCTGATCAATCAGGTACTTTAGACTCTTGTGATCGGTGTAGATATCAATCTTCACACCGTACAAATAGTGTCTCCACAGCTTCAAGGCAAAAATCACGGCCGCCAACTCCAAGTCGTGGACCGGATAATTCCTCTCGTGCACTTTTAGTTGTCTCGAGTCATAAGCTATCACGCTGCCGTGCTGCAATAGCACGCAACCCAAACCGCTGCCCGAAGCATCGCTATATATCTCATAGCCTTCGGTTCCAACAGGCGAACTCAGCACAGGCGCCGTGGTCAACCGACACTTCAACTCCTCAAAAGCTCGCGCGCACTCCGGCGTCCAAACGAACTTATGATCCTTCCTCGTCAAAGTAGTGAGAGGTAACGCTAACCGCGAGAAGTTCTCTACGAAGCGCCTATAATAGCCGGCAAGCCCCAAAAAGCTCCGGACTTCTGCTACCGTAGCAAGCTCAGGCCACTCCCGTATCGCAACAATCTTCGCCGGATCCACAGCAATACCCTCTCCACTCACTATATGCCCGAGGAACGCCACTGAGGATAGCCAAAACTCGCACTTCGAGAACTTGGCATACAACTGGTTTCTCCTTAGCGTCTCCAACACCAAATGAAGATGCTTGAAGTGATCTTCCTCACTTTGCGAGTACACCAAAATATCGTCGATGAAGACGATCACGAAATGGTCCAAGTACTCCCTGAACGTCCTGTTCATCAAATCCATGAATACTGACGGCGCATTAGTCAGCCCAAACGGCATGACTGTAAACTCATAATGCCCGTATCTCGTACTAAACGCTGTCTTCGGGATATCACTCTCCCTTATCCGCAGCTGATAGTACCCAGACTTGAGATCTAACTTCGAGTACACCGTCAATCCGACTAACTGATCAAAGAGATCATCAATCCTAGGGATCGGGTACTTATTCTTCTCAGTCAGCTTGTTTAGCTCCCGATAATCAATACATAATCTCAAGCTTCCGTCCTTCTTCTTAACAAAGAGGACCGGCGCGCTCCAAGGCGAAGAACTCGGGCGCACATAACCTTGCTCCAACAACTCTTGCAATTGAACTTTCAGCTCCGCCATTTCCTTAGGCGCTAGCCGATACGGAGATCGTGACACAGGCTTTGCACCTGGCACTAGCTCGATCGTGAAATCTATCTCCCGTTGAGGCGGGGCTCCAGGAAGGTCTGCGGGGAACACATCAGGGTATTCCGATACCACTGAAATACAATCCAAAGCGGGCTTCGGCTTTGCAACCTCTACAAGTGTAAAGAACAGTTCTGCTCCGGCACGAACCGCCTTCACCACCTGAAGAGCAGACATCAACGTCTTGCTCGACCCTTTTAAGCCCGTAAAAGTCGTCTCACGACTTGCTCCCAGCTTGACTTCCTTGCTACCGCAATCTATATGGGCCTGCTGCTCCGAGAGCCAGTCCATGCCAAATATGACGTCGAACTCCACTAACGGAAGTAAAGACGCCCGCAGGTCGAACTCCTGCTCCCCAATACGAATCTTAACATCGCAGATCCTAAGCGCTCGCATCGAACACCCATTGGGCAACAACACATCCAACTTGTCCTTCGCCATTGAAGAAGGGACTCCAATGCGTGATATAAATCCTTCGGACAAGAAGGAGTGTGAAGCTCCCGTATCGAAGAGTGCTCGTGTCGGATTTTCACAAATCAATACGAATCCTAAACAAGCAGTGGTAAGGTAACATGTGCATAACAAGCATATAAAGGAATTGACTTGCTATAAATTAAACCGTACCTGTCACCACGTCAGCTTGTTTAATGGCCTCCTGTTGGCCAAGATTGTAGACCCTTGGTTGGGCCGGAGCATAGTGGGATGCGGTCGACTCCACCGCCTTTCCCTTCTCTTCGTAGGTAGCTCCTGGCCTCCTCTCGGACTTAGGACGTCCGCTCCAACAATCACGGGCGAAATGCCCCGTCTTGCCACAAGTAAAGCACGCGCCCGGGGTCCGACTCGTAGTCGCCCCAGAAGCACCAGAAGGAGCTGGACCCGAAGTCCTATGCTTCTTGAAAGCCCTCCGATAGCCGGACTTTGAAGTAGTCGGCACTCTGAACTCAGATTTCTTTTCACTCAAGCTTTTCTTCGCTTGCACACTCTTCATGTCCTTCTCCAAGGACCGGGCAGTATTGACCAAGGTTAAGAAACCTTGCGTCATCGGCCCCGACAGTAACAGTCTCAGCTCATCTCTCAAGCCTTCATAAAAACGATTAGTCTTGCGCTCCTCATCCATGATGGTGGAGCTAGCATAACGACTCAACCGCGTAAACTCGTGGAGATATTCATCCACGCTTCTCTCACCCTGCACCAACTTCAGGAACTCATTCTCCATTGAGATCCTCTGAGTAGAAGGGAGGTATCTTGCTAAGAACAATCCCGAGAACTCTTCCATCGGAACGTCTATCAGTTGTCTACCTCTCAGATGATGCAGCTCCAATCCTTCCCACCACATCCTCGCTTCCCCATCCAGCAGGAATGAAGCGATGGTGGTCATCTACCACTCCTCCGTCTCCGTTGCTGTCATGACTCTCTTCACCCTAGAGAGCCAGTCTTTAGCCTGAGATGGGGTTCCCAACCCCGAGAATAACGGAGGGTTAAAGCTCATTACATGCTTCAACTGCCTCTCAGTCGCCCTCCTTGGCACTATTGGTTCCACAACCCTTTGCTCCACCCTCCTCGGCTCCGCCTCTTGCAGAGGTACTTGCTCCATCACAGGAGCGGGCTGCTGCGCTTGCCTCCCAGGCTGCGCATTGATCACGGCCAATACCGCTTCAGCCACCAATCTTATATTTTCAACCGACAAAGGTGTTGCGGGAGCAACTTCCGGTGCACTACTGGCCTCAGAACCTCGGCGTTCTGACGGCCCAACACCACTTCTGGTCACCTATAGTGGTACAAAACACCGTTAAGCGACCAAATAAATTGCAAACAGCAATTATAGGAACATGCAGGTTCCTCAAACACGAGTATTTTCATTCCTAAGTGGACATTCATGGGTTCTTTTTACTGTTATAACGATGACGCACACAATGTGCTCACCACCCCTTAAAAAGAATTCGCCCACGAATTCCATTCAAGCCCGACCAAAACCAGTAGTCTGATACCAAATTGTAACACCCCCTATCTGTCGCATAGCATATAGCAGTAGGTCCGGCCGGGGCCCGACGCCATATACCACAGACAGACCGGGTGGTTACGTATGGAAACCATCCAACCAATCTCAACGTCCTACACAGAGCATTCTAGCGGAAGCAGTTTAAATAAGTTGTACTCAAGAACCCAGCAACAAGCATGAATGTCCACTACTACCAAAAGGAATGTTATTACAAAATACTCAAAAGACGGCCTTAAGGCCTTACAAAACGTTCCACTTGTTTAATACATGATTTACAAACCTCGGCACGCAGGCCGGTCATACATGAATAAAACAGAAAAACATTTCCATTTGAGCCTTCGAGGGCCAGCTTCGCAAAAAGGGCTTTAGCCCGCTATTGACCGCTTGGTCCAGCTGCACCTGCAAGCAACAAACCACCGCACGGTGGAAAATAAGGCAACGGTCAGCAATGCTGACCAAATTATAACTATCCCGCCCCCAACTCGGGGCGGCGATGCTCCTTCCCTGCATTTCATTAGCACAAGCGAGCAATGCATACAACCATAGCCATTTCAACACAGACGTTGGCTCGTACGGCCACACGTCCCGTGCACTCAGGGCACATTCTCGGTGAACCGGTCGATGTTACGTCAATTAAAGCCATTAACATTCCGGACTCACCACCGCCACTTAGACGGCCATTCCTATGAGCAATTCGTCTTCATGGTATTGGTCACGTCAATTTAAGCCATTAACCACCGAAGACCCCCATCTATGCCAACGGCGAGTGCCATGTAACTTTAGGTCTCTCTAACCCGAACGACATAAAGCGGGTACGGCTCCATCTAACCCGTGCTCACATCGCAACGGCAATTTAAGCCATTTGCGCGGGTCAAACTTTCACCGAGTCCCATTCTACCGCAATACACATAACCCCGTTATGTTCAAGTTGGCTCTCAGGCCACCAAGTTGGCAAGACCTCGTGTCCGCCCAGTTTTCCGGGTGCACCTTTGGGTTAGTCCCCAAGGCTCCCTGCTGCAATCTACCGCGTAGAAAACCCGAAAAACACCCAATAGCACGGAGTCTTCTCCGGCCTTATGCAATGCAACATCACCGATCCGGACTAACATGTCCGGGTAGGCTTCACACAAAATGCCTACGTCCGTTCTCGCATACGGACTCTAAACAACGGGGACTTTACATATCTACCCGAAGGAACGCCACCGACTCTCCGCAAACTCGCGAGAGGGGGCTTCCTATGCTAAGAAAAGGAGCGATTCAAGCTCAAGATGAGGATTGTTACCCTTGCGTTCCTCTTTGGCGCCATCAAAAAGTAATCGGATAGAAATCACCGCACTTGCGTTGCCTCCGTGGATCCGGAGTCGGCTTGCGATTCGGAGCTCCGAAGCTCCTCCAATGGCGGATCTAGCTCCTCTTCCTCTTGCCTTAGCTCTTCTTTCTCCAAGGGTTTGGAGAGATGAAAAGGTAAGAAAAATGGATTTTTCTAAGTCAACTCCCGGGTATATCCTCCCAGGAACAACCCCCAGCCATTGGATCTTCAATCAAGGAAACGAACGGCTTTGATTCGGGGCTGAAATGCCCAATCTGGACCGAACACGGCCTGGCACACGCCCGTGTCCAGGGCCGTGTGCCGCATTCGCCGTCAAAATCGAATCTTCTGAACACGCACACGGGTATCGAACACGCCCGTGTTCGAGCTGACACGCCCGTGTTCCAGCTGACACAGCCGTGTAGCCGGCCGTGTACCCCATGATTTTTCCCCGTTTTCAACCCGAGCACTGCACGGGTTCGAGGACACGCCCGTGTCCTTGCCCGTGTCATATTGACACGCCTGGGCCCCCAGGCCGTGTACACGGGACATTTCGTCGAGGGAAGATCGACGACTCTATGACACGGCCTTGGACACGCCCGTGTCCTAGGCCGTGTGCCTTGACTCGACGATCGTCGAGTGAATCTCGACGATTTCACCTTGACGATCGTCGACACGGGTCGACACGCCCTGCGACACGCCCGTGTCGCAGGCCGTGTACCCATTCTCGACGAATCGTCGAGAATAACTCGACGATTTCACGGCTAAGTGTCGACACGGGTCGACACGCCCTGCGACACGCCCGTGTCGCAGGCCGTGTGCCCATTCTCGACGAATCGTCGAGAATAACTCGACGACTTCGCGGCTAAGTGTCGACACACGCTTGACACGCCCTGGGACACGCCCGTGTCCCAGGCCGTGTGCCTTCAGCTAGAAACCAAAACTGGCCCAAAACGTCCCCCTTTGCTCCTTTGAGTTTCGGGGCGTTACACTATGTATGTCTCGCATTGTAAAGAAGTGAATGAATAATAGACCTGCTTGTGCTTCCATTGTTTGTTGTGATTTACCTTTGTACCTCTAGTCCTTGGTTTCCGCTAGTTCATCGTACGAACTGGGTAGTTCCGAAGATATTAATTTGGCGTTTGGACTATCTTGCTGACCACGTTTACGGACTCTACACAACGGGGACTATTCATGTCTAGCCGAAGGAACGCCTCAAACTCATCGCAAACTCGCGAGAGCGGGCTTCCTATGCAAAATAAGGAGAGCTTCACATGCTCAAGTAGAGAATCGTTACTCTAACATTCTTCCTTGGCGCCATGGAAATGTACGTGAATGAAAAGCACCGCAATCTCCTTGCCTTCGTAAATCCGAAGTCGGCTCGCGATTTGGAGCTCTAAAACTCCTCCAAAGACTGGATCTAGGTTTCTTCTTCCTCCTTTGCTCTCCCCTCTCTCTAGGATTTAGACAGAGAATCAACAGAAAATAATAAGGGTTTTGAAACCCTTCTTTTGGTATAACTCTTTCGGGAATAAGCATAGCCGTCGAATATCACTAAAAGGGATGCACGGGCACGATCCAGGTCTGACCTGTACAAATAGGGTTAAACACTGCATGGCTCACCAATCAGGAGCAAGACACGTCCGCGGCCAATTAAATTGTGTCAGGACATCTAGTCAACTCCCGCCAAAACCCCAACGTCAACACTCCGCATCGACCGAGTCAGACACGCCAGAATCAGCCCCGCGCTTGACAATCGTCGAACCAAGATGGTCGACCGTTGACAGATCGTCGAACGGAGATCTATAGCCCGATCGTCGAACGCAACACTCTGGCCAAATCATCGAACGCGCGGCCCGATCGTCGAACCCACGGCCCGATCGTCGAACCCAGAAAACTGTCTGTTCGACGAACACGCGGCCCGATCGTCGAACCCAGATAGTTGGCCCGATCGTCAAACACAGATAGTTCGCCCGATCATCGAACACAGATAGTTGGCCCGATCGTCGAACACAACATTTTGACCAGATCGTCGAGCGCTGATCGACGATTGTCGAACCTAGATTTCTGCCTGATCATTTGTTTTTTGCCAGATCTTTGAACTACCCCGACACGCCCTGGGACACGCCCGTGTCCCAGGCCGTGTACCCCTGCCAAATTCCAAATTTGGTACAGATTCATCACCCGTCGCTCTTTTGAGTTTCGGGGCGTTACAACTCTCCTCCTCTTAAAAGAATTTCGTCCACGAAATTACATAAAGGAAAGATAAGTGCAAAATCAAAATTTGTACCTGAGCGGAACAACTCCGGATACTCGTCAAGCATAGTCTGCTCTCGCTCCCAAGAGAGCTCCTCTCAACCGCAATTATCCCATCGGACCTTGACCATCCTGATCTCTTTATTGCATAGCCGCTTGACTTCCGAGTCTTCAATCCGCACGGGCTTGACCTTTGTCATCAACCCACTATCAATCGGCACTTGATCGACCGTGATCACTTGCGAAGGCTCTTGCATCGCCTTCTGTAGCACCGATATATGGAATACATCATGTAGACCACTAAGATCCACAGATAGCTTCAACCGATAGGCTGCTTCACAACCCGCTCCAGAACCTCAAACGGCCCAAGGTACCTCGGGCTCAGCTTTTTCAATCGCCGCACCCGCGAGACACCCTTGAACGGCTTGATCTTTAAGTACACCCAGTCGCCCACAGCGAACTCCACGTTCCTGTGCTTGGCATTATAGTACTTTGCTTGCCAGTCCTGAGCGATAAGCAACCTCTCCCGAATGGTTCGCACCAACGAAGTAGCATCCTCCACCTTTTGACGCTTGTATAACTTTGACTCACTCGTTTCCAACCAGGATAACGACGTGCGACATCTTCTACCATAAAGGGCCTCGAAGGATGTCATTTGAATACTCGCCTGGTAGCTATTGTTGTACGCAAATTCCACCAAATAAAGATGGTCTTCCCATTGCTTTCCAAAGTCCAAGACACACATGCGGAGCATGTCTTCCATAGTCCTATTGACCCTCTCGGTCTGCCCATCCATTTGCGGATGGAAGGCTGTGCTAAAACTCAGCTTTGTTCCCAACATTTGTTGCACAAGCCTCCAATCATTGCATGTGAACCGCCCATCTCGCTCACTCACCATGCTGCGGGGCACACCATGAAGCCACACAATGTTATCCACATATAACTTTGCCAAATTTTCCACCGGATCATCCTTCCTATGCGGAATGAAATGCGACACCTTCGTTAGCCGATCTACGACCACCCAGATGGAGTCGTTCCCCTTTTGTGACCTTGGCAAACCGTGCACAAAGTCCATAGAGATGTCGTCGAATTTCCACTCCAGAATAGGCAAGGACTTCAGAAATCCTCCCGACTTTAGGCACTCCGCCTTCACCAAGGCGCAAGTTTGGCACTTCGCCACATAGAGCGCCACATCCTTCTTCAAACCTGGCCACCAAAATAGTTTCTTAACGTCACGGTACATCTTTGTGCTCCCCGGGTGAATCGAGTACTTGGTATGGTGCGCCTCGTACAACAAATCCACCCGCAAACTGCCCACGCTTGGGACGTAAAGACGACCGTCTTTCCAAAGCAATCCGTCCTCCACAATGAATTGGGAATTTGACCCATCTAGAGCCTCTACCATGAACTGCTTCATGTGGTCATCCAAATCCAATGCCTGTCGAATCCGATCAGCCAAGTCATATTGAACTTCAGTCCAATTCAAGAGTGCTTCAGCACTTGACTGCTTATCTACACAAACAATCTCCAACGCTTCCAATTCCCGAACCAACCGCTCATCATGGATCGATAGCCAATTGGCTTGAGCTGGGGCTTGGCGACTCAATGCGTCCGCAACCGCATTACCTTTACCAGGCACGTAGTGGATCTTGAATGTATAGTCCCCAGGAACTCCATCCATCTATGCTGTCGCATATTCAGATCTTTCTGATCAATCAAATACTTCAGGCTCTTGTGATCGGTGTAGATATCAATCTTCACACCGTACAAATAATGCCTCCACAGCTTCAAGGCAAAAATCACGGCCGCTAACTCCAAGTCATGGACCGGATAATTCCTCTCGTGCACTTTCAGCTGTCTCGAGCCATAAGCTATCACACTTCCATGTTACAGTAGCACGCAACCCAAACCGCTACCTGAAGCATCACTATAAATCTCATAACCTTCGGTCCCACTCGGCGAACTCAGCACAGGTGCCGTGGTCAACCGACATTTCAACTCCTCAAAAGCTCGCGCGCACTCCGGCGTCCAAATGAACTTCTGCTCCTTCCTCGTCAAAGTAGTGAGAGGTAACGCTATCCGCGAGAAGTTCTCTACGAAGCGCCTATAATAGCCGGCAAGCCCCAGAAAGCTCCGGACTTCTGCTACCGTAGAAAGCTCAGGCCACTCCTGTATCACAACAATCTTCGCCGGATCCACTACAATACCTTCCCTACTCACTCTATGATCGAGGAACGCCACTGAGGACAACCAAAACTCGCACTTCGAGAACTTGGCGTACAATTGATTCCTCCTTAGCGTCTCCAAAACCAAATGAAGATGTCTGAAGTGATCTTCCTCACTCTGCGAGTACACCAAAATATCGTCAATGAAGACGATCACAAAATGGTCCAAGTACTCCCTGAAAGTCCTGTTCATCAAATCCATGAACACTGACGGTGCATTAGTCAGCCCAAACGGCATGATCATAAACTCGTAATGCCCGTATCTCGTACTGAACTCTGTCTTCGAGATATCACTCTCCCTTATTCGTAGCTGGTAGTACCCGGACTTGAGGTCCAACTTTGATTACACCGTAGACCCGACTAACTAATCGAATAGATCATCAATCCGGGGGATCTGGTACTTGTTCTTTTCAGTCAACTTGTTGAGCTTCCGATAATCAATACATAGCCTCAAGCTCCCGTCCTTCTTCTTAACAAAGAGGACCGGCGTGCTCCAAGGCGAAGAACTTGGACGCACATACCCTTGCTCCAATAACTCTTGTAGTTGAACCTTCAGCTCCGCCATTTCCTTAGGCGCTAGCCGATATGGAGAGCGTGACACAGGCTTTGCACCTGGTACGAGCTCTATCGTAAAATCTATCTCCCGCTGCGGCGGGGCTCCAGGAAGATCGCTAGGGAACACATCAGGGTACTCCGATACCACTGAAATACTGTCCAACGCGGGCTTAGGCGTTGCAACCTCCACTAGTGTAGAGAACAGTTCTGCACCGACACGAACCGCCTTCACCACCTGAAGAGCAGACATCAACGTCTTGCTCGACCCCTTCAAGCCTGTGAAAGTCGTCTCACATCCTGTTCCCAGCTTGACTTCCTTGCTACAGCAATCAATATAGGCTCGCTGCTCCGAGAGCCAGTCCATGCCAAATATAACGTCAAATTCCACTAGCGGCAGTAACGACGCTTGCAGATCGATCTCTTGATTCCCAATTCGAATCTTCACGCCACAGATTCTATCCGCGTGCATCGAACACCCATTGGGCAACAACACATCCAACTTGTACTTCGCCATCGAAGAAGGTACTCCGATGCGCGATATGAATCCTTCGGACAAGAAGGAGTGTGAAGCTCCCGTATCGAAGAGTGCTCTTGCCGGATTTTCACAAATCAAAACAAAGCCTAAACAAGCAGTGGTAAGGTAGCATGTGCATAGAAAATATTTAAAGAAATTAACTTGTTATAAATTTAAATTTTACCTGTCAACACATCCGCCTGTTTGATGGCCTCCTGTTGGCCGAGATTATAAACCCTCGGTTGGGCCGGAGCATAATGGGACGCGGTTGACTCCACTGCATTGCCCTTCTCTTCATAAGTTGCTCTCGGCTTCCTTTCGGACTTGGGACGTCCGCTCCAACAGTCACGGTCAAAGTACCCCGGCTTCCCATAAGTAAAACATGCACCCGGGGTCCGACCCGTAGTCGACCCAGAAGCACCAGAAGAAGGAGCTGGACCCGAAGTCCTAGACTTCTTAAAGAACCTTTGATAGCCGGACTTTGAAGTAGTCGGCACTTTGAACCCCGACTTCTTATCACCAACGCTTTTCTTTGCTTGTACATTCTTCATGTCCTTCTCCAAGGACCGGGCCGTATTGACCAAGGTCAAGAAACCCTGCGTCATCGGCCCCGAGAGTAGTAGCCTCAAATCATCTCTCAACCCTTCGTAGAATCGATTCGTCTTGCGCTCCTCATCCGCGATGGTGGAGCTAGCATACCGACTCAATCGAGTAAACTCGTGGAGATATTCATCCATGCTACTCTCTCCTTGAACCAACTTCAGGAACTCGTTCTCCAACGTTATTCTCTGCGTCAAAGGGAGGTACCTAGCCAAGAATAGTCTCGAGAACTCCTCCATCGAGACGTCTGTCAGTTGCCTACCTCTCAATAGATGCAGCTCCAATCCTTCCCACCACAATCTCGCTTCACCGTCCAGAAGGAATGTAGCAATGGTGGTCATTTGTCACTCCTCTGTCTCTGTTGCTGTCAAGACTCTCTTCACCCTGGAGAGCCAGTCTTCAGCTTGAGATGGGGTTCCTAACCCCGAGAATACCGGAGGATTAAAGCTCATGACATGTTTGAGTTATCTCTCGGTTGCCCTCCTTGGCACCAACGGCTCCACTACTACCTACTCCACTCTCCTTGGCTCAACCTCTAGAAGAGGTACCTGCTCCATCATAGGAGCGGGCTGCTGCATTTGCCTTGCAGGCTGCGCATTAATCATGGCCAACACTGCTTCGGCAACCAATCGTATGGTCTCAGTCGACGGAGGTGTTGCAGGATCATCATTTGGTGCACTGCTAGCCTCAGAAACTCGATGTTCCGACGGCCCAGCACCGCTTCTGGTCACCTATAGTGGTATAAAACACCGTTAAGTGACCAAATAAAATTGCAAACAGCAATTATAGTAATACGCAGGTTCCCCAAACACGTGTATTTTCATTCCTAAGTGGACCTTCATGGGTTCTTTTGTTGTTATAACGATGACGCACATACATGTGCTCACCACCCCTTAAAAAGAATTCGCCCACGAATTCATTCTAAGCCTGACCGAAACCAGTAGTCTGATACCAAATTGTAACACCCTCTATCTGTCGCATAGCATATAGCAGTAGGTCCGGCCGGGGCCCGACGCCATATACCACAAACAGACCGGGTGATTACTCAATGGAAACCATCCAACCAATCCAACATCCTACACAGAGCATTCTAGCGGAAACAGTTTTATAAGTTACAATTAAAAGAACCCAGCAATAAGCATGAATGTCCACTAACAAGCCAAATAGGAATGAAGTACATACACAAGTACTGGCCTTAAGGCCTTACAAATGGTTTACTCCTATTACATTTTTTCCATACCACGGCACGCAGGCCGGTCATACATGAACAAAAGCAAGTAAACACTCCAATTAGGCCTTCGAGGGCCGGATTTGCAATATGGGCTTTAGCCCGCTATTGACCGCTTGGTCCAGCCATACCTGCAAGAAACAAACCACCGCACGGTGGCAAACAAAGGCAACGGTCAGCAATGCTGACCAAATTATGACGATCCCGCCCCCAATTCGGGGCAGCGATGCTCCTTACCTGCATTTTATTAGCACAACCAAGCAGTAAATAAATGCATTGCATCACAGGCGTTGGCACGCACAACCACACGCCCCGTGCTCTCAGGGCACATTCTCGGTGATCACAGTCTAAGTCTGCTGACTCACCACCGTCCCTGGGACGGCAATCTCTCGTGAGCATTTGGTCTTTCTGGCCACTTCCTAAGACCCTCCATCTATGCCAACGGTAAGTGTCAAGTAACTTTAGGTCTCTTTAACTGAATGACATAGAGCGGGTACGGTTCTGCCTGACCCGTTGCTCACACCGCAACATTAATTTAAAATATATGCGCGGGTCAAACTTTCCCGAGTCCCAAATCGTTTACACACAACACATAACCCAGTTATGGTCAAATTGGCTCCCAGGCCACCAAGTTGGCAAGATCTCGCATCTGCCCAATTTTTCGGGTACACCTTAGGGTTAATCCCCAAGGTCCCCCTGTTGCAATCTACCATGTAGACAACCCGAAAAACAAACATTCGCATGGAGTCTTCTCCGGCATTTATGTAATGCAACATCACCGATCCAGACCAACATGTCCGGATAGTCTTCACACATCATGCCTATGTCCATTCTCGTTTACGGACTCTACACAACGGGGACTATTCATGTCTACCCAAAGAAATGCCTCAAACTCACCGCAAACTTGCGAGAGCAGACTTCCTATGCAAAAGAAGGAGAGCTTCACATGCTCAAGTAGAGAATCATTACCCTAGCGTTCTTCCTTGGCGCCATGGAAAAGTACGCAGATGAAAAGCACCGCAATCTCCTTGCCTTCGTAGATTTGAAGTCGGCTCGCGATTTGGAGCTCTAAAACTCCTCCAAAGACTGGATCTAGGTTTCTTCTTCCTCCTTTGCTCTCCCCTCTCGCTAGGATTAAGACAGAGAACCAACAGAAAATAATAAGGGTTTTGAAACCCTTCTCTCGGTATAACTCTTTCGGAAATAAGCACAGCCATCGGATCCCACTAAAAGGGATGCACGGGCACGATCCAGGTCTGACCTGGACAAATAGGGTTAAACACTGCATGGCTCACCAATCCGGAGCAAGACACGTCCGCGGCCAATTAAATTGTGTCAGGACATCTAGTCAACTCCCGCCAAAACCCCAGCGTCAACACTCCGCGTCGACCGAGTCAGACATGCCAGAATCAACCCCGCGCTCGACGATCGTCGAACCAAGATCGTCGACCGCTGACAATCGTCGAACGGAGATCTACAGCCCGATCGTCGAACGCAACACACTGGCCAAATCATCGAACGCGCGGCCCGATCGTCGAACCCAGAAAATTGCCTGCTCGACGAACACGCGGCCCGATCGTCGAACCCAGATAGTTGGCCCGATCGTCTAACACAGATAGTTGGCCCGATCGTCAAACGCAGATAGTTGGCCCGATCGTCGAACACAGCATTTTGACCAGATCATCGAGCGCTAATTGACGATTGTCGAACCCAGATTTCTGCCTGATCATTGTTTTTGCCAGATCTTTGAACTACCCCGACACGCCCTAGGACACGCCTGTGTCCCAGGTCGTGTACCCCTGCCAAATTCCAAATTTGGTACAGATTCGTCACCCGTCACTCTTTTGAGTTTCGGGGCGTTACAGGTGCCATGGAGGGTGATGCTAAGGCAAGGTTGTCCATCTTTTGTTGAAGCTTCTCCACTTGAATGGCTAAGGCGGTGATAACATCCACTTCATAAATTCTTGCGGGTTGCTAGGCTTTTGTCTTACGGTAGTCCATTGATAGTTGTTCATCGCCATGTCTTCTATCAACTGCTGAGCTGCTTTAGGTGTCTTGTTATTCAAGGTGCCTCCACTAGCTGAATCAATCATCTGTGTAGTGGCCGGATTTAGATCATTGTAGAAGGTCTGAATCTGAAGCCATGAAGGTAGAGCATGGTGGTGACATCTCCTCAAAAGGTCCTTGAATCGTTCCCATGTGTCGTACAATGATTCAGATTCCAATTGCATGAACGTAGAGATGTCATTCCTTAGCTTTGCAATCTTTACCGGTGGGAAATACTTCATCAAAAACTTCTCAACCATCATATCCCAAGTAGTAATCGACCCTCTAGGTAATGAGTTCAACCACTGCTTCGCCTTATGCCTTAACGAGAATGGAAACAATCGCAATCGAATGGCATCATTGGAAACACCATTGATCTTGAATGTGTCACATATCTCCAGGAATCCGGCCAAGTGGGTGTTAGGATCTTCATCTTACAGGTCATCATACTGGACATACTTTTGAACCATCTGTATGACACTAGGCTTCAATTCGAAGTTATTGGTGACTATTGGCGGTCTAAAGATGCTTGACCCAGTTCCTTGGAGGTAAGGTCTAGCAAAGTCAGACATAGTTTGCTCATTATGGTTGGCCATGGTATCCAAATTTTCCGGATGATTCTCTCCTTGGTTAACTGTTTTTTCTTCTACTAGTTCGTTTAAAATATCTGTGGTATTAACTCCCATGTCCCTTTGGTTGGTGTTATGGATAATTCGCTCTGGGTCCGGATGAAATGGTGCTAGCCCAGAATTTCTGCCCCTGGTCATAGACTAACAGACTACAAAATAGAGATTAAGTGATATAATTATTCCATAACTAATTTATAATTATATATTAATAAACAAAAATTGGTAGATTAACAAAGTTTAGGCTTTCAAAATAATGAAATCGAGTCCCCGGCAACGGCGCCAAAAACTTGATGATTTCCTTTGCTAACAAGTAATAACTCGATGCAGATTCATTCTACACTCTAGTATAAACTATGTAGATGGGCATAAGCTAGATTGAATTAACTTTCAGGCAAGTGCACCTATCAATCATAGTATAGAAGAAATCTACATCTCGTGTCGTATTCCACAGGGCCATGTCAAATACTCGTACTCACCCAAACTCTATTATCGTTCCAACAATTAAAATTGATTTTTAATCTAAAATTAACCTAACTATGACTATTTGGATAATTAAACATTGGGGAATTCAGGATGATAAAAAGCCGAAAGTTATGAGCAATTACATGAAATACTCATTCATTAACTCAATTTTGTGTAATCATAAAATAATAAGACTACCAAATTTGTTGTAATGTAAAGGGTAAACATCTATCGAATTCTCTCTCGAGCAATTCAAGATCTAGACCTAAGTTTGTAAACTTTCTCTCGAATAATTTACAATACTCAAGTCTGCATTAATGGAAACACCCTATCTACTACATACATTCATGAAATCTTATCTCTAAAATACTATGAATCCATTTATTCGTATTCCAAGTATCTAAACAACATATCTCTCGATCATGAAATTTGAATTACAAAAAGATTTAACACCAAAATATGAATATGTAACTATCATTACAAACTTCCAATTTCTCAATCTAAAGATTTGCAATTCATGCAAAACAAATAAGCAATTCATAATTAGGAGAAATATCTTTGGTTGCAAGCCTACATATGAACAAATTACCACAAATTCGATGAAAACAAGGTGATACATGATTAACAAATTGTTCCAAATTAAAGTTCATGCAAACTAAAAGATAACTAAAGTTGATTCACCAAGAGATAGGGAAGATCAAAAGGGATTAATGAAATATTAAATGCATAAAATAATACCCTTCAAATCCTCCTTCTCTTGGATGCTCCACTTCGTGCTCCAGAAGTTCTCCCCAACGAAAACTGATCCAAAAGTCCCCTCTCATTTTTCTACAGGAATTTTATAGTCTCTTAGCAAACAAAGTCGAACATGGGTACCAACACGGTCGTGTGTCAAGCCGTGTTGACGGTTCTAGAACAGTTCCCCATGAACAGGCGTGTCTGGTAGTGGGCCGTGTCAGATGACACGGGTACTGACACGGCCGTGTTGTTCTTCATGTTCTCCAGACACGGTTTGGTCGGCAGTCGTGTTCAAATTGGACATGGGTAGGCACACAGGCGTGTGCCTACCCGTGTGAGTCTCTGTCTCCTGCGTCCAATTTCTTCAGTTTCAGGGCACATAGGACACGGGTATTGACATGGCCATGTGTCTACCCGTGTGCGCCAACTTTTGTCATGTTCCTCAGCCATGTTGACTCCGTGAACTCCTCTGTTTGCTCCAAGACTTTTAGTTCTATTGGTTGGCATTACCTGCATTAGAAAAATGAAAGGATAAATATATAGCTTAATACAAGGAGTAACCAAAAATCCTAACTGTGCTCTTCAATTCATGATAAGATAATTTCTCAACTAATCTTGCAAAATTACTACACAAGAGGTAGAAAATAGTGGACATGATTACAATTATGATAGTAAAAAGTCAATCATAATCGCACTCATCACCTCTCGAGAACTAGATTCAAATTTGTTGAGAATCATTTCCTTTATTCGAAATCCAGACTAGAATTACTCGAGTATAACTAATGGTTCTACTCGAGTACTATAATTCTACTCGAGTAAAACACTTAGAAATTATTTGTTTATGAAGATTTTCCTTTCTTCAATGGAATCAGCAACATGTGTTTCTCCAACAAACCAAGTGCTTGAAAAATGAAGTGTATCCCAATAGAGAGGCTAAACATGAGTCAACATCATGGATCACACAATGAGCTATTACATTGTATTGTCCTGTGTTTGGTGACCCATTGTAGACTGACATTGGCCTACACTTGGCAATTAAGTCCTGCAAACACATAACTCAAACAATACATCAAATACAACTTAATTCATCTTAGTTCAAGGGTGTCTTCATACAAATCTGGGTTACTGTGGATACAATACCCAACAACGCCCCTATGTCACGCCGTGTAGGCAGAACATCTAAGCTGCGACGCAGTGGTGGAGCGGGAAAAAAATCATGCTGCGACGATTCCTCGGAACTTGGGGACACGCCTCAGGAACACGCCCGTATCGGTGGTACACGGGCGTGACCGAGGGCATGTAAACTGAGTTTTCCTGGAATCCTGTTTCGGAATGATAGCTTCATTCCTCTAAGTTAATTACATGCCCTAGGTACACACCCGGGTTGGGCGTGACCTTGGGCGTGTAACTGCAAAAATTGGATGAAAGCCGTGAAAACCTGTAAAAAGAAGAAAACACATTAGTAACAATAATATATACAAAATGCGGTCAATATATGCACTTACAAGACATGATTTGTGCTATAGAAACCTGAAAATACCCTAATATTTTTGACTACAAAAAGTACTATCAAATTCCCCCAGGCTTAAGCTTTGCTGTCCCAAGCAAAGATATAAAAACTAGATAATCATAAAAAGTGACTAATCGAAAATGTTTTAATCATGCTTACACAAGTACTATGCGAAATTCCAAGTAGGAAGAATGTGAAACGTAAACCTAAAGCAGTTACATAGACATGGTTTAACAATTAATAAACTTTACAAACAAAAATATATCATCCAAAATTTTAAGAAAATTCTTTAATTAAATTTAAGTAAAGCAACAAAATGAAAAAGTGCATTGAGTTGTTACTAGATCGAAGAGACATATTATAACTATATCAATCAAATAACAAAAATCTAAATTCAAATCCAAAACTTTACTAATCTACTTTTCTTCTTTACTTAGCTAATAAATAAAATTCAAAAGCAAGAATCAAAAGAGCTTATTAGGACCGAAACGTTTGGTTTAGGATTATGATTAGGAGTGGAATTCAAAGATAAATGAGGAGGCTTTAAAATCACACTAAACCAAAATAAAGAGTTTCAAAAAAAATTATCATAAATTAAATATTTTTCTTCCTTTATCTTTTCCATTTTTTCTTCCCCCTTTTTTCAAAACAAAGGCCATAAATAATTTTGCTTTTAATTTTTAAATTGGCCAAACAAAAGTAAACACTTCTTTTGAGCATACTTTTTCAAGAAGTTCTCCGAATAAATCACAACACAACCCTATCAAAATCATGAAAATTTTTTAATGAAACTAAGAAGATTAGTGTGATTAGATAGGTTGGAAAAATTTAGCTTTGGTGAAAATGAAATAATAAGTGGAGCTATCAATTGAAATCGGAAAAGGCTCAAAAGCGGCGAACTAGGGGTAGAAAAATTTTTAGGTTGGCAAGAAGGATCAAACGAAAATAAAAATGGTCTAAATCATTTTCATGCTTCTAAATTTATTTAAAGCATTAGCTTTGAAAAATTTCATAAAAGCAAGTCCTAGATAATAAATAAAGACTAATGAAATTATCTTGAAAATATAAATAATAAGCGACTTGGATCGTTCACATCTACTACGTTAATCAAAAGTTGACATTACAAAAATTATCCAAAAATAAAAAGAAAAATAGTGGATGAAAGATTTTCGAGAAAGTAAAGAAAATAAAGAACGAAAATCATAATAAAAATGCGAGTTTTAGAAAAATATTTCACGTTAACATGCAACCATGAATTAGAAACACATCATGGCCAACATTTTACTTGTGAAACATAATTATAAAGACTGATTAGAAAGATCATAATTAGCTAAGTTGTTATATGAAATATTGAGAAAAACAAAGCAAAATGCAAGGGGTACTATTGAAATACCAAATTTCGATTAAATTATCAAAGTATTGAAAATATATATATATTCAAATATTTTCTATTATTTTTGGATTTTTAAGATATTCTCCTTTTTTTGTATTTTTAAGATATTCATAAAATAAAATTTCGATTTTGATTTTTTTTAAAGGAAATAAAATAAAGAAAAGAGAAGGAGGAAATCCGCCCCCGAGCTTAAAATGGACATTGTCCTTAATGGAGAAAGGAGGGGAAGGAGAGAGAGAAATTAAAACAGAAATGAAAGTACAAAATTGAAAAACAGGTACTTCCCCGGATTTATGTGCTGCGAATGTTGATTGATGCCGCTCCTCCATGCTTGCACTTTGGAATATCTTGAAATGTCTTCTTTGGACTTCATGATGGATTCAGCAGCATTAGAGTAGGCGATCGCAGAAGCTTCAGCTTGGCGGAGCCGTCCGGGGGAAAAAAGTGTAAAATAAAGAAAATAGAAAAATAGTTTGGGTTGCCTCCCAAGAGCACCCTTTGTTTAAAACGTCGTTTGAGGTCAATGCATCAAAATAATATTGTTCAAAAGATTATTGTCCAAAATAACATTGTCCAAAATAATATTTAAAGTTTTTAACAAAAATAAAACAAAGTCTGAAGTTAGTTAAAGTTCATGCAGAAGAAACTTAACATTGTTCGGACTGACATCATCATCACCAGAAAAATAGAGTTTAAGACGCTGCCCATTCACATTGAAAACACCTTTATCAAGGTGTGAAATTAAAATCGTACCATATGGAAAAACTTCTTTAACAGTAAACGGCACAGACAATCGTGATTTTAACTTGCCTGGAAATAAACGTAATCGTGAATTATATTAAAGAACATGGTCGCCCGGCTTGAAGGTTTTTGGGTGCCTTATGTGCTTGTCGGAAGACGCTTTGCTCGCTCTTTATAAAATTTGTTATTTTTGTATGCGTAAGAGGGCCACTCGTCGAGTTCGTTAATTTGAAATTTTCGAAGATTGCACACAGAGTGGGGATCGTAATTTAAAAATCGCAAGGCCCAAAAAGCGCGGTGTTCTAATTCTACGGGTAAATGGCACAATTTTCCATAAACCAACCGATATGGTGTACAACCGATAGCGGTTTTGTATGATGTTCGGTAGGCCCATAGAGCATCGTCTAACTTGGTTGACCAGTCTTTTCTACAGGTGGAAACAGTCTTTTCTAAAATTCTTTTGAGCTCTCTGTTTACTACTTCGACTTGTCCATTAGTTTGGGGGTGGTAGGCAGTTCAAAGCTTATGTGTAACGTCGTATTTAATAAGAATTTTTGAAAATTGTGCGTTACAAAAAAGTGAACCCCTATCGCTAATGATGGCTCGTGGCGTACCGAATCGAGAAAATAATTTTTTCAAAAATGTAATTACGACTCGGGCATCATTAGTAGGAAGAGTTTGGGCTTCAGCACATCGCGAAACATAATCTACAGCAACTAAAATGTATTTGTTCTCGAAGCTAGAAGGAAGTGGGCCAACAAAATTGATTCCATAGAGGTCGAAAACTTCGCACTCAAGGAAATAATTTTGCGGCATTTCATTTTTATTGGAAATATTTCCCGATCGTTGGCAACTATCATACCTACTCACAAAGGCTTGTACGTCTTTGAACAGGCTAGGCCAGTAAAAACCCGCGTAAAGCACTTTGTGGGTGGTGCGAGCAGCTTGATAGTGACCATCAGTCGGTCCTTCATGCAAATGTTTTAAAATATCTAATCCTTCTTCAAAAGAGATGCATCTCCTTATCACTTGGTCCGCACAGACTCAGAAAAGATGCGGGTCCTCCCAAAAATAGATCTTCAACTCAGAAAAGAATTTCTTCTTTTGCTGAGAGAAGAACTCTTTCGGGAGGACACGGGTCACTAAATAGTTGGCTATGTGTGCAAACCAAGGAGAAAGAGATGTACTAATTAAAAGCAGCTTCTCATCGGGGAAGAAATCATTAAAAGATTTTTCATCTAATTTTTTTATATAGGGATTATCTAATCGTGAGAGATGGTCGGCGGCCAAATTCTCGGCTCCTCGCTTATCGCGAATTTCTAAGTCAAACTCCTGGAGGAGTAAGACCCAACGAATCAGGCGCGGCTTGGCATCCGTCTTAGCAAGAAGATACTTCAGGGCCGAGTGGTCCGTAAAAACAATAATTTTGGAAAGTGTAATATAAGGACGGAATTTATCAAAAGCGAAAACAACAGCTAGGAGCTCCTTCTCGGTTGTGGTATAATTCTCTTATGCCGATGTAAGTGCTCTACTTGCATAATAGATGGGGTCGAAGTTTTAGATATTCATTATCCTAATACAGCTCCCACCGTGAAACTACTCGCATCGCACATAATTTCAAAGGGAAGGTCCCACACCAGAGCTATCATAATAGGGGCATTAATCAACTTTTCTTTTATTAACTCAAATGCAAATAGACAAAGGTCATCAAAAATAAACGGGGCGTCTTTTTTTTAGAAGATGACTAAGGGGTTTGGTGATTTTGGAGAAGTCTTTTATGAAGCGGCGGTAGAAGCCAGCGTGTCCTAGAAAACTTCTTATAGCTTTGACGTTCGTAGGTGGCGGCAGCTTCTCGATAACTTCTATCTTAGCTATGTCTACTTCAATTCCTGTCGCAGAAATCTTATGACCCAAAACTAACCCATTCTCTTACCATAAAATTGCATTTTTCCCAATTTAGGGCAAGGTTAGTTTCTTCGCATTTTTCTAAGACTTTTTCGAGGTTATCTAAGCAACTATCAAAGGCATCGCCTCACACGGAGAAATCATCCATAAACACCTCCATAATGCTTTCTAAGTACTTGTCGAAGATAGTGAGCATACATCGCTGGAATTTAGCTGGCGCATTGCATAGTCCAAACGACATTCTTCGGTAAGCAAAGGTGCCGAAGGGACAAGTAGACATAGTTTTCTCCTGGTCCTCGAGGGAGATGGTGATTTGAAAGTACCCCGAGAGACCATCGAGAAAACAAAAAAAAAGCTATGCTCGGATAATCGCTTTAAAATTTGATCGATGAATGGCAAGGGGAAGTGATCCTTGCGGGTGGCGTCATTTAACTTACGATAGTCAATACACATTCGCCACCGCGTCACTGTCTGTGTTGGGATTAAATCATTATTTTCATTACTAATTACCGTTATCCCTCCCTTTTTTGGCACTACCTGGACTGGGCTAACCCACTTACTATCAGATATAGGATAGATAATTCCTGTGTCTAACAGTTTCATAAGCTCGCCCTTTACGACTTCTTTTATATTTGGATTTATACGGCGCTGAGGTTGGATTGAGTTACGCGAATTATCTTCCATTAGAATTTTGTGGGTGCAGAAATATGGGCTTATGCCCTTGATATCAGATATCTGCCAGGCAATAGCTCGGCAATGTTTACGTAATACAAGCAGGAGCTTATCATTTTGTACTTTGGTCGGTAGGCCGAAACTATTACTTACCACTTAGAGTCCTTTTCTAAGAAGGCATACCTAAGATGTTTGGGTAGTTCCTTTAATTCTAGGGTAGGGGGTTCTTCATACGACGTTTTGGAAATTCTTTCTTTTTAAAAAACAATGTTTCGTAGACTTTTCTTTATACGAAAAATTGAAGGAGGTGGAGCTAGTGGCCTTGACGGCTTCTTGCAGAGATTCAATTGGAAGAGTAGAGGAAGAACAAAAAATAGAAAATTTATTTTCACTTTCAGAAAAGCAGTAGGAAGATTCTTCACCTAAGGTATCTAAGAAAAAATAGGAGTCGTCATTCTCTAGGGTATTCTTCATTGAGGGGGTTATAGAGAAGGTCACTTAATCGTCGCCTACTCGTAGGAAGAGCTTACCATTGCTTACGTCAATGATAGCTCGAGCGTCAATGATAGCTCGGGAGGTGGCAAGGAAGGGTCAGCCAAGGATCAAGGGAACCTCGACGTCTTGTTCGATATCCAATATGACGAAATCCACCAGAAAGATGAACTTGTCGACTTTGACTAGAACATCCTCCACGATTCCTAATGGGTATTTGACTGATCTATCAGCGAGCTGGATACTCATGTGTGTGGGGTTGAGGTTACTAATTCCTAACTTCTTGAATAACGAGAGGGGCATCGGGTTAATACTCGCACCTAATTCGGACTAATGCGTGTTTGATAAAAAGATCACCAAAGACACACGGTATAGAAAAACTACCTGGATCACTGATCTTATTTGGTAAACCGTTTGTTAAGAATGCAGAGCACTTGGCATGTAGTGTGACATGCGATAAGTTTTCTAACTTCTTTTTATTAGTCAGGAGGTCCTTAAGATACTTAGCGTACTTCGGCATTTGGGAGATTGCTTCATGGAAGGGTAGATTTATGTGGATTTGCTTAAATATTTCTAGGAAGCGGGAGTATTGATCATCCTGACTTTGCTTGTTAAGTTCGGAAGGGTATGGTGGAGTTGGATCATTTTTAAGGATGGATGGTGGAATGAGATCTTTTTCAATAGAGGGTGAAATGATAAAGTTTTTCTCGACGGAGGGTTGATTTTTAAAATGGGGGCTGAACTTGCCTCAGGCTCTTCGTTAACCATACCAGAAACTTGCTTCCCACTCCGAAAGTCATAGCTTTCGCTTGCTATCTCGGGTTGGGCTCGGTGTTGGCAGGAAAAGACCTGGCGGGTCGCTCAGAAATAATTTTTGTAAGTTGTCCTACTTGATTCTCTAAACTTTTAATGGTCCCGGCTAGGGTTCTTATACTAGTGTCATTAACATTCATATATTTTGAAAACATTTCCTCCAAACTTGGAGGTTTTGGAAAATTTTGAGGAGGTGGTGGTGGTGTAGAAAAATCATTTTGTGGTGGCGGGCGCATTGCATTCGAGGGATTACTCCATGAAAAGTTCGGGTGGTTCCGTAAAGCGGGATTATAACTATTCGAAAAAGTAAAACCCGACACAGGATAATTAGCAGCAGAATAATTATGAAAAGCATTTATATGCATATTATTAGCATAATCTAATTGTTCGGGAGTAGGAGTTGAAGAGTCCCATATCTGAGGGGCAGAGGCAGCAGTCATCTCTGTTATCTTTTTACTTAACATTTCCACTTGCAGAGCTAGCTGGGAGACATTATCTACTTCAAAGATACCTGTAGATTTGTTCGGGAGGGACCTAGGCACATTCCACTGATATGTGTTCATGGCCATGTCCTCAAAAAGCTCAAGAGCTGCTTTCGGGGTTTTGTGGTTTAAGGTACCACCGGAAGCTGCGTCTATCATTTGCTTTGTGCTTTGATTTAGCCCGTTATAAAATGTCTGCACCTGCAACCATACAGGCAGCGCGTGATGGGGGCATCATCTTAAGAGTTCTTTAAATTTTTCCCAGGTTTCATAAAAAGTTTCAGAATCTATTTGCCCAAAGGCAGAAATATCATTCCTAAGTTTTGCAGTTTTGGCTGGCGGAAAATACTTCGCCAGAAATTTTTCAGTTAGTTGATTCCAGGTGGTGATGCTGTTTTTTGGTAGAGTGTTCAGCCATTGCTTAGCCTTGTTCTTAGGGAGAAAGGGAAGAGTCTTAGCCTAATAGCATCATCTGTAACACCATTGATCTTGAAGGTGTCACAAATCTCAAGAAATCTAGCTATATGCGCGTTCAGATCTTCGTCTTGAAGTCCGTCATATTGCACATATTGTTGCACCATTTGAATTATGCTAGGCTTAAGTTCAAAATTATTGTTAGTTATAGCAGGACAAACTATGCTTGATTCTGTACCCTCTAGATTTGGTCGTGCATAATAGGACATAGGCCTATGCACGGCTTCCTCTATGACAGGTTCTTCCATTCTTAGGGTAGAAAATGACTCGGAATCCTCAACTGGTATTTGGAGAGTAGGGCCTTGAAATCGCGATCTTATCCGAAGAGTACGCTCAATTTCGTGGTCCAAGTCCAAAATATCTGACGGATTTTCGCTGGTCATGCACTAGAAGAAGAGAAGATGAAGAAAGAGGAAAATAAAATAGAAAAAAAGTTACTATATTTTTTGAAATAGATTTTTTATTATTATTATTTATTATTTAACTCCCGAACTTCCCAAGGGCTACCCGATGAAGAATTCGCAAGGTACTAGACAAGATAGTGGCATTTAAAGCCGCATTGCCCTTTTCGAGAGAGTTAGGTGGCGTAGAAAAATTGTGATATGGGTTTCTATTAAGTGTGTTAATATTTTTTGGATTTTTAATTTGAGAAAGAGGGTGAGAAGGAGAAATGATAAAAGTAATAGGTTCGTGTTTTTGAATTATCAACAAAAGTTGCTCCCCGGCAACGGCACCAAAAACTTGGTGTCAACTGATCGTTATGAAAATAAAAACCGAACTAGCAATCCAGATAAGGAAAGTATACATATCGAACTGTAGCTATGGTACACAAGTGTCGTATTTAAATCCGGGAACCGTTGAATAATCTTACTCACACGAAGACTATTATCTTATCGAAAGATTGTTTTAAGGTTTGTTAACTAAATTACAAGAAGAGATTACTTGCATAAAGAAAAACACTAGCGCTTAAACAAAGAGAGCACAACTGGTTATTAAAATGAGGGGTTAAACAATGATAAAGAAAAGCACTCAATCGAGAATCACCTCGGCTTAAGTTGATCAAAACATGTGATAATAAACTTTAACTTAATAAGTCAAAGGACCTTGACCGTGGAGGTTCCTAAAGCACGAACATGCTTCTCTCGAAGTCGTGCCCACCTGAGTTTAAAAAGGTCTGACCGAACTCTCGTCCGAATCAGAGGCCTAAAGCTCGCATTACGCTGTGAACCCCGCTATTGGATTTCACTCCTAATCCAGGAGATTTAATGTCTGCCTCTCTCGAGGGGTGCCTGCAACTCTCTTTACTCTTGAGTGTTCACTCCAAACTATGAGCCTCTCGGCTATCTAAGAGTGGAAACAATGATGGAAAACATACATTGATAATACATCTCCAAACATGATTAATCAAAAGCGAATCAAGGTATAAGCCTTACAAAGAAAAAGAAAACTAGAGCATCATAACTTAATCAACTCAAAACTCGGATCATCAAGATCGAGTACAAGGAGGATTTAGTTATTCATTATGTAGAAAATGAAAATCATATTAAGAATATGAAAACTAATGTCGAGCAGAAGAGAAAGATAAAAAAGAACTATTTTATCTCTTAATGAAAATGAGTCACAGCAAGGGCATACAGATACTATAACGAAAGCTTGCACAAAGATTACAAGTGCGATAAAAAGGGAGTATAAGAACACTACAAAGACTTGCATGAAAACAAAAAATACAAAGACTTGAAATGAGGAGGAGAGAGAAAAGATCTTAAGACATGAACAACTCCAAAATGCCAGCACCTCTCTTCCCCCAAAATCTGGCTGCTGAACCCTTGGAGATGGGCTCAATTTATAGAAGTTTTTCGGGTGGGGTCACGCCCCCCTTACACTCCCGGGTCGGGCATGTACCTGGGGCGTGACACATTCGGTGTGACTTTTTTTGCTGAAATTAAATGCTGGAGGTGACGGGCATCGTAGTTGAGTTACACGCCCCTGTGTCACGCCCGTGTAGGCAGGGCGTGTAAGCTGCGATGCGACGGTGGAGCGGGAAAAAATCATGTTGCGACGATTCCTCGGAACTTATGGACACGCCTTCGGGAATACGCCCGTGTCGGTGGTACACTGGCGGGACCGAGGGCGTGTAAACTGAGTTTTCCTGGAATTCAGTTTCAGACCGATAGCTTCATTCCTTTAGGTTACACGCCCTAAGTACACGCCCGGGTAGGGCATGACCTTGGGGCGTGTAACAGAAAAAATTGGCTGAAAGCCGTGAAAACCTGCAAAAAGAAGAAAATGCATTAGTGACAATAATATATACAAAAGGAGGTCAATATATGCACTTACAAGATATGATTTGTGCTTTAAAAACCTGAAAATGCCCTAATATTTTTTACTGCAAAACGTACTATCATAGACTCACCCTTCTCTTTTTTAAGGTCCATTACCCTAGAATTTGGAAGCTCTCACAATGAAGTTTGATTTAACCTGATCTTGGAATGTAATTTTCTCTGCTAAATTTTGATGTCGTTTGCACATAGTCTCATATAATTGCAGTATTTTTCTCTGGTTTAATATCATTACAGTATCTTTTATCTTCTCATTGTTATACTTATTGATAATATCTAATATTTCATGTGTAGTCTTGCTGGGATGGATAATGTAGAGTTACAAAAAAGTGTAGAAGAGATATAATTATAAATTTAGTAGTCGCGACAACTCTTGGTGATATTGTAGTAGTTATGGATTATATTCCTAGACACGTGGTTGATGTTATAGACAAAGTCGCTCTACGCATTTTTTATTAAAACATGTGTATGATGGAGTATAATTAAATTGCTTCAATCAGTTATGCATGGGTAAAGAACGCTTCAACAAGCTTTGTCTTATTTTGCATTCAAAAGGTTTAGTTTGTGATACTCAAATTGTTTTTACTAAAGAATTTGTTTCCTTGTTTTTATACATATTGGCGCATAATAAAAGGTTTCGCGATGTTGGTATTATGTATATGCATTCAATGGATACTATAAGCAGACACTTCACTATTGTATTGCGAGCCATCTTAAGACTAGAAAAGGATTATATAAAGTTGCATGAATCCAGACAAGAACACAAATCTATATGGTTTGAGGACTGCGTTGGTGCTTTAGATGGAACACATATTGAAATGACTGTTCCAATTAAGGATCAAGGCAGGTATCGTAATCGTAAACAGACAATCACAAAAAATGTACTAGGTGTATGCAATAGTTCCATGAACTTCCTATACGTATTGCCTGGCTGGGAAGGATCTTCATCTGATTTGAGAGTACTACGAGATGCATTGGAGGGACAAAATCATTTTGAAGTCCCAACGGGTAACATATTTGAATTTATTATTGCAAACATAATTATTATCTAAAATTTATATTAATTAATAATTTGCAATGTATAGGTAAGTATTACCTTGTCAATGCGGGCTACGCAAATGGTCCAGGGTTTTTTGACCCATATCGTTCGACGCGTTATCACCTTAAGGAGTGGTCAACACATGGTAATAACCCCACAAATTATAAATAATTGTTCAACTTAAGGCATGCTAGAAAAAATGTGATTGAAGGAACGTTTAGGTTGCTGAAGAAACGATGGGCTATGTTACAACAACCATCATTCTTCAACATCAAAGTGCAGGTATGAGTTGAGATATCTTATGACAACCATCATTTGGCTGGAAGACATTCTAATAATAACTTTGCATATAGGTGCAGATTATAAATGCTTGCTGCATATTACATAATTTCTTAGTAGAGAAGAGATTAGAGAATGATGCACAACTACTCGACGAGGTTGATTGTGAATTACTTGCACAAGAGTCGGGAGAAGAGTTCTATGATTATGTTGATGTTGTTCATCCAATCCAAGTGACACATGCGTGGAAAAACTTCAGAGACACTTTGGCTATAAATATGTTTAACGAATATCAGAATCATCTTCGATATTTATCTATTCAATGCTTGCTGAGCTATTTTTTTCATTTTGCATGGACAAACTATTTTGCTTTTAAAGTTTACCATTGATATATGCGAAGTTGCTAATAACACGAGGAATAAGATTTGGTTGCTGGGTGATCAGGATGTGTGCCTTAAATCTTCTATATATTCTTTGTTGCACGTTTTCATTAATAGATACTTTAAATTAAGGTGCATCTTTCCCCAGGAAGGGTAACCGCTATCTCTCCTTCAAATGGTTATCTTTATCATATAATTTGAAAGGGGTTGTACATCCACCTACTTCTTTAACTCTCTCCAATGTTCTATATGCAATTCTACAATGTTCTATATACAGCGCACTCCTATAAAAATCTCATATATCCAAAATTTTTCTTACTAAAATGCATTACTTTGTAACCACCTTGGACTTAGTTCTCAAAATATTTACTGTTGATGTGTTGTCATTGTTGTTTTGAAGGAAAACCTATCAGCTTTAGGATCATCTGGAATCTTAGCTAGCCATCAACTCCAAGCAAAGTTGTGAGAACACCAGTTAAAGGGTGAGTTTATAAAGACCATTTGTTATATGATGTATTTTTGTGAACTACATCGATGTCACAACCCGTATTTTCTCAACAATAAAATCGTATCAGAGCAAGAGAAAATATGTGACATGATGCCACATCGTGCAGGGGATAACTGCACACGTTTAGGCAAAACTCTAGACTTTAGATTTTTAAGGAATATTCATAGTTTAATATGAAAGAAAATCAGTTATATTTAATGGTCGTATCCCTCGACACAGTGGATCAGCTAGTCCACGATTAAAATATATATATTTATTCGCAGCGAAAACTACTTTAATTAAGTTATTTTGACATCCTAAATGAGCATAAGTGTCCCCGAGGGACGACTCATGGTATGCACGACTCTAAGGTTAGTATAGAATATATAAAAAGGATAGTCTTTACGCTTAAGGAAAAATAGTGTTTTAGTTTTATAAACATGATGTGCATGAGATACTTGTAGTAATAATTTAGGATTTAAAATACCTAACATGCAACCTAGCATAAATCCTTCCCAGAAGACAATTAAAACAACCAACAATAGACAAAAGTAGCAGTTTTAGTTCATACCCAGCATCATAAGAAAGCCACCAGTGGGCGTCAACAACCTGACACGAACCCACTGGTGAGTATGAATGTCTATACAGAAAGGAAAATAACTACCTCACAAGGATGAAGATCGGCAACCTCAGCTACCCAAGAGGCTATCAGCAAAACCCACCAAAAGATCTAGCCGCTCAACCGGCTACAACCTGGACCTGAGGCATTCAAGGAAAGAACACCTCAGCAAGAATATAGTCAAAAATAAATAGAGCATTAGCTTTAAGAACAGGTAAAGAAGGGTTTACCACCCGGCAACAATAAATGTTATCAAAAGAAGAAAAACAGGACAGTAAGAAAAGAACACTGTCTAAAGAACAGTAAAAGAAAACACACCAAGTGTGAGTACAATAGCAACATGTTCTGCAAAAGAAAAGAACCTACAGCAGCAACAGGGCATAAAACATGTACCAAAGAAAAAGCCATAAGCAAGGAAAGGAGCTAACAGTCCTAACTTTGTGGGTTAATGACAGGGATCAAAACATGGATCTGAGTACATAACCAAAACCAGATCCAAAAGGGCTAAGGGGTCAAACAGTGGCAGCCCTAGGGTCCAACACACCAGCCCAAGCCGGGGCAAATAAAGGTGGTGGCCACGGCTCCCCACATAAAACCACCCCTCCAGAGGCACCAAAACTCCACCACCTGCCACAACCCAAGAGTTGGCATGCCAAAGAACTAGCCGAACACAAAACACCCCTCCCCTATGGAGAAGATCCACTAACAATCCTAAGGAAGCACACCAACCCAAGGCAAAAGCGTCGAGTCCACTCGACGCGGCGTTGAGTGAGCTCCACACACTCAATGCCAAAATACTTAGCCGCAAAACCATCGCTGGATGACGGCGTTGAGTGAGCTCGACTCACTCAACGCTGTTAACGCCTTAAACTTAGCCGCAAAAACTAACTTCGGCGTTGAGTGAGTTCACCACACTCCATGACAAAAAGCCTAACAGCCAAGGCGTTGAGTGAGGTCCACTCACTCAACGCTTGGAAACAGAGAGTTGGAAATTTAACTCCAACTCTAAAACCTCTGCCTAAGCATAAACCTCTGCCTAAAAGCTAAAACCTCAACGCTTGGAAACAGAGAGTTGGAAATTTAATTCCAACTCTCTCTTCTACCCTTTCTACCCGGCCACAACAGCTATTTGACTTATACTACAGCTAAATACAGCCATACCCTACCTCCAGCTACCAACTGGACACCAAACCGAGAATAACGAAGGATATATTAGCCCAAATTCTTAGACAACCTGAACAGGACATGGCTGAAATGAAGAAGCACTGCTGCACTAGATCCTAGAGGCAAAAATATAGCTAATTACACAATTAACAAAGTAAAAAGGAGGTCAAAATCGGCAAGGGCAAGGAGCCACTTGCCTCACCGCCAAGATGCAGCAGCTGCAATAAGAAACCTGGCTTTGGAGGCAAGATCAGCCACCTACGAGTCAAAAACAGGGCTTAAGAGAAGAAGAAGAAGAGAAACCGAAAACCCTAACTCCTAGAAACAGCCCTAGAACATGCATAACTTACCTAGGAAGAAAGATCCAGACGAGAGCAAGCCAAATCTACAGACACATGAGGAAACCGAGATAAAATCCTCCCGAAAATGCCGGCCAAAGCTCCAGCGCCTCCGCCTCCCGCACAACCCGCTGGAAACTAGCAGCAGCTCGAGAAAAGGAGAAACTTGGAGAGAACAAACGGCCCTATTTATAGCAATACCCGAGTCTAAGGTCGACACAACAGTGTCGACACAATGTGTCGACACAATGTGTCGACACCAGATGCACAACGGTGTCGACACAATGTGTCGATACCAGACGCACAACGGTGTCGACACGATGTGTCGACACCAGACGGCACAGCGGTATCATCACAATGTGTCGACACCAGACGCACAACGGTGTCGACACAATGTGTCGACACCAGACGCACAACGGTGTCGACATAATGTGTCGACACCAGACGCACAATGGTGTCGACACAATGTGTCGACACCAGAAGGAACAGCGGTGTCGACACAATGTGTCGACACCAGACACACAACGGTGTCGACACAATGTGTCGACACTAGACGGCACAGCGGTGTCGACACAATGTGTCGACACCAGACAGCACGGCGGTGTCGACACAATGTGTCGACACCAGACAACACTACGGTGTCGACACAATGGTGTGTCGACACAACGGTGTCGATACCAGTCGACACAACGGTGTCGACACCAGTCGACACAACGGTGTCGACACACCGGCAGAGACGCAGCCCACTAGCTAATAAAATAATAATCATAAGCAACCAATAAGCTAGTTATCTAAACATATATATATATATACATGAAATGAAAACAACGAAACACTTAGCCTAAAAACTGGGCACCAGCCCTACCAAGCTCGGCCACTCAAGGCCATGCACAACAAAAGCTACTGCTACTTGCTAACAAGCAAACGTTGAAACGACGCGAAACGATCTCGGATTTCGACAAAACTCGCACCGTAGCTAAACACCAAAGCTAGGAAAACAACGGCGAAGTCGAAAACAACATTTGACGATCAAACACTCGGGCTAACACCTCCCAAGCCAAAGTACAAGCATTCACTAAGAGGCTCAGCCGAGTCACCAAAACAGACTCCGGCTAGCTGGGGAATCCTGCAAACAGGCTACAAATAGGCCACTCAAGGAACCTAAAGAGCTAAGATCACGCTCTAACAACGTCAAAAGGCCAGAAACGCGTCATTGTAACACCAAACAATGATCAAACAAAACACAGAAAAACCGGAGGCGTTACAATCGAAACTGTGTTACTAGAGAATGAACATTAAACATCAAACTTTGATTTAGGCTTTAGTGCAATTCAGGTTTCCAAAAATGTGGAAAATGCCACATCTAAGATTTAGACTTGTTTGATTTAGGTTGTAATGCATAACTCTGTAACTTTGATTTAGGCTTGTTTTCAAAGGAAAAAAAATCTTTTTGCATGATCATGAGGAAATTAAACAATTCAGCTTTCTTTTTTTGTATATGAACGATAACTGTTTTATGTTGACAATTCAGAAAATATAGTGCATATCATGGAAAATGCCACGTCTAAGATTGGAGGAAGGATGAAACGATCTTATATGCATTGGACAAATGAAATGGATATTGCTCTTTCAAATGCGTTGTTAGAGCAACATAATATGGGACATAAAATACTAAATGGTTGGAAAAGTATTGTTTTTACCACTGCAATGACTGCCTTGAAAGATAATTGTGGGGTTAATACTAGTAAGGAGAAGGTGATAGCTCATCTCAAAACATGGAACAAGTGCTACATAGAAGTTAGTGCAATGTTGAACGCGAGTGGCTTTGGGTGGGATTGGGAAAGAAACATAGTGAAAGTTGATGGCGAAGAAGTTTGGGCAAATTATGTGAAGGTATATGTTTTTGCTATTTATTTAATTTAACAACGCATTATGATACTATTGATAAATTTTTTTTAATAATGTAGGCTCACCCTGCTGTTAAGCATTACAAGGATAAGGTTAATGTGAATTGGTCTGATTTGGTTGTGCTGTGTGGACAAGATAAGGCTACTGGCAGTCATGCGGCGACTGCTATGATGACAATAAATGAGATTAATGCAGAGTTAGTTGCGGAACAGAGTAACAATACACGTGAACAAACTAGAGTGGATGGTGAAGGAAGCAACAAAAAGAGGAAGAACATAGCATTTGGGAGTGTCGAAGTAGTGGTGGCATCCATAGATAGGATGACAGCTGTAACGCCACTAATTTTTCGAACTATATTTTAATTCCTTTAGTAGCGCTTTTTTGACGTTAGGGCGTTACGTTGACGAGTAGTTGACGGGTATCGTTGCTAGAGCGTGACTTTTTCCCATTGGTATCCAAGGTTTTGACTTAGAATATTAGCATGACTAATTTCTAGTGTGTTTGAAAGTGTCTAGTTGTCTACCTAAATCACCTAGAGGGGGGTGAATAGGTGAGTTCTACGTCTTTTTGCAGAACAAAAATTGTACAAGAGATGCGCAGAAAATAAACAAGCAATCAACAGACGACGCCAAGGATTATAGTGGTTCCCCAATCTTGGGTACATCCACTCTCCACCTCACCGATCTAGCACCACGCTAGACTCGGCTACTTCAATATTATCTCAGATTGGAAAACAATCCTACAACTTGGAACAACGTTCCTACAACTCGGAGTAAAACCACTCCTACAACAACTCGGAGAACAAGTCCTACAAACTCGGAGAATAAATCCTACAAGAATAAAATGGATTTACAATGAAATACACAAACTTGTCTTCACAGGTCTGACTAATTCTTGGCCTCTTCCTTCTTGAAAAATTGTAAAGCTCTGTCAGAAAAGTCGAGGAAGAAATCGGAGAACACTTCGATCTGAGAATGTAGGATCACCACGATCAAGGAGAAGATTTGCAGATGTTGAAAAGCTTGATCGGTTGAATCCTTCTTGTCTAAATTTCTGGATCAAGAAGTTTGACGATGAAGAACAAGTCTAGTCGGCGGCGGCGCTTCCCGATTTAGAATCTTGAAAATGATTCAGAATTCTGTAAAATTCTTCTTAGGTTTGTGGATTCTGACATGACCTTTTATAGGTCTTACATAACAGTCTGATTTCATTAATTACAATTCACGTGGACCAATCAAGAGTTAATCACATTTGAAATAAAAACCTATCAGACACTTAGCAAAATTCAGATTCAGAACTCCGTTTCTCGAGAGAAATAAGAATTACTCGAGCACGAGTTCTGTTCTCAAGAAAGGATATAAGATTCTTCAGAAGAAACACTTAAGAAAAATATAGAAGATGAGTTCTGGTTTCTCGAGAATGGATAGACTTACTCGAGAAAAAAAATTTTGTTACTCGAGAAAAAAAATTTTGTTACTCGAGAACAAGAAAGCAGCTCGAGAAAATATTTCTGTTTCTCGAGTAAGAACATCTGGTTCCCGAGAACTAACCTTAGCATTCTCGAGAAATGTCTTTGGCTTTCTCGAGAAAGAGACTTAGAAAAATTCTGAGCTTAATTTTAAGGTTACTTGAGAAAGTTAAGACCTACTCGAGTACTTCATGGCTTTCTCTAGAACTACACTCAACTTTCTCGAGAAAAAGACTTCTGGTACTCGAGTACCTGACTAAGCTAACTCGAGTAAAATACTTAGAAAAATTTTGTTGACTGAAAAATGATTTTCTTCTAAGAAACCAGCAACCAGCCTTTCTCCCATAACTTTAGTACTTGAAAATGAAGTGTGTCCCAAAAGAGAGGTTACACATGAGTCAACACCATGGATCACACAATGAGGGATTACATTGTATGGTCCTGTGTTTGGTGACCCATTGTAAACTGAAATTGGTCTACACTTGGCAATTATAACCTGCAAGCACTCAACTTGAAAAAGGCATCAAATACAAACTTAATTCATCTTAGTTCAAGGGTGACTTTATACAAATCTAGGTTATTATGGATACAATACCCAACAATCTTCCCTTATTTGTAGAAGTCAGAATCCTCTACACTAAGGTGAATTACATCAAGATAAACAAATAAAAAAACAAATAAACAGAATAATTGGAAGAAATGCTATGAAATAGAAGATTTAGATCATCAAAATTTAAAGATTTATATATATAGACATTGTCCAGGAAAAAGTCCTATTCCACAAAATCTCATATAGTAAACTTCTGATCATCTTCAATTACTTCTTGCTCTGTTGTTGATGTTGCCTCTGATATTTCTCTTCTTGTCTCTGGAAGTACATGAACGGCTTTGGAAAGTACTTGGGTGGTCAGGGAGGAGCAGTAGGGTCTTCACGACTATATTGTTTATCATGAAGCCTTCTTAGAGTCATAGATTTTTCATACTTTACCCATTCAGAATGAGAGTAATAGGTATCCTTGTTCCCACTGAATTCCACCACTAGTCTTAAAGTATCCAGAATAATTAATTTAGATGTAGGGTTCCAGACTTCAGTATGTTCCCTTTCTACATGTTCTGACATAGGAGTGGACCTGCTTGCAGAAGCACCTTCACCATACTTTCTTCTCTTGGGTATTTATACTTCAGGAGGTATTTGTTGAGGCACATCAGCTTGTTCAGAATTCCAGACTTGTGAATACGTTTTAGGAGGTGGAGCTTCATAAAATTCAGGCCTTTGAGAGAATGTAGGCCTTTGAACATTGACATCCAGACTAGCAGGAGGGGCTGTAGTGGGATCAACTGAGAACTCAAGGAAGATCTGACTATGCATCCACACTGCAGTGTCATAATTATAAAGTTTTGTACACTTAATTTCATGTACCACTGATGTTTGAATCTCTTTAAGTTGATTGTCCCATAGATCTTTCATCTTTTTGACTTTATTATCTACATGTTCCTTTACTTCTCCTTCCCCTTTCTGACTTCTACAGAGAGGGTGTCTATGGCCTCTTCTTTGAACTTGTCAACTTCTTCACACGTCTTGAAGTTGTGCTCTTGAGCTTTCTTTTCCAACTGAATCTCGTTGTTTGTGAGAGTGACAGATTGATCCATTACCTCACCAATACTGGTAATAGTGTGGTCTAGAGCTATGCCTCCAATTAGTAGCAGCCTTTTGAATTCATCAGTATTGCTCTGGATTTCTGCAAATCCTCGGCTCATTTCCTTTTCTAAAGTAGAGACCTTATCTGTGACAACTTGAATGGAGGTATCAAAATACTCTCTTTGCTTAGCCAACATGGCTTCTATTTTATTTAAGATATTTTCGTCAGTAATGACTTCAGTCTAAGGAGGTGGAGGTAGAATTTGAGTTGTCCAGGGAACTACCTCTTCAATGAGCACATTAGATGTGGAGGTCTGTTTTCTTCTAGCAGTTGTTATTTCATCTTCAGCATCTTCACCTATGATAGTGGGAATGTTGAAGTGTAGGCTTGAGAGAGGTGGTTCAGTAGCTTCAGGAGATAATTCTTCTGCATCAGAATCTAAAACTATCTCTTCATCTTGCTCCCCCTCAACAGGAGACTGGGGATAAGAAGATTCTGTTTGAGATGGATTTTCTGGTTGAGATGGATTTTCTTGTTGAGATGGATTTTCTTCAGGCAAAGGGGAGAGAGGTTCTTTAGAGATGAGTTTGTCTATCATCCTGTCAATGTCAGCTGCTGTAGATATTACTTGATCATCTACCTGGGCATCAGTAAGATTTTCTTGATCATATAGGTCAGCAGCAATAATACCTGAGCCATCTTCTTAGACAGAAGTGCCCTTTACAGCAGTAGATGGAGTTGTAGCTTCTTCTATGACTATATATTCAGCAGCTAGTGGAGTTCTGACTTGGGCTTGAATATCAGATAGGACGGTGGCAGGAACTGGAACTTGAGCAGACTGCACTGTCACTTGTACAGATGGAGTAGGCTCCCCCTCAATAGCTGGACCATCTGTGCTAGGTATTTGATGAGAGAGGGGAGATGGGGTCCTGACTTCATCTACAACTGTCCTTGGAGATGGAGGGGCTTGGCCTGGCCTTTGGAGTTTGATTTCCCATCTCTGGATGGAGGTTAATGAAACCTTCTTCATGTGATGAATGGCCATGCCCTTAGCAAAGGTAAAGACATCTGGCCTCAACTGATTTAGATAGAGAGACAGTATTCTTCCATAGTTGAGGCTTTTTATACTCTCTTTGATCTTTTCAAATATCATCCCCTATTGAAATTTCTTTCTACAGATTATTATTGTCATCATGTCAAAGAAATCTGTGGTGATATAGCTTATTGAACTGGTGCGACAGAGAAGAACCTTTCCCAGAATATCGGCAAGTAGCTTGCTCTCTGCGTTCATGTGATGTCGGCGAATTATGAGGGTTGAGTCGAGAAGGCCATAGAAGCTGAAAGCCTTTCATAGTCTAGCCCCTCTAGGTCATCTTCCTCGTCAATCACCGGCAGCCACAGAAGTTGAGAAACAGAGGTTGATGTCATCTTTACCTTGATGTCGCGTACCTTGGTTTTCAGAACTTTGCCATTACGCTTGACCTTGGCATTCTGGAAGAACTCTTCCACATCAGAAATGAGAACTTTGCATGGGTGTTGAAGAACAAAGGTCAGTACAACGGTGTCGAGCAATATAAGAACATTTCTGAAGTCGTCAGAAATATCGGTGATTCCAGTTGAAATGAGTTCACTGTCGATGCCTGTTTTGATGAGGTAGCCATTGACTGAAGAACTGAACGTGTGCTAGCCGGAGAGAAGAGAAACAAGGTTGTTCGCAGGAGGAGCGACAGAGACGAAGAAGATGAAGAGTTTTCTCGAGAAGGAAATTTTAAAATCCGGGATTTGGATTTTTCTGGACTTATTCTATTTATATAAACACTAAATCTTGATGATTAAGGAAAGAAATAATAATAAATTACCTGAAGTATGGCGAAAGAAATAATATCAAAACTTTGGGAAAAATTATGCATCTGATTTCTTGAGTGAAAGATTATTTCTCAAGAAGAAGCTCACATGTTCTCCAGTAGGAATATCATTTCCGAGAAGAAAACCTGAGGTTCTGGAGAATAAACTAAGTACTCGAGTAATGAAGTTGTTTCTCGAGAAATGAAGTCCTGACTTAGAAATTTCTTGATTTTTGAAGAGTGATCTAATTCTTGAACTTTTCTGTGAGGCCCTTTTCTTCAGCATTCCTTATTGAGCATGTCAAGTTCTGTTTTGAAGAACGAGAACTTGGCCTCGTCCAGTGGCTTCGTGAATATGTATGCAACTTGCATGTCAGTTGGAACATACTGTAGATTAATGTCTCCATGCTCCACATGCTCCCTAATGAAATGGTACCTCAGTTCTATGTGCTTTGTCCGACTATGAGAGAATGATTTGTTGGCTTTTGCAATTGTGTTGGAGGAGTCACAGAATAGTGGGATGTCCTTGACCTTCAAGTTATAATCTTCAAGTTGATTCTTGATCCAGAGTAATTGCGCACAACAGCTGCCAGTAGAAATGTATTCTGACTCGACCGTTGAGATTGTGACACAATTTTGCTTCTTGCTGCTCCATGAGATGAGTCTCCTTCCAAGGAATTGGCAAGTTCCGGAAGTGTTCATTCTATCATCTTTAATTCCTGTAAAATATGCATCTGAAAATTCAATTAGCTCGCTATCATTACTTCTTGGGTACCATAAGCCAAGATTTGGTGTGCCCTTAAGGTATCTCAAAATCCGCTTTGCATCAGTGTAATGATATTTGTTAGAGTTCACCTGATATCTAGCCCACACACATGTTGAAAACATGATGTCTGGCCTACTAGCAGTAAGGTAGAGTAAGGATCCAATTATGCTTCTGTACTTGATTTCATCAAAAGGTTCCCCTTTCTCATCCTTGTCTAGATACATAGATGAACCCATTGGAGTCCTCATAGAGGTTGCATTCTCCATTCCAAATTTCTTAATAAACTCTTTGGTGAACTTCGTTTGAGAGATGAAAATTTCATCCTCAGATTGTTTCACCTGAAGTTCTAAGAAATACTTCAGCACTCTCATACTGCTCATTTCAAACTTCCCTTGCATAAGTTTGGAAAACTTCTTGCAAAGGTTGTCATCATTAGAACCAAAAATGATGTCATCGTCATAGATTTACACTAGCAAAATCTTGTCTTTTACTTCCCTAAGAAATAATATCTTGTTTATCTTTCCCCTTGTGAACTTATTCTCAAGAAGAAAGTTAGACAATGTTTTATACCAAGCTCGTGGAGCTTGTTTCAAACCATATAGCACTTTAAATAATAAATAAACAAAATCAGAGTGTTCAGGATCAACAAAACCTGGAGGTTGTTCCACATACACTTCTTCCTTTATGTCACCGTTAAGGAAGGCTGACTTCACGTCCATTTGGTAGACAGTGAAGCCTTTGAGTGCAGCATATGCGAGGAATAACATGATTGCCTCCAGTCTTGCCACTAGAGCATATGTCTGATCGAAGTCGATCCCTTCTTTCTGTTTGTACCCTTTGGCAACGAGTCTGGCTTTGTTCTTGATTATGGTTACATCTTCGTCCATCTTGTTCTGGTAGACCCACTTTGTTCCAATCACATTCTTTCATTTGGATCTTGGCACAAGCTTCCAGACTTGGCAACGTTTGAATTGATTTAGTTCTTCTTCCATTGTCATTACCTAAGATGCGTCCTTGTTTTCTTCCTCAAACTTCTTTGGTTCAACCTGCGAGAGAAAATTCAAATACAAATTCTCATTAGTTGTACCTCTCCGAGTTCTGACACCATCACGAGGGTCTCCTATGATTTGATCAATTGGGTGATCCTTCAAGTGTCGGAGCTCTAAAGTCCTTACATCTGGAGCTTCCTCTATCACTGGAGTGACTTCAACAGCTTGAATGGCATCTTCATCATGGTGATCAACCTCTCCAATTAGGGTTGGAGTGGTGATCTTGATGAACTCTTGACCTCTTTCTTTAACTGGCTCATCCAAGCTTAATTCCTTTAGTCTTAAACCTGCCTCTTCAAGAAACACACTAGAAGAGCTACTTTGTAGCAAGCTCGTCTCATCAAATATAACATTAATAGATTCTTCTACGACTAGGGTTTTCTTGTTAAAAAACCTATATGCCTTACTATGGCTACTGTATCCTACAAAAATACCTTCAAAACTCTTTTCACTGAATTTAGTTGTGTGATACTTCACATTATTAAGTACGAAGCATTTACTACTAAAGATTCTAAATTATGAAATAGACGGTTTACTGCCCTTTAGTAGTTCATAAGGTGTTTTATCATGGTTCTTATTTATGAGTGCTCTGTTTTGCGCTTGAAAAGCAGTATTGACGGCTTAGCACAGAAGTATTTTGGTAGTGAGGTATCACTCAACATGGTTCTGCAGACCTATATGAGTGTTCTATTCCTTCTCTCAGTGACTATGTTCTGTTGAGGATTACGAGGAGAGGAAAACTCATGAAAGATACCTAGGCTTTCACAAAATTCTGTCATGGCCCCAGATTGGAACTCTGTTCCATTGTCACTTCTGATTTTGAGAACTGAATAGTTGTATTCATTCTGGATCTGTCTGACAAAATTAGTAAAAATATCAAAAGTATCTGACTTGTGTTTTAGAAAGAACACTCATGCAAAACGAGAGTAGTCATCTTCAATAACCAGTGTATAATCCTTACCTCCCAAACTTATAATTTGCAGGGGACCGAACAAGTCCATATGAAGTAGGTGTATACATCTATCAGAATATTTGCCAATAATGCTTTTAAAGGTAGCCCTTGTTTGCTTGTCTTTTATGCATGCATGACAAGGTCTATCTTTAACGCATTAACGTTGGGTGCATCATGTACTAAATTAAGAGAAAATAATTTATTAATAGTTTTGTAATTTATATGAGCTAATCTCTTGTGCAATTGGTCACCAAGAGACGCACTATCTTTTGCCAAAAAGCACACTGGTGTAGAAAAGTTTATGCAAATGAAATTTAAGCAAAATATATTTCTACTGCGAGTGCCTGATAGAATCGTTTCTAAGTTATCTACTGATTTTATCAAGCACTTGTCTGCATTAAATTCTACTATGTATCCTTTATCACAGAGCTGGCTTATGCTTATAAGATTATGTTCTAATCCTTCAACATGAGCCACATTTGATAAGGATACATTACCGTTAGTGATCATACAGTAGCCTCTTGTGATTCCCCTGTCAGAACCTCCAAAGATAACCTTTGGCCCGTTCACAACTGGAGAGTATTTCTGAAGAAGGCTTCTTGTCTTGGTCATGTGCCGAGAGCATCCACTGTCCAAATACAAGATAAGAGATTTGTTGTCCTTTGTATATACTGCAAAAATAGAATCAGTTTACCTTAGGAACCCAGACGTGTTTGAGTCCTTGGTTATTTGTCAGCATGCTCCCCCGAGGAGTGTTAACATTACGAGTGGTCTACCTCGTATGATTTACTAGAGGAGTTTTAAAGCTTCTGGGATTAAACCAGCAATCTACAATAAAGTGACCAACTTTGCTGCAACACCAACAGTCAAACATGTTGTACCTTTTTCAATTCTCCTGCTTGACCTTTTGAACGTGTGGTCTTGCAGGGGCGGCTGATCTGGAGGTAGAAGCCTCATGATGATGGCACTCACTAGCCTTTTTCACCTCCTTTTCCTTGGGTACTACTGGCTTGGCCTTAGGTTCCTTCTTAATATTATGGACATGAATGTATGGACCATAGTATTTCATTTGTATTTCCTCATAAGGTGCATTGAGTACACTTTCATCAAAGTTTCGGGGACGGGTCCATCCTTGGTACCATGACTTAGGCTCTACATAAGTAGGCCTAGCAAAAATGATCGTATGATAAATCAAAATCAAACTCGTTTGTTGGGAAGATGACCTTTTTAAATGAAGTTTGATCTAGAGGAGCTTTCCCCTTCTCCTTGGCTAAAGCTTTCTTAGCAACCTTATTTCTTCTTTGAGCTTTATTCCTCCTAGAAGATTTACTAGGAGCAGCCTGATGGCCTAAGCCAGCTCCTTTAGCCTTGGCAGAGAATTCAGCAACAAATGGAAGGACTGTCTTGGGCTTGGAGAAACTTTCAACCAGTTTCTTTTCAGCGGCAAGTTGTTCTTCCAATTTCTCGATGATTTTCTCTTTCAGGTTTAGGTGCTGGAGAGCTTTATTGTATTATTCGATCGCGGCATGGAATTCCTTTCTAAGTGAGTCCATCCTTGCGACTTCCACCCTCAGAGTGCTCTCCTCAACCTTAAGATATTTGATCTCCTTGGCTTGAGTTCTCGCGACTCTTCGACATTTGTCGTAAGCCTTGATTAGTTCCTTGTATTGAGTCATAAGTTCAGACTCGTCATCAGAAGATCAGTCCTTATGATCATAGTCTGAAGCATCAGATTTTGATAGAGGGGTGTGAGATTTTACCTTCCTAGTGTACTGGGGTTCTTCTTCCTCGTTTGTCTGTGACATCAGCCCAAAGTAGGCTTCCTTTTCCTCAATTGACTCAGATGAGTTAGTGTCACTGAGAGTCTTGGCATTCTTGGCTACTAGGCTTCTTTCAGATTTCTTTTTACTATAAGAAGACTTCTTTTCTTCTCTTCTTCCACCCTCTTTCTTCTTGTGCGGGCAATCAGCAATTACGTGCTCTGGCTTATTATAGTAGTAACAAATAATGTCAGATGAAATATGTTTGTTCGGTTAAGAGTTATGTTGGGTATTGTATCCACAATTACCTGGATTTGAGGAAGCCACCTGTCAAGCTAAGATGAATTCACAATGTATTTGATAAAATATTTCAAGTTGTGCTTGCAGTTATTCCACGCTAAGTGCACACCAATGTCAGGGTGCAGTAGGTCAATATACACGGGTCTGCACGACGTAATCCCTCGTTGAGCAGATCAGTGTGTTGGCCTACGTGTACTCTCTCTATTCGAGTGCACTTACTTTCATGTACAGGGCTGTGTTTATGCAAGAGCGGACAAGGAGCAAGGATGACTCAAAGAGCAGCTCAGAGGCGTAAGACGAAAAATCATCTAAGTAAGAATCGACGAGATTCTCGCCGATTCGGCGAGAATCACTAGTGATTCTCGCCGAATCGTCGAGAATCACTAGCTGATTCTCGCCGGCTAAATCAGAGTGCAATCAAGTCAAATTCGACGAGAATCACTTTGTGATTCTCGACGAATCGTCGAGAATCACTTTGTGATTCTCGCCGAATCGTCGAGAATCACCCTTGATTCTCGACGATTCGACGAGAATCACAGGTGATTCTCGCCGATTTTGACTTGGGCGATTTTCTGGAACTCCCTGAACCGGACTCTGTCGCTGGCACTGCTTTGAACCGGAGTTAGGGTTTCTTCTGGTGGGACCCACAACGGTCATCTTGAAGTTGTCTACAGTATAAATACAGGCGTATTTTTGAACAGTAGGATGACGAAAAAAAATATACGAAGTCGAGCCGCGACGTGACCTAGATTGTGATTTCCGCTCCGCCGCTGCCGCCGTCGCCGCTCGAGCAAGTTGGTCGTCGGTCTTGATCGTGGTTTCTTCCAGATCTTCCGGCGACAGAAGCTTAGCCAAGCTTAGAGTCTCACGCGTCTAACCGGAGATCCTTTGTCTCTTGATTTGTTGATCGGGAAAACCTTCCCCGTCCGAATCGATTGAGACGATCGATCCTAGTGTGACCGTTGGAATACCTAGCTAGCTTTGCTACGAAGTTTGGATCTCCAAAGTACAGCAGCCGCACACCGTTGTCGTCGTCGATCCCGTGAACCAAGCCGCCGCCCATCTTGCCGCCGCAGGTTCCGGGGAGATTCTCTCCAAGAGAGATCTAGGGTTGTGGACTCTTCGTGGACTTCAAGAACACGTCGTCAACGAAGAGGGACACCTTGGTCTCCAAAAGTAGTTTGTATTTCTTGTACATTCTAGTTCATTTTTGTTGTAAAGGAACGTTGGTTCCGAGTTGTAAGGGTTGGGTGCAACCCGCGTTGTGGGAGTGTTGTCTCCTATGTGTGGAAGGGTTCCTTTCGATAGTGCAAGGATTGGATTTCAATCCTGTTGGTGAAGTGACCGAGTCGTCCCTTGTTGGGAGATAGGTCGAAGGGGGAAAGTGGATGTACCCAAATCGGGGAACCACTATAAATTGCTTGTGTGCCTTCTTTGCTGTGTTGTTTTATTTTCGTGTGCAGGTACAATCTTAATTCCACAAAAACGCTGCACGTCACCTATCCCCCCCCCTATAGGTGAAGGTAGTTGACACTAGGTGGACTTTCAAGTGGTATCAGAGGCAGGTTACTCATCAAAAAGGTTTACACCTTGAGTAGAATCCTGCCACCAGTGTCAGAAGCATGGAGCTGGATCATGTGATATCGCCACTAAGACTTCCCACATGCACAAAGGAGTATTATCCCGTCTGGAAGATGAGAGTGTCATATCACTTGGAGGCTATCGATCCTCGAGCATCTTTCATCCTGGAAGAGGGTCCTTTTATTCCTATGAAGACCTCCGGCTCTGGAAAGAATATCCAAGTGCCCAAGTGTATTGCTGAGATGTCGGAGACGGAACTTTCATTATTTAATCTGGACAAGAGGATTCGTTAGATTATCATGGATATCTGGTCTGGACCTTCTTGCTCTACATTGGAAAAATGTGAGACGGCCAAATCTATGTGGGTGATGATCTCAGAGCTGATGGGGGGATCAGAGAAAGCTGGAATCTGCTGTCAACTAGAGGATGAAGCCTATGTGGGGGTCCTCGCCTCTGAAGATGAAGGCAAGGATCAATCGGACAGCATCAGAGCTCCAGTGTCCGTGTCAGAGACTGAAGAGGCCAGTGAGGAAAGCAGCTCTGATGAGGATGACACAATGGTCACTGTCTCTAATGACAATAACACTGAAGAGCAGGTAACTTCTTCATCCTGCCCCGTCTCTCTTGAAGTTTCTGAAGACAGGAACTGTGTCCCTTCAGAAAATTCTGATTCCCTGAAGAGAGCCCTTCAGAAAAGCAACCTGCTTGTTGAAGAACAAGCTTAGGAGATTGCACGGCTGAAGATCTTGTTGGTTCTCCAATTGGCATCCAACAAGGTCAAGGACTCTAAAATCTCTGATCTAGAGAGTAGTCTAGAGATTGAGAAAAGGATAGTCTCAAACTTTTCCAAGGTTGATGCTATGAAGAGAAAGGAAGAAAACGGGTGGATCTCCCGAATTATCAATTCGTGGAGAAATGGGGAAACGGTATTCCGACCCCCCACTCCAAGCAGGAAGGGTATTCATCATGCCTTCAGGTATGACCACAGGAATAATCATGGTCACTGCAAGGGTGATCTGTCCTCATGTGGAGACACCCATAGTGCAAGGGCTGTCATGGCCACCCATGAGAGAATACCTAAGGCTCATTCTGAGCCCTTTGTATTCTCGGCCACTGCCCCTACTCGGCATGAATCGGCTGATATCAGCTCTCAGAACCCTTCTCTCCACCCAAGGACACGGGAAAGGGGGGTTAGAAGTCATGCTGTAAGTTCTCATGGGGCCACAGGAAGGTACCACCTCCCAGGCCTCGTGACGCTCGCTGCATGTATTCATTCCACCCTTCCATGTGTCACGGTGGAAGAGGCAGTTCTGGGAGCAGATCCAGATCTATCCCGTTTGGACCTAGGCTCATGACTACCTCAGTCACTAGATCAGGTCAGAAACGGAGATACAACATTCACGCGTGTTGGTGCTGTGGCAAGGTGGGACACTTTGTCATAGACTGTTGGCACAACCCCTCTGTGTCAAGGGCAAAGGCCTATCCACATCTCCTGGGCAGAGGTAGTCTTCCTGACAGGATTTCTGAAGGAAGGCAGTCGAGTGTTTATGCTAACAGGAACCTAGGACCCAATATGTATTGGGTTCCTAAGGTAAAGTAACTCTCATTTGCAGGGTAGTCTAGGTTCCCGTAAATATAATGGGAACTAGACAGTAGATGTTTCAAGACTGAATTGGAACATGCATCTGGAATAACAGCAGTGATATCTATATGGGCATACTCACATCGAGCACCTGGTATGTTTTAGTCAGAGAGGCTAAATGATAACTCTCATAATCCCAGGTATTTTTCATCAGCTCCAAGACTTGAGTCATTTTCTATCGACATTTACATATATATATATATATATATATATATATATATATATATATATATATATATATATATATATATATATATATATATACATATATGTGTGCACATCTAAGGATAGGTTAACACGGTGAATATAAACCTTAGATACATCATTAAAGAGTTATCGGTAATTCCACTGCTAGATTCGAGAACTAACATCTACAGGCGTAAATTAGTTCACTGAAAACTAACGAAGATACGTCATTGGAAATCTTACCATCAAGAAATGTATGGAAAAGCCCGGTTCAAACCCTAAATAGATTGGCTTTAAGAAGTATTTATATATTTAGAAGATTTTTAAATTGACTTGACATCGGAAGACTTCGAAAATCCGGCATGTCTCTTAACCCGTAGATTCCTGTTAAAGAATCCCTTCAATTTCGACTTAGACAAACGGAAACCCTTTAAAATCCCTTTTTAAACCCGTCGAAATCTTGCCAGTCTCCCGCCGACCCTTCATATTCCACAGGAAGCTCACTGAAGGTCTCTCGCCGAATCGTGAAGACTTCCGTCGACATCCCGCAGGAAGCTCACCGAAGGTCTCTCGCAGGAAGCTCACCGAAGGTCTCTCGCCGATTCTTCCCCTTCCGTCGACATCTTGCAAGATTCCCGCAACTCGTAAAGAACTCTGTTGATCTCGACGTGCAAGAATCCCGCAACTCGTGAAGAATCCCGTCTATCTCGCCAATTGCCTTCCGTGGATCTCTCCTCTCTCGGGTGCACCTTCCGTGGATCTCTCCTCTCCCGATCTCGCTGATTCTTCCTTCCAGGTATTTCTCTGCGGTTTCGATCAATCACAGTCGTGGGCACCTACCGGGTGTCCATCGTCTTCATCGAACTAACTCGCCGTCTACGCTTTTAGGTAAACACATCCTCACCCTTACTTGGACTTTATCACTAGTGTCGCTTCACTTTTGACTTTTGATTAAGCGTAGAGTAGGGATTCTCTCCTTAGGTTTGCAATGGCTCCAAGGACAACCGCTGGGCTGGTCACTGGATGCGAGCTGGTTCGAACAGGGTTCTCTCATGCCTCAGATGAATTCAGAAACATCATCCTTATGCTTGAAGAGGCTGGAATCTCATTCCTACTGGAGCACCCCTGTAAAATCCTGGACAAGGAAGTGCTGGAGTTCTTTGCAACCGCAAAACTCCGGAATGACGACTCTCTCATCAAGAGCAAGGTTGCAGGGGCAAAGATCAAGATGTCTGCCAGCAAGCTGACCCACTTATTGCAGCTCACTAGTTCGGCGCACGAGGATTATCTGGATGAATAGGACAAAACCAGGACTTTATTATTCTGTGGACTCGCTCGAGGAACGAGGTCGATAAAGCGAAAGGATATGAATGAGGAGGGGAAACTTCTGTCAGACATCATTGGAAAAGTACTCATATGCAAGCCGGGCTCTCATGACCACATCTCTGCGGACATGTTCAAGATCCTGGTGGGAATTGTATGCAGAAAAAGACTCAACTGGGAGGCATTGCTTTTTGAGAAGATAAAGGACACCCTCAGATCTCCTAGCTTTGGTCGAATCATCAGTCTGTATCTCAATCAGTTAAACGGAGATAAGTATGACATGAGTAAAGGTGTTCCTCTACATTACTTGAAGAAAATGGACTCGAGTGTTTTTGACAGATGGGAGAGGCACATTGGGCAGGCTGTCGTGGTAGAACAACAAGAAGTATCTCCAGCCGAGGACGGAACTGTGGCTGATTCCGTAGTAATCCCCAGTGAAATTCCTAATGCACTGACTACAGGAATTGAGGGGGAGCCTCTACCCGCTTATGATAATATCGTATCTGACATCTCCCTGATATCCAGAGATGCAGTGGCGGATATACAAGAAGAAAGTGAAGCTGTAGAGAAGACTGCTGACGAAGGGTTGGAAGATGATGCTGATGAGAATGATCTCATGGATGATGAAGGTGAGGAAGAAGGCAATGAGGGACAGGAAGCTTTGGAGACTCAGGATATCACTGAAGCTCCATCTGACAAGCACGCTCCTGAGATCTTTCCTGAGATCATTGGTGCAACAGTGGAGGGGGAGTCTGAGAAATCTACAGAGGCCGCAAGCATTCCCCCCTTAGAGACTGTGCTCGTGTCCAGCTCTACAGGTGCATCTGATGAAGAGCAAGGCCAAGGAGTGCCTCGGGCTCATCCACTACGAGATGATCTAGCCAATCACACCGTGAATGTCATTCAGGGTATTGTGGATGAGCTCAAAGCATCTTTTGAGAAAGCTCAAAATAAAATGTTGAATAGAATTAAGAAATCAGAGAATCTCATGCTCAAGAACATGGTGGAGATCAATCACAAACTGGACGTGATGGAAAAGAAGTTTGAAGATAAGTATACAGCGGCCGGCCAAGCTGTCACTCTTCTTATGGACGGATTGAATAGGAACACCGATACTCTCGCCGTAGTGAATCAGAATGCTCATGTCGTAGCAAATAACATTCAAAAGTTTGATGGCAATATGGTAACTTTCAACACAAATCAACAAGCCTTGGTCACTGAATTCTCCAGGACTACAAAGCATATTGATGAGTCACTGCATTCTTATGCAAACTCCATTGCAGTCGAAGCCAAAAAGGGGGAGAAAGAATATATAGCTAAGATGGCCGAGCTTCAAGAAATCATCATCAACAACTTTGAGCAGTCAAACAAATATGTTTATGATAGTTGCTGGTGGATGCTCCAACAAGCATTAGGCGTTAATATCCCTGAAAATCCCCAGGGTGCTCCTGCTCCTGAAGATAATACTGTGGCTGATGAGGGCGCCAGTGTTGAAGAAGTTCCTGTAAGTGAAGCTGATGTTCATAGGGCTGCTAGGGCCTCCTCCAAGGCAAAACTGATGGCAATGTTTGACCAAGGAGCCCTAGCAAAAGCCAGAGACAAGAGAAAATCTCAAGAAGGGACATCCAAGAAAACACAAGCTGAAAAGAGAATCAGATTGAAGGAGGAGGAAGTAAGAAACGAAAAGTGGAGTCTGGTTTCAAAGAGTATCATCTTGGACACATTCTGGCTACAAGAAAAAGGGGAAATCAATCGAAACGATGTATACAGCCAGCATGAGTGGGAGCTGCACAAGACCTATGAAGCTAAACGTAACATCTTCTTCAGGACCAACATTGCGACAGATAAAACTCCTCCTCCCAGATACTATCCAAATCCTAAGGAGTATGTTGAAAGGCAAAGGAAGAAGTTTTTGGCTCAGAAACTCAAGGATGACTTAGCCAAAGAAAAATAGTCAGAAATTTATAGCTTGTCATTTTCTCATAAGAACAATTAACGTGTATTATTATATGAACAATCTTGAAATTATATATATATATATATATGAATTTATGAGTGACTCAAGTTTTGGTCTGTTTGCCTATACTCTCTTGTGCTGCATCTCTAAATTCTGTATGTTGTATATATTATCTGGTTGGTGGTATTCATCTTAGCTAGTAGGATTTTGGCTTCGTCAAATAGGGGGAGATTGTTGGGTATTGTATCACAATTACCTAGATTTGAGGAAGCCACCTGTCAAGCTAAGATGAATTCACAATGTATTTGATAAAATATTTCAAGTTGTGCTTGCAGTTATTCCACGCTAAGTGCACACCAATGTCAGGGTGCAGTAGGTCAACATACACGGGTCTGCACGACGTAATCCCTCGTTGAGCAGATCAGTGTGTTGGCCTACGTGTACTCTCTCTATTGGAGTGCACTTACTTTCAAGTACAGGGCTGTGTTTATGCAAGAGCAGACAAGGAGCAAGGATGAGTCAAAGAGCAGCTCAGAGGCGTAAGACGAAAAATCATCTAAGTAAGAATCGACGAGAATCACCATGTGATTCTCGCCGATTCGGCGAGAATCACTAGTGATTCTCGCCGAATCGTCGAGAATCACTGGCTGATTCTCGCTGGCTAAATCAGAGTGCAATCAAGTCAAATTCGACGAGAATCACTTTGTGATTCTCGACGAATCGTCGAGAATCACTTTGTGATTCTCGCCGAATCGTCGAGAATCACCCTTGATTCTCGACTATTCGACGAGAATCACAGGTGATTCTCGCCGATTTTGACTTGGGCGATTTTCTGGAACTCCCTGAACCGGACTCTGTCGCTGGCACTGCTTTGAACCGGAGTTAGGGTTTCTTCTGGTGGGACCCACAACGGTCAACTTGAAGTTGTCTACAGTATAAATACAGGCGTATTTTTGAACAGTAGGATGATGAAAAAAAATATACGAAGCCGAGCCGCGACGTGACCTAGATCGCGATTTCCGCTCCGCCGCTGCCGCCGTCGCCGCTCGAGCAAGTTGGTCGCCGGTCTTGATCGTGGTTTCTTCCAGATCTTCCGGCGACAGAAGCTTAGCCAAGCTTAGAGTCTCACGCGTCTAACCGGAGATCCTTTGTCTCTTGATTTGTTGATCGGGAAAACCTTCCCCGTCCGAATCGATTGAGACGATCGATCCTAGTGTGACCGTTGGAAGACCTAGCTAGCTTTGCTACAAAGTTTGGATCTCCAAAGTACAGCAGCCACACACCGTTGTCGCCGCCGATCCCGTGAACCAAGCCGTCGCCCATCTTGCCGCCGCAGGTTCCGGGGAGATTCTCTCCAAGAGAGACCTAGGGTTGTGGACTCTTTGTGGACTTCAAGAACACGTCGTTAACGAAGAGGGACACCTTGGTCTCCAAAAGTAGTTTGTATTTCTTGTACATTCTAGTTCATTTTTGTTGTAAAGGAACGTTGGTTCCGAGTTGTAAGGGTTGGGTGCAACCCGCGTTGTGGGAGTGTTGTCTCCTACGTGTGGAAGGGTTCCTTCCGATAGTGCAAGGATTGGATTTCAATCCTGTTGGTGAAATGACCGAGTTGTCCCTTGTTGGGAGATAGGTCGAAGGGGGAAAGTGGATGTACCCAAATCGGGGAACCACTATAAATTGCTTGTGTACCTTCTTTGCTGTGTTGTTTTATTTTCGTGTGCAGGTACAATCTTAATTCCGCAAAAACGCTGCACGTCACCTATTCCCCCCCCCCCCATAGGTGAAGGTAGTTGACACTAGGTGGACTTTCAAGTTATACCTGTCATGTCTACTTGATCCTTTCTTATGATGATCACCATCGTGACGTGATCTTCTGGAGGAAAAGTCTTTGCCTTTTCATTGCTTCTTCTTACTCAGGAACTTTTTGAACTGTCTAGAGAGTAGGGAGAACTCTCCATCTATTAGTTCTGAGCCCGAGGTGCCCGGCTCCGAGTCTTCTGCTTCACTTTCTACCTGTGCAGGAGCAGGAGACGCAGCTTTAACCTTCCTTGAGTTGTCTGCCTTTAGTGCGACATACTTCTCATTCGATGACGATCTGCTTCCCTCTTCTGCAGCTTTTCTTGTATTTATGTTAAGCTCATATGACATCAGCTCCCCGAAGAGGTTCTGAGGATCAGTCTCAGCTAGCTTTCCAAACTCCCTTATGGCACATATTTTGTTGTCTCATTCCTTTGTTAAGGATCTTAGGAGCTTATCGTTTAATTCTCTATTAGTGAAGACTCAGCCATGGTTCCTCGACCCGTTGACGATCTTGAAAAAATTTTCATAAGTGTCTGCTATAGTGTCTTTGGGGCCTTTCTTGAAGGCCTCATACTTCTGGTTCAAAAGGGATCTTCTATCATCCCTTACTTCTTCGGTGCCCTCCATTAATACGATCAGTGACTGCCACATCTCTTTGGCAGATTGGCAGTGAATGAGATTTTGTAGCATTGAATCATCGACTGCACTTGCGATGATATTTTTAGTCTTCTTGTCTAGAGAGACAAGTGCAATCTCATCTTTATTTAGATCCATCAGCTTCTTTGGTACTTGCTTTGAGGAATCAATAGTGGAGGCTGTCATAGGAATGTAGGGGCCTTCTTCCACTATCATGAAAATCCTTAGATCCACTGCTTCCATGAAAACCTTCACCCTTTCTTTCCACTTGGGTAAGTTTGCCTTAGTGCATACGGGGAGCTTAGCAAAATCCTTGACTCTGTCCATGCTTGTACACTCTAAAGACAACTAGGAGCAGATCTGTTCAACGTGTTAAACTTTTGATGAAAAACCTCCCTCTGATACCAATTGAAAGTGTCTAGTTGTTTACCTAAATCACCTAGAGGGGGGTGAATAGGTGAGTTCTGCGTCTTTTTGCGGAATAAAAATTGTACAAGAGATGCGCCGAAAATAAACAGTCAATCCACAAATGACGACAAAGATTATAGTGGGTCCCCAATCTTGGGTGCATCCACTCTCCACCTCACTGATCTAGCACCACGCTAGACTCGGCTACTTCACTCTTATCTCGGATTGGAAAACAATCCTACAACTCGGAACAACGTTCCTACAACTCAGAGTAAAACCACTCCTGCAACAACTCGGAGAACAACTCCTACAAACTCAGAGAATAACTCCTACAATCTCGAATAATAACTCCTACAAAAATAAAATGGATTTACAATAAAATACACAAACTTGTTTTCACAGATCTGACTGATTCTTGCCCTCTTCCTTTTTGAAAAATTGTAAAGCTCTGTCAGAAAAGTCGAGGAAGAAATCTGAGAACACTTCGATCTGAGAACATAGGATCATCACGATCAAGGAGAAGATTTGCAGATGTTGAAAAGCTTGATCGGTTGAATCCTTATTGTCTAAATTTCTGGATTGAGAAGTTTGGCGATGAAGAACACGTCTAGTCGGTGGCGGCGCTTCCCGATTTATAATCTTGAAAATGATTCAGAATTCTGTAAAATTCTTCTTAGGGTTTGTCGATTCTAACATGACTTTTTTAGGTCTTACATAACGGTCTGATTTCATTAATTACAATCCACATGGACCAATCAAGAGTTAATCACATTTGAAATCAAAACCCATCAAATAATTGGCGAAATTCAGATTCAGAACTCCGTTTCTCGAGAGAAATAAGAATTAATCGAGAACAAGTTCTGTTTCTCGAGAATGGATATAAGATTCTCGAGAAGAAACACTTAAGAAAAATATAGAAGATGAGTTCTGGTTTCTCGAGAATGGATAGACTTACTCGAGAAAAATTTTGTTGTTACTTGAGAATAATAAAGCAGCTCGAGAAAAGATTTTTGTTTCTCGAGTAAGAACATCTGGTTCCCGAGAACTAACCTTAGTCTTCTCGAGAAATGTCTTTGACTTTCTCGAGAAAGAGACTTAGAAAAATTCTGAGCTTAATTTTAAGGTTAGTCGAGAAAGTTAAGACCTACTCGAGTACTTCATGGGTTTCTCGAGAACTACACTCGGCTTTCTCGAGAAAAAGACTTCTGCTACTCGAGTACCTGACTAAGCTAACTCGAGTAAAATACTTAGAAAAATTTTGTTGACTGAAAAATGATTTTTTTCTAAGAAACCAGCAACCAACCTTTCTCTCATAACTTTAGTACTTGAAAATGAAGTGTGTCCTAATAGACAGGATACACATGAGTCAACACCATGGATCACACAATGAGGGATTACATTGTATGGTCTTGTGTTTGGTGAACCCATTGTAAACTGACATTGGTATACACTTAGCAATTATAATCTGCAAGCACTCAACTTGAAAAAAGCATCAAATATAAATTTAATTCATCTTATTTCAAGGGTGACTTCATACAAATCTAGGTTATTGTGGATACATTACCAAACAATGTTTTTGAAATTTCCCTTGCGAACCGGGTTTATTTTGGAACTCGATGGAGCCTTTTAAGAGTATTTGATGTTTTGACGTCGGGGAGTTTTTACCCGGGTTTGGTTTGTCGGATTCTGATTTCAACTTTCGTTATTAGTTTTGTAGCATCGGTATTTAGCTTCGTTGTGAATTTCGTGAAAATTTGTGTTGATTAGAGTTTTTGGTCGTTTTCACGTTTAATTAATAATATAATATTATACTATATATTATATATAAGCGTGTACGTTTTGGCGGAACCCTATTCATCGTCTTCTTTCCAAGCCGTTAGACCGATTCACGGAAGAGATAAAGCGTCAGACATCGCAAGCTTTCGGCCGTCGACAGTAGGAGTTTCGGCGCTCGGAATCGTCGTTAGAGGGTAGATTCGGAAAGCTCTCGCCGAGATCTACGTGTGTGCGGTAAGTTTTCCCCATTTCGTGTATTTTTGAAGTTAGGGTTTTTTTTCTTGACCCTTATTTGTCCTGAGAAGTTTCAGGAATCGTTGTCTAGGATTTCTTGGGGCTGATCCTTGGAGCGGAGCGCTCGTGAGGCCGGATTTTGGAGGATCTTGAGGCAAGTGGTGCATCTTCCCCTTGCTATTTTCTTGCTTTTTATTCCCTTCTTTTTCTTCCCTCCTAACAATGTAGGAGTAGTGTGATGTTCGGTCAAGATCGATCTGCTGAGTAGTGTAGGATTTCTGGTCAAGGAAATTTCGTCGGATAAGGGCTGAGTCCGGTTAGAGGAAATTTGTCGATTACAGGGGAGTCAACCTAAGTTTAATTCGCAATATATGGTGGGATCAGTCTGAGTGAAATTCGTCAAATATGAGTTTTGGGGCTAAGTCAGATTCGTCGGGTATTCTCGATGAATTCGTCGAGTATCAGCCTTGATGTCGAGTGATTCTGCATTTGTTGAGTTTAGGCGTCGAGTATCAGTCTTGGCGTTGAGTGAATTTTGTTTTGGCACCAAGTGCGTTGAGTGAAACTGTATGGCGTCGAGTGCTTTGAGTATAAGTGCCTTTGGCATCGAGAGCATTGAGTAAACTCAGTTAGGCGTCGAGTGAAGTAAAGTTCGTAGAGTTACGTCCAGGCGTTGAGTGAAACTGCCTTGACGTTTAGTGAAGTCAAAATTCGTCGAGTATACTCGACGAATTTCTTGTATACTTGGTGATTTGCGCCGATTCGTCGAGTATCATGGTAATGTTAGCTGACTCGTAGAGTATCACAGTTAGCCAGATTTTTTGCTAGTATAATTCGTCGAGTGTCTATTGCATTCGTCGGGTATACCTGACAAATCAGTGTGGACTTAGAATTTTCTTATCGAATTGAGTCCAATTCGTCGAGTTTGGCCTTAGGGTGATTTTCGGGATTTTTTTCCTTCCTTTTTGCCATTGGAGTAATCTTGTGTTTCGATTAGGGTTTTATCGGTGTTTTATGGATGTTTTGGTGTGGCCAATGGTTGACAGTGGATAAAGGACCACCAACCTAAGGCCAACTTATAAATCTTTGCCCTTGTGGGTTTGTGACTGGGTGTGGAAGGATAGGTTCCCACCACCTTAGGTGTCGTTTATTCCCCGGTTTTGGGTGTGTCGAGTTATAGGACCACCTTTCCTTGGGCCCTTGTGAAGTTTGTATTGTTGGTGTGTTGGGTAGGTTCCCACCACCACAGGTGCCGGATTTTGCCGGTGTTTATGCTCAGTCTATGATGAGCTTGCCACTCTTGTGTATATATACACATACTTATATAAATGTTTTATAAAGCATAGATCTTTATCGCACTTGGTGCAGCTTGTAATATCTAACCCTTGTGAGTTCTTTCTTAATTATTACTTTGTGGTTGAGTGTTGATGTTTTCATTTCAGCTATTCCTGTATGGGTTGGTAACCCTTTGACTCTTTTGCTTTCATTTGAAATTGATCTTTTATTTGTCACTTGTATATTCTTTCTGAGGTATTCTTTTATTTGGAATGCCTTAGGTTTGGAGCAGTAGCTGGTTGAGCGACTAGGGTTGGTAGTTGATGGTGTCCTGCAGCTGTTGCAGTTGCCTTTTTCCTCGCCATTGTGGGGTAGTTTTGTTGTTTATTTTTAGTTCAGACATACATGATATTTGATGGATTTGTGCCAGGTTGTTGACGCCCACTGGAGTTTTTATATTGTTAAATTACTTGCTAGCTGCCTAGTCCCTTCTAAATGAATTGTGGTTTACTTGCTCTCTAGGATGCTTTTATGTTAGGATTACATGTTAGTTATTTTAAGTACAAAAGTATCATTATGGATATCTCATTCATAGCATATTTCAAGCCAAAGACAATCTATTTTAACAACGAAAAAGGCTCTTTGTATATTAGTATTAAATATAGAGGTATACCTACCATGAGTTGTCCTTTTTGGATGTTTATGCTCATGTAGGATATTTATCGATATAAACAAAGTATTTTTCGCAGCGTACATTCATGTTTTCACTTGTGGACTATTTGATCTACTAAGCTGAGGGATACGACCATCAAAACTCAACTTAAATTACAGTTTTCTTCATAATAAACTTGAGGATTTCATATAAAGTGTTAGGATAGAGTTCTTGTCTAAGCACCTGCAGTTATTCCCTGCACGGCGTGGCATCATAACGCGTGTTTTCTCTTACTCTGATATATCATTTTAATGTGGAGAAAATGCAGGTTGTGACAGTTGGTATCAGAGGTATGGTTTTAGCGGTATAGTTTTAGAGGAATCAATAGTGGAGGCTGTCATAGGAATGTAGGGGCCTTCTTCCACTATCATGAAAATCCTTGGATCCACTGCTTCCATGAAAACCTTCACCCTTTCTTTCCACTTGGGAAAGTTTGCCTTAGTGCATACGGGGAGCTTAGCAAAATCCTTGACTCTGTCCATGCTTGTACACTCTAAAGACAACTAGGAGCAGATCTGTTCAAGGTGTTAAACTTTTGATGAAAAATATCCCTCTGATACCAATTGAAAGTGTCTAGTTGTTTACCTAAATCACCTAGAGGGGGGTGAATAGGTGAGTTCTGTGTCTTTTTGCGGAATAAAAATTGTACAAGAGATGCGCCGAAAATAAACAGTCAATCCACAGATGACGACAAACATTATAGTGGGTCCCCAATCTTGGGTGCATCCACTCTCCACCTCACTGATCTAGCACCACGCTAGACTCGGCTACTTCACTCTTATCTGGGATTGGAAAACAATACTACAACTCGGAACAACGTTCCTACAACTCAGAGTAAAACCACTCCTGCAACAACTCGGAGAACAACTCCTACAAACTCAGAGAATAACTCCTACAATCTCGAATAATAACTCTTACAAAAATAAAATGGATTTACAATAAAATACATAAACTTGTTTTCACAGATCTGACTGGTTCTTGGCCTCTTCCTTTTTGAAAAATTGTAAAGCTCTGTCAGAAAAGTCGAGGAAGAAATCTGAGAACACTTCGATCTGAGAACATAGGATCATCACGATCAAGGAGAAGATTTGCAGATGTTGAAAAGCTTGATCGGTTGAATCCTTATTGTCTAAATTTCTGGATCGAGAAATTGGCGATGAAGAACACGTCTAGTGTCGGTGGCGGCGCTTCCCGATTTTGAATCTTGAAAATGATTCAGAATTCTGTAAAATTCTTCTTAGGGTTTGTCGATTCTAACATGACTTTTTTAGGTCTTACATAACGGTCTGATTTCATTAATTACAATCCACATGGACCAATCAAGAGTTAATCACATTTGAAATCAAAACCCATCAGATAATTGGCAAAATTCAGATTCAGAACTCCGTTTCTCGAGAGAAATAAGAATTAATCGAGAACAAGTTCTGTTTCTCGAGAATGGATATAAGATTCTCGAGAAGAAACACTTAAGGAAAATATAGAAGATGAGTTCTGGTTTCTCGAGAATGGATAAACTTACTCGAGAAAAATTTTGTTGTTACTCGAGAACAATAAAGCAGCTCGAGAAAAGATTTTTGTTTCTCGAGTAAGAACATCTGGTTCCCGAGAACTAACCTTAGCCTTCTCAAGAAATGTCTTTGACTTTCTCGAGAAAGAGACTTAGAAAAATTCTGAGCTTACTTTTAAGGTTAGTCGAGAACGTTAAGACCTACTCGAGTACTTCATGGGTTTCTCGAGAAATACACTCGGCTTTCTCGAGAAAAAGACTTCTTCTACTCGAGTACCTGACTAAGTTAACTCGAGTAAAATACTTAGAAAAATTTTGTTGACTGAAAAATGATTTTTTTCTAAGAAACCAGCAACCAACCTTTCTCTCATAACTTTAGTACTTGAAAATGAAGTGTGTCCTAATAGACAGGTTACACATGAGTCAACATCATGGATCACACAATGAGAGATTACATTGTATGATCTTATGTTTGGTGACCCATTGTAAACTGACATTGGTATACACTTAGCAATTATAATCTGCAAGCACTCAACTTGAAAAAAGCATCAAATACAAATTTAATTCATATTAGTTCAAGGGTGACTTCATACAAATCTAGGTTATTGTGGATACATTACCCAACAATGTTTTTGAAATTTCCCTTGCGAATCGGGTTTATTTTGGAACTCGATGGAGCCTTTTAGGAGTATTTGATGTTTTGACGTCGGGGAGTTTTTACCCGAGTTTGGTTTGTCGGATTCTGATTTCAACTTCGTTATTAGTTTTGTAGCATCGGTATTTAGCTTCGTTGTGAATTTCGTGAAATTTGTGTTGATTAGAGTTTTTGGTCGTTTTCACGTTTAATTAATAATATAATATTATACTATATATTATATATATAAGCGTGTACGTTTTGGCGGAACCCTATTCATTGTCTTCTTTCCAAGCCGTCAGACTGATTCACGGAAGAGATAAAGCGGCAGACATCGCAAGCTTTCGGTCGTCGACAGTAGGAGTTTCGGCGCTCGGAATCGTCGTCAGAGGGTAGATTCGGAAAGCTCTCGTCGAGATCTACGTGTGTGCGGTAAGTTTTCCCCATTTCTGTATTTTTGAAGTTAGGGTTTTTTTTCTTGACCCTTATATGTCCTGAGAAGTTTCAGGAATCATTGTCTAGGATTTCTTGGGGCTGATCCTTGGAGCGAGAGCGCTCGTGGGGCCGGATTTTGGAGGATCTTGAGGCAAGTGGTGCATCTTCCCCTTGCTATTTTCTTGCTTTGTATTCCCTTCTTTTTCTTCCTGAAAGATATGGTACCTAAACACTTAGATGGGGGTGAATAGGGACCTAATCCTTTTCTGAGGAAGGGCGGAAGGGTTTGTGTACCGCAGTTTGGCAATCTCCGTGAGGAGTTGATGTTTGAGGCTCACTTCTCAAAGTACTCCATTCACCCGGGCAGTACAAAGATGTACTTGGATATGAAGAAATCCTTTTGGTGGCCGGGGTTGAAGCGAGATGTAGCTTTGTATGTGAGTCGTTGCCAAACATGTGCCTTGGTGAAGGCCGAATGTCAGAAACCGGGCGGGTTCCTGAAGCCCCTTCCAATTCCTAAGTGGAAATTTGAGGACATTTCCATGGACTTTGTGCATGGTTTGCCTAGATCGCAGCATGGTAATGATGCTATTTGGGTGATCGTGGATCGCCTAACCAAGGTGGCTCACTTCATCCCGAACCGGAAAGAGGACGGCGTGGAGAAGCTGGTGGAGTTGTATGTTCGCAACATTGTGCGACTGCACGGAATTCCTAAGAGCATAGTTAGTGATCGCGATGGATGGTTTACGTCCAAGGACTGGAGACTGGTTCAGAAGAGCTTGGGCACGAAGCTAAAGTTCAGTACGGCGTTCCATCCTCAAACTGATGGGCAAACGGAGAGAACAAACCGTACTATGGAGGACATGCTGAGGATGTGCGTTCTTGATTTTGGCAAGAGGTGGGAGGATCACCTCTTCATGGTAGAATTTGCATACAACAACAGTTTTCAAGCTAGTATAAAGATGGCGCCATACGAAGCTTTGTATGTAAGGCGGTGTCGAACGCCAATGTCATGGGCAGAGGCGGGAGACACCAAACTTCTGGGAAAGGATGCGGTAGTTGACGCTTGTGAGATGGTACGGACCATCCAAGAGCGTATGAAGGTGGCACAAGACAGACAAGCAAAATATTTCAATGCTCGTCACCGGAAGTTAGAATTTGCAGTTGGTGATTGGGTTTATCTGAAGGTCAAGCCGTTCAAAGGCGTCTCGCGGATTCGCCGACTCAAGAAGTTGAGTCCAAGGTTTTTGGGGCCTTTTGAAATTGTTGAGCGGGTAGGAGAAGCAGCCTATCGGTTGGCGTTGTCCGCAGATTTGAGTGGATTACATGACGTCTTCCACGTCTCCGTGTTGAGGAAAGCCTTGGTGGAGGCTAGCGTGGTGATTGAGCCGGCATCGGTGCCGATTGAGGATGACTTGAGGACGCGAGTCCTTCAAATCGCTATAGAAGATTCGGAGATTCGGCAGTTGCGGAATAAAGAAGTTAAACTTGTGAAAGTTCGTTGGGACAACTGCGGTCGTGAGGAGTTCTCTTGGGAGCGAGAACAGGCCATGCTAGAGGACTATCCAGAACTATTTTTGCCAGGTACAATTTAAGTTTTGCACCTCTTTTGTTTTGAAAATTTCGGGACGAAATTCTGTTAAGTGGGGGAGAGTTGTAACACCCCAGTTTTTGCAAGAGGTTCAGTCAGCAGTTCTGAAAATTTTTGGGTTTTGGCAGGAGGCACACGGCCTGCGACACGGGCGTGTCGCAGGGCGTGTCGAGGCCGTGTCGACACTCGGCCCAAGTGTCGACACTTTCGCTCGACGAAGTGTCGAGAGTGGGGCACACGGCCTGCGACACGGGCGTGTCGCAGGGCGTGTAGAGGCCGTGTCGACACTCGGCCCAAGTGTCGACACTTTCGCTCGACGTAGTGTCGAGAGTGGGGTACACGGCCTGCGACACGGGCGTGTCACAGGGCGTGTCGAGGCCGTGTCGACACTTGGCCCAAGTGTCGACACATTCGCTCGACAAAGTGTCGAGACTGGGGCACACGGCCTGTGACACGGACGTGTCACAGGGCGTGTCCCGCTTGGTCGACGATCTTCGCTCGACGTTTTTCCGCGGTGTCGACACAAAGCCTGTCGATGGGTGTCGAGACTTGGCACACGGCTTGGGACACGGGCGTGTCCCAGGCCGTGTCACCTCTCGGGTTGGTGTTGGGGCCGTGTCGTTGGAGACACACGGCAGGCCACACGGCCGTGTTGCTGGGGACACGGGCGTGTCGGATTGAACACGGGCGTGTCGAATGCCCATGTCTGATTCCAGGCGCGTCGATTTGAGACGGCGAATGAGGCACACGGCCCTGGACACGGGCGTGTGCCAGGCCGTGTTCGTCCCAGGTCTTTTATTTTCCAGGCGAATCGCGGCCAGTCTTTTTCTGGTTTTGGGATCTAACGGTTCAGGCCATCTCCTGGGAAGTTAAGTCCGAATTTAGGATTGCAGATCCTCATTCTTTTTCAAGTCCTCTCTTTCTTAGTTCTTGAGAGAAACTAGAGCAAGGAGGAAGAAGAAGAACCCTTGGGTTGTAGGAAGGGTTTCGGAGCTCCGAATCGCGAGCCGAGTCCGGATCCGCGAAGCTTGGAGCGTTGCAAAGTTTTCCATCCGGCTAGTTTGCCATGGCAAGGAAGAGGAGTCGGAAGGTAACGACATCTCTCCTCTCGGTCCTTAGGATGCACGTATTAGCATCATCTAGTTTTCTTTTCTCTAATTTTTGGGCACCAAACTCTCAAATGAGAGGGGTTTTGGTTTGCCAAGTTTCAAGAGGAACTTCCGGGTCGATTGAGTCCGTCCCCGACATATTTTGCATTAGAGATCCGCTTCGCTAGTGGATTAGGCATGGTGGGTGAAGCCGTAGTCGCGACCGTTAGTCCGACTCGGTGATGTTGCATACGATCTTAGGGATTCGTAGAGATTTTTCCGTTGCGGCAAGATGCCGTTTGTGTTGTGGTGGTTATAGTCCCGTTTGCTTGAAAGGTACGTGTAGTCGGACCCGGACAAGGTTAGCTCCTCGTGGCGGTAGATGGTTTCCTTGAGAGATATGGTTAGCTCCGCACGAGTTGGAGATGGTTTCCTTAGTGCGCGGGAACGCTGCAGTACAATGAGGGATTAAGATGTTTTAGTCTTGGTTTGTGTTGTGCCAAGGCGTGGCTATGTCTCCGTGGTCGGCTGGCTATCCCGTGACATGTGCGTCATGTGTGGAGAGTGTCCCGGCGAGACTAGTCCCCTTCTGTGAGACTGACGAGAATGCCAAGCTTGGGGCAAGCCCAGGCAAATAGGCCACGAGCGGGTGGGGTCCAGCAAGGCTTCTTAGAATCGGTCGGTCTGTGTTTGTTGGAATCCTGACATGAGACATCAGAGCTTGCAGGCAAGCTCGGGGCTAAGCCCATGAGCGGGTGGGGCCTTGGCAAGAATTCCTTGTGGCGGCCTGTGCGCCGTTTAAGGGAGAGGTGACTCCCTTAGTGTTTGCGGCTTTATGCCAATTGGGGAAATGTGAGTACCCAAATGATGTGATGTTGTGCTAGATGCATACGCTGTAGGGTACCTTGGGTGAAGCCCGGGTGTTGCATTCATGTTGCATAGTAGGCCCTTTCTTTTTATGCTCAACCAGTAGAGAACATGTTTGTTGATTGAGACACCCAAGCCTGTTTTAATGCTTTTCTATTTATAGAAGTTTATATTGCATATGAAGTGCTGACTTGCAGGTTGGAGGGTTCCCCGGGGTCCGTTAGGGGCGGCCGGGAGGAGATGTGTTGTTACACAGTTTGAGGTCAGCCTTTGCTGACCCACGTTACTAATAATTTTTACAGGGCAAGGATCGCAGGCAGAAGCTAGCACGCCGGCCTGAAAGGCCTAAGCCCCATGAAGTGTTTTTCCCTCTTTTGTAGCACTACCGTTTTGTTGATGCTTGTTTTGAGACTCTTTTGTCCGGCTTGCATGCCGAGGTAGACTAGGAGTGCTATGCACATTCATGTTTGATGTACTGTTTACTTTTGGACATTTGATGTAAGGCCTTAAGGCCATTTGTTTACTCTTTTGGTTAGTGGATAACTTCTAGTTGTGCTTGGTTTTCCGCTGTGTTGTGCAAGTGTTTTGAGTTTGGGTAGCTATATCAACTTTTAATACTAAAGCTGTGGCATTCGTATGTTGTGGGGCCCCGGCCGGACCCATATTATACGTCCATTACAGGGGAGGTGTTACATGACAAATCAGTGTGGACTTAGAATTTTCTTATCAAATTGAGTCCAATTCGTCGAGTTTGGCCTTAGGGTGATTTTCGGGATTTTTTTCCTTCCTTTTTGCCATTGGAGTAATCTTGTGTTTCGGTTAGGGTTTTATCGGTGTTTTATGGATGTTTTGGTGTGGCCAATGGTTGACAGTGGATAAAGGACCACCAACCTAAGGCCAACTTATAAATCTTTGCCCTTGTGGGTTTGTGACTAGGTGTGGAAGGATAGGTTCCCACCACCTTAGGTGTCGTTTATTCCCCAGTTTTGGGTGTGTCGAGTTATAGGACCACCTTTCCTTGGGCCCTTGTGAAGTTTGTATTGTTGGTGTGTTGGGTAGGTTCCCACCACCACAGGTGCCGGATTTTGCCGGTGTTTATGCTCAGTCTATGATGAGCTTGCCACTCTTGTGTATATATATACATACTTATATAAATGTTTTATAAAGCATAGATCTTTATCGCACTTGGTGCAGCTTGTAATATCTAACCCTTGTGAGTTCTTTCTTAATTATTACTTTGTGGTTGAGTGTTGATGTTTTCATTTCAGCTATTCCTGTATGGGTTGGTAACCCTTTGACTCTTTTGCTTTCATTTGAAATTGATCTTTTATTTGTCACTTGTATATTCTTTCTGAGGTATTCTTTTATTTGGAATGCCTTAGGTTTGGAGCAGTAGCTGGTTGAGCGACTAGGGTTGGTAGTTGATGGTGTCCTGCAGCTGTTGCAGTTGCCTTTTTCCTCGCCATTGTGGGGTAGTTTTGTTGTTTATTTTAGTTCAGACATACATGATATTTGATGGATTGTGTCAGGTTGTTGAAGCCCACTGGAGTTTTTATATTGTTAAATTACTTGCTAGCTGCCTAGTCCCTTCTAAATGAATTGTGGTTTACTTGCTCTCTAGGATGCTTTTATGTTAGGATTACATGTTAGTTATTTTAAGTACAAAAGTATCATTATGGATATCTCATTCATAGCATATTTCAAGCCAAAGACAATCTATTTTAACAACGAAAAAGGCTCTTTGTATATTAGTATTAAATATAGAGGTATACCTACCATGAGTTATCCTTTTTGGATGTTTATGCTCATGTAGGATATTTATCGATATAAACAAAGTATTTTTCGCAGCGTACATTCATGTTTTCACTTGTGGACTATTTGATCTACTAAGCTGAGGGATACGACCATCAAAACTCAACTTAAATTACAGTTTTCTTCATAATAAACTTGAGGATTTCATATAAAGTGTTAGGATATAGTTCTTGTCTAAGCACCTGCAGTTATTCCCTGCACGGCGTGGTATCATAACGCGTGTTTTCTCTTACTCTGATATATCATTTTAATGTGGAGAAAATGCAGGTTGTGACAGTTGGTATCAGAGGTATGGTTTTAGCGGTATAGTTTCAGAGGAATCAATAGTGGAGGCTGTCATAGGAATGTAGGGGCCTTCTTCCACTATCATGAAAATCCTTGGATCCACTGCTTCCATGAAAACCTTCACCCTTTCTTTCCACTTGGGGAAGTTTGCCTTAGTGCATACGGGGAGCTTAGCAAAATCCTTGACTCTGTCCATGCTTGTACACTCTAAAGACAACTAGGAGCAGATCTGTTCAAGGTGTTAAACTTTTGATGAAAAACCTCCCTCTAATACCAATTGAAAGTGTCTAGTTGTTTACCTAAATCACCTAGAGGGGGGTGAATAGGTGAGTTCTGTGTCTTTTTGCGGAATAAAAATTGTACAAGAGATGCGCCGAAAATAAACAGTCAATCCACAGATAAGGACAAAGATTATAGTGGGTCCCCAATCTTGGGTGCATCCACTCTCCACCTCACTGATCTAGCACCACGCTAGACTCGGCTACTTCACTCTTATCTCGGATTGGAAAACAATACTACAACTCGGAACAACGTTCCTACAACTCAGAGTAAAACCACTCCTGCAACAACTCAGAGAACAACTCCTACAAACTCAGAGAATAACTCCTACAATCTCGAATAATAACTCCTACAAAAATAAAATGAATTTACAATAAAATACACAAACTTGTTTTCACAGATCTGACTGGTTCTTGGCCTCTTCCTTTTTGAAAAATTGTAAAGCTCTGTCAGAAAAGTCGAGGAAGAAATTTGAGAACACTTCGATCTGAGAACATAGGATCATCACGATCAAGGAGAAGATTTGCAGATGTTGAAAAGCTTGATCGGTTGAATCCTTATTGTCTAAATTTCTGGATCGAGAAGTTTGGCGATGAAGAACACGTCTAGTCGGTGGCGGCGCTTCCCGATTTAGAATCTTGAAAATGATTCAGAATTCTGTAAAATTCTTCTTAGGGTTTGTCGATTCTAACATGACTTTTTTAGGTCTTACATAACGGCCTGATTTCATTAATTACAATCCACATGGACCAATCAAGAGTTAATCACATTTGAAATCAAAACCCATCAGATAATTGGCAAAATTCAGATTCAGAACTCCGTTTTTCGAGAGAAATAAGAATTAATCGAGAACAAGTTCTGTTTCTCGAGAATGGATATAAGATTCTCGAGAAGAAACACTTAAGGAAAATATAGAAGATGAGTTTTGGTTTCTCGAGAATGGATAAACTTACTCGAGAAAAATTTTGTTGTTACTCGAGAACAATAAAGCAGCTCGAGAAAAGATTTTTGTTTCTCGAGTAAGAACACCTGGTTCCCGAGAACTAACCTTAGCCTTCTCGAGAAATGTCTTTGACTTTCTCGAGAAAGAGACTTAGAAAAATTCTGAGCTTAATTTTAAGGTTAGTCGAGAACGTTAAGACCTACTCGAGTACTTCATGGGTTTCTCGAGAACTATACTCGGCTTTCTCGAGAAAAAGACTTCTGCTACTCGAGTACCTGACTAAGCTAACTCGAGTAAAATACTTAGAAAAATTTTGTTGACTGAAAAATGATTTTTTTCTAAGAAACCAGCAACCAACCTTTCTCTCATAACTTTAGTACTTGAAAATGAAGTGTGTCCTAATAGACAGGTTACACATGAGTCAACATCATGGATCACGCAATGAGAGATTACATTGTATGGTCTTATGTTTGGTGACCCATTGTAAACTGACATTGGTATACACTTAGCAATTATAATCTGCAAGCACTCAACTTGAAAAAAGCATCAAATACAAATTTAATTCATATTAGTTCAATGGTGACTTCATACAAATCTAGGTTATTGTGGATACATTACCCAACAATGTTTTTGAAATTTCCCTTGCGAACCGGGTTTATTTTGGAACTCGATGGAGCCTTTTAGGAGTATTTGATGTTTTGACGTCGGGGAGTTTTTTCCCGAGTTTGGTTTGTCGGATTCTGATTTCAACTTCGTTATTAGTTTTGTAGCATCGGTATTTAGCTTCGTTGTGAATTTCGTGAAATTTGTGTTGATTAGAGTTTTTGGTCGTTTTCACGTTTAATTAATAATATAATATTATACTATATATTATATATATAAGCGTGTACGTTTTGGCGGAACCCTATTCATTGTCTTCTTTCCAAGCCGTCAGACTGATTCACGGAAGAGATAAAGCGGCAGACATCGCAAGCTTTCGGTCGTCGACAGTAGGAGTTTCGGCGCTCGGAATCGTCGTCAGAGGGTAGATTCGGAAAGCTCTCGCCGAGATCTACGTGTGTGCGGTAAGTTTTCCCCATTTCGTGTATTTTTGAAGTTAGGGTTTTTTTTCTTGACCCTTATATGTCCTGAGAAGTTTCAGGAATCATTGTCTAGGATTTCTTGGGGCTGATCCTTGGAGCGGAGCGCTCGTGGGGCCGGATTTTGGAGGATCTTGAGGCAAGTGGTGCATCTTCCCCTTGCTATTTTCTTGCTTTGTATTCCCTTCTTTTTCTTCCCTGAAAGATATGGTACCTAAACACTTAGAGGGGGGTGAATAGGTGACCTAATCCTTTTCTAACTTTACTGGCAGCAAACATTTTATTATCACAGATTTTTAACTTTTGCACAGCAATCACAAAGTATTCACAGCATTCACAGCACAACACAGTGGTTTATAGTGGTTCCCCAAGATATGGGTACATCCACTTTCCCCCTTCGCCTATCTAGCAGTGTACTAGATTCGGCCAAACTCCTCCACTGTCTCAGAACCCAAATTGGTTCCTACACCTCAGACCCAAAGCCTTACAACTCAGCTTTATCTCAAAGCCTAAACTCAGCCAATCAAGGCCTACACTCAGCCAACCAAGGCCTACACTCAGCCAACAAGGCCTACATTCAGAGATCTCAATCTCCTACACTCAGGCTAACAAGCCCTACCCTCAGTCTTTATAGTTATAGGCTTACAATTCACTCAGATCCAAAGGATCCTACAAGATAAAAATGTTTTACAAAAATTAACTCAACAACTCAGAAATGAAAGAGGGGAGTTGAGAGTTTCTTGATGAGTTCTTGGAAGAACTCAGCTGGATTCACCCTGACTTAGCTTTCTTCAAAGCTTCTTGAGTAGAACTGAATAAGACTGAATCCTCCTGCAGTTGTTCCTTGACCTCTGCCACTTAAGATCCAGAATGAATCTGAATCCTTCTTCTCAGCCTAGTTCCAGAGGCTGATTTCTTGGATGGAGCCCTCTCTCTCCAACTTCTTAGATCTGCACTTGGACTGCAAGATCTTCTTGTGTTGATACTTTGTGTACCACTTCAATGACTTGTTCAATAATAATCTGAACCAGTTGATCTTGAACAACAGTTTCTGTAAACTGTAGGTGCCTATTTATAGGCCTTCTTCATGGTAACCGGCTGATCCGGTTCATAACTGTCTTCTGACATCTCTGACAGGTGCTGTAGACCGGCTGGAACGGCAGTTGTCAAGTCATCCAGTCATTTCTTGAAAATCTCTAACTGTCTGAAAGTGTCGAGACTTTCTGTCTTTAAGTGTCGACACTTATAGTCCAAGTGTCGACACATGCTGTGTAAGTGTCGACACAAGTCTACAAGGTGTCGACACAACTTCTTGTATGTCTCGACCCAGATTCTTCTTCATGTGTCGACACTGAAATTGAGTGTCGACACAAGTACTTCATCTTCTTTCTTTAGCTGTATTCTTCTAAGTGTCAACACATCACCTTTGTGTCGACACAACTTCTTGTGTTGTATCTGTTAAGTGTCGACACTGCTTCTTGGTGTCGACACATAGTCTTCTATGTTGATTCTTGCTGAGTGTCGACACAGCTCCTTGTGTCGACACTTGATTCTTCTGTTGAGACTTCAGCTGAGTGTCGACACATTCCTTTAGTGTCGACACTTGTACTTAGAATATTTTGGAAATAATTCTGTTCTTTGCTAAGTGTCGACACAGCTCCTTGTGTCGACACTTTCTTCAAGTGTTGAGTCTTCAGCTGTGTGTCGACACATTGTTCTGGGTGTCGACACATACTTCAAATGCTGACTCTTCTGTTGAGTGTCGACACATTGTGCTGGGTGTCGACACTTTAACTTAGTCTCTGCAGACTTTTGCTGAGTGTCGACACAGCTCCAAGTGTCGACACTTTCTGGTGTAGACACAGCTTCACTGAGTGTCGACACAGCTCCTTGTGTCGACACTTTCTGTCTGCACTTTTCTTCACTGAGTGTCGACACAGCTCCTTGTGTCGACACTTTCTGTCTGGTGTCGACTCTGCATCCCAGGTGTCGACACAATGACTCCAAGTGTCGACACTGCTTGTCTGGGTGTCGACACAAGCTTTCTTGAGTGTCGACACTTTCCCTCTGGGTGTCGACACATGGACTTAGAAACTTTTTGCTTCAGTCCAGTGATTACTTAACCTGCACAAGTAAACTCAACATACATCAAATACATTATGATGTATATCATTGAGTTGGGTGAGGCTTCTTCAAATCAGGTACATTTGACCAATGTACCCAACAATCTCCCCCTATTTGGAGAAGTCATAACCCTTAGTCAATGATATACACCATTCATAATTAAAGATTACAAAATGATGTAAAGCAGATTATTTACAGCAGGGTAAACATAAACATGTAATAATTCACACATGTATACACATTCATCATTTCAGAACAAGAAATAGACACATTCACAGAACAATCATGAAATATATTTATCATATATTGTTCTAACATTTTTCTAATACACCTTCAATGGTTTACAAAAATGTTTTACATTTAAAAGATTACAAAATAATCTTCAAGTAATTTCTTAATCTATTTCTAGTCTGGTTCTTTGATAACTATGCCTTTGCCAGGTTGGACTTGAGCTTTGACAGTGGCTTCAGCAGTTTCAGCAACAGCAGGCTTCTTGCCTTTTAGATCTTTCTGTTTGAGTTCTTCTGCCTTGATCTTCTGCCTCTCAAAGTAGTGATATGGCTTGGGGAAGTACTTGCTAGGCTCCACTGCAGTAGGAGGTAGCTTTCCCATCTTAGCCTTCCTTCTGAATTGAACAATGGCCTCTTGTCTTATTTCATGTTTTCTCCATTCAGCTTCAGAGAACCATTTGTTCCTGTCATGTGTATTGTCCTTGGCAGCTTTCCAGACAGTTAAAATTATATTCCTAGAGGTAGGGCTCCACTGTTCAAAATCTGGCTTTTGTTCTGCTTGTTCCCTAAACCTCTTCTTGGACAACCTTGTCTCTTCCTCTTTCTGTAGAGCCTCTTGCATGGCTTCAGTAATAGGTTGAACAACCTTTTCTAGATGGACAGGGTCCTTGCTCTCAAGTGGGCTATACATTGTGCTCACATCTGCTTGAATCATGTCAAAGTCTGGAGGTGGATAAATGACCTGAGCAACTTCTGGTTGCTCACCTCCAAGATAGGCAGTTTGAATCCCTGATTCAGCAACATTATCATCATCACAGAGTGGAGGATAGCCCAGTGTAGCTCTGATGGAATTAGATATCCATTTGGCATGGTCAGAGCTAGCTTTGACTAATACTCTCTCCCCCTTTATGACTTCTCTAGCCATATGGTCTCTGACATCATCCTTTTGAAATCTGATCTGACTGTCCAAGTACCTGATCCCATCTTTAAAGTAAGGTTTTAGCTTTTGAAGTTGTTCAGATATGACCTTCTGGGAGGCTTGGATAGCAGTCTTTACAGCAGTAATTTCCTCTTGAAAGACTTTATCAAATTTTGCTTTAGCAGCATCAGTAGATGTAGAAGGTTCAGCAGCCTTATTCTTTAATTCAGTGACAATAGCATTGTGGGATTCAGTCAAATTGTCATTCATTCTTAATTGATTTTCAAGAACATATCTTTGTTTCAATGCTATATCATCCACCTGTGCCTTGATCTTCTCTTGGTGTGTTGCCAAATACACCACTGCATTTCCACCCTTGTGGAAGCAGTCTGTCATCTCCTTCTTGTTGAGATTCATCTCAAATCTTATAGATTTTATATCTTGGGCAAGATCAAACTGTAATGATCGGTGCCCTGCATCAACATAAGCCTCTATGGCTTTTCTTTGTTCATCCATTTTAATCTACAGTGCAATCAGTAAAGCACTATAATCAACAGTTGGAGCTTGTTGAACTATAGGCTGTGGGGCTACAGTTTGCAGAGCCTTCTTGTAACTCTGGCTCCTTCTCTTGAATACATAGAGTTTCTTTTTCCTTGCCCTTGCAATCTCCTCATCTTCAGAGGCAGATGTGCTGGCAATATCAACCCTCTCCTTAGGGCTTGGAGGCTTGTCAGCTTGCACATCTTGTGCCTTCTCAGTTTCTTGCCTTATAGGCTCCTCCAGAACTTGCATTTGCTCCCCCTCAGCAGCAGCATTCTCTCCTTCAGCAGCATCAATTTCCTTGTCAAAATCTGCTTGATCCAAATTTAGGAACAAGTCTTCCATTGTGTATTCAGGGGGTGAAGAAGCTGGAGACATTCTTTGTTCTTCAACTACTGGAGCAAGAATCTCTTCTTGTACAGCAGATGTGTCCTCTCTAACAACATCTGGAACTTGACTAGGCAGCTGTGTTTGCTGAGGAACATCAGACAAATCAGCATCTTCTATAAGATATTCTAAAGTTTTTAGATCAGTGAGTACCTCTTGAATGATGGTTGTGGCTTGCTCACTGTCCAGTGTAGATGCTGCTTCTACAACAGGATGCTCCCCCTGGCTTTGATCCCTGTGGATGGGGCTAGCTGGAGGCAGCTCCCCCTGGATCTCAGCATCAGCTGCAGGAGCAGGAGACTTCACTGCTGGCACTTCCTCATGATCATTAGAAGTGAAAACAACCTGTTCTTCACTCCCAGAACTACTGGAGGACTCTTGTGCCACAGGAGCTATCTTCCTTTTCTTCTTAGGAGGAGTGACTTTCTCAGTAACTGTCTTCTCTGGTGTTGGCATTTCCTTGGACAACACCCTGTCCCATCTTGAAAAGATCCTTAGATCCATCTTCCTCATGTGATTTATCTTGCTGCCTGCAGCAGTATTCATTACCTCTGGTATGGTACCAGCTAGGTAGAGACTGATGATTCTGCCCAGATTGGGCTTCTTCAAGCTCTCCTTGATCTTGTCAAAAACCACTATTGACCAGTCTGTTTTCAGAGTGAATATGATCCTTGTCATGATTCCAAACATATAGGCAGACACTCTGTCATGCCCTCCAAGTTTGCTGAGCAAGACTTTTCCCACTATCTCAGACATGAACTTCCCTTGATTATTCATGCCTTTTCTGTTGAAAACAGATCCTATCTTCATCTTTGGATCTAGTCCACACCAGGTAAGAGCTTCCCTGGTCTTTGAAGCAGTCACCTCTTCTTCATCTTGAGTTTTTGGCAATTGAAGAATCTTCCTCAGACTTTTTGGGGTTACCTTAACCTTTTCTCCATGAACTCTGGATTTGATTTTGTATCCGGATTCATCTACTGTAGCTCCATTCAGAAATTCAAGCACCTCCTTCTTCCATATCTTAGTTGGTTCAGAAACTAAGTACTCTAACCCTGAATCGGCGACTAGGGTTACTACGGCCCTGATTTCTTGATCAGCATCGTCGAACGCGTCGCGCACAAGCTCATAGCCTTCGTTAACGTTCTCCTCAAGCTTAGGTGCCATTAGGGTTTGTAGAATTTGTCTTTAGAAAAGAGAGGTGTCGACACAGTAGTTTTGGTCTCGAAACTTTGAAAGCGTGTCGACAAACAAAGACAGAACCCTATTTATACCTTTCTGATTTTGAAGATGAACAGACGGGACAGCTAACTTAAAATATTTCGACACTGGCAACAAGTGTCGACACTGACTTATAATGTCTCGACACATATGTGTCGACACAAGTTTAGTCAACAGATTTTATGTGTCGACACTTGGTTATGTGTCGACACAACATAACTCGACACATTGTCGAGACTTTACTTAGAAAAATTCTGAGTAAAACTTAAGTGTCGACACCATATTGGATGTGTCGACACCTACTTGACATGTGTCGACACTAACATTCTGAAGTGTCGACACCACATTCCTAGATGTGTCGACACCTTTTTCCTGAAGTATCGACACCACTATTCTATGTCGACATAGACTTGTCTATGTGTCGACACCTTTTTACTTAGTCATTTTCAAATCTGTAAACTTACTCTAAGTTTATCATTCCTAGTTCAATTTTGAATCTATTGAACTTAGCTTCTTCTAGTGGCTTAGTAAACATATCAGCTACTTGTTCATCTGTTTTAACATATTCTAATAAAATATATTCTCTTTCTACATGCTCCCTAAGAAAATGATATTTAATCTCAATATGTTTTGTCCTACTATGGGATACAGGGTTATTAGCTATTGAAATAGCACTTGTAGAATCACAGAAAAGTGGAGTTCTACTTACCTGAAATCCATAGTCCTCTAGCTGATGTTGAATCCACAGAAGTTGAGCACAGCAACTTCCTGCAGCCACATACTCTGACTCAGCTGTGGAGATAGCCACACTGGTTTGCTTCTTGCTACTCCATGAAATTAGTCTCCCACCTAGGAATTGACAGGTTCCAGTAGTGCTCTTTCTATCCTCTTTGCATCCTGCAAAGTCTGCATCTGAATAACCTGTTAGATCAAAATCTCCATTCCTAGGGTACTAGAGGCCTAGATAGGGAGTGCCCTTTAGATATCTCAATATTCTTTTGACTGCAGTCAAATGAGACTCTTTAGGGCAGGCTTGATACCTTGCACAAACACATGTAGCATACATGATGTCTGGTCTACTAGCAGTCAAGTATAATAGGGAGCCAACTATCCCTCTATACAAGGTTTCATCTACAGGTTTCCCTGCATCATCCTTGCTAAGAGACATACTTGACCCCATAGGAGTCTTCATGGTACTGGATGAATCCATACCATACTTCCTTATGAGTTCTAGGGTGAACTTTGACTGACAAATGGACAAACCACTCTCAGTCTGTTTAACTTGGAGACCCGAGAAAAACTTCAGCTCTCCCATACTACTCATCTCAAACTGACCTTGCATAAGTTTTGCAAACTTTTTGCAAAGGCTGCTTTCAGTAGACCCAAATATAATGTCATCTACATATATTTGGACTAGTATGACTTTGCCTCTAGATTCCCTAAGGAATAGAGTCTTATCTATTTTCCCCCTTGAGAACTTGTTCTCAATGAGAAAACTAGATAGGGTTTCATACCAAGCCCTAGGGGCTTGCTTTAACCCATATAAAGCTTTCCTAAGTCTATAGACATAATGAGGTAGAGTTGGATCAACAAAACCTGAAGGCTGCTCCACATAGACTTCTTCTTTCAAATTACCATTTAGGAATGCTGACTTGACATCCATTTGGTATACCTTGAATCATTGATAGGTTGCATAGGCCAAGAACATCCTTATGGATTCCAGTCTGGCTACTGGAGCAAAGGTTTGATCAAAGTCAATACCTTCTTCTTGCATATATCCTTTAGCAACCAGTCTAGCCTTATTCTTAATGATGACCCCTTGTTCATCCATCTTATTCCTGTAGATCCACTTAGTTCCTATTACATTGTGGTCTTTAGGTTTAGGAACCAATTCCCAGACCTTGCACCTCTTGAACTGATTAAGCTCTTCTTGCATTGCTTCAGTCCATTGTGGATCTTGTATTGCTTCTTCAAACTTCTTAGGTTCAACTTGTGACAGAAAACTGGAATAGATTGCAGCATTCTGATTTCTGCTCCTAGTTTGAACTCCTTGTCTTGGATCTCTAATAATCAGCTCTACTGGATGATCTCTAAGATGCCTATGGGCTGGAGGCATCCTCACTTCTGGTTGAACCACTTCAGCATCTGTATCATGCTGTATTCCTTGGATTTCTTCAGCAATTGGCACATGTAGTTCTCCCCCTGGACAACAGCTACTTTCTTCTACTTGCTGTCTTGCAGCAGGCACTTCTTCTATAGTAAGCTTGTCCATTTTCTTTGTCAAACCTGTGGGGCTGCATACATTGCTAGACAACTCATTATTAATAAGTTTAGTCTCATCAAAAACTACATGCACTGATTCTTCTACAACTTGTGTAGTCAAGTTGTAGACTCTATAAGACTTACTATTATTGTTGTACCCAACAAAAATTCCCTCTTGGGACTTGGCAGCAAACTTAGTTAAGTAAGACTTCCCATTATTAATTATGAAGCATTTACAACCAAAGATCCTAAAATAGGATAGGTTTGGTTTCCTGCCTTTCACTACTTCATAGGGGGTCTTGTTAAGCCTTTTAGTGATGGTAGCCCTATTTATAACATGGCATGCAGTGTTAACTGCTTCAGCCCAGAAATACTCTGGCAGTGATGTATCACTCAATAGGGTTCTACCAGCCTCTATCAAGGTTCTATTCTTCCTCTCAGCAATGCCATTTTGCTGAGGTGTTCTAGGTGAAGAGAATTCTTGAAATATCCCAAAGTCTTCACACAGTTTTGTCATGCTATCAGACTGAAATTCAGTACCATGGTCACTTCTAATTTTGACCACTGTACTATTTAGTTCATTCTGAATTTGCTTGACAAAGCTATAGAAGACACTAGGTGTTTCAGATTTCTGTCTTAAGAAGAACACCCAGGAAAACCTTGAGTAGTCATCTACAACTACAAAGGTATAGACCTTCCTACCTAAGCTGTGAACTGGCATTGGACCAAAAAGATCCATATGCAAGAGGTATAAACACCTCACAGCATCTTTGTTCTCTATGCTTCTAAAGGTGGATTTAGTCTGCTTGCCCTTTTGACAAGCTGAGCAAATGCCATCTTTAACACACTTAACTTGAGGACCATTCCTCACTAACTCTTTGCTAAAGAGTTTGCTAATAGTCTTGTAGTTAAGATGGGCTAGCCTCTTGTGCCATTTGACACAATGAGAGACTGTCTCATCAGCTACAAGACAAACTGGAGAACCATTGTTCTCAATCATAATGTCTAGGCAGTAGACATTCCTCTTCCTATAACCTGTCAAAATGATCTCTTGATCACTTGACCTCTTGATATGACAACCATTTTTAACAAATGAGATGTCATACCCTACATCACTTAATTGACTTATACTTATTAGGTTGTGTTTCAACCCTTTAACATAAGCCACTTGAGTAATGGTAACTAAGTTTGTAGAAATGTTACCAAATCCTTTGATGATTCCTTTTTCAGAACCACCAAAGGTTACTTTTGGACCATCTTTTACTGGAATGTAGTCCTTTAGTAATCTTCTAGTTCCAGTCATATGTCTGGAACATCCACTGTCCAAGTACCATGTTGGGTTATGGCCACTTGGACTCACCTGCAAAACAGATTAATGAACCTTAGAACCCAAAGAAGTCTTGGGTCCTTGGTACATGTTAGTCTGCAATCTGACAAAACTACCTACTAGCTTTCCACCAGGTAGCTTGCTACTCACCTTGGCACTGACATTGTGCCAACAGTCCACTGCAAAATGGCCAATCTTGCCACAACACCAACATTCAAACTTGTTGTACATTTGCTTAGGTACTGCCTTGGCTGTCTTGTCTACAGCAGGCTTGTTGAATGTTGGGGCTTTGCCCTTGGACTTAGACTTAGACTGCTCAGTCCTTGCAGGTCTAATAAAGCCCAGCCCAGCCTTGCCTTTATGATGAACAAAATCATCAATTAAAGGTAACACTGACTTAGGTTTAGAAAACCTAGCAACTAAGTCCTTCTCCTTCTGAAGATTAATCTCCAGATTCTTAATTTCATCATTCTTAAATGATATAGTACCCATCTGAATCACTGTTATGTGTTTCAGCCTAGCTATCTCATTCAACTTTTGATCAAACTGCTTCTCAAAATCTGTTGCACCAGATTTAAGATCAGCAATTTCCTTTGCCTGACTTTTGACTAGGGATTTGCTTTTCTTGTAAGCTTGCAACAACACCTTATATTCATCTATAAGCTGATGAATATCATCCTCAGACTCAGATACATTCTCATCACTTGATGAAGAAGAATCTGAATCTGAACTAGAACAAGAAACTGAACTTGAACATGAACCTTGTACCTGACTGGGTCCTGGCTGCTCCAGGATTTTGGCACTCTCTGTCAAAGCCATTAGCCCTTGGCATTGACTATCTTCTTGTTCATAAATAGACTCCATGATCTGCATGAATTCATCCTCTTCTTCTTCAGCAAACAGCCCTATGTAGGCTTCAGCCTCAGACTCAGTTTCTGAAGAGGAGATATCTGATAGAGTCTTCTCTTTCTTGGCTACAAAAGACTTCTCTTTCTTTCCTTTGAAGTGAGTCTTTTTCCTGTCACCAGATTCCTTTCTCTTCTCTGGACAATCTGTAATAACATGGCCCTGTCTATTGCAGCAGTAGCACACTATCTTAGATTCAGTTGCCTTGCTTGACTTTGTCCTCTTCCTGTCTTTCTTTGAAGGCTTTTTCTCCTGATAAAAGACTTCTTTTCCCTTTGAAGAAGAAGGTCTTGACCTCCACTGTTTCTTCTTCAAGAATTTCTGAAAGTGCCTGGTGAAGGCAGTAAAGTCTTCATCACTTTCACTGCTCTCACTCTTTGTGCTGACTGACTTATCAGACTCTGAATCAACTACCTCTGGAGGTGGAGTTGATGACTTATTCCTGCACTTTTTGGGAACTTCTGTCTTGAAAGCAACTGATCTTTCCTTGTGTTCAATCCTTGTTGATTTCTCCTCCTCTTTCCTCACTGTCAACTGCATCTCATATGACAATAACGTGCCAAATAGTGTAGGAGGAGGAATTTCTCCCAACTTAGCCATTTCTCTTATGGCACAGATCTTTGTGTCCCAATCTTTGGTTAGGGACCTTAAGAACTTATCATTTAGTTCATAGTTACTGAACTCTCTTCCATAAGACATGAGTTCATTAACTATTCTGTAGAACTTCTTGTAGCACTCAGTTATGCTATCACCTTTACCTTGTCTAAAGCTCTCATACTCCTGATTTAGCAAGGATTTTCTATCTTGCCTAACTTCTTCAGATCCTTCCATATACACTATAAGAGTGTCCCACATCTCCTTGGCTGTCTTACAGTGTATAAGATTCTGAAAAGTTGCATCATCTATGGCACTTACAATAATGTTTTGTGCCCTCTTGTCCATTGTAGCTAGGACAATCTCATCCTTAGTCATCTCAGAGAAATCCTTTGGAGTTCTCTGATTTGCATCCAAAACTGAAATCTTCATTGGCACATAAGGCCCTTCCTTTACTGTGATGTAGATTCTAGGGTCAGAGGCTTCCATAAATAGCCTTACCCTTTCTTTCCAGATCCCAAAGATCTCTTTCCTGCATATGGGTAATTTCATGGAACCCAATTCCTTGTGATTCTCAGAAGAACCCATGTTTCTTGATTTTCTTGAATTTCTTGAAACTGTGTTTTGTCTTACACTGAATCTGCCAAACAGGATCTCCTCAGACTGTTAGTCCTTTTTGAGGAACCTCGCTTTGATACCACTTGAAAGATATGGTACCTAAACACCTAGAGGGGGGGTGAATAGGTGACCTAATCCTTTTCTAACTTTACTGGCAGCAAACAGTTTATTATCACAGATTTTTAACTTTTGCACAGCAATCACATAGTATTCACAGCATTCACAGCACAATCACAGCACAACACAGTGGTTTATAGTGGTTCCCCAAGATATGGGTACATCCACTTTCCCCCTTCTCCTATCTAGCAGTGTACTAGATTCGGCCAAACTCCTCCATTGTCTCAGAACCCAAATTGGTTCCTACACCTCAGGCCCAAAGCCTTACAACTCAGCTTTATCCCAAAGCCTACACTCAGCCAATCAAGGCCTACACTCAGCCAACCAAGGCCTACACTCAGCCAACAAGGCCTACACTCAGAGATCTCAATCTCCTACACTCAGGCTAACAAGCCCTACCCTCAGCCTTTATAGTTATAGGCTTACAATTCACTCAGATCCAAAGGATCCTACAAGATAAAAATGTTTTACAAAAATTAACTCAACAACTCAGAAATGAAAGAGGGGAGTTGAGAGTTTCTTGATGAGTTCTTGGAAGAACTCAGCTGGATTCACCCTGACTTAGCTTTCTTCAAAGCTTCTTGAGTAGAACTGAATAAGACTGAATCCTCCTGCAGTTGTTCCTTGACCTCTGCCACTTAAGATCCAGAATGAATCTGAATCCTTCTTCTCAGCCTAGTTCCAGAGGCTGATTTCTTGGATGGAGCCCTCTCTCTCCAACTTCTTAGATCTGCACTTGGACTGCAAGATCTTCTTGTGTTGATACTTTGTGTACCACTTCAATGACTTGTTCAATAATAATCTGAACCAGTTGATGTTGAACAACAGTTTCTGTAAACTGTAGGTGCCTATTTATAGGCCTTCTTCATGGTAACCGGCTGATCTGGTTCATAACTGTCTTCTGACATCTCTGACAGGTGCAGTAGACCGGCTGGAACGGCAGCTGTCAAGTCATCCAGTCATTTCTTGAAAATCTCTAACTGTCTGAAAGTGTCAAGACTTTCTGTCTTTAAGTGTCGACACTTATAGTCCAAGTGTTGACACATGCTGTGTAAGTGTCGACACAAGTCTACAAGGTGTCGACACAACTTCTTGTATGTCTCGACCCAGATTCTTCTTCATGTGTCGACACTGAAATTGAGTGTCGACACAAGTACTTCATCTTCTTTCTTTAGCTGTATTCTTCTAAGTGTCGACACATCACCTTTGTGTCGACACAACTTCTTGTGTTGTATCTGTTAAGTGTCGACACTGCTTCTTGGTGTCGACACATAGTCTTCTATGTTGATTCTTGCTGAGTGTCGACACAGCTCCTTGTGTCGACACTTGATTCTTCTGTTGAGACTTCAGCTGAGTGTCGACACATTCCTTTAGTGTCGACACTTGTACTTATAATATTTTGGAAATAATTCTGTTCTTTGCTAAGTGTCGACACAGCTCCTTGTGTCGACACTTTCTTCAAGTATTGAGTCTTCAGCTGTGTGTCGACACATTGTTCTGGGTGTCGACACATACTTCAAATGCTGACTCTTCTGTTGAGTGTCGACACATTGTGCTGGGTGTCGACACTTTAACTTAGTCTCTGCAGACTTTTGCTGAGTGTCGACACAGCTCCAAGTGTCGACACTTTCTGGTGTAGACACAGCTTCACTGAGTGTCGACACAGCTCCTTGTGTCGACACTTTCTGTCTGCACTTTTCTTCACTGAGTGTCGACACAGCTCCTTGTGTCGACACTTTCTGTCTGGTGTCGACTCTGCATCCCAGGTGTCGACACAATGACTCCAAGTGTCGACACTGCTTGTCTGGGTGTCGACACAAGCTTTCTTGAGTGTCGACACTTTCCCTCTGGGTGTCGACACATGGACTTAGAAACTTTTTGCTTCAGTCCAGTGATTACTTAACCTGCACAAGTAAACTCAACATACATCAAATACATTATGATGTATATCATTGAGTTGGGTGAGGCTTCTTCAAATCAGGTACATTTGACCAATGTACCCAACATTCCCTCCTAGCAATGTAGGAGTAGTGTGATGTTCGGCCAAGATCGATCTGCTGAGTAGTGTAGGATTTCTGGTCAAGGAAATTTCGTCGGATAAGGGCTGAGTCCGGTTAGAGGAAATTTGTCGATTACAGGGGAGTCAACCTAAGTTTAATTCGCAATATATGGTGGGATCAGTCTGAGTGAAATTCGTCAAATATGAGTTTTGGGGCTAAGTCAGATTCGTCGGGTATTCTCGATGAATTCGTCGAGTATCAGCCTTGATGTCGAGTGATTCTGCATTTATTGAGTTTAGGCGTTGAGTATCAGTCTTGGCGTTGAGTGAATTTTGTTTTGGCACCAAGTGCGTTGAGTGAAACTGTATGGCGTCGAGTGCTTTGAGTATAAGTGCCTTTGGCGTCGAGAGCATTGAGTAAACTCAGCTAGGCGTCGAGTGAAGTAAAGTTCGTAGAGTTACGTCCAGGCGTTGAGTGAAACTGTCTTGACGTTTAGTGAAGTCCAAATTCGTCGAGTATACTCGACGAAATTCTTGTAGACTTGGTGATTTGCGCCGATTCGTCGAGTATCATGGTAATGTTAGCTGATTCGTAGAGTATCGCAGTTAGCCAGATTTTTTGCTAGTATAATTCGTCGAGTGTCTATTGCATTCGTCGGGTATACCTGACAAATCAGTGTGGACTTAGAATTTTCTTATCGAATTGAGTCCAATTCGTCGAGTTTCGCCTTAGGGTGATTTTCGGGATTTTTTTTCCTTCCTTTTTGCCATTGGAGTAATCTTGTGTTCGGTTAGGGTTTTATCGGTGTTTTATGGATGTTTTGGTGTGGCCAATGGTTGACAGTGGATAAAGGACCACCAACCTAAGGCCAACTTATAAATCTTTGCCCTTGTGGGTTTGTGACTGGGTGTGGAAGGATAGGTTCCCACCACCTTAGGTGTCGTTTATTCCCCGGTTTTGGGTGTGTCGAGTTATAGGACCACCTTTCCTTGGGCCCTTGTGAAGTTTGTATTGTTGGTGTGTTGGGTAGGTTCCCACCACCACAGGTGCCGTATTTTGTCGGTGTTTATGCTCAGTCTATGATGAGCTTGCCACTCTTGTGTATATATACACATACTTATATAAATGTTTTATAAAGCATAGATCTTTATCGCACTTGGTGCAGCTTGTAATATCTAACCCTTGTGAGTTCTTTCGTAATTATTACTTTGTGGTTGAGTGTTGATGTTTTCATTTCAGCTATTCCTGTATGGGTTGGTAACCCTTTGACTCTTTTGCTTTCATTTGAAATTGATCTTTTATTTGTCACTTGTATATTCTTTCTGAGGTATTCTTTTATTTGGAATGTCTTAGGTTTGGAGCAGTAGCTGGTTGAGGGACTAGGGTTGGTAGTTGATGGTGTCCTGCAGCTGTTGTAGTTGCCTTTTTCCTCACCATTGTGGGGTAGTTTTGTTGTTTATTTTTAGTTCAGACATACATGCTATTTGATGGATTTGTGTCAGGTTGTTGACGCCCACTGGAGTTTTTATATTGTTAAATTACTTGCTAGCTGTCTAGTCCCTTCTAAATGAATTGTGGTTTACTTGCTCTCTGGGATCGTTTTATGTTAGGATTACATGTTAGTTATTTTAAGTACAAAAGTATCATTATGGATATCTCATTCATAGCATATTTCAAGCCAAAGACAATCTATTTTAACAATGAAAAAGGCTCTTTGTATATTAGTATTAAATATAGAGGTATACCTACCATGAGTTGTCCTTTTTGGATGTTTATGCTCATGTAGGATATTTATCGATATAAACAAAGTATTTTTCGCAGCATACATTCATGTTTTCACTTGTGGACTAGTTGATCTAATAAGCTGAGGGATACGACCATCAAAACTCAACTTAAATTACAGTTTTCTTCATAATAAACTTGAGGATTTCATATAAAGTGTTAGGATAGAGTTCTTGTCTGAGCACCTGCAGTTATTACCTGCACGGCGTGGCATCATAACGCGTGTTTTCTCTTACTCTGATATATCATTTTAATGTGGAGAAAATGCAGGTTGTGACAGTTGGTATCAGAGGTATAGTTTTAGCGATTTTGTTCCATTTCATACACACACTGATGTATCATCAGTACATCTTGGTTGAAGCATAAACACTGCACTCATAAGCATGATAAGAAGTATACAGGGTATTTTATGTAGTATGAGATGCATAATATGTATTTGTATATAGATCCTCATCGGAAGCAACATGTGATTGTTATGTATTATGAGATGCATAACAATCATCACATGAATGCTCGTTAGATTTTGCCTTTTCGTTACATGTGATATTATGTAGTATGAGATACATAATATTTCATGTGTACGTCACTCATAACATGCATTAAGGCCTTTATTAGATTGCATAGCACAATATGCATGACACAACAAAGCATTAGCACACGTGCCAAGCCAAGATCTATATGATGACATATGTACACACATGGATTTAAAATAAAAAAGAATGATAATTCATGCATTCATAAGTTTATGCACATGAGTCAATAGGATGACGATTTATCATCTTAAGTTTAAGCATGACATCATTAATGAAAATCCCAGAGCAAGTTAGCAGCATAAGCAAGTGTCTAAACATGTATGGTCTGAACTAAGTTGTGTAGTTCTAGCGGTTAAGCTAGGTTTTGATTAGTTGTTCAATGTATTATTAGGATGCCGCCTAAGCGTGTTGCAACAAGGTCGACTCCCCAGTCTGAGGGCCAGTCGTCAGGTGCGCAGAGTGAAGTTGTGATTGAAGGCTTGTGACAGAGCAATGAGGCTATATCTAGGCAGATGGTTGAGATGCAATCGCAAATTCAGGTGTTGTTGTCTGTCGTTTCAGGACAGCAACCTAGAGTGCAGGACCCTATTGTTGGTCAATATGTTCCTATTTCTCCTGCTCCTTTGGTGCCTCTAGTTTTGCTGCCACCATAGATGAATTTCATTTCACATTTACAACGATTAGGACCTCCTACCTATGACAGTAGAGCTGACTTTATGGCATTGGACGATTGGATTATTGCGATCGAGGAGATGTTCTCGTATTCAGGAATTTCTACTGACCAGAGAGTGATGGTTACCGCTTACCAGCTTAAGGTTCTTGCAAAGATCTGGTGGTTAAGAGAAAAAGAAAACCCACTGATGGATGTTCGTGGGGATCGTTTAAGTAGTTGTTGCTTAGGAAGTTTCTATTGTCGGTCGAGCAAGACCGTTTGATGCACAACTTCATGCATCTGAAACAGAGACTACTTACGGTCAGTTACTATGAGGTAGAGTTCAGCAAGTTGAGGTGGTTTGCCCCGGATTTAGTTGCCTCTGAAGCAAGCAGAGTCAAGAAATTTTTGGGTGGTCTTATGAGTGACGTCCAGCAGCTGGCTAGCGCATATAGATCTAAGAACTATGCTAAGGCAATGGAAGATGCTCTTAAAGTCAAAGCTATCGACAATACCAAGAATTGAGGCATGCAAATGAGGAAGGACAAGATGAATTCTGATGATGGTAAGAACTCTCGGGAGTTTGGTCTGCTTTGAAGAAAAGAAGCAAGGTGGTGTGCAGTTTCTGTGGTCAGTCGGGCCATCCGTTCGAAAAGTGTTTCAAGAGGCTGGGAGCTCAAAAGCAGCAGCAAGTGCATGCAATTCAGAGCGCTCCCAAAGGAGATCTAGTTTGTGCTTCGTGCAAGCGAAAAGGGCACAATGCTGCCCATTGTTGGGGTAAGGATAAGGTCTGCTTCCAGTGTGGACAAAAAGGGCATTTTAAGTTCGAGTGTCTGCGGTCTCAGCCCCCGCTGCAACCAGTTGCACTCCAAGCCCTGCCACCGCCGCAACATTTGGATAAAGGGAAGGGCAAGTTAAATGTGGTGACTTTGGAAGAAGCGCAGACTTCCGCCCAAGTGATTTCAGGTTAGACTCTAATCTAGTTCTTAGATCGTAACTTTAGTTTTGATGATGGTCGATTAGTTACGTACACAATTTTATAGGTAATTTTAAGGTAAAGAATCGTTGGGCGCGTGTTTTGTTTGATTCTGGTGCTACACACACGTTCGTGTCTACGACTTTCGTAGAGTGTCATCGTCTGACTCTTGATCAAGTAGGCGATTCATTTCGCGTCAAGTTTCCCTCTGGTGACTCGGTGGTGTCGAACCAGAGTATCCAGAGTTGTCCAATTCTTTTAGGTGATTTTCTAGCCTTTGCTGATCTGAAGGTGTTGGACCTGGAAGACTTTGACGTGATTCTGGGCATGAACTGGTTGTCCAGATATGATGTGGTTATCCAATGCAAGGTTAAGCGTTGGGACATCAAGATGGACAATGGCCACCCCATAAGTTTGTACGGTTTTCTGCGCCAGGATTCCCCGATTATTTTTGCGATATGTGATCAGAAGCTTTTAGATTTCGGTTGTTGTGCTTATTTGGTTTCTATTTTAGGAATCGTTGGTAGTTTGCCGCGTGTTGAGGATGTTCCTGTGGTGCGTGAGTTTTCTGATGTTTTCCTAGATAGTCTTCCTGGTCTTCCGCCTGAGAGATGCGGAGTTTGTTATAGATTTGGAGTCGGGTATCCGCCCTATTGCTAAGGCACCGTACTGTATAGCCTCGCGTGAGCTGGAAGAGTTGCGTACCCAGCTGGATGAGTTGTTGCAATGTGGATTCATTAGGCCAAGTTCTTCGCCATGGGTGCTCTCATGTTGTTTGTGAAGAAGAAGGATGGATCTATGAGGCTGTGCATTGATTATAAGGAATTGAATAAGATAACCATCAAGAACAAGTATCCCTTGCTGCAAATAAATGATTTGTTTGATCAGTTGCGTGGTAGTATAGTGTTTTCGAAGATTGACCTTCGTTCAGGCTACCATCAGTTGAGGATTCGTGAGACGGATGTTCTGTGGACCGCTATTCTTTCTCGGCATGAACATTTTGAGTTCTTGGTAATGTCCTTTGGATTGACGAATGTACACTCTGCCTTCATGGACATGATGAACAGAGTGTTCAAAGCTTTTTTGGACCGTTTTGTGGTCGTTTTTATTACTGATGTCCTGGTTTATTCCCGGAGTGCTGAGGAGCATGCCCAGCACTTGCGTTTTGTTCTATCTGCTTTAAGAGAACATAGGTTGTATGCAAAGTTGAGTAAGTGCGAGTTTTGGCTACCTCAGGTTTCTTTTTTGGATCATGTTGTGAACAAGGATGGAATTTCTGTTGACCCAGAAAAGATAACTGTCATAATGGATTGGAAAAGACCTACCACACTCAAAGAGATAAGAAGCCTCCTAGGGTTGGCAGATTATTATAGAAGGTTTGTGGAAGGATTTTCTATGTTGTCTGCGTCGTTAACTAAGCTTATGCAGAAGACCGTGGCATTTGTTTGGAGCGATAAGTGCGAAGGAGCCTTTCAGGAGCTGAAAAATAGGTTATGCACTGCTCCAATGTTTGTCTTTGCCTACCGAAGGGGTGGAGTATATCGTTTATGTGGATGCATCGCACGTCAAACTTAGTTGTGTATTGATGCAAGAAGGCAAGGTAATTGCGTATGAGTCGAGGCAACTAAAGATTCATGAAAGGAACTACCCTACTCATGACTTGGAGTTTGCGGCAGTAATTTATGCCCTGAAATCGTGGAGACATCTATTATATGGTGCGTTGTGCAAGATTTACACAGGCCATAAGAGATTGAAACATGTCTTCACTCAGAAGGAGTTAAATCTGCGCCAGCGTAGATGGTTGGAGTATATCGCGGATTATGATGTTGATATTCTATATCATCCGAGCAAAGTCAATGTGGTAGTCGATGCCTTGAGTTGAAAGACAGCGTAGATCTTCAACCTTTCCGTAGAGTCTTTAGTGGAAGAGTTTTTGCTGATGGGTATTTCTATCGGAAGTATCGACTCGCAAAGCATCCTGGAAGTGGCAGAGCCTTCTTGGATTATGCTTACGAGGCTACATCAAAAGGACGATCCTGATTTGCAGCACCTTCATAGTAGAACTGAGAAAGGGGAATTACCAGACTTTTCAATTGATGATGCAAGCACTTTGAAGTACCGCGGTAGATATTGTATCCACGTTGTTGAGGATATTCGAGCTAAGTTGTGCAGTGAGGCGCATGGTTCTAGTGTTGCCTACCACCCTGGTTCTACTAAGATGTATAGAGATCTGAAGCAGATCGTTTGGTGGTATGGAATGAAGAACGATATAACCAAGTTTGTGTCCGAATATTTCACCTACAAGAGCGTAAAAGCATATCAAAGACGGCCTGGTGGCAAGCTGACGCCTTTGGATATTCCAAATTGGAATTGGGAGAGTATTTCTATGGATTTTATTACTGGTTTACCAAGGTCTCTCCGAGGATATGATTTTGTGTGGATCATAGTTGATCGATTGACGAAGTGTGCTCACTTCGTGTCGTTCAAGATTGATTACTCCATGATGAAAATAACAGAGTTATATTTGGTTGAGTTCATCAGACTATATGGAGTACCGGTAAGTATCGTGTCAAATCGAGATTCCAGTTTTACGTCTCATTTTTGGAAGAGTTTACAGGAAGGGTTGGGTACCGATCTCAGTTATTTCACTGCTTATCATGTACAGACCAATGGTCAAACGGAGAGAGTTAATCAGATTTTGGAAGATATGATTAGATTTTACATCTTGGACCACGGAGGGGAGTGGGAAGAGCGGCTGAGATTGATGGAATTTGCCTATAATAACAGTTATCAGGAGAGTTTGCAGATGACCCCCTTTGAGGCTTTGTATGTGAGACGTTGCAAAACTCCCTTGTTTTGGGCGGAAGTTGGTGAAGGACCATTGTTGGGTCCGGAAGCCTTGGAAGAGATGAATACTTATGTGACGCATATTCAACAGAAGCTTTGTATAACTTAGGAGCATTATGAGAAGAACGCTAATCGGCGAAGGATTGATTTGGAATTTGCAGTTGGGGACATGGTTTTTCTCAAGGTTTCTCTGATGTCTGGTGTGTGGGACCTTTCTATATTGTTGATCGCATCGGAGTGTCAGCCTATAGGCTGGATTTGCCCGCAAATCTCCCGGGTGTGCACGATGTGTTTCATGTGAGCCAGTTGCGGAAATATGTGCTTAGTAACCGGCATGTTCTCGCCTCGGTTGCAGCCTAATATTTCTTATGTCGAAGTGTCTGTTCGCATTCTAGATACTCAGGATCGAGTATTGCGAAGGAAGACAATACCCATGGTCAAAGTTTTGTGGCGAAACTAAGACGTGGAGAGCGTGACTTGGGAGTTGGAGTCAGCTATGAGGGAGGCTCATCCTCATCTGTTCTTCTAGTTTCTGTTGGTAAGTGTTTCTATTCAATAACTCTTGGTTATTTTCCTTCTTTAGTAGATTCAGTTGTGTATCAAGTTTTGGGCTGAAACTTTCTTCTAGGGGGAGTGGTTGTAACGCCCCTGATTTTTCGATGTATATTTTAATTCTTTTAGTGGTGTATTTTTGACGTCGGGGCATTATGTTGACGCATAGTTGACGGGTATCGTTGTTGGAGCGTGACTTTTACTCATTGGTATCCAAGGTTTTGACTTAGAATATTAGCATAGCTAATTTCTATTGTGTTTTTGAAATTTCCCTTGAGAACTGGGTTTATTTTGGAACTTTGTAGAGCCTTTTAGGGATATTTGGTGTTTTGACATCGGGGAGTTTTTACCGGAGTTTGGTTTATCGGATTCTAATTTTGACTTCGCCACTGGTTTTGTAACATCGGTATTTAACTTCGGTGCGAATTTCGTGGAAATCTGTGTTGATTAGAGTTTTTGGTCGTTTGGACGTTTAATTAATGATATAATATTATATATATATATATAAGTGTGTACATTCTGGCGGAACCCTATTCATCGTCTTCTTTCCAAGCCGTCAGACCGATTAACGGAAGAGAGAAAGTGGCGGACATCGCAAGCTTTCGGTCGTCGACTGTAGGAGTTCCGGTGCTCGGAATCGTCGTCGAAGGGTAGATTCGGAAAGCTCTCGCCGAGATCTATGCGTGTGCGGTATGTTTTCCCCGTTTAGTGGATTTTGACGTTAGGGTTTTTGATCCTGACCCTTGTTTGTCCCGAGAAGTTTCAGAAATCGTTGCCTAGGAGTTCTTGCGGTCGATCCTTGGAGTGGAGCGCTTGTGAGGCCGGATTTTGGAGGATCTTGAGGCAAGTGGTGCATCTTCCCCTTGCTATTTTCTTGCTTTTCATTCCCTTCTTTTTCTTCCCTCCTTAGAATGTAGTAGTGTAAGGCTCGTCCATGATCAATCTGCTAAGTAGTATAGGATTTTCGGCCAAGGAAATTTCATCTGATAAGGGCAGAGTCCGGTTAGAGTAAATCCGTCGATTATAGGGGAGTCAACCTAAGTTTAATTCGTCATATATGGTGTGGTCAGTCTGAGTTAAATTCGTCAAATATGAGTTTTGGGGCTAAGTCAGATTCGTCGGGTATTCTCGACGAATTCGTCGAGTATCAGCCTTAGTGTCGAGTGATTCTGCATTTGTTGAGTTTAGGCGTCAAGTTTGTCAAGTATCAGTCTTGGCGTTGAGTGAATTTTGTTTTGACACTGAGTGCGTTGGATTAAACTGTATGGCGTCGAGTGCTTTGAGTATAAGTGTCTTTGGCATCGAGAACGTTAAGTAAACTCAGCCTAGCGTCGAGTGAACTAAGCTAGGCATCAAGTTAAGTAAAGTTCGTGGAGTTAAGTCCAGGCATGGAGTGAAACCGCCTTGGCGTTGAGTGCGTTGAGTGAACTCCAAATTCGTCGAGTATACTCGACAAATTTCCCGTGGACTTGGTGATTTGCGCCGATTCGTTGAGTATCAAGGTAATGTTAGCCGATTCATCGAGTATCGCCGGTTAGCCAGATTTTTTGCTAGTAGAATTCATCGAGTGTCTATTGCATTCGTCGGGTATACCCGACGAATCAGCGTGGACTTAGAATTTTCTTGCCGATTGAGTCCAATTTGTCGAATTTGGCCTTAGGGTGATTTTCGGGATTTTTTTCTCCCTGTTTGCTATTGGAGTAATCTTGTGTTTTGGTTAAGGTGTTATCGGTGTTTTATGGTTATTTTGGGTGTGGCTCATTGTTGGCAGTGGATAAAGGACCACCAACTTAAGGACAGCTTATGAATCTTTTCCCTTGTGGGTTTGTGACTGTGTGTGGAAGGATAGGTTCTCACCACCTCAGGTGCCGGTTATTCCCAGTTTTGGGTGTGTCAAGTTATTGGACCACCTTTCCTTGAGCCTTTTTGAAGTTTTTATTGTTGGTGTGTTGTGTAGGTTCCCACCACCGCAGGTGCCGGATTTTGCTTGTGTTTATGCTCATTCTATGATGAGCTTGCCACTCTTGTGTATATATACACACACTTATAGAAATGTTTAAAAAAGCATAGATCTTTATCGCACTTGGTGCAGCTTGGGATATCTAACCCTTGTGAGTTCTTTCTTACTTATTATCTTGTGGTTGAGTGTTGATGTTTTCATTTCAGCTATTTTTGTTTGGGTTGGCAACCCTTTTCTTTGAAATGCCTCAGGTTTAGAGCAGTAGCCGGTTAAGCGGCTAGGGTTGGTAGTTGTTAGTGTCCTGCAGCTGTTGCAGTTGCAGTTGCCTTTTTCCTCACCGTTGTGAGGTAGTTTTATTATTTATTTTTAGTTCAGACATACATGTTATTTGGTAGGTTCGTGCCAGGTTGTTGACGTACACTAGAGTTTTTATATTGTTAAGTTACTTGTTAGCTGTCTAGTCTCTTCTAAATGAATTGTGGTTTACTTGCTCTCTGCGAAGGTTTTATGTTATGATTATATGTTAGTTATTTTAAGTACAAAAATATCATTATAACTATCTCATTCATAGCATATTTCAAGCCAAAGACATTTTATTTTTACTACGAAAAAGGCTCTTTCTATATTAGTATTAAATCTAGAGATATACCTATCTGAGTTGTCATGTTTGGATGTTTATGCTCATGTAAGATGTTTATCAATATAAACAAAATATTTTTCGCAACATATATTCATGTTTTCACTTGTGGACTAGTTGATCCACTGAGGCGAGTGATACGGCCTCAAAACTTAACTTAAATTACAGTTTTCTTCGTAATAAACTTGAGAATTTCATATAAAGTGTTAGGTTTGAGTTCTTGTCTGAGGGCCTGCAGTTATCCCCTGCACGGTGTGGCATCATAACGAGTGTTTTCTCTTACTCTAATATATCGTTTTAATGCGGAGAAAATGCTGGTTGTGACAACAGCTACCTTGCAAGAAGCTATCAGCACCAAGCCTACTAGCCCATCCTTACATTCATCGAGCAATGTTGATGCCATATATACCGCACTTGCTCGGATCTCTGATTTGAACAGGCGTGAATTACTAAGGGCTATGGATATGCTTAGTTTTGATAGTATCAAACATGACATTCATGACTCTGCCAGATGACTTAAAGGTTGAATGGGTAGGAATGCAATTCGATCGTTAATTTGATTTGAGAGCTATTTGAACTATTTGTATTAGATAATTTGGACTAATTGCATTTAGATGCCTGCCTTATTTGAATTATTTGAACTATTTGTATTAGATAACATAGCATGTTGCTTATTGCATTTTGTGACTAATTTCCATTTTATATAAAAAGCAAGCTACTTTGTTTAAATGCATGTGTCCACAATAAAAATTGGATTTTTTTATTTTCATAACACTGGTTAATTTTCTGAGTAATCCTATAATGGCAATGCTCATTTCTTACACTTTTGAAGTAATCATGTAGTTGTATTTTCAGATGCTCATCAATGTGTGGCTTAAAATCAATGGAGAGTTGCCGAACTCTTAATTTTCACTCTCCTCGTTGTATTCATTGCCATTAAGTGGGGCTAAAAATAACCTCAAGATTGATGTTTTAATGTGCAAGTGTGTGTCTTGGCAGCCATTGATGCGCGAACTGGAATTTTAGACCTACACTTTGTTTGTAGTTATGAGCTTTCTGCTAATGTGTTAAAGATTGTTTCTATATATGTTTACATTTATGTGTAGTAATATATTAAAAACCAATTCCTTCCCACCGCCGAACAAGATTAACTATCAATTCTAATTTTGTTGATTGAATTACAATGAAATTGGAATTCAGAACAATGTCAATTCCTATATATATTGGTTTTTGACATAAATTTCCTATATATATTGGTTTTTGACATAAAGCCAATTCTTGAAAAACAATTTCATCCAAACGAACGGGCTCTTGGGAAAATCCAAGCAGTAAACTTCACTTACATAAATGATTAAACTGAAACATAATTGTTATGTGAAAAACAAACAACTCCAATCCAAGAAAAACTCCCTCCTAAAAAAATAGATGAGACTTCTATGACCTGTTCTTCTTTCTCGACTTGGATGAAACTTTGGGTGGTTCTGAACCTGTGGAGCCCTTGGAAGACGTAGAAACTTGGTTGGACTTCGTATTAGCTCTCATGCTTGACGTGCTTGCGGTGTTTGAAACAGCGGAATCATGTTTCTCACGAACAACAGCTCCCTGAGAACCCCTCACCTGACTTCTCTTATCCTTCCTCTTTGGTCTGTAGCTGGACCTCTCTCTCTTTGGCAGCCACCTCTCGGGATCCGGTGGCGGCCCCGGGTTTGCCGGATCAAAGCCCTTCGGATATCTGGGCTTCCTTTTCCTCTTTTTGATTTTAGCCTTCACCTCCTCAAATTTTTCCTTCTTTCCGGCCGTCAACCCTCCTTCAACATGTGTAGCTCCTGAAGTCTTCTCCAAGCTCTCCACATTGATCCCCTTGAGACCGGGTAATTCCGCAAGCCTCTTTTCATACAGCTCAGCCTTTGCTAGGTCAGTACGTGCAGCAGCTTTAACCAATCCCGCCATAGCCTCAGTGCTCCCGTGGTTCTTTACGAGCTCTTCATATAGTTGAAAGGCCGCTTCCTCGTTTCCATGAGTAAGCATAAAAGATGCAGCCTCTGGCATTATCACATTGAGCTTATTATCTTCCACCATCGAATCCCTCCACCAATGGAGAGCGGAGTTTAGAGCAGAAGCGGCACCAGGGAAGTCGCTTACACGCTCCTTCAGTGAAACCACAGTGGCAACTGTGGCAGGCATATGGCAGATATCATGTATCATAGACAAGGACTCGGTCGCGATCTGCAAATGGCCAGCAGCAGCAGCAATTTGCGCTCGACCCAGTAGGAGGGGCTTGGATTTTTCGGGAATTTTAGCAGCGAACTGAATTAGGATCTCTTCTGCTTTTAAAATCTTCTTCTCTTTGACAAGCACGGCAGCTTGGAGAAGAATGGGTATGAAACTATCAGGAAACATGCTTGGAAGCGAAGCTACAAGCTCTTGAGCCTGGGAGATGAAACACTGTTAGAAATTTTGAAGATGGGGAACAATTTTAGATTGAAATAACAAATATAGCAAAAATTTAGTGAAAATACATTATCAATTAAAAATTCAAACCAAATGATCATCAAACAAATCCAAACCGAAAGATCATCAAATAAATCCAATACAAGAGTTTAGGAAATTAGCATTATAAACTGTAGTAAAATAATCTCTTCAACAACAAAAAAAGTGATCAGTAAAGCACAGATACAACTTGTATTATGACAATTACACGTAGACGGGCTGAAGTTTCCCCACAAAAAATGATTTAGGCCTCATGATGCAAAAATATTACTGCGCACCTAATCAGGTGATAACAGAATGAAAGAAGAGTAATTTCCGGAAGTATCAAAGTAATGTGGGATGCAAGTGAGCATGATACAAGGTATACTTAGAATTGTAGATTCATTAGGGAATTGAAAATAACAAAAGAAATATATATCCTAACAATGAAGCTTAAAGCTGCAAAAGTTGAATCCTCAGACAATTCCCCAAAGGCACTCACACATGTTTGAGGGAGTTTGCCGAAGTTAAAATCAAAGATTTCAGTATATATTTTATTTCAACTTGACGCGTAGGAAGGGATCAATTTCAAGTTTAGTTTTGATCTGATCCAGTAGTCTACTAATTTTATAAAAAAAATAATATCGACATAGCTTTGGTGGCACTGCAAACACATCTTAGTCATCGGATCTGTTCAAACAAACATATCCACTACCCCACGATGTCCCCCCTCAAATAACTAATCACGCTCCTCTTCTAGAATATCCAATGACAAGGGACCCCCACATTCTCCACTTTGCCCTAACCTCATGGTCACATACGCCCCATTTCTTCCCATTCTTCTTGTGAGGATGAGGCAGTCAGTAGACGAAGAGCACCAGTGTGTCGAGAAAGCTCGACCGGTTCAAACATTGCCGTCAAAGATTGCTCCCCTCCTTCGAAATTGAAAGTCACGCCTCCTTTACAGTGTATGCTATTGCTACGCCGCCGAACATGACACGGTTCTCAGGGTGTCATTATGATCGCCGGCGGAAGGAGAGTGCAGGAGGCAACGGGGCTGAACCCACCGGTTCAGCCCCCACTCATTGAAGTGTGCGGCTTCGGGGCTGAACCACCCGGTTCAGCCCCTTTTCGGGCCCGAGTTTATTTATACCCGGGGTTCTTTCTTGGAGGCATGCAAGGATAATTTCAAGTATTTCTCTTCTTCCTCTCCCTAAACCCTAATTCCTCTCTATCTTCCTCTGTAGTTCTCTCTTCTTCTCTAGTTCCCTATCATTTGGTATCAGAGCAGCGTTCCTGTGACCATGGTTACCACTCGCTCGCAAGAGGAAACAACCCGGTTGGAAATCCTAGAAGAAAAAGACGGTGAAGGAGATGCCACCATGGAAGTTTGTGGGAGATATCATAAAGACATTGCACATCATTTGAGTATATAGTGTGCGCCTTTCTCCATATGTCATAATTGTCTTTGTATGTTTTGAAGTGGTAGGCCAATTGATAGTCCACCTTCCTCCATTGATCTCAATTTTCGATAGGAATCTCTTCAACTTGCTTGATTAAGTGATCAAATAATCTGTCCAACAAACCAGAATTTGAAGGGCACTTGCCAATCCATATAGTTATTGTTTGTTAGTTTCTCCAATGCTATGGAGGGGTTTCCATATAGAGTGAGAGGCATTATCTCTTTATTTAGTGGTGCAGGAGCGACTAGATTTTCCAAACAGAAGAATCATAATCATGTGATACTTGCTCTAATAGAAGAGGAAACAATGCTAGGTTGAAGGTTATCGAGCGTTGGACAAGGTGGGTCGAAGCTCTGGATCGTAGGGTCGAAGCCAATTGAGTGTTGCGTGGAGTCGAACTGGTGTTGTAGTTGCAGAATTGATGCAGGGAAGTCGCAGGTGACGAGTTGGCTCAATCGAAAGTCGATCAAACGCTGCCGACAACAAGAAACAGTTGATGCAGCCACTGAATCAACAAGAGTCAATCGATGCAAGCAAGAGACACTCACAGGAGGCGAGTGTCGTGGGCGCAACAATAAAGGAAAGCGATCTACGGAATCTGGCGGAATCAATGAGTCAATGTAACGAAAGAGGAGAAGGGCCGAGCGCAATCACCTGAGACGAGTCAAGTTTCTCCGGACCGGACGATAAGTCGACGAGCAAGACGGGCCGACGAGGTGATTGGACGGGACGATGTCGACGAGATGTTCTGGATGACAAAGACAACTAGTGGAAATGAGGGTGGCAAGCTTGTCACTCTAATACAAGGTGAAATACAAGAACATTTTTTTCAGTACAATCCTTCTATACAACATAAGTCTTCTACATATAGGAGAAGGGGGAAACCAAATTAAAAGATACCCAATGTGGGACTAAAACACAAATACAAAAAAGCGAAATATCTAACACATATATGCTTAACAAATATCCTTAATTGGTCCCCAACTGATGACTCGGGAACCTAGGGCTGCATTAAAATAGTCTCAATCACATCTTGGCAAGTAGAAGCACAATAATTTGGTATTAGAGCATCTCTTTGCAACTAAGATTGTATCATTCGTTTAGCTATTTAATCAACTTCTTCATGATAATCCCTTTTATCCCATTGTTTTATTAATATTATTTCCAGAAAATCTCACTTGCAATTCCCTTTGGAAGGTTTCACGCTTGAAATTGAGTATGCATGATGCCAGTTCTACCAAAAACAACAATCAATCCTTTATCCCACTATAGTGGGGTCGGCTATATGGAATGTCAGTTCTACCATCAGTACTTAAAATATGTTTTTTGTCCATCAGGGAAAATTTTATTAGACGTCAATTGCAACACAGATAATTTTTTGCAAAAAAAGTAAACCTAATATAATATTCAGACTTACGGAAGTGAATCGCCACTACGGAAACAAACATAAAAGTTTATTTTTCTTAAAGGGAATAAAGAAAACTTGTTTGTTAGGGGGAAGAGGTAGAGAAAATAACCTGACCTGATCATTCCTATTTGCCTGAAGTAGTAGAAGTAAGCGGTTGGACCATAAAGCTTCTTTCTGCCTTTGTGATAATTTAAAATCAAGACCACTAGCAAGTTTAAAAAGCTTTGAACCATCAGCCTTCTCTATAAATCGTTCAAGCTTCCTCAAACTATCAGAAACATCTTTTGTACCTCTTACAGAAATTAGATTGTTCGTCGCAACAGCAAGCGAAGAAGCATCAGCCAGATTGCGAGTTATTATACCTATATAAGCTTCCATTGCTTCTTTCTTGTTCCCCAATAACTAAAGCCAGGCAAAAAAAGGAAAGATTTAATTTTTAATGCCAACAATACGTTGCTGCAGAGATATATATAAGAATAAGGAAAATGTGTAATGACCTGCTGGATATATGCAAGCTGGACAGATATTGGAGCTAATTCAGTTTCTATCTCATCATCAGCATAATCCTCATCCATAAGCATTTCCTGACCAATCCTAATGTGCATGAAAAGAGAAAGAAGATGTACAGCTTTGAACATAATTTATCTAACATGCCAATAAAAAAAATATGAAGTTACCCAGACCTATTCATAGATAGTACAGCATCCAGTTACTGTACAAACAAGTTTACAGTTTGTATAAAAACTTAAAAGGATGAGTCATCGAGTTATTTATCCTTTTAATAGAGCCCAACGGTTTTATCAATTGCCAACCAAACTCGGATTCTTAATCCTAGCAATATAAAAACATTATCAACATCAAAAACAGGTAAAAAGAAGTCAGATGAAATCATGGAGGTTTGAACATAGAAAATAAAAAGGATATCCAGGAATGGCAAAGCTATGGCAGTCGTGAACGCAGGGACATAACTATTGTTCGTGAACGCCCAACCGACCCTGAAACTACATCCACGTTTAGGCTCAAAAAGGGAATTTTTTAAATGGCGACGGTCGTAACAATTGTCGCATGAAATGGATGTTTTATAGCCGTGGAGTTTTTGTCCCAGCAGCTCAAAAATGTTGCGTGAAACAGACCCTGAATGATTCAATCGCTACAAGGGCTACCACAAATCATGCATCATCATTCATCCATGGCAGTAGAGAGAAGACAGTGAGTAAGGCATGCTAATGTGTATTATCTCTGAATGCTATGTGTAACGACCCCACTCGTCACGTGGCATATAACGGTGGGTCCGGCCGGGGCCCCACGCCATATGTCACAGACAAGCGGCGGAATTACTTGTGGAAATCAAAATCTACTCGCATCCTAACTCAATGCATTCTAGCGCAGCATTTTAAGTTACCATGAACTCAACTCAAAGAATATCCACTACGATATAAACTCCACATTTATATCAACATCAGGAATGTATACAACTCACACACACTAGCCTTAAGGCCTTGCAGGTTTCTCTTGACACAAATACATTTTCGTACATCGGCACGCAGCCCGGCCACACATGAAATCCAAACACGCTTCGCACAGCCTTCAAGGGCCTTTAGCAGCAATCCTTCCATTCCGCTCATTTCAATTCAAGCAGCAGCACCTGCAATTAGCCATCCAATCCAAAGTGGAAAACAAAGTAACGGTCAGCATTAGTTGACCCATTATAACGACCATACCCCTTACCCGGGGCAGCGTTCCTTCCTTGTATGCATTGTCATCATATTCCATATCAATCTACCAATCACAATCATATCACAAACGCCGGTATCCACCAGACGCTCCGTGCTCTCAGGGCACCTTTTTGGTGAACCAGACATTCCAGTCGTTCATCGACGATCAGAGGTTGTTAACTTATTGGCTGGGCGGTTCAATCCTAGTCCACCAGCGCGCACGCTGGCGACATCCCGTCCATACCACTCAGAGGGACTAACTTCACAGCATCCACAAACATAACCAGAGCAGATCGACCCACCCACGTGGTGTAGCAAGCCGGGGTTATCGCTGCTCCCCAGGCATTACCACTTCCTGGGCATGCCACCAATCCACATCCAATCATACATTTATTGCACAACACATAAACCTTGCATCACATCAAATCCACGGAGTCTTCTCCGGTTTACCCATGATCATCACCAATCCAGACTACCCGTCCAGATGGGCTTCATACAGCATGCATATGTCGTACTCCACACTTCCGGCTCTAGATGCAAACTCAACCATGGAATCGCTTACGAAATCCAACTCTTGGTGGAGGATCCCACGCACATGCATAAAGAAAGAACTTCGATGTCCAAGAAGGAGATCGTTACCTTTGAAGATCACTTTGACGCCATGAATCAGCCGGATGGAAATCACCGTCTCGGCTTTGCCTTCCCATCTCCGATCTCGGATCTTGGCTCCGCACTCCACAGCTCCCCCAGCAGCTGGTGCTTTCCTTTCTCCTTTCCTTGCTTTCTCTCTCTCTCTCTCTTGGAGAAGAAGAATGGCTTAAGATGAGAATGAAGCTTATCATCCCAATTCGGCCTTATATCAGCAAGGAGAAATCTGAGCCATCAGATCCCATAGGAAGAAATGAACAGCCACAAAAATTCCCTGAAAACAGCTCTTTCGGGTCTGACACGCCCTGTGACACGCCCGTGTCACAGGCCGTGTACTTGAAGCGGTGCACAAACCGCCTTATCCCAAAACAGGTCACGGTCAGGGTATACGCCCGTGTCGGCCCCGTCACGCCCGTGACACAGGGCGTATAACCCACTCGACACCTACTCGAGAGAAAATCGTCGACCTCTCGACATAGCGGGACACGCCCTGTGACACGCCCGTGTCACGGGCCGTGTACCCCTTTCTCGAGCATTTGTCGACCTGAATTAAATTCGTCGACCAGAGGAGGACACGCCCTAGGTCACGCCCCCTGACACGCCCATGTCACAGGGCGTGTACCTCCCGAAAATTCGTCGAATGAATTTCGTCGACCACGCGCCCAACTGCTCAACCCGAGCAGGACACGCCCTGGGACATGCCTGTGTCCCAAGCCGTGTCACCCAATTTATACCAATCCCAGAATTTGGAATGTTACAACCCTCCCCTCCTACAAGAAATTTCGTCCACGAAATTGCACAGAAGGAAAACAGCAAACATCATATATGTACACCATAACATATCCACAGTTTCCTCAGGTGATCGATAGCTACAAACATTCTATATCCCCTCAAACATCATATATGTACACCAACTTGTCGACATACATCATAACATATCACATATATGTACAGGAATATCATCAGTAGGCACATTATCAGGATTCACATGACTAGTGAGTCATCAGATATATACAATATTCACATCATCCAAGTGATACAAGTCACTATCCTTACTTCCGCTCAGCCTCCCGATTTTGCATCTATCGCGTAAGAGTCAAATTAAACACTCGAGGCTGAATTTCACCAATTAAGCTTTGCGGCTCTTGTACTCCCAAATTATGCAATCGAGATTGCGTCCGGGATGCAGATGACTCGGCCACTGCTTTACCCTTTTCTTCATACGACGCACCTATCTTTTTCTCACTCCCCGAAGGGGTATTCCAACAAAATTTAGCAATATATCCTTGTCTCCCACAGTTATAACATAGACGTGTATCAACACGTCCTTGCCCATAAGTTGCCCCCGAAGAAACAGTCGACGGAGCTGACTCAGCAGGCTTAAACTTTTTCTTCTCTCGTCTTCTCAACTTTGACTGCTCCGATTGCGGCACTTTAAATTCTGGCTTCTCCACTGTCAGTCTCTTCTTCTCTTGTACCCGCTTCAAATCTTTCTTCAGGGCACGGGCCGTATCGACCAACGCTTGGAAGCCTTGGATTCACTGAACTCGGGAGGACCAACCTCAACTCATCCCGCAGTCCCTCATAAAAGCGATTCGTCTTTCGCGCTTCCTCCGCGAAAGTAGACCCCGCATATCGCCCCAGTCTGGTAAACTCATGCAAGTACGTATCAATATCAGCCTCACCCTGCACCAGGCATTGAAACTCGTTCTCCATCGCAATCCGCTGCGACACCGGTAAATACTTGGCGAGAAACAATCTGGAGAATTCCTCAATTGAAACCTCCGCTAAACCTCGACCTGCCAAGTGATGTACCTCCATATCATCCCACCACAGTCTCGCATCTCCTTCCAGCAGAAACGTGGCTAAGGTCACTTTCTGCTCTTCTGCAGTCCTGATTGCAGTCAGGATCCTCTTTACTCGAGTCAACCAATCTCCCGCATGCGTTGGGGAAAGCGCTCCACCAAACGTAGGTGGATGAAACTCCATAAAGTGCTTCAGGGACTCATCCGTTTCTTGCTCGTCCACCACAACTGTCGCGCGCTCTTGCCTTACACTAGGCCGTACTGGCACCCCTACAGGCCTTGCCTGCCCAGTCGGCTGTGCCTGTAACACCGCTAGCACCGTTTCCGTCACCACCCGTATGGTCTCCGCCGAAGGAGGCGTAGGCGCTTCAACGGGTGTTGCACTCTCATCGGATCGATGGGGCTCCGACTTCCCAACACCACTCTTCGCCACCTAGCAATGTACAAAACATCATTAATCAGCCATGTCATAACGGTCATTATACATTGACTACACACTGATGCACCTTACGTGCATGAAATACATTCCTAGTGGGCATGCGTGAGTTCAATAATGTTCTCGCCTCCCAAACAATCTCAACCTGGCTCTGATACCATTTTGTAACGCCCCCACTCGTCACGTGGCATATAACGGTGGGTCCGGCCGGGGCCCCACGCCATATGTCACAGACAAGCGGCGGAATTACTTGTGGAAATCAAAATCTACTCGCATCCTAACACAATGCATTCTAGCGCAGCATTTTAAGTTACCATGAACTCAACTCAAAGAATGTCCACTACGATATAAACTCCACATTTATATCAACATCAGGAATGTATACAACTCACACACACTGTCCTTAAGGCCTTACAGGTTTCTCTTGACACAAATATATTTTCGTACATCGGCACGCAGGCCGGCCACACATGAAATCCAAACACGCTTCGCACAGCCTTCAAGGGCCTTTAGCAGCAATCCTTCAATTCCGCTCATTTCAATTCAAGCAGCAGCACCTGCAATTAGCCATCCAATCCAAAGCGGAAAACAAAGTAACGGTCAGCATTAGCTGACCCATTATAACGACTCTACCCCTTACCCGGGGCAGCGGTTCCTTCCCTGTATGCATTGTCATCATATTCCATATCAATCTACCAATCACAACCATATCACAAACGTCGGTATCCACCAAACGCTCCGTGCTCTCAGGGCATCTTTTTGGTGAACCAAACATTCCAGTCGTTCACCGCCGATCAGAGGTTGTTAACTTGTTGGCTGGGCGGTTCAATCCCAGTCCACCAGCGCGCAGGCTGGCGACATCCCGTCCATACCACTCAGAGGGACTAACCTCACAGCATCCACAAACATAACCAGAGCAGATCGACCCACCCACGTGGTGTAGCAAGTCGGGGTTATCGCTGCTCCCCAGGCATTACCACCAATCGACCCCTCACACGTTTCCTGATCGACCCACCCTTGTGGTGCAGCAAGTCGGGTGCTCGCTTCCCGGGCATGCCACCAATCGATCCCTTCTCTATATAGATCAACTCACCCTAGTGGTGTAACAGGCCGGGTTTCTCTCGCTCTACCCAGGCGTGCTACCAATTGATCTCTCATCACAACCAGGAGCTTATGCAAAGTCTCCTAACATCCATAATCCACATCCAATCATACATTCATTGCACAACACATAAACCTTGCATCACATCAAATCAACGGAGTCTTCTCCGGTTTACCCACGATCATCACCAATCCAAACTACCCGTCCAGATGGGCTTCACACAGCATGCCTATGCCGTACTCCACACTTCCGGCTCTAGATGCAAACTCAACCACGGAATCGCTTACGAAATCCACCTCTTGGTGGAGGATCCCACGCACATGCATAAAGAAAGGACTTCGATGTCCAAGAAGGAGATCGTTACCCTTGAAGATCGCTTTGGCGCCATGAATCAGCCGGATGAAAATCACCACCTCGGCTTTGCCTTCCCAACTCCGCTCTCGGATCTTGGCTTCGCACTCCACAGCTCCCCCAGCAGCTGGTGCTTTCCTTTCTCCTTTCCTTGCTTTCTCTCTCTCTCTCTTGGAGAAGAAGAATGGCTTAAGATGAGAATGAAGCTTATCATCCCAATTCGGCCTTATATCAGCAAGGAGAAATCTGAGCCACCATATCACATAGGAAGAAATGAACAGCCACAAAAAATTCCCTGAAAACAGCTCTTTCGGGTTTGACACGCCCTGTGACACGCCCGTGTCACAGGTCGTGTACTTGAAGCGGTGCACAAACCGCCTTATCCCGAAACAGGTCACGGTCAGGGTACACGCACGTGTCGGTCCCGTCACGCCCGTGACACAGGGCGTGTAACCCACTCGACACCTACTCGAGAGAAAATCGTCGACCTCTCGACATAGTGGGACACGCCCTATGACACGCCCGTGCCACAGGCCGTGTACCCCTATCTCGAGCATTCGTCGACCTGAACTAAATTCGTCGACCAGAGGAGGACACGCCCTAGGTCACGCCCCCTGACACGCCCGTGTCACAGGGCGTGTACCTCCCGAAAATTCGTCGAACGAATTTCGTCGACCACGCGCCCAAATGCTCAACCCGAGCAGGACACGCCCTGGGACACGCCCGTGTCCCAGGCCGTGTCACCCAATTTATACCAATCCCAGAATTTGGGATGTTACACTATGTAATCCATAATTCAATATGACTCTTCACATAAAAAAGAAACGTCAACAGTAAGAGTGTCCAAAAACAATGTGATACAAAAGATGGGCGAGGTACCTGGGGACAAGAATTATTCACACAATGTCCAGCCGCATGTACCTTTTGGGGAGTTCAATTGTCTCTACCAGCCTATAGTTCATGGGCCCAAGGTTCTCTAATAGAGTGAGGATGACGTTCCCACTCAAGTAAGAATGAAGATGTTAAAAGAACTTGCTACACGATATAATTAATTTCAATTCCTTCTAGAGGGTTCGTGAGCATACCTTTAAGTTGATTGTCCATTGTCACATATTAGTTTGCAATAGATTTATTGATAATTCATTATTTCATTTCATGTGTTTCTGAAATTCATGGAAGACCTAATTGAGAATTAAATGCATAGTTGTCATATTGCCACAAATAAGTTGCATTGATAAATCAGCCTTATACTTGGGCTCCGTTTGGGACTTCAGAAGCGGCTGGGAAGGGAGCTGAACGTGCCGAAGTTATGGACTAGAGGTAGGGGAGGCGGCTGGCAACGGCGCTATTTCTCCGTTTTCTGGAGGTGATGGCTGGGAACGGAGGGGGGAGGCGGGTAAACAAACGGTTGCGGGCGGCAGCGGTGGCGTTCTCTGCTATCGTGTCGGAGCCCCAATGGCGCACCAAATAGACCCATAATCTCTTTCAGAAAATGCTCGAGTCATATTAGTACGCAAATCAAACTTCATGGCCAGATACTACGATTCTGCACTAGATCATGGTACATTAAGTTACTTCTTGATCATCCACAAACCAAGTTTCCTCTAATAAATACACAATGCACAGTTGTGCATTGTATATAAAAAGGAAAACTTGTCTAATCTGCATCAGAAAAACCTTCCCCTTTTCTATGACAAAATTGTTAATCTATCAACCCTACACCTGGAGTTCCATTGAGAACCTCAATACTCAATCTACCATGTGTCAAATTTGAAATTAGAACTCAAGGTTTGGGTCACATTTATGTGGTGGGTCATATAGAGTCTCACCGTCTGGTCCCAACATCACAGACGACCAGGTAAATAGTTCCAGCAAGGACATGGCACCTGCAGATTTCCAACATTTTATCCTAGATCACGTTGATCAACTCGATGTCTAGTTCTATGACCTTAGACACAAAGTCACTGCAAATAATGCTAGGATAGACACACTAGAGAACCCAAGAGGTTCGGGCCAAGCCACTCCTTGCCTGAGGTAGGCCTCAAAATATCATGATGATCACCCACTCAAGTGAGTACATAAGTTAAAAGAACTTGTCACAATTATCCAATTCCTTCTAGAGCATTCATGAACATACCTTTGAGTTGATTGTCTTTTGTCACATATTACGTTGAAATAGATTTATTCAATATATTCTCTCGAAAAAAGTGACAATTCATTTCATGTGCAAGCTAAATTCATGGAAGACCTAATTGAAAGTAATATGCATAGTTTCCATATTGCAACAACTTCATACTTAATCTCTTTCATAAATTACTCAAGTCATATTAGTTCACAAATCATAAATTTTGTTAGAAAATCCCAATTAAGCGCTCATGTTTTTCTTCTTTCTCTCTCCTTGTATTAGTCCCACATCATGTATTAGGATTTATTCATTCATCTCCTATATAAGTGTATGTATACTTGTAACTATTCATTCAACAAAGTATATACAAGATTGGAGCTCTCTTTACATGGTACCAGAGCCAACCGGTCTCCTCCTTGGGTATCCGGTCTAGCCCATTTCTAGCCGCCTATATTCTGTGCCTGTCCGTGCGGCCTCCCCTTGTCGTGGCCTCCTGCGGCCTCTCTTCTACCCGCCTCCACCTCTACTTCTCTCGTGGCTTCCACCTCCTCCTTCCTACCACCTCTCCTTTTATAATCTTCTCTGACGTGGGTCCACCTTCTACTTTCTTTCTCTACCCGCGCGGGCTCCCCCCCCCCCTTGCGACCTCTCCTATCTGTTGTCCGTTGCAGGCTCTCTCATCCCACTCGCGGCTTCCTCTTTGCCTAATCCGCTCGAGTTCTCTAACTCGCGGATTCTTCTACTGACCTCTCGAGTTCTCTAACTCGCGGCTTCTTCTTCTGACCGCTCGGGTTCTCTACTCGCGGCCTCTTCTGCTTGCCACTCGCGTTCTCTCACCGCGAACTTCTTCCCCACTACTCGCTGCGACCGGCTCTCCAGGTCGCAGCGACCTGCCTCCTGTTCGGCGCGACCTGCCTCCTGCTCGCCGCGACCTGCCTCCAGCTCGCTGCGACCTGCTCTCCTGCTCGCTGTGATCTGCCTCCTGCTCGCCGCGACCTGCCTCCTGCTCGCCGCGACCTGCCTCCAGTTCGCTGCGACCTGCCTCCTGCTCGTCGCGACCTTCTCTCCTGCTTGTCGCTTGCCTTTTCTGCTCGCTGCGATTTTGCCTTCCCGCAGCTAGCGTTCTCCTCTCTGTCCTTAGCCTCCTCCTAGTCGCAACCTCGTTTGTCGCTGGTGTACCCGCCGAGACCGTGCTGCTATCTTCTCTGTCGGCTTCTCCCTAGTCGCACTCCGGTCGCGATCTTCTGATCGCTGGTGGGTCCACCGAGACCGCGCGACTGCCTCTTCTAACCGCCCGGTTTCTTCTGCAGGCCCCGCATGGCTTCTGATATTGCCGCTGCTACTTCTGCTCCACCCGCCCGTGCGGCTGCCCAGACTTCCGAACTCCGTGATGAGTTACGGATTACTACCATCTCCCTAACTGGAAAAAGGAATTTCGTCAAGTGGGTTCACTCGGTTCGCCGTGTTCTGCAGACGAAGGGTCTTCTTCACCACTTGACCCGCGCTACTCCAACTGCTCCCTCAGATGACTGGCTTCGCGATGATGGTCGGGTCCAGTCCTGTCTTCTCAACTCTATGGATCCCGAGCCCTACAGGATGGCCATGTATCATGACACGGCTAAGTCCATGTGGGAGGAACTTCACGCCTTTTTCTCTGTCCATGACAGCCTACAGCACCTATATGATATCATTTCCGGCCTTCAGAATCTTACCCTGAGTGCTCCTGGTGATATGCTTTCCTTCGTGGCTAAATCCAAGAGTTTGGCAGAGGCTTGTATTCAACATCAGCCTCCCACTACCGATCTAACCACTCAACGAAACCAGAAAGAAGCTGTCGCCATCGCCATGATGACGTCCCGAGTTCCTCCCCACCTGCATAGTATTCGGGCCCAGATTCTCTCATCCGCCACAACTCCTTCCTTGTATGATGTATGTTCCATGCTGCTCAAAGTCACGCCTCCCTCTGAGGCTCCTCCTGTTTTTGCCCCGGCTCTTCTTCAGCGGCCTCTCCTTTCGACCCCTTCTCCTCGTGGATCTTCCACTCGGGGGGACCGACCCCCGTCTCGGGGACGAGGACGTGGTGATCGCTCTTCTATGAAATGCACCTACTGTGGTCGGGATAATCATCTTGAAGCTACCTGCTACCGCAAGCATGGCTTACCTCCTCATCTTGCTGCTACTATATCTGCTGCTCCACCTCCTACTGCGTCTCCTGCCACGGATCTAGCTACTACTACCCGCCAAGACATCGATGAGCTCCGCATCCAACTTCAATAGCTTCAGGGTGCCCTCAGCCGCTCCTTCGGCTCTGTTGCGTCCTCTTCTGCGGAAGGTATAACCTGTCTCTCTCATAATCCTTGTTTGATCGTTGATTCTGGAGCCACTCACGATATTACTTCCCAGAAACCCACAGTGTACCTACAGACACCTCATCCTGCCTGCATCACTGTGGCCAACGGTGACACCCTACCAGTCTCAGGCTTCGCCGCTCTTCAGCTTACGCCGCACCTTTTTCTTTCCTCGGTTCTTCACGTTCCGGGGTCTCCTTTCAATTTATTATCTGTTAGTCGTCTCACACACGACCTTGATTGTTGCATTACCTTTTCACCTTCTTCATTTCTTATGCAGGATCGCCGCACCCGGAGTACCATTGGTAAGGGACAGCTGATGAATGGGTTGTACATCTTGGATCTCCCACCTCCTCTTCTCTCCGCCGTCTCCACTGTTGATTGGCATCGCCGCCTTGGGCATGCTCCCCTTCCGGTTCTCAAACGGGCACTTCCTGATGTTTCTCTCCGGGAGTTCTTTTGTGAATCTTGTATCTACGGCAAACAACATCGTTCCTCTTTCCCCCCTGCTTATACCCGGAGTAGTACTCCTTTATTTTTAGTTCATTCTGATGTATGGGGTCCTTATAGAGTCCCAAGTATTTTTGGCTTTCGCTATTTTGTCACGTTCATTGACGATTACTCATGTACCACGTGGCTCTATTTATTACATAATCGCACTGAACTTACTTCTGTGTTTCGCACTTTTTTACTTGAGATGCGTATGCAGTTCGCCACCCCCCTCAAAGTACTTCGCACTGATAATGCTCGCGAGTATACGGGTCGCACCTTCTCCAATCTCTGCACCGAATTTGGTCTCATCAATCAGACTTCATTTGCGTATACCCCTTAGCAAAACGGGGTGGCGGAACGCAAAAATCGTCATCTTCTCGATGTTGCGCGCTCCCTTATGTTCCAAATGCACATTCCAACCGAATATTGGAACTTTGCTGTTTCCACCGCCTGTCATCTCATCAACTGCCTTCCCTCGTCTGTGCTTAATTTTGCCTCACCCATCCAACTTCTCTCTCCCTCCACCAACCTTACCTCTCTCACATCGCAGATCTTCGGGTGTGTTTGCTATGTCCACCTTCTTGGTCCTCCTGCCGACAAACTTGCTCCTCGGGGCGCCAAGTATATGTTTGTTGGCTACTCCCACACTCAAAAGGGGTACGTCTGCTACTCTCCTTCTGATGGCAAGCTGGTTGTTTTCTGCGGATGTCACTTTCTGCGAAGACCAGCTCTTCCACTTACCTAGCACCACCTCGTCTTCTGCTCCCACCATTCCTCGGCCTGTCGTCCCGGTCACGCCATCTTTGCCGTCCTCTCCCCACGTTTCTCGGGTTCCTCCACCACTTATCCGTGTCTACTCTCGTCGCCCATCCAAGGATGCTCCTGTGACTCAGCTCCCCGCTACCAGCGATACCTCGGCTACGGCAGATCCCGCTCCCGTCTCTACAGCTCGCCTTTGGCCAACTACGTCTCTCTCCATCGGCTGACGCCGCCTCTCTACGCATTTGTCACATCTCTTTCCTCTATTTCTATACCTAACACTGTGCAGGAGGCGCTTCAACACCCAGGGTGGCGGGCCGCTATGAATGATGAAATGCGGGCTCTCTAGGCGAACCAGACCTGGGATCTGGTTCCTCTTCCTGCAGGCCACACCTTTGTTAGTTGCAAATGGGTCTTCGTCATTAAACATATGGCGGATGCCACTGTCGACCGTCTGAAGGCCCGTCTCGTGGCCCGGGGCTTTACTCAGCAACCTGGCCTAGATTACGAGGAAACCTTCTCTCCCGTGGCGAAATTGAACACGGTCCGCGTTCTTCTCTCCTTTGTTGTTCATCGTCACTGGCTCCTTTATCAGCTGGATATTAAGAATGTCTTCATCAACGGCGATCTCCAGGAGACAGTTTACATGCAGCAACCTCCCGGGTTTGAGACCACGGGGGAGCCTTTGGTATGTCACCTTCGGAAATCCATTTATGGTCTCAAACAGTCCCCGCGTGCGTTGTTTGAAAAATTCAGTAAGGTGGTCTGTGCTAGTGGCTTCACTCGGAGCTCGGCTGATTTTTCTCTCTTCACCAGACACCGGCCAACCGGGATTGTGATTCTTCTGGTCTACGTTGATGATATCCTGATTACTGGCGATGACACGGCAGGAATACAACAGATCAAGGAACAGTTAAACTCTGCCTTTCAGACCAAAGATTTGGGCAACCTTCGGTACTTTCTTGGGCTCGAGGTCGCACGACGCTCTGATGATCTTGTGTTATCTCAAAGGAAGTACTGTATGGACCTCCTTCATGATGCAGGTCATTCTGAGTGCAAACCTGCGGAGACTCCTATGGACGTCAATCACAGGCTCTCGGCCCATAGCTCTGACTCTGACAAGCTGCTTACAAATCCGGAATATTACAGACGCTTGGTTGGGAAGCTGATCTACCTTACGGTGACTCGACCGAACATCTCGTTTGCTGTGGGAGTTGCGAGTCGGTTCATGCACGCTCCTCGGACATCTCATCTTCAAGCTGTCGAGCGCATCCTTCGATATCTCAAGATTGCCCCCGGACAAGGGCTTGTGTACAAACCATCCACATCTTTATCTCTTGTCACGTATTCTGACGCTGACTATGCAAGATCTATTGATCATAGGCGCTCCACAATTGGGTTCTGTACTTACTTTGGTGGACACCTCATAACTTGGCGTAGCAAGAAACAGACTGTAGTTGCGCGTTTTTTTGCTGAAGTCGAGTACCGGGCTATAGTTGTTGTTGTTTCTCAGCTAACCTGGCTTGAAGGCCTTCTGGGAGACTTGGGTGTTCATCTCTCATCTCCGGCAACCTTATTTTGTGACAGTCAGGCAGCAATTCATATTGTCAAGAATTTGGTCTTTCACGAACGCACAAAGCATATCGAAGTTGACTGTCACTTTATCCGGGAAAAGGTCCAGTCAAAGAAGATAGATTTGGAGCATGTTCCTGTTGCCGACCAAGTTGCGGACATCCTGACGAAAGCTCTCTCCAGGCCGCTATACTACCAGTTTTTATCCAAGCTTGGTGCCTACGACTTGTACGCTCCAGCTTGCGGGGGAGTGTTAGAAAAGCCCAATTAAGGGCCAATGTTTTTCTTCTTTCTCTCTCCTTGTATTAGTCTCACATCATGTATTAGGATTTCTATCTTCATTCTTCTCCTATATAAGTGTATGTATACTTGTAATTATTCATTCAACAAAGTATATACAAGATTGGAGCTCTCTTTACAAATTTCAAGGCTCGATACTACAATTTTGCACTAGATCTCGGTGCATTATGTTAATCTTTGGTCTTCCACAGACCAAGTTTCCTCCAACAAAGGCACAATACACAGTTGTGCATCCTTTGTAAAAAGAAAAATTTGCTCAATCTTATCAGACAAACCTTTGGCTTTTCAATGACAAAATTGTTAATAGATCAGCCATGTACTCTTGGAGTTCCATTGAATACCTCAATAAGGTCTATCATGTGTCATATTTGGTATCAGAGCTTAAAGTTTAAGTCACGTTTATGCTGCTTTGTGGTAGGTCATATAGAGTCTTATTGGTTCGTCTCAATATCACCGAGGACAGAGCGAATAGTTCAAACACGGACATGGAACCCACAGATTTCCAATGTCATAGACTCATATCCTAGATCAATTTGATCAACTTGATGCCATGTTCTTTAACCATGAGGTCACTACGAGTAATGCTAAGATAGACACACTAAAGAAACCAAGAGGTTCAGGTAAGGCCACTCATTGCTTGAGGGAGGCCCATAAATATCATGATGATCACTCAGGCAAAGCTCGTGACGCTCCACATACACCCCCCCCCCCCCACCAGCACCACCAAACATCGTATTAGAGATTTTCCCCCTTAAGATTACATCCCACCCTTGAGAAGAGACCCTCGAGTATGCCTATGATTATCATCCCGAACCCATCATTGATAAACCCCTCAGTTCCTAAGAGGAAATTGGACACCCACTATTACCACTCCATAAAGATTGTGCTCTCCGCAAGAACGTGCGATTTAGGTTGGGACGATTATTACGACTATTATCAAGAGCCTCGCAGAGGAGGCCCCCCTGTGAAGATGATATTACTCGTCGCATTCTTATCGATGGTCGTTCTTGAACAGCCAGCTAGACCCGAAGGCTTTTAATGATTAACTTCAAGGCAAGGGCAGTAATTTTGAGTGATATGAGATGATTGATGAGTGGTGTGTTCGGTTTGCCATGATGAAGCTTCACGGGCAAGCAAAGATCTAACTAAATGAGTTTAGAGAGAGATTGATACTATCACATCTCCGGATGGGCTAATATAAAGCAGAGACTTAAAGACAAGCATCTCCCTGTATCATATAGAACCAGCTCTTGGATCAACTATATCCTACGAAAAGGGGTTCTCGTTTTCATGAGATCATTGTGAGAAATAATATACAAGAGAAGGTAGTCGCAATTGTGTCTAGCTTTCTGGCAAGTCTTGGACATGACATTCGTCGGGAATTTATTCCTCGTCCCCTGCAGACAGTCAAGCAGGTATTTCAGCTCACCTTGGTGTACAAGCAGTACCCACGTTCCTCAGGTCCAAAACAGTTCATCTCACTACCCAACAACCCTACCTTAAGGAGGCCTGCTGATGTAGTATAGAATGGTAGTGGACTCCTAGAATGCACCACTAGTGGTGAGTGAGGGTTGACTCTTGCCTTACCAATGACTCAATGCATGTACAACTTGCAATTAGGCGCTAATAATTAATACAAACAATTAAATAACATAATTAACATGACGTCAATTCGTAAAAGAAAGTAGTTTTTTTTTAAGTGTAAGGCGGTGGCTTTCCTCCGTATGGAGGGCCAAAAGCAAGCGAACGGTAAATCAATCCTTTCTGCAGTTAGAGATTTATCATTGAGCAAATACTATAATAAACTGAAATCTCAAGAAAAGCATGTAATAAGCAAACCACGACAATGTTTACAACCAACAACCAATACAAAACACAACACAAAATATTAAGGTTGTTGTAATAAAAATAGATCTGAACGTTGGAGTGCTAAAAGAGTGGGTTTCGGTGGTGGGTGGACTAGATCGGGTAAGGGGAAGGTCGTTGGGATTGGGAGGGCTGAATCAGAGAGGGTGACTGGATCTGGGCTGGAATGCCCAGATCTGGACAAATCTGGTGGAGGTTGGGTGTTGGGAGGTGGATCCATGGGATGGGGGAGCGGCGGCAGCAAATCGGGGAAGGGGAGGGGCTGGATTTGGGCTGGAATGCCCAGATCTGAGTAGATCCAGTGGGGAATGAGGCCCGGAGGTGGTTCCATGGGGAGGGGGCGGCGTTGGGGGCGGATGGACCTTGGGGGTTGTAGATGGGGACGGCGGTGGCTGGGAATAGGGAGGGGGAGAGGATTTGTGGGTTCTGGGCGGCCTAGGGCCGACGGCCTGATGAGGAAAGGGGCGTCCTGAAGGGGCGAGGGGTGACGGCTTGAGGTGGGGTGGCTGGAGGAATTTCAGAGGGAGGGGCAGTGGTTGGACAACAGGTAGGGGGAGGTGTAGGCGGAGGGTAAAAGTCAAAAATACAACTTACCCAACAAGTCGTCACCAAGGGGTTCCACGAAGTCGACACCACGGAGGGGATCAGCGGAGATAAGGAAGAACTTTCCAAATTTTAGGAATCAAATGAAAGTGCTACCCTAACATCCATTTATAAGAAATTACAATTAGGAAACCCGAAATCAACGGCTACGATTGCCCGATGGTTTTGGGGTCATAAATACATGAAATAATGTCCGAAAAATATAAAGCTATATATGAAAAACAATCAGATCGACGAGCCGAATGCACCCATGGTGACGGAACGCCGATTCTATCAAGTCCGCCTGCGTGAATAAACAAAGGTGGGATCCGCCTTGCACCGAGGCAGGCTAGATGGTCCCCCATCACCTGCCCAACCTACGACTACTACTTTGTATAATATTCCACCTGCAAATGTCATAATATGGGTTCGACCAAGCCCACAGAACATACAAACCTTCTCAAGCTAAACATTATGAAATGACAACAACGATAAAACTCTTCTAATATAGAGTCCAGCCAACTAGCGGAAGAGAATATGTAATTATAATCTCAAATAAGAATGTCTACACTAAGTGTCAAAAGAAAAGTTACATTCAGCCTTATGACCATTACAAGCCTTCGTACAAAAGTCCATACAAACAAATAGAAAATACATCTCATTGAGAAGCTTGGGGCGCACAGGCCCAATACATGAAATGATAACTTAAAAATAATCTGTGTGTGTTTTTTATACTCTGACACGCACTATGCTACCTATAACCAAATAGGTATAAGAAATAACGAGGGTCAGCTATGAGCTGACCACAAACCGGATAACAACCCTTTCCCCTGATCATCTTGGCAAACTCTGTGACGAGTCATCTCACATGTACAAGTATGCATTACGTGGAGCATGCAATTTGTATCTCAAAGCAGAAAAACCAAAAGCTATGATATATATGTAAAAGTTCATGCTCAAACACTTTCTAAGTTGAGTGGTAAATAAAAGGAAATCTTAATTATGCATTGCACATGATCATTCGGTTCACCACAACCTATCAAGTGCATCCTTCATCACATTCGATGACGCGTGACACCGTCATGCGTTAGTTACCTTTTATTTTCATATTATGAATTTTCTTTTGTCCTCAGCAGGGGAAGTGAGTTAGTGTTGATGACGGGACCTTTGACTCTCCTCTTTCGATAATTGCTTTTTTTTCTCCTCCTTATCTTTTTACTCTGGTTCCACCTACTCTCATTCCTTCTTTGTGGTCACTTCCTCCTTTGTTGCATACATACTCTAGCAAGGTTTGTAAAGCTGAGCATGTACAGTCTCCGGATTTTCAACTGTTGCAAGTGTCTGCTTCTACACCTGATTATGATGATGACCTCCAGCTTCAAATTGCTCATCTCAAAGGTAACACTGGTAAAACCGAACATTCAATAGCCCATTACATGTCATATTATTGTCTCTCTCCTATTCACAAAGATACATAAATGGAAATGGGCTATGGAGAAAGAAATGCGTGCCTTGGACAAAAGTATCACATGGAAACATGCACATCTTCCTCCTGGAAAAAGAATAGTTGCATCAAGTTGGATTTTTTCAGTTAAGCAGAATCAAGAGGGGAATGTGGAGTGTTATAAATCTCGGTTAGTGGCTCAAGGATACACTCAAACTCAAGGAATCGTCTATAAAGAAACTTTTACTCTGTTTGCAAAATAGATTATATTCGGGTGCTCCATTCATGTGTTGCATGTCTTGGATGAGATCTACAATAGTTAGATGTTAAAAATGTCTTCTAGCATGGTGAGTTAGAAGAAGTCTACATGACGCTTCCTCCTGGGTTTTCTAAAGAAGAGTTTAGTGACCAAGTTTGTCATATAAGGAAATCCTTATATGGGTTGAAGCAATAACTCAAAGCTTGGTTTGGACGGTTTCATAAAACCATGTTACAACTAGGCTATATTCAGGGATATGATGATGACACCCTCTTTGTTAAGAGAAGAGGAACTAGTGTTGGTGATTACTGTATATGTGGATGACATGATCATTATAGGAAATGATTTGGAGGAAATCTCACACATGAAAGGGCAATTGTGAAGAGAATTTGATGTTAAAGAAATGGGAAAGCCGAAATATTTCCTGGGGATTTAAGTGGCAGGGTCAAGCTCGGGGATCTTCATATCTCAAATAAAGTATGTACTTGACCTTTTGGAGGAAACTGACATGTTTGGATGTGCTCTCCTTGAATTCCCTCATTGAGGCAAATCACAAAATTGATGAAGACACATAAGGAGATAAGTTGACTCATCGAGCTACCAGAGATTGGTTGATAGACTAATATACTTATCTCATACACATACTGATACTATGTATGTTGTTGGCATTAAGAGTAGATTCATGAATGCTCCTCGGATCCGTCGTCAGAAGACTACTTACCAGGTTTTGAGCTAACACAAGAAATCTCGAGAACATGGGATTCTGTTTTCAGCAAACCAACCCTTAAAAATTGAGATTTTTACTAATGTTGATTGGGCATGTAGCCAAGATGACCAAAAATCCAATATAAAATATTGTTCTTTTGTGAGTGAAAATCTTGTATCTTGGAGGAGAAAGAAACAAAATGTGGTAGCACGATCTAGTGCTGAGGTAAAAAATAGGGCTATGGCACAAGAGGTATGTGAAGCTTGTGGTTGAAATCTTTTCTTCTGAACTTGGGAATCCTCGAGGATAAATCTATTATTCTCTATTGTGATAACAAAATCATCAATATTGCTCACAATTCAGTTCAACATGATCGCACCAAACAAGTTTAAGTGGATATATATTTCAATAAAGATCACCTTGACAGGGATAATAATGTACACCCTTTCTGAACTCTTGAGATCAACTTACAGACATCTTCACCAAAGGGTTAAGCTAGGACAACTCTACTGATAATACATTCAAGTTGGAATAATTGATATCTTGGTTATTAAAGGCGCAAGGCGCACCTAGGCGCAAAGGGGTCTTGGAGCCTAGGCTCAAGGCGCAAGCGCGCGTCTGACGAAGACAAGGCGCAACCACATCTATTTTAAAAAATCAGCAACAAACATCATTTCAGCTTCTCGATCAAATTCTTCATCTAGTTAATTAATTAATCATTCATTATTATCATTTATATCTCTTAAAAATAGAATCAATGTGGTCACTTACATAATATCTAAGTTTCAACGCACAATTATCTTTCACAAACGCTAAATCAACAAAAAATTATTGAGTACTTGCATTATATTTTTCTTGATTTTTGAAGAAAAAATTTTATAGCAAAAATCTCACTCAAACCCGCCTTTTATATTTCTAAGGCGCAAATAAGGCGCATGGAGGCGCAAACCTCTCAGCCTGGTGAACCTTGAGCCTTAGGCGCGCCTTAAATAACATAGATAGATATATATTCTCAACTTGAGAAGGAGAATTGAACATATGACATATCATATATATGTGTGTGTGTGATTTTTTTACATAATAGAATTATTTCCCATTTCTTTCTACTTAAAGGTTTGGTGAGTTGACAATCACTTCATGCCCAAGATAATACCAAATTCAAGGCACAATCAGAACGCCCAAAAGCCTCTTCTTCTGGAAAAAAGGACTCATCTCAGCCAAAGCACAACCAAAACCCCTAAAAGTCTCTTACTCTCGGAGGTCTCATCTAAAACAAAAACGAAAGTGTAACTTGTTGGCAACCAAACAACTTTCTTAAAAGTGTATTTCACTTACTTTCCCAGCTAGAAACTCCACTTCCCATAACTTATGAGTAACCAACAAGTATTGAATTTCATCCTGATGGGTAGATATAAATGTGTTTGAAATAAATTGTCTAATATTTCTGAACAAAAAATGTGTTCGAAATATTGCATCACATTATATCTGTGGGAAATGTCGCAATGTTGGTCTAATTGTGTTGATGTTATTGGTATTGAGTCTTTATGTGAGTATGTAGATTTAGTCTCACATTGTAGTTTTAGGTTTGTGAGTCCTATTGTAATGTTATAAATTGCCTCTATGTGAATAAATGAGACGCGCTCTTCTATTCTCTCTTTTCTCTTACAACATGGTATCAGAGCTAGGTTTCTGAAACCTAAAATTAAAAAAATTTGTTCTTCTGCTATTCTCTTTTTTTCTCGTTCCTCCAGCAACTTCTCCGCATGTTCTGGTCGATCGCGTGCGGCTAGGGCTCTCGACTTATGCTTATATGCACGTGGTATTCACGTGAGGGGGAGTGTTGGGTTGAAGAGACACGGATGATCTTTCTTGATTTTTCCTCTTTTGTTCCACGCGGTCTCTATGCTTATGTCATATGTGTCTCCCCATTTTCTTTCTTTCGATTGGTCATGTGTTGGGGACGCGTCTGGTGTTGGTGTTTTAGTCTCATCGGGTTGTGTCGCGTGGGACCGTGTCATGCGGGACTGTGTTGTGTGGGAACCGCCCTTTGTGTGGATTATCCCCGATCACTAGTTTGATGATTTGTTCCACATCTTTCATTCTCTTTCGCATGTTGTGTGTAGGAGATGTTGGTTGACCGGTTTCTAGTTAGTCCACGTCGTGTGTGGATCTTGCGTCATGTGTGGGTCAGTGTCATGTGTGTTTATGTCCCCGGCTTGATTCCATGGTTTGGTTTTTCCCCGGTGGCTCGTCTGATGTTTATCCCGCATCACCTACCTCCATTATCGTTACTTGATATGTCCAAGTTGAAGGGTCCCCCTTCAGCTTGAGGGGAGTGTAGAAATGTTGCAATGCTGGTCTAGTTATGTTGATGTTATTGATATTGAGTCTTTATATGTGTATGTGTGTTTAGTTCTCTTCCAACAATATCTAAATCATGGCACATAATGTGTTTGACAATATCACATCAAGAACATTTATATCTAATTATCATGTAACTTATATTCAAAGGAGTTGATAAAAAATTTCGTCTACTTCCACTTCAGGAATAATTTAATCTATTTACTAATTTATATTAGTTATTACCTTCTGGCTGATAGTAGTTGTTGTTCTGCTTCGGCGTACTGTTTCTTTTCTATAAGAGAGCATGCAGTGTTGTAAGCTAGCTCAAAGCTACTGGAACTTTTAACTTTGAGTGAATCCATCATTGCCTGTACTTCACTTGACCTTCCAGCTGATATTAAAGCGGCAACAATATTTGTTTTTAGATCCAAGGAATCAATCTTGAACTTCTGTAGCTTCTCATAGGTATGCATGCAAGCATCCATTTTTCCCAATCGATATAGAATTTGAGACTCCAACTGTAAAGCCATTGGAGTTTTTTCTTGGTTATTTAGAGAATCCAATGCCTCTAGCAGTTTGTTTTGTCGGTACAGGCAATATGCCTAAACATTGGCAAGAAAACCAAAAAGGAGTTTAGATTCAGCTCTGCCTAAAATAATGCCAGCTTAAAATTTTAAACAAAGCATGGTTACTACAAGTATTCAAAATTGGCCTTCAACAAGATTTAAGCAGCAGAAAGCACAAAAAACTCATTATAAAGCATATGTAGAGATTTTGATCTTAGATGTACTCCCATCCCCTGGTTACACAAGGAACGATTATTTGGCCAATAAAAGTATTACAGTTCATCATAGTGGTAAAGAAATAAAATATAAATTATTAAATTAATTATACAAAGCACTGAATACACGTGCTAATGGAAGAGATTAAAACATCCCCAATAATACCTTAAAATGTTTGAAGAGAAGAAGAACTATGAATGAAATTGTTGAACTATGTATTTCTTATTCATAAATTGTATTGTACCTCTTTTTCTCTAGAACGTTATATTATTTTGCATTTTCTAAGCCTAAGGTATTTTACTTGTAATTCCATATTATCTCTTATATCTATAAAGGAATGAGTGTATGGAAATTTAAAGCACAATTTAGAACAATCTTACCATGAAACATAAAAACAATGACAGATAACAGATCTACCAATCTAATGGGTGATGCTAGTAACCCTAACAGCCCGGCATACAAGAAATGTTTCATAACAAACATAGTTATCATGATTTTAGCATATTAAGATGCATGGCTAAAGTTTAAGAAAAAAAGTATTGGAGTTCGTTTACAGCAACCACATGAATAAGGTTCCACCTGAAGTTAAAATATTTGACGAAAAAAATTAGATAATAAAGCAATGAATACACATAACATCCATATACAGTCAAAATTAATTACAGTAAACCTTTGTTAGAATGGTTGCAAATCACAATTTGTGGACTTCACGATCCATCCCAATACATCTTGTGCAGCACAAAGAAGACTAATATTATGTACAGAAAATAATAGGAGAGTTTTTAAGCATAAGGTTTCCCTAATTAGTGACTAACTCACAATGCAAAAGCATAGTTCAATTGATACAATCCCGAGAGAAATCCGTCAAGGGGAAGGGCCGACGGAGGTGAGGAAGAGGAAGGAGGAAGGAACGAGAAGAAAACCTAGGAAGCAACCCTAAATTTCATACATCCAAGTATAATCAAAAAGAGAACAACACATCCCCTTTTAGGTACGGGTGCAGACAACGAAAAACAGTGCGAATAATAAAGCATACAAATAAATAAAAATAGCATAACCAATTAAAATAAAATAATCATATCAGCGGCGCGTCTTCGGTCTCTCCTCCTCCAGACGGACCCATCATCGTCTCCCTCCGCGTGCGGACTCGCCACGGCGTCTCGCCGGCGTGTGTCCCGTCGGCATGCGCAACCATAACAATGTTGTCATCTGGAAAATAAGTCTTGTCCCCAAGGCAGTGGCCGGAGGGGTGGCGACAGAAGTGATCCTGGGGCAGCCACGTAACTTCGAACTCCGGACAATAAGACCCAGCAACAGGGACCTCCAGCGAATCAGAATCCCTCTAAAGGTGGTAGCGGCGATCAAGTAGCTCGGCTGGGTAGTACAGCGTCAACTGTCGTCTTTCTTCCGGACCAGAAGAACCGAGCTAGAAAATGGGCTTGCACCATAACGGGTAAGCCCCCCCCCCCCCCCCTCAATAAGCATCCCCTGCACCAGAGGCTCAAGCTCATCATTCCACCCATGGTAAGAACGGAACGCCTGCGCCGAGACTGATGTGGTCCTAAGATGGAGGGAATTGGCGCGGTTGGGCGGCCAGGCTGGTGGAAATCCTGTCGAAGGCTGGATAATGTCGGCGAGCGCAGTGGAAAGCTCTGAGAGGTCCATCGAGGAAAGAAAAGGCGCATCAGACGGGCCCAAGAGGGACCACAGCCCCGCGGAAAGGCAGATGTCTGTGGTCCGCTGTCTCGTACAGAGAGAGACCGAAGAGCGGGGTCGCAGTCGAGGCGACATGGCTGGCCCGGTGTAGGAACTGCATAGTCATAGTCGCCCAGTAGACGCGTACATCGCCAAACGTGCGGAGCCAATCCACCCCCAAAATGGTGTTGATACTGCTTAGGCAGAAAGCGTAAAAGTCCGTGGTCACCGAACGACACGGCAGTACAACGACCCTGAGTCGGACGGCGGTACCCATTGCCCAGGCGAGCCGCAACATCCGGAGAAGGAACCAAGGGAAGATGGAGTTGTTGCACCAGGCGCTCAAAGATGCGGTTGTGACTTGCGCCGCTGTCCACCATGTTGATGATAGGGTGATCTCGCTGCGTGCTCGAGCGCAGCATGGTCTGCTAGCCGAAGATCCAGCTGGTCAAGGCACAGAATAACTCTAGGCGGTGAAATGTAGTTATTGTAGGGTCAAGAGGTGTATCCCCCGCTGAAAGCTCCAGGGCCTCAAAGTCGGCCAGGGCAACCTCAGGGTCGACGTCGCTGATGATGACGTGTAACTCCTTCACAGAGCAATCATGGATGGGGGAGTAGGGTTGGCGGCACCAAAAATAGAGACCCTTATTGTGAAACTCATTATAATCACTATTTGAGAAGCACTGAGAAGTCAGAGGGCGGCCCTGCTAGTTTCTCCAAGGCGGCGGCCACGGTGGAGTTGTGGGTGGTGGTCGCCAAGGAGGCCGAGAATGGTGGCGGTCGGCCGTAGGAGCAGGTGGTCGGGGAAAGAGGTCAGCTTCCACCGGACGCACCAGGTTCATGGCGTCGGAGACTGTGTGGGGGTGGTGTTTGCGGAGACGAGAGCCGATATGTGGCAGTAGATCCTGCATGAAAAAGCCTCAGTTAATGATCGGGTGGTAGCCCGGGGACGTGGAAGACCAAGGCGACAAACTCATCAACATAAGCGTCCAGGCTGGATGTCTGGCAAACGCCGAAAAGGCGCTCGATAGAGGAGCCGGAATAGTGGGTGTCATACTGCCTGATCATCTCCTACTTGAGCTCGGGCCAAGAGAGGCACGGGTTGGATTGGCGGAGCCACCAAGCACAGTGGAGGGCCAAGCCGTCTAAGCCAACCACAGTCATAGACACCTTGTCGTGCTCGGTGTGTAGTTGAGGTCGAAATATTGCTCCGCTTTGGTGATCCAACCCATCAGGTCAACGTCGACAAAGGAGGGAATGACGAGGGAGAGAGGGTACACAGGCCCAGAATGGGTGGAGTAGTGGTCACGAAGGGAATGGGCGGAGTAATAGTCCCAAAGGGAATGGGCGGTGGCCCGGCGCCGAGGAGAGCCACCGTCCGCGGGCGAGCCGGATACGGAGGCAGCGGTCGACGCTTGGAGGGAGTCGATCATGGAGTGGAGGGCAAGAAGAGAGACATGCATGGAGGCGACGAGTTGCTCTTGAGCCTCCAAGCGTCGGCTAAGGGCTTCGGAGATGGTATCTGGAGCGGGGTCACAGGAGCAGTGAGTGGTGGGAGCCATGAGGCTGGAAATGTCGGATTCCAGCCGAGAATGGACGGATCTGACTGGGGAAAGCGGAAGCAAGGGGTCGGTGGCCTTCCTGCAACAGATTGGCGGAGTTACGGACGCACATGAGCGGGAAGCGGACGACGCACGGACGTGCAGATGCGAAGCGGAAGCGGATCGGCTGACTGGAGCCACTTATGCACGCGCGATCGGTGACCGTTTCTTGTAGCGAAGCGGAGCAACAGACGCCTGCGATATATAGCTCAGGGACGCGTCAAGTAGCGACCCAAGTGGAGACGGAATGATTCGCGCGGAAGCGAACAGAAACGCAAAAAATCGAGCGAGGATGGGGTCGGGCGGAAGCGAATAACACGTGATATGGAGCACCAGAGGCGGTGGCTGGCGGGCGGTGAGGCGGGTCTGACCAAATTGATACGATCCTGAGAGGAATCAGACAGGGGGGACCGGAAGAGGTGAGGAACAAGAAAGAGGGAATGAGAAGAAAACCTAAGGAGCAACCTTAAATTTCATGCATCCAAGCATAATCAAAAACAGTACAACACAACCCCTTATAAGTGCACGGTGTGAAAAATGAAAAGTAGTGCGAATAATAAGACGTGCACAAATAAAAATAACATAACCAATGCATCGTGTCGACAGGGCGTCTTCGGTCTCTCCTCCTCCAGACAAACCTGTCATCGTCTCCTTCCGTGTGCGAACACGCCACGACGTCTCGTCAACTTGTGTGTGTCCCGTCGACATGCGGAACCGTAGCATCCTAACTTTGTATGGGGTCGAGGGGAAAAATAGAGAAAAATATAGCACTAGGGAAATTAATCTTAATAATTCTACAATCATTAAACCAACCTATGTCGGTCTCAAGCCCGGATGAAAAATGGTGAGGTTGTGTTAGGTAAAAGGCCAGCATAAAATTTAGTCACCCTTATGAATATAGCCGACCCCACTATAGTGGGATAAAGATTTGAGTGTTGTTGTAATGCAACAATCATTAATGTTATACTTGTTCTAAAATCAACTTATTAATTGATTCTGTATGTACAACTCCTACATTGTGATGACTCGTAGACCACAACAATTTACATGATGAACAACAGTAGAATTTTCCAAGTTCGCGAGGTAATTGAACGGTGCTGCAGTATGAAACCGAATTTTCAAAACTGGCATATTATGCAAGCTCTCTTGTGGCAACTGAAGCGGAGCAATGTTTTTGTTTTCAATAAGGCCTAAGCGATAATATTCAAACATTTTTTGTGGCTCTATGCATTACGGATTATGGTACTCTAGTGGAGAAAATATGATTAATTGCAACTTCCCACTTGTACTACTCTCTTCACTTCTTTTTCTCTTATTCAGACAATTTCTTGCTCATGTCCAGCTTTGTGCTTAGACCCTAAAAATTAGAATATAAAGGATTAGTCATAAAAAAACTAAGTTAGAATTTTACATCTTTAACCGTAGAACACGTAACACAAGATTGATAACAATATGCAAATAATATTTTATAGTAAGTAGTAAACAGTACGCATCAGTAATCAATGTTATAACGCAAATCTTATCCTGCATTTTTGCAAGAGGCTGTTTCCAAGACTCGAACCCGTGACCTCAAGGTCACAAGGCAATACCGTAACCGGAGCGCTAAGGCTCCCATTCAGAAAAAGAAAAAAAAACCTTTGTAACCAATATAAAAAATAAGCAATATATTCATTATTTCAATATTTTTGGTTTAGAGGGTTGTGTTAGGTAGACAGTCAGCGTATAATTTAGTCACCTTTATGAGTATGGATCATATGAGAAATTGTGTAAAAACTAAGTTGTTCCCCCTAAGGAACGCGTCGCATGATCCGAATGTGGCGTCTTGACAAAGACTGCTGCATCTCCAGGACTTGGGTGCGGTGTTAAATATGCAAGAGTCATCGTCGTATGGTCCGAATGTGGCGTCTTTTCAAGGACAGTTGCACCTCCAAAAAAACTTAGGCGTAGTGTTAAATAGGCAAAGGTCTTCGCATATTAGATGTCCAAGAGAAGTATGTTATAGGAATTGTGACCAACTTAGGTTTGGAAGTTGGAATATAGGTGCGCTAACGGGAAAGCGATGGAAGTAATGGATACGATGATTAGGAGAAGAATAAATATTTTATATCTATAAGAGACTAGATGGGAGGGTGAGAAAGCTAAATTTTTAGATAATTCATACTTTAAATTATAATACACATGAAAAAATAAAACAAGCAGTGAAGTATGTATTATTGTGAATATTACTTGGAGGAATGAAGTTGCTTGGGTAAGTAGAAAAGGTGATAGAATATTAGCTCTTAAATTGGTCATAGAAAAGAAAACTATTAATTTGATCAGTGTTTATGTGTGACAAGTAGAATTAAGTGAAGTTGTGCAATGTTGGAAAGACTTAGACGATTTAGTAAGAAAAATCTCACAAATAGAGAAGATTTTCATAAGAAAAGACTTAAATGACATATAGGAAAGGAAAATGTAAATTATACAGTCGGTCATTGAGGATTTGGATATAGAGAAAGAAATGAAGAAAATAATTTTAGACTTTGTCGTAACACATGAGCTAATTGTGATAAATACGCTTTTCATAAATAGGGAAGAACATTTAATTACGTTTAAAAGCAGACCAAATAAGTCACAAATTGATTATTTTATTACTCGCAAAATAGATAAAATGATTTGTAAGAATTGCAAAGACATAGCAGGAGAAATTTTGACAACACAAGTACACACAAAGGTTAATGATATTAGACGTACAAATTAAATATATAAATTTAAGTGAAGGACAAAAATGTTGCAAAAAATTTGATGGTGGAACTTGAAGATAGAAAAACATGTTACTTTCAAGATAGCAGTTATGGAACAACTAGTTAATGACTTTTATGTTGATCTTAGTGTCTCATGAGAAGTTATGTCTTCACATTTAAGAGTAAGTGGAAAAAAACATACTTAAAGTATCAAATGGTTGTGAGCCCCTAAATAAAGAATCTTGTTGGTGGAAAGAGAAAATGCGAGACTAAGTGAAGGCAAAGAGGGTCAAGCGATCAGCTATAAATCACTTTACACTTGTAGGAACAATGAAAACTTGGTTAGGTATAAAGTTGCCAAAAAAAGCTAAACATGCAGTAAGTAATTCAAGAAGTCAAACTTACGAAGAATTTTATAAGCGACTAGATGTCAAAGATGGAAAATATGACATATAAAATTGTATGAGCTAGAGAAAGGAATACAAGAGATTTAAGTTAAGTAAAATGCATAAAAAATGAAACAAATACAGTTTTGACAGATGATATGAATATTAAAGAGCGATGAAAAATATAATTTTATCAACTTTATAATGAAACAAAAGATAATGAATTAAACTTACAAAAGTTAAGTAAATCGGAGTAATATAAGAACATAACGTTTTATCGTAAAATTCAAGTATCAGAGGTAAATGATGCTCTGAAAAGACGAAATATGGAAAGACGGTTAGGCTAGACGATATACCCATTGAAATATGAAAATGCCTAGGGAATAAAAAAATTGTGTCTTATATATTTTTTAAAATAAGATACTGAAGTCAAAGAGAATGTCAGATCGATGGAGAGAAATTATCTTGCTACTTTTGTACAAGAACAAAAAATATATACAAAATTGTGTTAATTACAGAGGAATTACATTGATAAGTTATAACATGAAACTATGAGAAAGAGTAATAGAAAGAAGAGTAATCCAGGAGACTAACAACTCAGAGAATCAACTTGGATTCATGCCAGGGCGGTCGACCATGGAAGCTATACATCTCTTGAGGAGACTCATTGACAACTATCTAGAAAGAAAACAAGATTTGCATATGTCGTTTATCGATCTTGAGAAGGCTTATGATAGAGTTCTAAGAGAGATCATATGGAGAGTCTTAGTTAAGGTGTAAATGTATCATACAAATTCAGTGACATAATTAAAGATAGGCATACAATTCAGTGACAAGTGTCAGGACATCTAGAGGATTAACACAGGAATTTCATAATACTGTTGGCTTACATCATGATTCAGCTTTAAGCTCTTATCTTTATACCCTTTGTAACACCTCCATCCGTCACATGAAATATAACATAGAGTCCAGTCGGAGCCCCACGTCATATGTCACAGACAGTCGGCGGAGTTACAGACGATGATCAAAACTACTAAACGAATCTCAACTCAAAGCATTCTAGCGGAATCTTCAAGGGTTAACTTGAACTCAATACATACGAATGTTCACTATATATATATATATATATATATATATATATATATATATATATATATATATATATATATATATATATATATATATCAGGGATGTTTACAAATACACCAAATGTTACGGCCTTAAGGTCTTACAAATGTTCTTCCAAAAACAATAGTTTACAAACATCGGCACGCAGGTCGGTCACACATGAAAAACATTAAAAAGCCTTCGCTTGGCCTTCGAGGGCGGGCATAGCATCAAAGGGCTGCAACCGTTATTTCCCGCTCGGCTCTCCAGCACCTGCACAGGGACAATCCATCACAAGGACGGTAAACAAGGCAACGGTCAGATTCCAGCTGACCAATTTATAACGACCCTACCCCATACCCGGGGCAGCCATATTCCTCCCCTGCAGGCATAGCATTTACACATAGATATATCACAAGAAGGCGCTCTTAAGCACCATTCAATATATCACAAACGAGTGCCTCAGCGGGCAAACGTTTCGTGCACTCAGGGCACATTCTCGGTGGACCGGACTTCCCGGGTCCCACCACCATCCGCAGTCCCGAACTTGATGGTATACTTGAGCACTCCTTGTCTTTCCGACACGAGGCCTAAGACTTCACATTATGTCAACGACGAAAGCCAATTACTTTAGGCAATCCAGCCTGAAGGACATAACGCGACTCATTATGTCAACGACGACAACCATTTACTTTAGGCAATCTAGCCCGAACGACATAACGCGGGTATAGTTTAGCACTTTTCCCGTTGCTCAAATCGTCATGTCATTGACGACAGCCGAAGCAATCAAGCCTCATGACAAGACGCGGGTCAGCTTCCCCTTTCCCGTTCGGCTCTCTGACCAGTTGGCACAACATGCTCTCAGCATCACTTGCAGCTCACATGTCCCTAGGACCCGAGCCTGCAAAGATTAATCATGGCACTCATAGCCAAAAGTCGGGCTCTCAAAGCTCACAGCTTCTCATGCTACACACCTTGTCTTACGGACACAGGCTTCGCAACAACAATCAGGCTACCACTCATGACCACCTTAGCTGACTTCACAGCTTCAAACAATGACCTCAGATCTCCCAGAGACAGGTCTCATAGCTTACTGGAAGCTATGGTCGGAGGTAGCACTACCGTCGCGCGGTAGGGACAGAATTCGCTTCTTCCCCATTTTTTGGTGTTTTTCCTAGAGATCACCTACAGTCCTAACACTACAGCATCATCCACACCCCCAGACCCTGAATTCTACGCGTTGAACTACACGCTTTATCCACGAAGTCTTCTCCAGCACGCAAATCAATTCATCATCAATCCAGACCAACCTGTCCAGATGGGCTTCACACAGCATGTCAATTTCGTACTTCAATTCTGGATCTAAATGCAAGTTTTATCGGGAATGACAACGATCTACCCGCTGGAAACCACCATTTTCTTCATCTTTTGCTGAGCGGTTCCATGTACATGCAAAACAAAGGACTTCACTTGTCCAAGAAGGAAGATCGTTACCCTTGTAGATCTTTTCGGAGCCATGAATAAGTCTCCTATCAGGATGGAAAGGAGCGTCTCACTTTCCTCTTCACGGATCTTACTTCGACTCTTGATTCCGATCACAGGATCTCCTTAACCAAGCTTGCAACACTAAGCCTCAGCCTTTTTCCTCAAGAACTTCCAGTACCAAGAGAGAGAAAAATGAGAATTCAATCTCATTCCTAGCTTATATCTGGGGGCTACCGCCACGCGGTATCATAGACGGTTGCCGCTTGACCCAACTGATATCATGTTGTCGCTCCAAAACAGCATCCACCTTACTGACACGTGGCAGGTTACAGTCGCGCGTCAAGTTACCGTCAAGCGGTACTTTAACTCGAGCTATCGTCGCGCGTTAGCTCACTATCGTCGTGCGATAGTCACTCAACGCTTCGCTGAAGGCGTTGAGTGCGTGGAGTGCGTGGAGTGCGTTGAGTGATATCGTCGTGCGATATCTTTCTACCGCTGCGTGGTAGGCCCGTCGAAAGCGTTGAGTGCATCGAGTAGTAGCGTCATGTGCTAGCTTACTACCGCCATGCGGTAGATACCCGAGCCAACAGTCGATTTAATACAATAGCTAATGTTGGCATTAACGCTAACGCCGGCATTAACGCTACCGCCGCGCATTAACTTTCAATCCTTCCTTTTCAGGATTTTTGGGGCATTACAATTCTCCCCTCCTTACAGAAATTTCGTCCCGAAATTTTATTTATCGAAAGGAAGTCAGTACATCAACGTACAACATTAATTTACAAAAAACAACTCGGAAAATTCCTCTCGCTCTTTCAAAGCCTTCCGCAGCACTGATATGTGAAACACATCGTGCAAACCACATGGCTCCGCCGAAAGAACTAATCGATAGGCAGCTTGTCCAATCTGCTCAACCACTTCAAACGGACCAAGATACATCGGACTCAACTTTTTCAAGCACTGAATCCTGGACACGCCTTTTAATGTCTTGATCTTTAGGTATACCCATTCGCCAACTGCAAACTCCACGTTTCGGTGCTTGCTGTTATAGTACTTTATCTGTATATCCTAGGCTACCAATAGCCGCTCTCGTATCAAGCGTATAGCCGAATTTGTATTTTCGACCTCCTTACGCTTATACAACTTCGAATCGCATGTTTCGCTCAATTGGTGATGAGAAGTGAAGGAACTTCATAGTTAAGCATGTTTGGGCGAGAGTAGTACTGGGATGGGTGACCTCCTGGAAAGTCCTTGTACAGCCTAACTTAACTGTCAAGTTCGCTCATCAAAGGGAGGTTGTCGCCACCAACAACCTGCGAGGATGGAGAGGGGTTGGGGTGCTCGAGCTGCAGCCCAGTAACGGTCCGCCTAAGGGCTAGTGATGGGTTCACGAAAGGTGGAAGGGGACGTTACAATAAAAAGTGCACTTTTTGTGACGTCCCTGTCCCTGGTCGCTCGTGTACTCTCATTTCCAACGAGGAGACACGCCAGGCGGCCGTCGGGGCTGCAGTGGAAAAACTTCATAGTTAAGCGTGCTCGGGTTGGAGTAGTACTGGGATGAGTGACCTCCTGGGAAGTCCCTGTGATGTGCGCTTGACTATTGAGTTTGCCGCATCAAACGGAGGTCGTGGCCACCAACAACCCGCCTGGATGGAGAGGCGTTGGGGTGCTTGGGCTGCAGCCCGGACGGCCGCCTGGCGCGTCTCCTCGGTGGACATGAGAGTACACGAGCGAGCAGGGCTAGGGACGTCACACCCTTATCTTAGATGAGCTCACCGAATATATCCAACAAGCAATGTCTTTGTGTTTATTGTTTGCGGATGATATCGTTTTGGTCGATGAGGCACGCGAGGGTGTAAACACAACTTGAATCTTGGCGAGACACTTTAGAAAAGAAGGGTTTTAGATTAAGCAGGGCAAAGACGAAGTATATGGAGCTTAAATTCAGCAATGCAAAAGGACGAATAACATTGGTATTAAGTTGAGTGATCAAAATATTTCCCGTAATGCGTGTTTTAAATATCTTGGATTGATAGTTCAAAACGACGGAGGTACTGATAAAGACACGACACATAGAATCTAAGCGGGTTGGTTGAAGTGGAGAGGCGTGTCAGGGATCTTATGTGATTGTAAAGTACCATTAAAACTGATGTAGACCCGCTTAGGGTTTGAAAATTAATTATTTTAATCAAACAAAATATTTTATTTTATTATAAAAATAAAATTATGATTTTGAAAACACGTGAATTTTTAATTTTGGAAGGGGTCGAGCTGCTAAAAATCCAGCTTACGCGCAAATTACTTTTAACCTTTTGAGCTTCACAAGATCGTTAGTCGTTATGAGTAAAAATATTCTGTAGCACCTAACGAATTGAGTCGTGGCGAGAGTTGTAGATCCACAAGCAATCACACTCATAACAATTTATGAAATACGGTAATTTAAAGCGATTAGAACGTTCGAGGCAAGCACTTAATTAATTAAAATATGCATAAATTTAAGACCAATTATTCGCGAGCAAAAAATCGGCAAGTTACCACAAGAGGTGGGCCCAATCCCAAGTTGAGGTGCAATTGTTGCAGTTGGTGTTGACTGATCAAATCGGGATGGGTTTCTGATTTTGACTAGTTGACTCCAAGCGGTGGTTAGAGTGAACAGGAGGGGGGTGCCGGAACAGGGTCATCGGATCGACGGCACCCCACTTGCAACAGGTTGGGCGGCGCCAAAGAAGGATGGTGGGGTCTGCTGGATGGTTAGAGGCGTAGGCGGTGGGGGCGTGGTTGCGGTGGAGGCGAGCGCATAACAGTCGAACAGAGGAGAATGGCGGGTACGGCTCACTGTAGGCCGACGGCTTGAGTGGGGGAGTAAGCCGGCGGACTGAACAGAGGAGAACAATGGGATCTGCTGGAGATGGCGGCTTGAGCGACAACTGGAACAAAGTGGGTTGTCGTCAGAATCGTTGAATCGGTGGGACTCGGGAGAACTGTGCGGGGAGGAGATAGGGTCGGCAATGCAAGATTTGAATTATTATTCAATTCCTGTCGTCCGACTGCCGCTTCATATGAGGACTGAAATATTTATAATGTTATTTCACCTTTCCAAATACTTTAAAACTATATATTTATTTCCCAAAAAATTGTTTCCAAGTTTTATTTCCAAACTCTTATTTTCAATCTTATAATTGTAGATTTCAAAATATTTCCAAACTTAATACTTCTTATTCCTTCTCATCTTTTGAATTTAAACTTTTAAATTTATACGTTTAAATAATTACAAGTTTATCCGTTACGCTCTAATAACTAAAAATTACCGGACCAATTTATTCAGGGCCTCATCGGTCGGCCAAACCGACGAGCCAAAACAAGTATATATGAAATGAGGATCGACAATTCTCCCGGGGTTAAAAGAACTCGACCCCGGCGAGACTTAGCAAAAACTGATAATGGAGAGATCTGACATCATTGTTGGTGCTAGACCGAGTGGGATATCTGGAGCCTTGGCGGGTGGCTCAACAGGTGGCACAATGCATTGCTGAACATGAGCTAGACCAAACCTTCTGCAATAAGCAATCACCTGATCTCCCTTTGAAAATTACAACTCATGGCAATAACGACCGACCGTGAGTTTGTAATGTTCAAATGTTGCTCGCAAAATATTAACAGTAATTTTATGCAGTTCTTTTAAATAATTAATATGAGTTTGCGCATCAAAGGAAATACGTTCATGGAATGAAAGATGATGGCAGCCAGGTGAACGGGGCAATGCATAGAAAATCTCGAAAAGAGATGTTAAGAGAGTGGCTATTAGAATTATTAAAAGTGAAATTTGCTTGTGAATGTATAAGATCTCATTGCTTCACATTTACTCTGATTAAACGCCTAAGAAAATTTTTCAAATTGTTATTAACGATTTCAGTCAGCTCATCGATTAGAGAGTGGTAAGCACTACTAAACTCGAGTTTGGTGTCTATTTGTCCCCTTAGTACGTTCCAAAAATCGACATAAAATAGTTAATATATTGTTGCGATTTCACAATTTCGTACACGTCTAATTTAATACTACAAATTTTAAAGTTCATTCGAATTTTATCTTTAAAATTTTCAAAGAAATCCTTTGAAACGTGTGTATTTGTTTAGAGTAAAAATTTTGGGCATCCACTTTATCTTTTCAATTATAATTTTGGTAATAATATCGAAAATTTGACAGCAAAGTTCATCGGATATGTTTTTATTTAGAGAATAATGCAATGGTTTAAAATGACGCTCCCCAAATATAAAATCAATATATAGTGGTGACACTAGTGTTATGGGCATGTGAGCATCAAACATAATATCAATAGTCTCAAGTTTTCATGAGTGTAGTGGGCTAGGAGAATCAGGGCATACGTAGATCGAGTTTATGCCACTTATGGTGTGGGGCTCATCACTAGTCAACTCCATCTTCGGGAGAATTGAGATCGAAACTGTGTCATTCCAGGTGAATGTCACATCGCTACTACGTTCTTCTTCCTGGAGCGGGGGCTCGGGAAGAAACTCAGTGACTACAGTTGGTGATTTAGTAGAGGTAAGTGGAGTCTCTACTTCAGTTGGGATGACATAAATGAATGGAAGAAACTTTTTTTCCTGAGCCCCAGAAGAGACTTATCAACTGGAGGGAGTGTTATTGTGGAGCTATGTTGGTATGCTGTGCTCATGGGGGTAGCAACACTAGGGAAATCTATGTCCTTAAAAGTGGGGCAACGATGAAACAAGCGAGAGGTATAGTAGTAGACCTAAACTAAGACTCCACCTTAAGGGTCATACTAGTGTGATAACTGTGCAGCTCTAGTTGAACCCTAATGGAGTAGTGTAACTAGTGCAGGTAACGGGATACAATCATCTCATCACCCTCCTGGATATATAATCTAGACTGAAGGGCTATAAATTCTCTAGTGTACTCATCAACCGAAAAACCTCTTTGTTGTAGATTTTGAAATCTACGACATAATGTGTGGAGGTAATTGGGAGAGACATTGTTTGCGCAACTCTGATTTGAACTCAACCCAAGTAGTAATTGGAGGCAACCACAACTTATCTCTTATGCGTCGAAGTTGTTTCCACCATTCTAAGATGGATTCTTTAAGTCTACGAGTCACTGTTACGCACGTGCGCGTAACTGCTTTATCCTGTCTTTTTATTGCTTATTGTTGTAAGTCCCCCCCCCCTCTATATATAAGGAGGTGGTATGGGGGAGTCTTCATCTTTTATGTTATTAGGGTTTGGGTTTCCTCTTAGAGAAAGGCTTCTGGAGGAACCAGCCTCCGAAAGAAGCACACGAGTATACCTCGTGACTGTATCCTTGTTTTTGATTAATGCAAGTGTTTCTATCATAGTTGTAACATTGGTCTGACCTGCCGCTCCCGCCTGCATTTCGCCATCCGGTCCCGTCCAGCTCCATTACTCGTGGTTGTACCCTAATCTCGGTCCCGACCGTATATCAATCCTGCGTCCAGATCACGTCGTTCAAATTCCGCACCCAGATCTCGTATCGTGTCCGCATTCGGTATCGTCGTCCCGGTCGCGTCTGCATCCCGTATCCAGCTTCCGCCGGGCTTCGTCCAGATCCCGTCGCCAAACCCGTCGACAGGCCCCTTTTGTTCCGTCGTCACCTGGCTTCGCTTCGTCCGCTCCAGTGTCGGCCAAATAGCGGCTGGTCACCGACTGTTCCGACGATGCCAACCCAGATCCGCCTTCCCTCTGTCAGTCCAGCCCCATTCCGCGGCCGCCAGTTCTTCCGCAGCGATCGTCTGAGGCTTGCGCGCCTATTTCGGCTCTGACACTCTCCTACCAACCTCGAACTCGGTGCAATCTTCCTCATATGCCCAATAGCCGGATGGAATCCCCCGTGGAAGCCATCGAACATGCCATCTCCACCCTCAACTCTCGTTTCGAGGCTCAGGACGAGCAACTCACGACGATAATGGCCATGCTCCACAACATGCATACAGGTCAGCACTTTGGTCCTCTTGCTACTGCTTCTGCCTTAGGATCCCCCAGCACAGCGGCCCCCGCTGATCCCGCCTTCCCGGGCCTTCCCGGGCCTTCCTCCACAGCTCCCACGTCCTGACATCCCCACATTCAACGGGGCTGACCCACTTGGGTGGATTGCCTGCGCCAAACAATTTTTTGATATTCACCAGACTCCCCCGGAACAGCAGTTCTCCACAGCAATCGTCGGCATGGAAGGATCCGCCCTCCATTGGGTCTATTGGCTCCGTCAATGCTCCCCCGGCCTCACCTGGACGGCTCTCATGGAGGCCCTCATTCAACGGTACGACCACCGCTACTCCGGCTCCATGATCGAGCGCCTCTGCGGAGTCCGCCAAACCGGCTCCATTGACTCGTACGTTGACATGTTTATTGAGCTGGTCACCCATGCCTCAGTTCTCCCCCCCCCCCCCCCACCATTACTTGGCCTACTACATGTATAGCTTGCAAGCCCATATCTGAGCCTGCCTCCGCACCCTTCAGTCAGTCATTGTGAACCAAGCCATGGACCTCTATCCACTGGTGTAGGCCGAATTCCTCGCGTTGTCACTCGATTTGTCTACTCAAATGTACTAGACTTTGGCTCATAAACGATTCTATGTTATGACATCAATCTAAGCATTCATCAAAGCTTTTAGGTTCTCTCCTTCAATACATGATTTATGTTAGAGAGTCGCTATCATTTCTGTTAAATTTTTTATTCGAGCATTAATCTTCCAAATCGCTCGTTAAATTCTAAATGATGATCATTTTCACCTCTGTGTGTTTTAATCTCTCAAAAAATTTTGAGATTTCAAAATCCTCCTTTTAAAACAAAGTGTGACTAAGCTGGCTGCAGGAAGCAGTGGTGGGAAACAGTTGCAAGAATAGCTGTTTTGCAGTGGTGGAAAAATTTATGAAACTGTTTGGAAAACTTATTTGCAGTTATGTGAAACAGTGAGATACCCGCAATAAATATTATTAAACATACGAGCGACTCGAGTGACAGACAACATAAAATATTAATTAATTATTTTATATAAGTTAATGAGGCTCTTTAGAGATTTTCAAACCAAACATGCTCCGACTCAGGGTTACGGCGATCCATTTTCAAGCCGGACGACCATCAACATTAATAATAAAATATTAATAATATTAATTAAAATGTTAATCTAAATCATTTAATTATAGAATTTAATTATGATTAATAAATGTTAATATTTAAATTAATTAGCGTTGATATTGGGCGTTATTCCGCACCGCAGTTTTCAGTCGCACCGCATTTTCACCTATTTTTTGCGCTCTTTAAACGCCTTTCTGCCAAATTGTTTTGATCTTGTTCGGCTCGACATCATTCCTAACGGACATCAAGACACACGTTCACCGTGAGTTCTGAATGTGTCGGCTTTAATCTCTAAAAAAAACAAGCGCTGCAGCCCTGTTTTCAATGCCGCGGGTGCCCACCCGCGGCAGGAAATTTAAGGCTGACTGCCTTGCCACCGCCGGTGAGGTTTTTTTGTTTGGCGGAGCGGCACGGAAATCGGCCTGCCCTTTTTTGCCGTCCGCCAAAACAAAGTGAGCTCTCTTTTTTAAAATAATAAAGATAATAATAACTCAAATATTTAAAATTATTAAAAATATATATATAAGATAAAGGTTTAAAAAAAATAAACTAAAATATAGTTTTAAATTAAAAGGCCATAGTTTTTTTTAAAATAAAGATAATAAATTTAGTAGACCAATTTTTTTAAAATGAGGATACAAATTTTATCAACAATACTGAATCGACCGCTTCACGATAGGAGTGAATCGAATACCTCTGATATCAAACTGATGTAGACTTCGCCTAGGGTTTGAAAATTACTTATTTTAATCAAACAAAATATTTTATTTTATTATAATTAAGATTTTGAAAACACGTGAATTTTAATTTTGGAAGGGGCTGGCGGCCAAAAATCGAGCTTTCGCGCAAATTACTCTTAACTGTTTGAGCTTCACAAGATCGTTAATCGTTATCAGTAAAAATATTATGTTGTGCCTAACGAATTGAGTCGTGGTGAGAGTTGTAGATCGACAATCAATCACACTCAAAACAATTTATGAAATACGGTAATTTAAAGTGATTATAACGTTCGGGGCAACCTCTTAATTAATTAAAATACACATAAATTTAAGTCCAATTATTCGCGAGCAAGAAATCGGCAAGTTACCACAAGAGACCGGCCCAATCCCAAATTGAGGTGCAATTGTTGTAGTTGGTGGTTGGCGGATCAAATCCAAAAGGGTTCCCGATTTTGACTGGTTGACTCCAAGCGGCGGTTTGAGCGAACAGGAGGGGGGTGTCGGAACAGGGTCCTGAGGTCGACAGCACCCCTCTTGCTACAGGTTGGGTGGCGCCAAAGAAGGATGGCGGGGTCTGTTGGATGGTTGGAGGCGCCGACGATGGGGGGCGTGGCTGCGGTGGAGGAGGGCGCATAACAACCGGACAGAGGAGAACGGCGGGTACGACTCGCTGTAGGCCGACGGCTTGAGTGGGGGAGTAAGTCGGCGGACTGAACGGAGGAGAATGGCGGGGTCTGCTGGAGATGGGGGCTTGAGGGAAGGCTGGAAAAAAGTGGGTTGCCTTCGGAATCATTGAATCGGTGGAACTCGAGAGAACTATACGGGAAGAAGATGGGGCTGACAATGCAAGAATTAAATTATTATTCAATTCCTGCTGTCCGGCTACCTTTTCATATGATTACTGAAATATTTATAATGTTATTTCCCCTTTCCAAATATTTTAAACCTATATATTTATTTCCCAAATAATTGTTTCCAAGTTTTATTTCCAAACTCTGATTTCCAAACTTATAATTGTATATTTCAAACTATTTCCAAACTTAATACTTCAGAGTCCTTCCCGTCTTTTGAATTTAAACTTTTAAATTTATACGTTTAAATAATTTCAAGTTTGCCCGTTACGCTTTAACGACTAAAAATTACCGAACCTGTTTATTCAGGGTCTCATTGATCGGTCAAACCGATGAGCCAAAACAAGTAAATGAAATGAGGACGAATATATGAAATGAAATACAAAATAAAAATAACTATATGGGTAAGAACTAGGATGTGACGAACGATGCATCAAAAACTTAAGGGCAAGTTTTACCGCACTGCAATTAGACCAACAATGTTCTATGGTTCGGAGTGTTTGACAATGAATTATGTACATGAGCAAAAAATGGGAGTTGCGGAGATGAGAATGTTTAGGTGGATGAGTAGACACACGAGACTGGGTAAATTAGGAATGAATGTATCATGGATAAGACTGGAGTCGCGCCAATTGCAGAGAAGATGCGAGAAACTCGACTAAGATGGTTTGGACACGTAGAAAGGAGACCATTGGAGGCACCTGTTAGGCGTTGTGAGAGTCTAGTCACTAGGCATGTTAAACGAAAAGGGATAGACCAATAAAGACTTGGAATGAAATTATAAGGAAAGACATGATGTACTTAGGCATTAGTGAGATTATAAAAAAAGATGGCACAATGGCGACAAAGGATCCATATAGCCGACCCCACTATAGTGGGATAAAGGCTACAGTATTGTTGGTGTTGTATCCTTTTTGGTTTAGAGGTGTTGTGAAGGGCAGTCGTATTAGTCATCAGTTTTTTGGTCTGATCCCCCGAGGTCTTTGCCTATCAATCCAGCACGCTCAAACACGCTTTGGGCCTTTAAGCTCCCTGGTGTCCAATTCAACGTGATCGAACACGCATAAGACCTTTTGGTCCTACTAAATTGGAAACCAGTACATGACCAACCCTTAACATTATTTATGCATCAATGGATTCAATTCTGTATTTTTCTATATTTATGTGTTATGTAGGTATGCTAACGAAAAAAGCTAAATTTGTAACCAGTGCTAACGGGAAAGTATATCGTAGTATTTGCAACCGACTTAGTTTTGAAAGTTGAAATATAAACATGCAAACGGAAAAACGAGGAAAGCTGTGGATATGATGATTAGAAGGATAAATATTTTATGTTTGCAAGAGACTAGATAGATGAGTGAAAAAACTAAATTTTTAGACAAATCAGATTTTAAATTATGATGCACAGGAAAAAAAACAAGCAATGAAGAGGGTATTATTGTGGATACTACGTGGATGGATGAATTTGTTGCGGTAAATAGAAAAGGTGATAGAATTTTAACTCTTAAATTGGTCATAGAAAATAAAACTATTAATATGGTCAGTGTTTACGCGTCACAAGTAGGACTAAATGTAGTTATTAAAGTATAATTTTAAAAAGAAACAGATGATTTAGAAAGAAAAATCACACAAATAGAGAAGATTTTCATAGGATGAGAGTTAAATAAATATATAGGAAAGGAAAATACATAATATACAGTCGCCTATAGAGGATTTGGGTATGAAGAAATAAATGAAGAAAGATGAATCATTTTAGATTGTCATAACACATAAGTTAATTATAATAAATACAATTTCATAAAACTCTAGCTACGACCATATTACATATATATATATATATACTGGTCAAAAAAGTCACAAATTGATTATTTTATGACTCGCAAAATGGATAAAATAATTTGTAAGGATTGCAAAATCATACCATGAGAAAGTTAGACAACACAGCATAGGTTAGTGATTTTGAATGTACAAATTAAATATAATAAAATTAATATAATGACAAAAGTGTTGCCAAAATATCAGTGCTGGAACTTGAAGATAGAAAAACAAGTTGCTTTCAAGACAGAAGTTGTAGAACAATTAGTTAATGACTCTTATGTTGATTTTAGTGACTCATGAAAAGTTATTTCCTCACATTTAAGGATAATTGGAAAGAACATACTTGAAAAATCAAAAGGTCGTGCTCCCCCAAACAAAGAATCTTGTGGTGGAAAGAGTAAGTGCAAGACAAAGTGAGGGCAAAAAACAGCTATAAAACACTCTGCACTTGCATGAATGATAAAAACTTGGTGAAATATAAAGTCGTCAAGAATGAAGCTAAATATGCAGTAAGGCGAGAAGTCAAGCTTATAAATAATTTTATAAGAGGCTAGGTACCAAAAAAGATGGAGAGTGTGACATATATAAAATTGTTCGAGCTTGAGAGAGAAATACAAAAGATTTAAGTCAAATTAAATGCATAAAAGATGAAACAAATAAAGTTTTGACAACTTATGTAGTTATTAAAGAGCAATGAAAAAAATATTTTTATAAACTCTGTAATGAAACAAAAGATAATGAATTAAACTTTGAAGAGTTGAGTAACTCGGGGGTGTATAAGAACATAACGTTTTATCGTAAAATTGAAGTATCAGAAGTAAACGATATTCTAAAGAAGATGAAATGTGAAAATGTCTTTGCGCTGGATGATATACTCATGTAAGTAAGGAAATGTCTAGGGAAAGAAGAAATTTTGTGGATTACATATTTCTTTAATTGGATACTGAAGTCAAATAGGATGTCGAGTTAATGAATAAAAAGTATTTTGATATCTTTGTATAAGAACAAAGAAGATTTACAAAATCATGTTAATTACAGAGGAATTAAATTAACGAGCCATAGTATGAAACTGTGGGAACGAGTTATAGAAAGAAAAGTAAGACGAGAGACTAACAACTCGGAGAATTAATTTAGATTCATGCCAGTGCGGTCGACCATGGAAGCTATACATCCATTAAAGAGACTCATTGAGAACTATCGAGAAAGAAAACAAGATTTGCATATGTTGTTTATCTATCTTGAGAATGCTTATGATAGTGTTTCAAGAGAGATCTTATGGGGAGTTAGAAAAAATGGTGTAAATGTATTATGCATTGACATAATCAAAGATATATATATATATATATATATATATATATATATATATATATAAATTCAGTGATGAGGGTGAGGACATCTGGAGGATTAACATGGGTATTTCCTATCATTGTTGGTTACATCAAGGTTTAGCTTTAAGCCTTTATCTCCTTACCCTCACGATGCAACCTGCGTCACATCATGTGCCTTATTTTATTTCACACATTTTTATTACATTTCACATTTTATTTTGGGTATTTGTAAGCGCATGTATTAGTGCACGATTATTTAATTTCGCGCACTTGTTACGGCTTGTTGGGGGTGATCATCCAATAAGTCCTTAAATAAAAGATCCTTCAAATTAGGAGAGATACTAATTAGGGCAAGCGAACTCAATAACATGAATATTTTATAAATTGGAGACTTTACGGAAATATCATCATCCTAAAAGAAATTATTTCCTTATACTAAAATCCTTTTTTATAAAAATTCTTATTAATGATATGAGAGATTCCTTTTCCCTTTAAAACCAACGCCACTCCTCATATTACCTATTAAAAATTGTTTCATTTAATCGATTTGTCCTGGTATTAAAAGCAAACATCACCCTCCTTCCCAGCCTGATAGTTGGTCGCTGACGCCACTCCTCTCAGTCGAGCCACCCTCTAACGCCTATTTCGCCAGTCGTCGTCTACGAGTCCATCGATCCAATCTCTTTCGTCCTTCAGCGCAGAGAGCGCAGACCTAATCTTGCAACTAGAAGCCGCGAGCAGGGATTCTGCCGCTGAAGTAGTCGTGTCCAAGAGGCCCGGGCCCAGTGGGTCGGCCCGAGCCCGGCCCGGCGAAAGCCCGATTCGGCCCGGCCCGGAAAAAACCCGGTCCGGGCCGAGGCCGGGTTCAGGGCGCTGATTTTGTGGGCTGGCCCGGCCCGATACCAGGCCCGGGCCGGACCGGGAAAAGCCCGAAATTCGGGCCGGCCCTGGCCCGGGCCAGGCCCACAGGCCGGCCCGGCCCTGCTGGCTTCAACGGCTCTTAGAGCCGTTGGAAATCCAACGGCTCTTAGAGCCGTTGGAAGCAGCCAGCAGGGCTGCTGCTGGCAGCCCTGTCGGCTGTCAGCAGCAGCTGCTGGCTGTTGTGGCCTAGGGCCTAGGCCGTTTAAAAAAAAAATAAAATTTTTTAAAAAAATTTTTATTTAAAAAAAACTATAAAACCCCCCCCCCCCCCCCCCCACCCCCTACCCGACCCCCTTTTCTCTCCTTCACTCTCTCTCACTTACTTTCTCTCTCTCTGTTCCACTCACTTTCTCTCTCTCACTCACTCTCTCCTTCTCTTACTCTCTCACTCTCTCCTCTTACTCTCTTACTCTCTCTCGCTGCATGGCATCGTCCTCCTCAACGCCGGCGTCGTCGACTCAAAGAACGGCCGTAGTGGTGGAGCATAATCGTAGGGCGCCCGTCTGGGAGCATTTCGACAAGGTTAAAGTCGGCGATGAATTCAAGGCGCGGTGCAAGTTATGCTCAAAGTTGCTAACTCTTACCGTCAACTCAACACTAGTGAGACACATTAAGTCGTGTTTTGCGAAGCAAGCTCCCGAGTCCAGTCAGGGACAAATATCAGCATCAGGACAAATTTGGACGTACGATCAAGCAAGACAGCGAGACCTACTGGTGGAAAACGTCATCAAACGTGGGTTGGCATTCAGTCACTACGACAACGATGAGACGACGGAGTACATACACGAAGGGATTCAGCCCAAATATCAACAGGTAAGTAGATGCACTATTAGACGCGACGCACTTAAATTATATTTTGATGCAAAACAGGATTTCAATAAAAATTTTTGAAACTTTCGAGGGACATGTGAGTTTAACGAGCGACGTTTGGAGTAGTGGCGTAAAGGTAGGATTATCTTATATTTGTATCACGGCTTATTGGATCAATCCTGTTTCATTGGAGTTAAATAAGCGCGTAATATGTTTTGAATACTTTAAATTTCCGCACACATGCAAGTAGTGGTGCGCATAAAGCCCGGCGGGCCCGGGCTTGGCCCGGGCCTGCAGGGCCCGGGCTATTCCGAACTGGGCCCGGGCCGGGTTTAACAATGTAACCGGGTCGGGCCGGGCCGGGCTATGCTCCCTGGGGGGGCCTGGTAAGGCCCCCCAGGCCGGCCCGGGCCGGGCCCAGGCTAAGCCCGGCCCGGTTATTTTTTAAAAAAAATTGTTTTTGTTTAATTCATAAAAAAAATCAAATTTTGATATTGAAAAAAAAAAAAATCAAGTTTTTGATTTACAAAAAAAATAAAAAAACACAACATCGCAATATTGAAAAAAAAAATTTTTATTAATGTAATGAAATTTTACAAATTTAGAAATGTGCAAATATACAAAAATTTGGAAATTCTAAATTATTAAAAATTACAAATGACAAAAATTCTAAATTATTAAAAATTACAAAAATACAAGAAGTTGTCTAGTTTAAGTTGATCGCGTCCATCTCGTTTTCCATGTCCGACGAGTTATCCTCGATCGCTGAAATATGCTGCTTTCTCTTCATCGCATCAAGGTGGTTCTTGTAGCATATGCAGATCTCGAGCGATTCTTCGCTTAGTCGACTTCTCCGCTCGTTCAAAACCCTGCCACTAAGAGAAAAAGCAGACTACGAAGCTACCGTGTTAGCTTGGATTGTTAGTAAATCTGGGGTCATATAAGCCATAATAGGATAGGTATTTACTTTATCTTTCCACCATTTTAAAATATCAAAATTTTCTAATTCGTCCGTTGACATAAAATCACGAAATTGTGTTTTTGTGTACAACCCTAATTCATTTAAACTACTAGATGTTGTGCGCGCTTTTTTCCTAGAGGCTAACTCTAACATTTTATTTTTAAAACTACTAGATGTTTTTGGTTGCGACGCATCCTCTCGGGGCCGCGATCCGTATAAATTATCGTAATAATTATAACATTCAGTAAAAATAGTGTTAAAATTTAAAATACTCATATTATCTAAATCTGAATCACTTATATTTATGCATATATTGTTATTTATTTATTCAATAAAATTTTCTACGTCGTCTACGCCGAAAAAAAAATTTAAAGAGGCGGCGCATGAAAACATAACTGTGATTTCTCTATAATATTTTAAAAATTTTCTTTCCATTATTTATATTAATTCGCTCCATCCGGCATGTTGTTTAAAATAATTTAATTTTTGTGAAATATTAACAATATTTTCAATAACTAGCGGGCTAGTAGGATAATATATGCCCGATAAACTATTTGTCGTCGTATAAAAAACTTCTAATAAATCCATGTAATGTTCTAAAATTGTCCAATCGGACTCGGTTAATTCATGTTGACCTAACAAAGTATAAAATTCCATTAGTAGTGTTTTTTGGCGAATCGCTCGTTTTAACATTATATACGTAGAGTTCCATCTAATTGACATGTCAAATAGAGGTTTCAAAAATTTTTGACCTTGCCCGGTTACGAATTTTTAAAAATCTTGATGTCGTTGTTTATAACTATAAATAAATTGTAACATTAAACGTATTTTATTATTGTATGGTTTTATATACGACAAACTATTTTGTACTACTAAATTTAAAACGTGACACGCGCAACGAGTATGAAAAAAAGAGTCGTTTAACATAGGTTTCAAATCACGTTTGAATCACTCAATTGAGGTGCTATTATTTGTGGCGTTATCGAAAAAAATACTCATAATTTTATCTTTTATTTTAAATTCGCGCACACATTTTGAAATTATTTGATAAATCGCCTCACCGGTGTGCGTGACTTCGAAACTTTCAAAACAAATTATTCGTTTATTTAGATCCCAGGAAACAGGATCGACCCAGTGACACGTTATAGACATATACGATAATCCTAATTTTTTATTACTTGTCCAAACGTCGCTTGTTAAACTCACTCGACCCTCAAATTTTTCAAAAAAATTAATTAAAATTTGTTTTGCTTCTAAATAATATTTAAGTGCGTCGCGCCTAATTGAAGATCAACTTACTTGGTGATATTTGGGTTGTAGCCCTTGGTGGATGTACTCGGTTTCTTCTTCGTTGTCGTAGTGGCTGAACGGCAACTCACGTCTGATGATGTTCTTCACCTGCAACTCCCGCTGCCGACCTTGGTCGTACGTCCAGATTTGTCCGGATGCCGATAATTGCGCCTGGGTCGACTCGGGAGGAGCTTGTTTGACTGCGCAAGACTTAACGTGTCTTGCGAGTGTCGAGTTGCCAGCGATCGAAAGTAATTTCGAGCAATGTTTGCACCTCGCCTTTTGCTCCGCGCCGACTTGCACTAAGTCGAAATATTCCCAAACCGGCGCCGTACGCTTGTGGTCCACCACTTCGTGAGCGACGGATGATGAAAAAGACGTTTGCGTTGACGACATATTCGAGAGAATAGAGATTAGAGAGAGAGAGGGTGGGGGATGAGGGGGTAGAAGAGGGAAAGGAGGGGGGCGTTATAGATTTTTTAAAAAAAAAATAAAAAAATTATTTTATTTTTTTAATAAAATAACGGCTCTAAGAGCCAGCCCGGGCTTAGCCCGGGCTTTTCCAGGCCCGGGCTAAGCCCGGTAACCGGGCTTTGCCCGATATTATAGAGAAATCTCTCCTACATATTCATGCGCCGCCGCTTTAAACTCATTATTCGTTTTAGACGGTGTAGAAAATTTAATAGATGAAATTAACGTTAACTTAGACATAAATATTAGTTTTGATGACGTTGACGACGTTAGTACTACTAAATTTAATTCTGTTTCTATCAAATGTTTTAATTATTATGACAACTTATATGGCTCACGACCCCGATAAAAAATAACGCAACCTAGGACAAAAGATTTTTTTACAAATAAAATTTTACAATGAGCTTCCAAGAAAAAAAAACACGCACATCGAGTAGTTTAAACGAATTAGGATTGTATACGAAAACACAATTTCGTGATTTTATGACTGCAGAAGAGATCGAAAACTTCGATATCTTAAAATGGTGGAAAGGTAAAGCTAATACCTATCATATTTTGGCATGTATGGCCCGTGATTTACTAACAATTCAAGCTAGTACAGTAGCTTCGTAGTCCGTTTTTTCTCTTAGTGGCAGGATTTTGAACAAGCGGAGGAGCCGACTAAATGAAGAATCACTGGAAGTCCAGTGCTGTAGACATCGGTTTAGGGTGCAAACCGCAACTTAACCGATTTGTTTGACAAAAATATCGTTGTGAAAAAACGACGATATATCCCGATATATCGATATATCTCTAACCCGATATTTCGGTTATTATATTTAATATATAAAAAAACAAGTTCACGGGACCCATATTTTTCTACTTCACGAGTCCATTTCACGCATTCGGCATTTCTCGCTCTACCCGAAATTTTACAGGAGAGTCGCTCTGGCGGAGTGGTTGACACTCGACAGCTCTTTCTTCGGTGACGAGGCAACGAATCGGCATCGCAGGCGAGGAGTAGACGACGACGCCGGGCTTTCTACGAATTGGCATCGCAGGCGGGGACGTGAGAAGTCGATTCCGGGATTTAGGGTTTCTGCTACTTCACTCCATTGTAAACTCCCTTCTTCTTTCTTCTTCTTTCTTCTTCTTTCTGTGACAATTGAAAGTTTTATTTGAAGTTATTATATTGATCAAGTCATAAGATCTAAAAGTTTTATTAAACTTGTGTTAGTGTAAGCTCCTTACTTATGTTATAGTTAGGTTTCTTTCTTACAATAGCTAAGTTTATATTTTTCCTTATGTAAATCTGCAGTGATTTTTGTTTCTCATGTGCTAAGAAAAACTCTCCTCCAACTTTACATAATTACATGTGCTTCTCCTTTATCTTTCAAAATTATTTCAAAGAAAATGTTATAAATACTTATTTGTCTATACATTGCTATAGTTATTTATCTGTACATTTTTACTTATTTGCAAAAAATATGTTTATAAATACTGTAATCTTTATTTAAATATTTAAATCTGATATTTTAAAATATCCCCGATATATCCCCCGCAATCCGACATACGACATTTCAAACCCAAACCGACATGAACCCGATATCCGACATCTACAACTTTGACTGGATCTATGCATCTGCTACAAAGATTATTTGAATGCTACGAAGAGTAAACAACACATTTCAGCGTTTGAGGAGAGCTCGGAGGAAATTGAAAAGAAGATGGACAACTTGAATTTGTAAAAGTGTAATTTTCTTTTTTATTATCATTAAAAATAATAAATTCCATTTTTCCTAATTTTATTTTGTAAAAGTTTAATTTTGATTTTTTAAAATTTCAATATTAATAAAAAAATGTTATTCAATTTTTTTTCAAGGTTTACTTTTTAAAATAAAATGTTTTTTTAAAAATAATAAGGGCCCGGCCCGGCCCGGGGGTCGGCTCGGGCCCCTTCCCGGGGTCAAAGCCCGAGCTCGGCCCGAGCCCGATAAAAGAAGGGCCCGGGCTCGGCCCTATTTGCAAAAGCCCGGGCCCGATCCGGCCCGGTCAGGGCCGGCCCGATCGGGCCTTTTGGACACGACTGCGCTGAAGCACCATGACCCGCTGCCTACTTGAGGGTTGGTCGACTCCATCAAGCATCTACCAGCCCCTCTCCGGTGACGAATCTGGCGACCGAGTCTCTCCTGCTCCAACACGGGCCTGTTCCTCCTCAAAAGGCTGAGGCCCCCCTCCTGTTTTTTCATTGAAGCTCCTGTTATAAATTCCTTTGTTATAGCTTTTTCATATGGGGTTCTCCTTTTGTCTGCTAGTGGGAAGGAGGTATATTTCCCAACCATTCCAGCTCAATTTTGATTAGTCAAATATATATGTGTAATTATTTATTTGATCTTTTAAAATTCAGAGCGTTGTTTGCCTTAAATAATATTGAACCTCTTCATCATTAATTTAAAAGGCCCTTGTTCACATTTTGGTCACGTACTTGTGAAAAATTATTTCATGTTGTTAATTACACTCAAATGTTGTCAATTATGCGTGTATACGAGTCTGAGATTGATCATTGCTTATAATTACCTGAGACAGTCTCTCTAACATTACATCTTTTTAAAACAACTTGAGTTTATTTATTTAAAATTGACTTGAGAATTCGGTCTATCTCACCTTATCTTAAATGAGCTCACCGGACATATCCAACAAGCAATACCTTTGTGTTTATTGTTTGTGGATGATATCGTTTTGAAAGATTAGACGCGCAAGGGTATAAACACAAAACTTGAATCTTGGCGAGAAACTTTAGAAAAGAAGGGTTTTAGGTCGAGCATGGCAAAGACGAAGCATATGTGGTATTTGCACTGGAACATGAAGACGATGAAAGGGATGAGGAGACTGTTGTTGCACTGTCGGGGTTTTCAATTTCAGCAGCGGGGGTATCAAAAATAGCATATAAAAGACCTAAAGTATTAAGTCAATATTCTACTTGTGTTTGCCAATGATAAAAACAATTTCCGTTAAATTTCTCAAATTTGATCCCGACGGAATCCTCAGATCTAAATGTCATTTCAGATTTCTAAAATTTGAAATACAAACTATAAATTTCAATACATATGAAAATGAAAATAGACAAAATCATTTTTATTATTTGATTTTATTTATCTTATTATTCTTGCACTTCCCAAGGAATATCCAATGGCGGGTTCTCACTAGTACTAGGCGTTTTGTCGGATGATAATCCAACACGGCCCTTTCGCAAGAGATTATGTGATGTGAATCTACAAATTTGTTAGATTGTTGAAATATTTTTCATATATTTTTATATTTTATATATGTTTTGTTTTTGAAAATTTTAGAAAATAAAACATAATAGCAAAATCAGATCTTGAATAATAAGATTATTAAAACTTGTAAAATAGAGGGATGAGAAATAAAAAAATTTGGAATAATATATATAGTTTAGAATCGAGTCGGGGTAAGGCGTGTGATCACTGCCCTAAAGAAGTTGCACCACCCTCCGGCAGGGTTTTCAACCGATGCTCACTCATCCAAGGTACAACACCCCGCTAGATCCCGAAACTCCGATGTGCGCAAACATCAAAGAAGCACAGAGCACTTGAACTCCCACTTGATGAAGCAAACGTAAAGATAAAATCACGAGGAAAATCGACATAAGCTCGAGCAAGAGAGTACAAAAATAATTTTTCCAGAGAGCGTGTATAAGAAACAATTCAGAAAATTCTCCTAAATAGGAGTCTCAAAAAACGGCAAGAAAATAACCATGTAATAAATTAAAACGGTTATAATTGGTAAGTTTTAATCATGCAGGGGAACATTAGATTTCCAACGTATATAATTAATGGCAAGAACAGCGTAAAAAAAGAACGTGTAACGTAATCTGGCAGAGAAGTCGACGCATGCGTCGAGATCATTTCGACACAGGAGAAATCGAAGCAAAAGAAGTCGATGAATGTGTCGAGTTCATTTTGACGCATGTCGACGCAGGCACAGCAGAGTCGACGAATGCGTCGAGTACATTTTACCATATGTCGACATATGGAAGACGAAGTCTACACATGCGCCGAGTTAATTCCGACGCATGTCGACACAGGCTAGGCAAAGTCGATGCATGTGTCGAGATCATTTTGACACATGTCGACGCATGTTGAATTCTTTACGAAATTATGAGACTTACAAATGTCAAAACTATTTTGTACAAAAAATACAATTTAATTCAATTATTCCCCAAATTTGAAATTCGGAACCGGTGCAGTGCGTGCCCTCGCGCGTGGTTTATAGTTTTTTCTTATATTCCTTTGAACAAATATGAATATGTGAATTCATTTATATACTCACCTACATGAGAGGTGATATGCAAGGTGGGACTAAAGGGTTCGTCTTTTCCTTCATGAAAGATTTTCGTCCAAATATTTGGATTCCCTCTATTTGATTTTGAAGGTTTTCATCAATTATGAGCAGCCAAACACTATACTAGGCTCCAAAAACATTATTAATTAAATGTTTAATTACAAAATTTCTAACAACATGATAAACTTAATTATAAAAGTTTCACAAAATCCATGTACGTCCTCTTTTCCACCTCAATTAGAATTCACCGTCTTTTGTTGGGCCCGAGTCTTTTCATAAGGAAATACTTCGATCCACCGAATCTTTTTGAGATATTCTTAGAAGTTAGAACTCTTTTATGACAACTTGAAGTGAACTTTTCCACAAAGAAAATCTCAGATGAAGATTGAGATTTGTTAGAAACGGTCTTGTTGATTCAGTCTAGAACGGTTTTCTCTTTCTTGTGTCTTCTCAGTATGAAAACGAGAGAGAGAGACGGAGAATTGTTGTTTGAGAGAACCGAAAGAGATTTAGAATTAATGTAGTAAGGAAAGAAAATAAGAATATATATTATATTTAAATCAATCTTTTCTAAGAAAAGACAAACGAAATGTTTCTTTCAACAGATTTCTCCGGAAAATAATGATATCATGTCAGAAATCTTCTTTCTTAGATTGCTTGGACTTCTTCAAGCATCTATAATCATTCTTCCACCGGGTATATTCTTGCAAGAGAAAAACCTTCAAAGTTCACATAATTGTCGAATTGTGCTCGATTTTCGGCATCTATACGAGGCTTTGAATGAGACTTCGTTTTTCAGAGATCTAATTCATAGTCAAAAGGAATTCAATTAACAGCTTCTCATAGTTTTTTTCTTCTCAAAAACTTATTTAAACGGTGAGATCCATTATACTATAAGGTTCTGTAATAAGAGAAACACAACTTCTTAATTAGTCGAATTTTATTCAACTTCCTCTTTCTAAAGGACCTCAATACTGAAATAACGCTTAAGCTCTAAGAGCTATTTGACTATCAGCTTCTAAGATATGTCTTCAAGATTTATTCAAGCTTTGACTTGCATTCGACAAAGAATTCTATTATCTTGTTTTCACTATTTCTTCAAGCTATGACTTGCACTAGACAAAAGGTTTCTACCAGTATGTTCTTCGAGTGATATTCAACTATAAAATATAGCTCGGCTCAATATCTTCCTACTATTCGATGACAGCCTTTTAATGAGATTTCTACGTCAAATCCCAGTCAACAATCTCAGACTTGTATTTGATGATCTCATCAAAACTTTGCTAGATTTTCAATTTTGACTAGATTTTCAATGTTGATTATCAGTCTGCAAGTATTATTAAAACATAAAGTATACAAAGCCTTTTTCTATACAATCATTAAAGGCGGACCTATATCACTCTATATATAATCAATGATGGGGATCGACCGCACGATCGTGATCGGAGGAGATCGGGCCACCACATGGCGGGACCCGCTTTTGCAGATTTGTCGTAGATTGGTTGATCGGATCGGCGATCCGAGACCGCAAGCACGTTCGGAGCGCTTGTTTTCATCTCATATGTATTTTTAATATTTTTTTTTAGTTGTATTTGTATTTTTAGGACACCGGACGTAACAGACGATCGTAGCCGTTCACGCCGGGTGTCGAACCGCCCTCTCTTGTTATAAATCAGTGTTGTAGATGTCGGACGACATAAAAGTTTTAGAAGTAAAACGGCACGACATCGATATTTTAAGCAAATATATCGTTTTTGAAAATATCGCCTCATATATCTGTTTAATCCAATATATCTGGCGATATTTCTCGACCAATATATCGTCGAGAGTATTACAAATATTACTTTTCATTTTTTGAAGAGACCAAACACCAATTAAGGTGTTGTCGTGTGACCTTGAGGTCACTGGTTTGAGTCCTGAAAGCATCGTTTTGCAGAAATGCAGGGTAAGGTTTGCCTACATTTCACCCTTGTGGTGAGATCCTTCCTCAGACCCTCGCTGCGCAGGGAAGCTTTGTGTACAGGATTGTCCCTTTTGAGAAGACCAAATAGAAATAATTTGTTTTGTGCTTCATTTTGTGTATCTCTCTAAGTTTAGTATCGACTACTTTCTCATCTACCTCTCATTTGGTGATCTTTATCTCATTTATTGTAGTTGATGGCTCTTTCATGTGTAATTTATAAACATACACTATTTATATATATGCTTATTGTCTAATTTATAAGCATACATTATGTATACAATTATATATATTTATAAAAACTGTGCAATATATATGAATAAATTTATTTAAATATTAAAATCCGACAATGTGAAATATCTCTGATATATCCCCGCAATCTGACATCCGGCATTTCAAACTCAAGCCAACATGAACCCGACATCCGACATCTACAACCTTGTTATAAATAGGGGTGGTCGCTGCAGATTACAGGCATTGCTGGGTTTTCTCGAGAGAATCCAAAATTCCTGCAATCATTCGAGGTGCGACGCCGCGGGCCCGGGGTGCGGCGTCCCGGTTCTTATTCATATATCAGTTTTTCTAAATTTCATTTTATTCTCACTATTCTCCTGTGAAACCCCTAACCCACGACCTTTATCATGTACATATCTCAAGAGTTGCTTTTAGTACCTAAAACCACTGGTCTGTGGAGTTATTCGTGTTAGTCGTTCATCTTTTGCACTTGTTGTTTGTTTATTTATATTTAGTGCATGATTCATTCGTGTTGTGTGAGTCACACATGTTATTTGTTTTGCATCATTTGCATAAAATGAATGAATTAATCCTTGAAACTTGCATATTGCATAGATTAAAAATAAAATAAGAGTACAGAGAGAATTACACATGGAGGATCTCACTCAGATCTTCCTGAACAAGCTCAAGGAAATCTGGGTGAAACCTCAAAGGATCAGTCCAAGAAAAGGTAGAAGAAACAGCTAGCTTAGAGCAGAAGTCCGCGGCCCGATTGGCTGACCGCAGCACAAGCTGAGCTGAACCAGCAGCACAAGCTGAAAGGAGATCGATTTTGTAAAGGAGATCCAACTATCAAAATACCTCACATCTCAAGAACTCCCACTTTGGCCCCTCCACATCGTGTGCCTCCCAGGTACTCACGTCATTCCCCATACTGCGCCTGCAGTAGGTAATCAGGTTGTGACAGTCGCCTTCGATGATGGCCCCCTTGGCCGCAAATAAGGAGGACGAAGGATGGTTCCAAGTGCCTTGAGCGCTGCCATTTCAATGCATGAATTAATCCGGAAGAAAGCTGCTAGCAATATTGAATTATATAAAGAATGAGCATATATGCACAAGCATGAGCATGATTTTCGGGTGTGCGAGCATGTCATGGTCCGACTTTGCAAGGAGGGGCTCCCAAAAGAGTCGTTACTAAACTATAACTTTAGTGAATGAGTCTTTATAGGGTTATAAAGAAAGTTGGGACAGATGCCTACGAAATCGATTTCCCTGCAGATATGAGCATTCATCCCGTATTTAATACGAAAAATTCGGCACATTACTTTGATCACCTCGAGCATAGGGACGAACACCTTAAGCTTCTTTGACACCCTCTCATGGACCCATACCTTGAGCTTCTTCTGCTACCTTCCCAATTACAACTTGACACTTTCCCTTTCACCTTAGACGAGCACCCCCAGATTTGCCCGCACCTCCTATGATTCTACTCGATTTTCTGAATCCACCAGCATGAGAGGTGAGAGCTGAGAGCATGAGTGATATTATGACGAGTGCACCACTACTATAGATGGTCCTTACCGTTGGTGCAATGGACTGGATACTGGCGACAGAGCTTGTTGGATTTTCCCCAATCTTCGACTACAGCATATTCATCTTCATTCCTCGGAGATGAATGTTTTTCAGTCGGGGGGAATTGCTGTGGATCGATCGCAAGTTCGTGATCGGACGAGATCGGGCCACCACATGGCGGGACCCGCCTTTGCAGATTTGTCGTAGATTGGTTGATCGGATCGGCGATCCGAGACAGCGAGCGCGTTCGGAGCGCCCGTTTTCATTACATATGTATTTTTAATATTTTTTTTGAAGTTGTATTTTTATTTTTAGGACACCGGGCGTAACGGACGATCGTAGTCGTTCACGTCGGGTGCCCAACCGCCACCTCTTGTTATAAATAGAGGCGGGCGCTGCAGATTACAGGCATTGTTGAGTTTTGTTGAGAGAATCTAGAATTCTTGCAATCATTCATGGTGCGACGCCGCGAACCCGGGGTGCGACGTCCGGGGTCCTATTCATTTTCCAGTTTTTCCAAATTTCATTTTATTCTCACTGTTCTCTCGTGAAACCCCTAACCCACGACCTTTATATGTAAATGCACTGTTCACCTTCCCTTAATCCACGATCTATGAAGGAAACCGTCTACTACCCCTCCCAAACCTATAGCCGCGGCAGCCCCTACAGCCACTAAATAGTAGGCTGCTCCGCTGTTCCAGCCACCTCTTTAATTTCCATTTCTTACTCGTGTCACTATTCATTCATGAAAATTTACTGTTTATGCCTAAAGTTCCACAGTCCCATAGAACTGGCGGCCTGAACACTTCCCCCAGCAAAGCCACCGCCACCAGCCGCCCCTTGCCCTCCAGGAATCATCGCTGGCCCCTCTCCCCTCTTCCATCCAGCCTGTCGAACACCCCCCCCCCCCCCCCATATTCCATCCACCTAATCCCTCCTCCTGCTGCCTCTGCCCAGTTCGGCAGCCCTCCTCCAGCCGCCACCAAGGTCCCTTGCCCCACCACCTCCGTTCCCCTCTCTACAGCCAAAAACCGACACCCCCTCCCTTTCTTTCGCAAATCCACCTTCCATATCCTTTCCCCTTTTAGGATCAGTCCAGATTCGGAATTTTCAGCCCGGATCTGACTCCAAATATCAGATCTACTCCTCCCCGCCCGGATCTACCCATGCGTGGTCGGATCTCTCCATTTCCGGTCTGATCTCACCCTCTACCGCCAAGGACAGCTGCCTACGTTATTTCCACGTCCCCGGTTCCACCTCGGATCGTCGTACACGTATCTCTGGCTCTGAATTCTTAAGTGAATTGGTCATCCCACTACTTGGTGATTCTTCGTTATACTGGATTATTATTTTCAGCATATTTGTATTGGACTAGATGCAATATTTGCTTGGATATATTGTATTGTGGTGGTTTGTTATACTATTATTGTGATTTGCAGGATTTATTTGTTGTGCGCTCTTGCTTTGACCCTTTATACGTAAGAAAACCTAAGCTTGTTTCACCCTATTAACTATTTGTGTCTTGCTGTGAATTTGTGTGCTTAGGATGATATTATTTATTATTCAATTGTGATTTTATTCGTCGGGCTTTGCAGAACATGTAGAGTTAGGTCGCCAATGTTTCCGCCGCTTATAGATTCCACCCTGCGTCAATTAGTTTCATCAAATCAAAGGATTTTTCTCAACACTAATGATGATAATGAAGTATTTTTTTAGTTCATTCAATATTGGCAATTGAGATATTGATTAGTATGTATCTTAACAAATGAGAAGTATGACATTTGTAGTATGGGAATGAACACAACGTGAACATAGTATTGACACAACACCTGTAGAGTTGTAGAGTGGTACCGACAAAGGGGCAAGAATAACAATGATTTTATTAAAATCTCCAAAAAAATGTATCTCAAACTACAAGTATGTGTACATAAATATAAGAAGAGAGAGGGATTCTCAATCCAAAGATGTGAGACTAAACAAGAAGATTAAGTAGGCTTATAATTGGGCCACACTTATTGAGCTTTTACATGATTTTCACTAACATTCTCTAACACTCCCCCGCAAGCTAGAGCCTACAAATCGTAAGCACCAAGCTTGGACAAAAACTGATGATACATCGGTCGTGGTAACGTCTTGGTGAAAATGTCAGCAATTTGCCCAGAAGCAGGAACATGCTCTAATTCTAATTTCTTCAATTGAACCTTCTCCCGAACAAAATGTCAGTCGACTTCAATGTGTTTGGTTCGCTTATGGACCACAGGATTCTTGGCAATATGTATAGCAGTCTGAATGTCGCAAAACAAAGTTGTTGGTGAGGATATTTTGACTCTCAAATCACCCAGAAGACTCTCAAGCCAGGTAAGTTCTGACACAACAGTCGTCATTACACGATACTCAGCTTCAGCAAAAGAGCGGGCAACAACAGATTGTTTTTTGCTACGTCAGGTGATAAGATTTCCTCCAATATAGCTACAGAAGCCAGTAGTGGAACGTCGATCATCAAGGAAACCCGCATAGTCAGCTTGGACAAAAACTGATGATACATCGGTCGTGGTAACGTCTTGGTGAAAATGTCAGCAATTTGCCCAGAAGCAGGAACATGCTCTAATTCTAATTTCTTCAATTGAACCTTCTCCCGAACGAAATGTCAGTCGACTTCAATGTGTTTGGTTCGCTTATGGACCACAGGATTCTTGGCAATATGTATAGCAGCCTGAATGTCGCAAAACAGAGTTGTTGGTGAGGATATTTTGACTCTCAAATCACCAAGAAGACTCTCAAGCCAGGTAAGTTCTGACACAACAGTCGCCATTACACGATACTCAACTTCAGCAAAAGAGCGGGCAACAACAGATTGTTTCTTGCTACGTCAGGTGATAAGATTTCCTCCAATATAGCTACAGAAGCCAGTAGTGGAACGTCGATCATCAAGGAAACCCGCATAGTCAGCATCAGAATACGCAATAAGAGATAGAGAGGAGAATGACTTATATACAAATCCTTGTCGAGAAGCAGTCTTCAAATATCTGAGGATACGTTTGACTGCCTGGAGATGAGAGATCCGTGGAGCATGCATAAACTGACTGACCACTCCAACAGCAAATGAGATATCAGGTCATGTAACAGTTAGATGTGTCAGTTTTTCTACAAGACGCTGATAGTATTCAGGATTCGTAAGCAGTGAATCGGAGTCGGATTCATGAACACACAACTTGTGGTTGACATCCATAGAGGTTTACGCGGGTTTGCACCGCGAGTAGCCAATATCTTAAAGAAAGTCAAGGCAACACTTCTATTGTGATAGGACAAGACCATCAGGTCGTTCTGCTACCTCAAATCCAAGAAAGTATTGAAGATTACTTAGATCTTTAGTTTGAAAGATAGAGTTTAAGTGTTGCTTAATTTGTTGCATCTTTGTGGAGTCATCACCAGTAATCAAAATACCATCCACATAGACCAGAAGAATGACAGTCCTGGTTGATCGATGACGAGTGAAAAGAGAGAAGTCAACCTAGCTTCGCTTGAATCCAACCTCACGAACGGCCTTACTAAATTTTTCAAACCAAGTTCGAGGAGACTGTTTGAGACCATCAATAGATTTTATGAGAAGACACACACAAGACTCCTCCGTGGTCTCAAACCGGGAGGTTGGTGCAAGTAAACAGTCTCAAGAAGGTCATCATTTAGAAAATCAATTTTGATATCTAGCTGAGTAGGGGCCAGTGGCGATGAACAGCAAAGGAGATCAGTGCCCGAACAGAGTTTAACTTGGCGATTGGGGAGAAAATTTCATCATAATCAAGGTCTTATTGTTGAGTGAACCCCCGGGTCATAAGCCGAGCTTTGAGGCGTTCAACTGTCCCGTTCGGAGCATATTTAACTGCAAAGACTCATTTACAGCTAACACAAGACTGCCCTGGAGGAATGGGAACCAGATCCCAAGTCTGATTTGCCCAAAGGGCAATCATCCAATCATCAATAGCCACACGTTGTAAGACCCCTTTTTTTTTGCAACAACCATCGGGGTCTTAGTCTCAGAACCGCCGCTTTGCGGTGACACCTTCACACCCGAGAAGGTCATCACTACAAAACGCCGATCCTGCCGGCCAAATCGATCACCATCGACAGAATGTATAATGAATGAAAGTGTAAGCATCCAAGTCCACAATAGAAAGAGGAAATCACATGACAAATAAATAGTCCACATCGCGAGAAAGTGAATACGGGCTTAAGCCTGGTACATGATAACCTCACTACAATCCACTCATAAAAGTAAAACTACTAATACTCGGCTCCACTCACGGATCCGGATGCCTGTCCACTCGAGCTACACTGGCCCATCTCCATCTGCACCGTACCCTGCTGGTGTTGCGTCTCCTGGGGTTGTTCCCTGTCTCCCATCCGGAGCACCTAAAATATGGTGGTCAAACGACCGTCAGTCAAACTAGACTCAGTCAACAATCCCTCACCCCTCTACCCGTGTCTCCTAGGCACCGGGCGAAAAGGAGTGAAAAGGAGGACCAAAAGCAGGGCGTAATCAAGCAGGTGACATCTACCCTAAGGAATAAAATAATAAAGTATGGCAGGGGTATCACAATAATTAAACATGAGTAAACAAGTGTGTAACAAAAGTAAACAGTGAGGAATAGCAAGTAAGTAAAAGCAGTAAGAAGAGTAAGTAAGGGCAACGATAAATATAACCGTTGATTTATAGGGATTACCCCTATAGACCAAGGGGTCGTTTTGCAGGGCCTATCGTATAAAACGTCTCATACCATTTTATACGATAGGTGTCAGGGGTTAAATGCAATGATTATGCTATGACATACAAGTATGTTATGGTATGCACATGCAAGTGCAACTCACACACACGACTCTATGCGCACAGACCTTTAGTTCCCCTTTTTGGAGTTGGCTAAACTCTCACGAGCCTCTCGTCGTGGCCAACGGAGACAGTGGGTTGGGCCTCTCCACTTCTAGACCGGTAAACACACTACCCAGTCTAGCCCCTCTCGTACGTTCCCGTACTATTCCTAGCAAACCAGCTAGTCTCCCCGAGTCAACGTACCGACGAAGGTGTGTTCGATCGTCTAATACCGAGGACCCACCATTGTTATACACATGCAACCATGATAGTTTGTATCTAATCATAGTACCGAGCCTCCAGCTCTTTAGACTACCAAGCGTACTAGTTCACCATATTCCCGAGCCCACGGCTCCCTGGACTAATCAAGTCTCTTTTTTTCCAAGTCCCCGAGCATCCAGCTTCCCGGACTTCCAAATCAATACCGAGTCCATTTAACTCTACCAGTAAGCCCTTAGGCCACGGGCCTACGCTATCCTTTCACTACCAATTTATCTCCCTACGTGTACAAGTGTGAGTGTACGGTGAAACTATTATTAGGGTTACTCTTACCCATATTATTCCTAAGGTTTACGTTAGCACAGGACTGCCCAAGGTATTCCCCGTGAAGGGCTCTCGAAGGCACTAGGAATTATGATGGGATTACGCTCAAAGCTCCCTTTCGCAAGGCACTTAATATTATTGATTTCTACCCTTGATCAAACCTCTCTTTTATTTCAGTGTAACTACCCTAAGTGTGTTTGAGCTCTACGAGTCAACCTATCTCTGACCTATCCACTATATGCAAACCATGCTAAGCTACACGGTGCTCCCATTAGGGGGTACCCTAATTACTCTCCCAATAGATCCCTAACAATTACTGGGAGTCTACCATGACCTATTAAGACTAAATCCAGAGTCTCATAATTTTCCTAAATATGTGGGCATTTAATTTAATTAACCCTAGACTTCAAATGCCCTACTTTGAACATGAAGTGCTCTCTAAGTTCAGAAACAAATCACCACAAAATTATGATAAATACTAAGTAACATTTAAACAGTAAATCCAAGGTTTGAGAATTTTCAGAGGTGATTAGACCTACCTTTCATAATTTAGAACTTAAGGTTAATAATATCATCTAATGATTAAAAGGCCAGCTATATTGTTCTAAAAATTATAATAAAACTCCAGTAGGACTATCATAGCCTAAAAACACTATAGGAGTAGTCTCATAATTTTTCAGTGAACAGTAGCCCCTAATTTAATTTATAACCATTAATTCCATAACCATTAGTTAATGAAGCCAGTACTGTAAAAACTCATCTAATAATTATAAGAAAATTCCAGAAGTCTGATAATGATCTAAAATCAACAGTAACCAAGTTTTACAATTTTTCTCACCCATGAAGGGCTCTAAATCTAATTAAATGTAAACTTCCAAATTTACAGACTTGTGAAGTAAGTACTGGTTTTATCCATCTAAAAATCATGGAAAAATTACAGGACAACAATAATGGTCAGAAACACTCTGTGATCTAATTTCATAATTTTCTTGACAATATTGGGGCTCTGTTCCTATTTTTGATCAGAAATCACAAATCATAATTTTATGAAGCAAGTACTTGAAACAGTCATCTAAAAATTTAAACAAAAATACAGAGGGCTCTATCATGATATAAAATGTCATATTCCAAGGTTTCACAATTTTGCAATAAACAGAAACTTCACAATCAACATATAAATCTTTAAGGGCGCATCTAGGGTTGAAAAGGAAGTACTGATTTTATTAGCCCAAAAATTCCACCAAAATTAATTTAGGAATATTTCTACCAGAGAACTACCCTGCCCAAATTTCAATTGAGTTTAAAGTGATTTGATAACCTATTACTCCAAATTAGGTTTGGAGTCATAAACTAGGGTTAGGGCTTTGAGGGGGTTTAAGGCTTCCAAATTCCCTAAAATTTTAACCAGAGGACTATACTAACCCTATGATCCTCTCCACCAATTTTCAAGTCATTCCAAGGTCATTTGGCCCCATGACCTTCAAACCCTAAGAATCCCCATTAAGGGACCTACCCTAGGGTTCTAGGGCTACCCTACTCTTAACCACCCCAAATTCCATTGGAGGGTGTGTCATACCATAGATAGTCAGTGGACAAAATATCAGCCTCTGTTGAGGTGATTTGACCACTCAAAACCCAAAGGGGGTGTTTTGACCTAATTAACCCTATAAGGGTCAAACAAGGGTTGGATAAAACCTAATCAAAACATCTCCAAAAGAGATGAAATTTTTACCAGAGCCCTAACATGCTCTCTAAGACCACCCACCCAAATTTGTGGGGATTTTGAGGTGTTTATGGTACCTAATTAATTTATACTTGGTTTATTAAATTTTTCTAAAAACTATAGGAAAATATTTTCCAAAAATTCTGATTTTTGGATATGTCCTATATATAGTTAAGAATAGTCCATCCCCCAAATTTCAGATTATTTGGATGTCTGGTTTGGAGTGGGCACTTAAATTAAGCTCGGGACAGCCATATGGATAGACCTCACCAAAATGAGTGTTGTGGTCTAACCAGGACTCCAAATTGAGTGAAATTAATTTTAAATTACACTAAACATCAAAGGCTACATTTGCTATGTTGATCACTTTTACAGTAGAGGGCTCTAAGTATTTTTAATAATTAAAATCATCTACTGATATTTGCTACTCAGAAAATCCCCAAAAATAAACTAAATAAGATTTTTGCACAAATCTTAAAGCAAGATGGGCGGTTCTGGAGTCGTCTTCCTCCTTGAGCCAACGGCTCAGATTAGCCGCGCCTGGAGCATTTTCCAGGCCGAAATCCCGGCCATCCGGCCACCTCCCTGGCCGGCCACCGCCACCACCACCTCCGTTGAGGTGGTGGCTAGCGTTTGGCGGCGACCATGCCGCCGGAGGTGGCGGTTTCCGGCAAACTCAACACCTCCATTTTTCCATGAAAAATCTGAAATACAAGCTCCTAATCAGGCTCAATTGAGCCCGATTTCTCTACCTAAACAAGTCTAGATCTAGCACGCATAGAGAGGAGAAGGATTGGACCTTGCCGGCGGCCTGAAGTCGGGAAGTTCGCCGGGAAGCCATTTCTGAAAGTTGCGTCGCTCGGCTTCTGCAACTGCAAGGTGGGGAGGCTCGGTTTCTTCGGGTAAGGATTGGGAAAGCCTCCTCTCAACTCACTGGTGGTGTTTAAAGCTTCAGATGGGGAGAGGAGGAGCTGGATCATTAATGTCCTTCAAAACCATTAATGGCTAGGCTCGGCCATGGAGGAGGGGGGGCTGAACCAAGTCTGACGGCCAGGGGAAACGGCTGGAAACTTCTCCCCTTCCCTGGGAAATTGAATTCAGCCATTAAATGTGGCTTTTGGCGAACCGTTTCCTTCCCTATCCTTCCTCATTTCTCTCTCCTCCATTATCGTGGAAATGGAGGTTACTGTGACACGCGGTACACGCCCGTGTCGGCCAAGACACGCCCGTGACGCAGGGCGTGTAACCCACTCGACACTCAGTCGAGAGAAAATCGTCGACCTCTCGACACAGCGGGACACGCCACTGTGACACGCCCGTGTCACAAGCCGTGTACCCCATGCTCGACGATCGACACTCGACGATCGACGATCGGCACTCGACGATCGACGATCGACACTCGACCTTTCGACACAGCGGGACACGCCCTGTGACACGCCCGTGTCACAGGCCGTGTACCCCGTGCTCGACGATCGACACTCAACGATCGACGATCGGCACTCGACGATCGACAATCGACACTCAACCATTCGACACAGCAGGACACGCCCTGTGACACGCCCGTGTCACAGGTCGTGTACCCCGTGCTCGACGATCGACACTCGACGATCGACACTCAACCTCTTGACACAGCGGGACACGCCCGTGTCACAGGCCGTGTACCCCGTGCTCGACGATCGACACTCGACGATCGACCATCGGCACTCGACGATCGACGCTCGACAGTTCGTCGAACCGAGGGGACACGCCCCCTGCCACGCCCGTGTTATAGGGCGTGACCACTCAAAAACTTCGTCGACCAAAATTCGTTGACCAAGTGCCCAACTCTTCAACCCGAGCGGGACACGCCCTGGGACGCGCCCGTGTCCCAGGCCGTATCACCCAAATTTTGCTACTCCCAGAATTTGGGCGGTTACACTCACCCTCTCTCCTATTCACCAAGTTGACTTGGTCAATCTGAAGGACAATTTGCAGCCCTTCCACGCACATTATTCCCTAAAGAAGCCACATGAGGAGGCTTGAGTTTGGGTTAGCCTATTTGGGCTAGGTTGACCAGAAATAGGGTTGGGTTGACCTTGGTCTCTTTGGGATTCCTTGGGTTTTGTCATGACCTGGTCATGACAAAACCATTCCTAGGGGTCTAGTTGTTTGAGGGATGTTACACACGCCACCACAGATTTTGAAGACCATCCTGCACAGAGTTAGGTTAGAAATGGAGGATAGAGAGAGCAAATTTGAGGAGAGGTGGGGAGAGCCGATGTAGAGACACATAATTCGTCAGGAGGTGAGCCATAGAGGTTAATGTTGGAACGACGTGTCGCAAGATAGCACGGATAGAGGGTAGCTGCGGGAGGGCACCAGAGTTCGGAGTACGACGAGTGTATACACGAAGAGAAGGTTTGGGTGGTACTGGTTCCTGGTGTGGGGTTAGGAGCGGTGGTAGAGAAGGCGTGATGGGAACGGTAGGACGAGGTAAGGGAGGAGGGAGTGGAGGTGCGGAAGGAGAAGAGTGAAACGGTTGGTCCTCCAGGAAGGTAACATCTGCAGAGACGACCACTTTGTCATCGATGGGAGAATAACATACGTAACCTTTTTGATTGTGAGAGTATCCCACGAACATACATTTGGTTGCACGAGTGGCAAACTTATCCATTGGTGGACCAAGATTATGGACATAACAGGTGCATCCAAACACACGAGGCGTGAGGGTAAATATGGATTTGGAGGGAAACAGAAGACTAAACGGAGTGGCAAAGTCGAGGACGAAGAAAGGCATGCGATTGATGAGATGACATGTTGTCGACACAGCGAAGTTCCAGTATAGTGTGGGGACCTACATTTGAATCATAAGTGACCGAGCGACATCAAGCAGATGATTTTTCCGCTCGGCCACACCATTTTGTTGAGTAGTATAAGCGCGCGATGCTTGATGGATAATGTCAAACTCAGTACATAAATTAGAGAATGTCCAGCTAGTATATTCTCGTGCATTATCAGTGTGAATGATTTTTAAGGGAGTGGAGAACTGAGTATGAGTTTCAGTAATAAAAGCATAAAAGATAAATGTAAGTACAGCACAATCGCGAAGTAATATAACCAGGTTAAGAGAGAATAATCGTCAATAAAAATAACAAAGTAACGGTAACCAAGCATACTAAGGGTTTTAAAGGGTCTCCAAATATCAGAGTACACTAAAGATAAAGGGGTATCACTCTGAGTACAAGAATGACTAAAAGAAGTACTATGTTGTTTGCCAAAGATACAAGATTCACAAGTAAACTCATGCAAGGAGACACCCGGAAGAGCTTTCAAGAGAATCTGGAGAGGAGCATGCCCAAAGCGACGATGTCAATCAACAAAGAAGACTATAATATTCTGCGTTTGTCGATCCTGCATAACAAAGGAAGAAGGTGAGAATGTAATACAACAATCAAGGTTCTGGATAAGACGGCTAACAGATAGCAGGTTAAATGGTGATACCGGAACATGAAAAACCGAAGACAGAGAGGGTGGGTGTGAGAGGTATGTCGGCAGCGCCGGAAACCGGGGTGGTGTCACCATTGGCCACGGTGATGAACTTGGGATGTGTAGACAACAAGTACTGAGGTGGTTTCTGCGAAGTAATACGGTGTGTGGCACCCGAGTCCACAATCCAGTGGGAGCTCCTGGAGAGACAAGATATACCTTTATTGGAGATCGATGCAACGGATCCAGATGAGCGAGAAATCACCCCTTGGAGATGTTGGAGCTGGGTGCAAAGAGGATTGATGTCATTACGGGTGGAGGCAGAATCTGTTGCGGTAATAGTGAGAGGAGGCTCATCTGTAGTGGATGCAGCAAGATGTGGAGGCAGACCATGTTTGTGATAGCAGGTGGCCTCAAGGTGACCATCCCAACTGGAAAACGTGCATTTAAAGGAGGATCTTCCAGCACGTCCTCGTCCCCGAGACGTGTTGCGACCCCAACGGGCCGAAGAACCACAAACCGAAGGAACTGCTGTAGGTTGCTAGAGGAGAGTCGGAGAGAGATTCACAGGAGCATCCGGTGGCAGGGTAACCTTCAGAAGCATAGAGCAAACATCTTATAGAGAGAGAGTTGTAGAGGAAGAAGGAATCTGAGCCCGAACAATGTGCAGATGAGAAGGAACAAAGGACATCATCATGGCAATCTCGACCGCTTCATTTTATGCCCATTGTGCAACTAAATCTGTGGTAGGGGGTGATGCTGTATCCAGGCATCAACAAGAGTTTTGGCCCTGACAACAAAGAAGGTCATATCACCTGGTGCCCCTTGATTAAGTGTTTGAAGATCAGTAATGATGTCGAACAAGTGCTTAAGACTGTTCAGGCCAGAATAGAGGGGGTGGAGCTCCTTCATATTGTCTTGGCCGTTTCATGATCCATGATCATCCTATATGGCTCGGTGTCCATTGAGTTGAGAAGCCATGATTGGACACGATCGTCATCACGGAGTCACTCGTCGGTTAGTGTTGTTGGAGTAGCACGTGTCAGATGATGAAGTCCTTTCGTCTATAATACACTGCAAACAGAGTGCACTCATTCTACAAAATTCTGCTTCCCGCTGAGAAAGATGGTGGTGATCCGGAGTTCATCACGAAGTTCAAAAACGAAAGCACCAGCACGAGCAGGGAGAGAGGACCTTTAAAAGTCAATGACAAAATTTGATCCACCAGGCAAGAGTAATGGGTTCTGTAATCCACTGATTCCTTTTGATAGGAGAGTACCCAGCATGTAATACGCTATTTACAACGAAGAACCCTTGTATTCTATGTTGCTCGGTCACTCTTATATATACTTACAATATCACCATGCCATACATGTGTCGGCCAAAGAAAATTCAGGATAGCCGTGTCTAGGGTTTACTGTAGAAATGTTTTGTCCGTAGTTCTGTGCCTATATTTATATTTATATTTATTTATATATATATATCATATATAAGAAATACTGTGGTCTGCAAATATCATTAGTTCAAAATTCCACAAACCGTCAGATCATGAGTTCATAATTCAACAACCGTCTGATCGAGCACAATAAAATCATTCCATCTCTCCACATTTTAGTAGGTATCCTAAACCTACTACTAGAATGTCCTAAACCTATGTGAAATTACGATTTTGCCCCTATAACTCTTAAAAAATCGTGTGTCTTGCTGTTAAAATTATATTTTAATTTAAACGCGTCTATCTGGTTTCAATCCTAGGACCTCAAGTACAGGAGGAACAACTCAATCCAATGAGGCAAGGAGACAACTGTGATAATAGTTCAAATAATTTATACTTATATTGTTATATTTTATGTATTTTTACAAAAAAAATTATATAAATATAGGCATAATATAATTCATTATTACATATAAATATACTATAGCCGGGTACAGTTGCGCGAGGTCGTAGTGACAAGCCGGGTACAGTCGTGCGGGGCCGTAGGGGCGGGCCGGGTACAGTTGCGCGAGGTTGTAGTGGCGGGCCGGGAACAGTCGCGCGGGGCCGTATGGGGCGGGCCGGGTACAGTCGCCCGGGGCCGTAGGGGCGGGTCGGGTACTGTCGCAATTGGCAGTATGGGCGGAGCCCCATGTCGGGCACTCGTGTGTATATATATATATATATATATATATATATATATATATATAGCCGAAGTGTTATATATATATATAGCCGAAGTGATATATATATATATATATCACTTGGGATATATATATATATAGCCGAAGGGATTCTAATGCCTATCTGCATGACCTTCCCGGGCTAATGTAGCGGTTTTATGATGTGTTTAAGGTTATTAATATTTAATAACCTTAAAGGAGGTGCATGGAATTTTATTATCTTATTTTGGAAATCCAAGTTTAGAATCTGGAGAGCATTCCAAGGGTTTACATTACAGATTTACAGGTGTAACATCCTGAATCTGATGAGTGCGGTTCGATGAGGGCCGAGAGTGTTTTAGGGATAGTGAAACCCGGATAAAGAAGCTACTGGCAGGCTTCAAGGATGGCTGACTTCTAGATAAAAAGGTGGTGCAGTAATGAATCAAAACTCACATTGGAATTGGAGGAAAAGGTGTTCGGCATAAGTAATAATTTGATTCCACAAATATCAGAGGCGCATTTTCGGAAGTGCTCATAGGTCACCTGTGAAAAAGGAAAAAACCGTACGGTTCAGCTCAGTATGGACCGAGCTGGGATGAAACAAAGCAGGCAATATTTCTGATATTGTGAGAGTTAGGTCATTATAATGGTATCAGAAATAGACCTCCTACAGTACAATGTGTGGTTCGAGGACAAATCATATGGAAATTAGTGCGCTTGTAACATCCTGAATCTGATGAGGGCGGTCAAATGAGAGCAGGGATAGTTTTAGGAGTATTGAAACATAGGTAAAGCAACTCCTGACAAGCTTCTAGGATGGCAGACTTCTAGATGAAAGGAGGTGCAGGAATGAACTGGATTTCACTTGAATAAAATTTTGATTTTTCAAATATCAGAGGCGCTTTTTGGAGTAAATGGTGGAGTTGTGTGGGAAACTCTAAGGTTAAGAGTGCACTGGTGGGAGTAGTCCTCGGATAGGTGACCTCCTAGGAAGTGCTCATATGCCACCTATGAAAAATGGCAAAATCGTGTGGTTCAACTTTGTATGTACTGAGATGAACCAAAGCGAACAATATTTTTGATATTATAAGGATTAGGTCATTACAACGGGAGCTTTTGCGTGAGTTTAACATGTAAGTGCATCTGTTTATTATTAATAATAATATATATATATAGATTGATGCATATCAACTTGGTCCACCAGTCGGAATCCCCCGCCAAACACTGGATCGTGAAAATCATTAAGGTTTAGTCAAGAAGAAGGCCAGCCAACTCCCTCCCTGACCTCAAGGACTGATTTTGATCAACGCATTCATGCACTACTCTTCTAGCGACCGAAGAAACTGTATGTTGCTCTCACGTACACGGCTACAACACACGACCGATTACACAATTCCGACACATCTCACCTAAACGAAACTTGCATAATAATTTCTCACTCCTCAGTGTGTTTCCTCGCTCTAAAGCTCAGTCGACGAGCCAAAATATCGCAGACGAACCAATCTTGCTCGACCAACTTAGAACTTCTTCATTGTCTTAATCGCGACACCGCACGGATCGCATGTCACCGTCTTCGGCCTAACCATGATGTCCGAAAAATACAGCGAGCACTTTCTTCCTTCTGCGATCATTGATTATTGCATCACTTCTCCTATTTTACGCAAGTGTTAGGGGCTCCACTCTCCTAAAGGGCTCAAGACAAGTCCGAAGGACTTTTTCGCCATTGTTTTCCACAACCTTTTTTATTCCTGCGTAGTGTATGCCATTGGTGAGGGCCATGGCAAATTGTACGGACAAAGTGGAGTGTTCTTTTGGGTAATCTTTCTTCGAGCATGGATGTAGTGGAATTTGTCTTAATTGGAATCCTTCAAATCCTTAATCAAGGACAACCGACCAATGGCCGCAGCCCTCTATCTCCAACCACCAACTTCGTATCCGTCAATCTGGTTGGACTAGTCAATCCCTACGTTGGACCCCCTGCTTATGATTCCCCTACACATGGCACCTTAGTGGATAAAGATTCCACTATATGTGGTTCAGACCCGCAAAGATGGATCGTCCACGTGAAATAATCTTTTTCAGTTTTAACTTACAACACTCTAAAAACCATCAAAGATCCCTTCGTGATGATTTACATATAAGAGTCCACCCTTCATTAGATGTGATGACTTTATCAATCAGTGTTGCAAATGATGTTAGTCATGCACATGGAGGACTCGTCCTACACTATGACAAGTGTCACCTCGGGAACACCTTTGAGCGTCTTTGCAATGTCAGCAAGTTGACTTGGTGGAGACTTACATCCACGATTTTGGGGAGCTATCGCATCATATCTTGGGCATATACATGGCCCATTACCTCAAGTACTTCATGCATGGCTTGCAACCACAAATCTGCGCATTTGAGCCCGCCCACACTCATCGTAGACATTCAGTTGGGTCCACACTATGGAGGAGGAATTTACCACGGGGGTGCTTTCATGTAATTTGCAAGACAAGTTTGAAGGACTTTTCTAACCTTGTGAATATGAATGAAGAGTATCAAATGTTGAAGAGATGACCTCGCGTGTATAAGCTCACGGGATATAAGGGAATCCCTCACGAGTATCGACTCGCGGAATATACGCTTCACCATGACCCTACCATATGGATCCTCCTGTGGCGGTTGTCATCATGATCGAAACATCAAAGCCAGCACTGTTTGCAAATTATATGAAAGCACTCGTGAGTTTTACTAAAGCACTCGTGAGTATATATATATATATATATATATATATATATATATATATATATATATATATATATATATACGAGCATCTTCGCACGGGGTACGCCTGTGCTGGATGCTCTCGGGCGGCCTTCGGCCGCAACCAGGCGGGTTTCGTCCGCCTCCGAACGGGCTTATCTCGTGCTCGATGCGTCATTGCTGGATGCGCCCGCATCAAAGCGGGATGCACACACTTCAAGACGGACAGTACCCGCAATATATACATATGAGTACTCAAAATGACCGTAAAAAAATATAAATCAATATTACAATTTTTATTTTATAAAAAAAATTATGTTTTGTCATAAAAACATTAATTTCACGCAATCTTTCTCCATCTCTCTCCCTTTCTCTCCCCCTCTCTCTCCTCCCCTCTCTCTCTACCTTTCTCTCTCTCCCAACTCTCTCCCCCCATCTCATGCTCTCTCTCATGATCCAATGGCTCTTGTTTGATCTATGATGTGCCTCCAAATACCTATATTGCTTTATATAATAAGATATATATATATTATTATTATACGAAAACTAATCTTTGGTGAAACATTGCAAATATCCTTATATTGCCCTTATAGTTGTATTCATAATTACACAATTATACAGAACTTTATATTAGTATATTATAAAGACAATATCCTTTTAGGTAATTACACAACTTTACAATATTAAAATAAAAAAAATAAAAACACTAGATACCCTAAACCTATTGTCTCCAGCTAGGAATGATAAGAGAAAGGTTAATGTTTTAATGTTAAAATATAATTTGTTTTACAAAATAAAAATTGTATTCTTGATTTATATTTTTTTACGGTCATTTTGAGTACTCATATGTATATGTTGCGGGTCGGGCGGAGCTAGCTGCGGACGAGCGAAGCCCGCCGGGAGCGGGCCAAGCCCGTCGTCGACGGTCGGGTACTGTCGCGCGAGTCCATAGGGGCGGAGCCCCGTGTAAGGCACTCGTGTGTGTGTGTGTATCTATATACATATATATATATATATATATATATATATATATATATATATATATATATATATATATATATATATACGGATGAAAAAGTGTTAGCACTAAAAAGGTTGAAAACAAAGTGAAAGCAAGTATCACCTTAACTTTATAACCCCTAGATTTTTTTCCATACTCCCGAGCTCACCTGAATTTTGAGCTCGTCGGGGTTCTGAGCTCACCTGAGGAGGGAACTCGCCTGAGTTAGACCTTGCCTGAACTGTAAATCGCCTAAATTGGAACTCGCCAGAGCTGGAACTCGCCTGAGCTGGAACTCGCCTGAGCCGGAACTCGCCTGAGCCAGAACTCGCATGAGCTGGAACTCGCCTGAGCTGGAACTCGCCAGTGCTGGAACTCTCCTAGCATCTTGCTCATCATGGTTCACCATGAGATCTCGCACTAGAGTTTCTTCCTTTGATCATTGCCCACGCACACCGCACCAAAACGTAAAAATCTGGAAAAATGGGTTCCTAATGTTCGAACATGAGGGTGACCAAAGGATACTGATCTAGTGGGTAACCCAGACGAAACACGACAAGAATAAGCTAGAGAACAAAAGAAACAGCTCCAAATTGCCTACAAAAAAGACTTGTGTTGTAGTGAGAAGACTCTGTCACACACCCGGAAGTTTATAAGAACTTCCCCTCCTAAATTCAATGCTGAGTTTGACACAAGAGAGGCGGAAACTGAACTCGCCCACACCATAAGGGGAGTCAAAAGTGCTTTTATTTATGCTTATAAGCAAAATCCAAAGGGGAGTATGATCTGCGAATAGCTGCTCCCGCTTTTGAGATGAAGCGCAAATATCTGCTCCGGTCTTCTGGTGAGGTGAAATTTTGTGCTCGTCCATACTTGGGCATGGTCTTCTGAGCTAGCCCCTGTTGGGTGTAGTCTTCTGAGCTCACCGTTCCTGGCGAAGTCTTCTGAGCTCGCCCATCCTGAGCGTGTCTTCTGAGCTCGGCCATACTGGGCAAGGAATTTTCAGTTGGGCCTCCTTTTCTAATATGGGTTGTACACAACGGGACAAGGCTTTCAAAGGAAAAAGCTGATAAAAACAACAAAACTTCAATTGCTTTGATTAATCGAACGGGAAATGAGCATACTTGGTAAAACTTCAGATCACGGAGGTCTTCCGATGCCTGAATTACAGAGAGGGCCCTATCGATCGCGTCAGACTTTATCAATGCGACCACCTTGCACCGAAGGGCGTCTTCATCTCCGGGGGCGACCGTAAGCACTGAAAATGCAAGGAAATGAGGGTGAGGAAAGTGTAGTAGAGAATTTAGATGTGAGGGGGAGAGAGAGAGAGAGACCTTGGTCTGCAACCTTGACTGCCTGTTCGTACTCTAAATTCTGAGCATATCGATGCAAAGAGGAGAACAGATCCTCCAGTGACGATATCTGCGTGTTCGCAGGCCCAGGGGATGGTTTCGGCTTCGTCGGCTTGGTCGTCATGGGAGTTACCCTACCTCCAAAGACGATACCTAATAGAATTTAGGTATTTTTTTTTATTCCCTAACCGCACTTCTTCTCGCACTGCAGCTCTCTCGATCGCTGCAATATTTCCCGCGATCCCTCCCCTCTTATCTTCTTCCACAGCTCCGGGGGCCACAAACCACCGGCGAAACCGGCGATCGATCGCACTTGCTTCTGCAGTGCAGCTCTCCCGATCGCCACTATCTTTCTCGCGACCCCGCCCTCCGGGATGCACTGTATTCCGCCGCGTGAGATGGAAAATAAAAAAACCGTACGGAGAAACTAACCGGTTCGGTTTTTTTTGGGCTGTTATAAACAAACAAAAAAATCAACTTTTTGGGAATTATTAAGCACAGACCGAATATGGTTATTCGCAAATCAAAAATAGTACTTTTTAAAAGGCATTAAATATTCTCGTTGTTTTTTCAAAACCTTTATTCACAAACCAAAACTTAATTCCTTTTTCCCTTCCCATCCATCTGTCTGATCCCGCACTCTGCATCTTCCCCTCTCTCGTTCTTCCAACTCTCGATCGCACATCTCCTGCTCGCTAGCTACGACGACGTTGCCCGCCTGCTCGCCGACGAAAAATTTCAGAAAAGGCATTGCCCTTGTTGGCGCGGGCGTAGGTGGCAAAGGTGGTGCCCTCTAGGTCGCCGATGAAGAAGAATCCTCCTGTTCGAAGTCCCCGATCATTCGCTTCTTCACTTTATTCGAAGGAGCCAACTGTTCGTTGTGACTTCCCCGTTGTGAGTACATTGAACTTCTTCACTTTGTACGAAGGGGCCAAGCGTTTCTTTTGGATTGTAGTGAGCATTGAGTTATGTCCTTGCTGGTACTTATGCTGCTGGTGCACTTCTTGATATTTTTTTACTTTTAATGTTGGTCTGTGAATAACAATTTTAAGTACCTTTAGATCTGCGAATACTAATAATCTGCGAATAGCCATTTTCGGTCTGCGGATAACAATCCTCTTTTTTTAATGTTTTTTTTATTTTTTATACTAGCAAACCTCTTTTTAATCCTCCTTCGTCAGCAGTGGGGGAGCTGACCAAGCATCTATGGCAGTGGGTTTCTTCTTTTTAATACTAACAACCCTTTTGATTTATATTGGCAGCCTAGTTTTGCCTATTAGCAGCTCGGCAAAATAATAAAAAAACACACCTAATATGGCCGCTAATAGCAGCTCAAAACGTGAAACATGCATCTTTTGAAAAAAAAAGTCTACTATATGACATTTTTAGAAAAAATATTCAACATGAAAATTGTTGATCTCGGCGAGATCTACAACTTTTATGTTGAACACTTTTTTATAAAAATGTCATATAGTAGACATATTTTCAAAAGACGCGAAATTAAGGCGGAATTATGCAAACCCTAGAACTATGAAGAATGAGTTCCAAAAAATGGCAATCCTCCTAATAATTTTTTTTTAAAAAAAAAGTATGCATGCAAATAGCCATATAAGGGCTGTCAATAGCCATTTTTGGGCTATGGGAGTGTAATAGCTTATGACTCGCGTCAACTAAAGGTACACGAGAGGAATTATCCGGTTCATAACTTGGAGCTAGCAGCTGTGATATTTGCCCTGAAGTTGTGGAGGCATTACCTGTACGGTGTGAAGGTCGATATCTATACTGATCACAAGAGCCTGAAGTACTTATTTGATCAAAAGGACCTAAACATGCGGCAGCTATAACGGTCCAGGCCCATTAACAATGGACCCAGCCAGACCGCCGGCCTACCAGAGTCCAGACTCGGGCCCACTGCTAGTAGTCAACCTTTCACATTCAAGCATGTAGGCCATACACCCCAGTTGGTGATGAGGGAGTGGTGGAAAGCTCTCTTATCAAGGTCCTGGGTTCGAGACCCAGTGGCAACAACCTACCGTGCTGATAAACAGGCCGGAGAGGGGTTGGGGTGCATGGCCTGCAGGCTTGAATGTGAAAGGCTGACTACCAGCAGTGGGCCCGAGTCTGGACTCTGGTAGGCCGACGGTCTGGCTGGGTCCCATGTTGATGGGCCTGGACCATTATAAAAAGTACACTTTTTATAACGGTCCAGACACAACAACATGGGACCCAGCTGGAACCGCCGGCCTACCAGCTCAGTTGGTGATGAGGGAGTGGCGTAAAGCTCTCTTATTAAGGTCCTGGGTTCGATCCCCAATGGCAACAACCCATCGTGCTGATAAATAGGCCGGAGAGGGGTTGGGGTGCATGGCCTGCAGGCTTGAATGTGATAGGCTGACTACTAGGAGTGGGCTCGGGTCTGGACTCTGGTAGGCTGGTGGTTCCAGCTGGGTCCCATGTTGATGGGCCTGGACCGTTATAGCAGCGGAGGTGGATGGAGTTCCTGGGCGACTATACCTTCAAGATACATTATGTGTCTGGGAAAGGCAATGCGGTGGCGGATGCGTTGAGTCGCAGGGCCCCCGCGCAGGCTAATTGGTTTGTCGGTTCATGACGAGCGTTTGATTCGGGATTTGGAGGCATTAGAGATCTCTTGTATTGACAAGCAGACGAGTGTCAAAGCACAATTGAACTGGACAGAGGTGCAGTATGACCTTGCTTATAGGATTCGGCAGGCTCTGGACTTGGATAGTAACATGAAGCAGACCATGGTTGAGGCTTTGGATGGGTCAAATTCCCAATTTGTTGTTGTTGATGGACTGTCATGGAGGGACAGTCATCTGTGCGTCCCAAATGTGGGTAAACTGCTGGAGGAATTGATGTACGAGCCTCATCATACCAAGTACTCGATTCACCTATGGAGTACGAAAATGTATTGTGATATGAAAAAGTTATTCTGGTGGCCAGGACTTAAGAAGTGTTAGAAGTAGCGAACATGTAGAAACAAACAGATAGTGTTTTGAATAATTGAAACTTTATTATCCAAAAAAAGATGTCTATTACAAAGGTATGTCCTCCCTTATATAGAATGGAGGAGAGAAGAGAGAATACAAATAAGAGATGTGGGACTAAAAATTTACAGGACTAAGCGGACTGTACAAAACAAACCGCACAAGCCGCGCGTTAGACAGACGGGCTAACGAGGCACGGCTACCTCCAGAGAGAAAGAGAGATGGCAAGGGAGACCGCTAGACTGCCCGGTCTCCAAGCCGGCTGAGACAAACCGCCAGACCGCGCGGTCTTCAACCCGCCAAGACAGACCGCCAGACCGCCCGGTCACCAACTTCAACACTCCCCCTCAAGCTGGAGCATATATATCGATCATGCCCAGCTTGTCACAAACATGAAGAAATGAGGCGGAAACTGGCTTGGTGAAGATGTCAGCTAGCTCTTTATCTGAAGTGACAAATGGAGTGCAAATTTGTTCCTTTAAGATCTCTTCACGAATGAAATGACAGTCGACCTCAATGTGTTTTGTTCTTTCATGGAATACCAGATTTTTAGAGATGTATATGGCGGCCTTGTTATCACAGAACATAGGTAGAGGATGGTTGTAGACCTCTCCTAAATCTAGCATGAGAGCCCGCAACCATTTTAAAAACTCACAAGTGGTCGATGTCATACTGCGATAATCAGCTTCTGCACTGGACCTGGAGATAACAGACTGCTTCTTGCTCTTCCAGCTCACCAGATTTCCCCCAACAAAGGTGCAAAAACCTGAGGTTGACTTGCGATCCCCTTTGTCATCAGCATAACTTGCATCTGAGTATGCTTCAATCCTCAGATGACCATTCCTCTGAAAAGTAATCCTTTCCCAGGCGCTGCTTTGATATACTCCAAGATCCGTAAGGCAGACTGTAGATGGCACTTCCTAGGTGCTTGCATGAATTGACTCACCTTGCCCACAGCATAGGAAATATCAGGCCTGGTCACTGTGAGATATATGAGCTTACCAACCAGACGCCTGTACTGCGAACTATCTGAAAGAGGAGGCGAATCATCTGTCCAGGTTTTGTCTTCTCCAGTTGTCATGGGGCATCGGGCAGGTTTTGCTCCAGTCAATCCTGCCTCTTTTAAAAGATCAAGGGCATACTTACGCTGAGAGAGAACTAAAGAGTCGGGCTTTCCGAGAGATTTCGATCCCCAGAAAGTACTTTGGAGAGCCCATATCTTTTGTGATCAGATGTTGGCGAAGATGACGCTTTGTCAGGGCTACCCCTTCCTGGTCATCGCCAGTGAGAAGAATATCATCGACGTACACAGCAAGAAAACAACCAGCCCAGAAGGAGTTTTGTGAATAAAAAGAGAGTGATCGGCAGAGCTTCGCACAAAACCAACGGCCGCCACGATCCCGCTGAACTTGTCAAACCAAGCTCGAGGGCTCTGCTTGAGGCCATAGATTGCCTTCTTCAGCCGACATACGCGTGTCTCCCCTGAGCAACATACCCAGGAGGTTGCTCCATGTAAACGACCTCATGAAGATCACCATAAAGGAAGGCATTCTTGACATCCAGCTGGGAAATCGGCCAATCCTTATTGACCGCCACAGAGAGAAGGACTCGGATAGTGCTGAGACGAGCCACGGGAGAGAAGGTGTCAAAGTAATCAACCACATAGGTCTGAGTGAAGCCCTTAGCAACCAGGCGAGCCTTATAACGAGGCACAGTGCCGTCGGGGCCAAATTTGACCACAAAGACCCAGCGACAGCCAACAACATCAGTGCCAAAGGGAGGAGGAACAAGAGTCCAGGTACCCCGCTCAGTTAGGGTCGCCATTTCCTCATCCATGGCCATCTTCCAATGAGGAATAACAAGGGCCTCCTGGTAGGAGCGGGGTGTGGCAGTGACAGAGATAGCCAGTGCAAATGCCCTGCGAGAAGGGTAAGACGATCATAGGAAACAACAGCAGCAAGGGGGTGTAGGGTACACGTCTGCACCCCTTTGTGAAGAGCTATAGGAAGATCCAGGTCAGCCGGGCCCGCGGCATCCGGAGCATCCGTGGTAGAGAAAGCTGGCCCGGGGGAGTAGAGAGCGACGGCAGCGGAGATGAGGGAGAGGGTGGTGGAGAAGGGAGAGAGAGAGGTGGAGGAAGAGGAGGGGATGGAGACGGTGTAGGGTGGAAAGTGTAGTAGGAGGCGAGGGAATGAAGGGAACGACAGGAGAATCAGAAGCTGGGAGAAGAGGAGAGTTGTCATCCGAGAAGTAGGGGGTATTCTCGAAGAAAGTGACGTCAGCAGAGACGAACTGCTTACGAAGGACGGGATCAAAGCAACAATAGCCTTTCTGAGTGGTGGAGTACCCCAGAAAGACACATTTGGTGGAGCGAGGGGAGAGCTTATCACGGGTGGCAGAAGGGGTATGCACAAAGGCAGTGCATCCAAAGATTTGGAGAGGGAGAGGAAACGACTCCTTGCCCGGATACAAAATGGAGAACGGGGTTTGGCCGTGGAGAACCGTGGAGGGAATGCGATTGATGAGGTAGCAGGCAAGGAGAACAGCATAGCCCCAATAGGAAGCGAGGAACATGCATCTGGGTCATCAAGGTGCGAGCGACATCGAGGAGGTGACGGTTTTTGCGTTCGGCCACACCATTTTGTTGTGAAGTATACACACAACTAGTTTGATGAAGAATCTCATTTTGCATGTAGAATGTAGAAAAGTCATGACTGAGATATTCTTTGGCATTATCAGATCGAAAAACTTTGATAGAAACACCAAACTGAGTTTTGATCATGAGATAGAAGGACGTTCATATAGAGAATAATTCGGAGCGATCTTTTAATAGATACACCCACGTACAGCGAGAGAAATCATCAATGAACGTGACAAAATATGAACTACCCCGACCAATGGTAAGAGTAGGAGAAGGACCCCAAATATCGGAGTGGATAAGATCAAACGGACGGGTAGAGCTACGAACGTGCTTTGGAGGGAAGGAGGAGCGGTGATGCTTGCCAAGATGACAGGCCTCACAGTTGAGCGGAGGACTTTGTGGTGGAAGGTGGGGAAGAAGTTGACGAAGAAGACGGGGAGGAGCATGACCAAGGCGGAGATGCCATTGGAGAATATCTGTGGAGGTGGAGGAGAAGGTGGAAAAAGCAGAAATGTTGTCGAGGAAGTATAGGCCGCCACTCTCAGTCCCAGTAGCAATCGTCCGTTGGGAGTCTGGATCCTGAAAAGAGCAAGAAGTAGAAGTAAATGTGACGAAACACTGTAATTGCTTGCAAAGAGAGGTAACAGATAATAAGTTGCACGGGAACTGGGGCACGTATAAAGTATCCGCCAAGTGAAAGACGGAGTGACATGAACTATCCCCGTTCCATGGACTGATGATGAAGAGCCGTCAGCGAGAATAACCGGGGGCAAGCGATCATGTTTTTCTAGGAGAGAGAAACACGGGAGATGGCCGGTCATATGATTTGTAGCACCAGTGTCGATCAGCCATTTTCCCTGAGTAACAACGTGGGCATGACCAGAAGACGTGACAACCGAGGCGAATGGCTTGGAGGAGGATATGAAAGCCATGAAGAGAGGAATAAGAAACTGCAGCGGTCTCGGTGACAGCACACCAGCGGCAAGAAGGGCCACGACCAAGGTGCAGAGCACAAGCCGCGCGAGAGAACCAGGAGGTCGCGGCGACTAACAAGCAGGAGCGGCTAAAGGAAGAAAGGCAGAGAGGCCGCTCAAACAAGGAAGAATCCGCGCGAACAGAGAGAAAGCCGCGGGGGGAGGAACAGAGAGCAACCCGCGTGAAACCGCAGCGGGTTAAAGGAGCAGCAAGAAACTGCAGCGACTAAGAGGAGCAGCAAGAAACCGCAGCGGAGAGAAAAGGAAGAAGCCGCGCGAACACAAGCGGCTAGAAAGTAGTCAAAAGCACAGCGGGGAAGAGGTCGCACAGGACTGAAAAGGCCGAGCGAACAGAAGAGGAGGCAATGAGCAGCGACTATAACAAGTCGCAGGCCGGGCGAACAGAAACAGGTCGCGCCGACGAATAGCAGCAGGAGAAGGAACCAAGGAGAAGCAATTCGCGCGATCAGGGCAGCGGACAGAAACAAGCCGCGCGAATAGGGCAACGGACAGAAACAAGCCACACGAACAGGGCAGCGGAGAAAAGAGAAGGCAAGCCGCGAGACAGGTCGCGGGAAAGCGGAAAACAAGCCGCGAGAGTCAGAGAGCGCACACAATCAGGAGGAAACGACCGTGTCCTCTGATACCATGTTAGAAGTAGCGAACATGTAGAAACAAACAGATAGAGTTTTGAATAATTGAAACTTTATTATCCAAAAAAAGATGTCTATTACAAAGGTATGCCCTCCCTTATATAGAATGGAGGAGAGAAGAGAGAATACAAATAAGAGATGTGGGACTAAAAATTTACAGGACTAAGCGGACTGTACAAAACAAACCGCACAAGCCGCGCGGTTAGACAGACGGGCTAACCGCACGGCTACCTCCAGAGAGAAAGAGAGATGGCAAGGGAGACCGCTAGACCGCCCGGTCTCCAAGCCGGCTGAGACAAACCGCCAGACCGTGCGGTCTTCAACCCGCCAAGACAGACCGCCAGACCGCCCGGTCACCAACTTCAACAAGAAGGAAGTGACACTTTATGTGGCAAAGTGTCAAACGTGCGCCTTAGTGAAGGCTGAGTGCCAGAAGCCCGGAGGTTTCTTAAACTCCTTACCTATCCCGGAGTGGAAGTTCGACGATATTTCAATGGATTTTGTGCATGGGTTGCCAAAGTCGCAGAAGGGAAACGACGCTATCTGGGTGATCGTAGATCGACTGACGAAAGTGTCGCACTTCATTCCAAATAGGAAGGATGATTCGATGGAAAAGCTAGCAAAACTCTATGTAGATAACATTGTTCGACTACATGATGTGCCCTGCAGCATCGTGAGTGACCGAGATGGGCGCTTCACGTCCAATAACTGGAGGTTGGTGCAACAAATATTGGGAACCAAGCTAAGTTTCAGCACGGTCTTTCATCTGCAGACGGATGGTCAGACCGAGAGGGTCAACATGACAATGGAGGACATGCTTTGCATGTACGTCTTGGATTTCAGAAAGCGGTGGGAAGATCACCTGTACATGGTAGATTTTGCTTATAACAATAGCTACCAAGCGAGTATTCAAATGGCGCCCTTCGAGGCCCTTTACGGTAGAAAATGTCGCATGTCGTTGTCATGGTTGGAGATGGGTGAGTCGAAGTTGTACAAATGTCAAGAAGTGGAAGGCGCCACTTCGTTGGTACACACAATTCGAGAACAATTGCTGATTGTTCAGGACATGCAGACTAAATATTATAATGTCAAGCACAGGAATGTTGAGTTCGCTGTTGGCGACTGGGTATATTTGAAAATTAAGTCGTTCAAGGGTGTCTCTCGGGTACGATGCTTGAAGAAGCTGAGTCCGAGGTGTAGGACCGCCCCACCCCACCCCCCACCCCCCCCCCCCCGGATCCCAAAACACGGCACGAAGGGGTCCTATGCCCAGAACAGCCGCCGTAGCATTAGCACACAGGCTAACCTGTATCACAAAACGCCTATTCTGCTGGCTACAACCAATATCAATATATATATGTCAACCCAACCAAATATAACAAGAGAGAAGTCAAATCCACACCAAGTATATAGTCCAAATACAGCAAATAATAGAAGCTAAAACGTGCTTCTGCAATATTAGAGTACACTACTAGAAAACAGGCTTTTGGCCAGGGCAAATTGCCCTGGCAAAAAGTCCAAAACCGTGGCTAAAACCCTTTAGCCACGGTCTATCCACGGGAAAAATCCGTGGGTAAAGTCGGCGTGGCTAAAAAGTTTAAGCCACAGATTGGCCGTAGCAAATACTATTAGCCATGAAAAAAACTGTCGTGGCTAATATCTTGACTTTTAGCCACGGTTTTAATCTCTGGCTAAAAGTGAACTCATCATTTTTTAAAAACTATTTGCCACGGTTACAAGCCGTGGCAAATAGTAATTTAAGTTTTTTTAAAAAAAACACATTCAATACTTTAATGATTTGTTGGAGATTTTAATTGCAGTTGCGACGTTATGTGAACATTTTTTTCATAAACAGTAGATCATTGGAAGTTGGGTCAATAGTGTTGCGACGTTATGCTAACATGGGTCAATAGTGTTGTTCGCAATGGTGCTCACGATGTCTCACATTAGATGTCCATTCAGAGGAGTTCCTCAATGAAACAAAAAACTATAATATATTATTATTTATTAATCACGAGATACCCACGCTTAATGCGCATTCATTCTTAGTTCTTACTAGTTGAATAAATTGGATAACAACTGTACAAACAACTCTAAAACATTAGAGTAATAATAGAAATTTAACACATACTTCACTCAGCAATCAAAACGAATCATCCTAGAAGAAGAGAACCTCTCATCAATCAGCTTCATATTCCAACTTCTACCACATACTTTAACTTAAGAGAAAAAAATATAAGGAGCTAAGTAACAATGGAGGCATTAGAGCAAGAGCTAGTTCCTGTCCTTTCTCATCTGCAAAATGGACGGCTCTTTTTTGTGTCCTGCTACACTCTGCAGTAACATCCTTCTAATCATACCCAATAGAAAGAACTATAATCGTAGTAATATAAAGAGAATTAATTTAACGAGCTTTTCCTGAAGACTGTTCACAATCTTTCTACAACAATTCCTCAATTTCAATACATAAAGTCGCCCTTTGGATGTATTTATCGCTACATGCATGTTCCTTTATGACTTTAAATAGTTATTATATTTTCAACTAAAATTCATGGCCACATGAACTTTATTAGCTCAAATCCATCTTAGCAGCAGGTAATAGGAAACAAAAAAAATACTAGGGATTAGCTATGAGTTGTCACTGTGAGGAAATCACCAAAATGAGTGAAGACTCCAAAATTACTATACCCAAAAATTAAGAAATTACCAAAGTGAATGCCCTATACTTCTACTTACAAGAAACTAAATAATGCATCTCATAACAGACAGAATTACAATACATAAAAATTTGAAATTCAAACGCATCAGTTGAATTAGATCCAAGGTAGGAAGTCATTTTTGAAGAAGAGCAGAATGTAACAAATGATATAAAATAACATGATCAATAAAGACTTGTGTTGTTAAGTGTTGTAGTGTCTTAATACAAACAGATGATAATAACTCTTAACTGCTAACCTCAGACAACTACTAAAAGATAAGAAAACATAATAATAAAGGACATCAATAATAGAGATACAGTAAGTGATCCAATCGAGCTTCACCTCAAGCTCAAGGGAGATCAGAGTTGGTGTAGTGTCAGGGTGTACCCAATGCAACTATCAAAACCAACCTGATTAGGTAGTTTTGTCAGTGCATATATTTCACTGCTTCTCTTTTTCTTCCACTTAAAATTGAAATCAATATTTTCCCTTTTCTACTTCTTAAATATACAACTGTTTTGTCCCTCTTCTTAAAACCTGAAATCAAATTTTTCCCCTTTTTCCTTCCTTGAAAATGAATAGAGTGCAATCTTGGTAGAAAGATGGTGAATGAATTGTTATACTTAGAAATCGTAAACAAGGAGTTTCAAAATAAATTGCATGAATCATACAAATGGGAGGAAATCAGATGGTAGTGCATGAGTTTTTTGTCATCATGTAAATGCAGAAAAAAACTATGGATCTGATATCATCATATTCCTCTTTGATTTATGGAAAAGAAAAAAAATTAGAAAACATTAACGAGTTTAAATATACATAGTAGAAAAGAATCAGACAGATTTGTCAATCAGCATTGTCTGTTCAAATGAACAAAAACTAAGACTGGGGCGGCATTACTTTGTCATCAGCTTTATAAATGGAAAGCATAGCAAAACCCTAAACTATAGAGAGTTGTGAGAGAGAAGATAATAACATATTGAGGCTGAAGAAGAAGAATAACTGCAATAAGATAAAATCAACAGAGACTGGTAGCAGAAAAACAGAATGAATTAAAACAATTCCAACAAAATCACGAACTCGTCAATTAGCACCATATCCTACTTCTACCTCCAACTTTTGGAAGAACAATATCAAGGAATAAAATCTAGCCCTTTTCAATTCTCTACTCCTCAATAAAAACAGTTCTTTATTTTAGTGTCCAAGTAAACTTTACCTACCAAACAGATACTAGGCATTACAATCTTTTGGCCTAAAAAACCTTCTTTCACATTTCAAAAGTTGTAGATGTGAATTGCTACGTTACAAATAAATTGCATCTCAAAACTCATTCTAAGCCAAACATCAAATTCTTGGATATCAATCAACACATTAAAAATGGAGAAACACAAAAAATAGGTTTCTTGAATTTCAACTCAAATTTTTTACTTGGACTATTGCCAATAAGCACCCTCCAATTAGAAATTATTTGAACATTGACTCATGAATATTTAATTTTGACACTTTACACCATTAAGGCTTTAATATTGGCATCTTGCACCACATTAATTGAATATTTATGGTGCAAAATATTAATATTAATATTTTACAGGAATACAAAATGTCAAAATTAAATATTTAGAATGAAATGCGCAGAAAAAAAGAACTTCCTAATTTGAGAGTTTTTGATGAAAAAGCCCTTTTTTACTCTAAAGTTTAACATATGAGTCTTCCGGTCTCTATATGACTATCATTTCCCAACCTACAAACTGCATGCTCACCACCCCAAAAAAGAATCCGCTTCAATTTAGAATTAGAAAAGTAATCCTTAGACCAAAAAAATACATTTCTTTTAGTGACGATATCACATTTGGTTCCAAAAAATCATCATCTACACAAATTATCATATAATACAAACAATTTTAGAACAACAAATTACAAATACTTGGACGCTAAATATTTAAGATTGCTTCTTAATGCCAAGATTCAATATGATTATTCTTTCCCATCCTAGATAAAAAAACATTTCTCATGAAATGATATCACATTTTGTTCCAAGAAAATCATCTACAAAAGTAATTATATAATGCAAACATCTAGCCCAACAAGCCATACAATTACAAATACACGGAATCTTGGATTGACAATTTCATAGCAACAAATTTAAGAGCTGCAACATATCAATGAATTTTACTATCAACCCTTGTGAATCCAATAGGTAAGACATCAAAATCTATCCTTGCTAGAAATTTCATTAAACAAATGATCAAAAACAATATATCATAGCATAACTATAGGCACAGAGCAATATTTTTTATTTCTTCTACTAAAGCTTGATAAAATTTAAAAGAAATTGTTAGAATGATAAAAATCCACAGACATAATTTCTTAAATATGTTTAACGAAATGTGGTGTAATTAAGAGAGTTTAATCTAGTTCAGAAAATATAGGCATGAAAAAGAGTAACAGGAAGCTCATACATAAGCAGAGCAGCCAGTGTCGCAACCGGCCCAATTTCTTATCTGCTATTTCAACGAGATGAACGGTCACTGAAATCCCGCAAATCAGATACCAAATAGCATAATTACAGAAGAAAACATGACTGAAGAAATCAACAAAATAAAAATTTTGATTAAAGAGGTGCAATCTCAGTCGAAAGATGGTGATTGAATTGGTATAATAATCATATAAATCATTCGAGAATAATAAGCCACAACAATTTAGATTTTTGTCATGGTGCTAAGGGAGAGGAGATCTCAAGGAAAATTAAGGATATATAAGTTCTGCTCGACATGAAAAGATGTGATAACATCCAGTCACACAAGCTGAAGCTACGAAGCAATCAACAACCACAACAAGGGGAAGACAACTATGTCTGTTAAGACAAGTGTAGGCAGTCGTGTCTCCAATCTTAAGACCAGTTGCTCCAGATTCAATGATCACTTGCCTATAATAGTAACACAAGCGATACCTGAGGTAGATGAAGCAGATGTGACAACATTGGCAGAACCTTGAGAGGCTGAAATAAGGGTCTGGTATAAGATATCCAATTTCTGACTTCTGCAAGTTTGGGAACAATTACAGTGAGCTCTGGATGCAAGCCCAGACATGTGAGAATGCTGTTTGGCAGACCTCACAAAATTTGAATCATGCGACATCAAACGCTAGAGCCTCCTGTTTTGATAGTCGATAAACAAAATTTCGCAAGAGTTCTGAAAGAGGGAACGCGATCTCGAGCGAGCTCGATCCGTAGAATCACGCAAGAACTAGAAGGTTATGTGAGATCAACTCATGTCCACTCTAAGAACAGAGCACGCGAGAGTAAAGGACACCCGATAATGATTTAGTAAGACCATGGCATATTTATGATGGTGAGATACCTGGATGATGTATCTATGATGGTGAGGGGTACTCGATCTGGATAGTAATCCACAGGGGGGCGGGTGGGGGGTAATACGCTCGGGACGTTCTCCGGAAATGACTCGGTGGCGGCAGCGACGATGAGGCTCGACTTCCCTGTGCCTACATCCCCGACTACCACGATGCGGACTCCCGAGAGGCCGACGAAGTTCGTTGGGCTGCTGGACGCGGCCATGCGTCGGCGGAGTAGATCTTCGAGAGGACGGTTTCGCCGGAAGTGGGCGTCGAGCGGAGAGAAATTGCTATGCAATGGCGGCTGGGGACCTGGCGTTTTTAGCAAGGCAGGAGAAAAGATATGCTTGAGTGCGAGAGTAGGGCAGCCGAATGGGATCCAAAAGGTCGACCGTGCAGCAATTTTTTTGGCTAATGGTTTAGGTTTTTGCCATGAATTTGTTATCCGTGGCTAATAGTAATTATTAGCCACGAAATATGAACCGTGGATAATACTTAACTATTAGCCACGATTTTTAGTCCCTGGCCAAAAAAAGTGTAGCTAATACTCACTTTTCTAGTAGTGACAGCTATAAAAATTGCCCCAACGGGCTATATCAGAGTCGCTCAACACTCACATCGGTAACCGACAGTAGCGACGACACCGTCACATCAGGCCCTGTCATCCTGGCCTGGCTGTCCTGCTGCAAAGTCTGCGGCTGCTCTACCTGCGGGGTGACCTCCTAAAAAGGAAGACGTAGCAACCGTTAGTTGAAAATACTAAGTGGCTTCACATCTGCTGCCCCGGCGACTCCTCGGCACCAGGCGAAGAAAAGAGCAAGGATACAAAGTATAATAAATAGTATAACAGGTACAAGCAGGTGGTAATGGTACATAAATAACAATATTATAAACTAGCAGTTCTACTTGAGCAATAGTAATTCAACAAGTACATGTAACTATAGCAGGTAAGTAACTTAACTTATAAGGATGTCCATACAAGCTTATAAGTTAAGGATCGGTTTACATAAAGTAACTCATCGTATAGGAGTGCCCATACAAACTTATACGATGAGGATCTTGTTGTGCAATGTTATGAAATGGTATGTATGCTATGCAATGACTCACCCATGTTCAAGCACATGCAATTGTTATGTCAACACAGACTATAGTTCCCACTATTCGAGCAGGTATCTAACTTCTCAGGCATCAACTGTTGTGGTCAGGCGGTGACAGTAGAGCGGGCATCTCTACTACTAGGCGGGTATCCACACTACTTCATATAGGCCTCCGTACGCCTCAACGCTAAGAACACAACAGCGGAGCCATGCGTACTATGTCCCAGCGGGGTCTCGGGTAGATGTGCACCGAGAACACAGCCCGAACTGTCCTGGGGTGACCCGAAAGGGGCCTCAGAAGAAAGCACGAGGACACAGCCCAACCGTTCACTTGGCACGGAAGGGGCCCCGGGACGTGAACACCGAGGACACAGCCCAACCGCCCAAAGTCTAACTGTCAACTCCCGTCGGTGTGATGATCGGCGAGCTCGTAGACCTGCCACACTATCCTTAACCCATGATTACGACACCGCGTGTCGACTCACACTGCATGCAAATTCCACATCACTGTGGCATGGAAGGGACCTCAGAAGTAAGCACGAGGACACATCCTAACCATCCACTCGGCACGGAAGGAGCCCCGGGACGTGAACACCGAGGACCAAGCCCAACTGTCCGTCTATACCTCATATCAACACTAACCCAACTAGTGACGATCAACACCGCACTTACATCCTTCCACAATACTACCCATAGAGAGACTACGCTCTAAGTATTGGACTACTAAATTTCATTCCAACCATCAAACATACTCATGGCCATAGTTTATCCTTCTATATGTCATTCCAAATGATTTCAACATAATATAACATAATGCGCATATATAATAGTCTACCAATTTCTAACAAGTCATTTCGTTTAAGTAAGCTTGCATTCACAATTCAGTTATATGAAATCCAATTAGTAATCTTCATCATTCATAGCACTATGGTGGTTAACATAAAATAGTTCACCAAAATCTCGAGTTAGTTTGCAACATCGATTCCACCGAATCTAAATCCATATTATATAAAAACCCAGAATTTAAGTGCAGAAAAAATCTAGACATCAACTTCAATCGGAGATTCCTGAAGCTACAGGAATCCGATGAAGACGTGTGACCCCTCGATGGAAAGGTCTTTCCATGGGTTACAACTTTCATATTCATCCCACAACCCATATTTGAATGTATCCTATTTGAAATTGGATTCAAATTCCGCTGCGCACAGAACACAATTTCTGCATGCAGGTTTGCCGGATGTCAATTTCGTTCAAACTTCCACGTGGCTTCAGACTTCTCCTGAAGTCGTGCAACTATTCGTTGGAAAGGTATTTTCGAGGGCTTCAACTTTCGTGTTTAGTCGACAACCCAGATCTGGCCATATCACACCTGAAAATGGCCAAGAAACTCGCTGCGCGCAGAACACAGATTCTGCACGCATCTTAAAGAGGGATGAACGACATCAGTTCATCTCCCTCATCAAGTTGGTCTTCCAAAATCACACAGAAATTCCTCCTCCCTTATTCACCCTCATGAGGCCATGATTCTTCAAGAAACCATCCCCCGTCTTCGCATAGAAGATTGGAGAGGTTGAAGACACCACTAACCTTAGAGCACAAGCCCTAGAACGGCCTCTTCCTAGAGAAATCACCATCTCGCTAGTCAAGACTCTTTTGAGTCGACATTTCACCTAGATATCTACAGATCTAGCACCAAGGGAGAGGGGAAGAAGCTCACCTCATTTCCGACGTTTCCACTATTTCCGGCCATGGATCGTGTAACTCTCCTCGGCGGCATCTTCTCCTTCTCGGCGACGGCGGATCTTCTCCTCCAAGACTATCTCCAGCAGTTTTCCCTCTCTACAGAAGTTTCTCTCAGGAAAAATGGCTGGAATGAGGAGTGAAAACGGCTAGGGTTTTCACAACCCTTATATATGAAAAGTGACACGGGTAGAGACACGCCCGTGTCCTGCTTGGGCGAAGCGTCAATGACGGTTTTAGTGTCGGTTCGATACTCGACACGGGTAGGGACACGCCCGTATACCGACCCGTGTCCACATGACACGGCCATGTTCCCTGGCCGTGTCCTTCTCTGGATACATTTCGACGAACTCAACTCGACACAACGACACACGGGTAGGGACATGCCCGTATCTCTACCTGTGTCATACATTTCGTCAATCTCGACACACTTCATCGATCTCGACACTCTCTGTCGAGTTCAACTCGACACACACACACACGGGTAGGGACATGCCCGTGTCATACACTTCGTCCATCTCGACACACCTCATCGATCTCGATACACCTCGTCGAGTTCAACTCGACACAACGACACACGGGTAGGGACATGTCTGTGTCTCTACCCGTGTCATACATTTCGTCAATCTCGACACACTTCGTCGATCTCGACATGCTCTATTGAGTTCAACTTGACACACACTGGTAGGGACACACCCATGTCGCTACCCGTGTCATACACTTTATCGATCGCGACACCCCTCGTCGATCTCGACACACCTCGTCTAGTTCAACTCGACATACACACACACACACGGGTAGGGACACGCCCGTGTCTCTACCCGTATCACTTCACACGGGTAGTGACACGCCCGTGTCACTACCCGTGTCCTTCTCTGGACATACTTGAGTGATCGACTCGAGAGTTGGCCACTCCCACATGGGTAGGGACACGCCCGTGTCTCTACCCGTGTCCTATGCTGGACTGATTTCTCCTCCTTTTCACATGTGCTGCCCAGTTGTCAGCACTCCCCCTGAACCCAAGTCAGCTCTCCTGACACAAAAAAACGCACGAGGGGCCTAGTGTGATTCGGGACGTTACAAATTCTATAAACAAAATAAAAGATTTCGTCCCCGAAATCAGGCTTAGGTTATGGGGAGAAAAGCATAACAGAAAATATAATATGCTTTTAAATAAAGTTACCTTGAGCAAACAAATTCAGATAGCATTTTTGCATCAAATCCATCTGCTCCCATGTATATTCCTCCTTCCCATGATTAGACCATAGCACCTTCACCAAGGGAACACTTTTGCGGCGCAACATTATTGTCTCATTATCTACGATCCGCACCGGCTCTAGTCGCACAGACGTATCAGACGTCACAACACCATCAGTTGTGGGGATGTATTGATCGGGCTGCAACAGCGCCTTCCGAAGCGACTACACATAGAACACGTCGTGGAGGTTCTCTAGCTCGGACGGTAACTCCAACCGATAGGCCAACGAGCCGATCCTTTCCAATATAGTATAAGGCCCAACATACCTTGGGCTGAGCTTTTTCACACCACGCACACGTGACACTCCATGCATCGGTCGGATTTTCAGGAACACCTTATCACCCACTTGAAACTCCACCATCCGGTGCCTTGCATTATAATACTTCACCTGCCGACTTTGAGCCTCCAACATGCGATCCCGTATCAGTCTAACTGCCGCATCAGTATCCTAAATATATTCAACTCCCAAAGCCTTCGGGTCTTCATCTTGCACCCAAGACAAGGGGGTTCTACACCTCCTTCCATAAAGAGCTTCATGAGGAGCCATGCCGATACTAGCCTGGTGGCTTTTGTTGTAGGAGAATTCTACCAACGGTAAGAGCCTTTTCCACGACTCTCCTCTATCCAACACAGATAATCTCAACAAATCTTCCAATGTTCGGATGGTCCTTTCAGATTGCCCATCCGTCTGGGGATGAAACACGGTGCTAAAGGTAAGGCGCGAACCCAAATACGCCTGAACCGCTTTCCACTCCTTGGAGGTAAAGCGACCATCACGGTCAGAAACGATCGTCTTAGGCACGCCATGATACCGTACGAACTGCTCCACAAAGAGGCGTACTAAGACATCCACATGAGCTTCTTTCTTCATAAGGATAAACCGGGCTACTTTCGTCAGGCGATCAACTATCACCCACACCGAATCATTCCCGGAGCGTGAGCGAGGTAACCCATGGACAAAGTCCATGAAGATATCCTCAAACTTCCACTCGGGGATGGGCAACGATTGTAGCAAACCACCGGGACTCTTGCATTCCGCCTTCACCCTTTGACAAGCTTCGTAGTGTGTAACAAAATATCTGACATCTTTCTTCATTCCCGGCCAACGCATGGTCTTCCGCAAATCAGTGTACATCTTAGCAATACCCGGGTGCACTGAATATTGAGAAAAATGAGCCTCTCTCAAGATATCCTCCCGGATTTTACCGCCCTTGGGAATGTAGAGTCGGCCACGAAAATAAACGAGGTCGTCTTTTAGCATATACTCATCCGTAGTCCCATCTTCGATTGACTTGATTATGGGGGCCAGAGTCGCATCCATTCCTTGCTCGACTCTGATTTGGTCCCGGATATCACAAACTGTGCTCATGCTTGCCAAGTACTCTGTATACTCTGCCGAAGGAGCCTTAAATATCAATGTAATATACATCTCCTCAATCATCCGAGCCAACTCCATACTCATCAACTGAGACTCTAGGCTAGAACCTAGTACCTTTCTACTCAATGCATCGGCCACCGAGTTCGCCTTTCCGGGGTGGTAGTTCATGGTGAACTCATAGTCGCATAGAAATTCTAACCACCGCTCCCAGCTCCTTCTAAGTATGAACGTACTTCTGAGTATGAACGTACTTCAAGTTTTTGTGATTTGAAAAGATCTCGCAGTGGACGCCGTACAGATAATGCCTCTAAACCTTCAAGGCAAACACCACTGCTCCCAGCTCCAAATCGTGAACCGGGTAATTGATTTTATGCTTTTTCAGTTGTCTTGAAGCATAAGCAATCATGTGCCCGTGATGCATCAATACCGCTCCCATCCCTTGATATGATGCGTCAGTGTAAACTTGAAATCCTTCCTTTCCAGACGGAAGTGCAAGGATGGGGGCGGAGGTAAGTCTATTCTTCAACTCCTGGAACGCCACTTCACATTGGGGTGTCCACTCAAATGGCACACCTTTCTTCGTCAATGAAGTAAGACGGAGGGCAATCTTGGAGACCCCTTTCACGAACTTGCGGTAGTACCCGACAAGTCCAAGGAAGCTCCGCACATCGGTCGCCGACCTCATGGGAAACCACTCCTTCATGTCACGCACCTTGGCCGAATCCACCACTAGCCCAGCTCCACTGATCACGTCACCCAAGAAAGCAACCTCCTTGAGCTAGAATTTGCACTTGCTGAACTTGGCGAACAAGACATGCTCCTTCAATTTCTTCAATACCAAAGTCAGGTGCTCGATGTGCTCCTCCTCTGTCTTTGAGTAGACTAAGATGTCGTCGATGAAAACAATGATGAAGATGTCCAAATACGGTTCAAATACCTTGTTCATCAGGCTCATGAAAGCCGAAGGGGCATTTGTGAGCCCAAACGACATTATAGTGAACTCGTACAACCCATATCCTGAACTAAAGGCCGTTTTCTGGATGTCACCTTCTTGTATTCTCAACTGATAATACCCTGTGCGCAAGTCCAACTTAGAAAACCAATGTGCTCCCACTAGTTGATCGAACAACTCGTCGATCCGGGGTAGCGGATAGGTGTTCCGCACCGTCAGACGATTGAGTTCCCGATAGTCTATGCATAACCGCAAGGTTCCGTCATTCTTCTTGACGAATAATACAGGGGCTCCCCAGGGTGATGAGCTGTGGCAAACGAATCCTGACTCCACCAGTTCTTGCAGTTAAACTCTAAACTCCGTGAGTTCCTTCGGGTCCATTTGGTAAGGGGCCCTAGATACAGGCTTGGCACCCGGTACTAGATTAATTTGAAAATCAACTTCTCTGTGCGGGGGTAATCCTGGCAGTTTCTCAGGAAATATCTCGGGGAAGTCCCGCACTACCCGCACTTCTTTCATATCCAACACTATCTCCTTCAACTCGAAACTAATCATGAAGACTTCGTCCCCCTGCATATTGGCTTTTACTGCCTGAACTGAAGATAACATCATACGAGGTGCGAAGTTAATACCTTGAAAAATGACGTCGGTGTATCCATGCCTCAAGTAGATTCGTTTCTCTGCACAGTCAATCCTTGCAAAGTGCCAGTCCAACCACGCCATGCCCAAAATGATGTCAAACTCTGGCATTCTCAAGACCGTGGCAGGCGTATCAAAGACCTTTCCCACCAATGAATATCTCTAGCTCGCACTTAGCGGTTGCGGTCATCTCAGAGCCGTATGGTAGGCGTACTATTCGAGCAATACCAGTGAAGTATTGCACTCCTTCTAAGTTTTTAACGAAGTCCGCCACACAAACGAGTATTTGGCACCGGTATCGAATAGAGTGTAGGCCGGTTTCTCACTAACCATTACGCCTAAGTATCAGAATTGTGAATGCTCAATCCAGATTCCTAGAACAACTTAGGCAGACTAAGGATGAATGCTTAATTTCTTCCTCATAGTCCTCGTCCTGGAGTTGGATCATGCTTCAATTACTTCTTCAGCGAGTCTCTTAACGCTTGTCTGCTATAAACAAAAGTGGTTGCCCTAAGGAATCTACCATGTCTATTATCTCCGCCAGATTCAAAATCCGCTATAAACAAAAGTGCTTGCCCTAGGGGATCTCGCAAGACTTTATACAATAGATTTACATACCTAGGGTCGTCCAAACTTTAGGAGATCGACGTATAAAGGTACGTACCTAAGGTCAGGTTGGGTAATCGTATGGTCAAAGTTGGACATACTTAGTGTGAATTACATATGTGCACACCACTGCTTCCGCTAAGTCAGTTTGTCCGCAAACTGACTAATCGAACGGGGGTGGTACCATTGTTGAATGACTTCTTTAGTTGAGGATCGTGATAATCTGATACCATTTGTAAGACCCCCCTCCTGTGAAAGTGCAGCTAGATCTGATATACTCTAGAGGGGGGTGAATAGAGTATATGGTGCTTAAAAAGTTTTTACAACAATTGTTGTAATATGAGTGAGCAGGGAAGCAGTAATAAATCTAATCACAGAACTAAACTAATCAAAAGCTAATCACAAAATAATCACAGCCAGAAACAAAAAAATAAAGACAAGCAAAACCAGATGACACAAGGAAATATAGTGGTTCCCCTAAACTTGGGTACATCCACTCTTCTACCACCCTAGGTAGGAATCCACTGTAGGATGAGTTGATCAGGTGTCCTGGGCACCAATGAGCTTTTGATAAGGTGCTCAAAAACCAAATCAGATTTTTTGATCAGTTGTCTTGCCACCAATGAGCTTTTGACAAGGTGCTCAAAAACCAAACTCAAACTTTTGAAGGGAGTTTGAGAAACCCTTTACAGAGATGAGGGTGAGAGAGTGATGGAAGTCTTCTCTTTCTCAGATCAGCTGAGAAGACTATGTGGATTGATGGTGTCAAAGCTCCCCCTGAGTCCTTGAGATCTTCAGGAAAAGAAACTTTGTTGTAGGGTGATAGACCTTCACAAGTTGAGCTCCAGCAATAGATGATTTCAGCAATAACTGAAATGTTAGATGTCTGGAGTCTTGAAATATGTTGGCCTTGAACACTTGAAACTAAGAGATCAGAAGATTTCAGAAAAACTTGATCTCCTTGGATGTGTGTTCTTGAGAATTCTTTGAGACAGAATATTTTGTTCTTATTCTGAAAAATTACTGATGTCTGTGTGTGTCTGTGTATATCTGTCTGAGAGATTTTAAAAATTCTTCCCTTTTATTCTCTGATACTGAATGGAAAAACATTCTCTGTTAAGAATAGCCGTTGGCCTGCATTAATTGCATCCTTAATTGCAAAATGTCTTCTGGAGGAAAGTCCATAGAAATATTCCTTAAAAATCCCTTGAAACTTGGTCCAGAGATAAATGAAAACGGCTAGTAAATCTTCAGAATTAATTGCAGAATAACTTCTTAACTGATTTGAAATTGAATCTAGAAACATCCTTGAAGTTATCTGAAAACGTCGAACTGAGCTCTGCTATCGTTGAACTGAGCTCAGCGATATGGATATATACAGCAGCAGAACATCGTCGATCTGAGCTCAAAGATCGTCGAACTGAGCTCAGAGATAGAGATCCAAAGCTGAGTCAAGATCGTCGAACTGAGCTCACCGATCGTCAAATGGAGTTCGACGATATGCTGAAGTTGAGCACAGCGATCGTCGAATGGAGTTCGACGATCTGTCGAAGTTGAGCTAGACGATCGTCGATCGGAGTTCGATGAATCATCGTGCTGAGCTCGACGATATGACTTGGTCTCAAACTGAAAAAGTTTTGGTCTTGAGGGCAGCTTCCAAACTTAGACTTCTAACCCTTAGACTCAATTCTAATTGACCTTTTAAGCTATACAGGAGGTCAAACATTGGTTTCCTAGAGACATAGTGATCCTGACCCAAATTAGTAATAGGGTGTTCCAACAATCTCCCCCTATTTGGATTAGGATTACTATTTACAGACTTTGGAAAAATTTAAATAACATACAAGCAGCAATATAAAAAGCAACAAGCTAGACATTGCAGAACCACAGATATATATATATATCATAGATAATAATATAAATCACAGAGATTGTCACCTTACATTGTCATTTCCTTTCCTTGCCCTTAACAAGTTTGATTTCTCTGTTGGGATTGAGGGCTTCCTTCTTTGATCTAGTATCATCTGCTGCACCTAAAGTGGTTTGCTGTTTAAGGCCTGGGAACTACAGCTTCAAGATGCAGTTCCATGTACCTGTCAGAATCAAAAAATTTGCTTGATGCATATCTTTCTAGCTCTTTCTTTCTCTGTTCAGACATTGTAGAGATATTAAGAGGAATCTCTTCCTTGCTCTTTAGCCTTTTTGATCTGATTCCAGTGCAGCAAGTTCTTTCATCCTTGTAGTCCAAGCAGCTGGATTGTTCTCAGGGTCTTCAAAAGGTACTGGTGGCTCATATCTGTTAGAAGGATTGTCCTGAGGAGGCCTGAATGACACAGTTTCCTTTAATTTATAGGGAAAAGGACCAGAGGTGGTATCAGATGAAATTTGTCCTTCCCTGGAGTATGGATGTTGCCTTGAGTATCCTTTGGAGTAGACCTGGAGATCTCTTTGATTGCCTCTGTATCCTCCTCTCCTGGATTGAGAACCCCTGGATTGGCTTCCCCTATTATAGGATCTAGCATGTGGCTGATAGGGAGCTTGACTTCTAGCAGGGGGTTAAGCAGCAGAACTTCCACCTGCACCTGCATCAGGAGGAGGTGGTGGAGGAGGATGAGAGTGTTGGAATTATGAAGAACCCTTTTCATATTTCCTTTTCTTTTTCATTGCTTTCAGTTGATTCTTAGAGTACTGCATCCAGTGCTCAGTGATAGGGCAATCATGAAGAATATAGTATGGTATATCATTGTTATCTTTGACCTTGGTAGGAGGTACTCTTTTCATGGCTTTGCTCCTTGCCTTTCTTTTCCTGGCAATGGTAGCAGAAGAATCATCAGAGTCTGTTCTGAACTCATCACTTTCAGAACTTTGATCATCATAAAGGGCATCAATTTTCTTCATCAAATCTTTCTTGAGCTGTATAAAAGCAGATGAGGCAGCAGAGGGTATAGCAGCAGAGGTTGAAGTAGTAGCAGTAGTGACAGCAGCAGATACAAAAGTTGTTGCAATTGAAGTAGAAGTCGTAACAACAGCAGCAGATATTGCAGGTTCTGGAGAAGTAACAACAGCAGCAGCAACAGATTCACTAACAGTAATATCAGTAGCAGAAATATCATCAGAAAATGCAGAAGGCTCAAACTCAGGTGCCTCTGTCATAAGGATCTCCTTAGTGATTGGCTCAACAGCAGTAACAGAAATATCAGCAGCAGTATCAAAATTTTCAGCAGCAAGAGGGGCAGCAGCATCAGAAACAACAGCAATGCTTTCAGTAGAAGAAGCAGCAGCATATACTGAGTGGACAAATGAGGTGATGATGCTGGGGTCACAGCAAGAGAATGGCACAAGGGCCTTGGACAGATCCTCTGGGGGCTGGACAGTAATTATCTCTGGCAGACATCTGAAATATAACTGATCAAATGCTGAGAGCAAAGACCTGAGGTCTAGTGTAAAGATTGCAGTAGGAGGAATTTGATCTTGAGACACAACAGTAGGAGCAGCAAGAACAGGAGCTGAAGAAACAGCAATAGCAGCAGCAGCAGACAGGCTCACTGAAACAGCAGGAGCAGCAGCAGACAGGCTCACTTCATAGGGCATCTCCCCCTGCCTAGATTCAGACAAGGCTGGATCAAGGCACACTGCTGAAGGGGCTGCCTGAGGAAATAGAGTGGAGAGCCTGGCAGAAAGGGCTACCACTGACAGGAGTAATGGAGCCAAGGAGGTCTCCAAAAGAAGAGATAGCCTGGGGGCTAGCAATTCATACAACCTGTCAGCAAGGGCTGGAATGTCTACTTGCTCAATAGTGACTGGAGTAGAGGTAGAAGATGGAGGAGCAGCTGTTGGTGAGGGTAGTGGAGAGCTGGTGAATGGGGGAAGAGATGGCTGAGGTGTGGGTAAAGTGGATATGGAGGATAGTGGGATGGAGATAGATGGGGTGAAGGTGGGTTGGTCAATGATCTCTTGTAGAAGATCTTGATAGGATGTGGAGGATGAGGGTAGCTCAGGAGGAGAGGATGGTGAATCATCCATAAAGGAATCATCAATGAGGGTGAAGGAAGGAATGAAGGGTGATGAAGTGGCATCTGGTTGAGGGTAGGAGAATAATGGATGGAATTGGTCTTCTGTGGTTGGAGGAGTGGGGATTGGAGATGGTGTGGATGTTGGAGAGGGGCTAGAGATGATGATGGTGGATGGAGTTGGAATGGTAGATGGTATGGGAAGAGATGGAATTGGAGGAGGAGGAGGAGAAACATCAGCAGGCAGGTCATCTGCAGGGGCAGAGACCTGGGGGGAAGTGACTTTGAGAGTCCTGGTGCCTGAAGGAGTGCTGGAGGAGGTCCTGCTGGGCTTGATGATTTGTCTGTCCCATTTACCAAATAGGGCACAAGACAGTCTCTTGGATGCATTAATGTGGATTCCAGAAGAGACCAGCAGTGTAGGGCACCTATGCTGCAGAAACACCCCTATGATTCTTCCAAAGTTTACAAAAATTTTGTTTATCTTCTTCTTAATGAGGTCAAAGAATACCTCTCCCCAATTCAAATTCTTCCAGTCTACTAGGGCTCCCATTAGGCAGAGCTGATATCTTGAGATTGTATCATGAGCAGAGTGCTTAGCCAGTAGCACTTTCCCAACTACATCAGCCAGGAATCTGTATTCCACAGAAAGGTTCTTTTTCAAGAGCTTGCTAGGGTTAGCCTCAGAGTGACCCATTCTGACAAGCAAGTCAGTATACTCTTCTCCAGACAAGTCAGCAGTATCTCCACCAGTTCTTAACTCAAAAACCTCTGTTAAAATTGCTGGGGTTAAGGGTACCTGAGTGCCAGATATTGATCCCACAATGGTGTTGTTGTCCTGATTGTGGGCAGTGTAGACCAATTCCTTAATCTCATCAGATGCAAGCTTAATCCTTGTGGTCATGATTGCTGCCAGATTCTGCTCTTTGAATAACTCGATAATGTCCTGAAAAACCTGGTCTGTTGTGCTGAAGGATTCCATGTCGATGTCGAAGCCAGCATCAAACTTCATGGCGACGAGAACAGCAACAAACACATCCATAGTTACCTGCAAAGATTCAACAAACAAAACGACCAAGTGCAGAAGTGTTTGGAGGGAAAGAAAGTTCTTGCAGAGAAATCAAAAGCGCAAAGGAGAACGATGGCGAAAAATGAACTTTATATTAGGGTTCGACGCAGAATTGGAAAGATCGTTGAACTCAGTTCGACGATCGAGGCTTCTAAAGGAATCTGAAGAGTCTTCAACATCGTCGATCTCCGTTCGACGATATTGGAGAGTGTCGAGCTCTGTTCGACGATCGTTCAAAGAACAAAATCGTCGAGCGCCGTTCGACGATCGTTGACCGGAAGAGATAGTTTATACTATCTGAGAAACGCTGAACTCAGGTCGACGATTTCAGGAATCGTCGATCTCCGTTCGACGATCTGGGGGAAAATCGTCGAGCGCAGTTCAGAGATCAGAAAAACTCTAGACACTAAGAAAAATCAAGATGTTTGCCTAGTCTTGGTCAATTTTTAAGCTTTCAAAATCTTGGATATTATTTAAGACTTCCTCCATCTAACATTTCTAACTGATTTAGGAAGAAAGTGTGTTTCTTTTCATCCAAGGGCTTGGTGAAAATATCTCCCCTTTGTAAGTCAGTTGGGATATATTGTAGTTCAATTTTATTCTTTTCAACATTATCCCTTAAGAAATGATGCCTAATCTCTATGTGTTTTGTCCTACTATGGAGGACTGGATTTTGAGCTATAGAAATAGCACTGGTGTTATCACAAAAGATTTTATACTTCTCTAAGTTGTAGCCATAATCTAGGAGTTGGTTTTGAATCCACAAGATTTGTGAACAGCAACTGCCTGCAGCCATATATTCAGCTTCAGCAGTTGAAGTTGACACAGAAGTTTGTTTCTTACAAAACCAAGAGACAAGTCTGTCACCAAGGAACTGACAAGTTCCACTGGTGCTTTTCCTGTCAATTCTGCATCCAGCATAATCAGCATCAGAAAATCCAGTTAAATCAAATGCTGAGTCTTTTGGATACCAGAGACTTAGATTTGGACAACTTTTAACATACCTGAGAATCCTCTTTACTAGTGTTAGGTGTGACTCTCTAGGGCTTACTTGGAACCTAGCACATATACATGTAGCAAACATTATATCTGGTCTACTAGCTGTAAGGTACAGTAAAGAGCCAATCATTGCTCTATATGTTGTCTGATCAACAGGTTTCCCATGTTCATCAGCATCCCCAACATTAGTAGACATGAGTGCTTTCATACAAGGTGCTTCAGACATGCCAAATTTCTTAACCAATTCATTTGCATAATTGGTTTGAGAAATAAAGATGCCTTCAGCATGTTGCTTGACTTGCAATCCTAGGAAGAAGGATAGCTCACCCATGCTACTCATCTCAAATTTAGAATGCATTAGGTTGGAAAACCTTCTGCACAATTTGGAGTCAGTAGAACCAAAAATAATACCGTCTACATAAATCTGTACCAGTAGGGTATGAGACTTATGGGTTCTAATGAAAAGAGTTTGGTCTACTCTACCCCTTATAAATCCATTTTCCAAAAGAAAGCATGCTAGGGTCTCATACCATGCTCTAGGAGCTTGCTTGAGACCATATAATGCTTTATTCAATCTAAAAACATAATCAGGATAAGTTGGAGAGATAAAACCTGTAGGTTGTCTGACATATACTTCCTCTTTGATGTCTCCATTTAGAAATGCACTTTTGACATCCATCTGATATACCTTGAAGCCTTTATGTGCTCCATAAGCTAAAAATATTCTGATGGCTTCCAATCTTGCAACAGGTGCAAAAGTCTGGTCGTAGTCTATTCCTTCTTCTTGAGAATATCCCTGAGCAACTAGCCTTGCCTTGTTCCTTACAATTACTCCTTGATCATCCAGTTTGTTTCTGAATACCCACTTTGTTCCAACAATGGAGTGATCCTTAGGCTTTGACACTAGTTCCCACACTTTGTTTCTTTCAAATTGATGCAACTCCTCTTGCATTGCAATGATCCAGTGTGGATCTTGCTCTGCATCTTGAATGGACTGAGGTTCAATTTGAGATAGGAAGCAGGTGTGCAACAGGTTTTGGTTGACCTGATTTCTGGTTTGCACACCAGCTGAGATGTCTCCAATTATTTGGGAAATTGGATGGTCTCTTGATGTTACTAAATCAACAGGGGATGTTGATTGTTCACCAACCTGTGTTGTTGTTTCCTCTTGTGGTACAACAACTGGCTCTTCAAGTTGTTCTTCAATATGTTGAGCACTTTCTTCATCTTCACTGCTTTCATCCCTTTGGGTAACCTGTAACTTGTTCAAGTCTTCAACAAGAGAATGTTCCTGCAAAGGTTCTATGGTAGAAGGGATCTTCTCCTTGAAAGACATGTTAGATTCATCAAATGATATATGAACAGATTTCTCAATTTTTAGAGATGATTTATTATAAACCCTATAAGCCTTGCTGATCATGGAGTATCCCAAAAACACTCCTTCATCAGCTTTAGCTTGAAATTTTGCTAAATATTTCTTGTCATTGTTATGTATGTAGCAAATACAACCAAAAACTCTAAAATAATCAACTTTAGGTTTCTTCTCTTTGAGTAATTCATAGGGAGTCTTTCCCTTTAGTTTATGTATCAAACTTCTATTCAGCACATAGTTGGAGGTGTTCACTACCTCTGCCCAAAAGGATAGAGGTAGATGAGCATCTGACAACAATGTAGTGGCAGATTCAATAAGGGTTCTATTTTTCCTTTCAGCTACCCCATTTTGTTGAGGAGTTCTAGGAGCTGAGAAAGTATGTCTGATCCCTTCACTCTGACAGAACTCTTGCATAAGAAGAGAATCAAACTCTGTCCCATGATCACTTCTAATCAGGGCAATGTGAGTATTGAACTCAATCTGTATACATTTGAGAAACTCTGTCAGACACTTAAAGTTATCAGACTTCTTCATTAGAAAGAACACCCAAGTGAATCTAGAGAAGTCATCTACAACTACTAAAGTGTAAGATTTCCCTCCTAGGCTTTGTACTATGATGGGTCCAAAAAGATCCATGTGTAACAGATACAATATCCTAGGTGAATCACTCTTATTAAGTGACTTAAAACTATTTTTAGTTTGCTTGCCTAATTGACAAGCCCTGCAGAGTCCTTCCTTCTTGTAGGGGCCAGAAGGTAGTACTCTAACAAGGTTGTCCTTGGATAGCCTAGCAATAGTTCTAAGGTTTAGGTGTCCTAGTCTCTTATGTCATAAGATATTTGGTCTAAAGACAGAATTAAACAGGCAAATATCTACATCAGTTGAAAGAAAATCTACTAGATAGATGTTACCTTTCCTTTTACCTGTCAACACAGTTGTGTTGTCCTCTGACTTGATTTTGCATAAGGCTTTGCTGAAGGTAACCTGGTAGCCTTCATCACACAGCTGACTGATGCTTATTAAGTTGTGCTTCAGTCCTTCCACATAAGCTACCTTCTTGAAAGTTACTGATCCAATCTGGACTGCACCATATCCTTTAGTCTGTCCAAAGTTTGAATCACCAAAGATAACTTTGGGTCCAAGCTTGGCTCTAAAGGATGCGAGGTTGTCCTTATTTCCTGTCATGTGCTTAGAGCACCCACTATCCAGGTACCATTACTGGTTAGATGTTGGATAGGTCTTCACCTACACATGAAATAATTCATTTGTTTTTGACCCAGTTTACCTTGGGCCTAGGTTGATAACCTTTAAATTATGAAATAAAAGATATCTCAGGTTGACTCTTATAATCTTCAGGATGATATCTCCTTGGAGGTATAATCCATTCAGTATAAGGGTTAAAGATTTGGGATGAAGGACCCTTAGGATTGAATTTTGATTTGCCCTTGAAAAACTTTCCAGAGCTCTGACCTCTGTTCGACGATCTTGGAGCTGCGTTCGACGATCTTGGGTCAGATCATCGAGCTCCGTTCGACGGTCGACTATAGCAAAGTTATGGGACTTGAGATCGTCGACCTGAGTTCGACGATTTTGCCTGAGATTGTCGATTTGCGTTCGGCGGTCGTCGATCTGCATTCGGCGATCGTCGATCTCCATTCGACGATTTCTGCTGGGACTTAGTTTTCTGGGGCAGATCAGAATTTTTCCTAGCTACCTCTACAACTCCCTTTCCTTTGTCAGAAATGAATTTGATTGGAGTTGTTAGAACTATGGGTTGGCTGGATGAAGCACCCAAGCCCAGTGTACTATTAAATCTGGAGTTCACTGTGCTTGTAATGTCCATCAGCTTGATGCTTCTCCCATTGAGGGATTCTTCAAGCTTCTTGGCCTCAGATAGCTCACTTTTCAGTGAAGCTATCTGCTCCCTACAACACTCCAACTCCTGAGAGAGTTTGAGGTTTTCTGACTTTAAAGTATTATGTTCAGACAAATGATTTCTGAGAGAGATAATTTCTTTCTCAGACTTTAGCAGGTCTAAACATAATGCTTTAAATTCAGATTTAAAGTCCTCTGAATTAAAGTTAAAAGAACTAATTACCTGATCTTCTTCAGGTTGAGTCTCTGAGTCTGACTCTGACTCCTCTTCTTCTGAATTATGTTGTGAGGCATTGATTGCCATCATGCAGAACTCTTTCTCTTCTGCATCATCCTCATCATCACTGAAGCTGGATGAGGCTTCTGACTCCTCTTCAGTCTCACTCCAGGATTCAGCAACAAACCCCTTTCTTGTATGTTTGTTTTTGCTTGATGAGGGTTTGTCATTGTCATTCCTCTTGGAGTCTTTCTCCTTTCTTCTTTCTTTCTTGTCCCTTTTGTCCTTGTTTTTATTTTATGGACAGTCAGGAACTATGTGCCCTGGTTTCCTGCAACCAAAGCAAACAATGTCTTTATTATTATTAATGGACTTGTCATACCTTGGCTTATCATGCTCCTTGTATGATCTCCTTTTGAAGTCCTTTCTGGCCATCTTGTAAAATCTTTTGGCCAACAGACTGAGCAGTTCATCATTGCCTGTGACTTTATCTTCAGGCTGATCTTCAGTTGCCTTGAAGGCTATGGTCTTCTCTTTTCTTGTGGCTGGTGAGGCAGCCTTCTGTTCTTCTTCTCTATTCTTGATGAGTAGCTCATAAGATTTGAGCTTACCCAATAGAGCTTCAGTGGTGATCTCATTCAAACTTCTGGCATCCTTGATTGGCCAGATTCTTGAATCCCAAGTGCTAGGGAAGCACATTAGAATTTTGTCATTGAGTTCAGTTAGTGAGATCTCTTTATCCAATATCCTGAGTTCACTGACAATTAGACTGAGCCTGTTGTACATATCTCCCACTGACTCAGTTTCTCCCTTCTTGAAATTCTCATATTGAGATATGAGGTGGGATCTCCTATCCTTTCTCTCATCAGCTGAGCCTGAGACTATTTCAGAGAGTTTGTCCCAAATTTCCTTTGCTGAATTGCATTCAGCCACCTTTTGAAATATGTCATCAGACATTGTCTGGGCTAAGATGTTCATAGCCTTGGCATCAGCTACCTTCCATCTCTTAATGTTAGCATCTGTTCCTGATGGAGGTGGAATAGCATTTGTACTTGAATTCTCTGGAGGTCTTGGACATACTGTCAAAACAGAGTTAAAAATATTTTCGTCAATAGAATTCATGTATAGTCTGATCCTTGCTTTCCAAAGTGCAAACTTGGATAGATTGCACATTGGAGGTCTGGTGCTAGCATAATCTTTGTTTTGGGCCATGATTTGTGAAAACAAAATCTAATAATAAACTACAAAAGAAAACAGATCTAACTAGGGATCTTTTGGGTTCAGGTGTTAGCCTGTGCAACCACCAAGGTGTGGTATGTTTAACCAACCTGGCTATGATACCAATTGAAAGTGCAGCTAGATCTGATATACTCTAGAGGGGGGTGAATAGAGTATATGGTGCTTTAAAAGTTTTTACAACAATTGTTGTAATATGAGTGAGCAGGGAAGCAGTAATAAATCTAATCACAGAACTAAACTAATCAAAATCTAATCACAGAATAATCACAGCCAGAAACAAAAAATAAAGACAAGCAAAACCAGATGACATAAGGAAATATAGTGGTTCCCCTAAACTTGGGTACATCCACTCTTCTACCACCCTAGGTAGGAATCCACTGCAGGATGAGTTGATCAGGTGTCCTGGGCACCAATGAGCTTTTGATAAGGTGCTCAAAAACCAAATCAGATTTTTTGATCAGGTGTCTTGCCACCAATGAGCTTTTGACAAGGTGCTCAAAAACCAAACTCAAACTTTTAAAGGGAGTTTGAGAAACCCTTTACAGAGATGGGGGTGAGAGAGTGATAGAAGTCTTCTCTTTCTCAGATCAGCTGAGAAGACTATGTGGATTGATGGTGTCAAAGCTCCCCCTGAGTCCTTGAGATCTTCAGGAAAAGAAGCTTTGTTGTAGGGTGATATGCCTTCACAAGTTGAGCTCCAGCAATAGATGATTTCAGCAATAACTGAAATGTTGGATGTCTAGAGTCTTGAAAGATGTTGGCCTTGAACACTTGAAACTAAGAGATCAGAAGATTTCAGAAAAACTTGATCTCCTTGGATATGTGTTCTTGAGAATTCTTTGAGACAGAATATTTTGTTCTTGTTCTGAAAAATTACTGATGTCTGTCTGTGTGTGTCTGTGTATATCTGTCTGAGAGATTTTAAAAATTCTTCCCTTTTATTCTCTGATACTGAATGGAAAAACATTCTCTGTCAAGAATAGCCGTTGACCTGCATTAATTGCATCCTTAATTGCAAAATATCTTCTAGAGGAAAGTCCATAGAAATATTCCTTGAAAATCCCTTGAAACTTGGTCCAGAGATAAACGAAAACGGCTAGTAAATCTTCAGAATTAATTGCAGAATAACTCCTTAACTGATTTGAAATTGAATCTAGAAACATCCTTGAAGTTATCTGAAAACGTCGAACTGAGCTCTGCTATCGTTGAACTGAGCTCAGCGATATGGATATATACAACAGCAGAACATCGTCGATCTGAGCTCAAAGATCGTCAAACTGAGCTCAGAGATAGAGATCCAAAACTGAGTCAAGATCGTCGAACTGAGCTCACCGATCATCAAATGGAGTTCGACGATATGATGAAGTTGAGCTCAGCGATCGTCGAATGGAGTTCGACGATCTGTCGAAGTTGAGCTAGACGATCGTCGATCGGAGTTCGATGAATCGTCGTGCTGAGCTCGACGATATGACTTGGTCTCAAACTAAAAAAGTCTTGGTCTTAAGGGCAGCTTCCAAACTTAGACTTCTAACCCTTAGACTCAATTCTAATTGACCTTTTAAGCTATACAGGAGGTCAAACATTGGTTTCCTAGAGACATAGTGATCCTGACCCAAATTAGTAATAGGGTGTTCCAACATCCTGGATCCCAAAACACAGCACGAAGGGGGTCTTATGCCCAGAACAGCCGCCTTGCTGTAACATTAGCACACAGGCTAACTTGTAGCATAAGACGCCTATTCTGCCGGCTACAACCAATATCAATATATATATGCCAACCCAACCAAATATAACAAGAGAGAAGTCAAATCCACATCAAGTATATAGTCCAAATACAGCAAATAAGAGAAGCTAAAACGTGCTTCTACAATATCAGAGTACAACTATAAAAATTGCCCCAACAGGCTACATCAGAGTCGCTCAACACTCACATCCGTAACCGATGGTAGCGACGACACCGTCACATCAGGCCCTGTCATCCTGGCCAGGCTGTCCTGCTGCAAAGTCTGTGGCTGCTCTACCTGCGAGGTGACCTCCTAAAAGGTAGACGTCGCAACCGTTAGTCGAAAATACTAAGTGGCTTCACATCCGCTCCCCCGGCGACTCCTCGGCACCGGGCAGATAAAAGAGCAAGGGTACAAAGTATAATAAATCGTATAACGGGTACAAGCAGGTGGTAATGGTACATGAATCACAATATTATAACCTAGCAGTTCTACTTGAGCAATAATAATTCAACAAGTACATGTAACTACAGCAGATAAGTAACTTAACTTATAAGGGTGTCTATACAAACTTATAAGTTAAGGATCAGTTTACATAAAGTAACTCATCGTATCGGAGTGCCCATACAAACTTATACAATGAGGATCTTATTGTGCAATATTATGAAATGGTAAGTATGATATGCAATGACTCACCCATGTTCAAGCGCATGCAATTGCTATGTCGACACATACTATAGTTCCCACTATTCGAGCAGGTAGCTAACCTCTCAGAAATCAACCGCCATGGCCAGGCGGTGACAGTAGAGCGGGCATCTCTACTACTAGGCGGGTATCCACACTACTTCACCTAGGCCTCTGTATGCCTCAACGCCAAGAACATAACAACGGAGCCCATGCGTACTATGGCCCAGCGGGGTCTCGGGTAGATGTGCACCGAGAACACAGCCCGAATAAATCTGGACAGCAAATTCAACCGGAGATTCCCGAAGCTACAGGAATCCGGTGAAGACATGTAACCCCTCGATGGAAAGGTATTTCCATGGGTTACAACGTTAATATTCAGCCCACAACCCAGATTTGAATGTATCCTATTTGAAATCGGCTTCAAAGTCCGCTGAGCACAGAACACAATTTCTGCATGCAGGTTTGCCGGATGTCAATTTCGTTCAGACTTCCCCGTGGCTATAGACTTCGCCTGAAGTCGTGCAACCATTCGTTGGAAAGGTATTTTCAAGGGCTTCAACTTTCGTGTTTAGTCGACAACCCATATCTGGACATATCACACCTGAAAATGGCCAAAAAGCTCGCTACGCGCAGAACACAGATTCTGCACGTATCTTAAAGAGGGATGAACGGCATCGGTTCATCTCCCTCCTCAAGTTGGTCTTCCAAAATCACACAAAAATTCCTCCTCCCTTATTCACCCTCATGAGGCCATGATTCTTCATGAAACCATCCCCCGTCTTCGCATAGAAGATTGAAGAGGTTGAAGACACCACTAACCTTAGAGCACAAGCCCTAGAACGGCCTCTTCCTAGAGAAATCACAATCTCGCTAGTCAAGACTCTTTTGAGTCGACATTTCACCTATATATCTACAGATCCAGCACCAAGGGAGAGGGGAGGAAGCTCACCTCATTTCCGGCGTTTCCACTATTTCCGGCCATGGATCGTGTAACTCTCCTTGACGGCATCTTCTCCTTCACGGCGATGACGGATCTTCTCCTCCAAGACTTTCTCTAGCAGTTTTCCCTATCTACAGAAGTTTCTCTCAGGAAAAATGGCTGGAATGAGGAGTGAAAACGACTACGGTTTTCACAACCCTTATATATGAAAAGTGACATGGGTAGGGACACGCCCGTGTTCTTACCTGTAACACCCCCTATCCGTCGCATAGCATATAGCAGTAGGTCCGGCCGGGGCCCGACGCCATATACCACGGACAGACCGGGTGGTTACGTATGGAAACCATCCAACCAATCTCAACATCCTACACAGAGCATTCTAGCGGAAGCAGTTTAAAAGAGTTGTAAAACAAGAACCCAGCATAAGAGCATGAATGTCCACTAATACGAAAATATGAATGTTATTACAAAAATACTCAAAACAAGCCTTAAGGCCTTACAAAAAGTTTCACTTGTCTGTTACATGATTTACAAACCACGGCACACAGGTCGATCATACATGAATAAAGCAATAAACATTTCCATTCGGGCCTTCGAGGGCCGGCTTCGCAAAAAGGGCTTTAGCCCGCTATTGACCGCTTGGTCCAGCTGCACCTGCAAACAACAAACCACCGCACGGTGGCAAAACAAGGCAACGGTCAGCAATGCTGACCAAATTATAACGATCTCGCCCCCAACTCGGGGCGGCGATGCTCCTTCCCTGCATTTCATTAGCATAAGCGAGCAAAGTATATAACCATAGCCATTTCATCACAGGCGTTGGCTCGCACGACCACACGCCCCGTGCACTCAGGGCACATTCTCGGTGAACCGGTCTATGTCGCGTCAATTTAAGCCACCAACATTCCGGACTCACCACCGCCACTGACGGCCATTCCTATGAGCAATTTGTCTTCCTGGCATGGGTCACGTCAATTTAAGCCATTGACCGCCGAAGACTCACATCTATGCCAACGGCGAGTGCCATGTAACTTTAGGTCTCTCTAACCCGAACGACATAGAGCGGGTACGGCTCCATCTAACCCGTGCTCACATCGCAACGACAATTTAAGCCATATGCGCGGGTCAAACTTTCACCGAGTCCCATTCTAACACAAGTCACATAACCCCGTTATGTTCAAGATGGCTCTCAGGCCACCAAGTTGGCAAGACCTCGTGTCCGCCCAGTTTTCCGGGTGTACCTTTGGGTTAGTCCCCAAGGCTCCCTGCTGCAATCTACCGCGTAGAAAACCCGAAAACAACCAATAGCACGGAGTCTTCTCCGACCTTATGCAATGCAACATCACCGATCCAGACCAACATGTTCGGGTAGGCTTCACACATCATGCCTATGTCCGTTCTCGCATACGGACTCTAAACAACGGGGACTTCATATATCTACCCGAAGGAACGCCTCCAACTCTCCGCAAACTCGCGAGAGCGGGCTTCCTATGCTAAGAAAGAGAGCTATTCATGCTCAAGATGAGGATCGTTACCCTTGAGTTCCTCTTTGGCGCCATTGAAAAGTATCCGGATGGAAATCACCGCACTTGCGTTGCCTCCGTGGATCCGGAGTCGGCTTGCGATTCGGAGCTCCGAAGCTCCTCCAATGGCGGATCTAGCTCTTCTTCTCCTTGCCTTAGCTCTCCTCTCTCCAAGGATTTAGAAAGAGAACAAGTGAAGAAAAGTGAGGATTTCTAAGTCAACTCACGGGTATATCCCTTCAGGAACAACCCCCAGCCGTTGGATCTCAACCTAAGAAAACGAACGGCTTTGATTCGGGGCTGAAATGCCCAATCTGGACCGAACACGGCCTGGCACACGCCCGTGTCCAGGGCCGTGTGCCTCATTCGCCGTCAAAATCGAATCACCTGGAACCTCACACGGGTATCGAACACGCCCGTGTTCGAGCTGACACGCCCGTGTTCCACCTGACACGGCCGTGTAGCCGGCCGTGTACCCCATGATTTTTCCCCGCTTTCAACCCGAGCACTGCACGGGTTCTAGGACACGCCCGTGTCCTTGCCCGTGTCACCTTGACACGCCTGGGCTCCAGGCCGTGTACACGGTCTCGACACTTCGCGGCTAAGTGTCGACACGGGTCGACACTCCCTGCGACACGCCCGTGTCGCAGGCCGTGTGCCATGTCTCGACACATTGTCGACACCAAAGTGTCGACTTCGCGGGACGAGTGTCGACACGGGCTGACACGCCCTGCGACACGCCCGTGTCGCAGGCCGTGTGCCATGTCTCGACACAACGTCGAAGCACTGTGTCGACTTCACGGCTAAGTGTCGACACGGGTCGACACGCCCTGCGACACGCCCGTGTCGCAGGCCGTGTGCCCAGTCTCGACACAATGTCGAGACCAAAGTGTCGGCTTCGCGCCTTAGTGTCGACACAGGCTTGACACGCCCTGGGACACGCCCGTGTCCCAGGCCGTGTGCCTGCAGCCAGAACTCAAACTGGCCCAAAACATCCCCCTTAGCTCCTTTGAGTTTCGGGGCGTTACAACTCTACCCCTCTTAAAAGAATTTCGCCCACGAAATTACATAAAGGGAAAAACATGTACAAAAACAAAATTTGTACCTGAGCGGAACAACTCCGGATATTCGTCAAGCATCGTCTGCTCTCGCTCCCAAGAGAGCTCCTCACGACCGCAATTGTCCCACCGGACTTTGACCATCCTGATCTCTTTATTGCGTAGTCGCTTGACCTCCGAGTCCTCAATCCGCACGGGCTTGACCTTTGTCGTTAGCCCACTATCCACCGACACTTGATCAACAGCGATCACTTGAGTAGGCTCTTGCACCGCCTTCCGAAGCACCGAAATATAGAATACATCATGTAAACCACTTAGCTCCACTGAAAGCTTCAGCCGATAGGCCGCTTCTCCTACTCGCTCCAGAACCTCAAACGGTCCAAGGTACCTCAGGCTTAGCTTTTTCAATCGCCGCACCCGCGAGACACCCTTGAACGACTTGATCTTCAAGTATACATAATCGCCCACAGCGAACTCCACGTTTCTGTGCTTGGCATTATAGTACTTTGCTTGCCGGTCCTGAGCGGTAAGCAACCTCTCCCGGATGGTCCCCACCAAAGAAGTAGCATCATCCACTTCCGATCGCTTATACAACTTTGACTCGCCCGTTTCTAACCAAGACAACGGCGTGCGACATCTTCTACCATATAGGGCCTCGAAGGGCGCCATCTGAATACTCGCTTGGTAGCTGTTGTTGTATGCGAACTCCACCAAATAAAGGTGGTCCTCCCATTACTTTCCAAAATCCAAGACACACATGCGAAGCATGTCTTCCATCGTTCTATTGACCCTCTCGGTCTGCCCATCTGTTTGCGGATGGAAGGCTGTGCTGAATTTCAGCTTTGTTCCCAACATTTGCTGCACAAGCCTCCAATCATTGGACGTGAACCGCCCATCTCGGTCACTCACGATGCTGCGGGGCACACCATGAAGCCGCACTATATTATCCACATAAAGCTTTGCCAACTTCTCCACCGGATCATCCTTCCTATGCAGAATAAAATGCGACACCTTTGTTAATCGATCAACAACCACCCAAATGGCGTCGTTCCCCTTTTGCAACCTTGGCAAACCATGCACAAAGTCCATAGAGATGTCGTCGAATTTCCACTCTGGAATAGGCAAGGACTTAAGAAATCCTCCCGGCTTTTGGCACTCCGCCTTTACCAAGGCGCAAGTTTGGCACTTCGCTACGTATAGCGCCACATCCTTCTTCAAACCCGGCCACCAAAACAGTTTCTTCACATCACGGTACATCTTTGTGCTCCCCGGGTGAATCGAGTACTTGGTATGGTGCGCCTCGTACAACAACTCAACCCGTAAATTGCCCACACTTGGGACGCACAAACGACCGTCTTTCCACAGCAATCCGTCCTCCACGACGAATTGGGAATTTGACCCATCCAGAGCCTCTATCATGAACTGCTTCATATGAGCATCCAAATCCAAAGCCTGCCGAATCCGATCAGCCAGGTCATATTGGACTTCAGTCCAATTCAGCACTGCTTCAGCACTAGATTGTCTGTCCACACAAACAATCTCCAACGCCTCCAACTCCTGCACCAACCGCTCATCATGCACTGATAGCCAATTTGCTTGAGCTGGGGCTCGGCGACTCAACGCGTCCGCAACCGCATTCCCTTTGCCAGGCACGTAGTGGATCTTGAATGTATAGTCCCCCAGGAACTCCATCCATCTACGCTGCCGCATATTCAGATCCTTCTGGTCAATTAGATACTTTAGGCTCTTGTGATCGGTGTAGATATCAATCTTCACACCGTATAAATAGTGTTTCCACAGCTTCAAGGCAAAAATCACGGCCGCCAACTCCAAATCATGGACCGGATAATTTCTCTCGTGCACTTTTAGCTGTCTCGAGCCATAAGCTATCACGCTTCCGTGCTGCAGTAGCACACAACCTAAACCACTGCCCGAAGCATCGCTATATATCTCATAGCCTTCGGTTCCACATGACGAACTCAACACAGGAATCGTGGTCAACCGACACTTCAACTCCTCAAAAGCTCGCGCGCACTCCGGCGTCCAAACGAACTTATGCTCCTTCCTCGTCAAAGTAGTGAGAGGTAACGCTATCCGCGAGAAGTTCTCTACGAAGCGCCTATAATAGCCGGCAAGCCCCAAAAAGCTCCGGACTTCTGCTACCGTAGCAAGCTCAGGCCACTCCCGTATCGCAATAATCTTCACCGAATCCACAGCAATACCCTCTCACTCACTATATGCCCGAGGAACGCCACTGAGGACAGCCAAAACTCGCACTTCGAGAACTTGGCATACAACTGATTTCTCCTGAGTGTCTCCAACACCAAATGGAGATGCTTGAAGTGATCCTCCTCACTTTGCGAGTACACCAAAATATCGTCGATGAAGACGATCACGAAATGGTCCAAGTACTCCCTGAACGTCCTGTTCATCAAATCCATGAATACTGACGGCGCATTAGTCAGCCCAAATGGCATGACCGTAAACTCATAATGCCCGTACCTCGTACTAAACGCTGTCTTCGGGATATCACTCTCCCTTATTCGCAGCTGATAGTACCCAGACTTGAGATCTAACTTCGAGTACACCGTCGACCCGACTAACTGATCGAAGAGATCATCAATCCGGGGGATCGGGTACTTGTTCTTCTCAGTCAGCTTGTTCAGCTCTCAATAATCAATACATAACCTCAAGCTTCCGTCCTTCTTCTTAACAAAGAGGACCGGTGCGCTCCAAGGCGAAGAACTCGGGCGCACATACCCTTGCTCCAACAACTCTTGTAGTTGAACTTTCAGCTCCGCCATTTCCTTAGGCGCTAGCCGATACGAAGATCGTGACACAGGCTTTGCACCTGGTACTAGCTCGATCATAAAATCTATCTCCCGTTGAGGCGGGGCTCCAGGAAGATCTGCGGGGAACACATCAGGGTATTCCGATACCACGGAAATACAATCCAACGCGGGCTTCGGCTTTGCAACCTCCACTAGTGTAAAGAACAGTTCTGCTCCGGCACGAACCGCCTTGACCACCTGAAGAGCAGACATCAATGTCTTGCTCGACCCCTTTAAGCCCGTAAAAGTCGTCTCACGACTTGCTCCCAGCTTGACTTCCTTGCTACCGCAATCTATATGGGCCTGCTGCTCCGAGAGCCAGTCCATGCCAAATATGACGTCAAACTCCACCAACGGAAGTAAAGACGCCCGCAGGTCAAACTCCTGCTCTCCAATACGAACCTTAACATCGCAGATCCTATCCGCTCGCATCGAACACCCATTTGGCAACAACACATCCAACTTATCCCTCGCCATCGAAGAAGGGACTCCGATGCGTAATATAAATCCTTCGGACAAGAAGGAGTGTGAAGCTCCCGTATCAAAGAGTGCTCGTGCCGGATTTTCACAAATCAATACAAATCCTAAACAAGTAGTGGTAAGGTAACATGTGCATAACAAGCATATAAAGAAGTTGACTTGCTATAAATTAAACCGTACCTGTCACCACATCAGCTTGTTTAATGGCCTCCTGTTGGCCAAGATTGTAGACCCTTGGTTGGGCCGGAGCATAGTGGGATGCGATCGATTCCACCGCCTTTCCCTTCTCTTCATAAGTAGGTCCCGACCTCCTCTCGGACTTAGGACGTCCGCTCCAACAATCACGGGCGAAATGCCCCGTCTTTCCACATGTAAAACACGCACCCGGGGTCCGACCCGTAGTCGCCCCAGAAGCGCCAGAAGGAGCTGGACCCGAAGTCCTATGCTTCTTGAAAGACCTCCGATAGCCGGACTTTGAAGCAGTCGGCACTCTGAACTCAGATTTCTTCTCACCCAAGCTTTTCTTCGCTTGCACGCTCTTCATGTCCTTCTCCAAGGACCAGGCAGTATTGACCAAGGTTAAGAAACCCTGCACCAACTTCAGAAACTCATTCTCCATTGAAATCCTCTGAGTAGAAGGGAGGTATCGTGCCAAGAATAATCTCGAGAACTCCTCCATCGAGACATCACAAAGTTGCCTACCTCTCAGTAAGTGCAGCTCCAATTCTTCCCACCACATCCTCGCTTCCCCGTCCAGAAGGAACGTAGCGATGGTGGTCATTTGCCACTCCTCCGTCTCCGTCGCTGTCATGACTCTCTTCACCCTGGAGAGCCAGTCTTCAGCCTGAGATGGGGTTCCCAACCCCGAGAATAACGGAGGGTTAAAGCTCATTACATGCTTCAGCTGCCTCTCAGTTGCCCTCCTTGGCACTATTGGTTCCACAATCACTTGCTCCACCCTCCTCGGCTCAGCCTCTTGCAGAGGTACTTGCTCCATCACAGGAGCGGGCTGCTGCGCTTGCCTTCCAGGCTGCGCATTGATCACGGCCAACACCGCTTCAGCCACCAATCGTATATTTTCAGCCGACAGAGGTGTTGCAGGAGCAACATCCGGTGCACTACTAGCCTCAGAAACTCGGCGTTCTGATGGCCCAACACCACTTCTGGTCACCTATAGTGGCACAGAACACCGTTAAGCGACCAAATAAATTGAAAACAGCAATTATAGGAACACGCAGGTTCCTCAAACACGAGTATTTTCATTCCTAAGTGGACATTCATGGGTTCTTTTTATTGTTATTACGATGACGCACACAATGTGCTCACCACCCCTTAAAAAGAATTCGCCCACGAATTCAGTTTAAGCCCGACCAAAACCAGTAGTCTGATACCAAATTGTAACACCCCCTATCTGTCGCATAGCATATAGCAGTAGGTCCGGCCGGGGCCCGACGCCATATACCACGGACAGACCGGGTGGTTACGTATGGAAACCATCCAACCAATCTCAACGTCCTACACAGAGCATTCTAGCGGAAGCAGTTTAAAAGAGTTGTAAAACAAGAACCCAGCATAAGAGCATGAATGTCCACTAATACGAAAATAGGAATGTTATTACAAAAATACTCAAAACAAGCCTTAAGGCCTTACAAAAAGTTTCACTTGTCTGTTACATGATTTACAAACCACGGCACGCAGGCCGGTCATACATGAATAAAGCAATAAACATTTCCATTCGGGCCTTCGAGGCCCGGCTTCGCAAAAAGGGCTTTAGCCCGCTATTGACCGCTTGGTCCAGCTGCACCTGCAAACAACAAACCACCGCACGGTGGCAAAACAAGGCAACGGTCAGCAATGCTGACCAAATTATAACGATCCCGCCCCCAACTCGGGGCGGCGATGCTCCTTCCCTGCATTTCATTAGCATAAGCGAGCAAAGTATATAACCATAGCCATTTCATCACAGGCGTTGGCTCGCACGGCCACACGCCCCGTGCACTCAGGGCACATTCTCGGTGAACCGGTCTATGTCGCGTCAATTTAAGCCACCAACATTCCGGACTCACCACCGCCAACTGACGGCCATTCCTATGAGCAATTTGTCTTCCTGGCATGGGTCACGTCAATTTAAACCATTGACCGCCGAAGACTCACATCTATGCCAACGGCGAGTGCCATGTAACTTTAGGTCTCTCTAACCCGAACGACATAGAGCGGGTACGGCTCCATCTAACCCGTGCTCACATCGCAACGACAATTTAAGCCATATGCGCGAGTCAAACTTTCACCGAGTCCCATTCTAACACAAGTAATATAACCCCGTTATGTTCAAGATGGCTCTCAGGCCACCAAGTTAGCAAGATCTCGTGTCCGCCCAGTTTTCCGGGTGCACCTTTGGGTTAGTCCCCAAGGCTCCCTGCTGCAATCTACCGCGTAGAAAACCCGAAAACAACCAATAGCACGGAGTCTTCTCCGGCCTTATGTAATGCAACATCACCGATCCAGACCAACATGTCCGGGTAGGCTTCACACATCATGCCTATGTCCGTTCTCGCATACGGACTCTAAACAACGGGGACTTCACATATCTACCCGAAGGAACGCCTCTAACTCTCCGCAAACTCACGAGAGCGGGCTTCCTATGCTAAGAAAGAGAGCTATTCATTCTCAAGATGAGGATCGTTACCCTTGAGTTCCTCTTTGGCGCCATTGAAAAGTATCCGGATGGAAATCACCGCACTTGCGTTGCCTCCGTGGATCCGGAGTTGGCTTGAGATTCGGAGCTTCGAAGCTCCTCCAATGGCGGATCTAGCTCTTCTTCTCCTTGCCTTAGCTCTCCTCTCTCCAAGGATTTAGAAAGAGAACAAGTGAAGAAAAGTGAGGATTTCTAAGTCAACTCACGGGTATATCCCTTCAGGAACAACCCCCAGCCGTTAGATCTCAACCTAAGAAAACGAACGGCTTTGATTCGGGGCTGAAATGCCCAATCTGGACAGAACACGGCCTGGCACACGCCCGTGTCCAGGGCCGTGTGCCTCATTTGCCGTCAAAATCGAATCACCTGGAACCTCACACGGGTATCGAACACGCCCGTGTTCGAGCTGACACGCCCGTGTTCCACCTGACACGGCCGTGTAGCCGGCCGTGTACCCCATGATTTTTCCCCGCTTTCAACCCGAGCACTGCACGGGTTCTAGGACACGCCCGTGTCCTTGCCCGTGTCACCTTGACATGTCTGGGCTCCAGGCCGTGTACATGGTCTCGACACTTCGCGGCTAAGTGTCGACACGGGTCGACACTCCCTGCGACACGCCCGTGTCGCAGGCCGTGTGCCATGTCTCGACACATTGTCGACACCAAAGTGTCGACTTCGCGGGACGAGTGTCGACACGGGCTGACACGCCCTGCGACACGCCCGTGTCGCAGGCCGTGTGCCATGTCTCGACACAACGTCGAAGCACTGTGTCGACTTCACGGCTAAGTGTCGACACGGGTCGACATGCCCTGCGACACGCCCGTGTCGCAGGCCGTGTGCCCAGTCTCGACACAATGTCGAGACCAAAGTGTCGACTTCGCGCCTTAGTGTCGACACAGGCTTGACACGCCCTGGGACACGCCCGTGTCCCAGGCCGTGTGCCTGCAGCCAGAACTCAAACTGGCCCAAAACATCCCCCTTAGCTCCTTTGAGTTTCGGGGCGTTACATTACCCGTGTCCTACTTGGGTGAAGCGTCAATGACAGTTTTAGTGTCGGTTCAATACTCGACAAGGGTAGGGACACGCCCGTGTCCCGACCCGTGTCCACATGACACGGCCGTGTTCCCTGGCCGTGTCCTTCTCTGGATACATTTCGACGAACTCAACTCGACACAACGACACACGGGTAGGGACACGCCCGTATCTCTACCCGTGGCATACATTTCGTCGATCTCGACACACTTCGTCGATCTCGACACGCTCTATCGAGTTCAACCCGACACACTCACGGGTAGGGACACGCCCGTATCGCTACCCATGTCATACACTTCGTCGATCTCGACACACCTCGTCGATCTCGACACACCTCGTCGAGTTCAACTTGACACAACGACACACGGGTAGGGACACACTCGTGTCTCTACCCGTGTCATACATTTCGTCGATCTCGACACACTTCGTCGATCTCGACACGCTCTGTCGAGTTCAACTCGACACACACACGGGTAGGGACACGTCCATGTCGCTACCCGTGTCATACACTTCGTCGATCTCGACACCCCTCGTCGATCTCGAGACACCTCGTCGAGTTCAACTCGACACACACACACACACACACACGGGTAGGGATACACTCGTGTCTCTACCCGTGTCACTTCACATGGGTAGTGACGCGCCCGTGTCACTACCCGTATCCTTCTTTGGATATACTCGAGTGATCGACTCGAGAGCTGGCCACTCCCACATGGGTAGGGACACGCCCGTGTATCTACCCGTGTCCTATGCTTGACCGATTTCTCCTCCTTTTCACATGTGCTGCCCAGTTTTCAGCACTCCCCCTGAATCCAAGTCAGCTCTCCTGACTCAAAAACACGCACGAGGGGCCTAGTGTGATTCAGGACGTTTCAGCACGGCCTTTCATCCGCAGACGGATGGTCAGACCGAGAGGGTCAACATGACCATGGAGGACATTCTTCACATGTGCGTCTTGGATTTCAGAAAGCGGTGGGAAGATCATCTGTACATGGTGGATTTTGCTTATAACAACAGCTACCAAGCGAGTATTCAAATGGCGCCCTTCGAGGCCCTTTACGGTAGAAAATGTCGCATGTCGTTGTCATGGTTGGAGATGGGTGAGTCGAAGCTGTACAAATGTTAAGAAGTGGAAGGCGCCACTTCGTTGGTACACACAATACGAGAACGATTGCTGATTGTTCAGGACATGCATGATAAATATTATAATGCCAAGCACAGGAACATTGAGTTCACTGTTGGCGACTCAGTATATTTGAAAATTAAGCCGTTCAAGGGTGTCTCTTGGATACGACGCTTGAAGAAGCTGAGTCCAAGGTACCTTGGACCTTTTGAGATTCTAGAGCGAATTGGTGAAGCGGCTTATCGAGTGAAGTTATCGGTGGAGCTGAGTGGTCTACACGATATATTTCACATATCGGTGTTGCGGAAGGCAGTGCAGGAGCCTTTACAAGTGGTTGTGGTCGATCAGGTACCTGTTGATAGTGGGTTGACGACGAAGGTCAAGCCCGTTCGCATTGAGGACTCTGAAGTCAAGCGACTTCGTAACAAAGACATCAGGATGGTCAAAGTCCGATGGGACAACTGCGGTCGTGAGGAGCTTTCGTGGGAGCGAGAGCAGACCATGAATGAGGAGTATCCCGAGCTGTTCTACTCATGTACAGTTTAAGTTTAAGTACTTTTCATTCTATAATTTTGGGACGAAATTCTTTTAAGGTGGGAGAATTGTAACGCCCAAAAACTCGGAAATGATCTGGTAGCGTCTTAATGCCAATCTGGGGCCTGATAAGGGTCACCCGGCCTGGAACACGGGCGTGTCCGTGGCCGTGTCCTGCTATGAGTTCAACGATTTTCCGTGTGGTCGACGAAATGCATTCAACGATCCTTGGAGGTCGGGTACACGGCTTGAGACACAGGCGTGTCCAGGGCCGTGACCTGCTCTGTGTCGGCAGGGTGGTGTTAAGTGAGGTACACGACCTGGGACACGGGCGTGTCCAGGTCGGACACGGGCGTGTCCAGGTCGGACACGGGCGTGTCCAGGTCGGACACGGGCGTGTCCAGGTCGGACACGGGCGTGTCCATAGCCGTGTCCTTCTCTGTGTTAGATGGGCTGTGTCGGGTGAGGGACACAGCCTGGAACACTGGGGTGTACTTGTTGATACAGGCGTGTTAAATGTTGACATGGGCATGTCTAAGCCCGTATCCTGGTCGGGACATGAAGGTTTCCTGTGTCGCTTGAGGGACACACCCTGTGACACTGGCATGTCATAAGCTGACACGGGCGTGTCAAGCAGTACACGAGCGTGTTTGAGCCTGTGTCCTATTCTACATTCGACGATCGTGTTCAGATCGTGAGACACGGCCTGTCACACAGGCGTGTCACAGGCCGTGTTCGGCCCAGGAAAATGATTTGAAGGGCGAATCGAGGCCGTTCGTTTTACTTAGATGGGATCTGACTACCCAGAACTATTTCTGCAATGATAAGGTCGGGAATGGAGAATTTATTCCTCATTTTCCTTTGACCATTCTCTTTTTAAAGAGTTAGAGAGAGGGGAGATCAAAGGTTGAAGAAGAAGGAGAAATCCGGCCGCCGGTGGAGCTTCGGAGCTCCGAATGGCAAGCTGAGTCCAGATCCTTGGAGGCGAGGCCGTTACGGAGTTTTTCATCTGTTGGGTATTGTATCCACAATGTACCTGATTTGAAGAAGCCCCTGGACAAGCTAAGGTCAATAGACTATGTATTTGATAAAATCTTTCTAGTTGTGCTTGCAGTTTTTCCACGCTAAGTGCACACCAATGTCAGGGTGCAGTAGGTCAATATACACGGGTCTGTACGACGTAATCCCTCGTTGAGCAGATCAGTGTGTTGGCCTACGTGTATTCTCTCTATTGGAGTGCACTTATTTTCAAGCACAGGGCTGTAAATATGCAGGAGCAGACAAGGAGCAAGGATGAGTCAAGGAGCAACTCATAGGTGGAAAGACGAAAATTTGTCTAAGTTTAAATCGACGAGAATCACCAAGTGATTCTCGCCGATTCGGCGAGAATCAGAAGTTGATTCTCGCCGAACTCGACCCAGCCACTTCTAAGCAAGCACCTCTGCTTCTAAGTAAGAATCGACGAGAATCACCAAGTGATTCTCGCCGATTCGGCGAGAATCACTAGTTGACTCTCGCCGTCTCGACCTGGCCTAAAGCAGTGCGTGCAACCAAGGCAAATTCGACGAGAATCATCTTTGATTATCGCCGAATCGTCGAGAATCACTTTTGATTCTCGGCGACTCGGCGAGAATCACTTTCGATTCTCACCGATTTTGACTTGGGCGTTTTTCTGGAACTTCCTGAACCGGATTCTGCCGCTGTTAAATTTCTGGACCGGGATTTGGGGATTTCTATTGTGGGTCCCACAAACGGTCATATTGGAGTTAACTGCAGTATTTATATACGGGTATTTTGAACGGAATACCTAGACAAAAAGAAGCCGAGCGAGTGCAAACCCTAAAATCACGAAATCTCTTCGCCGCCTCCGTCGCCGCTCGCGCTAGTCCGTCGCCGCTGCTGATCGCATTTCTTCCCGATCTCCGGCGACAGAAGCTTAGCAAAGCTTGAGTCTCACGTGTCTATCCAGAGATCCCTTGTCTCTCGATTTGTTGACCGAGAAAAACTCCCCCGTCCGAATCGATCAAGACGACCGATCCTAGAGTGACCGTTGGTAGACCTAGTTTGCTTTGCAACGAAGATTGGATCTCAGAAGTACTGCTGCCGCGCACCTTCGTTGCCGTCGATCCCGAACCAAGCCGCCGCTCGGATTGCCACCGCCGGTTTCGGGAAGATCCTTTCCAAGAGAGACCAAGGTTGTAGACTCTTCATTGACTTTACGAACACGTCTTCGAACGAAGAGGAACACCGTAGTCTCCAAACGAAGTTTGTATCTCGTGTACATTCCATATTTACTTTTGTTGTAAAGGAACGATTGTTCCGTGTTGTAAGGGTTGGGTGCAACCCGTTTTGTGGCAGTGTTGACTCTCACGTGTGGAAGGGTTCCTTCCGGTAGTGCAGGGATTGGATTTCAATCCCGTTGGAGAAGTGACCGAGTCGTCCCTTGTTGGGGAGATAGGTCGAAGGGGGAAAGTGGATGTACCCAAGTCAGGGAACCACTATAAATTGCCTGTGTATTCTGTGTGCTGTGCTTTTTATTTTTATTGTGCAGGTACCGTCGTAAATTCCGCAAAAGCTTTGCTCGTCACCTATTCCCCCCCCCCCATAGGTGCACATAGCTGACACTAGGTGGACTTTCAAGTGGTATCAGAGCGAGGTTACTCATCAAAAAGGTCAACACCTTGAGTTGAATCCTGCCCCTAGTGTCAAGAAGAAGACAAATATCTACTATGGACGGGCTCAAGTTCTCCGGCAAGATCCCAGTATGCACCAGGCTAAACTTTCCGATCTGGAAGGAAAGAATCAGGTTTTACATGGAAGCAGTCGATCCTCGACTCTTCATGATCGTGCTGGAGGGACCTTATGTCCCCACTAAGGCCTCCACCATTGATCCCACCAAGAAAGTGCCGAAGACACTCTCTGAAATGGACAAGGACGAGATGGTGCTAGTGGGCCTTGACATGAAGGCAAGAAACATCCTGGTCAGCGCAGTTGATGACTCTATGATGCAAAACTTCAGCAACTGCAGGACATCACAGGAGATCTGGCAGTGCCTGATCATCCTAATGGAGGGCACGGATGAAGTGAGGGATGATCGGAGATCCCTCCTGAACCAAAAATATGAGGCCTTCAGGCAAGGGCCTAAGGAAGAGATCGGAGTCACATACGAGAACTTCCTAAAGATTGTCAACGCCCTCAAGGGCTACGGAAGAGTGTTCACCAATGGTGAACTCAATGACAAATTCCTTAGGTCCCTTACTAAGGAATGGGACACAAAGATCTGCGCCATCAGAGAATTTGGCAGACTAGCAGAAACTGATCCACAAATCCTGTTTGGGAAGCTGATGTCCTATGAGCTTCAGCTGAACACCAGGAAAGCAGAGGAAGAAGCAGAGAAGGCTGCTGCAAAAGAAAAGACTGTGGCCCTAAAAGCCAGTTACTCCAGAAAGGGCAAGGGTGCGATGTCATACCGTGCGAGGAATAAGGAAGAGGAGGAGGACTCTGAACCAGGCTCCTCCGGCTCAGAGCTGTCGGAGGAGGATTTCTCCCTCATCACCCGAGAGTTCAAGAAGTTCCTCAAGATGAGGAATCAAAGAAAGAAAGACAGCTCCTCCTCCAGGCATCAGAAGAAAAATTATTCTTCTGACAGGTCTGCATCTAAACCTAACAAACATCGTTCTTCTGATATTATTTGCTTTGGATGCAACAAGCCAGGACACGTCGTGGCCGACTGCCATCAAAGCAAAAGAGAAAAAGGGAAAGGAGAGGAGCTCAAATCCTCCAGAGATAAGAAGAAGGAGCGTAGCTACATCGCAAGAAGGCCAAACACACTAAGTGAGTCTGATTCCTCAGACTCCAGTGATGATGAGGAAGCCTACTTCGGGTTGGTGGGTCGCTCCGACTCAGAAGGAGAATGTCCCCCATTTACTGGGAAGGTAAAAGCTCACACCCCTCTCTCCGACTCCGACTCTGATCCTGAGTCTCAGGATGATGAACCTGAGGATGGCCCTTCAGCCCGTGAAGCTGAAGTCCTCGAGAAGTATGAGCTTCTGCTCAACACTTTCGATGAGTGCCGAAAGAGACTGAAGGCTGAGAAGAAGGAAGTAAAATTCCTTAAGGGTGAGTGTGTATCCCTAAGGGAAGAGGTCATTAGCTTGATTTCTCTCCGACGGGAACACCTTGACCTGACTTCAAAGCATTCAGAGTCTTTGAAGCTCCTTGATCTAAAGCAGGAGGAAGTCGACAAGTTGGAAGAACTACTTGCGGCAGAAAGGAAGATCGTCAAGAGCTTCTCCATGCCAAAAACAGTTCTTCCAGTCGTTGATACCTTCTCTGCTCAGGCCAAAGGAGCTGGCTTGGGGCATATAGGGGTATCTGGTTCTTCATCTAGGAGAAACAAGAACCAGAGGAAGAATAAGGCCGCCAAGAAGGCCTCTGCTGATGAAAAGGGTAAGGCTCCTCTTAGTCCTGTTGCGTTCAGAAAGCCTGGCTTTCCTTGCAACCAACACGACTTTGAGTCAACATTTGGGCATCATTTCCGGCCCTCGGTTGCAAAGCCAAAGAGCCGGTATGACGGTTGGAACTTTCCCCGGAACTTCGGTGAGAGTGCCTTCAAGGCACCTTATGAGGAAATCCACATAGGAAATTATGGTCCGTTCTCTAGCGGCCATAATGGAAAGTAGGCACCAAAAGCCAAGCCTGTTATACAGAAGGTGACAAAGTCATGCGACTGTTGTCACCATGAGGCCTCCACCTCCAGATCCAAGGCCCCAACAGTACCCACCGTTCCCAGGGTAAGGCAGGAGCCCAGGAAGAGGTACAACAGATTTGACTGTTGGTGTTGTGGCAAAGTCGGTCACTTTGCCGTGGATTGTTGGTTTAATCCAAGGAATTACGAGACTCCCCATGTTAGCAATGCGAGACCGACCACTCGTAGGGTTAACCAACCGAGGGGGAGTGTGCTAACCTGGAATCTAGGACCCAAGTTCGATTGGGTTCCTAAGGCAAATTAATTTTGTTTTGCAGGAATGTCCAAAGGCCACCAAAACGCCGATCTGGTATTTGGACAGTGGATGCTCCCGGCATATGACCAGGATAAGAAGCCTGCTGCGTGATTACACTCCAGTCGAGAATGGACCCAAAGTCATCTTTGGAGGGTCAGATCGAGGAGTCACCAGAGGTTATGGTATGATTTCCAACGGTATAATCTCTATCACCGACGTGGCTTATGTTGAAGGGTTAAACCATAACCTGATCAGTGTAAGTCAGTTATGTGATAAAGGTTATGACGTTAAGTTCTGCAAGGATAAATGTCTGATAATTTCACGTACCTCTTCTGAAACGGTATTATCAGGCATTAGGAGCAGAAATATCTTTTGTTTAGATTTTCTCAGTTTAGATTCATCTACCCCCATATGCCTTGTGGCAACAGGCAGTGCATCTCTTTGTGAACAATGGCACAAGAGATTGGCACATATTAATTTCAAGACAATTAGTATGCTGTTTTCTAAGGACTTGGTAAGGGATGCTCCCAGTATCAAGTGCATCAAAGATAGCCCAAATCCTGCATGCCAGATGGGCAAACAGACTCGGGCTACCTTTAAGAGCATCGCTGACAAAGACTCTTCTCGATGTCTTTACCTTTTGCATATGGACTTGTTTGGTCCAATGCAAGTTCATAACTTGGGAGGCAAGTCCTATACGCTAGTGATAGTTGATGATCATTCTCGGTTTACATGGGTGTTCTTTTTGAAACGAAAGTCAGATACGTTTGACATCTTCACTAATTTTGTCAAGCAGGTTCAGAACGAATTTAACTGCTCCGTGGTCAAAATCAGAAGTGACCACGGAACAGAATTCGAATCTGGTGCAATGACAGAATTTTGTGAAGAACAAGGTATCTTTCATGAGTTTTCCTCCCCGCGCACTCCTCAGCAAAATGGAGTTGCGGAGAGGAGAAATAGAACTCTCATTGAAGCCTGCACGACAATGTTGAAAGACGCTTCTCTCCCGGAATACTTCTGGGCAGAGGGTGTCAATACGGCTTGTCATGTACAAAACCAAGCATTGATCAACAAGCATCATCGTAAGACGCCCTACGAGCTACTGAAAGGCAGGAAACCAACCATGTCCTACTTGAGGATTTTTGGTTGCAGATGCTATGTACTGAATAATGGGAAGTACCCACGTACTAAATTCGGTGAAAAATGCTTCGAAGGCATATTCATGGGCTATAGTTCCCATAGTCGGGCATATAGGGTCTTCAATAAGAAAACCCTAGTGGTAGAAGAATCAATAAATGTTGTATTTGATGAAGGAAGTTTGCTTAACAGCAATTCTTCCAGTAGTATTCTTGAAGATGCAGGTGCTAGACTTGAACAGCTGAGTCTGGATGAGACCGCAAAAGATGACGCTCCCAAGTACGTCAAAGTTTCCACCTCCACGTCATCTGAAGATGTTGAAGATCAAGATGGAACAAATCTCTTAGAAGAAAGAGAAGCCCAAGAAGTAGTTGAAGCTCCAGACGCCAGACTTCTAGAGCTCCGGCACGTGAGAGATCATCCTAGAGATCAGATCATCGGGGATCCTCGTGTTGGTGTCAGAACTCGAAGAGGTACAGTTAACGAAGTATTGCATCTTAGCTTCCTGTCACAGGTTGAGCCAAAGAAGTTCGACGAGGCGAACAAGGATGCGACATGGATTCTGGCCATGCAAGAGGAACTACATCAATTCGAACGTTGCAATGTTTGGACGCTGGTTCCCAGACCATACAAGCAGAATGTGATTGGCACAAAGTGGATCTTCAGAAACAAGCTGGATGAACATGGTGTCATCGTAAAGAACAAGGCCAGGCTTGTGGCTCAAGGTTACAGACAGGAGGAAGGGATTGACTTCGACCAGACCTTCGCACCAGTAGCAAGGCTCGAGGCAATCAGGTTGTTCCTGGCGTATGCTTCACACAAAGGATTCACAGTCTATCAAATGGATGTGAAATCGGCATTCCTGAACGGAGACCTGAAAGAGGAAGTATACGTCGCTCAACCCCCAGGTTTTGTCGATCCTACTTATCCCAATCACGTTTATTTTCTTAATAAGGCCTTATATGGGTTGAAACAAGCTCCACGAGCTTGGTATGAGACTTTTTCTAGTTTTCTTCTTGAGAATAAGTTCTCCAGAGGTAAAATAGATAAAACATTGTTTCTCAGGGAAATCAAAGGCAAGATTTTGCTGGTGCAAATCTATGTCGATGACATAATATTCGGCTCAACGGACAACAATCTTTGCAAAACGTTTTCTAAACTTATGCAAGGAAAGTTTGAAATGAGCAGTATGGGAGAGCTCAAGTATTTCTTAGGACTTCAAGTGAAACAGTCTGAGGATGGAATCTTCATCTCTCAGACGAAGTTCACAAATGAACTCCTTAAAAAATTCGGTATGGAGAGTGCAACCTCTATGAGGACTCCAATGGGATCCACCATGTCTCTGGATAAGGATGAGAAAGGTAAACCTTTCGATGAAACCAAATACAGAAGCATCATTGGATCCCTGCTCTACCTTACTGCCAGTAGACCGGATATTATGTTATTCACATGTGTCTGTGCCCGATATCAGGTGAACACTAAGGAATCTCACTATGTCGCTGCAAAGCGAATTCTGAGATACCTTGAAGGTACTCCTAATCTTGGCTTGTGGTACCCGAGAAACAATGATGTCGAGCTAATAGGCTTTTCAGATGCTGATTTTGCAGGGAGCAGGGATGACAGGAAAAGCACCTCCGGGACGTGTCAATTCCTCGGCAGGAGGCTTATCTCATGGAACAGCAAGAAATAGAATTGTGTTGCAACCTCCACAGCAGAGTCCGAGTACATCTCAGCAGGAAGCTGTTGCGCACAACTTCTATGGATCAGAAACCAGTTAGCCGACTACGACCTTCAGTTCAAGGAAGTACCCATGTACTGCGACTCCTCCAGTGCAATTGCCATTGCCAACAATCCTGTATCGCACAGCAGAACGAAGCATATTGAAGTACGCTACCACTTCATTCGGGAGCACGTGGAAAACAAGGACATCTCTCTCTGTTATGTCCCCACGGACAAGCAGATTGCTGATATATTCACAAAGCACTTAGACGAGGCCAAGTTTAATCTTTTCAAGACTGAATTGGGGATGCTCAATTATGAGGACTGAAGACTACAGAAGCTCCAGGCTCATGCATGATCTGAGGGGGAGCAAGGAACTCCAGCGTGAGTACAGATGCATGAACTGAGGGGGAGCAAAGGGCCAAACGCTACAGATCCCGATTTGCAGAAGCCAAAAAGGGGGAGATTACCCTCTCGGCTAAGGCTAAGGTGGCTCCAAGCTTGCTCCCAAGAAATTGGTATTGGTAAGGGATAACTCTCTCAACTCAATTTTACGTTTATGGTTTTCATTCCCATTTGCTCTATTCACCTTAGCTTGTAGGGTTTAGGCTTCTTCAAATAGGGGGAGATTGTTGGGTATTGTATCCACAATGTACCTGATTTGAAGAAGCCCCTGGACAAGCTAAGGTCAATAGACTATGTATTTGATAAAATCTTTCTAGTTGTGCTTGCAGTTTTTCCACGCTAAGTGCACACCAATGTCAGGGTGCAGTAGGTCAATATACACGGGTCTGCACGACGTAATCCCTCGTTGAGCAGATCAGTGTGTTGGCCTACGTGTATTCTCTCTATTGGAGTGCACTTATTTTCAAGCACAGGGCTGTAAATATGCAGGAGCAGACAAGGAGCAAGGATGGGTCAAAGAGCAACTCATAGGTGGAAAGACGAAAATTTGTCTAAGTTTAAATCGACGAGAATCACCAAGTGATTCTCGCCGATTCGGCGAGAATCACTTGTGATTCTCGCCGATTCGTCGAGAATCAGAAGTTGATTCTCGCCGAACTCGACCCAACCACTTCTAAGCAAGCACCTCTGCTTCTAAGTAAGAATCGACGAGAATCACCAAGTGATTCTCGCCGATTCGGCGAGAATCTCTAGTGATTCTCGTCGAATCGTCGAGAATCACTGGTTGACTCTCGTCGTCTCGACCTGGCCTAAAGCAGTGCGTGCAACCAAGGCAAATTCGATGAGAATCATCTTTGATTCTCGCCGAATCGTCGAGAATCACTTTTGATTCTCGGCGACTCGGCAAGAATCACTTTCGATTCTCACTGATTTTGACTTGGTCGTTTTTCTGGAACTTCCTGAACCGGATTCTGCCGCTGTTAAATTTCTGGACCGGGATTTGGGGATTTCTATTGTGGGTCCCACAAACGGTCATATTGGAGTTAACTGCAGTATTTATATACGGGTATTTTGAACGGAATACCTAGACAGAAAGAAGCCGAGCGAGTGCAAACCCAAAAATCGCGAAATCTCTCCACCGCCTCCGTCGCCGCTCGCGCTAGTCCGTCGCCGCTGCTGATCACATTTCTTCCCGATCTCCGGCGACAGAAGCTTAGCAAAGCTTGAGTCTCACGTGTCTATCCAGAGATCCCTTGTCTCACGATTTGTTGACCAGGAAAAACTCCCCCGTCCGAATCGATCGAGACGACCGATCCTAGAGTGACCGTTGGTAGACCTAGTTTGCTTTGCAATGAAGATTGGATCTCAGAAGTACTGCTGCCGCGCACCTTCGTTGCCGTCGATCCCGAACCAAACCGCCGCTCGGATTGCCGCCGCCGGTTTCGGGAAGATCCTTTCCAAGAGAGACCAAGGTTGTAGACTCTTCATTGACTTCACGAACACGTCGTCGAACGAAGAGGAACACCGTAGTCTCCAAACGAAGTTTGTATCTCGTGTACATTCCATATTTACTTTTGTTGTAAAGGAACGATTGTTCCGTGTTGTAAGGGTTGGGTGCAACCCGTTTTGTGGGAGTGTTGACTCTCACGTGTGGAAGGGTTCCTTCCGGTAGTGCAGGGATTGGATTTCAATCCCGTTGGAGAAGTGACCGAGTCGTCCCTTGTTGGGGAGATAGGTCGAAGGGGGAAAGTGGATGTACCCAAGTCGGGGAACCACTATAAATTGCCTGTGTATTCTGTGTGCTGTGCTTTTTATTTTTATTGTGCAGGTACCGTCGTAAATTCCGCAAAAGCTTTGCTCGTCACCTATTCCCCCCCCATAGGTGCACATAGCTGACACTAGGTGGACTTTCATCATCCGTCTAAGTTTCTTCTCTTCTCCATGGGGCCTAAACGAACTTCTAGGGTAACAATTATCTTCTTGGACATGTAAAGTCCTCTTCTTTTCTGTATAGGAAACCCGCTCTTGCGAGTATGCGGTAAGTGTGAGGTGTTCCTTCGGGTGGACATGAATAGTCCTCCTAGTTTTTCATGTAGAGTCCGAAATCGAAGTACAGACATATGCATGGTGTGTGGAGCCTACCCGGACAAGCTGGTCTGGATCGGTGATGTTTCATTATGCATGAATAGCCGGAGAATACTCCGTGTCGATGATTGTTTTCGGGTTTTCTACGTAGTAGATTGCAACAGGGAGCCTTGTGGAATAACCCCAAGGTGCACTCAGAAAACTGGGCAGATGCGTGGTTCTGCCATCTTGGTGGCCTAGGAGGCAACTTGTACATAACAGGTTTATGTAAAATTGTGTGATCGATACTTCGGTACTCGGGGAAGCTTGACTCGCGTTGATGACTTAAAATGTTGTGGCGATGTGAGCAACGTGTTGAGTGGAACCGTACCGCTCTATGTAGTTCGGTTAAAGAGACCTAAGGTACTTAGCACTTACCGATGGCATAGAGGGCGGGTCTTAGGCTTCGGTCGGAAAGACTATAATGCTCACGATGTTGCCGTCCTGGGGAGGTGGTGGACTAGGTTCACCGAGAATGTGCCCTGAGAGCATGGGGTGTGTGGCCGTGCGTGCCTACGCCTGTGGTGAAGTGTGCTTAAATTATACTTGCACTATCTTGTCTTGTTATACTAATAAAATGCAGGGAAGGAGCACCGCCGCCCCTATTTAGGGGTGAGGTTGTTATAATTTGGTCAGCCTTAGCTGATCGTTGCTTTTGTTTTCCACCGCTATAGTGGAATGTTGATTGCAGGTGTTACGGAGCCTAGTGGCAAGTAGCGGGCTGAAGCCCTGGGTGCTGTGCAGGCCCTCGAAGGCCAAAAATAAATGTTTACTTTTATGCTCATGTGTGGCCGACCTGCGTGCCGATGTTTGGAATACATTTATTATTTAAAGTAAACTCTTGTAAGGCCATAAGACCAAATACTTTGTCTATTTGTACGCTCATTCCTACTATGGGTTTTTAGTGGACATTCATGTTGTGGCTTGGGTTCTTATAACTGTTTTAAAAAGCTTCCGCTATAATGCTCTGAGTTAGGTCGCGTGTTCCTTTAGCAGTAATTTGGTATTAATACGTAGCTGCACTAGCTGTCTGTGATATATGGCGTGGGGCCCCGGCCGGACCTTCTGATATATCCCATGTGACGGATGGGGGTGTTACAAGTGGAGGGACAAGTCTGACGGGTACACCGAGAGGGGTTTGCTGATGGGTGGACCGAGAGGGGTTTGCTGACGGGTGCACCGAGAGGGGTTTGCTATTATAAAATGTGTAAGACCCCCCCCCCCTCCCGGATCCCGAAACACGACAAGAAGGGGGTCTTATGCCCGGAACAGCCGCCTTACGGTAGCATTAGCGCACGAGCTAACCTGTACCACAAGACGCCTGTTCCGCCGGCTACAACCAATATCAATAATTATGTTAACCCAACCAAAATATAATATTAAGAGAAGTCAAATCAACACAAAGTATATATGTCCAAAGTACATAAAAATAGAGAAGCTAAAACATGATTCTACAATATCAGAGTACAACTAATAAACGCCCAACGGGCTACATCAGAGTCGCTCAACACTCACATCAGTAACTGACGGTAGTGATGACACCGTCCCTTTAGGCCTGTCGTCCTGGCCTGGCTGTCCTACTGCAAAGTCTGTGACTGCTCTACCTGCGGGGTGATCTCCTAAAGTACAAGTAACTACAACAGGAAAGTAACTTAACTTATAAGGATGCACATACAAGCTTATAAGTTAAGGATTGGTTTACATAAAGTAACTCATCATATAGGAGTGCCCATATAAACTTATACGATGAGGTTCTTGTTGTGCAATGTTATGAAATAGTATGTATGCTATGAAATGACTCACCCATGTTCAAGCACATGCAATTGCTATGTCGACATAGAGTATAGTTCCCACTATTCGAGCAGGTAGCTAACCTCTCAGGCATCAACCGCCGTAGCCAGGCGGCGACAGTAGAGCGGGCATCTCTACTACCAAGCGGGTATCTACACTGCTTCACTTAGGCCTCCGTACGCCTCAATGCTAAGAACACAACAACGGAGCTCATGCATACTATAGCCCAACGAGAGTCTCGGGTAGATGTGCACCGAGAACCAAGCCCCGAACTGGCCTTATGTGACCCGGAAGGGGCCTCAGAAGTAAACACGAGGACCCAGCCCAACCGTTCACTTGGCACGGAAGGAGCCCCGGGACGTGAACAACGAGGACCAAGCCCAACCGCCCAAAGTCTAACTGTCAACTCCCGTCGGTGTGACGATTGGCGAGCCCGTAGACCTGCCACACTATCCTTAACACAGTATTACGACACCGCGTGTCGACTCACACCGCATGCAATTCCACATCACCGTGGCATGGAAGGAGCCTCGGAGAAAGAACGAGGACCAAGCCTAACCATCCACTCGACATGGAAGGAGCCCCGGGAAATGAACACCGAGGACCAAGCCCAACCGTCCGAATTTTACTCATCTCAAAGCAATCCCAACTAGTGACGGCCAACACCGCACTTAAACCCTTCCACAATGCTACCCATAGGGAGACGACACTCTAAGCATTGGACTACTAAATTCAATCCATTAAACAGTTATTCACATGGCCATAGATTATCTTTCTACATGTCATTCCATATGATTTCCACACACTATAAACATGATGCACATTTATATTAGTCTACCAATTTCTATCAAATCTTTCCGTTTAAGTATGCTTCGCTTCACAAATCAATTTCATGAGATCCAATTATTAAATTTCATCAATTATAGAACTAAGATGATTAACATAAAAGAGCTCACCCAAACCTCAAGTTAATTGCAACATTGAATCCACCGAATCCAAATCCATGTTATACCAAACCCAGAATTTAAGTGCAGAATAAATCTAGACAGCAAATTCGACAGGAGATTTCCGAAGCTACAGGATCCCGGTGAAGGCGTGTAACCACTCGATGGAAAGGTCTTTCCATGGACTACAACTTTTATGTTCAGACCACAACCCACCTAGATTCAACAGTATCATACTTGAAATCAACTTTGAAGTCCGCTGCGTACAGAACACAATTTCTGCATGCAAGATTTATCAGACGTCATTTTCGTTCGGACTTTCCCATGGCTACAGACTTCGCCTGAAGTCGCGCAACTACTCGTTGGAAAGGTATTTTCAAGGACTTCAACGCTCATGTTTATTTGAAAGCCCAGATCTGGACATAGCACACCTGAAAATGTCCAAGAAGATCGCTGCGTACAGAACACAGATTCTGCACGCATCTTAAGTCGGAATGAATGACATCGGTTCATCTTCCTCCTCAATTCGGTCTACCAAAATCACACCAGAAATTCCTCCTCCCTTATTCACCCTCTTGAGACCATGATTCTTCACGAAACCATCCCCCACCTTCACATAGAAGGTTGGAGAGGTTGAAGACACAACTAGCCTTAGAGCACAAGCCCTAGAACGACCTCTTCCTAGAGAAATCACCATCTCGCTAGTCAAGACTCTTTTGAGTTGACATCTCACCTAGATATCTACAGATCTAGCATCAAGGGAGAGGGGAGGAAGCTCACCTCATTTCCGGCGCTTCCACTATTTCCGGCCATGGATCTTGTGACTCTTCTCAGCATCATCTTCTCCTTCACGGCGGCGACGACATCTTCTCCTACACGGTGGCGGTGGATCTTCTCCTCTAGGACTTGCTCCAGCAGCTTTCCCTCTCTATAGAAGTTTCTCTCAGGAAAAGGGTTGGAATGAAGAGTGAAAACGGCTAGGGTTTTCACAACCCTTATAAATGAAAAGTGATACGGGTAGGGACACACCCGTGTCCTTACCCGTGTCCTGCTCGGGCGAAGCATCGACGGCGGTTTTAGTGTTGGTTCAATACTCGACACGGGTAGGGACACACCCGTGTCCATACCCGTGTCCACATGACACAGTCGTGTTCTCTGGCCGTGTCCTTCTCTGGACACGCTTCGTCGATCTCAACTCGACGCACACGGGTAGGGACACGCCCGTGTCTCTACCCGTGTCCTTCTTGGGGATGCTTCGTTGTGCTCCACTCGACACGCACACGGGTAGTGACACGCCCGTGTCACTACCCGTGTCCTTCTCTGGGATAACTCGACTTGTCGAGTCGAGAGATGGTTGGATCGACACAGGTAGGGACACGCCCGTATCTCTACCCGTGTCCTTCACGGGATAGCGGTTGTACATACACGGGTAGGGGGCACGCCATTCCCCTACCGTGTCTCCATGCACACGGGTAGTGACACGCCCGTGTCACTACCCGTGTCCTTCTCTGGACATATTCGAGTCGTCGACTCGAGAACTGGTCTCTCCCACACAGGTAGGGACAAGCCCGTGTCTCTACCCATGTCTTATTCTGGACTGATTTCTCCTCTCATTCACAAGTGCAGCCTCACTGCCAGCACTCCCCTGAACCCAAGTCAGCCCTCCTGACTCCAAAAACGCGCACGAGGAGCCTAGTGCGAATTGGTACGTTACAAATCCTATAAACAAAATAAAAGATTTCGTCCCCAAAATCAGGCTAAGGCTATGGGGAGAAAAGCATAACAAAAAATAAAATATGCTTTTAAGAATTACCTTGAGCAAACAACTCCGGGTAGCATTTTGCATCAAGTCCACTGGCTCCCACGTATACTCCTCCTTCCCATGATTAGACCACAACACCTTCACCAAAGGAACACTTTTACTGCGCAAAATCCTTGTCTCGTTGTCTACGATCCGCACAGGCTCTAATCGCACAGACCTATCTGTCTCCACAACACCATCAGTGGTGGGGATATATTGATCAAGCCGCAACAACACCTTTTGAAGCGACGACACATGGAACACGTCGTGGAGATTCTCTAGCTCCGGCGATAACTCCAACTGATAGGCCAACAGACCAATCTTTTCCAATACAGTGTATGGCCCAACGTACCTTGTGCTGAGCTTTTTTTCACCACGCACACGTGACACTCCATGCATTGGCCGAATCTTGAGAAATGCCTTATCACCCACTTGAAACTCCACCATCCGGTGCTTTGCATTATAGTACTTCGCCTGCCGACTTTGAGCCTCCAGCATGCGATCTCGTATTAGTCTAACCACCGCATCAGTGCCATCAATATACTCAATTCCCAAAACCTTCGGGTCTTCATCTTGCACCCAAGACAAGTGGGTCCTACACCTTCTTCTGTAAAGGGCTTCATGGGGCGCCATGCCAATGCTAGCCTGGTGGCTGTTGTTGTAGGAGAATTCCACCATGGGTAAGAGCCTTTCCTATGGATCTCCTCTATCCAACACACATAATCTCAACAGATCCTCCAATTTCCTGATGGTACTCTCAGACTGCCCGTCCGTCTGAGGATGAAACGCGATGCTAAAGGTTAGGCGCGAACCTAAATATGCATGTACCGCCTTCCACTCCTTTGAGGTGAAACGTCCATCCCGGTCAGAAACGACTGTCTTAGGTACGTCATGATACCGTACGAACTGCTCCACAAAGAGGCGTACCAAGACATCCACGTGAGCCTCTTTCTTCATGGGGATAAATCGGGCTACTTTCATCAGTCGATCAACGATCACCCACACCAAATCATTTCCTGAGCATGAAGAGGTAACCCATGGACAAAGTCCATGGAGATATCCTCAAACTTCCACTCGGGAATTGACAACGATTGTAACAAACCACCGGGACTCTTGCATTCCGCCTTCACCCTTTGACAAGCTTCGCAATGTGTAACAAAATATCGGGCATCTTTCTTCATTCTCGGCCAACACATGGTCTTCCGTAAGCCGGTGTACATCTTGGCAATACCTGGTTGCACTGAATACTGAGAGCAATGTGCATCTCTCAAGATATCCTCCCGGATTTTACCGCCCTTGGGAATGTAGAGCCGTCCGTGGAAATAAACTAGACCGTCTTTTAGTGTATACTCATCAGTAGTCCCATCTTCGATTGACTTGATCGTCGGGGCCAGAGCTGCATCCCTTCCTTGCTCTGCCCGGATTCGGTCCCGGATATCGCAAACTATGCTCATGGTTGCCAAGTAATCCGTATACTCTGCCGAAGGAGCCTTATATACCAAAGTAATATTCATCTCTTCAATCATCCGAGCTAAATCCATACTCATCAACCGAGACTCTAGGCTCGAGTCCGGTACTTTTCTGTTCAATACGTCGGCCACCGAGTTCACTTTTTCGGGGTGGTAGTTCAAGGTGAACTCATAATCGCACAGAAACTCTAACCACCGCTGTTGTCTCAAGTTCAATTCCTTCTGTGTATGAACGTACTTTAAGTTTTTATGGTCTGAAAAGATCTCGTAGTGGACGCCGTATAGATCGTGCCTCCAAACCTTCAAGGTGAACACCACTGCTCCCAATTCCAAATCATGAACCAGGTAATTGATTTTATGCTTCTTCAGCTATCTTGAAGCATAAGCAATCACGTGTCCGTGCTGCATCAACACCGCTCCCATTCCTTGATATGGCGCGTCGGTGTAAACTTGAAATCCTTCCTTCCCAGACGGAAGTGCTAGGATGTGGGCGGAGGTAAGTCTATCCTTCAGCTCTTGGAACGCCGCTTCACATTGGGGTGTCCACTCAAATGGCACACCTTTCTTTGTCAAGGAAGTAAGAGGGAGGGCAATCTTTGAGAATCCTTTTACGAACTTGCGATAATACCCGACAAGTCCAAGGAAGCTCCGCACATCGGCCACCGACTTCAAGGGCGACCACTCCTTCATGGCACACACCTTTGCCGGATCCACCGCTAGTCCTGCTCCACTGATCACATGCCCCAAGAAAGCAACCTTTTTAAGCCAGAATTCGCACTTACTGAACTTGGCGAGCAAGGCGTGCTCTTTTAATTTCTTCAATACCAAGGTCAGGTGCTCAATATGCTCCTCCTTCGTCTTTGAGTAGACAAGGATGTCGTCGATGAAAACAATGACGAAGATGTCCAAATAAGGTTCAAACACCTTGTTCATTAGGCTCATGAAGGCCGAAGGGGCATTTGTGAGCCCAAACGACATTACAGTGAACTCGTACAGTCCATATCTTGAGCTAAAGACCATTTTTGGATGTCCCCTTCTTGTATCCTCACTAATAATATCCCGAGCACAAATCTAGCTTAGAAAACCAATGTGCCCCTACCAGTTGATTGAACAGCTCGTCGATCCGGGATAGCGAATAAGTGTTCCTCACCGTCAGTCAATTGAGCTCCCGACAGTCTATGCATAATCGCAGGGTTCCATCCTTATTTTTGACGAACAATACAAGGGCTCCACAGGGTGACGAGCTGGGGCGAACAAACCCTGACTCCACCAATTCTTGTAGTTGAACTCTAAACTCCGCGAGTTCCTTCGGGGCCATTCGGTAAGGGGCCCTGGATACAGGCTTGGCGCCCGGTACTAGATTAATTTGAAAATCAACTTCCTTGTGCGGGGGTAATCCTGACAGCTTCTCAGGAAATACCCCGGGGAAATCCCGCACTACCCGTACATCTTTCATATCCAACGCCATCTTCTTTAACTCGAAACAGATCAAGAAGACTTCTTCCCCCTTCATATGGGCTTTTACAGCCTGAACTGAAGATAACAACATATGAGGTGCGAAGCTAATACCTTGGAAGATGACGTCGGTATCTCCATGTCTCAAATAGATTCGCTTCTCCGCGCAGTCGATCCTTGCGAAGTGCCAGTCCAACCACGTCATACCCAGAATGAGATCAAACTCTGACATCCTCAAGACTGTGGCAGGCATATCAAAGGCCTTTCCCCCAATGAATATCTCTAGCTTGCACTTAGCAGTTGCGGTCATCTCAGAGCCATCCGGGAGGTGTACTCGTCGAGCTATACCAGTAAAGTATTGTACACCTTCCATGTCCTTAATGAAGTCCTCAGACACAAAGGAGTGTGAGGCACCGGTATCGAACATCGCATAGGCCGTCTTCCCGCCGACTACCACGGTGCCTAAGTACCAATAACCAAAACTCAACACTAGGTGTCTAGTATGTCTTAAGTAAGTTAAGTTAAACAATGAAAATGTGAAAGCTAGCTGCAACATAACTGCAATCACATCCTGGGGATTCCGTTCTTGCGCCATGTCCAGTGCATACACTTGATCCCGGGCGGGACCTGGGTTTCCTCCTCGCGATTCTCGTCCTCGACCACACATGTAACCCCGTCCTCGAGGAGCTGCCGGAGGGAGAGCAGGAGGGACGTTCCTGAACAACTACGGGCAGAAACGTCGAATGTGGCCCGGCTGGTTGCATTCGAAGCACACCCGCTAATAACGCCCCTCAGGTTGCTGAAATTGTTGAGGCTGTGGTGGTGGAGACAACGCGGGCGGCTGCAGAATTGGATGCTCCCCTCTAAAATTTCGATGGAAATTCCCTCCACCTCTTTGATGTCCTCTTCCTCCTCTGTAGTCCTGTCTCCTCCTGTTTCTTGGGTCGACTTCCATCACGCCCTCCGCAGGTCTCTTACCACTTCCCAAGTGGTCCGCCTCCAATCTCTTCGCCATGTCGATTATCTCTGCCAAGCTAAAGCCCGCTATAAACAAAAGGGCCTGCCTTAGGGGATCCCGCAACCCTTTGTAGAAGCGCTTGACATATCCTCTATCATCCAAATCATATGAGTCCGTGAACCTCGCGAGATGTTGGAACTCTCGCTAATATTCCGTAACTGTCTTTGATCCTTGCTTCAACAGAAGAAACCTCTCTTCGAGATCATTTCGAGTGGATGTGAGAATAAAGTGCTCCAAGAAGACACCCGAGAACTCGTTCCAACTTATATCTGTATAGACTTGCCCTTGGAAGGTGGAGCTCATGAGGGACTTCCACCACCTCTTAGCATGTAGTTCCAAGACGGACACCGCCAACGTTACAGCCATGTTGGCTGGGCAACGGATCCCTGCCAACGTCTCATGCACTGTGTCAAGCCATTCTTCAGTGCGAACGACCGACTCCGTCCTGAGGTACGTGGGAGGGGAGAGAGCCCGAAAGGTGCTCAGCTAGTTAGAGCCCGGGGCCTGTTGTTGCACTGGAGGCTGCTGCGCCCTAAAGGCATCCAGAATGGCGGTGAACGTCAGCCCCAACTCGGATTGTCGGAACTGAGTGGGTATGGAAGGGGCAGGAGTGCCCCCATCGACTCAACGTGCACTGGAATCTACACGTAGAATACAAACGTGTGGTTAGGTTGGCTAATCTTAAAGTCAAAGTTGGGCATACTTAGTGTGAATTACAGATGGGCACACCACTGCTTCCGCTAAGTCAGTTTGTTCGCAAACTGACTAATCAAACGGGGGTGGTACCATTGTTGAATGACTTCTTTAGTTGAGGATCGTGACAAACTGATACCATTTGTAAGACCCCCCTCCCGGATCCCGAAGCACGACAAGAAGGGGGTCTTATGCCCGGAACAGCCGCGTTGCGGTAGTATTAGCGCACAAGCTAACCTGTACCACAAGACGCCTGTTCCACCGGCTACAACCAATATCAATAATTATGCCAACCCAACCAAAATATAATATCAAGAGAAATCAAATCCACACCAAGTATATATGTCAAAAGTACATCAAGATAGAGAAGCTAAAACACGCTTCTACAATATTAGAGTACATAAACGCCCAACGGGCTACATCAGAGTCGCTCAACACTCACATCAATAACTGATGGTAGCGACGACACCGTCCCTTCAGGCCCTATCGTCCTGGCCTGGCTGTCATGCTACAAAGTATGCAGCTGCTCTACTTGCGGGGTGACCTCCTAAAAAGGAAGACGTAGCAACTGTTAGTCAAAAATACTAAGTGGCTTCATATCCGCTCCCCCGGCGACTCCTCGGCATCGGGCGGAGAAAGGAACAAGGGTACAATATATAACAAGTAAGGTAACAGGTACAAGCAGGTGGTAATAGTATAATAAGATTAACAACATTTTAATCTAGCAGTTCTACAAGAGATATAACAATCATCAATTACAAGTAACTACAGCAGGAAAGTAACTTAACTTATAAGGATACCCATACAAGCTTATAAGTTAAGGATCAGTTTACATAAAGTAACTCATCGTATAGGAGTGCCCATACAAACTTATACGATGAGGATCTTGTTGTACAATGTTATGAAATGGTATGTATGCTATGAAATGACTCACCCATGTTCAAGCACATGCAATTGCTATGTCGACATAGACTATAGTTCCCACTATTCGAGTTGGTAGCTAACCTCTCAAGCATCAACCGCCGTGGCCAGACGGCGACAGTAAAGCGGGCATATCTACTACTAAGCGGGCATCCACACTACTTCACTTAGGCCTCAGTATGCCTCAACGCTAATAACACAACAACAGAGCCCATGTGTACTATGGCCCAGCGGGAGTCTCGGGTAGATGTGCACCAAGAACCAAGCCCCGAACTGGCCCTGTATGACCCAGAAGGGGCCTCAGAAGTAAGCACGAGGGCCCAGCCCAACCGTTCACTTGGCACGGAAGGAGCCCCGAGACGTGAACACCGAGGACCAAGCCCAACTGCCCAAAGTCTAACTGTCAACTCCCGTCGGTATGATGATCAGCGAGCCCGTAGACCTGCCACAATATCCTTAACCCAGGATTACGACACCGCGTGTTGACTCACACCGCATGCAATTCCACATCACCGTGGCATGGAAGGAGCCTCGAAGAAAGCACGAGGACCAAGCCCAACCATCGACTCAGCACGGAAGGAGCCCCGGGAAATGAACACCGAGGACCAAGCCCAACCGTCTGAATTTTACTCATCTCAACGCAATCCCAACTACACCCTTCCACAATGCTACCCGTAGGGAGACGACACTCTAAGCATTGGACTACTAAATTCAATCCGTTAAACAACTATTCACATGACCGTAGATTATCTTCCTACATGTCATTCCATATGATTTCCATACACTATAAACATGATGCACATTTATATTAGTCTACCAATTTTTATCAAATTTTTTCGTTTAAGTATGCTTCGCTTCACAAATCAATTTCATGGGATCCAATTATTAAACTTCATCAGTTATAGAACTAAGATGATTAACATAAAATAGCTCACCCAAACCTCAAGTTAATTGCAACATTGAATCCACCGAATCCAAATCCATGTTATACCAAACCCAGAATTTAAGTGCAGAATAAATCTGGACAGCAAATTCGACCGGAGATTCCTGAAGTTATAGGAACCCGATGAAGGCGTGTAACCCCTCGAAAGGTCTTTCCATGGGATACAATGTTTATGTTCAGACAACAACCCAGATTCAATAGTATCATACTTGAAATCGGCCTTGAAGTCCGCTGCGTACAAAACACAATTTCTGCATGCATGATTTATCAGACGTCATTTTCATTCGGACTTTCCCGTGGCTATAGACTTATCCTGAAGTCGTACAACCACTCGTTGGAAAGATAGTTTCAAAGACTTCAACTCTCATGTTTAGTCAAAAGCCCAGATCTGACCATATCAAACCTGAAAATGGCCAAGAAGATCACTGCGTGCAGAACACAGATTCTGCACACATCTTAAGGCGGAATGAACGATATCGGTCCATCTTCCTCCTCAAGTCGGTCTTCCAAAATCACACCAAAAATTACTCCTCCCTTATTCACCCTCTTAAGTCCATGATTCTTCACTAAACCATCCCCCACCTTCACATAGAAGGTTGGAGAGGTTGAAGACACAACTAGCTTTAGAGCACAAGCCCTAGAACAGCCTCTTCCTAGAGAAATCACCATCTCGCTAGTCAAGACTCTTTTGAGTCAACATCTCACCTAGATATCTACAGATCTAGCACCAATGGAGAGGGGAGAAAGCTTACCTCATTTCCGACATTTCCACTATTTTCGGCCATGGATCTTGTGACTCTTCTCGGCGGCATCTTCTCCTTCATGGCGGCGGCGGATCTTCTCCTCTAGGACTTGCTCCAGCAGCTTTCCCTCTCTATAGAAGCTTCTCTCCGGAAAAGGGTTGGAATGAAAAGTGAAAACGGCTAGGGTTTTGACAACCCTTATAAAAGAAAAGTGACACGGGTAGGGACACGCCCGTGTCCTTACCTGTGTCCTGCTCGGGCGAAGTGTCGACGACGGTTTTAGTGTCGGTTCAATACTCGACACGGGTAGGGACACGCCCGTGTCCATACCCATGTCCACATGACACGGTCATGTTCTCTGGCCGTGTCCTTCTCTGTACACGCTTCGTCGATCGCAACTCGACGCACACGGGTAGGGATACGCCCGAGTCCCTACCCGTGTGCTTCTCGGGGACGCTTTGTCGAGCTCCACTCGACACGCACACGGGTAGTGACACGTCCGTATCATTACCCGTGTTCTTCTCTGGGATAACTCGACTTGTCGAGTCGAGAGATGGTTGGATAGACACGAGTAGGGACACGCCCGTGTCACTACCCGTGTCCTTCACGGACAACAGTTGTACATACACGGGTAGGGGGAACGTCGTGCCCCTACAGTGTCTCCATGCACACGGGTAGTCACACGCCCGTGTCACTACCAGTGTCCTTCTCTAGACATATTTGAGTCGTAGACTCGAGAACGGGCCTCTCCCACACGGGTAGGGACACGCCCGTGTTGCTACCCGTATCCTATTCTATACTGATTTCTCCTCTCATTCACAAGTGCAGCCCCGCTGCCAGCACTCCCCTGAACCTAAGTCAGCTCTCCTGACTCCAAAAACGCGCACGAGGGGCCTAGTGCGAATCGGGACGTTAGAAAATGTTTAGAAAGGGAAAAAGGCATTTAAAAGAAAAGTAAATTTTATTTTGATTTGCTAATGATCAGAGATGGTTTACTTATAACACCACCCTTTTTTGTAAACTAGAACTTGAAGATCCGACATTTGACAGAAAAGTTTTGCCGGTAATTAGATTTGGAAATAGGGTATTAAAATCCAATTTGTTTCGTATCGTTCTCAGAATTTTACTTTCGAGACCAAAAATGATGACCAGAAATTAGATATGAAATTCATTACCTCTCTAAATTGAGGACATAAGATTGGTTCTAAGTTCAACAAAATTGAGGCGTCTGTTCCAACCTTTTTTGATGTAAGTACTAGTGGTTACTCGCAAACATATTTGAAGAGAATGATTATACGCAAACATTATTCTACAAGTAAGCATTAATTTAAAATTTTAACTATTCGCAAGAGCCCGAGCTCATTATCTGCAAAAAGTTCATCATCGCAAAACATAATAATCATTCATAAGCTAACTCGTCGTGCAAACTGGAACAATATATGATAAACATGAAAAAGCAGAACAGTGAGAGGAGGTACGCTTCATGAGGCTTACGCTTTTTTGGTCGGCAATCTAGCACCAGCTTGCGATCCTTATCCTGCAACTATCATAGAAAACGTGATATAACTGTTGGAGCATGCATTCTGCATCTCTTGGTTTGAGAATAACAAATCTTACTATGTATTTGATCATGCTTGTTTAAAGTATGCAGAAACAACCGATATATTATATAATACCCCTGTGAGTGTGATGCAGAGTAAAAAAAGGCTCTCGGTTTAGAGATATCACCGAGGTTATTAACTAGCACTAGCGGTAGAATGGATGGCGACGGACTAACATCCGACCGGGAACCCACTAATGACAAGCGGTTTATTTAATAAGGTCGTATCGGTGCTAACGTAGGTATTATTAATATCACAGGGTGATGTGGACATGATTTACCATGAACTGCATGATCTAGGCCACGACGAGCACGATCTATTCATATCACTAGATGATATCAATACCGTGGGCGATAGAACCACGACCGATCAAGATCACCAAATTAATTGTCATGCTCTCCGCGACATTGACCATATGTCAACACAATACGCTTTTGTTGAGCAGTATCGATATCACTAGTGTTAGCTCCCAAAGCCTATTTAAAGTGGAGTTCTCATTATCCAAGGTTACCACTTCTGGAGATCCAACTGCTACCATTCGTGAGAGCCTTCATCCCCGAATTCAGAGTACTCCCAACACCATCCTTGAAGATCAAGAGTGAAAAATAGATTTTTGCACGCTTCAACTCTGATGATGTTCATGACGATCCTTCATCTCCTTCAGAGCACTTCATTATAGTGAGTCTTTAATTTTTGTTTTAAATTGTATTCTTCTATTTTCATTTGTAACGGTAAAGAATTCGGCATCTTGTGTGTGGTGACTATACCTTATGTGATTTATGAGGTAATTCGTCGCCTTGTGTGCAGCGACTAGGTCAAGGTGTAGATCTAGGGGAGGCTAGAGATCATATCTAGGATTAGATAAGTTATAAACAACCGGTCCTTGGGATAAAGACTGGCGAGGAAACAAAAAGGATGTTTTCTTATAGAGGATTTCAAGATTTATTAAATAACAATTTGAAAGTTAGGGTTAGATCTGATATACTCTAGAGGGAGGGGGGGAATAGAGTATCTTTAAACTTTTAATGCCTTTTTGTTGTAAATAAAAATCAGTCCTAAAATAAAATAATCTATCACAGACACATCAACCTAAATAGCACAGCCACAACAAGAACAAAAGAAAAGGATGGCAACCAGACAACACAAGAATTTTATAGTGGTTCCCCTAAATTTGGGTACATCCACTCTTCTACCACCCTGGTAGGAATCCACTCAGGTTTTTGATCAGGTGACTGCTACTAATGAGCTTTTGATCAGGCGCACAAAAACCAATCCCAAGTCTTTTGGTCAGGTGACTTGCAACCAGGAATAACTTTTAAAGGGAGTTAAAGAATCCTTTTTACAGTGGGGGGATGAGAGAGTGATGATGTCTTCTCTTTCTCAAATACAACTGAGAAGACTTAAGTGGATCTTTTGATGTTAACAAAGTCTCCCCCTAAGATATTGATTTGTTCAGGAAGGTTGGAGCTTTGCTTCAGGGTGAGTAGGTCTTCAATGTTTCAGCCTTAACTAGAAGGTATCCAAGAACTTCTTGATTGATGAAGTTTTGTTGTCCTTGAAGAATCCTGGAAAGAAGAAGGAAGAAGACTCTTGATTTTGAATGGATGTTCTTCTTCTTCTTCAACTTGCTGTTGTTTTTCTGGTCTGGGGCTTGGTCTTTTTCACTGTAACTGCATGATTTTTTTTTGTATATGAATGCTGCATCTTCTTATGAGAAGGAAGAAGAAAAATCCTTTTATTTTTTCATGTAATCTTCCTTCTGAATTTTGAATTCTTCAGCATTGATTACTGACGACCTAGAGAATATCTGCATTTATTGATTTCCCCAACTGTCCCATTGAAAAGTGACAAATAAGAATCCTGATGAAGACCGTAATCAATGCTTGCTTCTAACGGTAATATTTAGAGAATATTTAAGCATTGATTACTTAGGAATTATTGCAATCAAATGAGGACAGAGGGAGGGAAATTTCCAAGTCTGGAACTGCACAGAAATCATCGAGCAGAGAACAGAATTCGTCGACCTCCAGAGTTCGTCGAGCTGAGAGGTTATGTTCGTCGACCAAATAATCTTTGTTCGTCGAGCTGAGATCCAAGATCGTCGAGCTAAGAACAGATAACTGCTTGCTCCAGAGCCTTGCCAATTCTGTGCATCAAGATCGTCGAGCTGAGAATTAAGTTCGTCGACCTGAGAACTGCTAACAACTACTTGATACAACATGTCGAGACTATGGTCCAATTTCATCGAGCGAAGAACATGAATTCAACGACTGAAGTATGATTCTGGACTTAGAATATTTTAGATGTTTCTGGACTTTAGAAAGTTGATGTAGACCATCCAGAAATCGTCGACCTGAGAACCAAGTTCGCCGAGCTCAGCTCAGAGAATTTTCTCTGAGTTCATTGAACTAAGCATGACTTTCATCGACCTGAGTTCGACGAACATCGAACTCATTTTCTCAGTCTTTGAAATTTCTCTAAGTCTTGAGTCTTCTGCAGTCTGTTGATGGCTGGTCCTTGCAAGGTTGATTCTAAGGACATGGCCTAGACTCTAGGACACAAACATGACCCTAACTATATATATTGGGTCAAACATCCTAGTTTAGTGAACCTAGCCCAAATCCAACTAGGGATCCAACACAATTTTTGTATTCATATCGTTGAAATAAAATCATTTTTCGTGTCGTTTATATTTATGAAATTTTGTTTCAAATATTTATGAGAAAAAACACTTTTGACACATTTTTTCGAGAATTTATCTTAAGCTAATGCAGACTGTAATTCTAATGTCAGCGATGTATATCTTGTTATATCTGAATTGTTTATAAGAAAATTTATAATTTTCTTTAAAATATTAAAAGCCCTTATTCACCTCCCCCTCCTGATGCAGGCCCAAGGTTTCGACTGATTAAACTACGCGTTCTTCTGTTCGACAATTTAATTAAATATCTTGTGCGCGGTTTCTCTACTTAGTACTATCAAATACTCAAACATTAAGAGGCAAAAATTCCACAACCATCAACGCAAAGGGACGCAACCCCTTTTATAGATTGAATAAGGTCTATAGGCCAATGTTCGCTCAAGCGAAAAAGGACCCACACGATCCGGACAGTTAGCTATTCAAATTAGATTATGCGCAAGCAATTCACAATTCCAATAAAGAAAGTTCCAGGCTAAATTAGTGATTAAAATGAAGTCCTAATTTCAATCCCAAATTAATTAAAATGAGGGTTTACCAAATCACTTGAGCACAAGGGGAAATCAAAGGTGATGAATCTGATTTCTTCAAGTGTTTACGAGATCTACCCGCTCCAAGTTATATGAAAATATTCGGGAAATATATGCTTGAAAATTCAGATTTTATTAAGCGCTAATTTCAATATAAATCCGGACTAAAAACTAGCCTTCTAATTCCACCAAAATCTCACAAAATAAATTAGATGAAATCACACAAAGAGGTGTAGGAATCATTACCCAAATCCCAAGAAAACCTTCCACAGAGATGAGTGGAGGAACACACGTTGACGGTGGTATATTCTCTATTTCCACGCAGAAATCCTCGGATCCGCACCGGACGATGAAGTCGCTCGCCGTTTTTCTCCTTTTGACAAACCCTTAGAGAGGGAGGAGGAGGAGGAGGGGAGGGGGAAGGTGGCCGAGCCACTAAGAGTCGGAGAGATAGAAGGCCGACGGCCAAGAGAGAAGAGAAAGGGGGAGAATTTCTCAAAGAGGAAGGAGAAAGGAGGGGGAAAATTCAAAATTTGAATTCTTAGGATTTCTTTCTTTCATTCTCTCCTTATTCCTTCATAACCATGGCTATATATAGCCTACACCACTCAATCATCATCCATTCAAAATTCAAAATTCAAAAAGAAATTATGATGGTTATATGCACCCATCATAATACATGAAATGAAAATACAATACATGAAATTAAATAATTCACTAACTAAATAAAATGCATGAAATAAAGTACTTTTAATATAGATTGCTTAAAATAAAAATTGATAAAATATATAATTATAATTATGTAATTTATAATTATATATTTTATTTATTGGTGGCGGCGGACGTCGAGCAAAACATGTAGCGGTGGTGGCGTTGGCGAAGAAACATCGTGGTAGACTCTCATCTTCGAGCTTGCGGCAACGACCTGTCCCAATCCACGAACTCTCGATGTCGTAGATCCATGGCCGCATCAGCATCGTCGCCATCACCTCCCCTCCAAGGGCGTCGTAAGATATCCAACACTTGGTGCAAGGTTATTCCAAAACGGTTTTACAACCGAGAATAATGGCTCATCATGATTCATGCTTTTTATGAGGGAAAAGAGATTAGTAGACTACCTCTATTCACCAGCACTGACTATAATTACTGGAAATCTAAAATACACTACATTTAAATACATTAGATATAGATGTGTGAAATATGGTACAATAATGTTATTATCCACCAATAATTGTTGTAGGAGATGTTATTATGGAAAAACCTAAGAATAAGTGGGATGATAGTGAAAAAATTAAAATGCTAAAATAATGCTAAAGCTATGAATGCATTATTTTATGCTTTGGATAGAATGAAATTTAATAAAACTTGCGCTTGCAAAACAACTTATGATATTTGAAATTTACTTGAAATTACTCATGAAGGTACTTTACGGGTAAATGATTCAAAGCTCTTCCAACTAGAATCTGTGTTTGAGAAATTTCAGATGGAAGTGGATGAAGATATATATTCAATGTATACAACATTCACCATAATCGTCAACGACTCAAAAGTACTAGGAAAGAATTTCTCCAATGTCGATATGATAGGAAGATTCTTAGATTCCCCCAAGCCTAAGGTGATGGCCATCTCAGAGTCACACGATTTAAAGAAACTTCTAATCGATAGCCTCATTGGGAATTTCAAAACCCATGAGGTTGAGCAGCAAATTCAGCAACTAGAGTGTAATGTGGAGCCAAAGAAGGACTTGGCATTGAAATTAAAGGAGGATCGCAACAATGTTGATGATGAAGAATCTGAAGAGAAGAAGCACGTTATGGAAATTTTTCAACAAGAAGGGGTCATCATCAAGAAAAGGAAAAGATAGCAACGACAATGATGAAGACCAACCACCACTATGTTTGATATTTAGGCGCCCTTAGAGGGGGTGAATAAGGTTTTTTTGGAAATTTAAATCTTACTAAAAATATCAAAGTTAATAAAAGAAGTTTTGGAATATTTTAGAGTGGAAGAATATATTTTATATCTCATTAAAATATTATATTTATGATTACTTTTAAAGGAGGTCGGATTTCAATATTTTTCACTACCGCCATCGTTATCACTAAAGCCTGACACTAGTAACAGAAAGTGAAATCAATGTGTGTCTTTTAAAAAAGTAATTTTTAATATATTTTTGTTGGATCCCTAGTTGGATTTGGGCTAGGTTCACTAACTAGGATGATTGACCCACTATGTATAGGCAGGGTCATGTTTGTGTGTCCTAGAGTTTTGGCTAAGTCCTTAGATTCAACCATACATAGACCAGCCAACAAAAGACTGCAGAAGACTCAAGACTTAGAAGAAAATCAAGTTCAGGAAGTAAGTTCGACATCCGTCAAACTCAGCTCGACGAAAGTCGTGCTCCGCTCGACGAACTCAGAGTAAATTCACTGAGTTGAGCTCGACGATATTCGAGCTCAGGTCGACGAACTTTGGAAGTTCAACTTCAACACATTATGTCCAGAATACTTGCTCTGAACTCAGGTCGACGAAGATAGATTATCAGCTCGACGAACTTGGACCACAGAATTGGGAAGCTTTTCACAGAAAGCAGTTAGCTGATCTCAGGTCGACGAACTTGGTTCTCAGGTCGACAAACAAACTTTCTCTGGTCGACGAACATGATTTCTCAGCTCGACGAACTTTGATCTCAAGTCGACAAAATCTGTTCTCTGGTCGACGAATTCTATGCAGTTCCAGACTTAGAATCTTCTTCATTCTGTCCTTACTCTCTTGCAGTAATTCCTGAGTAATTAATGCTTATATTCTCGGAATATAGCCGTTTGTGGCAGCATTGGTTATGGTCTTCATCAGGTTAATTACTTGCTCTTTTTAATGGAAAAGTTGGGGAAACTCATTAATGAAATTATTCTACAGCCGTATTTCATTCTCTAGGCAGTCAGCATTCAATGCAATAAAATTAAAAATTCAAAGGATAAATCGATTGAAGATATAAAAGAGTTTTTCTTTACAATCTATATACACAACACAAGGAATACAGAGACAAAAAATCTACAGCAAAAATATTCTCTGTACAGAAAATAGTTTGTTTTCTTATTGACCTTATTGAAGAAGAAGAACATCAACTACAAATCAAGAGTCTTCTTCAACCTTCACTCCAGGATTCTTTCAAGGACAACATATTCAAATCAGTCAGAATTCCTGGACATCATTTTAAGTCAAGGCTGAAGACTGAAGACCTACACCCTGTGCAAGACTCCAAGTGATATTGAAGGAGTTCTTGACAACATCAAATCCACTTGTCTTCTCTGTTGAATAGAGAAAGAGAAGACACCATCAATCTCTCTCCCCCATTTGTATAAAGGGTTTATTAACTCCCTTCAAAAGTTTATTTTGGTTTTTGAGCACCTAATCAAAAGCTCATTGGTGGCAGTCACCTGACCAAATCCTGCTAGTGGATTCCTACCAGGGTGGTAGAAAAGTGGATATACCCAGGTTGGGGAACCACTATAAAACTTCTTGTGTTGTCTGGTTGCCCCTTATCTGGTTGTTCTTGCTGTGGCTGTGATAGGGTAGTTGTGCTGTGATATATCTATATGCTATGTTCGATTAATTTAGCTTAGATTATCTTTTCTCTGTTAATTTTGGTATCACCTTTTTATTACTCTGATAATTTGCAAAACAGTAAAAAGATTTTAGATTACTCTATTCCACCCCCTCTAGAGTAAATCAGGTTTAACCCCATCTTTCAATTGGTATCAGGGAAAGGTTCCTTTGGTTGTACAAGCTAACCCTTGAACCAAAAGATCCTGTGTTAGATCTAAACTTAGGTTTATTTAGTTCACAACATGACACATAACAAGAATTATGCAAGCACAAGACCTCCAGTCTGCAATTTAAATAAATTTGCTATCTGGAAGGCAAGAATAAGACTGTATATGAATTCAATTGATAAGGACATCTATAATTCTATTTTGACAGGTCCTCCTCAACCTACAACATCTACATCTACAACAACATCAAGCACTCATGATGTTCCACCACCTGAGTGGACAGATTCACAGAAAAAAGCAAAGATTGCAGATGCCAAAGCCATGAACATATTGGCACAGACTATGTCAGATGACATATTCCAAAAGGTGGCTGAGTGCACCTCTGCAAAAGTAATCTGGGATTCTCTCAATCAGATGGTTGCTGGTTCAGCAGATGAGAGAAAAGATAGAAGATTAACTCTCATCTCCCAGTATGAGAACTTCAAGAAGGATGAATCAGAATCTGTTGGTGACATGCACAATAGATTGAGCTCAATTATTGGTGAATTGAAGACCTTGGACAAAGACATCTCTCTCACTGATATCAATGACAAGATCCTCATGTGCTTCCCAAGCTCATGGGATTCCAGGATCTGGCCAATCAATGAGGCCAGAAGTCTTAATGATATTTCCACAAAATCTCTCCTGGGAAAGCTCAAATCTTATGAGTTATTGATCAAGTCCAGGGAAGCTACAGAACAAAGAACTCCTCCACCAGCAAGGAAAGAGCAAAATATAGCTTTTAAAGCTATAGAAGAACCAGAAGCTTCAACATCAAATGAGGAACTCCTAAGTCTCTTGGCCAATAGAAATTCCTAAGCTTCAACATCAAATGAGGAAGGACTTCAGGAGAAAGTCATCCAGGAATGATGACAAACCCATGTGTGATAAAACACCCACTAAAGAAATAGTGTGTTTTGGGTGCAGGAAACCAGGACACTTTATCTCAGAGTGTTCAGAGAATCAGAAGAAAGAAAGAAGAAGAGAGAAGGACTCCAGAAGACAGCAATACAACAGGCCTTCCTCTAGCAAGCACAAAAAGAAGGAGAAGGGCTTTGTTGCTGAAACCTGGAGTGACACAGAAGATGAATCCACATCCTCCAGCTCCACTGAAGAGGAAGAAGAGGCAAAGGCAAGAGAAGTCTGTCTCATGACAAGCAATGCCTCTTGCAGCCCATCAGATGCTGAAGAACAATCTGACAATGAAGAATCTGAATCTGAAGCTGATTAGGTAATATCATCATTTGATTATAGTTCTGATAATTTTAAAATTGAATTTAAATCCATGTGTATAGATTTGATAAATTCTGAAAAGGAAATAAAATCACTTAGGGAGAAGTTAATTGATCAGGAAAACCTTGTTTCAGAAAACCTTAAACTTAAAGATGAATTAACATTAGCTCAAGAGCAAATACTTTCACTAAAATTTGAATTGACTGAGGCTAGGAAACTTGAAAAATCCCTAAATGGGAGAAGTATCAAGTTGATGGACATCACAAGCACAGTAAATGCCAGATTAAATGGCAAATTGGGCTTAGGTGCATCATCAAGCCAACCCTCACTAATTCAGAAAAATATTCTAACTACACCTATAAAATTTGTATCAGAAAAAGAAAAGGAAAAGTTGGATAATAATAATAGTGATAAAGAAGCAGAACTGAAATCTAAGAATAAGAAAAGGAAAAACAAAAACAAAAATCCAAATAATAACAATGTTCAACAGATTTCGTCAAATGCAGATCGATGAAATGTGTACAGTTTGGCGAACTCCAGTCGACGAACTCTGAAAGCAGATTTATATTATAATTATTCGTTGAACTACGATCGATGAAACCAGTATGGTTCATCGACAAGAGATCGATAATTTTGGGATCCAAAGAATGGATATTCTCATTCTTTGAATGTAGTTTGATGAACTCACTCCCATTCATCAAACTCAGGTCGATGAACTCACTTTAATTCGTCGAACGCAAATCAGTATAACAAAAAATTTTAATTCTTCTAAAACTTATAATCAACCAAGAACATATGGTAATCAATTTAATCAATGGATTATTCCACCTAGGAAATATCACCCTTTAGGATATAAAAGCCAACCTGAATGTTCATTCATTTTCAACTTTAGTTATGTAAAGAAAGAAGGACTCAAGGTAACCTGGGTCAAGAACCACTAATCTTTTCCTTTGCAGGTAAAAAGTTGTCCAGCTTTTAATCAATAGTGGTATCTAGACAGTGGATGCTCCAAGCATATGATTGGCAGTAAGGACAACCTAAATAATTACAAGTCCAAGCTGGGACCAAAGGTGATCTTTGGTGACTTAAATTGTGGCCAGACTGAAGGCTTTGGAGAAGTTAAGATTGGAGCAGTCACTTTCAAAAAGGTTGCATATGTAACTGAACTGAAACATAACCTCATCTCTATAAGTCAACTATGTGATGAAGGTTATCAGGTATCTTTTAACTCAAGCTCTTGTATCATTTCTGCTAAAGAAAACCAAACTGTTTTAATTAGAAATAGACAAGGCAACATATATGTAGTTAATTTTCAATCAGTAACATCAGATATTTGTTTATTTAATCTTGTTAGCAATCAGAATGATTTATGGCAAAAAAGATTAGGTTATGTTAATCTGAAAAACATTGCTAGGCTATCTAAAGACAACCTTGTTAGAGGATTGTCTTCTGGTCCCTACAAGAAGGAAGGCCTTTGCAGGGCTTGTTAATTAGGCAAACAAACTAAATCTAGCTTTAAATCAGTTAATAAGAGTGATTCACCTAGGATCTTGTACTTGCTACACATGGACCTTTTTGGCCCTATTGCTGTACAAAGCCTAGGAGGGAAATCTTATACTCTAGTTATTGTAGATGACTTCTCTAGATTCACATGGGTTTTCTTTCTGAGATCTAAATCTGATAACTTCAAGGTTCTTACAGATTTTCTCAAGAATATATAGATTGAGTACTCTACTCCAATTGCATTGATCAGAAGTGATTATGGTACTGAGTTTGAGTCTCTTCTTATGCAAGAGTTCTATAGTAAAGAAGGCATCATGCACTGTTTCTCAGCTCCTAGAACACCTCAATAAAATGGGGTTAATGAAAGGAAAAATAGAACCCTAATTGAATCTGCAGGCACATTACTTGTAGATGCTTGCATGCCTCTATCCTTTTGGGCAGAGGCTGTGAGCACAACAAACTATGTATTGAACAGAAGTCTTATACATAAACTTAAGAATAAGACACCCTATGAATTGCTTAAAGGGAAGAAACCTAAAATCACATATTTTAAAATATTTGGTTGCATATTCTATATTCATAACAATGACAAGAAATATATTAGAAAGTTTGAAGCTAAGGCTGTAGAGGAAATTTTTCTAGGATATTCCTAAGTCAGCAAAGCTTATAGGGTGTTTAATAAGTCTACTTTAAAAATTGAGGAATCTGTTCATGTAACTTTTGATGAAGCTAACATGTCTTATAAGGAGAAAGAAATTTCTACCAACAGCACATTGCAGGTACCTCACCTGTGTGAGAGATTGGATGATCTAAACCTCACCCAAGAGGTTCCAATACATCCCTCTCCACAAGTTGAAGAAGAAAGTGAAGAAGAAAGTTTAGAGGTGGCTGAAACCTATCCAACAGCTAATGCAATTCTACAAGAGGAATTTATCCCCCAAGTTGTTGCTCAATGCCTTAGTTCTGAATCCCTCCAAACCTTCCCGGGTGAGAATGCACATCAATGCCTTAGTTCTGAATCCCTCCAACCCTTCACAGGTGAGAATGTTACCATGTTCTATTAGCCTATTAGACTACTCTTGTCTAATGTTTGTTATACCTAACAATTTAGGGTTAATCCCAGGACTGCCCAGGGCATGCCCGGTGAAGGGCTTTCGGGGGCACTAGGAACTACGATGGGCAGAAGCCCAAATCTCCCTTTCTCAAGGATATTTACTTTTATTAATGTCTACCACTTATCCATACCAACTCTCATTGTTACTCTGGACAAACCTAATAATTTAGAATGTTATCAGGAGAGCGGCGGTCTTCCGCCGATCTCCGTTCTAGCCACTATCCTTAGGATTTTGCACTCTACCACTCATTATTAAGAAGTGACCTATTGGACACCAACCAAGATTTGTCTTTCCAATATAGTTCTCAACCCAACCTATCATCGTATCCCCTGTGGGTCCCAGTAATATGTGCTATATTTTTGCTAAGCGCACCCATGACCTAATGTTGACCCGTATGACGTGTCATCCAAACTCTTGGGTCAAATGCCCCTAATTATTTATCATGGTTATTATGACGTATGATAATGATCGAACTAGGTTTCATTAGTTTTTTCTAAGGGATTAGGGGGCTAAATTAATTTTTTTAATTGTGCGACCCGGGTCACCTTCAACATGATGTAGTACATATAATGATTCAACCTACCTAAGGAATTTACTAGGTGTTCCATAAGGTTAAGTAATACTGCCTATCAGTTTTCATAATATTTCCCCGCAAATTTCTATTTATTTCCCATTTAATATTAAAATTCCATTTTGACCATTTTCCAATCAAAACACCTCAAATATACAACCAAAAATTCTAATAAAATTACTGAGCATTCATGCTGATATAATAAAGGTAAATACAGAATTTCCAGGTCTTAAACAATGATTTGACCTAACTTATATCCATATGAACAAAATTACCAAAATGCCATTATTAGGGTTTTCAGCATATAGAGACATCCAAAACTTCTCAATTAATTTATCAAGGATTTAATCATAGAAGTAAACTATTTTTAATTTTTTTATGATACTTAAACAGAAATTTCCCTTATTTTTAAATAATTTCCAAAAGGGGCAAAATGATAAAATCTACTTAAAATCTAAGTAAACATTATTAAACAGTGCCATAAATTTTTCCAGAGGTGAACTTTGTCCTACTAGAGCTTGTGTCACAAATCCATAATTTAATGAATTCATTTGCCCTATTTTCCAAATTTATTTCCTAACTAGGCACTTTTTCCAATAATTCCAAATAATGGGATTTTTGTTCCCAACAATCCCAAATTTCCCATGGGAGGTATATTCCATTCCTTTGAGCCTCTGTCCAGAGTTTCATGGACATGTAATGATCCAATTGGGATAAATTCACATTTTTCTATTTTTACTATTGGCACCCCAAATTTGAACATATCTATCTCATGCATGTGGGATTTCCCAAACATGCAAGGTCAAAATGACCTGAACTTTCTACCATGGTTTTATATTGACCTAATGAACTTGCCACCAAAATTTGGGGGCATTTGGAGTTGTATATCTCCAAAACTTCAATTACTTTAATAAATGATATTTTGCCAAAAACTATGGAAAAATAATTTCCAAAAATTCCCATTTTTGGTCAGTACCTAAGTAAGACCAAATCACATGCATGACCAAAATCGTAGGTCATGTGGACTTAGGGTTTGGCTTGGGCACTCATTTAAAGATCTGCCCTAGCCTAGGACCAGTCTTGGTATAATGGACTTACAGGGAGCTCTACTACTCCAAATTACAACTTTAGGGTGTCAAACTAAAGTTAAGACCTAGGGCTACAATTTATATGTTGAACATGGTTTCTTAATCTGCATCCAAGATGCCTAAATATAGCCCGCAAAGTATAGAAATAAGTGTGACAGAATACTAAAGTTTGATATATTAATACAACACGAATCTCAAAGCAATAATGGAGGGCATCCATTCATCTTCCTCCTCCAGGTAAGGGCCGAGATTGCCCCTACCTGGAGTGCCTTAAAACCTCATTTCCCTGCCACCCCTTAGCCTCCACGGCCGGCTACAACCACCACCACCTCCATTGAGGTGGTGGCCAACATTTGGCATCGAAATGGTGGCCGGAAACCGCCTCTCCGGCGATCCCGAGCAAGCTCAAAAGCTTGAGATTTTCTGCCACACCTCACATGGATCCAAGCTCAATTGAGCTCAAAATCTCTCCTAAATGATCTAGGAGGCTAGCACAGAGGGAAAGGAGGAAAATAGACCTTAATCGGAGCCCGACAGCGGCGGCGGTTGGCCATGGAATTTCTCCTCTCTGGCGAGCTTGCTCTGAACTCATTTCTCCACCAAAAGCTTCGATCTAGATATCGAATTCCACTCCTCTCACCCTTTTGAAGATGATGGCGAGGTCAAAATGGGGGTGGGGTTGCTGGTTGTGTAGTTTTGAGCATGTGTAATTTCGGCCTAGCATAGGATGCTTCACCATGGTTGCCATGTGTCATGGAGCTTGCTAAAAATGGCTGGAAAATGGTGTGTGAGCTCAGAGGAAGGCTTGGGAAGAGAGGAGGAGGACCACATGGACTTCATCGCCCATTTTCCTCTCTTTTCTCTCTCCTCCATTTAGCAAATTCCTAAACTACCCCCATGCATGCCACTACCCTCCAAAACTAGGGGGTAGGGGATGTAATTTGACCTATTTAGGCTGGTCATGGGCTTTGGCTCATGGGCTTTGCCCATTAGGAATGGGCTTGGCCTCCCTTTTTCTTCCTTTAAGCCATTTGTTAACTTGTTGACTTATAGGGTTGACTTGGTCAACTTGATGAGTCGGCTGGCCCCACTTGATGGTCATTAACCCCATGTCATCACCCAACATGGGTTGGGCCATGGTGATGCCCCACTTGGGCTAATTGGGCTTATATGTGTGGATTTGACCAAATTAGGGTTATGGTTGACTTGAGTCAACTTGGGTCAATGGTTGACCCAATAATGTGGCTTTTGGTTCACTTAGATTGCTTTTAGGGTTAGGGGCATAGTGGTGGGGTCAATGTGTACCTATGATTCCATTTTGGGGTAGTTTGACCTGATTTGACACGGGGCACTATGTGAATCCACCCTAACTCCATGGGTAAAACCTAGCCTAAACCCCATTCACCCACCACTTATCCTAACCTAATCTAAGTTTAGGGGTCTAGTAGGGAAGGGGATGTTACAAATCCCAATAAACAAAAGAATAATTTCATTCCCGAAATTCAAGTTCGGGTCTACGGGGTTTCTGTGCACAAGAATTTTAAGAAACTTTCAACATAGTTAAAATACACCTGAGGCTAAAAGTTCCGGGTACCGTTCACGCATCAGATCCATCGGCTCCCAAGTTTACTCCTCCCGTCTGTGGTTGGACCTCAACACCTTGACCAAGGGAACCTTCTTCCGCAGCACTCGAATCGTCGTATCATCGCTCTGGACTGGATCCAAACGAACTGATCTATCAGGTACTACCGGTCCTGCTGTAGTGTTAATATGATGTTCTGGCCGAAGGAGAGCTCTCCGAAGTGCGGATACGTGGAAAATATCATGCAGAGTCCCTAACTCTGACGATAGCTCCAGCCTGTAAGTCAAAAGACTGATCCGCTCCTGGATCAAGTATGGTCCCATAAATCGAGGGCCGAGCTTCTTGTGTCTCCGCACCCGCGAGATACAATTCCCCAGACATATCTTCAAGAAAACTCTGTCTCCCACCTGGATCTCTACTTTTTGATGCCCGCATCGTAGTACTTGGCCTGCCGACTCTGAGCCTCTAGCATCCGGTCCCTGATCAGCCGTATCTAAGCATCCATACCCTCAATATAATCTGATATGAGTGCCCTTGGATCCTCATCCTAGACCCGAGATTGCGGCGTCCGACAATTCCTACCCTATAGGCCTCGTGGTTGTTTCTATCAGAGGTAACAGTCCCCTTCCAAATGAACTGTCATTATATTTTGTGATATTCATAATCAAGATTACGTGGACATATTTCCAAGTCTTCCGACACATTATCATTAAATAAACCTTAATCATACATTGGTTTGGAGTCCCTTACGAGCAATGATCATCAAGTACGTGAAAATCAATAATCTTATATGTAGAATTGTGCACACAAATCTTAGATTTTTCTTCTAGAATCATCTCACGCCTTATAGCTTATACCATATCGAATCTTCAAATATATGTTATCATCGTTTTATTTATGACGAAGGTCCAACTTATGCATAGTGATTAACCAACCTTCAAACTTAAGATTTGATGAAAAGATTATCACCCCCTCCTTTTTTCCCCAAATTCATGACATATTACACCTCTACTTAAGTAAAAATATATAATTTGTAGAGTGAACTTTTCATATATACATCGAGCGATCATTATTAATATTGATGTTCACAACATGACACTCAATCGATTTTCTAATTGAATCCTGATTGATGAGATATAAGGAATTCTTGCAAAATAATAAGATTCATCACAAGTCGATTTCATCGTAAAAAGAATCTGATTAAACACTCATTAATTCTTGTGCAATTTGACAGTGTAACCTTTGCTAATCAAAATCTATATTCCATAGTCATGAATCCTCTTAATGGTGGTTATAATGTTATCAACTTATGTGCCCCGGTTCTTGACGTCATCATAATCAAGAGACCATACATATGTGTACCACTTATATATACCCAAAAAAATACATAATTTACACTATTTATTATATGCGAGGTTGAATTTATTCATTCCTTTGTGTGTAGGATGAGCTTGTATCGCCTACTCATGATAAAATTTACTATGTTCACTAAACATAATAGTGCGTTTGCCCGCAAGGTGGCCATTTCAAATCCTTCAAACTATTATAATGTTTGATTTTAAGGAAAATAACATGTTCACAATCATAAGTTGCTCTATAAATTCTGAATCGTTTTGAAGGCAATTATTATATCATCACACAATTTTGTTTTGATTCTTGTGATCATTAGAGCCACATCCAAAGGATCGTACTTATAATATATATCTTCCAATTCAGTATAGTTTTTCACTTGATTTTAAATTTTTTTGGGGCCGTTATACACCCAATGCCATAAACAAAATTATTTAAACATTTTGAATTCTCACTTATGGGTTCTAATCATATAACATTTAAGACTCGCAATCACTCCTTCATATTACCATGACGTTACCCTATCCTAATTTGTATGTTTCCAACCTATTGACCTGGTTATGTTAGGTAGGCACGGGTAGCAGTAAGCAATCATCGTGTTTACTTCTCTCAATTGTATCCATTTAATATGTGATAATCATGAGCCCTAGTTATGCAAAAATTTCAGTTATCCTTCTGACTTGTACTGAATTCTCAATTCACCTTGGCTTTCTCTTGCAATATATCTGAGTTCATTAATCAAATCCTTAACCGACGATATAATCATTACTCCTGTGTTACATCAATTAGGTTAAAGTGTTAGAGCATATAGGGACATGCTTTGTTGAGGTAACACATTCCTTTAGTTATACATAGAGTCTTTGTGTCGTCGAAATTGCTTTGATTTTAGTTTTTTTTCGGAAAGCTCGATGTTCGAATTCTTATGGATTGTACACAACTTGTTTTGTTCCTTGGGATATAGCATGTCATTATGCATTGATGAAATTACAATCTCTCTTAAAGTTATGTCAAGTAATGATCTGATTCACAAGTCCGCGAAAGTTTCTAACGTCCCATGGAGACTTTCATTGTTCTAGCATTGTAATATATCCAAGCGGGCAACCCTCTACGTATATCCCAAACTTCTAGGGAGGGTTGATTATCTTGTCGATTATGCGAATACAAAACCTCATCTTTACTTGAACAACATTTGAATAAATCAAGTCTTCTAGATCACTATGTTTGTGAAACAACGTTTTATAAACATGGTTTAGGGAAATCCAAGTCATTACCAATTTAGCCCAATAAACAAAAGGATAAGCCTCCATACATTTTAGGCTAAATTTCTTTAATATCCATAGTACAATCATCTTATATATGCCTCAATCCTTAGGGCTAACAATCTTACACTTGGAGTTCCACCTTGAGACTAATTGATATGTTATATACCTTGGGCACTTAAGATTACTTATACGACAATCTTCTCAAGGTCAACATGTGACCCAACCAAAATGGGTTTCTTCTAAGACTTAAATTCTTATTCTACCTTTGGTATTTGCCACTATGGTTGTCTCAACATAATCAAGTCATCAGTATGAGGGTTAAGTTTACGAGTACCCTACTATTCTGCTAATATATTATATGCACCAATTCTCCTTAAGGCGGTCCTATCAGCTTGGGTAAGAAGTGATAATATCACTCGATAGGTGGAGTAGGGACATCGGAATTTAAGCCTTAAGCAGTGACTCTTACGTCAAATTCTTCCCTTGGTGAATTTGGGTATTCCCGTACCTTAACCAATCTATCTCCGAGGTCGATTTTGGACTCGGATACACTACGAAATTCTCTTAGTAAGTCAAACTAAGGTGGTGTCCTAATTGGATTGGCCTAACTCATTGTTTAAATGGACTATTTTCTGTGACTTTTTACACATGGGCACACCATTACTTCTGCTGCATAGTTTGTCCGCAAACTATTGCTCGAGCGGGGTGAGCCAGTGTTGTGAACTTCTTTCTTAGATGATCGTTTGTTCAAGTGATACCATTTTGTATGACCCCTCCCCTTACTAAGGAGTTAACCCGGTCTTATGCCCAGAACCGCTGCCTTACGGTCACACTAACACACGGGCTAGTCGACACCGGAAGACGCCGATCCTGCCGGCTAGTACGATCATTTACCTGTAGGCCAATTGAGAATAAAAGTACAATAGAAATAAAACTAGCAAGTCCACAAGTCACAACAATAACATTATATATATAATGAAATGGTACAACAATCCACAATGAGTACAAAAAGAGAGAAGGGCTTATGCCCGTACATGCCAAAAATGAATAGTAAAGCTCTCTCTCTCTCTCTCACTATAACACTAAGTGGAAGCAAACTCTAAACAAGCACACTCGTCATCACCTGAAGATGGGCTGCAATAGTAGTAGGCGATATTAGCTCCTCAAGTCCTGCCACCTCCTCCTGCTGGTCGTACTGGTGCTCCATCTCCTCGAGCTCCTAAAATAATACGGTCACAACCGGCCATTAGTCATAAAGACTAAGCCATTATCATCCTCACCTCACCCCCGCGACTCCTAGGCACCGAGCGGGAGGACAAAAGCGGAGGACAACAAAGCAATATCAAAATGGAAGTAGGTGACGGTGGATCTATTCTATCATGAATATATTCTAATAGTTATGTCATTACATTAGCAGTTCTATATATATAACACATGTAAAGTAAGTAAGCAGTACTAAAAGAAGAGTGCATTAAGTAAAGTAAAGAAAGAGCAGAAAGTAAACTATCTACCGCTACACTAACATCACAAGAGTACCTTAACTTATATGAATGCCCATACAAACTTATAAGTTAAGGTTTCAAAAATATAACCTATCATATAAAAGAGCCCATACTAATTTATATGATAAGGATCCATGGTGCGTATGACCTAAAAATATATGTATGTCATGTATGTAGGTTATGATTCATACAAGTGCAACTCACACACACGACTCTATGATCACAAACCTTTAGTTCCCGCTTTTTGGAGCTAGCATCACTCTCTGGTACCACCGTTGTGGCTACAGCAGCAGTGGAGTGGGCGTCTCCACTCCAAGGTGGGTATACACACCACCAGGCCTAGACCTCCCATACACCTCTGTACAAATCCTAGGTGCACTCTAGAGTCTTTGCGTACTATTTGCTGGCTACCTACCAGTCTTTTTGGTCGAGTGTTGGTGGGCCAAAACCCGAACAGGCAAGCGTACCTGTCGAATCGTAGTACCAAGGTCGTATTAAAATACGGGGCTGTCAATTACTTCTACTCACGCTCTAACTATTATCCTACCGGAGAAAAGTGGGTTTTGAGAATTTTAGAATCAAACTGAAACGAAATCTGAAACGGAACTATGGATTAAAAGATAGCACTTGATCGATGATTCACCATGAAAAGAGACAGGAGAAATAAAAAATAATATTTTATAATTGCGACTTAACTCGACCGTGACGGATCCGAAAATAAGACAAAACCTCGCTAGAGCATTAAGTCTCCTAACTTATAGACGCTTTGATCAAAATCTCTTTACAAATCAAAGGGGTCTAAAGTTGCATTATCGAGGTGATCCGCACTATTGGATTTGACTCCAATCCGGAGGATTTACGTCGTCCTATCTCTAGGATTGCGTGCAACTCGTTCCCTCTTTGAGTGATCTTTCAAATCAATGAGTCTCTCGACTATTATGAAATGAGATCAAAGGCCTACTACAGTATACCGGAAATACGGAGTCGGCTCGAAATAAATCAAAGAGGGATCGAGCGAAAGTTAGCAAAAATAAAATACTATACAAAAAAATAATAATTCCTATCTCAAATCATGGATCCTCATGATCAAATGCTAAAAGAAGATTAGCTACGCATAGTTAAGAAAGAAAGCACGGAAAGATAAAAGAAATTCATTTTCATTGATATATAAAAACGGAGAAGTACAAAATAATAAGGAGACAAGTTTATGCTACCGAAGAAAAGATTACACTATCAAAAGCAAGGGTTACACTAATAAAGACTTAACAACATGTAAGCAACATAAAAGAAAGCACTCTCTTGAACTAGTACTTCACTTGCTCTCCAAAATCCAACTCCCCAAAGCATGAGACCATGGTGCCTTTTATAGATGAGGAGGGAAGATTCTAGATGGGAATGAAGAGAAGGAGGCAAGGGGGGTGGCCGGCCATGTGTAGGGGAGAGTGTTCATGCATGTTATTAAATGAAGGGGAAGAAAAGGAGGTGGGTTCAATGCATTGGTGGCAAGGTGCATGGATAGAGAAATTAATAAGAGAGAGGGGATGAGTGGGGGATGCATGAGGAATAAATGGAAGAGAAAATAATAAAGGGGAGGGAGTGGGAATGAAAGAGGGGATGCATGCATGGCATTAAATGAGGGAGAGAAGAGAAAAAATAATAAAAAGTAGAGAGGGGGACATAATATGGGTGGCCGACCATGTGTGGGCAAAAAGTGGGCTGCTAGTGTGGGCTTCATGGGCTCGGGTAGAGCTAGGATTGCATGTAGGGGCTACTCTTGAGGGAGGGGCTGCATGGGGCTGCCTTGGGCTGCATGTATCTTTGAAGTGGGCTGCATTTTTGAAGTAGATGGGTGGCCGGGCTGCACCAAGGAGAGGGCCGGGCTGCTACATGAAGAGGGCTGCATCATGTGGGCTTTATGGATGTTGAAGGGCTGCTCCATTCTTCAAGGGCTGCATGTAGGGGCTGCACCATAAGTGGCCGGGTAGGAGGCTAGGTGGGCTATGAAGCTTGGGCATGAACCTACAAAAAAAAGAGACAATACAATCATGGATTAGTCTACATAAAATAACAAAATTAAAACAAGATTTTAAAACATAATAATAATAAAAACATTACAACATTAAAATTAAAACATTAAGACCTATCATTAACTACAATTATTATACATAACATAACATAATAAATAATAACATAATACATATAATAAGACTATATAGATTTTTATATCTAAACTCTAATAATCACTAGGAATTAATATATTGTAAAGAGACATTAAAACATGAAATAACACTCATAAAATATAAATAAAATTAGGCATTTTGAATACTAAATTACCCCCAAAAAGGATGACTAAAACTAGTCATCAAATTCCCCCATGCTTAGACATTTGCTTGCCCTCAAGCAAATAGAAATAAAAACTAGGGAGGAGCAAAAAGAAAACAAAAGATATATATATATATTTTAAGTTCCATAGTTAAGAAAAACAAAACATGAAAAATTAAACTATCCTAATATTCATATTATCAACTAGTGGGGTGAGAAGTGCACAATAGAAAATTTGAAAATGGAGCCCTAAAAATCTCATTAAAACATAAGAAAAGTCTACTAATTTCTAAATCTTAAAACAAGACATCCAAAATGAATGAAAATAAGGAAAACAAAAGTAGAGGTTCTAAATAAATGGCGCATTAACAAACTACTCGGTTGCTAGATAAACATTAACCCTAAAACACTCCAAGATAACCTCCAAAGAAATCCATCAATGATGGTGGTCATAGGCTTGTACGTTCACACTTTCTCCACTACGTGAATTTACGTTCTAAGATCAATAGGACTTCTACTAGGTATTAAAACTTGGCTTAGGTAAATGATTAGGAAGTGGAATCAAAGATAAACATGAAGGTTTTAGGTACTACACCAAGGTGAGCTCAAAAATAAACATAGCATAAAAAAGTGAGAAATAACGAGTATGTCATTTTTCCAATATGAAACTACAAAAACACGGCCATGAAAATTTTTCTTTTATAAACTTGGCCAAACATAAACTTTTTGCATTCATTTTTTTTTGATTTTGTAATAATATTTTTTTTTCTCAATTTTTTTTCCTTTTGAATAGCATTGGATAAGAAAGCTCCAAAAATAAGCTTGAGAATTTCCTATTCTTTTCAAAAATAATACCCTTCCCACAAAAAATAATTTTTAAGCTCAAATTTATAGTGCAAAAATAGGAAAGATTTTTGGCTTTGGTGAATATAATGAAATGAAAGGTGGAGCTAAAACAAGGAAAAAAAAGGAAAAGGCCCAAAATTGTTTTGCAAGGGTTTGTTTTTGGTGGGCAAGAAAAGCTCAAACTATTCAAATGGTGGCCTAAATCATTTCTAAAAAACATAAAAACTGCGCAAATGCTTCGAGAGTAGCTTGGTACAAGTTCTAGACACCAAGAAAGACCACCCCGCAAATGAAAAAGAGATAACATTACCTAGCAACCATTCGTAAGCAACTAACCGAATAAAAAGACATAACTACAAATTGCTAACTTAAAACGTAAAAATTGGATGCCTATATTTAAGAAAAAGAAACTAGTAAAACTAAGCTATGTTAAACTGATAAATTTAGAAAACCAATTCAAAGAAATCTAAATAGAACTACAAAAACCGCACGGGCCTACACTTCACTAGAAGAAACATGAAAATAAAGATAGAAATAATTTTAGATTTGTTTTTCAAATCGTGTTAAGCACAATTTTTTTTAATTAATTTTTGTTTTTCTAATTTTTTTGGGTTTTATATTTTATAATTTTTTTTTTGGATTTTGATGTCATAAAATACTATACTAATATAAAACATAATATTATTTTTTTTTGAAAGAGGAAAAATAGGAAGGAAAGACCAAAAGAAACTAGACCCCCCATGCTTAAATTCTTCATTGCCCTCAATGAAGAAAACATAAAGAAAAAGAGAAGGGGACTGAGAAGGAGAGAAAAAGAAAAATGCAGGAAAAATAAATAAATAAAAACAGGACTTCCCCGGGTTCGTGAGATGAAGGCGGATGTCGCTCCCCCATGCTTGCTTTTTAGAGTACTTGTTCGCCAGCAGGTATGACTTGATCCATCCGAAATTAGCAGCGGCGGAGCGGTGACCACGATCATGGACTTGATTGGCCTCCGGTAGAAAGAGCAAAATAAAAGAAAACTAGATAGAGTCCATGTGCAGATGCCCAATAATTTTTTTATTACAACAGTCCAAATAAAAGAGTTTCATAAAAAAAATAGTAGTCCAAAAATAAAAATGTCCATCAGAAAATAAAAAACTAAGAATCAAAAAGAAGATTCTCCTTTGCAGGAGTCACAGAATCATTAGAGAAATAGAGTTTAAGTCTATGACCATTAACTTTAAAGTCCCCCTTATCGGGGTGTGAAAGTAGCACAGTGCCGTAAGGAGAAACATCCTTGACCGCGAACGGTCCGGACCATCTAGATTTAAGCTTTCCCGGGAAGAGACGTAAACGCGAATTAAAAAGAAGAACCTGATCGCCTGGTTTAAAAGTTTTCGGGTGGCACAGGTTCTTATCGTGATACAATTTCGTGCGTTCTTTATAAATTTTATTATTTTCATATGCGTACGCACGCCACTCGTCAAGCTCATTTAGTTGGTTTTTTCTATGCTCGTCGACCGAGTGCGGATCGAAATTAAAAAACTTTAACGCCCAGTATGCACGGTGTTCTACTTCTACCGGAAGATGACACGATTTTCCATAGACTAATCGGAAAGGAGTACAACCGATGGCGGTCTTGTACGCTATCCGATAGGCCCACAGAGCATCGTCCAATTTTAAAGACCAATCCTTACGAGAAGTAGAAACGTTTTTTTTCCAAAATTCGTTTAAGTTCGCGATTGACTACCTCGACCTGACCGTTAGTTTGGGGGTGATAAGCAGTGGATAATTTATGCGTAACGCCATATTTGGCTAAAACCTTAGTGAGTTGAGCGTTGCAAAAATGACTTCCCCTATCACTAACGATCGCTCGAGGAAAACCAAAACGAGAGAATAATTTTTTTAGAAAATTGACAACAACGCGAGCATCATTATTTGGTAGAGCTTGGGCCTCTGCCCACCTAGAAACATAATCGACTGCGACTAAAATATATTTATTTCCTAAGCTGGAGGGAAATGGGCCGACAAAGTCTATGCCCCATAGATCAAAAACTTCGCATTCGAGAAAGTAGTTTTGTTCTATTTCATTTTTATTTGAGAGATTTCCAGTCCGCTGGCATCGATCGCACCCGCCCACAAAGATTTGTGCATCTTTAAATATGCTTGGCCAATAGAAGCCAACACTAAGTACTTTGTGTGTGTTGTGGTTAGCTTGATAGTGCCCGCCAGTCGGACCTTCATGAACATGTTTTAAAATTTGGTGACCCTCTTCCCGCGAAACACATCTCCTTACCACCTGGTCCGCACAAATGCGAAATAAAAATGGGTCTTCCCAAAAATAATACTTCAACTCCGAAAAGAATTTCTTCTTTTGGTGAGTGGAGTATTCTTTTGGAAGGACCCGGGCCACAAGATAATTGGCCAGATCGGCAAACCAGGGGGTAGGAGATGAAGAAATATTAAAAAGACGCTCATCCGGAAAAGAGTCATTAATAAAAGTTTCATTTAAAATATCTAGATTGGGATTTTCAAGGCGAGAGAGATGATCAGCTGCTAAGTTTTCCGCTCCTTTCTTATCCCGAATCTCCAAGCCGAATTCTTGAAGTAAGAGGATCCAACGGATAAGACGCGGCTTGGCATCCCGTTTAGAAAGGAGGTACTTCAAAGCGGAATGATCAGTGAAAACAATAACCTTAGAAAGAGTAACATACGGTCGGAATTTATCAAAAGCAAAAATAACCGCTAAGAGCTCTTTCTCCGTCGTGGTGTAATTTTCTTGCGCAGAAGTGAGAGTTTTACTAGCGTAGAAAATCTGATGAAAGTTCTTAGCGATTCGTTGACCTAAAACCGCACCTACCGCATGATTACTCGCATCGCACATGATTTCGAAAGGTAAATCCCAAACTGGGGCGATCAAAATAGGAGCATTTATAAGTTTTGATTTAATTAATTCAAATGCCGCGAGACATGATTCATCAAAAACGAAAGGAGTGTCTTTTTCGAGAAGGTGAGTGAGAGGCTTAGTAATTTTTGAAAAGTTTTAATGAATCGTCGATAAAAACCCGCATGCCCTAAAAAAACTTCTAATCGCTTTAATATTTGTAGGCGGCGGTAACTTTTCAATTACTTCAATTTTTGCCTTGTCCACTTCAATTCCCCTAGCGCAGAAATGTTGTGGCCAAGGACTAAGCCTTCACGTACCATAAAGTGGCACTTCTCCCAATTTAACACTAGATTCGTTTCTTCGCAGCATTGTAAAACTTTTTCCAAATTTTCTAAACATAAATTAAAGGAGTCGCCAAAAACAGAAAAATCGTCCATAAATATTTCCATAATATTCTCGACGTATTTATCAAAGATAGCAAGTATACACCGCTGAAAGGTGGCGGGTGCGTTGCATAATCCGAAAGGCATTCTACGATAAGCAAAAGTTCCGAAGGGGCAAGTGAATGTCGTCTTCTCTTGGTCCTCTGGTGCGATAGGGATTTGAAAGTATCCCGAGAGACCGTCGAGGAAGCAATAAAAATTGTGCCCGGACAAACGTTCTAAAATTTGATCGATAAAGGGGAGGGGGAAGTGATCTTTTCGAGTGGCATCGTTTAGCTCACGGTAATCGATGCACATCCTCCATCCCGTTATCGTCCTAGTTGGAATTAAGTCATTATTTTCATTTGGTACTACCGTAATCCCACCCTTCTTAGGAACAACCTGTACCGGACTCACCCACTGACTATCGGAAATCGGATAAATTATCCCCGCATCTAATAACTTAAGCACCTCTTCCTTCACAACCTCTTTCATATTCGGATTGAGACGTCGTTGTGATTGGACTACACCCTTAGGATTATTTTCAAAAAATATTTTATGAGTGCAAAAAGAGGGGCTTATGCCAGGAATATCACAAATTTGCCACGCTATAGCTCGGCGATGCTTTTGTAGTAGTTCGATCAATTGATCGTTTTCGGATTGGGAAAGAAAAGCCGAGATTATAACGGGCAATTTTGAATCTTTTGCAAGAAAGACATTTTTGAGGTGGTTAGGCAGTGGTTTTAAATCAAGCTGGGGTGGTTCGTCATAAGAATTTTTTAAATTTTTCTCTTTTTCAAAAACAAGATTTTCATACTTTTTTCTATTACATACAAAATTATTTTCAAAATTTTCTTGGATCGACATCACCGGGTTGTCAAAATTATGTGAAGAAATTTCAGAAAACGAACAGGAAAATTCATTGGAAGAAATGTTGGAAAGGGAAAGGGAAGAATCTTCATTTAAAACATCAACAAAGAAGCATGAGTCATCATTTTGTAAAGAATTTTTCATTGATTGATTAATAGAAAATGTGACCTCATCATCTCCCACACGCAAAAACAACTTTCCGTTACTAACATCGATGACCGCTCGAGAGGTGGCTAGGAAGGGTCGACCGAGGATAAGAGGGACCTCGACGTCCTCTTCAATATCGAGAATGACAAAATCCACCGGGAAGATGAATTTGTCGACCTTTACTAGCACGTCCTCAACAATACCTAACGGATATTTGATCGACCTATCAGCTAACTGGATACTCATTCTTGTAGGGCTAAGAGTGCCCAATCCTAGCTCTTTGAATAAAGAAAAGGGCATCAAATTTATGCTCGCTCCTAGATCCGCTAACGCATGTTTAACAAACAGATCACCAAAAACGCACGGAATGGAAAAACTACCCGGATCGTTTATCTTTTTAGGAAGATTAGAGTTTTTAACGACCGCCGAGCATTCTTCATTTAAGGTTACATGAGATAAATTTTCCAATTTCGTCTTGTTTGTTAATAAATCCTTAAGATATTTTGTATACTTAGGCATTTGACTAATCGCTTCATGAAATGGTAAATTAATATGAATTTGTTTGAACATTTCAAGGAAGCGTTGGTACTGATCATCTAGTTTTTCTTTCCTAAGTCGGGCCGGATAAGGGGGTGGCGGAAATTCCTTTATGATAAGCGGAGCATCATTTTGAACATCATCATTAGAAAAAACAGAAATATCTTTTTCTTTATCTAAAGTAGATTTTTCATTTTCAAAAATTGTTTTATCATTTTCCGTAGGGGTAATTGCTTCCACAACAGGAGGGACAATCACCTTTGGCTCTTCCCTGGTGGTGGGCTCGTTAATAACCTTACCACTCCGAAGGGAAATCGCATTTGTGTGCTCCCTTGGGTTAGGTTCAGTGTTCGAGGGAAGAGTTCCAGGTGGTCTCTCGGAAAAAGCCTTGGCAAGTTGCCCGACCTGATTTTCTAAACTTTTCATTGACCCTGTTAAGTTTCTAATAGTAGCATCGTTCGAGCTTATATATCTAGATAAAAGTTCTTCCAAAGAGAGGTTTTTTTGAAGATTTTGGTTTTGTTGTGGTGGTGGTGGTGGTGTAAAATCATGTGTTGGGCGTGCAGCATTAGCAGGATTACTCCAAGAAAAATTGGGATGGTTACGCCATCCCGGATTATAAGAGTTCGTAAAAGAATTAAAACCAGGAGGTGCAGAAAAATTAGAAAAAGCAGAAAAATTATTGGCAGAATTATTTTGAGCAGGCCTGGGTATGTTCCCCAGATAATCCACCTGCTCGGCAGCAGCAGCATTCGCATTTTCATATACCTTAGCGGCGGAGGAAGCAGTCATCTCCGAAATCTTCTTGTTCAGCATTTCCACTTGTAGCGCCAGTTGCGAAACCGAATCCACTTCATAGATACCTGCAGGTTTAGATGGGAGAGTCCTAGACGAATTCCACTGATAAGTGTTCATCGCCATATCCTCGATAAGCTCAAGAGCGGCTTCCGGAGTTTTGCGGTCCAAGGAACCAGCGGAAGCGGCATCTATCATTTGCTTAGTTTCTTGATTTAGCCCATTGTAAAATGTCTGAACCTGTAACCATACAGGCAGAGCATGATGAGGGCATCTTCTCAAAAGTTCTTTGAACCTCTCCCAAGTGTCATAGAGGGTATCAGAAGCAATTTGAGAATAAGAAGTTATATCATTTCTTAACTTAGCAGTTTTAGTGGGAGGGAAATATCTAGCAAGAAATTTTTCAGTTAAAATGTTCCAAGTAGTGATTGAGCCTCTTGGAAGAGAACTCAACCACTATTTGGCTTTAGTTCTTGAGGAGAAGGGGAAGAGTCTTAGCCTTATAGCATCGTCTGAGACACCATTTATTTTAAAGGTGTCACAGATTTCAAGAAAATTGGCAATATGCAAGTTCGGATCTTCATCTTGTAATCCGTCGAACTGTACATATTGCTGCACCATTTGTATGATGCTAGGCTTAAGCTCGAAGTTATTGTTCGCAATTGCAGGTCGAACAATACTCGTTTCAGTCCCCTCTAGGTTGGGTCGAGCATAATCGGACATGGTCCTTTGCTGAGCCATTCCTGGGTTGGGATCTCCCATTTCAGAATAATTACAATCCCCGAAGGAATCCTCAACCGCTGTTTGAGAAGTGGAAGCCCCGAATCGTAGTTGTCTCCGAAAGGAGCGTTCGATTTTCGGGTCCAAATCAACAAGTAGCGACGGATTCGCTCGGGTCATGCACTAACAAAGAAAACGAGGGAAGATGAAAATGAAAGCTTGGAAAAGAAAGAAAAAGAGGAAAAGAAAGGAAAATTTTTTTTTGAAAAAAAAGATTTTTTTTTTAGATGGCTTGGCTCTCGAACTTCCCGAGGACTACCCGGTGAAGGGTTCACCCGGTACTAGGTAAAATGGTGGCACTTAAAGCCCCTTACCCTTTTCGAGAGATTTTAGGTGCGGTAGAAATAAGGTGAAGTGGGTTGATTATAAATATTTAAATATATAAATTATAATTTTTTTTTATTTTTGGAGAAGTAATAGCGCAAGCATTTTCAAAATATTGACGAAGAAAAGTCCCCGGCAACGGCGCCAAAAACTTGGTGGGCCAAAACCCGAACAGGCAAGCGTACCTGTCGAATCGTAGTACCAAGGTCGTATTAAAACACGGGGCTGTCAATTACTTCTACTCACGCTCTAACTATTATCCTACCGGAGAAAAGTGGGTTTTGAGAATTTTAGAATCAAACTGAAACGAAATCTGAAACGGAACTATGGATTAAAAGATAGCACTTGATCGATGATTCACCATGAAAAGAGATAGGAGAAATAAAAATAATATTTTATAATTGCGACTTAACTCGACCGTGACGGATCCGAAAATAAGACAAAACCTCGCTAGAGCATTAAGTCTCCTAACTTATAGACGCTTTGATCGAAATCTCTTTACAAATCAAAGGGGTCTAAAGTTGCATTATCGAGGTGATCCGCACTATTGGATTTGACTCCAATCCAGCGGATTTACGTCGTCCTATCTATAGGATTGCGTGCAACTCCTTCCCTCTTTGAGTGATCTTTCAAATCAATGAGTCTCTCGACTATTATGAAATGAGATCAAAGGCCTACTACCGTATACCGGAAATACGGAGTCGGCTCGAAATAAATCAAAGAGGGATCGAGCGAAAGTTAGCAAAAATAAAATACTATACAAAAAAATAATAATTCCTATCTCAAATCATGGATCCTCATGATCAAATGCTAAAAGAAGATTAGCTACGCATAGTTAAGAAAGAAAGCACGGAAAGATAAAAGAAATTCATTTTCATTGATATATAAAAACGGAGAAGTACAAAATAATAAGGAGACAAGTTTATGCTACCGAAGAAAAGATTACACTATCAAAAGCAAGGGTTACACTAATAAAGACTTAACAACATGTAAGCAACATAAAAGAAAGCACTCTCTTGAACTAGTACTTCACTTGCTCTCCAAAATCCAACTCCCCAAAGCATGAGACCATGGTGCCTTTTATAGATGAGGAGGGAAGATTCTAGATGGGAATGAAGAGAAGGAGGCAATGGGGGTGGCCGGCCATGTGTAGGGGAGAGTGTTCATGCATGTTATTAAATGAAGGGGAAGAAAAGGAGGTGGGTTCAATGCATTGGTGGCAAGGTGCATGGATAGAGAAATTAATAAGAGAGAGGGGATGAGTGGGGGATGCATGAGGAATAAATGGAAGAGAAAATAATAAAGGGGAGGGAGTGGGAATGAAAGAGGGGATGCATGCATGGCATTAAATGAGGGAGAGAAGAGAAAAAATAATAAAAAGTAGAGAGGGGGACATAATATGGGTGGCCGGCCATGTGTAGGCAAAACGTGGGCTGCTAGTGTGGGCTTCATGGGCTCGGGTAGAGCTAGGATTGCATGTAGGGGCTGCTCTTGAGGGAGGGGCTGCATGGGGCTGCCTTGGGCTGCATGTATCTTTGAAGTGGGCTGCATTTTTGAAGTAGATGGGTGGCCGGGCTGCACCAAGGAGAGGGCCGGGCTGCTACATGAAGAGGGCTGCATCATGTGGGCTTTATGGATGTTGAAGGGCTGCTCCATTCTTCAAGGGCTGCATGTAGGGGCTGCACCATAAGTGGCCAGGTAGGAGGCTAGGTGGGCTATGAAGCTTGGGCATGAACCTACAAAAAAAGAGACAATACAATCATGGATTAGTCTACATAAAATAACAAAATTAAAACAAGATTTTAAAACATAATAATAATAAAAACATTACAACATTAAAATTAAAACATTAAGACCTATCATTAACTACAATTATTATACATAACATAACATAATAAATAATAACATAATACATATAATAAGACTATATAGATTTTTATATCAAAACTCTAATAACCACTAGGAATTAATATATTGTAAAGAGACATTAAAACATGAAATAACACTCATAAAATATAAATAAAATTAGGCATTTTGAAAACTAAATTACCCCCAAAAAGGATGACTAAAACTAGTCATCAAGTGTGTGTTTTTGGGGATCGTCCTCCAGACCGTAGTGTAAAACAACCCACTGGCCCCTCAAACCATCACACCTTTCCAGAGTCACCGTAATGCCATCGGTGTGACGATTGGCCCAGTACCGCATGACCCGCCATAAGTTTATTTTTATGCACATGCAAAATATTTCAACCCGATCCTCCAGCTCGCATGACCAACCCGTTCTGAAACCCTCCAACCCATTACGAGTGAGATTGCACATCAAAGCCTTAGTTCTGAATCCCTCCAACCCTTCACGGGTGAGAATGCATATCAATGCCTTAGTTCTGAATCCCTCCAACCCTTCACAGGTGAGAATGCACATCAATGCGTTTGTTCTGAATTCCTCCAACCCTTCACGGGTGAGAATGCACATCAATGCCTTAGTTCTAAATCCCTCCAACCCTTCACGGGTGAGAATGTTACCATGTTCTATTAGCCTATTAGACGACTCTTGTCTAATGTTTGTTATACCTAGCAATTTAGGGTTAATCCTAGGACTGCCCAGGGCATGCCCGGTGAAGGGCTCTCGGGGGCACTAAGAACTACGATGGGCTGAAGCCCAAAGCTCCCTTTCTCAAGGATATTTACTTTTATCAATGTCTACCCCTTATCCATACCAACTCTCATTATTACTCTGGACAAACCAAATAATTTAGAATATTATCAGGAGAGCAGCGGTCTTCCGTCGATCTCCGTTCTAGTCACTATGCTTGGGATTTTGCACTCTACCACTCGTTATTAAGAAGTGACCTATTGGACACCAACCAGGATTTGTCTTCCCAATATAGTTCTCAACTCAACCTACCATCGTATCCCCTGTGAGTCCCAGTAATATGTGCTATATTTTTGCTAAGTGCACCCATGACCTAATGTTGACCCGTATGATATGTTATCCAAACTCTTGGGTCAAATGTCCCTAATTATTTATCATGGTTGTTATGACGTATGATAATGATCGAACTAGGTTTCATTAGTTTTTTCTAAGGGATTAGGGGCCTAAATTAATTCTGTTAATTGTGCGACCGGGGTCACCTTGAACATGATGTACTACATATAATGATTCAACCTACCTAAGGAATTTACTAGGTGTTCCATAAGGTTAAGTAATAATGCCTATCAGGTTTCATAATATTTCCCTACAAATTTCTATTTATTTCCCATTTAATATTAAAATTCCATTTTGACCATTTTCCAATCAAAGTACCTCAAATATATAACCAAAAATTCTGAGAAAATTACTGAGCATTCATATTGATATAATAAAGGTAAATACAGAATTTCCAGGTCTTAAATAGTGAATTGACCTAACTTATATCCATATGAACAAAATTACCAAAATGTCATTATTAGGGTTTTCAGCATATAGAAACATCCAAAAATTCTCAATTAATTTATCAAGGATTTAATCACAGAAGTAAACTACTGTTAATTTTTTCATAGTATTTAAACAGAAATTTCCCTTATTTTTAAATAATTTCCAAAAGGGGCAAAATGATAAAATCTACTTAAAATCTAAGTAAACATTATTAAATAGTGCCATAAATTTTTCCAGAGTTGAACTTTGTCCTACTAGAGCTTGTGTCACAAATCCATAATTTAATGAATTAATTTGCCTCATTTTCCAAATTTATTTCCTAACTAGGCACTTTTTCCAATAATTCCAAATAATGGGATTTTTGATCCCAAAAATCCCAAATTTCCCATGGGAGGTATATTCCATTCCTTTGAGACTCTCTCCAGAGTTTCATGGATATGCAATGATCCAATTGGGCTAAATTCACATTTTTTTTATTTTTACTATTGGCACCCCAAATTTGAACATACCTATCTCATGCATGTGGGATTTCCCAAACATACAAGGTCAAAATGACCTGAAATTTCTACCATGGTTTTATATTGACCTAATGGACATGCCACCAAAATTTAGTGGCATTTGGAGTTGTATATCTCCAAAAATTCAATTAATTTAATAAATGATATTTCTCTAAAAACTATAGAAAAATAATTTCCAAAAATTCCCACTTTTTAGTCAGTACCTAAGTAAGACCTAATCACATGCATGAACAAAATGTTAGGTCATGTGAACTTAGGGTTTGACTTGGGCACTCATTTAAAGATCTGTCCTAGCCTAGGACCAGTCTTGGTAGAATGGACCTACATGGAGCTCTACTGCTCCAAATTACAACTTTAGGGTGTCAAAATAAAGTTAAACCTAGGGCTACATTTTATATGTTGAACATGTTTTCTGAATCTGCCTCCAAGAGGCCGAAATTTAGCCCGCAAGGTACAGAAATAAGTGTGACAAAATACAAAAGTTTGATATATTAATACAACATGAATCTCAAAGCAATAATGAAGGGCATCCGTTCATCTTCCTCCTCCAGCCAAGGGCCGTGAAAGTGAGGGTTAGGTCTACAATACTGTAGAGGGGGGGGGGGGGTGAATAGAGTATATTTAAAATTTGTTAGATCCCTATAATAGTGTTGTTACAGCTTTTGCTATAAACTGAGAAGGTGCAGTAATTAGAAAACAGAGAATAAAAAATAATAAACTTAATCACAGCCACACAGCAAGAACAAAAAGAAAAAGATAGGCAACCAGACGACACAAGAAATTTATAGTGGTTCCCCAAATCTGGGTAGTCCACTCTTCTACCACCCTTGGTAGGAATCCACTCAGGTTTTTGATCAGGTGTCTGACACCAATGGGTTTTGATCAGGTCCCCAAAAACCAACTCAAGTATTTTGGTTAGGAGACTTGCAACCAGGAATCACTTTTGAAGGGAGATGACAACTCTTTATACAGGAGGGGGTGAGAGAGTGATTTTGTCTTCTCTTTCTTAATAAACTGAGAAGACGTATGCGGATTGATGTTTAGCAAAAGATCCCCCTGAAATAGTGAATGGTTCAGGAAGATTTGGAAGCTTTGTTGTAGGGTGATAGGTCTTCAATCAGAGTTCTTGACAAGCAGTGATGCAGGAGCTTCTTGACTGATTTGATATCTGTTGTCCTTGGAAGTCCTGGAGAGAATATTGAAGAAGAAGACTCTTGATATAGTGTGATTGTTCTTCTTCCTCTGAATGAAGATCACTGCATGTCACTGCGAGCTTCAGTATGCTTTTCTTGTGTGAAGCTTTTCTGCTACTGTATGAATTCTTTTAGTCAGTCTGTGTGTCTGTATCTTTTTCTGACTGAGTATGTTCTTGTTCTCTCTACAGATTGTCGATCTTCTTTTCTTCTATATCTTTTAAAAAAATTTGAATCCTCTGTAATTAATGCTGACGCCTTGAGAATAATCGGCATTGAATCATTTCCTCAACTGTCCCGTGGAAAATCAGCAAGTAATATTCCTGAAGAAGTGATGCTTAAGATCACGGCAGTGAACCGGTCGCACAAGTAATATAAAATGGGGGTTTTCCCAAGTATCGATCTCACAAGGAACACAGTAAGGTGGAGTTAATTTCGAGGAGGATTTGAGATTGAAGTCCTCAGGTCGGAGCTAACTAAGGGGGGGTTTTGATGTTGTGATAAAAAGAAAGTAAAAATCTAACAACTACTCCTATGCAACGCCGCTATGTAATGCTTCGCCAGGCGGGATGGAAGACTAGTCGGGCCGCTATGCACCGAATCGCTAGGCGGATGGGCGAGTAGGCTTGCGGATGAGGTGGTGAGAGTGGCGGAATGAGGGTCGTGTGCACCTCTTCGCAATGCACGCCACTAGCAATTGCTAGTGCGACAAGGGTGGATGGTGGTGGATGGAATATGGCTCAACTCAAGCAACTTAGGCAGTAAAATGAAATAGGAATCACATAGACATGATACACATAACATATACATCCAAAGTGCACTTCATCAATATAAATAGATTTAAACACCAATGTTCAACAATAAAGAAAGAACAAGTCAAGAGATCGACCGAATCCGAAGTCTTGCTGAGGATTCACGGTTGGAATCGTCGGGTTGTCATTCCGCGTCCAAGCTCGGTCCTCAACTACGTCCGGGATAGAGAAGGGCTGTCACCACCTTCCAATGGCCCGTCTTCTTCATCTCACGATAGCAGACGAAGTTTGCTAGCTTTCCTTTGTTTGATGGCTATGGCGTCAAATCCTACTTGAAGCTCACGGATAAAGGAGAAGGCCGAGAGGAAGCTCCGGCATGGATTTGGCGGTGAAATCTTGCCCGGAGCACCTCCTTAGGGTGGAAGATGAAGGGGAACGACGGAGAAGGCGGAAAACGGCGGAGAAATGTCGAGCTCCGGATCCTCTATCGAATTATGGCGAGACCTGCACTATTTATACAAAAGCAGAAATGAACAATGTGCACGATCACATGCGCACGACAAGTGGTCGTGCGCACTATGTCCTGTGCTCGTGCGCACTGGCATGGAAGATCAGGAAGAAGAACTGGGATAACGCGCACGAGTAGTGGCGCACGACCAGTGGTTGTGCGCACTAAGTCCAATGATCGTGCGATTACCCCAGACAGGACTCCAGAAAAGAGGAATCAATGCACACGATCAGTGGCGCACGACCGGTGGTCGTGCGCAATATGTCTAGTGGTCATGCGCTTACCCTAGGCTGATTATGGAAATCGTAGAGTAGTGCGCACGATCAGGGGCGCACGACCAGTGGTCGTGCGCATTATATCTCATGCTCGTGCGCAGTATTCCTGTTTCATAACCATCCCGGAACACGCACACGACCCCTGTACCGATAGGAAAAACAAATCACTAATCTGTGCAGACATTCCAGACAATCACAAAAGGGAGTACAAACTATAAAAATAACAAAATACACAACCACGGGCATAAATGTGCACTTCCTATGGAAATAAAGATTAGATGAAATGGGAACGATAAAGAACTAAAAGTGAAGTGCAACCGTGTGAAAACTAGCCCAGATGAGTCCGAAAATAGGTATATAAAGTGGACTCATCACACCCCCAGACTTAACTATTTGCGCATCCCGAGCAAACAGAATCGAAGCAGATAGGGAAAAATACTAGTTAACAAAGAAATTGCGATACAAAGTACCCTGCGAAGTCGCATGCTCGCGCACGTAAAAATATAATAGAAGAAATTTCTAAGTATACAAAATAGTTTATACTTTTCACAATGCGTATCAAAATTTTATTATTACTAAAAAATGGAATCACGGTGAATCATCCGGTCATCCGTAGGGAGGAAGTAGACTAATCGCTAGGCGAGCATTGCCAAAGATCAGGGCTCAGGATAACCTCCAAAGGAATCCACCAATGTCGGTGACCATATGCTTGCCCTTTCGCATTCTCTCCACGGCACTGGTTTGGTCCACACACGAATCAGTAGGACTTGAGGTGAAGAGATGGGGCTTGGGTTTCGGTGAGGTAAACAATGATAAACAGGAAGGCTATGCACCCAACCCAAATGAGCTATCATAAAAAGAATCCCTCTACTAAGCAAAATACACGTGAGTACACCACACCCCCAGACTTAATTTTTCAAATATGGGTGTGTGTACCGCCTACTCCAAACACATTCTCATTTCCAAAATGATTTTCAATTAAAACTTTTTCTTTTCACTTTTTTTTCTTTACAAATATTTTTTTTGTTTTCTTTTTTCAAATCATCTTTTTATTTTTGCAATTTCATCAAATATAACATTGGAGCACATCCACATAATCACAAGTAAAATCACCACATCACACCCCAACATTAAAATGTAAACACTAAAGCTCAACTTGGGTGTGCGACTAGGATTGGCTATGAGGCTTTGGTGAAATCATGGTGGAGCTGAATCAAAAGGAGGGGTAGGCACAACGTGGCTAGCGAGGATAAGACGTCAGGAATGGTACAAAGCTCAACCGGGACAAAATGATGGCCTACATCACGCTCATGCATGACTAACCTATACCCATGCTTCAAGAATAGCTTGAGGCAAGTTCTTAGCCAACGAGAAAGACTATCCCTCCTCCCGACTCGAGCAATACGAACCTAACAGCCGTCTACACACATCCCTAAGCTACCGTCGGATTCACACCGGATTCACCAACTTTTGAGTAGAATAAAAAGTATTTACGCAATTAGAAAAATATAAAACTAAAAGCATACAGAAAAATTAAATCTACTCCAATTTCTACACGAGACGAGAGCAGTTGACTAGGAGCACAACAAGGTCAACATTTTACTCCGTCTCACAATCCTATGTCAGCACCATAATTTTCCCAAATCTAACGAAGAAATGAGTTTAACTCGCAGCATGCAAAAAGCTAAGCACGCACTCATGTGGGTGCAGTGGTGTGCAGTGCAATGAACAAATCATAATAAATCAATAAAAGCTTCTAGTATGCACATGAAATGTGCGCGTACAAAAGGTAACAAAACTGGCTCTCCCCCAGACTTAAACTAAACTACACAACATATGATAGAGAAATTAAAATCATAAAGAGCTAAGGGAAGAGGTTACCCAATGCTCAGCCAGTGAGCATATCAGAAGACGCGTGTAATCCTGAAGCAGGTCCGCCATACGAAGAATCACAACCCCGTCAATGCGATGTTGTCAAGAATACCTACAGGGGTGAGCTCCGCAAAAACAAAACAAAAATATACAAACTATAAAGAAATACTAAAACTAAATAGACATGAAAAAGAAAATGCAGAAAATGAAAGATAAGTACTGGGGTTATTGTCATCCCAGCACGACTTATTCAGCTACGAAAAGGTTCTAGCTAATGGGCCTATGAAAAGAAAAATGCACAGGTAACTGTTCCAATATCCGTTTCGGTAATGGGTACCGATACAGCGATAGAACAGTTATCCCTCTACCTAAATAATAATACCTGCCCAACACAGGTAGAGGAAATAAGAATAAGAAGAGGAGGAGCACTGGTCCTCGCTCATCTTATCACAAAAGAAATCCTTACCTAGCAAGGTATCGTCTACAAGGAGTCTGCAAGAGGAGAAAGCGATGAATGGAGCTTCCTCAACAGAGGAGGAATCAACCTCCTCGCAAAAGAGGATGCTACCATCCATGACTCCAGCTGAAAGCTCCAAGTCCTCCTGAAGAACCTGCGAAGACTCAACCCACACAGGCTCAGATACAGAAATGGGATCAAGAAATAAAGCAGTTGAATAACTAAAAGAATCAGAAATAGGGGGAGTGGTCCCGGTCTCAGTCCCAGCAGGATCCCGACATAGATCATCGACGGTGTCATATGAGTCATGGCGAGGGGAATCTACGAGCTCGATGTCCTCGGTGGTGGTTTGGACCTCCTCATCCATCAAGGAAGTGGAAACTTCCTCAACAAAGAGGATATCCTCATCAACACACCTCGGTGCGTCCACATGTTCCAAGATGTAATACTGTCCATTAATGAAAATAATATCCTCGTCAAACATGGGCACATCCTCAGGCTCAGAATCACAATCCGGCCGAACATCATCAACCGACTCACTAAAAATAGGGATAGATAATTCTTGCAAAGAAGGCAGAGGAACAACAACATCAGAGAAAATATGTGCAGGTTCCTCCAGGGGTGAATCAACAAGAGGGGAAGAGTGCATGGGGAGAGACGGTGCCACAATGTCGTCACACCGATCAGCAGAAAGTCTGATGGGTATATCCGCAGCAGTCCCCCATAGACAAGGTGGTGCTACGAACATATCATCAGAATCAGAAGGGGCAGCCGATTGAGAGGTGGATGGAATGAATCGGATACCCGGTTCATCATTCTCCTCCAACTGGCGCTGAAATTCTGCGCATTCTTTCAACACGTGGTCGGTGCTACGACAACACAAACATCGTTTTCCATTACTCCTCGGTACAGGTGGGATCGGAGAGGAATAAGAAAAATATGAAGGCGTAGAAGATGAGTGACCATAAGACCTGGGTTGGGTGTATGAAGTACCATAAGAAGACAGTGCTCCATACACAGAACCACGAGAATTATGCTCCCATTCTTCAGTGGGGCACTCATCACTACCATGCCTATAATCCCCGCACCATCGGCAACAGATATTCATATAAGAATACATGGTGCAACAAGAATAATTCACCAACAGAAAGTTTCTAAGCAACAATTAACTACACACCACAAATAAAAGAATAGGAAAACCTGCTACAAAAAATTAAAACTAGAATAGGAACAAGTAAAAACAAACACAAATGCTAAAAACTAAAACAAAGAAGAAAGTGATATGAACAAATGAAAAAAGGCTTCTATCTCTTAACTTCCTCTACAAAAACTCACACGACTGTGTTCCCCGGCAACGGCGCCAAAAACTTGATGCTTAAGATCACGACAGTGAACCGGTCGCACAAGTAATATAAAATGGGGGTTTTCCCAAGTATCGATCTCACAAGGAACGCAGTAAGGTGGAGTTAATTTCGAGGAGGACTTGGGATTGAAGTCCTCAGGTCGGAGCTAACTAGGGGGGGTTGATGTTGCGATAAAAAGAAAGTAAAAATCTAACAACTACTCCTATGCAACGCCGCTATGCGATGCCTCGCCAGGCGGGATGGAAGACTAGTCGGGCCGCTATGCACCGAATTGCTAGGCGGATGGGCGAGTAGGCTTGTGGATGAGGTGGTGAGAATGGCGGAATGAGGGTCGTGAGAACCTCTTCGCAACGCACGCCACTAGCAATTGCTAGTGCGGCAAGGGTGGATGGTGGTGGATGGAATATGACGCAACTCAAGCAACTTAGGCAGTAAAATGAAATAGGAATCACATAGACATGATACACATAACATATACAACCAAAGTGCACTTCATCAATATAAATAGATTTAAACACCAATGTTCAACAATAAAGCAAGAACAAGTCAAGAGATCGACCGAATCCGAAGTCTTGCTGAGGATTCACGGTTGGAATCGTCAGGTTGTCATTCAGCGTCCAAACTCGGTCCTCAACTGCGTCCGGGATAGAGAAGGGCTGTCACCACCTTCCAATGGCCCATATTCTTCGTCTCATGATAGCGGACGAAGTTTGCTAGATTTACTTTGCTTGATGGCTATGGCGTTAAACCCTACTTGAAGCTCACGGATGAAGGAGAAGGCCGAGAGGAAGCTCCGGCTCGGATTTGGCGGTGAAAGCTTGCCCGAAGCACCTCCCTAGGGTGGAAGATGAAGGGGAATGACGGAGAAGGCGGAAAATGGCGGAGAAATGTCGAGCTCCGGATCCTCTCTCGAATTAGGGCGAGACCTGCACTATTTATACAAAAGCAGAAATGAACAATGCGCACGATCATAGGCGCACGACCAGTGGTCGTGCGCACTATGTCCTGTGCTCGTGCGCACTGGCATGGAAGATCAGGAAGAAGAACTGGGATAATGCGCACGAGTAGTGGCGCACGACCAGTGGTCGTGCGCACTAAGTCCAATGATCGTGCGATTACCCCAGACATGACTCCAGAAAAGAGGAATCAATGCACACGATCAGTGGCGCACGACCGGTGGTCGTGCGCAATATGTCCAGTGGTCATGCGCTTACCCCAGGATGATTCTGGAAATCGTAGAGTAGTGCGCACGATCAGGGGCGCACGACCAGTGGTCGTGCGCATTATATCCCATGCTCGTGCGCAGTACTCCTGTTTCACAACCATCCCGGAACACGTACACGACCCCTGTACCAATAGGAAAAACAAATCACTAATCTGTGCAGACATTCCAGACAATCACAAAAGGGAGTACAAAATATAAAAATAACAAAATACACAACCACGAGCATAAATGTGCACTTCCTATGGAAATAAAGATTAGATGAAATAGGAATGATAAAGAACTAAAAGTGAAGTGCAATCGTGTGAAAACTAGCCTAGATGAGTCCGAAAATAGGTATATAAAGTGGGCTTATCAAGAAGACTGTAATAAATGCTCCTTCTAACGGATATATTCAGAGAATGTAGAGCATTAATTACTTAGTAATTTCCGCATTAGAATGGGGACAGAAGGCCGGAAATGGCTAAGTCTGGAATCAACGAATGAATAACAGAATTCGTCGAGCTAAGTTACTAATTCGTCGAACTGAGATTTTGTATTCGTTGACCAGACAGCTTCTGTTCGTCGAGCTGAGAACTTGACTACTGTCTGTTGCCATGTCTGAAGTTCGTCGAGCTGACAATTGCATTCATCGACTGGAGTTCAACAACAATTCTGGACTTAGTCAAGTATTTTGTGTTGACTGATATTCTGTGTGTCGGCATGAATCTTTTGGTGTCGACACAGGTGGATGTCTACTGATTAGTCTTGGTGTCGACACAAGTTTTCTGGTGTCGACACATACCGTAAGTGTCGACACAAATCTTCTAGTTCCAGAATTCGTCGAGTAGAGTACTGAGTTCGTCGACCTGAGAAGTTGACTTCGTCGACCTGAGGAGTTGACTTCGTCGACCTGAGATCTTTCAACAGAAGGTTCTTGTAAAGTTGAGGTCCAAGTTCGTTGAGCTCAGAATCTTGTTCGTCGACCAAAGTCTGAAGTTGGACTTAGAATAATCTGGAGTTATCCTTACTTTAGTTTGTTGAAGTGTCCCAGTTTTTCTCGACCAGAGAATGAAGATCATCGAGCTCAGCTCAGAGAAATATCTCAAGATCGTCGAGCTGAGAACGTCTTTCGTCGACCTGAGTTCGACGAACGTCGAACTTATTTTTACTTAGTCTTGAAATCTTCTAAGTCTTGAGTCTCTGGCAGTCTTGTTGATAGCTGGTCCATCTGATGTTGACTCTAAGGACTTGGCCTAGACTCTAGGACACAACTTTGACCCTGGCTATACATGTTGGGTCACATCCTAAGTTAGTGAACCTAGCCCAAATAAACTAGGGATCCAACAATCTCCCCCTATTTGGGTGAGATCACTAATAGTCTCAAAACAAAAACATAAAAATAAACAAAGCAAGAAAAAGATATATCTGGCAGAGAATTACTAACACATGCAGCAGATATATATGTACATAAGCTTTGTTTAAATAGATAACACAGTTTGAAAGCAAATGCAGAAAGAAAAGCAAAGAAATTAAAACAAAGTAAGGATTACTTCTTCTGCTTCTTCTTTATGGACTTGTCTTCTTTAGTCTTTTCACCTGTCTTTGTAAAGATAATTTCTCTCTTTGGATCCAAAACCTGTGCCTGTGTCATTGTCATGTCAGCTGCCCCAATAATCTTCAGGGATGTAGTTCTGGGTGTAACATCCCATGTTACTTTTTGGCCCCTTCACTTAGATTGGGTTAGGCATGGGGTGAGTGATAGGGATTTAGCTAGGCTTGACCCTAGGTAGTGGATTGTAGCCATGTGGGGCCCACTAAACGGCCAAAGTCAAACTAGGTCAAACTAACCTAAATAGGAAACCTAACCACACCATGACCCCACCACATTGCCCTAACCCCAAAAACAATCTAAGTGGACCCTAGGGCATGCCATTGGGTCAACCATTTGACCATAGTTGACCACAGTCAACCATGACCCTAATTTGGTCAAACCTATACCTATAGGCTCAATTAGCCTAAGTGGGGCACCCCCTTGGCCCACCCAAGTTGGGTGGTGCCACTAGGCTCATGACCATCAAGTGGGGTCAGCCCACTCAACTTGATTGACCAAGTCAACTCAAGTCAACCAAGTCCACCCATTTAGCCTAAAAGAGAGAAATGAACCCAAGCCCATTCCCATTGGGCTAAGCCCATCCAAATCAGCCCAAGGCCAACCCAAATGATCAAAGATAACTCCTAACCCCCAAAATAAGGAGAGAGAGTACATGCAAAGGGGTAGAAAAGGAATTTGGAAAGGAAGAAGAGAGAGAGGGGGGAATGAAGAGAAGGATGGCCATATGGCCACACATGCAACTGCTGTCCAGCTGCCTAAACCTGCTGGCCGGCCTCCTCAGATAATCCCAGAGGAATTTAGAGCATGGTGACCACTTGGCACCATGGGTGGAGCAACCAAAGCTCAACTTGACCCCCCTTGGGATTATCTCTCCATACACCCCCTCTCAGCCCAAATCACCCCCACCATTAGCTTCAGAGAGAGGAGAGGAGTGGAAATCGACTACTGGATCGAAGCAAATGGTGGAGAATCGGGATTTTGAGCAGGAGATCGCCGGAGCTATAGAACCATGGCCAACCGCCACCAACCTCGCCGTCGTGCTGCCATTCAGGTCCGTTTCACCTCACCTCTACCCGTGCTAGATTTCGAGATCTTTAGGGAGAGTTATTGGGCTCAATTGAGCCCGATACCATGTGAGGAAATGGAAATTTTTCTGAGTTTTATTTCTTGCTCGGGTTCGCTGGAGGAGCCAATTTCGGTGGCCTCATCGCCGGAAACCGCTTGCCGCCACCTCAGTGAAGGTGGTGGCGACATTCGCCGGCGGTGGTGGTGGCTCAGCTGGCCGGGAACAGCCAGCAAAGGTGCCCAGCCAGAATCGATCTCAGCCATTGGCTGTTTGGGGATGATGAACCGATCCCGTCAATAGGTGCTTTAAGATTCGTGCGGCCGATGGAATTAAATCAAATTAAAACTATAGTATAATTAATCATCTGTCATATAATTTCAGTCATTTTGCAAGTTAACTTTAGGCCTCTTAGAAGCATTTTTAGATCTGATACTCAACATAAAAATTGTAGGTCTTGATGATACCTTTAATTTGATATGTTTCTCATAAATTTTGGTTAAGTCTATTGCCCTATAGAGCCATTTTCCTAGGGCTGGTCCTAGTGTAGTTCAGAAAATAAAATGAGTGCCCTGACCAAACCATAAGTCCAAATGGACTGAAATTTTGGGCATGTGGCTTAATTAGGCATATCTAGGCCCTCCCCAAAAATGGGAATTTTTGGGGAAAATAATTCTATAGTTTTAGTCAGAATATGATAAACCAAATTATGTTGAGTTTTGGAGCATACCAACTCTAATATGCCCCAAATTTTGGTGGCCTGCCCTTAGGGGTATATTAGACATATGGTAGATAAACTAGTCAATTTAGCCCTCTGCATGTTGAGATATCTCACTTGCAAAATCTGAAAAGGTGAATGGTCTTGGGCTGCAAATAACACAAATGCAGAAATTGGAAGAGATGCCCAAGCCCATCCAGAGGCCCAAATGACCTGGGATTTTGGGAAATAACTGGTTTAGGGCATAAGTAGGCCCTGCCCAAAAAGGGGATTAATTGGAATTAAAATTAGGGGTAAATTACTAAAATACCCCTAGGCTTGTTTAGGTGATTCTTGGAGTAGTTCAACTCCAAAGGGCCCCAATTTGTGGTGGCATGTCCATGGGGACATTATTAAGGCATGGTTAAAGTTTCAGCCCATATGGACTACAACAAGTTAGGTAAACCCACTTGCATGTGTTGGCTTATATTAGGCTTGGTGTGCATTTAGCCTAAAGTGGAATAATGTGTATTCAGCCAACTTGGAACATTTAAAAATCATGGCTTTCATTATGGAGATACATGAAGGTGTAATACACCTCTCATGGTAAGGGTTGAATTTTTTGGAACAAAAATCCCATTATTTTGAATTTTTGAAAAATTTGGTCTTTTTAGGAAATAAATTTAAATAGGCTTAACCACACCATAAAATGCTAAATTTCTGTTGAGGACTAATGAGTGACATAATAAACACTAGAAATAATTTATATCTCTGTTGGATGAAGTTTAAGTAGTTTAAGGAACAAAAAGACTATTTTACCCTTATGGAACTTTGTGCATAAATTATGGATATAATCATTTGAAAAATCTGAGAAATTTCATATTGCTGTAATTGTATGTTTTATACTGTTGAAACCGAAATTCGGTCTCCTATGGAGTTCGACCCTTGGGGAAGGGGTGACCGCGCACCTACTACCCTCAAGCGAACGATCTAGGCACAAGACTAGGAATACGAGGGACAGACCCAAGGTCTCAGTGTGGAGGACCCGCCGCATACCCGGAGGACTAATAAACTCTTCCCCTCCCAAGCCAAGGGCTGAGCTAAGGCACCTTCGGAGGGCTCTCTTGGCCGACCGGAACATCTGAGGAGGATCTCAAGATCCACTCCTTAACTAAAGATGCCACCTCGGGTCTATGTAAAATGCTCCCCGTCCGCCTTACTATTGGCACAAAACCGCCAAGCAGCCCTACTCTACGCAGCCCCAATTGGGCCGCTAACGGCGGAACTCTGTTATTTTGAAAGGATGACAACAGGCCATCAGGGGCTTCCCGACGTCTATTCCTCGGGGCACACACGGGGGGAGCGGTTCACGAACACGCCGCTCGCCCAAGACAGGAGGAGTAAACTATATTCACATAGCATCACAGATATGAAAAAATATTACAGGAATATAAATTCCATACTCAGCACGCAGGCCGACAATATAAACAAAAAAGACCTTCGAGGGCCGGCACGAGCTCGGGCTTAAGCCCTCCATTCCCCGCCTGGTACTGCAACACCTGTACGCCAACATCTCGACGAGCGGCGGCCAACTAGTCATCGGTCGGCTAATATAAGCGGGCCAAACATATTGCGCACACCCCCTTTTTTGGGGCTATGGTGCGCATTCCCTGCAAGCGGCTAAATAAACAACTTCCTCGGAGTCTTCTCCGAGAACCCCAGAACATCACCAATCCGGCTCAAACGTCCGGATGGGCTTCACACAGCATGCCTAAACCCGTACTCATGCTTCCAGGTACTAATACAATTAACTGCGGGCACGTACACGTCAACCCGTCGGAAAGCTCCCTTCCCCCCACCCGTTTGTGGAGAGGGGCTTCCATGCGAATATGTAAACTGAAGGCTTCACCTGCCCAAGTTGAAACATCGTTACCCTTGTCGGGTGCTTGGCGGCGGGGGCGGGAGAGGAGCTCCGGGTCGATTCTGCTGCGTGCGGCCGCGTCGGCGGTCGATCTCCACTCTAGGGCGAGCCACGCTCCAGGCCGAGCCTCGCTCCAGGCCGAGCCTCGCTCCAGGCTGAGCCTCACCCGGGCTGCTGTTTTACCGGCGACGGGAGAGAGGGGGGAAGGGGCGGCCGGCTCCTGCTTTGCCGGCGACGGGAGAGAGGGGGAAAGGGGCGGCCGGCTCCTGCTTTGCCGGCGACGGTAGAGAATGGGAAAGGGGCGGCCGGCTCCTGCTTTGTCGGCGACAGGATAGAAGGGGAAAGGGGTGGCCGGGGTTGTGGATGCTGCTTTGCTGGCGACGGGAGAGAGGGGGAAAGGGGCGGCCGGCTCCTTTTTTGCCGGCGACGGGGGAGAGGGGGAAAGGGGCGGCCGGGGTTGTGGCTGCTGCTTGGCCGAGCCCTAGCCCAATTTTCTGAGCCCTTGGGAAAGATGGAATCCGCTGCTGCCCCTTTTTTCCCTTTTTCCCTGCTGCCTCCTGTAACCCGTGCCCCCCCTCCTTTTTACATCCTATATCCTATATATAATATCTTATATATCTTATATAATATCAAATATATATATATATATATATATATATATATATATATATATATATATATATATATATATATATATATATATATATATATATATATATATATATATATATATATATATATATATATATATATATATATATATTCTAAACCTATGCGCACGAAGCCTCCGCACGCACACACGAGGACCCGCACGCCTCCGAACGGGGTCGCACCAACTCGTCGCCCATAACACGCCCCTAGGCTGATATTTGGGGAGGCTCCCACTCGCCCGGCTATGGGGTTGTACACAATCCCCGCTCTTTTCGAGCTTGGTACAAGCTCGGAAAGAATCATCCAACCTAACGTATCCGGCGAGTGGGAGCCGACCCAAAAAAAATTTTGAGAGAAACTGAAATCTGCGCTTGGAGCATCAATCTCTCCATGACCTTTCTGAACCTTTTGAATCACTCGATACCCTTTGGCTCACTGCTATTGAATTGCCCTTATACCATTACTTACAGCAAGTACATAATTTCTCGCGATATCGTGAAACAACAAAGTCGTATATTTTGTATCCTCTGTACACGCTGAGCTAATCCTTTCCCCCCAGGTGTGCCTACAGCCCTGCCAGCTAATGAGAGCCTTAGCAGCGAGTCTACTCGGGGCCGAGCAGCACTCGGGGTCCCTTACCCCCCAGGCGAGCCTACGGACCTGCCAACTAGTAGGAGCCAGACAGCGGGTCTACCCGGGGCCGAGCATCACTCGGGGTCCTGCAAAAAGTCTCCACGAACCAACCCCTTCCCCCCAGGTGTGCCTATAGCCCTGCCAGCTAATGAGAGCCTGACAGCGAGTCTACCTGGAGTCCACTACTACCGCCAGCGAGTAACTTCCGGCCCTGCCAGCTAGGTGAGAGCCTGAAAGCGGGATCTGCTCGAGGCCCACGGATGACACCGAGTGACTTCCGGCCCTTCCAGCTAGGTGAGAGCCTGACAGCGGGATCTGCTCGGGGTCCACTACTACCGCCATCGAGTGACTTCCGGCCCTGCCAGCTAGGTGAGAGCCTGACAGCGGGATCTGCTCGAGGCCCACGGATGACACCGAGTGACTTCCGGCCCTGCCAGCTAGGTGAGAGCCTGACAGCAGGATCTGCTCGGGGTCCCACTACTACCGCCATCGAGTGACTTCCGGTACTGCCAGCTAGGTGAGAGCCTGACAGCGGGATCTTCTCGAGGCCCACGGATGACACTGAGTTACTTCCGGCCCTGCCAGCTAGGTGAGAGCCTGACAGCGGGATCTGCTCGGGGTCCACAACTACTCGAGGACTTGACTTTGCTCGAGATGGAGACATCTTATTTACTTAAGAGGTGTTGAAGAGTTAATCGCACTGATGTTCTTACAAATGGAGGACACATAATTTTCATAAGAGAGACGATCTGGAAGTCGTCAAATCGGGAAGCTGGCGTCCGAGCCTGTGCCTAATAATTCCTCCAATCGGAAGAGAGATGCAATCGGGGGGACATAGGCCGACCTGCAAGGGGGGAGCTGATCTCGGCCGTCAGTGCAAAGGCTCGGTCTTATAATAGCGCTTAGAGTCCCGAGGCATCGTCCCATCATCCGAACTGGGCTATTTAAAAGGAACAAGTTGGACGTTTCGTATCCTGATCTAATAACAAAGATCACTTTCCGTCATGTCACTCGTGATTGCTTGGAGAGATCGACACTTTATCAAATCTGGGAGGTTAGCGTCTAGGCTCGTTCCTGATAATTCCCCTAGTCGGAGGAGAGGTGCGATCGGGAGGTCATAGGCCGACGTGCAAGGGGGAAGCTGATCTCGGCCGTCAGTGTAGAGGCTCGGTCTTACAATAGCGCTTAAAGTCCCGCGGCACCGTCCCATCGTCCGAACTGGGCTATTTAAAAGGAACGGGTTGGACGCTTGGCTTCCGGAGTCGATCGCAAGGCTAACCCTTGAAGCCCTCAGAAGCTCGAGGCGAATTGGTAATAAAGAGAAAACTCGACCGCTGCTGAATTACAAGGAAGAGATAACAAAATACCGCTAGGGGGGAACCCTTTCAGGTCACCCCGGCTCCGAATACCTCTCAGCCGCTCTCTTACTTGATCTTGAAGATAATAACCTCCAGGTCTCTCGTTGACGTAATAAGTGGGGATACATGGGTTTTCATTGGTAGAAGCGCTTCAAAAAGGTGCAAGTCATACTCCAAATGCTATGGGATTCAAACAACAGCTATGGGAGGGGACAACTCTGAGTATGAGGACGTCACGTACAAAGTATCAACGTACGACCCTGGTCGTCATCTGGTTCCACTTCTATAGCCATGACGCTCGCCAGAGTTCTTCTATGCTGGTCACTCTCCATGCTCACCGCACCAAAATGTTGAAACTGAAATTCGGTCTCCTGTGGAGTTCGACCCTTGGGGAAGGGGTGACCGCGCATCTACTACCCTCAAGCGAACGATCTAGGCACAAGACTAGGAACACGAGGGACAGACCCAAGGTCTCAGCGTGGAGGACCCACCGCATACCCGGAAGACTAACAAACTCTTCCCCTCCCAAGCCAAGGGCTGAGCTAAGGCACCTTCGGAGGGCTCTCTTGGCCGACCGGAACATCTGAGGAGGATCTCAAGATCCACTCCTTAACTAAAGGTGCCACCTCGGGTCTATGTAAAATGCTTCCCGCCCGCCTTACTATTGGCACAAAACCGCCAAGCAGCCCTACTCTACGCAGCCCCAATTGGGCCGCTAACGGCGGAACTCCGCTATTCTGAAAGGATGACAACATGCCATCAGGGGCTTCCCGGCGTCTATTCCTCGGGGCCCACACGCGGGGAGCGGTTCACGAACACGCCGCTCGCCCAAGACAGGAGGAGTAAACTATATTCACAGAGCATCACAGATATGAAAAAATATTACAGGAATATAAATTCCATACTCAGCACGCAGGCCAGCAATATAAACAAAAAAGGCCTTCGAGGGCCGGCACGAGCTCGGGCTTAAGCCCGCCATTCCCCGTCTGGTACTGCAACACTTGTACGCCAACGTCTCGCCAAGCGGCGGCCAACTGGTCATCGGTCGGCTAATATAAGAGGGCCAAACATATTGCGCACACCCCCTTTTTTGGGGCTATGGTGCGCATTCCCTGCAAGCGGCTAAATAAACAACTTCCTCGGAGTCTTCTCCGGGAACCCCAGAACATCACCAATCCGGCTCACACGTCCGGATGGGCTTCACACAGCATGCCTAAACCCGTACTCACGCTTCCGGGTACTAATGCAATTAACTGCGAGCACGTACACGTCAACCCGTCGGAAAGCTCCCTTCCCCCCATCCGTTGGTGGAGAGGGGCTTCCATGCGAATATGTAAACTGAAGGCTTCACCTGCCCAAGTTGAAACATCGTTACCCTTGTCGCGTGCTTCGCGGAGGGGGCGGGAGAGGAGCTCCAGGTCGATTCTGCTGCGTGCGGCCGCGTCGGCGGTCGATCTCCACTCTAGGCCGAGCCTCGCTCCAGGCCGTGCCTCGCTCCAGGCCGAGCCTCGCTCCAGGCCGAGCCTCACTCCAGGCCGAGCCTCGCCCGGGCTGCTACTTTGCCGGCGACGGGAGAGAGGGGGGAAGGGGAGGCCGGCTCCTGCTTTGCCAGCGACGGGAGAGAGGGGGAAAGGGGCGGCCGGCTCCTGCTTTGCCGGCGACGGGAGAGAAGGGGAAAGGGGCGGCCGGCTCCTGCTTTGCCGGCGACGGGAGAGAAGGGGAAAGGGGCGGCCGGGGTTGTGGATGCTGCTTTGCCGGCGACGGGAGAGAGGGGGAAAGGGGCGGCCGGCTCCTGCTTTGCCGGCGACGGGGGAGAGGGGGAAAGGGGAGGCCGGGGTTGTGGATGCTGCTTGGCCGAGCCCTAGCCCAATTTTCTGAGCCCCCGGGAGAGATGGAATCCGCTGCTGCCCCTTTTTCCCTTTTTCCTGCTGCCTCCTGTAACCCGTGCCCCCCTCCTTTTTACATCCTATATCCTATATATAATATCTTATATATCTTATATAATATCAAATATAATATATATATATATATATATATATATATATATATATATATATATATATATATATATATATATATATATATATATATATATATATATATATATATAAATTCTAAACATATGTGCACGAAGCCTCCGCACGCACGCACGAGGACCCGCACGCCTCCGAACGGGGTCTCACCAACTCGTCGCCCATAACATGCCCCTAGGCTGATATTTGGGGAGGGTCCCACTTGCCCGGCTACGGGGTTGTACACATACCTTGCGTAATTATTTCAGAATTTGTGGAGTGGCCAATAATGTACTTAGGCCCCATAATGACATTTTGGTAAATAAGTCAAATTGATCATGTGTAGGCCATTTTAACCTAGATGTAAATGCAAATTTGGACATAGTATTATTGCATTATTATCAAGGCTCTGTGAATTAATTAGAATTTTTGAAATAATATTTTGTGTACTTTCTTTGGAAAATTCTAGATTTGTGGATTTAGTATTAAATAGAAATTAATTATAAATCTGAATTGAAAAGGCATGAAACTTTGGTAGGCCCCATTAATTGTCATATTATATACCTGGAAGAATCCGTAGGACAATAGGTTTAATATTGGCAATACTTCATGTGCAAATCGACTAGGAATCTCATTTAAAGAAATTAATTTATTGGAGTAAGTAATTAGAAAATTATGGAAATTCATCCTAGTCATCATGTAGGTCCATACCATCCTAGGATAAATGATTTGAGGTATATGGTCAGAGGAATTGGAAGTTCCATTTCGAGGTGGTATTAGGTCATGGGTTGCGTATAACATAAATGAGTTAGAGTATAAGGACCACCGAGGGATATATCGACGTTGAGCTAGAGATTGAAGTTGGTGATTAACCCTGGTGGGTAGTATTGTTAGTGACGAGAGTAAAAGTGCAAGTCCTTAGGTAGTAACTGGAGTGGAGGCCGACGGAAGTCCGTCGGTTTTCCGGTAATATCCTTGCGAAAGGGAACTTTATGCATATATCGGTCATAATAGCGCGAGGTGTGCCTAAGCGATAAAATAATTTTTTAAGAAAAGTAACGACAACTCGCGCATCGTTGGTGGGGAGAGCTTGCGCTTCCGCCCACCTCGATACGTTGTCGACCGCCACTAAAATATAATTATTTTAAAAAGATAGAGGTAGGGGTGCTGTTAAAATGGATGCCCCATAAATCGAAGACTTCGCATTCTAAAAATAAATTTTGGGGCATCTCATCGCGACGAGAGATGTTACCCTACCACCGGCAGCTATCACATGAGTGCATAAAATTGTGAGCGTCTTTGAATAGAGTGGGCCAAAAGAAGCCCGCCTCCAGCGCCTTCCGCACGGTCCGGTTAGCTTGATAATGCCCACCAGCCAGACCCTCGTGGCAGTGCCTAAGTATTTTTGTGCACTGCGCACCTATGACGCATCTTTGGACCGCTTGGTCCGCGCAGATACGAAAAAGAAAAGGGTCCTCCCAAAAGAAATATTTCAAGCCAGAAAATAATTTCTTCTTTTGCTGGCTTGAAAAGTCTTTTGGGAGCACCCGCGCAACTAAATAGTTTGCAAAATCTGCGAACAAAGGTGGGGAAGATGAACTAATATTTATGGCTAGGAAGTGTTCCTCTGGGAATCTGTCATTTATTTCAGATTCGACGAGCGCTTCCGCACCGGGATTTTCTAAGCGGGAGAGGTGATCGGCGGCAAAATTTTTCGTGCCCTTCTTATCCCGGATCTCCAAATCAAATTCTTACAGGAGAAGGATCCATCGAAGAAGGCGGGGTTTGGCGTCCGTTTTTGCTAACAAATATTTTAAGGCGGAGTGGTCGGTAAATACGATAACTTTAGATAGCGTTATATACGAGCGAAACTTATCAAATGCAAAAATGACGACTAAAAGTTCTTTTTCCATTGTCGTGTAATTTCCTTGTGCGAAAGTGTGTGTCTTGCTAGCATAATAAATAGGATGAAAATATTTGTTTATACATTGGCCAAGAACGGCACCTATGGCAATATCACTAGCTTCGCACATAATCTCGAACGGAAGGGTCCAATCGGTTGCCACTAAAATGGGTGAATTGATAAGTTTTGTTTTATAAAATTAAATGCAGACTCGCATTCGCTACTAAAGACAAAATTTGATTCCTTTTCGAAGAGGCGAGTAAGAGGCTTTGTTATTTTTGAAAAATCTTGAATGAAACATGTATAAAAGCCAGTGTGGCCTAAGAAACTCCTAATAGATTTAATGTTAGGAGGCGGGGGAAGTTTTTTGATAATTTCAACTTTGGCCTTATCGACCTCCATCCCCTTAGATGAAATCTTATGGCCGAGAACCAAACCTTCTCGAACAATAAAGTTACATTTTTCCCAATTTAAAACAAGATGCGTGTCCTCGCATCGCTGAAGGACACGATCTAAATTGCGAAGACAAGACATGAAAGAGCATCCAAAAATAGAGGAGTCATCCATAAAGACTTCCATAATATCTCATACTAGCTCGCCAAAGATCGCCTGCATACATCTTTGGAATGTAGCTGGTGCATTGTAGAGGCCAAATGGCATTCTTCGGTATGCGAAGGTGCCAAATGGGCAGGTATAAGTGTTTTCTCTTGGTCATCAGGGGAAATGGGGATTTAGAAAATCCTCAATATGCCATCAAGAAAATAAAAATATGGATGACCAGATAAACGCTCGAGAATTTTGCCTAAGAACGGTAGTCGGAAATGGTCCTTGCGGGTGGCATCATTTAGTTTTCTATAATCGATGCACACCCATCAACCCGTAACAGTACGAGTTGGGACGAGTTCATTATGCTCATTTTCCACTACGGTAAGACCGCCCTTTTTGGGCACGACATGAATGAGACTAACCCATGTACTATCCGATATAGGATAAATAATCCTCACATCTAATAATTCTATAATTTCAGCCTTAACGATGTCTTTCATGTTCGGGTTAAGATGTCGTTGCGGCTAATAGTTTTCCGACAATTATCGTTAAAGAAAATCTTATGGGTGCAGAAAGAAGTGTTAATCCCTTTTAGGTCGGAAATTTTCCATGCAATTGCGTGGCGATGTTTAAGTAAAACTTCCAATAAATCGGAAGTCTCTGAATCGCTCAAATGCGAAGAAATGATAACGGGAAGGGTATCATCTTTTCCCAAAAAGGCGTATTTGAGTGATTCAGATAAGGGTTTGAGTTCAAGGAAGGGTGGTTCTTCTAACGAGGTTTTAATTTTAATGTCCTTCAATCCAAAAGGTTCGAAAGACAAATTTGTAGAGTTATCCTCTTCGCAGTTAAAATTTTCGAGTGTAAAAGTGTCGTAGTTTAAAAAATTAGACTCAAAAATAGGGGAAGAGCAATCTCCAAGATAGGTATCTAAAGTATAACAAAAGTCATCGCTTGATGATGAGTCTCCCATGGAGGGATTAATAGAGCAAGTAACTTCACCATCTCCTACCCGAAGGAGGAGACGCCCGTTACTTACATTAATTAATGCACTGGAGGTGGCAAGAAAATGGAGACTGAGTATAATTGGTACATCGGTGTCCTCCTCGATGTCTAAGATGACGAAGTCTACCAGAAAGATAAACTTATCAACTCAGACATGTGCGCCCTCCACTACCCCGATGAGAATCTTAACCGAGAGATCTGCTAGTTGAATTCGCATTTTAGTAGGGGTCGGAGTGCCCAAACCTAATTTTTGAAAGAGCGAGAACGACATCAAATTAATGCTCGCACCTAAATCTGTAAGAGCGTATTTTACTAATATATTGCCAAAAAGGCACGGGATGGAGAACCGTCCCGAGTCATTTCTTTAAAGGGGTAATTTATTAGTAAGAGTAGCTGAGCAGTCTGCATTCAGAGATATATGCAAAATATTTTCTAATTTTTGTTTATTAGAAAGAAGTTTTTTTAAATATTTCTCATTCTTAGGCATCTGCGGGATCGCCTCGCAGAAGGGGAACATTAATATGAATTTGTTTTAATAATAAAATAAATTTTTTGTACTATGCATCCTGACGCTCACTATCTAGCTTATGTGGATACGGCAAGGGCGTTTTAATAATTTTTTTGTTTAAAATTTGTAAAGGCGGCGTAATCGAAGAATGGGGAAGAGGGGTCGGAGGTGAAATATGTACCTGCGGATTGATCTGTTTTGGATCGATCACCTCCTTTCCGCTACAGAGGGTTATAATATTGATATTCTCTCGCAGATTGGGCTCCGTGTTTCCCGACAGTGCCCCAAGCGCGTGCTCGGAAATCATTCGCGCCAGCTATCCCACCTGAAGTTCTAAGTTTTTTAGCGATCCGGTGATGTTCCCGATATTTGATTCGTTGGAAGATATGTATTTAGAAAAATGTTCCTCCATAGCGGTGGGTTTTGGAAGAGGGGGAGACGGCAGAAATACGGGCGCAAAAGAATTGGGTGGGCACTGCGCATTGTTCGCATTTCTCCATGAGAAGTTGGGGTGGTTCCTCTAACCCGGATTATAGTTATTGCTATAAGGGTTGTTGTTGGGGTTGAAGGAAGGTCGCACAGGATTTCTGATGTAGTCTACGAATTCTTCGACTGTGCTGACATTAGAGGGAATCACCTAATTAAGGCGGAGTGGAGGAGGCAACAGACATCTCTGCCACCTGCTTCGTCGTCCTTTCGACTTGAAGGGCTAAGTGGGCAGTGGAATCCACTTCGAAAAGGCCGGCCGCCTGCTTGGGACGTCCCCGTGGGACGTTCTATTGGTAGGCATTCATAGACATCTCTTCGATAAGAGCTTGGGCAGCCTCGGGGGTCTTATTATTCATGGTACCCCCGGAAGCCGCGTCAATCATTTAACGCGTCTGATAGTTAAACCCATTGTAGAAGATTTGGACCAACAACCATGCAAGCAGCGCGTGGTGCGGACACCTGCGTCGTTGTAGTATAGTGGTGAGTATTCCCGTCTGTCACGCGGGTGACCCGGGATCGATCCCCGACAATGACACCAAAAACTTGATGCACGCGAAGCCCGACTCTTATTTTATCTAGGGAGCATGGTGGGTCCAGATTTCGCACGACAAATTATAGGCAAGTGCACCTATCACAAGTAATACAGGATATTTGGGGGAATATCGAGATCGTAAATGTCCCGGGAATGGGTTGATTATCCCTACTGCTCCGGAAGAACTATTATTTTACTATAAAATTTAAGTTTTTTTGTTTTAAACAAGAAAAAACTGGAAATAGATTAAGAACAAGGTCGATGAATAAATAACACTTGGTATCGAATTACGTTAGGACTAGAATAGATTTAAATAATTAGATATCCTAGGTTTCCATTCAATTAAATGGAAGACTTGGCCGTGTAGGTTCCAAAAGAATGAGCTCACCTATTCTAGCAATATCGCACACTTGAACATTAAGACTATTCGACCGGGCTCTCGTCCGACGAAGGATTCCTCTTAATGCCCGCATTACACTAAGAACCCCGCTATTGGGCGGAACCCAATCCAGAAGAATTACACGCCTCCTCTCTCGAGGGTTAGTGCGGAACTCCCTTTACCCAGGGGTGAACGGTCCATATGCACGGCCTATTGGCTAGCTACGTATGGATAATAGAAATAGAGCCCACACATCGTTATGTGGTTCTACGCGTCGTAAACCCGGGGTAAACCTTAAATACTTAATTAAATAGAAAAACAAGACCTTTAATTATTTAAAAAAATTTTATATCCCAATGCTCTTCGATACCGAGGGCTAAGAGCGATTAGCCACTCATCGGAATGTGGATGGCTTATGCGTTTGGTGAGATGTGAATTCTAAACTACGCGTTGAAGTGTTACAAAAAAATAAGAAGAAATAAGATAACCTAATATTAGAAAGAGAACTACTAAAAAGGAAAAACGCACGCACTCAACAGAACTCATAATAAAGAAAAAAGGCTAAGTTACAAAAAAGAAAGATTGTGTAATTGAAATGACAAGTCCTACTCAAATGAGTGTGCGGGAAATTAAAGCAGAAAATGACAAGCACTACTCAAACGAGTAGGCGGGAAATGACAAGTCCTACTCAAACGATTAGGAGAGAAATTAAAGCTAAAAATTACAAGTCACTCAAACAAGTAGGCGGGAAATGATAAGTCCTACTCAAATGAGTAGGCGGGAAATTAGAGCTGTAAATTGCAAGTTCGACTCAAACGAGTAGGCAGGAAATGACAAGTCCTACTCAAACGAGTAGGCGGGAAATTAAAGCTGTAAATTGCAAGTCCTACTCAAACGAGTAGGCGAGAAATTTAAGCAGGAAATGACAAGTCCTACTCAAACGAGTAGGCAGGAAATGATAAGTTCTACTCAAACGAGTAGGCGGGAAATGACAAGTCCTGCTCAAACAAGTAGGCGGGAAACTAAAGTTGAAAAAGCTAACCCATACACTCACACACACAACTTGAAGGAAAGAAAGAAAAAAAAAGCTAACTCATACACTCAAACACACAAGCAAAAATAGAGAAAAGCAAATTGATTGAAAAATTAAAACGTTTACATTTTTATCGCTAGAACTTGCTGGAAATGCATAAAAAGTAGAAATAAAAATTGTTTGAGCAAAAGAGTTTTCAAATAAATGTGAAAATCAAAGGGGTTGAAAAAATGCAATAACACATAATCCATTCTTATAGTTTTGTAGAAAGGTTTAAAAAGTGGAAGAAAGTTAAAAAGAAGCAAAAGTTTTACATCCTAAAATAGGAAAAATCTAAGTTAAAAAGATATGAAAACCACTTTCAAATAATTTTACAAATCCATAAGGATGAATATGAAAGCACAAAATTCCTAAATCTAAACCATTCTTAGGAATATGATAATAAAAAAAGGCTATAATAATGACTAGTACATTGAAGAAAATCTAAAGTAAAGCTAAGTGATGTTTTTCATTTGAAAGCATAAATTCCACAAATCTAACTCATACACGCACACACCCATACAAAAAATGAAGATACATAAGATTGCTGAAAGAGAAGGACTCAGAGGCATTCCAGTACAATATAAGGATGAAAAGCTATCAAATTTTATTAAGAGAAAGTTTGATTACAAAAGCTAAAACAAACACAAAGAGGAGGGAGAAAAATATCCTTACATAACACTAAAAGAAGCCTCCAAGAAGAAGCCCTAACAGTAAAATGGCTCAAAATTTCGAACCCATGGCTGAAAGAACTAGTGCCTAAATACCTAGAGTGGGGGTGAATAGGTGCACTTAATCTTTTTAAACTTTAAAGGCAGAAACACAGAATTATATGCAATTCTTCACAGCAATACAACACATACACCACATCAATCACAGAATAATGCACACACAGAGAACACACAGCTTTTATAGTGGTTCCCCAAGGTCTGGGTACATCCACATTCCCCCTTCGCCTATCTAGTAGTGTACTAGATTCGGCCTAACTTCTCCACTACTTCTCAGATCCACGGATCTTACAGCTCAGAACCCCAAATAGGTTCCTACAACTCAGAGTGATCCCACTCCTACAACTCAGGCACAAAAGCCCTACCACTCAGTCTTCACCAAGACCTACACTCAGCCTTCAACAAGGCCTACACTCAGAGAAATGTATCTCCTACACTGAGGCACACAAGCCCTACCACTTAGCCTTTATAAATATAGGCTTACAACTCAGATCCCTTAGGATCCTACATAAAATAAAAATACAAGGATTAATAACCACAACTCTGATTGAGAAAGTAGAGTTGACTGGCTTCTTGATGAGTTCTTGAAAGAACTTTGCTGAGATCAACCTCTCTTGGCTTTCTTCAAAGCTTCTTGAATTAGAACACAGTAGGGTTGAATCTCTATGCAGATAATCTTCAATCAACTGCTGACTTGTGAATCAGATCTCAATCTGAAACTTTCTTTATCAGCCTGGTTCAATAGCTATCTTCTTAGAAGGAGCTTTCTCTCTCTAACTACTTAGATCTTCACTTGAAGGTCTTCTTATTGTTTGTTGTTTCTCACTTTAATGATTGCTTCTTTCTATCTGATTCCATTCGATACCTTCTGTTGAAGGAATAAGCCTTTATATAGGCTTTCTTCATGGTGACCGACTGATCCGGTTCCTAATAAACTTCTGACAGATCTGACAGTAGCAGTTGACCGGTTGAAATGACAGCTGTCAAGTCATCCAGTCACTTCTTGAAAACTCTGTCACTGTCTGAAAGTGTCGAGATAGATAGTCTTTATGTGTCGACACAAATAGACCAAGTGTCGACACAAGTGGACTAAGTGTCGACACTAGCCTTCATGGTGTCGACACAACTCCTTGTGTTGTAGAAATTACTTCTCGACACTGCTTCTTCAGAATGTGTCGACACTGATCCTGTGTGTCGACACAAGTCCTTCTTCAATACTTAGTTGATTTCTGCTAAGTGTCGACACAACTCCTTTGTGTCGACACATCTTCTTATGTTGAAACTTGTTAAGTGTCGACTCATCTTCTTTGTGTCAACACATGCCTTCTATGTTGAACCTTTTGCTGAGTGTCGACACATCTCCTTTGTGTCGACATATGTACTTAAACTCTGTTGAAGTATGCTGAGTGTCGACACAGCCTCCTAGTGTCGACACTTGTACTTGAACTTTGTTGATGTTTTGTTGAGTGTCGACACAGCCTCCTAGTGTCGACACTTGTACTTGAACTTTGTTGATGTTTTGCTGAGTGTCGACACAGCCTCCTAGTGTCGACACTTTTGATGTCGACAAAGTTCCTCTGGGTGTCGACACTGCTTCTAAGTGTCGACACTGATTATGTAGACATTTCATCATTGTGTGTCGACACTTCCTGTATGTGTCGACACTTTCCTTCTGGTGTCGACTCTGCCTTCCTGGTGTCGACACAATTACTCCAAGTATCGACACAGCTTCTTTGGGTGTCGACACAAGCCTTCTTAAGTGTCGACACTTTTCTTCTAGGTGTCGACACATCGACTTAGAAACGTTTCCTGCAAACCTGCAGTTACTTAACCTGCACAAGGAAACTCAAAGCACATCAAATCTTTTTAGATTTTTTAGGCAGATTACAGATTATATCACAGAATTATAATTACTTTTTCACAGAAATCAATCAGCAATCACAGAATCAAACATGCACACAGTGAACACACAGATTTATAGTAGTTTCCCAAGGTTTGGGTACATCCACTTTCCCCCTTCGCCTATCTAGTAGTGTACTAGATTCGGCCAAACTCCTCCACTATCTCAGATCCTCAGATCTTACACTCAGAACCCCAAACATGTTTATACAGCTCAGGCCCAAGGCCCTACAACTCGGTCTTCTCCAAAGACCTACACTCAGCCTTCAACAAGGCCTACACTCAGCCACAAGGCCTACACTCAGCCACAACAGGCCTACACTCAGAGAAATAGATCTCCTATACTCAGGCACACAGGCCCTACCACTCAGCCTTTATAATTACAGACTTACAACTCAGATCCTTAAGGATCCTACAAGAAATTTAGAATTACAAAGTGTATACCTACAACTCAGAAAAAGAGAGATGAGTTGATAGGTTCTTGATGAGTTTTTGAATGAACTCTGCTGAGATCAACCTCACTTGGCTTTCTTCAAAGCTTCTTGAATGTAGAACACAATAGGATTGATTCTCTGCAGCTGATCTTCAATCACTGCAACTTAAGATTCAGAACTAGGTCTGAACCCTTCTTCACAGCCTGGTTCCAACGGCTGTCTTCTTGGAAGGAGCTCTCTCTCTCCAACTACTTAGATCTTCACCTTGCTGTGATTTCATGGATGCAACTCCTGTCATACAGGAGGACAAATCCCATATCTGCTCACACACAAATACCCAAATGATTCGTAACATGCCCAACAACCACCCTTATCATCAACCTTTCTCAAGGAAGACTTTAGATGGCATCAAAGCACGCTCTTCCTCACTTGATGAATGCTGTGACTTCAGGTCAAAGGACCACAACACCATTGTCAATTGAGATCTACTCGTGACACTATTGGATGACAATCCACAGAGTAGCCTCAGGTTGGGTCTGTCCAGTACAACTTGTTCACTAACAAGTACCCACGTGATGACTTGATATCACAATATCATGACCTGTGAGAACCGGTCATCAGTCAACACACGTGCTGGTCTTCATGTACCATCATCACCCTTAGCTTCTATGATGATACTCGACCAGGGACCTTTTAAGAATGAAGCTTCAAATAAATCACAGGCTCTCACATTCAAGTCATGTACTTGATGTCCTATGGAAGCGAGCATTCTAAGGGTATCTATTATGTTAACATTTAACTATCAAATAGAAAAACTCATAATAAAAGAATTTGCCATTAATTGTAAAAGAAAAACTAGGTACACAGTTCATCATATGAACAAACAGCCAACAAAATACATATTTACATGCAATCCACAAGATTCTCGCTAGAGTTGATCATTTAGATATCGTATACCCATCGATCTATTATGACCATCATGCTTTCTCTACGCGAGAGACTTTGTCAGTGGATCCGCAATGTTCTCCTCAGTCGGCACTCTGCAAATGTTTACATCTCCTCGTTCGACAATCTCACGAATAAGATGAAACTGCCGAAGTATGTGCTTGGAGCGCTGATGAGATCTAGGTTCCTTAGATTGTGCAATTGCACCATTGTTATCACAGTAGAGAACTACGGGACCAACAATGCTAGGAACTACATCAAGCTCGCCGATGAATTTCCTAATCCATACAGCCTCCTTCGCTGCATTAGCTGCTGCGATATACTCGGCCTCTGTTGTAGAATCAGCAACTGTCTCTTGCTTGGAACTCTTCCAGCTCATAGCTCCTCCATTCAGGCAAAACACAAAACCTGACTGAGACTTGGAGTCGTCTCTATCAGTTTGGAAGCTAGCATCTGTGTAACCACTTACAACGAGCTCTTCCTCTCCACCATACACCACGAACACATCCTTAGTCCTTTTCAAGTACTTCAGGATATTCTTGACTGCAATCCAGTGACACTCACCGGGGTCTGACTGATACCTGCTAGTCATGCTCAAAGCAAAGGAGACATCGGGCCGAGTACATAACATCGCGTACATGATTGATCCAATTGCCGAAGCATATGGAATCAACTTCATGCGGTCCTTATCTTCACAAGATTTTGGACACTGGTCCTTAGAGAGATTCACACCATGAGACATGGGCAAAAATCCTTTCTTGGACTCAAGCATGTGGAACCGCTTCAACACCTTTTCGATGTACGTACTCTGGGTCAAACCCAGCAACTTCTTCAATCTATCTCTATAAATCTTAATACCGAGTATATAAGTCGCTTCACCCAAATCCTTCATTGAAAAGCAGTTCCCTGGGTTGTTCTTAACAACTTTCAGGGTAGGAATGGCATTCCCAATCAACAGTATGTCATCTACATACAATATCAGGAAGACAACAATGCTCCCACTGATTCGCTTGTAAACACAAGGCTCATCTTCATTATTGATGAAACCAAACTCTTTGATTTTCTCATCAAAATGAAGATTCCAACTTCGAGAGGCCTGTTTCAGTCCATAGATGGACTTATTCAGCTTGCATATTTTAGTGGCTTCATCTGGGGATACAAAACCCTCGGGTTGTGTCATATACACTTCCTCAAGGAGGTTTCCATTAAGGAAAGCCGTTTTGACATCCATCTGCCAGATCTCGTAGTCATAATACGCAGCAATAGCAAGCAATATCCTAATGGACTTTACCATGGCAACATGGGAAAAGGTCTCATCATAGTCAATACCATGAATTTGCTTGAAACCCTTAGCCACCAGTCGCCCTTTGAATGTTTGTATATTCCCATCCATGTCAGTCTTCTTCTTGAAGACCCACTTGCACCCTATGGGTCGTACCCCTTCAGGTGGTTCCACCAAGTTCCAAACTTGGTTTGCATACATGGAGTCCATTTCGGATTTCATAGCCTCAAGCTATTTGTCGGAGTCCGGTCCATTCATAGCCTCTTGGAAGGTTGCTGGTTCATCATCATGATCCATAAGCAACACATTACCTATTTGAGACACGAGAAATCCATATTTCTCAGGCTCAAACCTCGGTCTACCAGATCTACATAGGACTTGTGTTCCCTGAGCAGGTTCTCTAGCTACAATATCTTGTAGTCCTGTCTCAGAATCCAATTCTGGTTCATTAACTACATGTGGTTCTTGAACTTCTTCAAGCTCTACCTTTTCAGTCTTTCTTGATAAGAACTCTTTCTCCAAGAAGGCACCAGTCCTTGCGACAAACACTTTGCCCTCAGACGGTAGGTAAAAGTAATACCCTTTCGTTTCCTTAGGATATCCCACCAGATAACATTTATCCGATTTGGGTTCCATCTTGTCAGGCATTTGACGTCTCACGTATGCCTCACAACCCCAAATTTTAATGAACGACATACTAGGACGCTTCCCAGTCCATATCTCTTATGGTGTCTTCAGAACCGTTTTCGTTGGAGCGCGATTCAATGTCATTGCAGCAGTCTCTAAAGCAAAACCCCAAAAGGAAACATGCAAGTCTGCATGACTCATCATCGAACGTACCATGTCTAACAGAGTACGATTTCTCCTCTCAGACACACCATTATGTTGTGGTGTTCTAGGTGGAGTGAGCTGTGATACAATACCACACTCTTTCAGATGATCACGGAACTCATGACTCAGGTATTCGCCACCTCGATCAGATCGGAGTGCTTTAACCCTTTTACCCAACTGGTTTTCTACTTCATTCTTGAACTGTTTGAACTTTTCAAAGGTTTCGGATTTGCACTTCATAAGATACACATATCCGTATCTACTGAAATCATCAGTAAATGTAACAAAGTAGAAATACCCACCTCTAGCCATAGAACTCATGGGTCTGCATACATCACTATGTACAACACCCAAGAGATCCTCAGCCCTCTCAGTATAACCAGTGAAAGGAGCTTTAGTCATCTTGCCTAACAAACAAGATTCGCATCGCTCAAATGATTCATAATCAAATGAGTCTAAAAGTCCATCTCTATGGAGTTTGGATATGCGCTTCTCGTTGATATGGCCCAAACGACAATGCCAGAGAAATGTAGGGTTCGAGTCATTTGTTCTTAGTCTTTTATTATTTTCTACATTACAGATCAGATGGTCCAAGTTCAAAACATAAAGACCATTAAACAATTGGGCTACAGCATAACAAACATCATTCTTAAATATAGAACAACAGTTGTTCTTAATTATAAAAGAAAATCCAATCATGTCCAAACATGAAATAGATATAATGTTTCTAGTTATGACCGGAACAAAATAACAATTATCAAGTTCTATTACAAGCCCACTGGGCAAAGAAAGACGGTAAACCCCTACGGCTACAGCAGCAACTCTTGCTCCATTGTCGACGCGGAGGTCCACCTCCCCTTTACTCAGCAATCTTCTCCTTCCCAGTTCCTGCACATTTGTACAAATGTGAGAACCACATCCGGTATCCAATACCCAAGATGAAGGAGCAGAAAGGTTTATCTCTATAACGTAAACATTAGAAGCGGAAGTCATACCTCCCTTCAATTTGTACAGACCCTCAATGTACGAAGGACAGTTCCTCCTCCAATGACCATCCTTGCCACAGTGGTGGCATTTCCCTTCCTTCACCGTGCCTTTCCTTTTCATCAGTGCTGAAGACTTGGGCTCAAGGTATGACTTAGGTCCCACCTTCGTCTTCTTAGAGCCCTTGGCTTTGCCCTTGCCCTTATGCACCATCAGTATGGGGCTGGCAGGCTTGGCCTTCTTCATATTGATTTCGGCAGTTCTCAACATGCCTAGGAGTTCGGGCAGTTTCTTGTCTATCTCATTCATGTTATAGTTCAAGACGAACTGCTCATAACTGTCCGACAACGATTGCAGGATCAGATCCGTGGCCAACTCTTGACCAAGAGGAAACCCAGCCTTTCAAGGTTCTCTATATACCCAATCATCTTGAGTACGTGAGTCCCTACTGAGTCTCGAACTCCCATCTTGCACTGAAACAACGCTTTTGTGATGTCAAACCTCTATTGACGAGCCTGCCCTTGAAACATTTTCTTGAGATGCTCGTCAATCTCCTTGCACCGCATGCTCTCATGTTGCTTCTGAAGCTCAGAGTTCATAGTGGCAAGCATAAGGCATTCGACATCTAAAGCATCGTCAGTATACTTCTTATAAGTATCTTTCTCAGCACGGGAAGAGTTCCCGGTCGGCACCTCGGGGGCTTCTTCTTCCAAGACATAGAGCTTTCGCTCTTGCCTGAGAACAATTCTCAGGTTCCTATACCAGTCCATGTAATTTGTCCCACTGAGCTTATCCTTCTCAAGGATGGCTCTCAGAGACAACGTGGAGTGTGAAACACTTGCCATGGAATTCTACAAGAATTTATGCAGAATAAAATCAGTACCAAAATTTCAAATACAGTTTATTTTAATTTGGACTTCAATTAAAATACTCCCACTATTTTATTCGAAATGATAGCCCTCACTAACAATTCAGAGAGTTCATGCGAGCTACTCTCTTAGTGGACAAGATCCGTATTTCACCAACACTATGAGTCCGCTTTGGCGTTCCTCTCACGATGCGGTTATTTAGGTAGGCAACGCTTGCCAATTGCATCCTCATGCAATTCTTATATGGTTGGTGAATAACTCCTTACTCGCATCCATCATATGGTGCATGCCAACCCTATGCCTCTAGGCACTCAACCTTTGAGGTCACCTAGTTAAGATGGACCCGATGTCGACAGTGAGATATCACAATTATCCGCTCGCACCCTTACCAAGATAGATTAATGCACCTTGCTTTGGCAAGCCCACACTTCATCGATCGAGGCAGGAAGAGTGTCATCCATCGGAAGGCATCCGAACACTTAATATTAGATGAAGGGATTTTAATTATAGGTTAACATTTAACCATGATCAACATTTGATCAATGTGCATATCCAAAGAAAAACAATTCTAAACCACATGCATCCCTTATGTGCACATCCTAACACCATCAACAATTGATAGAAGGAAGGGCTAAATCTGAACATCCGGAAACTTCCAAATCCTCAGATTTATATGCATTGGACAAAGGCAAAGACAACTCAACTTAAAGCAGTAGACAATCTCATCTCTCTTTGTTGGATTCAAAATCCAAAACAAAATCGAGGGATGGTTACTGCTAAGGAGATCACAATTTCTAACAATTAGAAATTCCACGCAATTCCAGAGGTTCTTGGCGGGGTACCAAGACTAAATCTAGACATTTAGAACACTTCTAAATCTCTAGGTTTACACGCACTGGAATAACAAACTTCCAATACAACGATCATGGCCAAAACCTGGCTCTGATACCACTGTTGGGTTTCTCTATGAGGATGGCACAACGCTTGTGCACGCAGAGGAAAAGAAAAACATCAAGAAAAACCCAAAGAGATGTGGATCGGGCCATGAACGTTGAATCAAGAAGTTAGCAAAAACTAGGCAAAAATTACCTCGGTGGCGTTGAGTCACAACTCAACGGAGATGCTACAAACTTTGTATTTCTGCTGGTGGCGAGTTCTACATGGAATAGTGTCCACGTTTCTGCAGAAGTTCACACGAGCGGGAGAACACCGAGCTTTCCGTCACACGGAAAATCGGGAAGGATGAGAAGACCGCACCTTGCTTTCCACGGACTGCTAGGTCCGCGCCAGGAAAAGCAACACCAGCGACAGTCGCCGGAGAAGAGGAGGTACGCGGAGCGATCACGGCGGCGGCGGAACGCTTCCGTCAGCGGCGGGATTCGAGATCGGCGGAACGCTCGCGGAACGGAACTCTTCCGTCGCGGGTTTCTATCAGCCGATGAGAGAGTGTTTTAATCCCGAAAAACCTTAAGTATCCTATTTATACCAAAGGTATAAATAAACCTAGGAAAATCGCTATCCGCAGACCACCGAGAAATAGGGTTCAGAATCGGCGAGAATCACTAGCCGATCGGTGAGAATCGATCGTCGAGAATCACTAAGGATCAGCGAGTATCGACTAGGATCGGCGAGAACCAGTCAGCGAGAATCGGTCGGCGAGAATCATCAGCAGATTCGGCGAGAATCAATCGACGAGAATGCCCGATGATTCACGTCGAATCGCAGGTTGACGATTCTCGTCGATCGTCGAGAATCACCGACGATACACGTCGAACAGGGTCGACGATACATGCCGATCGGCGAGAATCAGAGAATGATTCTCGACGATTCTCGTCGATCGGCGAGAATCAGAGAACTATTCTCGACGATTCTCGTCAACCCTCGGCCGACTATTCTTACCAATCCTTCAAGGCAACATTTGCCCAACCCGATGATCCTTTAAGGCAACACTTTGCCCACAACCCCATTCAGATCGGTGATTGGCAACCTTTACCAACACAGTCAATCATCCAACTTCTCCACATCTCTTATGTGCGACCCTGCAGGCTCATATCGCGTTGGCAGTGAGATTACATGTTTGACCACTTCCAGATCACAATGGTAACTCCAACAGAATGCACTAAGGAAGTTAGGGATGATAGGAAATCCCTACTTAACCAAGAATATGAAGCCTTCATGCAAGGGAAGAAGGATTCTATAGTTAAGTGCTATGAAACATTCTTCAAGATAGTCAATGGGCTGAAGACCTATGGTACACAGTTCACAAACTATGATCTTAATGATAAATTCCTGAGATCCCTCAATAAGGAGTGGGATATAAAGATATGTGTCATAAGGGAGATGGAAAATTTGGCAAATATCCAGCCCCATATTCTGTTTGGGAAGTTAATATCCTAGAAGATGCAACTCAATATAATGAAGGAAGAGGAGGAAGCTGCCATATCTCACTTTAAGGAAAACTTTGTAGCTTTCAAAGCTGAAAGCTCTAGGGGATGTGGAGATAAGACCCCTTCACCCCCAAGAAGGGATGTTGATATAGAATGTTTTGAGCCCAAAACTTTCGATGCTTAGCTAATTGATGGATAATTCACTTTGTTCTCCAAACAATTCAAGAAATACTGAGCAGAAGAAAATAGTGGAAAAACAAATCTTCATCCACTTCTAACCCTAAGAAGTACTACAACAACTCAAATAAATCCATGAAATACCCTAAGAGGGACAGGTATGATTCTCATCAGAATAAATATATTAGCATTGATATTATTTGTTATTGTTGTAATAGGCCTGGACATGTCATCACTAACTATCTAGTCAAAAGAAAAGAGAGAAAAACATCAAAGGAAAGAAGCAATATAAAGACATGAAGTCTGAGAAGAGCTTCTTGGAAAAAGAGAAGAAGAGTTGGAGTGATAGTGACTCGGACTCATTTGAGTTAGAAGAAGAAGAAGCCTTTATTAGGCTTGTTCTTAGTCAAAAGAAGAAAAATATCATGTTGTGAAGGTGGGCATTGTAACACCTCCATTCGTCACATAAAATATAACAGAGGGTCCGGCCGGAGCCCTGCGCCATATTCCACGGACAGTCAGCAGAGTTATGCCTTGAAACCATATTATCGTATATGCATCCTAACTCAGAGTGCATTTTAACAGAAGCATTTTAAGTTTTAAAACTCATATACCAGAAATGTCCACTATACAAAAAGAAATGATAATAAAAATATACAAAATGTTTTGGCCTTAAGGTCTTACAACTATTTTCTTTATAAAAGTATTTTTATACGTCAACACGCAGGTCGACCACACATGAGAAACAGTAAACGTTCGTCTTTGGGCCTTTGAGGGCCAGCCAATTGCAGCAAAAGGGACTTCAACCTGCTACTTTCCACTTAACTCTCCAGCACCTGCATACCATGACCCACCAAAACGTGCCAAACAAAGCAATGGTCAGCATTAGCTGACAAATTTATAACGACCCCACCCCTCACTTGGGGCAGCGGTTCTCCTTCCATGTAAGCAGCAACACAATTTTATATTTTGGTAACAATAACGTGCACTTAAGCACCAATTTCCACAGACACAGGCTCGATCGGCCACATGTCCCGTGCACTAAGGGCACATTCTCGGTGTACCGGACTTCCCAAATCCCACCACCATTCACAATCCCACCACCATTTCTGGCACGTGGCCTAAGACTCTCATTATGCTAACGGTGAATGCCAGTTAATTTAGGTGATCTTGTCCGAATGACTTAACGCTGGTACAGTTCAGCCATAGTCTGTTGCTCAAATCATTGTGCCAACGCCGATGTACGCAGCCATCATGGCGAATGATAAGATGCGGGTCAACCTCCCCTTGCCCGTTCGGCTCACTGGCCTTTTTCCTAGGAACTCTTGTCCCTCAACATCAATTGCCGCCCACATGTCCCCAGGACCTGAGCATGCAATGATCAACATGGCTCTCATGGCCAAAGTTGGGCTCTCAAGGTTCACAGCTTGTCATGCTGCACACCTTGTCTCATGGATACAAGCTTCCCAACCACTTTTAGGCTGGATCTCATGGCCACCTTAGCTGGGTACACAACTTCAAATAATGGCCACAGGTCTCCCATAGACAGGCATCATAGCTTACCGGAAGCTATCGCCGGCGGTAGTACTACCTCCGCGCAGTAGTGGAAAGAAGTCGCTTTTGGGTCTTTTTCCTGGAGCTCATCTCCAGTACTATCATTGCAGCATCCTGCATACCAACAGACCCCGAATTTTACATGTTTAACAACACGTTTTGTCCATGGATTCTTCTTTGGCACGCAAATCAATTCATCGTCAATCCCGACCAACCTGTCCCCATGGGCTTCACATAACATTCTTATTATGTACTTTGATTCCGGATCTAAATGCAAGTTTATCGGAGATCACAATGATATACCCGTGGAATATACCTCCGCGTCATATTCCACGGACAGTCAGCAGAGTTATGCCTTGAAACCATATTATCGTATATGCATCCTAACTCAGAGTGCATTTTAACAGAAGCATTTTAAGTTTTAAAACTCATATACCAAAAATGTCCACTATACAAAAAGGAATGATAATAAAAATATACAAAATGTTTTGGCCTTAAGGTCTTACAACTATTTTCTTTATAAAAGTATTTTTATACGTCAACACGCAGGTCGACCACACATGAGAAACAGTAAACGTTCGTCTTTGGGCCTTTGAGGGCCAGCCAATTGCAGCAAAAGGGACTTCAACCTGCTACTTTCCACTTAACTCTCCAGCACCTGCATACCATGACCCACCAAAATGTGCCAAACAAAGCAATGGTCAGCATTAGCTGACAAATTTATAACGACCCCACCCCTCACTTGGGGCAGCGGTTCTCCTTCCCTGTAAGCAGCAACACAATTTTATATTTTGGTAACAATAACGTGCACTTAAGCACCAATTTCCACAGACACAGGCTCGATCGGCCACATGTCCCGTGCACTAAGGGCACATTCTCGGTGTACCGGACTTCCCAAGTCCCACCACCATTCACAATCCCACCACCATTTCTGGCACGTGGCCTAAGACTCTCATTATGCTAACAATGAATGCCAGTTAATTTAGGTGATCTTGTCCGAATGACTTAACGCTGGTACAGTTCAGCCATAGTCTGTTGCTCAAATCATTGTGCCAACGCCGATGTACGCAACCATCATGGCGAATGATAAGATGCGGGTCAACCTCCCCTTGCCCGTTCGGCTCACTGGCCTTTTTCCTAGGAACTCTTGTCCCTCAACATCAATTGCCGCCCACATGTCCCCAGGACCTGAGCATGCAATGATCAACATGGCTCTCATGGCCAAAGTTGGGCTCTCAAGGTTCACAGCTTGTCATGCTGCACACCTTGTCTCATGGATACAAGCTTCCCAACCACTTTTAGGCTGGATCTCATGGCCACCTTAGCTGGGTACACAACTTCAAATAATGGCCACAGGTCTCCCAGAGACAGGCATCATAGCTTACCGGAAGCTATCGCCGGCGGTAGTACTACCTCCGCGCAGTAGTGGAAAGAAGTCACTTTTGGGTCTTTTTACTGGAGCTCATCTCCAGTACTATCATTGCAGCATCCTGCATACCAACAGACCCCGAATTTTACATGTTTAACAACACGTTTTGTCCATGGATTCTTCTTTGGCACGCAAATCAATTCATCGTCAATCCAGACCAACTTGTCCCCATGGGCTTCACATAACATTCTTATTATGTACTTCGATTCCGGATCTAAATGCAAGTTTATCGGAGATCACAATGATATACCCGTGGAATATACCTCTGCGCCATATTCCACGGACAGTCAGCAGAGTTATGCCTTGAAACCATATTATCGTATATGCATCCTAACTCAGAGTGCATTTTAACAGAAGCATTTTAAGTTTTAAAACTCATATACCAGAAATGTCCACTATACAAAAAGGAATAATAATAAAAATATACAAAATGTTTTGGCCTTAAGGTCTTACAACTATTTTCTTTATAAAAGTATTTTTATACGTCAACACGCAGGTCGACCACACATGAGAAATAGTAAACGTTCGTCTTTGGGCCTTTGAGGGCCAGCCAATTGCAGCAAAAGGGACTTCAACCTGCTACTTTCCACTTAACTCTCCAGCACCTGCATACCATGACCCACCAAAACGTGCCAAACAAAGCAATGGTCAGCATTAGCTGACAAATTTATAACGACCCCACCCCTCACTTGGGGCAGCGGTTCTCCTTCCCTGTAAGCAGCAACACAATTTTATATTTTGGTAACAATAACGTGCACTTAAGCACCAATTTCCACAGACACAGGCTCGATCGGCCACATGTCCCGTGCACTAAGGGCACATTCTCGGTGTACCGGACTTCCCAAGTCCCACCACCATTCACAATCCCACCACCATTTCTGGCACGTGGCCTAAGACTCTCATTATGCTAACGATGAATGCCAGTTAATTTAGGTGATCTTGTCCGAATGACTTAACGCTGGTACAGTTCAGCCATAGTCTGTTGCTCAAATCATTGTGCCAACGCCGATGTACGCAACCATCATGGCGAATGATAAGATGCGGGTCAACCTCCCCTTGCCCGTTCGGCTCACTGGCCTTTTTCCTAGGAACTCTTGTCCCTCAACATCAATTGCCGCCCACATGTCCCCAGGACCTGAGCATGCAATGATCAACATGGCTCTCATGGCCAAAGTTGGGCTCTCAAGGTTCACAGCTTGTCATGCTGCACACCTTGTCTCATGGATACAAGCTTCCCAACCACTTTTAGGCTGGATCTCATGGCCACCTTAGCTGGGTACACAACTTCAAATAATGGCCACAGGTCTCCCAGAGACAGGCATCATAGCTTACCGGAAGCTATCGCCGGCGGTAGTACTACCTCCGCGCAGTAGTGGAAAGAAGTCGCTTTTGGGTCTTTTTCCTGGAGCTCATCTCCAGTACTATCATTGCAGCATCCTGCATACCAACAGACCCCGAATTTTACATGTTTAACAACACGTTTTGTCCATGGATTCTTCTTTGGCACGCAAATCAATTCATCGTCAATCCAGACCAACCTGTCCCCATGGGCTTCACATAACATTCTTATTATGTACTTCGATTCCGGATCTAAATGCAAGTTTATCGGAGATCACAATGATATACCCGTTGGAAACCACCCTTTTCTTCACCTTTTGGTGAGGGGTTCCATGCACGTATGCATATTGAGGAGTTCACTTGTCCCAGGAGAAAGTCATTACCCTTATTGATCGCTTAGGAGCCATGTGTAACATCCCAACTTTTATTGGGCCACTAAAACCCTAGAAAGCCCAATAAAATTAACTCGAACCTCTACCCATGGCCCACACCCGGGTAAGAGGTAACCCTAAGCATGGTATATAGAGCTAGGAAACTCCAAATTGAGTTCTATCAGTTCTTATGACTTCGTATAACCCATAGAAATGCATTGGAACTCGTTCCGTTGAACTCCGAGGTCATATGGTAAGTAGGGCCATTCCTCGTAAAAAGTCACGAAAATGAGTTTTTTTGTAATGAACTAGAGAACTCTGAGAGTTCTGTCAGTTCCTATGGCTTCATATAGTCAATACAAACTCATTGGAACTCGTTACGTCATAACCCGAAGTTTAACGATGAATATAAGCATTTTGATTGTTTAGCACGCTACAACGTGCAGATTTTGGATATTTAGCAAACGAACTCTGATTCAACCCCGGTCAGTGGCATTGAACTCGTATGGTCAATATGAAGTCAACCGAGTTCATCCCGATCAATTCAAATACGAATTGTCAACCCGTGGTCAAATCAAGCATAATCGCGCACATTCCAAGCTTGATGCACATTCTAAGCTTCCTCTTAGTACGAGCTTCCTACCACTACGAGCTAATGCACTATCTGAGCTTGCTCCGAGCTTCCTCAGCTTCCTTCTATTGGAGCGAGCTCCATAAAAACCTATGCAGCTACCTTCCTCCAACTCCAAGAGCTTGTGAGTCCTAGCTTCCTCCTAGTTCGAGCTTCTTGCTAGTGCACAGTACAAGTTTTGTCTGAGCTTCTTTCTACTAGAGAGTTTCCTCCTATTACGATTTGGTGGATAGTTTGATTTTGCTAATAAGGGAAAATTCCTTGTGGCATTTAGTTTGCTCGATACCGTACTTGTCAACAAAAAGCTTCATGAAAATTTGTAGGTAAGTTCTTGTGTGTATTTATGCTTTATTGACCCGATATTGTAGTCGTCAACTAAAAGCTTCAAAAAAAAATTGCAAGTTCTTGAGTGTATTTTGGATTTTATCGGCTCTTTTTACTAAACTAGCCTTGGTCCATTGCTAGATTTCACCTCCATGAAGATCCTAGAATAACAACTCTCGATGTCTTCGGAGAAAGTCGATTAAAATTGTGACAATGTAAGCCATTCTGATTGTAATTTAGAATGAAAATCCAACTGTATTTCTTCCAGTTAAATAGATTCGTATTATAGTAGTACATTCTGACTATATTTTAGATTGAAATTCCAACTGTATCTTATTATGCAATTCCATTTGTCTTACATCTTATTTTCCCTTCAGGTGTAGAAGGACCATATTGTTTTCCACATTGTGCACTCAGAGGATGAGATGTACGTCATGTATTGTCATTATATGCCCACATAAGAGAATTTAGTATTCGTAAACAACAAAACATATTGGATGCATACAAGAATTATTAAAGTGCAAGAATATTGTCGCTCTAAGGTGGGGGTTAAGAATATGAAACATTCACCAAAAAAATACTGCAAATTAGAAATGTGCATTGGATTGTTAGCTTGCATTTCCATTTACACTGATGTAGATGACAAGAATTGGATAGTAATGAGGTTCGTCGATGAGCATATTCATCTATTAGCAATGAAGAACGAGAAGCATTTATTGAGGTTCAATCAAAGCATGTCTGAAATGCAAGCAAACCTAATTAAAATATGACCGGAGTTGGAATTAGAGCAGTGGAAGCTTACAACTTCCTATATGATGAAGATATATTGTTGGAAATATTGGGTTCGTAAGATTGATGCCTACAACTTTATTCAACGAGAAAGAAGGGTGTTAATGGAAATAAGTGATGCCTCAAACTTATTATGGATACTACAAAAAAAAATAATTAGATGATAATATATTCTCGTATGACGGACGAACTGAATAGATTGACTACCTTCTTCTTAATGGATGAGCATAGAAAAATAGAATGTGACTGCTTTGGTGATGTTATTATTTTTGATATGATGTATAGACTGGATAAAATAAAATTTGACATGTGTGTCATTCATCACTGTGAACAATCATTGGCAAAATATTTTCATAGGAGGTGCTTTTATTGTTGAAGAGACCATATAATTATTTTACTTGGTGTTGTGGCTTTTCTAAAATTAGTTGGTGACAAGCAACTAATTACTATTTCCACGGAACAAGATCAAGCCATAGTCGTAGCTATTCAATAGGTATTTACTACCAGTTTTCATCATCTGTGCTAATGGAACATCTCAAAGAAAGCACATTCCAAAGTCTCGTGCTTCAACAAAAACAAAAATGTTTGGTCATTTTTTATGAATACATAAGCAAGTGTAACGACAAAGTTGAGATTGATAGATTTTGGATTGAGGTGCTAACGAGAGGAAATTCGAAGGAGGACAAATGATTGGGAGATTATATATAGCTAGGGAAGATGATCTACTGCATTAAACAAAGACATTTTGGATTTCAGTACTTTATCATCACAAAGAAGTGAATTAGCTAAAAGTGGTTTGCATGATAGTTTGAAGACTACTAATACATTTGTTAATTGTTTTTGGGTATAATGAAGGTAGTTTCATTGTGACAGAGGGGTGAGCATGACAAAGACTTTAAATGCAAGTACGATATTGTTAGCTTGTGGTACAAAAATTGTTCCCCATTGAAATATTTGTCGAAGTTATACACTCGTAAGATTTTTTTTCTATTTTTTAAAGATATTACATGTAAGGAGTTGTTGGAGTTAGTATGGTTGAGGAACTAGTTATGATTACCATCATATATTATATGAGATAAAGCTAAGTGATGGACGTGAAAAGATAAGAGATGATTTGTGAGCTTTAACTCTACAACCATGGATGTGAATTATTCCTGTGTAGGTTTTGAAACTAAAGGTATAATATGTCAACATATCTTGAGGGTATACAATATGCAAAATGTAAGGTAGATCTCACTCTTAAGACAGAAGGGTGTATACCTAGTCAATACCCCAGACATGTCCTGATATGAGTCAAATATAATATTTAAAAACCATTTAATGTTGTGATGGACTGGGATGTGAAGTAGAAGATGGGTTTCTTAGAGGAGAAAGACAAGAGTACAATATGTTTGAGGGATCTGATAGTGAAGAGGCCTAAAGGTACTCTCAGTGGGCGTATGAAGGACCATTGTGAGAGATGAACTATATGTGTTTTGTGTAAGTATTTTTTAAGCTTTTTAGTTAGTTGTACTAAGCTAATTTCAAATTCCCTATTTAAAATAGAAAGATAATAGATGCTAAGAAAAATACAGCTTCTGTAGATCACACTTCACCAAAGGCGAAGGATTTCAACTTCGTCAATGTAGTTACAATGGAAGCATCGCCTATAATAAAGAAGTTCAACTTCATCAATGATTCAACAAATGAGCAACATTCTTCTCAAATAGACACTCCACCTGCTTTCATTTAACTGATAATTTTTGTCTAGATATGTCATTTGATTTTTCTAGTATACGTGATATATTCAAACCTTGACGTTGTGCAATTTCTAACTATTCAGAGAACTAAGTATGATTTTGGTCATGTGGGACATGCAAAGGCTCACACCATCGGAATAGACAATCAAATTGACAACAACACAATGAATATTTAATTATTCTTAGAATCTTGGATCAAAAATATATTATTTGAGAAAAGTACGAAAATATCAATGGTTAAAGTAGAGGATCCATTATCACTACAATTATCATTTGCAGAGTATCCATTGTCATTGCAATTATAAAAATGTAACCTCATTTGATCCTTATAAAAAGGAAACCTTATAAATAGATAATTAAATTGATGACTTCCCCTCTTAGGGAATAAACATGAAACCTTACTTGCTCCTTAATAAATCCCCATAGTCAGTTCTCCATACCTCTCCACCCTTCTTCAGACTAGAGATACACTTTCCCTTCACTTCTAACTTGCACTTCCCCTTCCCAATCTCAAATCTCCCTCCTCACCGTCTCAACATTTTCTTCTCAATTTTTATTAACCTCTTCTCTTTTTCCACCTTCTCGAACCTACGTAAGTCAATCTTCTCCTTCGAATCATTATTAACTTTTCCCTTTTTTAACACTCTCAATATCAGAGTCTCCTCCTCCTGGAATAGTGTCCTCTCACAGTCTTCAATGTTCTCAAATTTGATTTTCACCTACAAAAAATACAAACTATATGTTAACTTTGTTAATCTTAAAACAATAACTATTAAGAAATCAGTTGAACATACATGTGATGCCATCCTTAGATGTTCTGATTGAGGGAAGTAATATTTTATTGTTGTAACTCACCTTTGCAGACCAACAACATATTCTTGGCCCTGCAACATCATCAACAACCGGCCGAACTTTGGAGTGCTCGTACAACCTCACCTACATGAAGGGATGATAAGGGAAATTTAATTTACAATAAGAAAATATATTGGTATCACTTGCTAGTAACACTGTGGAGCAACCTTCCAAGTACGCCAAGCTTGTACATACTTCTCGTAGTTTACTTAATCTACTTAAATCAACCAACTATGAATGCAAAAAAATGTGAATGGCCTTTGGCCAATTGTACTGTCTAAAAGTTGTGAGACCACCGAGGTTATTGAGGGAAGATGAAATCTTCAAACCCTTTAACGGGAAAAGAAAAATAACCAAAACATATTTAATTAAGACATTTACTCTCTTGGTTTCTATGGTAGGTGGATACTCCTCATCAACAAACCGACATAGTTCTTTGGTTATATGTTTGTGAGTTAAGTCCAAGAATAAGAGTAACAAACTTAGAAACACGCTCGTTATTTGGGAGGCCCAATATCAGTGTTATCTCATTCACAGTCAATCTTAAATAATAATTATCTTGTAATAATGCATTTTTATCTCTAATATAAGACCACATAAGAAAGTATAGTAACAAAATAGTTTGAGGAAGATTTGACATTCATAATAATAGAAGCAATATGACATCTTTAAGGGCAGCCTTTAATTCCTCTGGAAGGACCTCCAACAACGGACGAGAATTGAATGTAAAGGTAGACATGACACACCTGGAGTTAAGATATTTGTTCCTGGGTATTCTTTGTAATACATATAAATAAAATGCAACATTTGCAATATTATTAATAATACTATTGCAAAGCCTACAAAAAGATGATTGTAATACAGCTATAAAACCTACTAATATTATGATTGTAATATGGCTGTAAAACTTGTTAAAAATACACCTGTAATATGACTGTAAAATATACTAATAATACAATTGTAAAACATTTAACTACCACAAATAGCTATAAAATCAAATGAAGAATTCATACTACATCATTAGAAAGACAAGCGTGCAAACGAAAAAAAACATGTAATCAAATTGAATAGAACAATTGGGCTAAGAGTCACTAGAGAAATTGACTGAAAATAGAATCATGGAAAGTACCTTATATCGGCAGGTACTGGAACTGGAACAAAAGGTAAGCCCCCAACATTTCTATAGTTTCCCCCCAAATTTTCTGAGGTTTATACCTTCCTCTTCAGCGGTTGTCGATGACGAGATTAGGAATGGGAAGGGGTTAGGAACGAGCGATTCAGAGGACACCTCGTCTGTATGATTTCTTCACAGAAGAGCATCACTAGGGCTATAGTTCGAGCTTTTTTGAGGTTTTTGCCTTCTACTTCAACAGTTTTTGACGTTGAGACATGGATTATTAAGTGTTTGAGAATGGTTATGATGAGAGATTCAACGAAGTTCAGTTTTCATTTTTGAAAGAAGAAATGTCGTGGGCCCGGATGAAAATGTTTCTATTTATTCTCACACGATAGTATTTTTCAAGGTTTTGAGAAATGACCGAAGATCGAACCGATGAGATCAAAGGTTCAAAGTCCAACCGGTTGAACCGTTCAGAATGGGGTCAAACCAGGGTTGAACCGCAATGTTGTATAATACATTTATAATATTATTTTAGTAAACTTTAAATGAGTAAAATTATAAAACAAACAAAATCATTAGAGTAAACATTATATATTTATGTTATATTGTCAAAAGTCAAAACATATTACATATATCATGAAAGACAACATTAAATAATAATGTTTTGTGATATTGTCGCATAAATATTATAAAATGTTTGTCTCAAAATAGTAATAATCTACTAATATGTAATTATTTATCACAAATTCAAATCATAGCTTAATAAGTCAACTCAAATACTCCACCAAAGTCATTGCCAACACCACCAAAATCTACAAGACGCTCATCTTCAAAATTCTCCAAGTCAGTGTGATCAACAATGGTTCAATAATACCAATTTGTTCTTCATCTACAAGTTTAATATATATAATTAAATTATGAAACAACATATATTTATACCAAACAATTGTACATAAAATATTGGCATATAGGTATACACTTACTTTAAGTTAGTAGTGTAGTATTAAGGCTTTGATCTGCAACTATTGGGATAGCGTCTTCAATAAAAATTCCATTTTCTAGATCATCATACATGAGCGTCGGCGCTGGTTCCTACTCTTTCACTCAAAAGTCCATCAAATCAATACATGTGAATCTAAAGGATCGTAACTCTTTTTTATACAAGTAAGCCTAAAATCAACATAAAATAATAGAATATAGAAGTGTAAAATGTTACTAAAAAATACAAAATATAAACTATTAGAATATAAAACTTAAAACAGATATTAAATGAAATTCATATCAATTTCTCATATTAAGATTATAGTGAACATATATAAGATCATTTAACCTTTGGTGCTCCAAACGATTTCTTCTTTTGGTGTGAATTATTTTGAAAACACTCCAATTTATTTCACAATTTGAAGAAGATGATGTTTGGATAAGAATATGAATTGCTAGTTTTTGCAATTATGCACTTGATCCAAACATTCTCCACCATTCATCTAGATAAAAAAAATAGTGCAAAGATCATTATTAGTTTATGATAATTGAAAATAAAAATTGAAACATTCAACATTTACAAAATAATTTTGTGTACTCGCCGGGTTGCATTTCCACCACTAATTTGCTTGCAAGGGGCTTTCCAAAACTTTCTACTTGCTCACAAAAAAAATCTAACTTCCATCATTGTTTTTTTTGTTTGCCACATACTTCCTTGTTTCCAATCAACTCGACCAACTGTCACGACCCATATTTTCTCGATATTTTATATATTATCAGAGTAAAAGAAAATATGTGTCGTGATGTCATGTCGTGCAAGGAACAACTGTAGACGCTCTAACAAAACTGACTATTCATTTATTTTCATAAAAGACATATGTTTTATGTTTAAAAACATAATTCAAGTTAAAAGATTTTAAGATTGTGTCTCTCGGTTCAGTGGATCAACTAGTGTATAGGTAAGAAAATATAAATATACACTGCGAAAAAAATACATAATTTGTTTCATTTTATCCTTGTAACACTTTGGGTTTTTGACAATAGTTATCTCTATCAGATTTAAATGTTGCATAATCATTACTTAAATCATGAGATTGCTACTTCTAAACTTAGTAGTCACATAATCATTCTTGAGAAGTTCCCACGTTTTCATGGATCTGACCCACACAAATTATGGTTGTAAAAATAAGAGTACAATTCAATCTTCAAATCAGTTTAATCTAGGAAACTAATAGAACAAAAAAAATTGCAAACAAGTTGAGGATTAGGAACAAAAATCGTTATCAGATGTTCATGTCGAATTTTGATTAAAGTAGACATTCCTAAAACTTGGTTGCCTTCTGAATCTTTACTCTTAGACACATTTCAAGTTCACATAAAAAATACATTGAAGAGGGAAAAAATATTACAATCACGTTTGATGATTGTCTCGGCCACGAGAGAGAATATGAGAAGTTGAGAACATACCCCCAAATCGATCGAAGAAAACTCTAACACGAAGAACGAAGCCACAATTAAGGATCTCTCACGGGGGAATAAGAAGAACGAAGCCATTATATAGGTATCTCTAGACCCCCTTTGTGCCTGTAAAAAAATTGTTTGACATCAGATTTTGCTGTAGAGATAAAGTAAACCAGAAGATATATAAAAGAACAAAAAGAATAGAGGAAGGTGAAAAACCTGACGGTGAGGAAGAATGAACTGGAGCAATGGGGCGTGGTGACGGGAGACTATCGGTGCAGGAAGGAGTTCCAATGTTTTGGTCTCACAGGAAGGAGTCGCCACTTCGCATCCTTTCGGTAAAAGTAAAATTGTCAAAGTAAATTTCAAATAACCCTAGGTTTTCCCTCTCCCTGAACCATCCGATTAAAATTGCATGGACTATATTTTGCCTGCCCGGGTTTGGAGAACCGGACAAGGTTCCCGGTTTCCCGGGCAAATCGGTTGGTTCCCCAGCTCCACGACTATTCATTGAAGCATCACCTGCAATACCGAGATCGGACTTGCTGAGGGACCGGTTGGCGGTTCGACCAATCCGATTTTTAAAGCTTGGTATTTATTCTCACAAAAACTTAGGCCTCGTTCATTTGCACCGTTTTCACAACCGGTTTTTGTTTTGAGTTTTCGCAGTCTTAATGTAGGTGTTCGTTTGCATTTGTTTTGGTTTGTTTTGGTTTTGACCCAAAAACAAAGGCGTTTTCACTCCTTCATTAAACCCCCACTCCTCATAACAGACCTATCTGGTTCCATTTTCACTTGTTTTCGAAAAGAATTTTCTCCTTAATCCTGACGGATCATGTGAAATGTCTCGCCACTTCACTTCCGGGAGACAAATCTTCCTCGACCAACTCCTGCGCTGAGATTCAACCGACAAATGAGGCTCCCAGTGGTGTTTTTGGATGCTGATCTTCGTCTTCCCTAGGTAAGGTGTCCTTTCAGTCGCGATTTAGCCGTGATTCTCCTAGCGCCATCTGGTTTTTTTAAATGTTAGTTGTTTCTTCCCCAGTTAAGGACCGGAACCAGCATCTAGCACTCTTTTTTTGGAGGTGTTTCCACATGCTCCTGCTACAAGCAACCATTTCTTTAGGGCAGAGTTGTGGCCAAGCTGCAGGGCTCTCTAGGGCAAAGGTGTTTCTTCCCCAAGCACAACCAGCCAGCCGCAATAGAGGGTTGTGACGATATCATCTTTTGCCTCTGCTTTTTCTAGACCTCATACGCTTCTCCTTCGAGTGGTATACCTAAACTTGTGGAACTTTCAAAATTTTTTCTTGGTCTAGGAACATATGTGAGTTAGTTTTCTATGATCTACATGGGAGTGTGTGTTCATTCACATGCGTGTCTTGTGTTTTTTTTTTGACGTGTGTGGGTTAATTTATATTCATAGATGGATGTGATTATTGCATTATGTTGGGAGAGAAAAAGTTTAAGAAGGAAGAGAACAATCATGATAGCTTTACCTGCAGCTGTCGTAATCTTGATGAAACATAGTACACTAAGATGACCTAGCATAGGAGCTCAGCGTGATACTCTATGGAGGATGGTTCTTAATAGACTATATAATGGGTGTGGCATTAATTGCTACAATCAACTTCACATGAATAAACGTGCTTTCCAAATCTTGTGTTCCTTATTAGTGGATAAAGGCCTTGTACTTGACACAGATAATGTAACTGTTAATGAGTCAGTTGAGTTATTTTTACATATCCTTGCCCATAATCACAAATTTAGGGATGTAGGTGGTACATATTTACGTTCAACCGATACCATATGTAGACAGTTCAACTTGGTGTTGAGGATAATTCTCAAGTTGAGTGCGGAGATGATTAAGCATCCAGAAACATCATAAACAAATAGGTGGGGGTACTTCTAGGATAGTGTTGGTGTGATTGATGGTACACACATTGAGGTCAATATGCTAGTAAGTGATAAAGGTAAATACCACAATAGGAAACAAGTTATTACCACAAATGTCCTCAGAGTATGTGATGCATACATGAAATTCATATTTGTTTTGCCTGGATGGGAGGGTTCTTCGTCTGATTCAAGAATGTTGCGTAATGCACTAGAGTGAGAGGATTACTTTGAAGTTCCCATAGGTAAATATACATACTTTACGATTGATACTTTTCCCATAAAGGTTGGTTCTCTTCATATTTCATTTATTTAACAATATAGGCAAAATATTACCTTGTCGATGCGGGGCATACAAATGGTCCATGCTATCTAGCTCCGTACTAATCGACTCGTTATCACCTTCAAGAGTGGGCCACTCAAATAAATAGTCCAACATCATATAAAAAATTATTTAATCTTTGTTACTCAAAAAAGCGCAATGTTATTGAAAGAACCTTCAGTTTATTAAAGAAAATATGGGCAATTTTACGGCAAACATCCTTTTTCAATATCAAAGGGCTGGTATAAATATAGGTTTGTAATTTGAATGAGTAACACTCAAGTAATTTTAAACATCACTTACTATGCAGGTTAAAATCATCATTGCTTGTTGTATTCTTCATAACGTTTTGGTAGACAGGAGGCTTGCACGTGATGTAAGAATGTTTGTGGAAGTTGATGCAGAACTCTTAACCCAGAATAATAGCGGGGATAGTTACCAATATGAGGATGTTGTTGAACACATTCAAGCGACAAATGAGTGGACCGACTTCAAAGATAATTTAACTATTGCAATGTTTGATGAATACCGAGCCCGAACAGCACAATCGCTAGCGTGATAGAGTTTTCAATTCTCATATTTTCCATTTTGGATGCAATGTTTAATACATATGTTGTCCTATGACCCGATATTTGGCTATTATAAGAATGTTTTGGATGCATTGTTTAATTCATCTGATGTAAGAATGTTTCAAATTCTTATATATAATTTAGCTATGAAGAGGCCTAAAGGTACTCTCAGTGGGCGTATGAAGGACCATTGTGAGAGATGAACTATATGTGTCTTTGTGTAAGTATTTTTTAAGCTTTTTAGTTAGTTGTACTAAACTAATTTCAAATTCTCTATTTAAATAGAAAGATAATAGATGCTAAGAAAAATACAGCTTCTGTAGATCACACTTCACCAAAGGCGAAGGATTTTAACTTCGTCAATGTAGTTACAAAGGAAGCGTCTCCTATAATAAAGAAGTTCAACTTCATCAATGATTCAACTAACGAGCAACATTCTTCTCAAATAGACACTCCACCTGCTTTGATTTAACTGATAATTTTTGTCTAGATATGTCTTTTGATTTTACTAGTATACGTGATATATTCAAACCTTGACGTTGTGCAATTTCTAACTATTCAGAGAACTAAGTATGATTTTGGTCATGTGGGACTTGCAAAGGCTCACACCATAGGAATAGATAATCAAATTGACAACAACACAATGGATATTTAATTGTTCTTAGAATCTTGGATCAAAAATGTATTATTTGAGAAAAGTAAGAAAATATCAATCGTTAAAGTAGAGGATCCATTATCACTACAATTATCATTTGCAGAGGATCCATTATCATTGTAATTATAAAAATGTAACCTCACTTGATCCTTATAAAAAGGAAACCTTATAAATAGATAATTAAATTAATGACTTCCCCACTTAGGGAATAAACATGAAACCTTACTTGCTCCTTAATAAATCCCAATAGTCAGTTCTCCATACCTCTCCACCCTTCTTCAGACTAGAGATACACTTTCCCTTCACTTCTAACTTGCACTTCCCCATCCCAATCTCAAATCTCCCTCCTCACCGTCTCAACATTTTCTTCTCAATTTTTCTTAACCTCTTCTCTTTCTCCACCTTCTCGAACCTACGTAAGTCAATCTTCTCCTTCGAATCATTACAAACTTTTCCCTTTTTTGACACTCTCAATATCAGAGTCTCCTTCTCCTCCTTGAATAGTGTCCTCTTACAGTCTTCAATGTTCTCAAACTTGATTTTCACCTACAAAAAATACAAACTTTATGTTAACTTTGTTAATCTTAAAACAATAACTATTAAGAAATTAGTTGAATATACATGTGATGCCATCCTTAGATGTTCTGGTTGAGGGAAGTAATATTTTATTGTTATAACTCACCTTTCCAGACCAACAACATATTCTTGGCCCTGCAACATCATCAACAACCACTGAACTTTGGAGTGCTCATACAACCACACCTACATGAAGGGATGATAAGGGAAATTTAATTTACAATAAGAAAATATATTGGCATCTCTTGCCAGTAACCCTGTGGAGCGACCTTCCAAGTACGCCAAACTTTTACATACTTCTTGTAGTGTAATTAATCTACTTAAATCCACCAACTATGAATCCAAAAAACTATGAATGGCCTTTGGCCAATTATACTGTCTAAAAGTTGTGAGACCGCCGAGGTTGTTGAGGGAAGATGAAATCTTCAAACCCTTCAACGGGAAAAGAAAAATAACCATAAGATATTTAATTAAGACATTTACTCTCTTGGTTTCTATGGTAGGTGGATACTCCTCATCAACAAACCGACGTAGTTCTTTGGTTATATGTTTGTGAGTTAAGTCCAAGAATAAGAGTAACAAACTTAGAAACACACTCGTTATTTGGGAGGCCCAATATCAGTGCTATCTCATTCACAGTCAATCTTAAATAATAATTATCTTGTAATAATGCATTTTTCTCTCTAATATAAGACCACATAAGAAAGTATAGTAACAAAATAATTTGAGGAAGATTTGACATTCAAAATAATGGAAGCAATATGACATCTTTAAGGGAAGCCTTTAATTCCTCTGGAAGGACCTCCAACAACGGACGAGAATTGAATGTAAAGGTAGACATGACACACCTGGAGTAAAGATATTTGTTCATGGGCATTCTTTGTAATACATATAAATAAAATGCAACATTTGCAATATTATTAATAATGCTATTGCAAAGCCTACAAAAAGATGATTGTAATACGACTATAAAACCTACTAATATTATGATTGTAATATGGCTGTAAAACTTGTTAAAAATACACCTGTAATATGACTGTAAAATATACAAATAATACAATTGTAAAACATTCAACTACCACAAATAGCTATAAAATCAAATGAAGAATGCATACTACATCATTAGAAAGACAAGCGTGCAAACGGAAAAAACATGTAATCAAATTAAATAGAACAATTGGGCTAAGAGTCACTAGAGAAATTGACTGAAAATAGAATCATGGAAAGTACCTTATATCGGCAGGTACTGGAACTGGAACAAAAGGTATGCCCCCAACATTTTTATAGTTTCCCCCTTAATTTTCTGAGGTTTATACCTTCCTCTTCAGCGGTTGTCGATGATGAGATTAGGAATGGGAAGGGGTTGGGAATGAGCGATTCAGAGGACGCCTCGTCTGTTTGATTTCTTCACATAAGAGCATCACTAGGGCTATAGTTCGAGATTTTTTGAGGTTTTCACCTTCTACTTCAATAGATGTTGACGTCGAGACATGGATTATTAAGTGTTTGAGAATGGTTGTGATGAGAGATTCAACGAAGTTCAGTTTTCATTTTTGAAAGAAGAAATGTCGTGGGCCCGGATGAAAATGTTGTTATTTATTCTCGCACCATAGTATTTTTCAAGGTTTTAAGAAATGACTGAAAATCGAACCGGTGAGATCAAAGGTTCAAGGCCCGACCGGTTGAACCGATCGGAACGGGGTCAAACCAGGGTTGAACCGCAATGTTGTATAATACATTTATACTATTTTTTTAGTAAACTTTAAATGTGTAAAATTATAAAACAAACAAAATCATTAGAGTAAACATTATATATTTATGTTATATTGTCAAAAGTCAAAACATATTACATATATCATGAAAGACAACATTAAATAATAATGTTTTATGACATTGTAGCATAAATATTATAAAATGTTTGTCTCAAAATAGTAATGATCTACTAATATATAATTATTTATCACAAATTCAAATCATAGCTTAATAAGTCAACTCAAATCCTCCACCAAAGTCATTGCCAACACCACCAAAATCCGCAAGACGCTCATATTCAAAATTCTCCAAGTCAGTGTGATCAACAAATGGTTCAATAATACCAATTTGTTCTTCATCTACAAGTTTAATATATATAATTAAATTATTAAACAACATATATTTAAACCAAACAATTGTACATAAAATATTGGCATGTAGGTATACACTTACTTTAAGTTAGTAGTGTAGTATTAATGTTTTGATCTGCAACTATTGGGATAGCGTCTTCATTAAAAATTCCATTTTCTAGATCATCATATGTGAGCTCCGGCGCTGGTTCCTACCCTTTCACAAAAAAGTCCATCAAATCAATACATGTGAATCTAAAGGATCGTAACTCCTTTTTATATAAGTAAGCCTAAAATCAACATAAAATAATAGAATATAAAAGTGTAAAATGTTACTAAAAAGATATAAAATATAAACTATTAGAATATAAAACTTAAAAGAGATATTAAATGAAAGTCATATCAATTTCTCATATTAAGATTATAGTGAACATATATAAGATCATTTAACCTTTGGTGCTCCAAACGATTTCTTATTTTTGGTGTATATTGTTTTGAAAACACTCCAATTTATTTCACAACTTGAAGAAGATGATGTTTGGATAAGAATATGAATTGCTAGTTTTTGCAATTGTGCACTTGATCAAAACATTCTCCACCATTCATCTAGATAAAAAAATAGTACAAAGATCATTATTAGTTTATGATAATTGAAAATAAAAAATTGAAACATTCAACATTTACAAAATAATTTTGTGAACTCGCCGGGTTGCATTTCGAACACTAATTTGCTTGCAAGGGGCTTTCCAAAACTTTCTACTTGCTCACAAAAAAAATCTAACTTCCATCATTGTTTTTTTTGTTTGCCACATACTTCCTTGTTTCCAATCAACTCGACCAACTGTCACGACCCATATTTTTTCGATATTTTATATATTATCAGAGTAAAAGAAAATATGCGTCGTGATGCCATGTCGTGCAAGGAACAACTGCAGACGCTCTGACAAAACTGACTATTCATTTATTTTCATAAAAGACATATGTTTTATGTTTAAAAACATAATTCAAGTTAAAAGATTTTAAGATCGTGTCCCTCGGTTCAGTGGATCAACTAGTGCATAGGTAAGAAAATATAAATATACGCTGCAAAAAAATACATAATTTGTTTCATTTTATCCTTGCAACACTTTGGGTTTTTGACAATAGTTATCTCTATCAGATTTAAATGTTGCATAATCATTACTCAAATCGTGAGATTGCTACTTCTAAACTTAGTAGTCACATAATCATTCTTGAGAAGTTCCCACGTTTTCATGGATCTGACCCACACAAATTATGGTTGTAAAAATAAGAGTACAATTCAATCTTCAAATCAGTTTAATCTAGGAAACTAATAAAACAAAAAAAATTACAAACAAGTTGAGGATTAAGAACAAAAATCGTTATCAGAGGTTCATGTAGAATTTTGATTAAAGTAGACATTCCTAAAACTTGGTTTCCTTCTGAATCTTTACTCTTAGACACATTTGAAGTTCACATAAAAAATACATTGAAGAGGAAAAAATATTACAATCACTTTTGATGATTGTCTCAGCCACGAGAGAGAATATGAGAAGTTGAGAACATACCCCCAAATCGATCGAAGAAAACTCTAACACGAAGAACGAAGCCACAATTGAGGATCTCTCACGGGGGAATAAGAAGAACGAAGCGACTATCTAGGTATCTCTAGACCCCCTTTGTGCCTGTAAAAAAAAGTATTTGACATCAGATTTTTCCGTAGAGATAAAGTAAACCAGAAGATATGAAGAAGAAAAAAAAGAAGAATAGAGGAAGGTGAAAAACCTAACGGTGAGGAAGAACGAACTTTAGCAGTGGGGAGTAGAGACGAGAGACTATCGGTGCGGGAAGGAGTTTCAACATTTCAGTCTCACAGGAAGGAGACGCCACTTCGCATCCTTTCGGTAAAAGTAAAATTGTAAAAGTAAATTTCAAATAACCCTAGGTTATCCCTCTCCCTGCACCATCCGATTAAAACTGCATGGACTATATTTTGCCTGCCCGGGTTTGGAGAGCCGGCCAAGGTTCCTGGTTTCCCAGGTAAACCGGTCGGTTCCCCAGTTCCACGACTATTCATTGAAGCATCACCTGCAATACCGAGATCGGACCGGCTGAGGGACTGATTGGCGGTCCGACCGGTCCGATTTTTAAAGATTGGTATTTATTCTCACAAAAATTTAGACCTCGTTCGTTTGCACCGTTTTCACACCCGGTTTTTGTTTTTAGTTTTTGCAATCTCAATGTAGGTGTTCGTTTGCCTTTATTTTGGTCTGTTTTAGTTTTTACCCAAAAACAAAGGCGTTTTCACTCCTTCATTAAACCTCCACTCCTCAAAACAGACCTATCTGGTTCCATTTTCACTTGTTTTCGAAAAGAATTTTCTCCTTATTCCCGACTGATCACGTGAAATGTCTCTCCACTTCACTTCCAGGAGAAAAATCTTCCTCGACCAACTCTTGCGCTGAGATTCAACCGACAAATGAGGCTCCCAGTGGTGTTTTTGGATGTTGATCTTCATCTTCCCTAGGTAAGGTGTCCTTTCAGTCGCGATTTAGCCGTGATTCTCCTGGCGCCATCTGGTTTTTTTAAATGTTAGCTGTTTCTTCCCCAGTTAAGGACCGGAACGAGCATCTGGCCCTCTTTTGTTGGAGGTGTTTCCACATGCTCCTGCTACAAGCGGCCATTTCTTTAGGGCAGAGTTGTGACCAAGCTCCAGGGCGCTCTAGGGCAAAGGTGTTTCTTCCCCAAGCACAACCAGCCAGCCGCAATAGAGGGTTGTGACGATATCATCTTTTGCCTCCGCTTTTTCTAGACCTCATACGCTTCTCCTTCGAGTGGTATACCTAAACTTGTGGAACTTTCAAATATTTTTCTTAGGTCTAAGAACATATGTGAGTTAGTTTTCTATGATCTACATGGGAGAGTGTGTTAATTCACATGTTTGTCTTGTGTTTTTTAATGTGTGTGGGTTAATTTATATTCATAGATGGATGTGATTATTGCATTATGTAGGGAGAGAAAAAGTTTAAGAAGGAAGAGAACAATCAAGATAGCTTTACCTGCAGCTGTCGTAATCTTGATGAAACATAGTACACTAAGACGATTGATTGATATTTTCTGCATCAAATCTCCGGCAACGGCGCCAAAAACTTGATGCGGGTTAAAACTCCAAAATTATTACAAGCTCGCGGTGCCCCGGGTGGTTTTATTTACGAAAGCGGGTTATTTGGTTTTATTAAGAAAATGGGGTGCACAGATTTATTATTTGGATATAAAACAGTTAAGTCGAGTTTTAACGAAAGGAGGCAAGTGCACCTATCGTGTGTAGTACAGGATATTCCGGTGTGGAATATCGAGGTCGTATTGTTCTCGGGTCTGTTCGATTATTTCTACTCTTCCCTGGAGGGAACTATTATTTTACCGATAATTAACTTGTCGGGTTATATTTTTATATATAATAACAGAAAGGTAGAAAATAAAAGCAATTAAAAAGGTGGAGCCGATAAAGAGCTTAGATCGATGACACCGAATTAAATTTGAACTAAAATATACTTTTAATAAAAAGAGATCATAAGTTTCAAATTAATTAAGGCGGAGACTTGGCCACGGAGGTTCCACTAAAATGAGCTCACCTAGCTATAGGAATATCGTTCACCTGAACGCTAAGACAATTCGACCGGGCTCTTGTCCGACGAAGGATTACTCTTAACGCCCGCATTACGCTAAGAACCTCGCTATTGGATGGGGAACCCAATCTGGTAGAGTTTGCACGCCTCCTCTCTTGAGGGTTAGTGCGGAACTCTCTTTACCCATGGTGTGATCGCTCCATATGCGCAGCCTCTCGGCTAGCTAGCGTATGGACTACCGAAATAGAGACCACACATCGATTATGTGGTTCTACGCTTCGTAAACCCTAGGCAAACCTTAAGTTAATTTAATTTATTAGAAAAACATGATCTTTTATTATTTAAAGCTATTTTATTTGTCTCAATGCACTTTGATACTGAGGGGTAAGAACGGTTAGACACTCATCGGAATGGGGACGGCTTGCGGTGAAAACAATAAAATAAAGCAGTAAATAAAGCAGGAAATAAAGCACTAAAATAAAGCAATAAAGTGCAAGTCCTACTCAAACGAGTAGGACTGAAATGAAAGCAGGAAAATTACAAATCCCGGCTCAAATGAGAGGGCGAGACAAAATAAAGTGAGTTCTACTCAAACGAGTAGGAGAAAATAAATGCACCCACGCACGCACTCTACTGAAATTGAAAACTCACACACAGACCTGCCATTTAACTCAAATGAGTAGGCGGTAAGTAAATGTCAGTACAAATACTACTCAAATAATTACAGAAAAATAAAGACCTGTCATTTAACTCAAATGAGTATGCGGTAAATAAAATCCTGTCATTTAACTCCTAGCGAGTAGACGAAAATAAATACTAACACTCACGCACTCTACTTGAAAGTAAAACACAGGCACACAAGTCCTACTCAAATGAGTATGAGAAAATTAAAGCGGGTCCTACTCAAATGAGTAGGAGAAAATAAATGCACACACTCTATAGAAAGGAAATACACACACAGACCTGCCATTTAACTCAAATGAGTAGGCGGTAAATAAATGCTACACACACACACACTCTACAGAATTGAAAGGAAACTATAGAATCTATCTCATACACACACGCACACGTACAAAATTAAGAAAAATTAAGTTGCTGAAAAATTAAAACAACTGCATTTTTACCGCTAGAATGCGGTAAAAATACATAAAAAGTGAAAATAAAAATTAATGGAGCAAAAGTTTTTTGAAAATAAGCGCAAAACGAAAGTGCTCGAAAAATTAAAACGATTACATTTCTACCGCTAGAATGCGGTAAAAATGAATAAAATGTAGAAATAAAAATTAAACGGGCAAAAGTTTAAAGTGAAAATTGGAATACTCGAAAAATTAAAAAGTTGAAATTTTCATTTCTATAACTCTGTTAAAGTGGTTAAAAGGTTGAAATAAAATTGGAAAGAGAAACAGAGGTTTTACAGAAATGAAAAGACTAAGTGTAAAGAAAACTCAAAACTACCATTTATTACCATTTTTACGGATTTATAGAAATGAAATAGAAAGCAATAAGAAGCTAAGTCTAACAAAGCTAAGTAAAGTTTAACGAAAACATACAACTATAAAGTTATACTCATACACACACACACACACCCATAAAAGAACGAAAACTAAGTTAAAACAAAATAAAAATAAGATTGCAAAGGGTGGACACATAGATGAAATCCAAAACATTGTAATAGAGAAAAAAAACTACATTGCATTAATAATAAAAGATGATTACAAAATTGAAAATAAAAGAGAGAGAGGGAGAAAATCTCATTATAAGGCTTGGAAATCCATCTAGGCAGCACCTCCCCATACAAAATGGATCCAAAAAAACGGAACAGGAATTCATACAGCAGCTGCCAATATATAGACAATTTTTCATGGAACACGCCCTCTGACACGGGCGTGTCAGGGGGCGTGTCGACACTGTACATATGGCGGCGCAGAGATTTGACGTTACGGCAGAAAACGCGGCGGTCACGCCCCATGTCACGGGTGTGACGGTGGGCGTGTCGGCACTATTTATCATCTGATTTCGGCAATTTGACGGCGTTGTTGACTTCAGGAGGTCCACGTGAAAGTCACGCCCCGGGTCACGGGCGTGACTGTGGGCGTGTCAGGGAGGTTGAACTGGGCATCATTTGCCTCAAAAAGTCGTCGGCGACGGTTTGTCGAGCCAGGTGGAGGAGTACACGCCCGTGTCGGATCTTGACACGGGCATGTCGGGTTGAGTCGATGAATGTCCAGTGCAAAATGTCAAGCACGGTGATCGCGGGCTTCGGCACGGGGCATGTCGGATCAAGGGACACGGGCGTGTCCTTGTCGGGTCGACGAACGTCGAGCGCAAAATGTTGAGCGCGTTGACACGGCTTAGGTCATGACCGTGTCACATTTGACATGACTGTGTGACAAGGCGTGTCACAGTTTTCTTCTTCAAATGAGTTGATTTCACGGGAAATGAAGTATCACGCCCTGGTCACGGGCGTGACCCATAGTACACGGGCGTGACATTACTGTTTTGACGATTTTTCCTGAAAATTTCAGGAAATCAAAATAAACATAAGTTAGGAAATTTTTACAAAAAGGAAGCTATTTATTAAAGAAAAATAAACAAAAATAACAAAAATAAATTAAAACTACTAATTTAATGTACATAAAAATAGGAATATTTACAACTCATCAACGACCAAGCATATGAGCTCAACGTGATACTCTACAGAGGATGGTTCTTAATAGACTATATAATGGGTGTGACATTAATTGCTACAATTAACTTCGCATGAATAAACGTGCTTTCCAAAGCTTGTGTTCCTTATTAGTGGATAAATGCCTTGTACTTGGCACAGATAATGTAACCGTTAACGAGTCGGCTGAGTTATTTTTACATATCCTTGCCCATAATCACAAATTTAGGGATATAGGTGGTACATATTTACGTTCAACCGATACCATATGTAGACATTTCAACTTGGTGTTGAGGATAATTCTCAAGTTGAGTGCGGAGATGATTAATCATCCAGAAACATCACAAACAAATAGGTGGGGGTACTTCTAGGATTGTGTTGGTGTGATTGATGGTACACACATTGAGGTCAATGTACCAGTAAGTGATAAAGGTAAATACCACAATAGGAAACAAGCTATTACCACAAATGTCCTTAGAGTATGTGATGCAGACATGAAATTCATATATGTTTTGCTTGGATGGGAGGGTTCTTCGTCTGATTCAAGAGTGCTGCATAATGCACTAGAGCGAGAGGATTGCTTTGAAGTTCCCATAGGTAAATATGTAACGCCTCGAAACTCAAAAGAGGGACGGGTAGCATTTTGAGCCAAGTTTGGAACTTGGTAGGGGTCACACAGCCTGGGACACGGGCGTGTCCCCGGGCAGTGTCGTGCTCGGGTTCGACGATGGTCGTCTGGTCGATGACATTGCAGTCGACGATCGTCGAACAGCGAACACGCCTGAGACACGGGCGTATCCCAGGCCGTGTCCTACTCGGGTGGTTAGTCGTGATGTGCCGGGGGGTGCAACATGGCCTGGAGCCCAGGCATGTTCAGCCTGACACGGGCGTGTTAAATTCGACACGGGCGTGTCGAGTACCCGTGTTCTCCTAGGGTTGGTGTTAGTCCTATGTCGATGGAGGAACACGCCCAGTTATACGGGCGTGTACTGGATGACACGGGCGTGTCAAGATTGATGCGGGCGTGTCAAGAGCCCGTGTTCTTTTCGGGATGCGCTGGTTTCGGTGTCGATTGAGGCACACAGCCTTGGACACGGGCGTGTCACAAGCCGTGTTCGGCCCAAGTTTTGGATTTTAAGTGCGAATCATGGTCGTCTGTTTCCTTCCTTTGGGATCAAAGAGTCCTGGTTGGTCTTGGCAGGGTTTAACCCGAGAATAGGGTTTAGAAACCCTCATTTGTTTTTGGTTTTCTCTTTCTAAGAGTTCTAGAGAGAGGGGAGAGCAAGGAAGAAGAAGAAGGAGAGATCCGGCCGCCGGTGGAGCTTCGAAGACCCAAATCGCAAGCCGAGTTCGGATATACGGAGGCGAGGACGTTGCGGTGCTTTTCATCCTCATAGATCTTCATGGCGTCGAAGATGAATGCTAGGATAACGATTCTCATCTTGGACATGTGAAGTCCTCTTTTCCCTTGCATAGGAAGCTCGCTCTCGCGAGTTTGCGGTGAGTGTGAGGTGTTCCTTCGGGTAGACATGAATAGTCCCCTTTGTTTTCATGTAGAGTCCGGAATCGAGAAACGGACATAGGCATGGTGTGTGAAGCCTATCCGGACAAGTTGGTCTGGATCAGTGATGTTGCATTGCATGAATGACCGGAGAAGACTCCGCGCCGATGGTTATTTTTCGGGTTTTCTATGCGGTAGATTGCAACAGGGAGCCTTGGGTTCTAACCTCAAGGTGCACCCAGAAAACTGGGCAGAAGCGTGGTTCTGCCATCTTGGTGGCCTGGGAGCCAATTTGTATATAACTGGGTTATATATATTGTGTGTTCGATACTCAGGCTTCGGGGAAGCTTGACCCGCGCTGATGACTTCAATTGTCGTGGCGAGGTGAGCAACGGGTTGAGTGGAACCATACCTGCTCTATGTGGTTCGGTTTTAGAGGCCTACCGATGGCATAGAGGGAGGGTCTTAGGCTGTCGATGTCTTCAATTGACGTGACTTCTGCCGGAAAGACTCAAATGCTCACGATATTTGTCGTCCAAGGGGCGGTGGTGAGACTGCGGACTTTGACCAGGTTCACTGAGAATGTACCCTGAGATCACGGGGTGTGTGGCCGTGCGAGCTTATGTCTGTGATGATGTGTAATTTCTCTATTATGTGGCAATGCTAATAAAGTGCAGGGAAGGAGCAACGCCGTCCCGATTTTAGGGGCGGGATCGTTATAATTTGGTCACGTTAGCTGACCGTTGTTTATGTTTGCCACCGCTTCAGTGGATTGTTGCTTGCAGGTGTTGCGAAGCCGAGTGGCAAATAGCGGGCAAAAGCCCGTGTTACTGAGCCGGCCCTCGAAGGCGTAATTTGGAGTGTTTTCTTTTATTCTCATGTATGACCGGCCTGCGTGCCGAGGTTTGGAAGACACTTATTTTTGAGTAAACTCTTGTAAGGCCTTAAGACCAATACTTGTGTATTTGTACGTTCATTCTTGTTGGGTTTCTGTAGTGGACATTCATGCTGTTGGCTGGGTTCTTTATTTGCAACTTTTAAATTGCCTCTGCTAGAATGTACTCTGTGTAGGACGTTGGTTATTGGCAGGATGGTTTCCATTGCGTAACCTTCGGTCTATCTGTGGTATATGGCGTCGGGCCCCGGCCGGACCTACCGTTATATGCTATGTGACGGATAGGGGGTGTTACAAAATATACATACTTTATGATTGATACTTTTCCCATAAAGGTTGGTTCTCTTCATATATCATTTATTTAACAATATAGGCAAAATATTACCTTGTCGATGCAGGGTATACAAATGGTCCAGTCTATCTAGCTCCGTACTGATCGACTCGTTATCACCTTCAAGAGTGGGCCACTCAAAGAAATAGTCCAACATCATATAAAAAATTATTTAATCTTTGTTACTCAAAAAAGCGCAATGTTATTGAAAGAACATTCAGTTTATTAAAGAAAATATGGGCAATTTTACGGCAAACATCCTTTTTCAATATTAAAGGGAATGTATAAATATAGGTTTGTAATTTGAACGAGTAACACTCAAGTATTTTTAAACATTACTTACTATGCAGGTTAAAATCATAATTGCATGTTGTATTCTTCATAACTTTTTGGTAGACAGGAGGCTTGCACGTGATGTAAGAATGTTTGTGGAAGTTGATGCAGAACTCTTAACCCAGAATAATAGCGGGGATAGTTACCAATATGAGGATGTTGTTGAACACATTCAAGCGACAAATGAGTGGACCGACTTCAGAGATAATTTAACTATTGCAATGTTTGATGAATAACGAGCCCGAGCAGCGTAATCGCTAGCGTGATATAGTTTTCAATTCTTATATTTTCCATTTTGGATGCAATGTTTAATTCATCTGCTGTCCTGTGACCCGATATTTGGCTATTGTAAGAATGTTTTGGATGCAATGTTTAATTCATCTGATGTAAGAATGTTTCAAGTTCATATATATAATTTAGCTATTGTAAGAATGTTTGCAAGAGCTTGTGGTTTTCTTATATCATACTACCTGCTGATTTACAAACATTGGAGTAAAAGGGATTATCTACTACCCGCTTTCTGATTTTCCAAAAAAAATTTCATTGATTGTGATAACTATAAGAATTGGTTATAAACTGAAATTCTTATATCTTACTTTATTACTGTGTTGCCGATGGACAAAAAAACACCAATGCCGGGAAGGAGAAAGAAAAATCATATATTCATTGCACCGCCAAAATGGATTATGCACTTTCGGCCGCACTTTTAGAGCAACAAAACCTCGGGCATAAGGGTGCTAATGGGTGGAAGGGACCCACATTCACTGCTGCTATCAAAGCTTTGTGGGATGAGTGACAAATACATGTAAGCAAGGAAAAGATAATATGAAGATTGAGAACTTGGACTAAACACTACCAAGATATATCCACAATATTGGATACAAGCGGTTTTGGGTGGGATTGGGAGAGACGTGTGGTTATGGTTGATAGTGAACATGTGTGGGCTGATTATATTATTGTAACTTATTCTATATCGTTCTCCAACATTTGCTATCACAATAATTGTTTTCTATTTTATTTTAACTTTTTGTGTTTATATGTTTAATATTAAACTACAGGCACATCCATCTATAAAGTACTATAAGTGTTGAAACTGATTTCTCGATTTCCTGTGGAGTTCGCACTTGGGGAAGGGGTGGTCTCACGCTTACTTTACTCCTGCAAGCAAAACAACAAAGAAAACAAGGAAAGACCGACCCAAGGGCTCGGCAGGGAGGTCCCACCACAAACCCGGAAGATCTCAGAGCGCTTCCCCTCCTTAGCCAGAAGCCGAGCTAAGGTACCCTCAGAAAGCACTTAAGAACTAGAGCAGGGAGGCACAGGAAGCATGCATTCTGGGTACCCCTTGGGTCATATTTATAGTTTTTAGAATCTGTACTGCCAATAACCAAAAGAGCTGACCTGAAATTATCAGAAAACCCTTGGTTGGGTCTGCCAACAACCAAACTCCGCTGTTTTGAAGGGCTATAGGCAGACCAGCGGGGGCAAAACAGTAAAAAAGTACCTCATTCATCCGGGCGAGCTGGGGAGCTTGATCATCTCGACGGGTCCTACTCGCCTGCTATTGTCGAGCTCCGTCGGTGGGGCGCGAGCTGGGGCTAGCTCGGCGAGATGCCGAGCTTGGGGTCGGCGGATACTGATCTCCGATTGACGAACGCCGAGCTCGGGCTCGGCTTCTCTACTACCGAGCTCGCCCACTGCCTTTAGCCCGATCTGTCTGGTTCCAGGCGACCTTGCTCGCCGGACACATGATTGTACACATCCCCGCTCTTTTTGAGCTTGGAAAAGCTCGGAAAGAAACATCCAACCCCAAGTGTGCGGCGAGCGCGGGTTGGCGAGTTGGAGGGTGTTGGGTATTGTATCCACAATGTACCTGATTTGAAGAAGCCCCTGGACAAGCTAAGGTCAATAGACAATGTATTTGATAAAATCTTTTAAGTTGTGCTTGCAGTTCTTCCACGCTAAGTGCACACCAATGTCAGGGTGCAGTAGGTCAATATACACGGGTCTGCACGACGTAATCCCTCGTTGAGCAGATCAGTGTGTTGGCCTATGTGTACTCTCTCTATTGGAGTGCACTTACTTTCAAGTACAGGGCCGTATTTATGCAAGAGAAGACAAGGAGCACGGATGGGTCGAGGAGCAGCTCTTGGGTGGAAAGACGAAAATTCGTCTAAGTGTAAATCGATGAGAATCACCAAGTGATTCTCGCCGATTCGGCGAGAATCACAAAGGGATTCTCGCCGATTCGTCGAGAATCAGTGGTTGATTCTCGCCGAACTCATTCCAGCCTCTTCTAAGCGAGCACCTCTGCTTCTAAGTAAGAATCGACGAGAATCACCAAGTGATTCTCGCCGATTCGGCGAGAATCACTAGTGATTCTCGTCGAATTGTCGAGAATCACTGGTTGATTCTCACCGTCTCGACCTGGCCTAAAGCAGTGCGTGCAACCAAGGCAAATTCGACGAGAATCATCTTTGATTCTCGCCGAATCGTCAAGAATCACCCTTGATTCTCGGCGACTCGGCGAGAATCACTTTCGATTCTCACCGATTTTGACTTGGGCGATTTTCTGGAACTTCCTGAACCGGATTCTGCCGCTGTTAAGGTTCTGGACCGGGACTTAGGGATTCTGCTTGTGGGTCCCACAACGGTCATTTTTGAAGGCGTCTACAGTATATATATACGGGTATTTTGAACGGAATACCTAGACAGAAAGAAGCCGAGGAAGAGAAAACCCTAAAATCGCGAAATCGCTCCTCCGCCGCCGTCGCCGCTCGCGCTATTTGGAAGCCGCTGTTGATCACGTTTCCTCTCGATCTCCGGCGACAGAAGCTTAGCAAAGCTTTGAGTCTCACGTGTCTATCCAGAGATCTCTTGTCTCTCGATTTGTTGATCGGGAATAACTTCCCCGTCCGAATCGATCGAGACGACCGATCCTCGTGTGACCGTTGGAAGACCAAGCTAGCTTCGCTATGAAGATTGGATCTCTAAGTTCAGCAGCCGCTCATCATCATAGCCGCCGATCCCGAAGCAAGTCGCCGCTCGTCTTGCTGTCGCCGGTTCCGGGGAGATCCTTTCCAAGAGAGACCAAGGTTGTAGATTCTTCGTTGACTTCACGAACACGTCGTCGAACGAAGAGGAACACCGTAGTCTCCCAACGAAGTTTGTATCTCGTGTACATTCTATTTTATTTTTGTTGTAAAGGAACGATTGTTCCGTGTTGTAAGGGTTGGGTGCAACCCGGTTTGTGGGAGTGTTGACTCCTACGTGTGGAAGGGTTCCTTCCGATAGTGCAAGGATTGGATTTCAATCCTGTTGGAGAAGAGACCGAGTCGTCCCTTGTTGGGAGATAGGTCGAAGGGGGAAAGTGGATGTACCCAAGTCGGGGAACCACTATAAATTGCCTGTGTATTCTGTGTGCTGTGCTTTTTATTTTTATTGTGCAGGTACCGTCGTAAATTCCGCAAAAGCATTGCACGTCACCTATTCCCCCCCCCCCCATAGGTGAACTTTGTTGACACTAGGTGGACTTTCAAGTGGTATCAGAGGGAGGTTACTCATCAAAAAGGTTAACACCTTGAGTTGAATCCTGCCCATAGTGTCAAGAAGAAGACAAACATCTCTATGGACAGGCTCAAGTTCTCCGGCAAGATCCCAGTGTGCACCAGGCTCAACTTTCCTATCTGGAAGGAAAGGATCAGGTTCTACATGGAAACAGTTGATCCTCGACTCTTCATGATCGTGGAGGAGGGACCTTATGTCCCCACTAAGGCCTCCACCATTGATCCCACCAAGAAGGTGCCGAAGACACTTTCTGAAATGGACAAGGACGAGATGGTGCTAGTGGGACTTGAGAAGAAGGCACGAAACATTCTGGTCAGCGCAGTTGATGACTCAATGATGCAAAACTTCAGGAACTGCAGGACATCACAGGAGATCTGGCAGTGCCTGATCATCCTAATGGAGGGCACGGATGAAGTGAGGGATGATCGGAGATCCCTCCTGAACCAAAAATATGAGGCCTTCAGACAAGGGCCTAAGGAAGAGATCGGAGTCACCTATGAGAACTTCCTAAAGATTGTCAACGCCCTCAAGGGCTACGGAAGAGTGTTCACTAATGGTGAACTCAATGACAAATTTCTTAGGTCCCTTACTAAGGAATGGGACACAAAGATCTGCGCCATCAGAGAATTTGGCAGACTAGCAGAAACTGATCCACAAATTCTGTTTGGAAAGCTGATGTCCTATGAGCTTCAGCTGAACACCAGAAAAGCAGAAGAAGAAGCAGAGAAGGCGGCAGCCAAAGAAAAGACTGTGGCTCTAAAAGCCAGTCACTCCAGAAAAGGCAAGGGTGCGGTTTCATACCGTGCCAGGAAAAAGGATGAGGAGGAGGACTCCGAGCCATGCTCCTCCAGCTCAGAGCTGTCGGAGGAGGATTTCTCCCTCATCACTCGAGAGTTCAAGAAGTTCCTCAAGATGAGGAATCAAAGAAAGAGAGACAGCTCCTCCTCCAGGCATCAGAAGAAAAATTATTCTTCTGACAGGTATGCATCTAGACCGAACAAACATCGCTCCGCTGACATTATTTGCTTTGGATGCAATAAGCCAGGACACGTCGTGGCCGACTGCTATCAAGGCAAGAGAGAAAAAGGGAAAGAAGAGGAGCACAAATCCTCTAGAGATAAGAAGGAGCGGAGCTACATCGCCAAAAGGCCAAAGACACTGAGTGAGTCTGATTCCTCAGACTCCAGTGATGATGAGGAAGCCTACTTCGGGCTGGTGGGTCGCTCTGACTCAGAAGGAGAATGCCCCCCGTTTACTGGGAAGGTAAAAGCTCACACCCCTCTCTCCGACTCCGACTCTGATCCTGAGTCTCAGGATGATGAACCTGAGGATAGCCTTTCGGCCCGTGAAGCTGAGCTCCTCGAGAAGTATGAGCTTCTGCTCAACACTTTCGAGGAGTGCCGAAAGAGATTGAAGGCTGAGAAAAAGGAAGTAAAATTCCTTAAGGGTGAGTGTGTTTCCCTAAGGGAAGAGGTCACCAGTTTGATATCTCTCCGACAGGAGCACCTTGACCTGACCTCAAAGCATTCAGAGTCTCTGAAGCTCCTTGATCTTAAGCAGGAGGAAGTCGACAAGTTGGAAGAACAACTTGCGGCAGAAAGGAAGATCGTCAAGAGCTTCTCTATGCCAAAAACAGTTCTTCCAGTTGTTGATACCTTCTCTGCTCAGGCCAAAGGAGCTGGCTTGGGGCATGTAGGGGTATCTGGTTCCTCCTCCAGGAGAAACAGGAACCAGAGGAAGAATAAGGCCGCCAAGAAGGCCTCTGCTGATGAAAAGGGAAAGGCTCCTCTTAGTCCTGTTGCGTTCAGAAAGCCTGGCTTTCCTTGCAACCAACATGACTTTGAGTCAACATTTGGCCATCATTTTCGGCCCTCGGTTGCAAAGCCAAAGAGCCGATATGACGGTTGGACCTTTCCCCGGAACTTCGGTGAGAGTGCCTTCAAGGCACCTTATGAGGAAATCCACATGGGAAATTATGGTCCGTTCTCTAGCGGCCATAATGGAAAGCAGGCACCAAAAGCCAAGCCTGTTATACAGAAGGTGACGAAGTCATGTGACTGCTGTCACCATGAGGCCTCCTCCTCCAGATCCAAGGCCCCAGCTGTACCCACCGTTCCCAGGGTAAGGCAGGAGCCTAGGAAGAGGTACAACAAATTCGACTGTTGGTGATGTGGCAAAGTCGGTCACTTTGCCGTGGATTGTTGGTTTAATCCAAGGAATTACGAGACTCCCCATGTTAGCAATGCGAGGCCGACCACTCGTAGGGTTAACCAACCGAGGGGGAGTGTGCTAACCAGGAATCTAGGACCCAAGTTCGATTGGGTTCCTAAGGCAAATTAATTTTGTTTTGCAGGTATGTCCAAAGGCCACCAAAACGCCGATCTGGTATTTGGACAGTGGATGCTCCCGGCATATGACTGGGACAAGAAGCCTGCTGCGTGGTTACACTCCAGTCGAGAATGGACTCAAAGTCATCTTTGGAGGGTCAGATCGAGGAGTCACCAGAGGTTACGGTATGATTTCCAACGGTATAATCACTATCACCGACGTGGCTTATGTTGAAGGGTTAAACCATAACCTGATCAGTGTAAGTCAGTTATGTGATAAAGGTTATGACGTTAAGTTCTGCAAGGATAAATGTCTGATAATTTCACGTACCTCTTCTGAGACGGTATTATCAGGCATAAGGAGCAGAAATATCTTCTGCTTAGATTTTCTCAGTTTAGATTCCTCTACCCCCGTATGCCTTGTGGCAACAGGCAGTGCATCTCTGTGTGAACAATGGCACAAGAGATTGACACATATTAATTTCAAGACAATTAGTATGCTATTTTCTAAGAACTTAGTAAGGGATGCTCCCAGTATCAAGTGCATCAAAGATAGCCCCTGTCCTGCATGCCAGATGGGCAAACAGACTCGGGCTACCTTTAAGAGCATTGCAGACAAAGACTCTTCCCGATGTCTTTACCTTTTACATATGGACTTGTTTGGTCCAATGCAAGTTCATAGCTTGGGAGGCAAGTCCTATACGCTAGTGATAGTTGATGATCATTCTCGGTTTACTTGGGTGTTCTTTTTGAAACGAAAGTCAGATACGTTTGACATCTTCACTAGTTTTGTCAAGCAGGTTCAGAACGAATTTAACTGCTCTGTGGTCAAAATCAGAAGTGACCATGGAACAGAATTCGAATCTGGTGCTATGACAGAGTTTTGTGAAGAACAAGGTATCTTTCATGAGTTTTCCTCCCCGCGCACTCCTCAGCAAAATGTAGTTGCGGAGAGGAGAAATAGAACTCTCATTGAAGCCTGCACGACAATGTTGAAAGACGCTTCTCTCCCGGAATAATTCTGGGCAGAGGCTGTCAATACAGCTTGTCATGTACAAAACCGAGCATTGATCAACAAGCATCATCGTAAGACGCCTTACGAGCTACTGAAAGACAGGAAACCAACCATTTCCTACTTGAGGATTTTTGATTGCAGATGCTATGTACTGAATAATGGGAAGTACCCGCGTACTAAATTTGGTGAAAAATGCTTCGAAGGCATATTCATGGGCTATAGTTCCCACAGTCGGGCATATAGGGTCTTAAATAAGAAAACCCTAGTGGTAGAAGAATCAATAAATGTTGTATTTGATGAAGGAAGTTTGCTTAACAGCAACTCTTCCAGTGGCATTCTTGAAGATGCAGGTGCACGACTGGAACAGCTGAGTCTGGATGAGACCGCTAAAGATGACACTTCTAAGTACGTCAAAGTCTCCACCTCCACGTCATCTGAAAATGTTGAATATCAAAATGGAACAAATCTCTTGGAAGAAAGAGAAGCCCAAGAAGTAGTTGAAGCTCCAGACGCCAGACTTCTAGAGCTCCGGCATGTGAGGGATCATCCTAGAGATCAGATCATCGGAGATCCTCGTGTCGGTGTCAGAATTCGAAGAGGTACTATTAACGAAGTATTGCATCTTAGCTTCCTGTCACAGGTTGAGCCAAAAAAGTTCGACGAGGCGAACAAGGATGCGGCATGGATTCTGGCCATGCAAGATGAACTACATCAATTCGAACGTTGCAACGTTTGGACGCTAGTTCCCAGACCATACAAGCAGAATGTGATTGGCACCAAGTGGATCTTCAGAAACAAGCTGGATGAACATGGTGTCATCATAAAGAACAAGGCAAGGCTGGTGGCTCAAGGTTACAGACAGGAGGAGGGGATTGACTTCGACCAGACCTTCGCACCAGTAGCAAGGCTCGAGGCAATCAGATTGTTCCTGGCGTATGCTTCACACAAAGGATTCACAGTCTATCAAATGGATGTGAAATCAGCATTCTTGAACATAGACCTGAAAGAGGAAGTATACGTCGCTCAACCCCCAGGTTTTGTCGATCCTACTTATCCTAATCATGTTTATTTTCTTAATAAAGCCTTATATGGGTTGAAACAAGCTCCACGAGCTTGGTATGAGACTTTATCTAGTTTTCTTCTTGAGAACAAGTTCTCTAGAGGTAAAATAGATAAAACATTGTTTCTCAGGGAAGTCAAAGGCAAGATTTTGCTGGTGCAAATCTATGTCGATGACATAATATTCGGCTCAACGGACAATAATCTTTGCAAAAAGTTTTCTAAACTTATGCAAGGAAAGTTTGAAATGAGCAGTATGGGAGATCTCAAGTATTTCTTAGGACTTCAAGTGAAACAGTCTGAGGATGGAATCTTCATTTCTCAGACGAAGTTCACAAATGAACTCCTTAAGAAATTCGGTATGGAGAGTGCAACCTCTATGAGGACTCCAATGGGATCCACCATGTCTCTGGATAAGGATGAGAAAGGTAAACCTTTCGATGAAACCAAATACAGAAGTATCATTGGATCCCTGCTCTACCTTACTGCCAGTAGACCAGATATCATGTTCTCCACATGTGTCTGTGCCAGATATCAGGTGAACACTAAGGAATCTCACTATGTCGCTGCAAAGCGAATTCTAAGATACCTTAAAGGTACTCCCAATCTTGGCTTGTGGTACCCGAGAAACAATGATGTCGAGCTAATAGGTTTTTCAGATGCTGATTTTGCAGGAAGTAGGGATGACAGGAAAAGCACCTCCGGGACGTGTCAATTCCTCGGCAGGAGACTTATCTCTTGGAACAGCAAGAAACAGAATTGTGTAGCTACCTCCACAGTAGAGTCTGAGTACATTTCAGCAGGAAGCTGTTGCGCACAACTACTATGGATCAGAAACCAGTTAGCCGACTACGACCTTCAGTTCAAGGAAGTTCCAATGTACTGCGACTCCTCCAGTGCAATTGCAATTGCCAACAATCTTGTATCGCACAGTGAACGAAGCATATTGAAGTGCGCTACCACTTCATTCGGGAGCACGTGGAGAACAAGGACATCTCTCTCTGTTATGTCCCCACGGACAAGCAGATTGCTGATATATTCACAAAGCCCTTAGACGAGGCCAAGTTCAATCTTTTCATGACTGAATTAGGGATGCTCAATTATGAGGAATGAAGTCTACAGAAGCTCCAGCCTCGTGCACGATCTGAGGGGGAGTAAGGAACTCAAGTGTGAGCACAGACGCAAGAACTAAGGGGGAGCAAGGGGTCAAATGCTACCGACCCCGATTTGCAAAAGCAGAAAAGGGGGAGATTACCCTCTCGGCTAAGGCTAAGGTGGCTCCAAGCTTGCTTCCAAGAAATTGGTATTGGTAATGGATAACCCACTCAACTCACTTTTAAGTTTATGGTTTTCATTCCCATTTGCTCTATTCACCTTAGCTTGTAGGGTTTAGGCTTCTTCAAATAGGGGGAGATTGTTGGGTATTGTATCTACAATGTACCTGATTTGAAGAAGCCCCTGGACAAGCTAAGGTCAATAGACAATGTATTTGATAAAATCTTTTAAGTTGTGCTTGCAGTTCTTCCACGCTAAGTGCACACCAATGTCAGGGTGCAGTAGGTCAATATACACGGGTCTGCACGACGTAATCCCTCATTGAGCAGATCAGTGTGTTGGCCTACGTGTACTCTCTCTATTGGAGTGCACTTACTTTCAAGTACAGGGCCGTGTTTATGCAAGAGAAGACAAGGAGCACGGATGGGTCGAGGAGCAGCTCTTGGGTGGAAAGACGAAAATTCGTCTAAGTGTAAATCGACGAGAATCACCAAGTGATTCTCGCCGATTCGGCGAGAATCACAAAGGGATTCTCGCCGATTCGTCGAGAATCAGTGGTTGATTCTCGCCGAACTCGTTCCAGCCTCTTCTAAGCGAGCACCTCTGCTTCTAAGTAAGAATCGACGAGAATCACCAAGTGATTCTCGTCGAATCGTCGAGAATCACTGGTTGATTCTCACCGTCTCGACCTGGCCTAAAATAGTGCGTGCAACCAAGGCAAATTCGACGAGAATCATCTTTGATTCTCGTCGAATCGTCGAGAATCACCCTTGATTCTCGGCGACTCGGCGAGAATCACTTTCGATTCTCACCGATTTTGACTTGGGCGATTTTCTGGAACTTCCTGAACCGGATTCTGCCGCCGTTAAGGTTCTGGACCGGGACTTAGGGATTCTGCTTGTGGGTCCCACAACGGTCATTTTTGAAGGCGTCTACAGTATATATATACGGGTATTTTGAACGGAATACCTAGACAGAAAGAAGCTGAGCAAGAGAAAACCCTAAAATCGCGAAATCGCTCCTCCGCCGCCGTCGCCGCTCGCGCTATTTGGAAGCCGCTGTTGATCGCGTTTACTCTCGATCTCCGGCGACAGAAGCTTAGCAAAGCTTTGAGTCTCACGTGTCTATCCAGAGATCTCTTGTCTCTCGATTTGTTGATCGGGAATAACTTCCCCGTCCGAATCGATCGAGACGACCGATCCTCGTGTGACCGTTGGAAGACCAAGCTAGCTTCGCTACGAAGATTGGATCTCTAAGTTCAGCAGCCGCTCATCATCATAGCCGCCGATCCCGAAGCAAGCCGCCGCTCGTCTTGCCGCCGCCGGTTCCGGGGAGATCCTTTCCAAGAGATACCAAGGTTGTAGATTCTTCGTTGACTTCACGAACACGTCGTCGAACGAAGAGGAACACCGTAGTCTCCCAACGAAGTTTGTATCTCGTGTACATTCTATTTTATTTTTGTTATAAAGGAACGATTGTTCCGTGCTGTAAGGGTTGGGTGCAACCCGGTTTGTGGGAGTGTTGACTCCTACGTGTGGAAGGGTTCCTTCCGATAGTGCAAGGATTGGATTTCAATCCTGTTGGAGAAGAGACAGAGTCGTCCCTTGTTGGGAGATAGGTCGAAGGGGGAAAGTGGATGTACCCAAGTCGGGGAACCACTATAAATTGCCTGTGTATTCTGTGTGCTATGCTTTTTATTTTTATTGTGCAGGTACCGTCGTAAATTCCGCAAAAGCGTTGCACGTCACCTATTCCCCCCCCCCCCCCCATAGGTGAACTTTGTTGACACTAGGTGGACTTTCAGAGGGAATCTTTGGGTGGGGTCCACCTGCGGCTATATATATGTGCACCTGCCCACCTGCCTGACTCTTGTCATTCCCTTTGCTCTAACCATGTCAAGATGCCTCTTCCCAAGGAGATCCAAGAGCGCTTAGACCGAGCTCGCCAAGCTTCCGCAGCTCGCGTAGCCGCCCTAACGGCGGTTCCTGTCAAAGTTCCTCAAATTGATTCTGCCGAGCCCGGCTCCAAGAGGTCATAGCCATTCCCTCAGGCGGCCGAGCCTATTTACCACGACCTGAGGGCCACCCTGGAGCGCGAGACCGGCTCTTCCACCCGGACAATTCTTGAGAAGGATAGAGAGGTTGTCGTAGTCGGCGACGACCCGGATGGTTAACCAGATGGCGGGGGCGTCGCGCCGCGAGAGCCCACACCGCGAGGCGAGACGACTCTCGCGGACTCACGATTCACGGCACCGGACAACCGTCCCCAGGACCCGCCTCTTCTCTTTGGGATCCTGTCAGTGAGCTCGCAGAGGCCGAGCTCGTCGATGCGCGCCTCCTCTCCCCGGCAAACTGATGTGGTCGCGGGGGCGAGTTTGGGAGGTATCCCCACCCCGAGATTTGAGCTCCTCTCGCCGGGGGCTCGCGGTCCAGGTCGCGGGAAGGATCTCAGGTTCATCCCTCCCCACATCTCCTTTGAGCTGCCGAGCTCGTCAGGTCAATCTTGCTTGACTTCTTGCCCCATGAGTTTTTTCTGCGCTTCTCTTCTTGCTGACACTTGTCTTCACAGCTCTTCCCAGCCAATCCACTGCCGAGGAATCCTCGCGGGCAGCCCACTATTCTCCCCTCCCTTCCCTAAGCTCGCTAGACTCTTACCTTGGTCCTGAGGTGGATCAAGGCGAGCTGACGAGGAGGGAGGTTAAGCTCCTCAAGAAGCTGGTGTGTGGGCTGCGCGAGGTGCATGGGGTCAACGAGACGCTACAATGCGACTATGCGCGTCTCGCCGACGAGGTGCGAAGCGGCCAGGCTGGCAAGCTGATGTCCCCCTCCCGGCTCCTAGACGAGATAGATGACGGTCTCTCGGTGGCACAGAGGAATTCGGGAAGGATATGCGAGCTGCTCCGCGCGCGGCAGTCTGGGGGGCGGGGGTCGCGAGGCCGGGGTAGTTAAGTGAGCGGCTCCTTTGCCGAGCCGACCGGTACTCGCATCCCGATGCTCTCCCTGCTCGCGCGCCCTACTTTTTCATTCCTGAACTTTGTCTGTAATAAGTAGGTTTTAGAATATTCTTGGACATGTTATTCAAATAATGTATTGCAATGTTTGACTTAGCCTTGGTTGGGATGCGCCGGAAGTCGGCGATCTGGGGTGGCGAGCTGGGGTGGCGAGCTGAGCCGATTAGACAGCCTGCCCCAGATTTCTTTTCCTATAAATATCCCCCCTCACCTACCCCGTACTGTGCCTTTATTGCTTTCTTTCCCTCTCTCTGTGCTTCTTTCTCTTCCTGCTCGCGCTCCGCTCGTTACGCGATCATGGGCAAGACCAATCCAGATACCGATGGCCACTCCAAGTGCGCTCAACACTTCACGGATTATTGCTTCTTCGATGGGCACACCAGCGAGGAGGAGCTCGCGAAATTCAAGTCCGCGTATGTGCCGCCGGGTTTCGAGGCGCGCAAGCCGGGGGAGGGGGAGGCTATCAACACGTTCTACGAGGACGAGCTCGCCTTTCACATCTCGCATTTCGAGGTGGGGTTGCACCTCCCCCTCTGGCCGGAGATCCGGTAAATCTTGAAATACTACGACGTGGTACCCGCCCAGCTGAACTCCAACGTCGTCGCAATGATGGTGGCGTTCGCGAGCTATCTCCGGAGGGAGAGGATCGAGTTCAACCTGACAGTGTTCAGAAAGCTGTTCTCCTACAAGGCGACGCCGGATGGGGTCGCCTACTTTGGCAGCTCGCTGATCAAGGTTCGCGAGATCGCGAATAAGCACCACACCTGGATGACCAAGATCGCCTTCATCAAGGGCGATCTCAGCAACATTCCCTACTCGCCTCAGCAGAAGGGCGAGGAGGTATACCGCCCGCCGGCCGTGTCCGGCAACGCTGCCGAGCTCCACAAGTACTTCCTCCACAAATACTTCGAGGTCGCCTTCCTGCGGAGGGGCCTCGACGCGCTTCCCCTTGTTCCACCCAGCAAAGGTACTGTCCTCTCCTCATCTTGCCGAGCTCGCCCGATCGCTGAGCTCGCCATATTGTTGTTGAATCTCTTCTGATTTTTTCAAAGTATTTTCTTGCAGGGGAGCGAATAATTCCTGCAAACCCGCCGTTCGCGGATCCGGGATCGCACCCGGACCCCCTCGCCCGCGAGAAGGCGGCGGCGGCGGCCTGCCGAGATGAGGCGGCCCTCTCACATCCCTCTTCCAGCAAGAGGCGACCTGAGGATGCGGGGTCGAACCCGCCACACCGCCAGCGGCCGCCAAAGAAGATGAGGAGAGCCCTGCTGGCTCCGCGGGGGCAATAACAACAACATCAACAGCCCAGCCCCAAATACATCAGCTCGTCGGAGACCCCTCCCGACGCGTCGCCGGAGAGCCCGCTGAAGGAGATTACCAGCAAGGGCCGGAAAGGCGGGGAGGGCCCTTCTTCCACGGCGGCAATCTCCCCTCCTCCATCGGCAAAGAGGGCAGCCCGCGAGCGCGCGCCGCCGAAGCAACACCCCCTCTTCAACTTCGGCGGGCGGTGGAAGGACTCGGCGGGCGAACCCATGTTGTAGTGGGATGAGCTCGCTCATCGAGTCTCCATCTCCACCCTGCACCCCTCCTGGCATGACCGCGAGCCAGCCACCGGTCATGCCTACGCCCTCGGCTTCGGCCTATATGGCCGCGAGGATGCTGAGGCCTACAAGAAGATGACCCTCCGGCAGCTCGGCCATGAGGGCCTGCAGGCCCACCTGCGGACCATGGAGCTGCACCACATGTTGACCCGCCGCAGCTTCGCCCTCAGCAACCAACTCCAAAAAGCTGAGCAGGCTCGCGACGTCGCTAAGGATAAGGTCACTGACCAGGCGAGGCGGCTCGGCATATCGGAGCGTCTACTCGCCCAAGCCGCCGGCGGGCTGGTAAGTGTCAAGCACTACTCTTCTCTTTTACTTAGAATCATTCTGCGGCGCGAATACCAAACCGAATTTTCTCTACCAGGATGCCAAGGCCGCAGGGGAGCTTCAGGCTCGCAATGCCGAGCAGGGGGAGTAAATCGGTCAGCTGCGCACCCGCCTCACCGAGCTGGAGGGCGCGAACACGAAGCTGAAGGAGGAGAATCAGCACCTCCTCCGCGAGGTCCGTCGCAAGGCGGATATCTTCTTCCCGCCCCACGACATCGACCCTACCCTCCCCTACAAGAGCCCGCGGATCTTTGGCGAGGCCGACCTCGCCGAGAGACTGCGAATCAACTCTATCCAAGCTGCCAAGTGCACCCTCCAAATGATGAAGGACACGGGGGTGCTGGTGGAGGGATGTGAGGAGATGTTGGTCCGGGACCCGATGCCGAGCCTGTTCCCAGCAACGCCGCCCTAGCGAGAAGGAAGACAACATAGACGCGATGTTCGGGAAGGGCTTCCAGGACAAGCCGGGTGAAGGCGAGGACCAGTCCGGCGGGGGGGGGGGGGGGGGGGGGGTGGGGCCAGCCCCATGTAATTATTTTTGTAAACACTTATTTAATGAAAGAAAGTTTTCGATCATACCCGTGCCACTTTTCTTTTCCCTTCCTCTTTGTACTTTATTTGTTATGCTCTGAATATCCGCACCCCATGCGACCTCGCATAGACAGGTTCCGCGAGTAGGGTAGTCATGAGTGCGCGCCCGCAAGTGGGTACGTTTTGAGTGCTCGTCGAGCCCCAAGCGATTCGGGAGCGGGATGCTCTCCGCCCTTGTCACGCCACCTTAACTCGCCCGCGAGCCATCCAGGTTGAAAAGAAGAGAATCTTCTAAGGAAAACAGGCAAAGGGGTGAAGTGCCCCGGCATGGCTCGCCTTCCTTTAGCGAGGCCCGGGCTCACCTCCTCTTTGCTGATGCCGAGCTGGGTCGGCGAGTCCAAACTCGCCTGTGCAGAATCCTTTTGCTGATGCCGAGCCGGGTTAGGCGAGTCCGGGCTCGCCTATACAGGACCTCTTTCCCCTTTTTCCTTGGCATTCGAGACTTCTTGACCTTTACCTGGCAACTTCAAGGCCGACGCCATCAAGTGACTTCCTGCCCTGCCAGCTTGGTGAGCCTGACAGCGGGATCTGCTCGAGGCCAAGGATGACACCGAGTGACTTCCTGCCCTGCCAGCTAGGTGAGAGCCTGGCAGCGGGATCTGCTCGTGGTCCAAACACATTCCATCGAGTGACTTCCGGCCCTGCCAACTAGGTGAGAGCCTGACAGCGGGATCTGCTCGAGGCCAAGGATGACACCGAGTGACTTCCTGCCCTGCCAGCTAGGTGAGAGCCTGGCAGCGGGATCTGCTCGAGGTCCAGACATATTCTATCGAGTGACTTCCAGCCCTGCTAGCTAGGTGAGAGCCTGACAGCGGGATCTGCTCGAGGCCAAGGATGACACCGAGTGACTTCCTGCCCTGCCAGCTAGGTGAGAGCCTGGCAGCGGGATCTGCTCGGGGTCCAAACACATTCCATCGAGTGACTTCCAGCCCTGCCAGCTAGGTGAGAGCCTGACATCGGGATCTGCTCGAGGCCAAGGATGACACCGAGTGACTTCCTGCCCTGCCAGCTAGGTGAGAGCCTGTCAGCGGGATCTGCTCGGGGTCCAAACACATTCCATCGAGTGACTTCCAGCCCTGCCAGCTAGGTGAGAACCTGACAGCGGGATCTGATCGAGGCCAAGGATGACACCGAGTGACTTCCTGCCCTGCCAGCTAGGTGAGAGCCTGGCAGCGGGATCTGCTCGGTGTCCAAACACATTCCATCGAGTGACTTCCTGCCCTGCCAGCTAGGTGAGAGCCTGACAGCAGGATCTGCTCGAGGCCAAGGATAACACCGAGTGACTTCCTGCCCTGCCAGCTAGGTGAGAGCCTAGCAGCGGGATCTGCTCGGTGTCCAAACGCATTCCATCTCTCTATACAGGCTAGCTATGACAGTACTGAAGTGTCGAAGAATTTTATTATAATCAAAGTATTACTTACATGCTTCAGGGGAAAATACGCTTTAGGTCGTCACCATTCCAGGTGAGACTCAGGGTCTCGCCCTCTACATTTTGGAGCCGATAACCTCCCGATTTTAAGGTCTCTTTTACAATAAACGGTCACTCCCAGTTGGGGTTGAGCTTCCCTACGGATGCCGACCTCCCTGGTGCATCCGCCTTCTTTAGCACCAAGTCTCCTTCCACGAACTGCTTGACTCTGACATGCTTATCAAAGTACTTGGCCATTCTCCTTTTCACCTCTTCTTGTCGGATGGCGGAGAGGTCCCTCAGCTCCTCCACCATGTCAAGGGAGAGCCTCAGCTCTTCCTCGTTCTCGGTCTGCCATTCTTCCCTATCTTCTTTGGCCGCAACAACTCGAGGTGTTTGGACTTCAAATTTCACGGGGAGCACTGCTTCGCATCCATGAGAGAGTTTGAAGGGAGTCTCTCCGGTAGCTGTGTTAGGGGTGGTTCTTAGCGCCCATAGGACCGCGGGGAGCTGCTCCACCCAGCTCCCCTTCAAATTCTCCACTTTCTTCTTGAGGAGGTTGACGATGATCTTGTTCGCGGCCTCCACCTGCCCGTTGCTCCTGGGGTGATGGATCGAGGCGAACCTGAGGTCGATTCCAAGCTGCTCGCAAAAACCAGTGAACTCGGCGCTGGCGAACTGGGGCCCATTGTCTGTGACGATGGCCTGGGGCAGCCCATGGTGGCAGATGATCTCTCCCCAAACAAAGTTTCTGATTACCTGGGAGGTCACCTTGGCCAGCGCCTTCACCTCCAGCCACTTGGAGAAGTAATCGATCATTACTAGGAGGAACCTCCGCTGCCGACTGGCCTGGGGGAACGGCCCAACCAAATCCATTCCCCAAATGGCGAAGGGCCAGGGGGGGCCATGATACTTTTGAGTCGCTGGGCCGGCTGTAGCTGGAGGGGGGCAAACAGCTGGCATTTATGGCACCTCCTCGCAAACTCCGTGGCGTCTTGGCTTAGGGTGGGCCAGAAGTACCCCTGCCTGACTATTCTTCCTTCCAGGGTCCGACTCCCGGAGTGGCTCCCACACTCGCCGGAGTGGACTTCCTCCAAGATCCTCCGTACCTCCTCCTCGGCCACGCAACGGGCCAACATCCCCGAGAGTGTCTTTCTGTACAGCTGCCCGTCCTGGAGGAGGTAATATGCCGACTTGTGCTTTAGCTTCTTCTTATCTGCCCCCTCTGGATACTCTCCCGTGGAGAGGAAAGTCACAACTGAGTCCATCCACGAAGTTTGTTGATCAATTTCCATGAGCTCCCCCTCTTCGATGGAGGGGCGGAACAGGTCGGTGATGGTACCCCCCACCTGGGGACCACGCTTTGCTAGTTGGTCGACTTGTTCATTCTCTTCCCTGGGCACGTGTCGGATGGAGAAAGTTTGGAAAGTGCCTATGACCCCTTTCACTTTGGCTAGGTACAACCGCAGGGTAGGCTCCCTTGCCTCAAACTCCCTGTTGATCTGGGAAGCTACCACCATGGAATCGGTGAGGACCTCCACGTCCAACACCCCCAGCTCCCTAGCTAGGCGCAGCCCTGCTATCACGGCCTCGTACTCAGCCTGATTATTTGTAATGGGAAAGTGCACCACCACCGTCTGCTCAATTCGAGTCCCCTGAGGGCTTTCCAGGATCACCCCCACTCCTAGGGAATGCCTCCCCGAGGCGCCGTCTACCTTCACCTTCCAAGGAGTCGGACGGGTGAGCTCTTCCTCCGCCACTTCAATCACATAGTCAGCCAAGAAGTCGGTCATTGCTTGAGCTTTGATCGAGGGCCGCGAAACGAAAGAGACGTCGAACTCACTCAATTCCACCGACCACTTGGTCAGCCTGCCTGAATGCTCCACCCCCTCAAAGATGTTGCGGAGAGGATGGTCAGTCACTACTCGAATTGAGTGTGCCTGGAAGTAAGGTCGCAGCCTCCAGGCTGAGATGATCAGGGCGAAGGCCAACTTCTTTAAAATCGGGTACCGGAGCTCGGCCTTCCTCAGGACCCGGCTCATGTAAAAAATGGGGAGCTGCTTCTTCCCTTCTTCACGAACTAGGACGGAGCTCAAGGCCTCTGCCCTGACCCCGAGGTACAAAAATAGGTCTTCCCCCTCCTTCAGCCCTTGTAGTAGCGGAACCTGAGTCAACTGCATCTTGAGGGCCTGGAACGCCTCCTCGCACTCCTTGGTCCATTCGAACTTTTGGCCACCCCTCAATGTTTTGAAGAAGGGGGAGCACTTCTCCCCTGCCCGGGAGAGGAACCTGCTCAACCCTGCCAGCTTCCCCGTCAGTCGCTGGACCTCCTTAGCGTTTCGCGGAGACCCCAGCTCCAAGATAGCCCTGACCTTATCAGGATTCAGCTCGACCCCCGCGGGGGTGAGGAGGTGCCCCAAGAACTTTCCCATACTGGCCCCAAAGACACATTTTAGGGGATTCAACCACATCTTGTATTTGCGCAGGGTGGCAAAGGTTTCCTCCAGGTCCCGGAGGTGGGAGTCCACATCCCGACTTTTGATCATGAGGTCATCTACATATACCTCCAAATTTCTACCCTTCTGCTCCTTGAAGACTCTATCCATCATTTTCTGGTAGGTTGCCCCTGCATTCTTCAGCCCGAAGGGCATCATCTTGTAACAGTAGCATCCATCCCCTGTGATGAACGAGACATCCTTGATGTCCGGGGGGTGCATCCTGATTTGATGATAACCTAAAAAAGCATCTAAAAAACTCATTACAGAAAAACCAACGGCTGAGTCAACCAGCGCGTCGATTCGAGGCAAAGGATAACAGTCCTTAGGACAAGCTTTATTAAGTAAAGAAAAATTGAGACACATCCTCCACCGACCGTCTCCTTTCTTAACCATGACCACGTTGGAGATCCAGCCGGGGTACTGGATCTCAGACACGAAGCCGGCCTTGAGGAGTTTCGCCACCTCCTACCTGATAGGCTCCGCCAGCTTATCCGCGATGGACCTCTTCTTCTGCTGAACGGGGCATGTTCCCGGGTCCAAGTTGAGGCGGTGGCAGGCCACATCCGCGTCAATCCCCAACATCTCTGCGGTGTTCCAAGCGAAGATGTCTACGTTCTTCTGGATACACTCCAGCATCCTGTCTTGGTCCTCTAGGGTCAGCCCCCCGCTGACGCGGATCTTCTCCATCCTGCCTCCATGGGTGAGTACCTCCAGCTCCACTACTTCTTCTACAGCCTCTAGTCTGCACTGCTCCCCCCATTCTTCAGCACCCCCTTCCTCCGGAATGGGGACCTCCACTTCCATCTCCTCCTCCACGGCCATCATTTCGGCCAGCTCCTCCTGGTCTCCTCCGGCCGCCTCCTCTGCGCCGTTCCCCGTCTCCAGCTCCTCCCTTCCTACTCCTTGCTCAGCCTCCTCCATTCTTCGCCCCATCTCCTCGGCTCCCTCTTGCCAAGAGATGGTGTTCACCGCAGTGACATAGCACTCCCGCGCCACCTTTGGGTCCCCCCTGACCCTGACCTGGATCCCCTCAGCGTTGAACTTCAAGCACTGATGGAAAGATGAGGGGACGCAACGGAAGGCGCTGATAAGGGCCTCCCGAAGATGGCGCTGTAGCTGCTGGGGGCGTCCACAATGACGAACCTGCAGTTTCTGGACTGCCACCCAGGGTAACATGGAGGCCTACTCCTCCCTCAACTTCCTTCCGCTCTCCTGAAAGCCCGAACAAGGGTCCATCCGAGCACAGCACCCTCTTTGCCTCCACCTTCATTGCGTCAAACGCCTTTTTGAAGATGACGTTGACGGAGCTCCCGTTGTCGACGAGGATCCGAGAGACGGTAAAATTCTCGATGGCTGCCTTGATGACTAGCGCATCACAGAATGGATCCTCGTGATCTGGCATGTCGCTCCTGGAGAAGGTGATCCTCTCCTCCGGGGGTGGGGTCTGGGAATTGGAGGCAACGCTCCGGCGATACATGGTGTGGAGACTCGCCTTTCGGGAAGCCTTGACCCCCACCCCCCCGTGGATCACTCCGATCCCTCCTCGGGTTCCAACATCCACCCGGTCTTCGCAACGATACTCCTCCGTCCGAGGCAGGACCTCCTCAATCCTCACTTCTTGTCGCCCCTGCTGCTGCTGCTCCCTATTTTCCCTTATCTCAAGGAATTCCGGGCACGTGGCTGTTGCGTGCCCCTCCTCCTGATGGAAGTCGCAATAGGGCAACTCCACCCTAACCTCTCTCCTCCTCCTCATTATTCTCCTCCTCGCCCCTAAGGCTATGGCCATAGCCTCCTCTTGATCGGGAAGCCAGGGCCTCTGGGCCTGCCTCCAGCCCGGAGGGTGGAACTGATCTTGCCTCCCCTGGTAGTGATCCCTTCCGTGGTATCCCCTTTGTGGCCCCTGACCTTGCCACTCAGGTCTCCAGCCCAGTCGACGGTCGGGCTCCTGACGCCCCACCTCGGCTGCTACTGCCACTAGAGCTACCTTTGCTCCCTCTGCCGAGGCTCTCCTCTTCTCTCCTCCTGTCCTCTCCCTCCTCTTGACTCCTTCTCTTCCTCCGTGGCCCACCTGGCCAGCTTCCTCGCAAACTCTGGGTTTGACGCCTCTCCGTCAACTTCTCTTGCCGCCCTCTCCATCAGCTCCTCATAGGAGAGGGGGGAACCCTCTTCAGCTCCATCCGGAAGAACCCCTGCTGCAGGCCCAATGTGAAGGCCATCATCAGACTATGACCCGACATCTCCTGGACCTGAGTGACCTCCTCCTGAAACCGGTCCACGTAGCTCCCCAACGTCTCATTCACTCCCTACTTGATGTGGAACAGGGACTCCGACTCCTTCTTCCTCTTCTTCGAGGTAGTGAACCTCAGCATGAACCCCCGGCGCAGGTCCTCAAAGCAGTAGATGGAGCTGGACCGGTAGCTGATGGAACCACTCCCTTGCCTTCTCCCTGAGGGTGATAGCGAAGAGTCGACATTTGAATCCGTCTGACATCTGACGGATGGAGACTACGTCTTCGAACCATTGAACATGCTGGACCGGGTCTCCCTTCCCGGTATAGTAGGACATCTCGGGTTCCCTGAACCCATCCGGAACTGGAGCTGAGGAGACCAGCTCGCTGAAAGGACTGCCTCCCCCCACTGGGCGAGCCCGCGAGTCTCGCGAGCCCAGCTCGCCGAACCGACCTCGGTCTGCCGAGCCGGGGAAGAGCTCGCGCCCGGGGAGCTCACACCCCCGGCCTTCCTCGGCCACCTCCTTCCCAGCTCGCCTGCCAGGAGCGTCCTCGCCCAAGGAGGGGGGCGGCCGCGATCTGGACTGCTGGAGTCGAGCACTCGACCCGCGTGCCGAGTGCGAACTTGACAAGAGTCACCACTTCATTCCTGAAATCTTCAAACATCCCCACCGTGGCGAGAGATGGGGGGGGGGGGGCGGCGAGTTCGGTCTGTCAGATCCCTGTCCTCCCGTCATCGAGCTCGCTGAAGCTTTTCTGCACTAACCATGCTCCACGCTCACCGCACCAAAAATGTTGAAACCGATTTCTCTATTTCTCGTGGAGTTCGCTCTTGGGGAAGGGGTGGTCTCGCGCCTACTTTACTCCTGCAAGCAAAACAACAAAGAAAACAAGGAAAGACCGACCCAAGGGCTCGACAGAGAGGTCCCACCACAAACCCGGAAGATCTCAGAGCGTTTCCCCTCCTTAGCCAGAAGCCGAGCTAAGGTACCCTCAGAAAGCACTTAAAAACTGGAGCAGGGAGGCACAGGAAGCATGCATTCTGGGGTACCCCTTGGGTCCTATTTATAGTTTTTAGAATCTGGACTGCCAATAACCAAAAGAGCTGACCTGAAATTACCAAGAAAACCCTTGGTTGGGTCTGCCAACAGCCAAACTCCGCTGTTTTGAAGGGCTATAGGCAGACAAGCGGGGGCAAAACAGTAAAAAAATACCTCATTCATCCGGGCGAGCTGGGGAGCTTGATCATCTCGGCGGGTCCTGCTCGCCTGCTATTGCCGAGCTCCGTCGGTGGGGCGCGAGCTGGGGCTAGCTCAGCGAGATGCCGAGCTTGGGGTCGGCGGATACTGATCTATGGTCGACGAATGCCGAGCTCGGGCTCGGCTTCTCTACTACCGAGCTCGCCCACTGCCTTTAGCCCGATCTGTCTGGTTCCTGGCGACCTTGCTCGCCGGACACGGGGTTGTACAATAAGGATAAAGTGATTGTAAATTGGGGGGATCTTGCAGCCCTATGTGGGATTGACCGAGCAGCAAGTGGTAATGCAACGATTGGGGTGGAAGCATGTAATGAAACTAATATTGAAGTGGAGAAGATTCATGGTGATGATAATGATATACCGCCAACCAAGGAAGAAAAAGGTGAAGAAACCATCGGCTATTGATATAATAACAACGACTGTCACTCATATTGCAAATAAGATCGATGGACCGCCAACACGAGAAAAGGACAATGATTGAAAGAATGTATGCGACATTGACAGCTATGTCAGACCTTTCAGACGCTGATCTCATAAAAGCAATAAATTTATTGTGCGCTAGCGAGTTGAAGTGTGAGATCTTCTTAGTTATGCCAGAGCTGGTTAGGAGGAGTTGATTGCGCGCACAACTCGATAAAGAAATATAATATCACTGCTTTTGAGGGTTGAGACATAAGTTTTTTGTGCATGCCTTTTGTAATGCTTAGTATGTGGATCGTGTAATGTGTACTTAGTAGCATGCCTTTTGTAATGCCTTTTGTAATGCCTTTTGTAATGCTTAACATGTCTTTGTGTAATATGTAATTGAGAGGAATTTATAGCATGCCTGTTGTAATGCTTAGCATGCCTTTTGTAATATGTAATTAGTAACATTTTTGTAATTTTAGTATGTTTATGATAGTATGTGGATTCTGTCTGCTATTCATATTTTCACATGAAAGTTGATATTTTCATGAGTTTTTTCCAGAGTTTATTTTCCCATATTTGTGTTTTTATATGCGGATTCGACTATTAGTGATGTCCACTGTGATTCTAAATGTCATTAAATGGTTTGCCCAATTTCATGATTCCTGCTATTTTTCATCACTCTTTATATTCTTCGCTGTTGATTTTACTCAGAAATCTTGATCCATACAAGAGAGTGACAAATGCACAATTTCAAGTTTACTATTACAAGAAATTTAAAAATTTAGAAAATCCAATTAGAAAAATTCTCAAATTAAGTAAATATAAAATTTCCATCTCAAACTGAAAATTCATGGTGCAAACGAACATACGTTTTCGTTTTGTCTCAAAACAGACTTGAAAAGCATGTTGCAAGCGAACATAAATTTTTGTTTTGCACCAAATCAAAAATACTTGATTTTTTCGTTCTGAAGCAAAACAAAAAACGGTGCAAACAAACGCGTCTTAGTGCTAAAAATCCTAGAACAAGTAAAAAAAAGCATTTATATTGACAGCACAGTTTTGACTATTGACAGCCCGACAAAATAATAAAAAACACACATAATATGGCCGCTAATAGCAGTCAAAAATGTGAAACACGCGTATTTTGAAAAAAAGGAGTCTCCATATGATATTTTTAGAAAAAAATGTTCAACATGAAAGTTGTAGAACTCGTCAACTTTTATGTTGAACACTTTTTTTTCTAAAAATGCTATATAACAGGTTTATTTTCAAAAGACGCGGAATCCGGCGTAATTATGTGAGTTCTGCCCGGATTTCGCGCCTTTTGGAAATAAGCATATTATATGACATTTTTAGAAAATGTGTTCAACATAAAAATATTTTTTAAAAGTTACAACTTTCATGTTGAACATTTTTCCTAAAAATATCTTTTAAAATCTTAATTTTTGTGTTGTTAATATCTATCAGACTGTCAATAATCATTTTTTGAGGTGCTATTATATTTGAGCTATTAATAGCCATATAAAAACTAAAATATAACCCCCCAACAAAAAAAAAAACCGGCCCTAAACCGATTTTGCACAATTCTATGAATTTTCAAAATGAACAGCAGCGACCTATTCATGAAACATTTACGTCGGTTTTAGGTCTCGCCAATATCCGCTCGTCTTCCGCTCCCGATCCCGCGCGCAGCTCCTCGCCGTTGCACCTCCAGTGCTGCCGGTAGTCCACTTCGTCCTCTTTCTTCTTTTTCTTCCATCTTCTTCTTATTCTTGGACTTTTTCCTCTGCTTGAAGCCGATCGCCACCTCCGCCAAATAGTCCGCCCCTCCTTCTTCCTCTTCCTTTCTTCCTCCTCTTCTTCTTCCTCTTCTCCTTCTCTTTTTCTTCTCTTCTTCTTCTAGTTTTTCATTTTTATGTTTTTTTATTCATTTCAGTTCTTTTTTATTTCTCTCCATCTCAATCTCTTCCTCACCTCATTATGCCAATCTTTTCCTAGACTGCCATTGTTTTGAGCTTTGGTTCTGTACTGATCCTCCAAACTGATTTTAATTCAATTTTTTTTCCTGGTTAGCTGCTACTGGGAGGAAGATCAAGATCAGCCTCTACGGTAGAATTCACTTAGTGGCCTCCAGTCTTTTTTGCTCTCTTCCTATGGAGAACTCTGCGAAGAGGAAGGAAAGGCTACAAGCCATGCGCATGGAGGCGTCTTCTTCCTCAACAGACAGGCCTTCCCCTTCTTTTTCCACTCCAAACATGCCCCTCTCGAACCCTCTGATCTATCCGTCTGTTCCTTCCATGGAAAGCCAGCTATCTCTGCACAGATTTGACTACTATACCGACCCCACGGCGGCCTACTTTTCTGCAGGTGGAAATATGAACAGGAAAGGTGAAGACGCCAGACATGACAGCTATCATCATCCCCCCATTTTTTCCTCTCCTATCCACAAAACCTCCCCGCTGAGCTATACAGCAGCCCAACAACAATTCGGTAATTTTTCTTTGGTAATATTTCCCATTTTTGATAAACTAGTTGTTAGATATTTTAATATATGCCCACACATGTTGAGATTGATTCGGAGCGTGTTATTGAGTTCATGACACTTTAGGGTTAGACTCTACGCTGGAGATACTATATAAATTCTATTCCAAACTTGATAGGGAATATGAACTATCTTCAGTGGAACCAATCCCTCTATACTAGTGACAGAAACGTGGCTCCGTCCCTACAGCTAACCACAACAACACCTCAACTGCGATAGTGGACGGGGGGCCCCAAGCCTTGCGCCCCGCATGACATTATCTCGGCCATGACATTGTCCCGACGCGACGGTGCTCCCGCCGCTCGCAAACTCCTGAGTGTTATACACCACTCGTCGCTCATTTTTGCGGTGTGTACGAAGATTTGCGAGCGAAGGGAAGAACATGTTTTTATTGTAGGTAGAAAACTTTATCTATATGAAAGCATATTTTTTAAAATAAAAGAAAAAAGACATAAAATTTTAAAAATGGATTTTTTTAAATAAAGAAAGGTAAAATTGGAAAATGAATGTTTAACCAAAGGATTTTTTCCTTTTAATATAGTATAGATGTGGAATCTTCATGGTTGAATTGCTGATTAAAAAAAATATGTTAGGTAAAGTACGTGTTGCACCTTATAATTTAAAGGACAATTGATCCCATATTATTTACAAATGGATAATTAGAGTCACTATACTTTCAAAAGTAGGACAAATTTATATATATCAAAAGTAAATGCAATTAAAATAATTTTAATATGAAATCTCATTTTTTACCCTTATATCATGTAAATTAAACTGAGTCTTTAAGATTTAATTTTTAGATTAATTTGAAATGGAAATTAAAAGAGTGTGTAGTGGGTTTGTAACCCTGGTCACTTGAGTAAAAAGGTAAATAACAACCACTATGCCATTTGAATTTTCTTGAAATGATGGATGCATTTTTTCTTATAATAAATTGTATATCATTATATTTATGTGAAATTTAATTTCTTGACACATCATTATCACAAATTGAAATAAAAATCCTCCACTGTTGCAGTGCTCAAATAATTCATTTTTTTCTTGATCCTTAGTATTTGCATGGTCTTTAGCTCCCAACTTCTCTAGAGGAACTACCTTGATTTCTTCATTTGACCTCATGTATGTCTCGCTATATTCTCAAATAGTAAAATTAATATTTTTTCTCTTTAGCCATCATCATAATATACTATTGGTGTTTTTTCACACAATCTCTATAACCTCTTCTGAGGTGTGGATCTTGGCGTTTCGAGTGACCTTTTACTTTGATTGCGAGATTTGGAAACTTAAATGGAGTTCTTTTTAGTTAATGCTCACCAATTGTTTAGAGTGCTTTAGTGGTGTTTTAGGGTACTCGCGAACTCTTTTCTGGGAGAGTGCGAATACTTTGAGGAACTTGAGATGATCTTCCAAGCCTCTCTAGCTACAATATTGGTCCTATTTATAGACTCGGGGGGATTGCCTTGCGGGCAAACTTTCATTCATCAAGGTTGTCTGCCCTCTAAGATGGATGTAGTGGATTCTAGCACCTTCTAGGGTGCTCTAGCTGGTGCTAGGACGACTTGCGAGTACTCTCGGTGTGCAAATACGCTTTTTCGCGAATTCTTTCCGATTGGTGTATGCTTCTGGAATAGTTGTTCTGATATGGGGTGAGTGCGTGAACTTAGTAACTGGCGAATACACACCTTGCCACCCCTCTTTTCGTGAGTACACCTTTGGCGAGTATGAAATCTAAAACCATTTTCTTGCTTAGGAAAAATGGTTACAATGTAAACAACTTAAACAGTTATCCCCACATTTTTCCAAATCTTTAAAAGAGATTCCATAAAAATTAAAATGGGCAAGAACCCTACTCGCAATTTTCAAAGCAGCCTCAAGCCTATAAATACCAGTAGGTCGCTCATTTGGTCTGTACGTTTCTTTGCCGAGCCTTCATTCTTTAGAGTGCGAGTACCGTTGAGATAGAGAAAAAAGATGTCTGGTCTCAACAATCTTTTGGCTCCAGCGAGATCATTTAAATTACCCTTTTCTTCTCCTGCGAACTTTCAGGATGAAGCCGTTAAAGCTAAAATAAAGACGAAGAAAGTTAAGACTCTGCGAGATTCGCTTCTGGCCAAGGGAGTTGTCGCGAATGAGGATACCACTTAATTCATCTCGCATTACATTGATATTATCGGGTCCTCCAACGTATACTCACCCCTTACTAAGGTTGATGCTGCCCTATTGACAATCGAGGTCAGAACCTATAACGTATCTGTGGTTTTGACTATACCTATGAGTTCTTCGGGGCATCCAAAAGGTATAGCTTCCTTGATTTGTTATTATGCGTGCATGATTATATGAACCTTGACGACGATGGTGATGGTATTGATAATGCAGTTGCGAGATTAGATCCTACTTTGACGCTTAGGCTTGTGGGCTTGGATGGCGAGTTTCAGAGCATCGTGGTTTCAGGCATTTCTCTTGGCGATGTTTCAGAGCACCAATATACTTCTAGTGTTGCGGAGACCGTTGAAGCCGCGTGATACTATCATGCGTCACGTTATTTTGTTATTTTATGACATGTATTTCTTTCGTGTACTAGTCGTTATTTTCCTTCGGTTCGTCTGTTTGACCACCCGATGAGACCCTGAATAAATTGTCCGATAATTTTGAATTAGTTGGGACGAAATATGTAAGCTCTAAACATTTATGAATACATGCGGCTAAAACGAAAATCTTTTAAGTAACGGATTTCAAATTATATCCTAATAAATAGCTATCAAATGAACTTGGAAACAAAATATTTTGGGATCCAATTGATTTGGCAAGCAATTGCTATTTAAGGAGGAGGAATTAATCTCAGAGGCACCAGACATTTAACAGTGAACAAGACCTAGTCTCTGCTATCTGTTTCGCTAGAACGACCCACCACAGAGGAGTCTACAAGCCAGGTCGCCGCTAGCATCTTCATCCCGTTCGACGCCAGCGATTTCCACTCGCGATACTAGCGGCCCGACGACACTCCGATGACATCACCCACTCCCGCTGACGACCTCCAGCCAGACGCTGTCGACTTCGACTCACCCCATTCTAGCGTCCCGCCAGTCGTGCACTCTCCCGGAAACGACGTTGACCACGATAGTTTCCCTTCTGTTGTTTGGAGCGGGTTTTCAACCACTGTGTCACTTGATTCAAAAAGACCAACTCCTGTTGAAGCTTTGCATATGATCGGTAATCCGCCCCTTTTCACGTCCTGATTTCTTAGCATTAGCCGCATGCAATTCAATTAACCGTCTAAGAGCTTGCTTGGGATGTTCTGTTATTTTATATGTTATTGATTGCGAATAATGTTTGTGGAAAAATAAACTTGTTTGAAACAAATCGTTATAATTTGAGAACTTCCCGCACACAATGATTAACGACTTTCAGTAATATAATGGCAAGTGGAGTTTTTGCGCATAAAATTTGATTTGGTTCGCTTGGTCTACATTTTAAAATTAGTTTCAACCGCATTAAAAATATTTTCTAAGACCTCTATCTTTTGATTTGCTCAAATCGTGAATCACGCGATCAAGGTTTTTTAACAAAAGCAAATTTTTTTAATTTTTTTTTTCAAAAATTCCATTAAAATATTTTGAGTAAATTTTCTATATTTTAGAAAATTGTTCTCTTAAATTAACTTTTTGATTTAACTCCTTGTTTATAATTAAATAAAGTAAATCATTTTAATTTGAGTTTGAAATTAAAAAATAAAATTATTTTTCTGCCCACTCGGGTATTCTCTCATTTTAAATAATTTTTTTAAAAAGAAATTTTAAATTACTATTATTTTTTTAAAATCAATTAAAATTTTCTAAGAAAAGTAAACTCAAATTGTTTTAAAAAGAAAAGTGAGGAGATCACTTAGGTATGAGCACATGGGTGCAAGTTGAGTTGAGCTGTCTCGAAAAAAGCTCGACTCGAGCTCGAGCCTGTGGAGCTCGATCTTGATGAGCTAGAGCTCGAGCTCAGATATTATTGTTCATGAGCTCGCGAGTCGGCTCGTGAGCTTTTTATTCCGATATTTTTTTTTAAAAAATTAAAAATCTAAAGAAAATCAGGCTCATAAGCAGCTCGACTCGAGCTCGCGTGCTCGAAGCTCGAAGATCGAGCTCGAGCTCGAAGCTCGAGCTCGAGCTCGAGCTCGAAGCTCATTGAGCTCGAGCTCGATAAGCATGCATTGAGCTCGAGCTTGAGCCATGACAAAATGAGCTCGAGCTTGGAAATTTTGCCAAGCTCGACTCGTTTGCACCCCTAGACGAGCATAAGGGACTTGACCCAGCGTTTGAGCAACTTGATAAAAGAGGTCAAAAATCTCATCACCAACATGGGTACTGTCATGTATGCAGTGAACGGATCGCGCACATCAGTTAACAATATAGAAACCATCATGCACTTAAATCGAGCACCTATCCCGACTGATGAAGTAAACCCTAACCCTAGACATCTAGAACTTGCATACCCCGAACCCGAACCACGTAACAAACCTTGCTTGGATATGGGTGTTGAAGCCAAAAATGCCCTCTGTGGAGTTCGGGGTCCCAAAAGAGGGGTGAGCTCACACCTACTATACTCGGGGGAACGTCACGGACCAAAGACTTGGGGAACTAGGAACAGACCCTCGGCTCTAGCGTGGAGGTCCCACCTCACACCCGGAAGACCTTGAAGTCTCCCCCTCCCTAGCCAATGCAGAGCTAGGTGCCTTGGAGGAAGAGAGCAAAGGGATTTCTGTGGCTCAAAATGCAATGCTCTCCAAGGCACCCCCAAGGGTCTATTTATAGTTTTCTCAATCCCATGGACCAAATGTCAGAAATACCCTTACGTCAAATAGGCCTTGGGACAAAAGAAAACACCCACACTAGGGGGCAAAGAGGTAATTCCACCCCGAGGGTAAAACGGTAAAAACACGGCCAAAAGAGGTCTGGGGGAAAAGGAGGCTAAACCATCCCCCTTACCTTCCCGGACTCCTGAGGGGAGTGGGGGTTAAACCACCCCACTCCTCCTACCTAGGGGCCGAGCGCAAGGGCGAATCCCGAAGAACTGGGGAGCAGGGAGCAGGGACGAGACCCCGGGCCTCGGCCGGTCTCGCCCCGCCAAGCCGTGGAGCAGGGGCGAGACCCCGACCTTGGCAGGTCTTGCCCCGCCAGGCCGCGGGGCAGGGGCGAGACCCCGGCCTTGGCCGGTCTCGCCCCTCCAGGCCGCGGGGTAGGGGCGAGACCCGAGCCTCTGCCGGTCTCGACCCGCCAGGACGCGGGGCAGGGGCGAGAACCCGGCCTCGGCCGGTCTCGCCCCGCCAGGCCGCGGGGCAGGGTCGAGACCCGGGCCTCTGCCGGTCTCGCCCCGCCAGGCCGCGGGGCAGGGGCGAGAACCCGGCCTCGTCCGGTCTCGCCCTGCCAGGCCGCGGGGCAGGGGCGAGAACCCGGACCCCGGGCCGGTCTCGCCCCGCCAGGCTGCGGGGCAGGGGCGAGAAACCCGGCCCCGGGCCGGTCTCGCCCCGCCAGGCCGCGGGGCAGGGCGAGAACCCGGCCCCGGGCCGGATCTCGCCCCGCCAGGCCGCGGGGCAGGGCGAGAACCCGGCCCCGGGCCGGTCTCGCCCCGCCAGGCCGCGGGGCAGGGGCGAGAACCCGGCCCCGGGCCGGTCTCGCCCCGCCAGGCCGCGGGGCAGGGGCGAGAACCCGGCCCCGGGCCGGTCTCACCCCGCCAGGCCGCGTGCAGGGGGAGAACCCGGCCTCCGGCCGGCCCACGCTGCTCCTACCTCACATCTATCAGGCAGGAGCGGGTGTCCGCCAACTTGCCGCACCCGCCCTCCACAAAAAGGGGCCACCGGGGGGGGGGGGGGAGGCGGATTTTTCCTCCCCCTACTAGTACACTCCAAGGGCTAGGCCTAAATTGGCCACCAAGAGTGCAAACCACACCAAAAGCTTAAAAACTCATATCTGGTCCTGCGCCTGCCGGGAGGACCCCCACTCCGCGAATACAAGGTTGTACACAATACCCGCTCTTTTCGAGGTTGACACAAGCTCGGAAAGAAACATCCAACCCAACGTATTCGCTGAGTGATCTACTTAGAGCCGGAAATACTTGGCCTCCCCGAGGAGTCAACCTATCAAGCCAGCTAATGGGATCCTGGGTGACGAGACGGCCTCGGGGTAAAATACACTCAACCTCCCGGAGGGGTCAACCTGCCATGCCAGCTGATGGGAGCCTGGGTGGCGAGACCCCCTCCGGGTAAAAAACACTGAACCTCCCGGAGGGGTCAACCTGCCTTGCCAGCTGATGGGAGCCTGGGTGGCGAGACCCCCTCCGGGTAAAAAACATTGGTCATCCACGAGAGGTACGCCTGCACTGCCAGCTAGTGAGAGCCTGACAGCGGAATCCATCTCGAGGTGAGACCTACCCCACCCTCCGAAAGATCAACCTGCCCTGCCAGCTAGTGAGAGCCTGACAGCGGAATCTATCTCGAGGTGAGACCTACTCCCCCTTCGAGAGATCAACCTGCCCTGCCAACTAGTGAGAGCCTGACAACAGAATCTATCTCGAGGTGAGACCTACCCCACCCTCCGAGAGATCAACCTACCCTGCTAGCTAGTGAGAGTCTGGCAGCGGAATCTATCTCGAGGTGAGACCTACCCCACCCTCCGAGAGATCAACCTGCCCTGCCAGCTAGTGAGAGCCTGACATCGGAATCTATCTCGAGGTGAGACCTACCCCACCCTCCGAGAGATCAACCTGCCCTGCCAGCTAGTAAGAGCCTGGACAGCAGAATCTATCTCGAGGTGAGACCTACACCCACTCTGAGAGATCAACCTGCCCTGCCAGCTAGTGAGAGCCTGACAGCGGAATCCATCTCGAGATGAGACCTACCCCACCCTCCGAGAGATCAGCCTGCCCTGCCAGCTAGTGAGAGCCTGACAGCGGAATCCATCTCGAGGTGAGACCTACCTCACCCTCCGAGAGATCAGCCTGCCCTGCCAGCTAGTGAGAGCCTGACAACGGAATCCATCTCGAGGTGAGACCTACCCCACCCTCCGAGAGATCAGCCTGCCCTGCCAGCTAGTGAGAGCCTGACAGCGGAATCCATCTCGAGGTGAGACCTACCCCACCCTCCGAGAGATCAACCTGCCCTGCCAGCTAGTGAGAGCCTGTCAGCGGAATCCATCTCGAGGTGAGACCTACTCCCCCTCCGAGAGATCAACCTGCCCTGCCAGTTAGTGAGAGCCTGACAGCGGAATCCATCTCGAGGTGAGACCTACCCCACCCTCCGAGAGATCAACCTGCCCTGCCAGCTAGTGAGAGCCTGACAGCGGAATCCATCTCGAGGTGAGACCTACGCCACCCTCCGAGAGATTAACCTGCCCTGCCAGCTAGTGAGAGCCTGACAGCGGAATCCATCTCCAGGTGAGACCTACCCCACCCTCCGAGAGATCAACCTGCCCTGCCAGCTAGTGAGAGCCTGACAGCGGAATCCATCTTGAGGTGAGACCTACCCCACCCTCCGAGAGATCAATCTGCGCTGCCAGCTAGTGAGAGCCTGACAGCGGAATCCATCTCGAGGTGAGACCTACCCCACCCTCCGAGAGATCAACCTGCCTTGCCAGCTAGTGAGAGCCTGACAGCGGAATCTATCTTGAGGTGAGGCCTACTCCCCCTCCGAGAGATCAACCTGCCCTGCCAGCTCGTGAGAGCCTGACAGCGGAATCTATCTCGAGGTGAGGCCTACCCCACCCTCCGAGAGATCAACCTGCCCTGCCAGCTACTGAGAGCTTGACAGCGGAATCCATCTCGAGGTGAGACCTACCCCACCCTCCGAGAGATCAACCTGCCCTGCCAGCTAGTGAGAGCCTGACAGCGGAATCCATCTCGAGGTGAGACCTACCCCACCCTCCGAGAGATCAACCTATCCTGCCAGCTAGTGAGAGCCTGACAGCGGAATCTATCTCGAGGTGAGACCTACCCCACCCTCCGAGAGATCAACCTGCCCTGCAAGCTAGTGAGAGCCTGACAGCGGAATCCATCTCGAGGTGAGACCTACCCCACCCTCCGAGAGATCAACCTGCCCTGCCAGCTAGTGAGAGCCTGACAGCGGAATCCATCTCGAGGTGAGACCTACCCCACCCTCCGAGAGATCAACCTGCCCTGCCAGCTAGTTAGAGCCTGGACAGCGGAATCCATCTCGAGGTGAGACCTACCCCACCCTCCGAGAGATCAACCTGCCCTGCCAGCTAGTGAGAGTCTGGCAGCGGAATCCATCTCGAGGTGAGACCTACCCCACCCTCCGAGAGATCAACCTGTCCTGCCAGCTAGTGAGAGCCTGACAGCCGAATCCATCTCGAGGTGAGACCTACCCCACCCTCCGAGAGATCAACCTGCCCTGCCAGCTAGTGAGAGCCTGACAGCGAAATCCATCTCGCGGTGAGACCTACCCCACCCTCCGAGAGATCAACCTGCCCTGCCAGCTAGTGAGAGCCTGACAAGCGGAATCCATCTCGAGGTGAGACCTTCCCCACCCTCCGAGAGATCAACCTGCCCTGCCAGCTAGTGAGAGACTGACAGCGGAATCCATCTCGAGGTGAGACCTACCCCACCCTCCGAGAGATCAACCTGCCCTGTCAGCTAGTGAGAGCCTGACAGCGGAATCCATCTCGAGGTGAGACCTACTCCCCCTCCGAGAGATCAACCTGCCCTGCCAGCTAGTGAGAGCCTGACAGCGGAATCCATCTCGAGGTGAGATCTTTCATGGATCACAAACATTTTTCGGTGGTTCCTGCCATTAATCCTAGTTGATACAACTGCAAGCGAAATTCATTACAAAGGGATGATTCACTTCTCTCCTACCTCCCTCTTCCCTCATGAATCATCGGATCCCTCCCCGGGTGCCCACATCAACCCTGTCCTCACATCTCTCCTCTGCCGCCTCAGGTCGGACTTCTTCTATCCGCACCGGATCTTGCGCTTGTTGAGGCTGATGAGGCTGAGGTGCCGGAGCTCTTGTCCTTCTCAACTCCAGAAATTCGGGACAAGTAGATGTTGCATGACCTTCCTCCTGGTGGAACTCACAGTAGGGTAGCTCTACTCTGACTCTTCTCCTCCCCTGGCGGTTCCTCCTCTCCCTTCGACCAATCGCCATCGCTTGCTGCGGTGGGGGTAGGAGCTGCCTAGGTGCTTGCCTTTGTAAGTTGAACCTCCCCCGACCTTCATGAAAATCCCCCCCACCTTGGATGTGACCTCTTCCTGGATCCTGATTGGGTCCCTGTTGCCTCCAACCTGGCTCCTGACCTTCTTGAGGTCCCTGGAGCCCCCGAGCTCTCTGCTCCTCTCTCCTTCTCCCCTCCTGATGTCTCGAGCTACCTTACTCCTTCAACTCCATCTCTGTTAGCTTCGGCAAATTCTTGACAAACTCCGGGTTGGCTGCCTCCGTGGCTATCTCCTCTGCCGCCCTTTCCATCAGCTCCTCGAAGGAAAGGGGGGCCCTTCGGGTCAGGTTCATCTTGAAGAACCCCTCGTGCAACCCCACCGTGAACGCCATCTGGAGGGCATACCCTGGCATCTCCTGGACCTCCAGGATCTCTTCTTGGAACCTGTCAACGTAACAGACCAGCGACTCCTCGGCCCCCTACCTTATCAGGAAGATGGACTCAGGACTTTTCTTCCTCTTCTTGGAGGTGGAGAAGCGAAGCTGAAAGCTCCGGCTCAAGTCCTCGAACCCATAGATCGACCTCGGAGGGAGTTGATGAAACCAGTCCCTTGCCTTCTCCTTTAACGTGATCGCAAAGAGGCGACACTTGAAGGCATCCGTCATTGGCCTGATGGAGACGACATTCTCGAACCACTGCAGATGCTGGACGGGGTCATCCTTCCCGGTATAGTAAGCCATGTCAGGCTCTCTGAACCCCTCGGGAACGGGAGCTGAGATGATCAGCTCGCTGAAGGGTGACCCCCCTGAGGGGTGTTCTCGCCACCTCTACTCGCGCGACCTACTCGCCTGGGAGGCTGGCACTCGCCGGGCTGGAGAACAACTCCCGGCCTGTGAGATCTCGCTCGACCCCATCTCCCATCCTCTCCTTCCCGGACTTTCTCCTGGTGCGCTTCCTTCTCCCCCTGCTGTGGTCATCTCGACTAGACCCCTGGGAGTCGACTCGTCGAGAGGGGGGGGGGAGCTAGCTCCTGGGGTGTTGGGGTGGAGCTGCCACCCTGAGGAGCAATGCTTCGCAGCATCTCCATGATGCCTTGGATGGAGGCCATGAACTCTTGCCTCCCCACAAAGGGTACTGGGCTGGGGAGCTCGCCGAGATCATCACTACCTCTCTGACCTCCAGTCATGACATTCTCCCGAGATCTTCTGTGTTGGTCACTCTCCACGCTTACCGCACCAAAAGTGTTGAAGCCAAAAATGACATCTGTGGAGTTCGGGGTCCCAAAAGAGGGGTGACCTCACACCTACTACACTCGGGGGAATGTCACAGACCAAAGACTTGGGGAACTAGGAACAAATCCTCTGCTCTAGCGTGGAGGCCCCACCTCACACACGTAAGACCTTTGAAGTCTCCCCCTCCCTAGCCAATGCTGAGCTAGGTGCCTTGGAGGAAGAGAGCAAAGAGATTTCTGTGGCTCAAAATGCAATGCTATTCAAGGCACCCCCAAGGGTTTATTTATAGTTTTCTCAATCCCATGGACAAAAATGTCAGAAATACCCTTACGCCAAATAGGCCTTGGGCCAAAAGAAAACACCCACACCGGGGGGCAAAGATGTAATTCCACCCCGAGGGTAAAACGGTAAAAACACGACCAAAAGAGGTCCGGGGGAAAAGGAGGTTAAACCATCCCCCTTAACTTCCCGGACGCCTGAGGGGAGTGGGGGTTAAACCACCCCACTCCTCCATCTAGGGGCCGAGCGTAGGGGCGAATCCCGAAGAACTGGGGAGCAGGGAGCAGGGGCGAGACCCCGGGCCTCGGCCGCTCTCACCCCGCCAAGCCGCGGAGCAGGGGCGAGACCCCGACCTTGGCCAGGCCGCGGGGCAGGGGTGAGACACCGGCCCCGGGCCGGTCTCGCCCCGCCAGGCCGCGGGGCAGGGGCGAGAACCCGGCCCCGGGCCGGCCTCGCCCCGCCAGGCCGCGGGGCAGGGGCGAGAACCCGGCCCCGGGCCGGTCTCGCCCCGCCAGGCCGCGGGGCAGGGGCGAGAACCCGGCCCCGGGCCGGTCTCGCCCCGCCAGGCCGCGGGGCAGGGGCGAGAACCCGGCCCCGGGCCGGTCTCGCCCCGCCAGGCCGCGGGGCAGGGGCGAGAACCCGGCCCCGGGCCGGTCTCGCCCCGCCAGGCCGCGGGGCAGGGGCGAGAACCCGGCCCCGGGCCGGTCTCGCCCCGCCAGGCCGCGGGCAGGCCCCGCTTCTCCTACCTCGCACCTATCAGGCCGGAGCGGGTGTTCGCCAACTTGCCGCACCCGCCCTCCCAAAAAGGGGCCACCGGGGGGGAGACAGATTTTTCCTCCCCCTACTAGTACACTCCAAGGGCTAGGCCTAAATTGGCCACCAAGAGTGCAAACCACACCAAAAGCTTAAAAACTCATATCTGGTCCTGCGCCTGCCGGGAGGACCCCCACTCCGCGAATACGGGGTTGTACAATGGGTGTTAGTTAGATGTAAGTGATTTTGAAGGGTAATTTGAGCACGAGGGTTGTCTAGAATGACACGATAGGATGGATCGTTTCCTGACTTGAAAGCAATTGCCCCAAGCTAAGCAGGTTGAATATACCACCCTTAGACTGAAAGTGGCCGCTTTGGGGGAATAGTTAGAGCAATCTAGATTTAATTCAGACATGCCCCCCATCACCATATGGACTGAATTAAGACAACTAAAAAAGCGATACGTCCCATCTGATTGTGCGCAAACGCTCTATCGTAGGTTCCATAATATACAACAGGAGAAATTATCTGTAGATGAGCACACGAATGAGTTTCTTGTACTTTAGTCTCTCATCGACCTTCGAGAGGATGATGACATGACCGTTTCCCGTTATCTTAACGGGTTTCGCTATTCCATTCGTGATAAGTTAGAACTCCTTGATTATAAGAACTTAGGAGAGGCCTCGAGCCGCACACGTAGAGTATATGCCTTGCTGAAAAGGTCATTCAGAATTAGGTCTACTGATAAGCCCCCGCCTTCTCACGCCTCCACTCCGACTGTTAGGGCTGTCGGCCCCTCACGTTCGGTCGTACCCGTAAGTATCCCAACACTTACTGCCGCACCCTCTACAGACAAGGAGGTTGTAGGCATTAGAACACAGCCTGAGACGTTTAAATGTCTTAAGTGTTTGGAGTCGGGTCATAAATCTTCTGAGTGCCCGCGACGCCACTTCGTCACCGTCATTGATTTTGAGAATGGTTCAGAACCTGAGTTTGGGGTCTTGCTTAGTGACTCCCAGCCTGATCTAACCCCTGAGACCGAGTTAAAGAGTGATTTAAAGGTAGAAGGAGAGCAACTTGAGGACACCGTAGCCTACTGATCCCTAGAATCTCTACTGAAGACGATTGGTTGAGGAGCAATATTTTTTGTACAACTGTCCGCATACAAGGGCAGTTTTGCTCCATCATCATAGACACATAGTGGATAAGTTAAAGTTGAAGTACAACGCCTAGGAAAACTCTATAGTCGTTCATGAGTCACTAGTAGCACGACCATTCCTATCACACACCAGTGTCTCGTCGAGTTTTTCATATATAGTACATGTCTGGATACGGTCTGGTGTCACGTTGCTACTATTGAGGTTTGTCACATTCTACTGGGACGACCTTGGCAGTATGGTAGACACGTCATCCATGATGGTGTTAAGAACTCTCATTCCTTCGAGCACAATGAACGCAAGATTGTTCTTCTTCCCCAGAAGAACAGTGTTGCTCCTAGAGCCCCAGAGAGATCTGCACACCCATATAACTCTGTTTCTGCTGTATCCTTTCCCTCCGCCACTTTGTTACTGAGTGAGCCACAATTTCAGGAGGAGATGAGGGATAACAACATTGTTTATATGTTATCTAGTCTTGATGCCAGTCCTACTATTCTAAACATTCCTAGCACCGTACGACCTCTCATTGAAGAGTACATGAAGATTATTTCAGAGTAGTTTTCATTAGATTGCATCAGTTAAAGTTCGCATTGCAGTTGTGGACTCAAATGCCTGTAAGTGGCAAGAAGAATCTTCCCTTCATGAGAAGAATCTTCCCTTCATGAAATGCGAGGGAGGTGAAGCTCTCTAAATCCATTCGGAACAGATGCCCAACAGACCTCGTCAGCAAAAGGGGAGGGCTCATCTTACTCTTCTTGGAAGTTGGCAAGTACTCCATTGTTCTGTACTCGCGGGAGTCTATTCACAACCTATATTTTACAAAAGAAAATACTTTATTTTTTTAGAAACAAATATCGTTTTGCCCTTTAAACGACATGTTGACGGACATATTGGACATGTCGTAGGATATTTAAAATAGTGGTAGTAAGTATCAGTATGAAGGACCATTTGAAGAGGGGACGTACTCCTGCGATGCTATCTTTGTAGTACTCTCATCGCTCAATCCACATGTCAGTGATCCTGGTGCAATCGTTGGTTCCAACGGTGAAGCCATATGGGACAAATTCAAAGGTGGGTAGGGTTCGAAAGTAGGTTGGGTGTGGGGCTGAGGATGTGGTGATGAAGGCTCAAGGAATCTCCACAATACGGGTCTACGTACTCAGGAGGCTCGAAGTATGACGCCAGATCCTCAATATTGAATGCATGCCAGATACTAATACTCTTAGGCATTGTTTTAAATGCCCTAGGATATGTCTGATTTGTTTGCCGACATGTTTTTAGGGGTAAAACAACAATTATAAAAGAGATTGTCATTTTGTAAAATATAGGTTGACATATTTGATTTTTTCTGATATATTGCCGACACAACTTTTGAACATATCCTCTGATGTTTTATTTTATAGTATGTTAATAGTATACGTTTAAATCATCTATATGTATTTATTATATTCACTTAAATCGAGTGAACCAATTGTTTTGTTCTTTTTAATGTGTTATTCTCATAATTATATATTTTTTAATTTGTTCTCTCTACCTTTATTTGTATTTCAAAAATATTAAAATTTCAATCATTTATTAGTTGATTTTTTATACTTCTAACATGAATTTGTTAAAAATGAAAAAACTTATAATCAATCTAAAATATTGAACATTTAAACTTTTTATTTGCTTGGGTTGAGTATTATGCTAGTAAATATGTAATATTAAATATATTTTATAAATTATTTATTTGTACTTGTATAGTGTGTTACTAATTTTTTATTTTGAATACTTTTGAATTTATTTTTTTTGTTTGTAAACTTGTTATTCTATTTTTTTTATTGCAGAACATATAAATAAACTTATTTGTTTAGTAGATGTGGAAATATGATATTTTAAAATATACCTGAGATGTCTTCAACTTTCGATATCTCACATATCGTCGACATCCGAGATGTGCAACCTCGCTCTCAGGGATATCAAACTCATATACAACTGCTCTAATCTATCTCATGATTGTGGAGGAACCCATTTGCCTAACGCTCAAATTTTCAATAGGCCCAAGGGAGCCTTTCATTGCAGATTCTCACCATCACCTGCTTGCCTTCATGAAATACCTACTCCCTCCTATGTTTTTTTGTGCTCCTGCTTGTGGCTATCTATATGAGATTTTTAAATTTATTACCAATATTGATCCTTTGTCGGACCGACTCATGTGACTCAAGCAAATGATTAACAATTGACTCAACAGATTCATATGACTCAACAAATATGACAATTTCTATGTGGAAGTTCGATACTGAATATATCTAAAACGAGATGGCCTATTAAGAGTCCCTTTTGGTGGAGTGTAGAAATACTCATCGAATGTGCGATGAGTATCAAAATAGCTTATGAGACATCAACACTAAAATAAGAGCTCATAACATGCCAAATATATTTCATGGAACGTGGCGCGTCAGGAGGCTCAGTAGGAGGTATGTATGTAAATTTGTTGCGAGTATGACGATCACAAATGAATGCCAAAAATACAGACGGTAGGATGTGACTCAAGAGTGTGCAAGTGCCCCTAACAAGAAAGAATCCATTCGGTGGGTCAGTACGCAACGTGTTCTAGAACTAATCAAGAGTGTGATCATATGGATTCTCAAAATATCAGGAGTATGCTCAAGTATATTTATGGAAAATCCTACACACTCGATCCTACACTCAGGATCCGCTCTCTAGGGCGATCAGGAACGTGATTTGACGAGATGTCAATGTTTCAGTACTCACAAATGAATCACTCATCTGAATTTCTCTCTCTGCTGTAATCCGATTTGATAAACTCAATGGAGAATAAGAGAAAATTAACTCGCAACTCGTTACTCTCAATCTCAGAGCAGTCGAATGTTTTTAAAATTATTAATCAAATTATAGAGGGAAATTCTCGTGCGCTCGCGGCTTGTACCTTATATGGATTGATTGTTCCACAGACAGATTTGCATAAAATAATCTATGGAAAATAACTGCCATTTCGACCATTGGAGAGATTTAGGCAAGCTTAGTATTACTTAAAAAACTGGATAAAATTTTTTTAATGAAGTTTAAGCACTGAAGATGGAGGAGTTCTTACCAAGCACGGCAAAAGGCTGCAACTAAAGTGTCTGACTCTCTCAAGATGGAGTCTCTGTGAGGGTCAGGCTAGATCCAACAGGCCACTGGAAGAGAAAGTCGAAGTTGACAGTGGCCCTCAGAAATTCTGGGGCGGGAACAGTAAATATGACTCCGGAGTAGCATCTACAGGACTTTGTAGGGTTTCACATGGAGTCGGATGCAGGAATTCAGGAGCTCGCAGGGTGCGTCGTCACAATGGAGCTCTGCAGTTGGAAAGACAGACGAGGTCAACACTGACAAAAAAGTAAGTTGGAAAACACGTTGATTGAAACCCCAGATCGCCAAAAATTTGATTGAAGCTATTGACTTACGGAACTGGAGTTGCTGGAGGGTTCAGAGAGGGATCTCATCTGTCGGCTGACAGAGGGGAACAAGAAAGATTCTCGTTTCCTTTGTAATTGGCGTCCCCTAGAATAGGTTTTTTACTTAATTTATAACCTTCCCATGTTGATAAATCAATTTAGGTTGAATTTTTTTTCTACCGGATTGTTTGCTAAAATAATGTTCCTTTCCAAAGTTAAATTATTTTCCTTGATTAAAAATTAATATTCTTCCTCTTTTTTTTTATTTGTTATTTAGATAATTAGAGCTTGTCTTTTTCTTCTAAACTATTATAAATTATCGGACCTCTTATTCATTATTTTACTGGACGATCAACCCAGTAAGTCGTCTTCAATGAAAAATATGCGCACGCAGAAGCAATATAATAATATATTGCCGATAATAGATAAAAAATGAAAATAATATGGTTTGTCGCTGGACGTGACCATGAGTGCATCAGTTTTCCCGGGGTTGAGAGAACTCAACCTCGTCGAGAACTCGTTAAGACTAGCAGAGGTTCGTGTCGTCAGTGGCTCGAAGCCGAGTGGTATCAGTGGGAGTACTGCAGTCGGGTTGAGACTAATAATGAGTGGATTTCCATAGAATGGTGTAAGGACAACTACATTGAGTATCAGGAAGGCATCAAATCCAACAGGCAGATTTGGTAGGCGAGTGCTCTCATCGATTTGTTTCTGATCTTGAGATGAGCTGAACTTCCTTTCTTGTAGCTTATAGTGCGTGCCAGGAGTAAATCACTGCTCCCTGAAATCTTAGTTATTAAAGGCGCAAGACGCACCGATGCTCAAAGGGGTCTTGGAGCCTAGGAGCAGGGCTCAAGGCGCAAGGCGCAAGGCGCAAGGCTCAAGGCGCAGGGCTCAAGGCGCAGGCTCGTGCCCGAAGAAGGCAAGATGCAATCACATTCATTTTAAATAATCAGCATCAAACATCAGTTCATCTTCTTGAACAGATTCTTCATATATTCTACTCATTAATCATTCATTACTATCATTTATATCTCTTATAAAAATAAAATCAATATGGTCGCTGGCTTATATCTAAGTCTCAACGATTGATTATGTTTCAAAAATACTAAACAAACAACAACCCTCAAGCCTTTATCCCACTATAGTGGGGTCGACTATATGGATCTTTTGTCGCCATTGTGCCCTATCTTTTGTCATAATCCCACTAATATCTAAGTATATCATATCTTTCCTTATAGTTTCATTCCAAGTCTTCATTGGTCTACCCCTCTCTCGTTTAACATGCCTAGTGACTACTCTCACAATGCCTAAAAGGTGCCTCTAACGGTCTCCTTTGTACGTGTCCAAACCATCTTAATTGAGCTTCTCTCATCTTCTCTGCAATTGGTGCTACTCCTGTCTTATTCCTGATACATTCATTCCTAATTTTATCCAGTCTCGTGTGTCCACACATCCACCAGAGCATTCTCATCACTACAACTCCCATTTTTTGCTCATGTACACAATTCACTGCCTAACACTCAGAACTATAGAGCATTGCGGGTCTAATTGTAGTGCTGTAAAACTTGCTCTTAAGTTTTAGTGGTACTTTACGATCACATAAGATCTCTGACACGCCTCTTCACTACAACCAACCTGCTTTGTATTCTATGTGTCACATCTTTATTAATACCTCCGTCTTTTTGAACTATCGATCCAAGATATTTAAAGCACTCACTACGAGAATTATCTTGATCACCCAACTTAATAACGAAGTCATCCGTACTTCTTGTACTGTTTAATTTAAGCTCCATGTACTCTGTCTTTGCCCCGCTCAACCTAAAACTCTTATTTTCTAAAGTATTTCGCCAAGATTCAAGTTTTGCATTTACACCCTCGCGCGTCTCATCAAACAAAACGATATCATCCGCAAATAATAAACACCAATGTATTGCTTGTTGGATGTCTGGTGAGCTCATCTAAGATAAGGGTAAAGATATAAGGGCTTAAAGCTGAACCTTGATGTAAGCCAATAGTGTACAACCCCGTATTCGCTGAGTAATGTCCCCAAGCAAGCGCAAGGTGTAGTTCAGAGAATGGTCCGGGACAAGTGAGCCCAAAGGCTAAGGGGGCAAAGGGTCTGGTGCGACGGGATACCGGCACCCGCCCCGACCCCTCTTCAGGGTGCGAGTGCGGCGAGAGACCGGCACCCGCCCCAGCTTGTTTTAGGGGGCGGGTGCGGTGGGAGGCCGACACCCGCCCCGGCCCCTCTTCAGGGGGTGAGTGCAGCGGGAGGCCGACACTCGCCCCGGCCTGTTTTAGGGGGTGGGTGCGGCGGGAGGCCGGCACCCGCCCCGGCCCCTCTTCAGGGGGCGAGTGCGGCGGGAGGCCGACGCTCGCCCCGGCCTGTTTTAGGGGGCGGGTGCTGCGGGAAGCCGGCACCCGCCCCGACCGCATTTTCAAGGGGGCGGTACGGCGCGAGGCCGACACCCGCCCCGACCTTGTTTTAGGGGGCGGGTGCAGCAGGAAGCCTGCACCCGCACCGACACTTTTTCAGTGGGCGAGTGCGGCGGGAGGCCCGCACTCGCCCCGACCCTTCTTCAGGGGGCCGGTACTGCGGGAGGCCAGCACACGCCTCGACCACTTCAGGGTTTCACCCGGCTTGGGGGTCTCGCCCGGCTTGAGGGTCTGCTATTTTGCCCCCGGTGGTCTGCGAATAGCTGTTCAAAATAGTGGAGTTTTCTGTTGACAGACCAACCCAGGGTATTTCAGTAATTTTAGAGCAGCGGGATTGCGCTATTGGCAGGCCATCCCCAAAAAATCTATAAATACACCCTTGAGGTGCCTTGGAGAGGCATCCATTTTCACCAATCTTCATTTTCTTCCTTCATCCTCCAAGGCACCTAGCTCAGCATTTGCTAGGGAGGGGGGAAGATCTCAAAGGTCTTCCGGGTGTGAGGTGGGACCTCCATTCTACACCCAATGGTCATTTTTCAAATTCAGGTCTCTCACCAACGGACGACTTGGGAGAAGTAGGTGTTAGCTGCACCCCTTGGTCCGAACTTTAGGTGGAACCGAATCTCGGTTTCAACATTTTGGTGCGGTGAGCGTGGACCGCGACTCATACAGAGGTTCCTGAGCAAGTTCCATGACGGGAGATCATGAAGGTGGTGATGACCCCAACGTGCTCCCCAACCCAGTACCCTTTGTAGGGAGGGAAGAGTTCATGACATCCATCCAAGGCATCATGGAGATGCTGCGAAGTATTGCTCCTCGGGGTGGCTGCTCAACTCTCACCCCCCCCAAGAATTAGCTCCCAGGGGTCTTGGCGAGACAACTCTCAGGGGTCTCGACGAGACAGCTCCCAGGGGTTTAGGCGAGATGACCCCAGGAGGGGTAGAAGAAAGTGCATCTGGAAGACGACCCGGGAAGGAAAGGATGAGAGAGGGGGTCGAGCGAGACCTTACCGGTCGGCAGTTATTCCCCAGTCCGGCGAGTGCTAGCCTCCCATGTGAGCAGGTCGCGCGAGCGGAGCATGCGATACCGCCAAGTAGGGGGTCACCCTTCAGCGAGCTGATTGTCTCAGCTTCCGTTCCCGAGGGGTTCAGAGAACCTGACATGACTTACTATACCGGGAAGGATGACCCCGTCCAGCACCTGCAATGGTTCGAAGATACGGTCTCTATCATGCCGATGACGGATGCGTTCAAGTGTCGACTCTTCGCGATCATGTTGAAAGACAAGGCAAGAGATTGGTTCCATTAACTCCCAGCGAGATCGATCTACGAGTTCGAAGACTTGAGCCGGAGTTTTCAGCTTCGCTTCTCCACTTCTAAAAAGAGGAAGATGAGTTACGAGTCCATCTTCCTGATAGTCAGAGGGCGAATGAGTCGTTGGCCCAATATGTGGACACTGGACAGGTTCCAAGAAGAGATCCTTGACATCCAGGAGGTGCCGGGGTATACCCTCCAGATGACGTTTACAGTGGGGTTACGTGAGAGGTTCTTCAAGATGAGTCTGACCCGAAAGGCCCCCCTATCCTTCGAGGAGCTGATGGAAAGGGCGGCAGAGTAGATAGCAACTGAGACGGCCAACCCGACATTTGTCAAGAAGTTGGCGAGGTTAACAGAGGCAGAGTCGAAGGAGCAAGGTGGCTCGAGGCATCAGATGGGAAGAAGGAGAGAAGAGCAGAGAGCTCAGGGGTTCCAGGTACCTCAGGAAGGTCCGGAGCTAGGTTGGAGGCAACAGGGAGGGCCCGTTCAGGGTCCAGGAAGAGGTCTCGTCCAGGGTGGGGGGAACTTTCATGGAGGTCAAGGGAGGTTCAATTTCCAGAGGCAAGCCCCTAGGCAAATCCTACCCCCACCGCAGCAAGCCATGACGATAGGAAGAGGGGGAAGAGGTAACGGGAAAGATCACCCAGCCCGTCGAAGAAGGGGGGGGGGAGAGTATTGCCATACTGTGATTTCCACCATGTAGAGGGTCATGCCACAACTACCTGCCCCAAATTCCTGGAAGTGAGAGAGGCGAGAGGCCCAACCCAGCAGCAGCCGCCGGTACGGATTGAAGAAGTTCTACCCAGAGTAGGGGGAGATGACGTATGTGAGGACCGGGTCGATGTAAGACCCCGAGGAGGTATAGGAGTTATCCACGATGGAGTGGTGATCGAGGCCACTCGAAAGGCAAGCCTCCATGTCATATACCGTCAGAGCGTCGCTTCGACATCCCGACCCCACCCTCAGAGGAGAAGATCACCTTCTCAATGAAGGACATGCCGGATCATGAGGATTCGTTCTGCGATGCGCTGGTCATCCGGGCAGTCATCGAAGGCTACACCGTCTCACGGATCTTGGTTGACAACGGGAGCTCCGTCAACGTCGTTTTCAAGGAGGCGTTTGACGAGATGAAAGTAGAACCAGAGAGGGTGTTGGCCTCGGACGGACCCCTATTCGGATTTTCAGGGGAAAGGAAGGAGGTAGAAGGTGGAGTCAGATTCCAGGTGAAGTTGGGGGGGACCTCAAGGAACTGCCGGTTCGTCATTGTTGACGCTCCGGGCAGTTATACCACCATCTTCGGAAGACCACTCATCAGCGCCTTCTGTTGTGTGCCATTGTCATTACACCAGTGCCTCAAGTTTAACACTGGCGGGATCCAAGTCAGGATCAGGGGAGACCCCAGGATGGCAAGACACTGCTACGTCACGACCGTCAACACTATCTCTTGGCTAGCCAGAGCAAAGGAGATGGAGAAGATCATGGAGAGCTTGAGCAGGATAGAGGTATCAGAGGAGAAGAAGGCGAATGACGGCCATCATACCCAAGCAGCCTGAAGAAACCTTGCTCTGGTGAAGTCTTTTTCCTCTTATGTTTTTGTAATGAGCTCTACCCCTGACCAGCTGAGTCAGGAGGTCATGTCTCCTAAAAATTTCCCCGTTTGATGATTTTGAATTTAGTATGGTTCGAATGACGTGCCTGATCTCACCCCGAGAGGATCTCCTCATCCAGGCTCCCAGTAGCTGGATGGGTCGAATGTGCCTCGGTAGTAAGTTCTCGTCCCGAGAGGATCTCCTCACCCAAGCTCTCACTAGCTGGATGGGTCGAATGTGGCTCGGTGGAGAGAAGGAACCGACCCCTGACAGGATCTCCTCACCCAGGCTCTCACTAGCTGGATGAGTCGAACGTGCCTAAGTGGAGAGAAGGTTCCAACCCCGAGAGGATCTCCCCACCCAGGCTCTCACTAGCTGGATGAGTCGATTGTGCCTCAGTGGAGAGAAGGTTCCAACCCCGAGAGGATCTCCTCACCCAGGCTCTCACTAGCTGGATGAGTCGAATGTGCCTCGGTGGATAGAAGGTTCCAACTCCAAGATGATCTCCTCACCCAGGCTCTCACTAGCTGGATGGGTCGAATGTGCCTCGGTGGAGAGAAGGTTCCAATCCCAAGAGGATCTCCTCACCCAGGCTCCTACTAGTTGGACGAGTCGAATGTGCCTCGGTGGAGATAAGGATCCGACCTCCGAGAGGATCTCCTCACCCAGGCTCTCACTAGCTGGATGAGTCGAATGTGTCTCGGTGGAGAGAAGGAACCGACCCCCGAGATGATCTCCTCATCCAGGCTCCCACTTGCTGGATGGGTCGATTGTGCCTCGCTAGTAAGATCTCTTCCCGAGAGGATCTCCTCATCCATGCTACCACTAGCTGGATGAGTCGAATGTGCCTCGGTGGCGAGAAGGAACCGATCCCCGAGACGATCTTCTCACCCAGGCTCTCACTAGCTGGATGTGTCGAATGTGCCTCGGTGGAGAGAAGGTTCCAACCCCGAGAGAATCTCCCCACCCAGGCTCTCACTAGGTGGATGAGTCGAATGTGCCTCGGTGGAGAGAAGGTTCCAACCCCGAGAGGATCTCCTCACCCAGGCTCTCACTAGCTCGATGGGTCGAATATGCCTCGGTGGAGAGAAGGTTCCAACCCCGAGAGGATCTCCTCATCCAGTCTCCCATTAGCTGGATGGGTCGAATGTGGCTCGGTAGTAAGTTCTCGTCCCGAGAGGATCTCCTCATCCAGGCTCCTACTAGATGGATGAGTCGAATGTGCCTCTGTGGCGAGAAGGAACCGACCCCTGAGAGGATCTCCTCACCCAGGCTCTCACTAGCTGGATGGGTCGAATGTGACTCGGTGGAGAGAAGGTTCCAACCCCGAGAGGATCTCCTCACCCAGGCTCTCACTAGCGGGATGGGTCGAATGTGCCTCGGAGGTAGAGTCCCGAGACAAATCCTACCCCGAGGGGATCTCGCCACCCAGGCTCCCATTAGCTGACGTGACAAGTTGACCCCTCAGGGAGGTTATGTGAATTCTACCCCGAGGGGATCTCTCCATGCAGACTTCCATTTGCTGGTAGGGTAGGTTGACCCCACGGGGAGGTTAAGTGAATTCTATCCAGAGGGGATCTCGCCACCCAGGCTCTCGTTAGCTGGCATGGCAGGTTGACCCCTCGGAGAGGTCAAGTATTTTCGGCTCCAAGAGTGCTACACTCAGCGAATACGTTGGGTTGGACGTTTCTTTCTGAGCGTGGAACTTGCTCGAAAAAAGCGGGGATTGTGTACAATCCCGTATTCGCGGAGTGTGGTCCCCAAGCAAGCGCAAGGTGTAATCCAGAGAATGGTCCGGGACAAGTGAACCCAAAGGCTAAGTGGGCAAAGGGTCGGGTGCGGCGGGAGGCCGACACCCGCCCGGCCCCTCTTCTGGGGGCGAGTGCGGCGGGCGGCCGACACTCTCTCCGGCCTGTTTTAGGGGGCGGGGGCGGGGGCGGCGGGAGGCCGACACCCGCCCCGGCCCCTCTTCACGGGGGGTGTGCGGCGGGAGGCCGACACTTGCCCCAGCCTGTTTTAGGGGGCGGGTGTGGGGGGAGGCTGGCACCCTCCCCGACCCCTCTTCAGGGGGCGAGTGCGGCGGGAGGCCCGCACTTGCCCCAACTTGTTTTAGTGGGGGGGGGGGGGGGGGGTGCGGCGGGAGTCCGACACCCGCCCCGGCCCCTCTTCTGGGGGCGAGTGCGGCGGGAGGCCGGCACCCGCCCCGACCTGTTTTAGGGGGCGGGTGCGGCGGGAGGCCGACACCCGCCTCGGCCCCTCTTCAGGGGGCGAGTGCGGCGGGAGGCCGACACCCGCCCCGACCTGTTTTAGGGGGCGGGTGCTGCGGGAGGCCGACACCCGCCCCGACCCCTCTTCTGGGGGCGAGTGCGGCGGGAGGCCGGCACTCGCCCCGGCCTGTTTTAGGGGGAGGGTGCAGCGGGAGGCCGGCACCCGCCTCGGCCCCTCTTCTGGGGGAGAGTGCGGCTGGAGGCCGGCGCCCGCCCCGACCCAATTTTTTGGGGGCGGGTGCGACGGGAGGCCGACACCCGCCCCGACCTTATTTTAGGGGGCGGGTGCGGCGGGATGCCGACACCCACCTCAGCCCTTTTTCAGGGGGTGGGTGCGGCAGGAGGCCCACACCCGCCCCGACCTTTCTTCAGGGGGTGGGTGCTGCGGAGGCCGGCACTCGCCCCGACCCCTTGAGGGTCTCGCCCGGCTTGAGGGTCTCGCTCGGCTTGAGGGTCTCGCCCGGCTTGAAGGTCTCGCCCGGCTTGAGGGTCTCGCTCGGCTTGAAGGTCTGCTATTTTGCCCCTGGTGGGCTGCGAATAGCTGTTCAAAATAGCGGAGTTTAGCTGTTGCCAGACCAGCCCACTATATTTCAGTAATTTTAGAGCAGCGGGATTGCGCTATTGACATGCCATCCCCAAAAAATCTATAAATACACCCTTGAGGTGCCTTGGAGAGGCATCCGTTTTCAACAATATTCATCTTTTTCCTTCATCCTCCAAGACACCTAGCTCAGCATTGACTAGGGAGGGGGAGATCTCAAAGGTCTTCCGGGTGTGAGGTGAGACCTTCACGCTAGAGCCAGGGGTCATTTTCCAATTTCAGGTCTCTCACCAAGGGACGGCTTGGGAGAAGTAGGTGTGAGCTGCAGCCCTAGGTCCGAAGTCTAGGTGGAACCGAATCTCGGTTTCAACAAATAGTGATAGGAAATTCCTGTGTTAATCCTCCAGTGTTAATCCTCCAGATGTCCTCATCCTCGTCACTGAATTTCTATACATATCCTTGATTATGTCAATATATGTTACATTTACATATTTCTTTTCGAAGACTCTCCACAAGATCTCTCTTGGAACTCTATCATATGCAAGGTTGCAAATGTTGGATGTCGAGATAATGTCAGTTTGAGTTTTTTTATGTCGGATGTTGAATTGCGGGGATATATCGGGACATTTCAAAATGTCGGATTGTATTGTTATATATATATATATGTAGATATATATATGTTTCATAATTTTTTTATCTATTAATTAGATGGTAATTATTTTATTCGATTAAATGTAAACTAAAATTCATTAGAGAAAATTAAACTACTAACGAGTGTTTAATCATATTTGATTGGTGTCATTTGGAGTCATCTTCTCACCAAATGCCCCACATAGATCTCTACATGCTATGGAAGAAGCACTAGGTATCTTGCTAGAACCTTATGATGAATTCATTTTATAAAATACTAAAAATTTTTTTGAACAAAAAAACCGCAATATTGGGCCGACATTACCCGACATTAGCTGACATTTGCCGCAATATTGGGTCAACATGTCCGACATATCGACCGCAATACTAGAAAATGCCGGAATTGTCATATATGGCCATAACGTGTCGTTTCCCCCTCAAAACTGTCGGACATGTCGGCCGCAATCTACAAGCTTTATCATAAGCCTTCTCAAAATCAATAAACAGCATATGCAAATCTTGTTTTCTTTCTCGATAGTTGTCAATGAGTCTCCTCAAGAGATGTATAGCTTCCATGGTTAACTGCCCTAGCATGAATCCAAATTGTTTCTCCGAGTTGTTAGTCTCTCGTCTTACTCTTCTTTCTATTACTCGTTCTCATAGTTTCATGGTATGACTCATCAATTTAATTCGTTTGTAATTGACACAATTTTTTATATCTCATTTATTCTTATACAAAGGTATCAAAATACTTTCTCTTCATTGGTCTGACATCCTCTTTGACTTCAGTATCTTATTGAAAAAACATGTAAGCAAAAAAAAAATTCTTTCATTTTGTAGACATTTCCATACTTCGATCGGTGTATCGTCTGGCCCAACCGTCTTTCCATTTTTCATCTTATTTTGAGCATCTTTTAGCTCTGATAATTAAATTTTATGAGAAAACGTTATGTTCCTATACTTCTCTGATTTACTTAATTTTTCCAAGTTCAAGTCATTGTCTTTTGTTTCATTATAGAGTTGATAAAAATATCTTTTTATCGCTCTTTAATATCAACATCATTCGTCAAAACTGTATCTGTGTCATTTTTATGCATTTTACTTAACTTTTATCTCTTGTCTTCCTTTCATATAAAAATTATTGAGTTTTTGCATTATTTTTTTCATTCTTTTGAAAAAACGTTTACAACAAAAATCACACTGAAGCGCGCTTTTAATGTCCAAAGGTGCAAAATAAACGCACGAAGGCGCAAACCTCTGACCCTGGTGAGCCTGGAGCCTTAGGCGCGCCTTTAACAACATAGCCTGAAATAAGTAAAAACCAAATCTTTCTATGAAAAGTATGACTGTCGTCGCTAATGATCGACCATAGATTTATAATTTTCAAACATTACTCGCAAATCATTAGCAACGACAATGGATCCATATAGCTGACCCACTCTAGTTGGATAAAGGCTTGTTGTTGTTGTACTCACAAATCACTAACAATATTTTTATTCAGTTCTCTTAAATAATTAATGTGAGATTGAGCGTCAATGGAAATGCGATCATGAAATTATAAAGAATGATATTGACTTAGATATGATATAAAAGGCCATAAGCAATTTTAGATGGAATTTTAGTGATGCTCAAATTTTAGAATTATTAAATCCAAGTTCTGCTTGTGGAAGCACAAGATTCCATATTTTTGGATTTGCCCGGGTCAAACACTCGAGAAACTCTTCCGAAGTTCAATTAACAATCTTAGTCTATTCATCCGTCTAAGAATGACAAATGCTACTAAACTCGAGTGGAGTTAAAAATTGCCCCTAAAGAATTCTCTGAAATATATCATTAAAAATATAATATTTTGATGGCACTCAACATGTTCTCCTAAAGCTAAATGATAATGCGGTGAAATAAAGGCATGATCTCCAAATATAAATTCAATATAGTGAGGTGTTTGGGATATGCGATCATCGTATACAGTGAGGGAAAATCGAGTGTCATATCAAAAACAGATAAAAGTGGTATTGAGTTTAGGCTGTGGTGTGAGTGGCACATCTGGATTGCAACTTCATTGTGTGGGAGTTTAGGCTGGAGTGTGGTAAGTACTAATGTGGTGGAGTCATTGCGATGTGAACTAGATGATAGCGATGTCCTCTCGGTTGCCCTTGGAATAAGGTAGTTTTTCTTGGGAAGAAGAACAATCCCGCATCCATGGAGCTCGAAGGAATGAGAGTTCCTCATGCCATCGTGCATGACATGCCAGTCATACTGCCGAGATTGTTCTAATAGGACGTGACAAACATCCATGTCAACAACATGGCATGCCACTTTATCCTGATATGCGCTCCTTATAAAAAACTCTACAAGACAGTGGTGGGTAATACGTATAGTCAAATGACTATTAACTTTAGATAAGCTGTAGGGTTGTTTTAATAGGTGCATCTCAAGCCTTTATGTATTTATTTTACGTTGAAAAACAAAGTTTTCCATACTAACGCTATCAATGACAATGAAACAAACTTGCTCCTGAATGCGTGCTGTATCGCGGAAAATATTGTGCTTCCTTTGATCATCCTAAGTAGACTAATTAGGGGTGATCATGTTATAACGTAAGACACAACCTAAGTGATCAACATGTTCATCTTCTACTTGTAATACATCCTCAGACTCGGGCTTGGGCTCAGGCTCAGGATTGACGTCACTAATGTAAACTCTATACTTAGACTCACGTTCATTAGTATGATCAATAATAATGACGAAGTGGTCACGAACATCAAAATACTTGAAACATCAAAATACTCTAGTGTTGAGTTTAGTCCCAATGATCTCCTTACCCAGGGAGGGGTTAGTGGGTGGGTTCAGGGTTCCAATAGTGATGGGAGGGCGAGGGGAATTTAAGACTTTAGCAGTAGGGGCAGTGGAGACACTCGGTGGGGGTCTATCAGTAGACCTAAGTACGGAGGTCCGCTTTTGTAAAGACTACCCTATGGGCTCTACTTGAGATTTTTCCTAAGCCGCAATAATCGTGCAACTCTAGTTTGTCCCGAATAGAATAACGTAACCCATTTAAGTAATAGGATATGTTCATGTTATCGTCCTCACGGAGGTGGAGTCGAGAATGAAGGATGAGGAATTTTTTGGTATATTCATCCACAGATGTCTTCTCCTGTCGTAGGTTATGGAATCTACGATATATTGTTTGAAGATAATTAGATGGAATATACCCCTTCTTAAGTTGTGCTTTGAACTCTATGCATGATGGGGGGGCAAACCTAAGTTAAATCTCGTACGTTCTAATTGTCCTTACCAAACTAGTACGGATCCCTTCAATCTAAGTGACACATATTTGACTTGCCAATTCAAAGACATTTACTTCCAATTCATGGAATTCTCCACACAGTCGCACCAGTCTAAACATCTTTCAGGTTCTAAATGCTCTTTGAAGTCGCCCCCATCTAACTTGACTCCATTACCCAACGGGGTTGGTTACGGAGTTCCAGATTGGAGTGTGCATGCTCTAGATGTCTAGTGTTAGGGTTTACTTCAATTGTAAGGGGAGATGCTCGCTTTAAGTACATGGTGGTCTCAATCGCATTATTACTCGTGCGTAATCCAATTATCACTTGTCCCATCTCGCATGTTCCAGTTAACATTCGTACTCATAGTTTCCATTATTTTAGTCAAAATTTTAATTTGTGTGCTCAAATCGGCAACACTATTATCATCTAAATGACCCACACGATTTTCCATGTAAAAAATGTTTTGCTCAATTTAATTTTTTTTCTTAAAAACAATGAGAATATTTTATGCTTTAAAAATAACATAGAATTTTAAAAGAACATTTTATTTTAAATGCGAGATTACCTGGGTGGGCATAATAATTCTTTATTTATTTATCTAAATCTTAAAATTCAAACGCAAAGATAATTTTTTAAAGAAATAAAAAATGCTCTCAAAATAATTTTTTTGAATTATATTTAAATGAGAGGCATATATATATATATATATATATATACAGACGAGCATTTTCTTACAGGCTACGCTCCTGCTCGATACTCCCGGGCGGCCTTCGGCCGAATCCAAGCGGGCTACGCCCGGCTTCGCACGGGCATCGCCCGCCTTCGCACGGGCTTCGTCCGTGCTTGCTGATTCTTTGCGGGCTTCGCCCGCATTCGAGCGGGCTGCGCTCGTCTATAAGCAGGCTGCACCCGCACCCTTACTTTTATTTAAAATGACCGTAAAAAATATGAATTAATATTTCTATTTCTATTTTATAAAACATTGCACATTTTTACCTAAAAAATTAATTTATCTCTCCTCTTTTTCTCCCTTCTCCCCCCTCTCTTTCTCTCTATCTCTCCCCATTATTCCGCCCCTCTCTCCCCCTCTATTTCTTTATTTTTTAATATTAATTACTCTCCGCTCTCTCTCCTCTTTTTTTTCTCTCTCTTCCTGTCTCATGGATGGGTGATCAGATTTGATCCAATGGTCCAAATCAAAAGTTTGGTGTGCTCCAAATATGCATATTGCTTTATAATATACTAGCATCTTCGAACGGGCTCCGCCCGTTCTCGATGCGTCGCTGCGGGCTTCGCCCGCAACCAAGCGGGCTTCGCCCGCTTGGCATTCCGGCGGGCTTCGCCCGCCCCTCGGCGGGCTTCGCCCACCCGGTAGGCTTCGCCCATCCGGTATACAATTTTAAAAATTTAAAATTATTTATTAATTTTAAATTTTATTTTTCTGATTTTTTAATAAATATTTAATAATTATTTATTATATATTAATAATATAAATTATTTAAATATATAAAGAAAAAAAATCGAAAAAAAATAAAACAGGACGGGCAGCGCGGCCTCCTCTGCCGCCGGCGGCGGAGCCGCCGGCGGCCTGCCCGGCGCCCACCGGCGGGTTCGCCGGCCTCCGGCGAACCCGCCGGGGGTTGTCCGGCGGCGAGCGGGCAGGGCCACCGCCGGCGGTGGCCCTGCCCGTGAGCTCCAAAACTGGAGCTCACGGGCAGGGCCACCGCCGGCGGTGGCCCTGCCCGCTCGCCGCCGGACAACCCCCGGCGGGTTCGCCGGAGGCCGGCGAACCCGCCGGTGGGCGCCGGGCAGGCCGCCGGCGGCTCCGCCGCCGGCAAAGGGCGGAGGCCGTGGGGAGGACGGGATGCGGAACTGGGTATCGGGATTTTAGAGGCCGTGAACAGTGCAGGATTCGGAATTTTGGATATTTGCAGGCCGCAACTGTTAGATCTAATGGTCAACCTATTTTATGGAGATCGGACGGTCCAGATGAGTTTCACGGTGTGTTTTGAGATATGCATATTGTTTTATATGATAAAGATAAGATAAGATATATATATCTATACTATATATAAAGATATTGCGTTATGGTGTAACTCGGTCGACGAACGAATCTACACCGTTCATTTAATTGCCTAAATCATTCTTGGCCCTCCGATGAAGTTGCTTCATTTTTTTGACGATAGAGCGTGGTACATCTCCCATACCCGAGTCCCGACTTTAGGGCAATGGCGAATGCAGTGAGGGCTTCCATCCTTTCCCTCCACGAAAGGCTTCGGGCATTTCGAGGCCGCCTCCACGCTGATCTTCCATCCAACCTTCCGTCCCGACCATCATAGTTCGTTCCCTGCATATGACTCGAGGTAGCTGCTCCACTACCTCTCTCTCGAGGCTCATCCTACTCATCCCAAAAACTGACCGAATATCTGCTTTAAACTTGCATGGACTTCCACCTCTTCCCCCGGCGTACCCGACTTCCCTGTCATTAGAAGAGAAGCGGCGGACTTCCCTGTCATTAGAAGAGAAGCGGCGGGTCACCCTCGATCAAACTTGAAACACAAATTATTCTATCGTGAAAAGGAGTCCAAATAGGGAGAGAAAAAGACAGGAGTTGGAGGAATAGGGGAAAAACATTCAGTCCTTCCACTTCCAGGTATTGCTGTCCAGATCGAAGCCCTGAGATCGAGCTCAATTGTTTTTTAAAATCTGTGCTTCTGTAGTTAGCTGCGAGATCTTTGTTGATTTTTCACAGTCGATTTCTGCATTTCTTCTTCATCTCAGAGCACTGATCAGATTTCCACTTTTCAAAATCATCGTCCCGATTTGTTTTCTGTATGCTGGTGGTGGTTCTGGGGCCGTGTTATCGCTAGAGAAAGAGATAGGGAGGCCGGTGGTAGAGGGGTGCCGGTTAGAGAGAGAGAGAGAGAGATGAGAGCTAGAGAGAGGAGAGGGAGCATCCCCCTTTTCTTGTTAGATGATCCAAAGATAAAACATTAGGGTTACAATAGTCCTCTTATATAATGAGGCACAACCAAACAAAAAGACTAGAAAGCCCTTAGGCCCAAAACACTCTTAAGCTCCTCTCTTATCCCGCTGCCGGGTCTCCTACGGGTGCGCTATCGCGGGCGGCAATGCGATCAACATCGCCCGGTTCCACCGCGGCGCCATCACCGCCCACCTGCGTGCGTGGTCGTCGTGCGTACACCCTCCACGGCGGCTCGCCGTCCTGCAGTTCAGTAACAGGCCGACTATTTCATGATATTATGCAGATCCCTCTCTGTTTGGATCTGCAAGGTTTTCTCTTGCCTGATGTATAGATTTATGTTCATCCCACTTCATTGTTTCTTTTTTTATTTCTTCCGTGGTTTCAAGATTTAGTAATGCTATTTGGAATTTAGTAAACTGTCATGATAAAGCTGATATAGATTTCTTATATCAGTCATTGTGTCGTGTTGGGCAACCTCGCCGCTCTCATCGGGTCGTGTCAGGGGCAGGCGAAGCCCGCCGCCGTAGGCCTCGTACTGTCGCGCGGGGCACGGGGGCCCCTCCCGTGCACTGTCACTCGTGTGTGTGTATATATATATATATGGAGGGATCGGGTGCAAACACCTTCCCCCTGCGAATATGCGAATAAAAAAAATCCTACCGTCGATTTCATTTCTCGCGCGATTTGATCTTCTTCACCGCTCGTATTTTTCCCAGGGCAGCGACCGGCGACTGCGGGCTCGCCGGCCACCGCCTGCCCTTGGCTCGCCGACGTCCAGGGCATCCCAGGGCGGCCGGTGGACGGCGAGTCTGCGGCCGCCGGCCGTCGCCCTAGGAAAACAATTTGCAAATTATTTTCCCGCAGCGGTGGCCGGAGACCGCGGACTCTCCATCCACTGGCCGCCGCTGCTGGGAAGAAGATTCATAGCAGCGAAGTCGACGGCGGCCTCGCCGGCCATCGGCCGCCCGGGGTCCGCCGACCGCGCCGGCGAGGCCGCGGCCGCCGTTGACTGCGCTGTGAATCCGTTGCTGTGAATAATCTTTCCAGCAGCGGCGGCCGGCAGCCGCGGGCTCGCCGACGTCCACGCCTGCTAGCCCAGGGCGGCCGGCGAGCCCGCGGCTGCCGGCCGCCGCTGCAGGAAAATAATTTGCAAATTTTTTTCCCATGGAGGCGGCCGCGGGCTCGCCGGCTACCGGCCGCCCTGGGAAATATACGAGCTGTGAAGAAAATCAAATCGCGCGAGAAATGAAATCGACGGTAGGATTTTTTTATTCACATAATTGCACAGGGAGGGTGTTCGCACCTCATTCCTCCCCTATATATTATATATATAGCGAAAGTTCAAACTGCTGTTGTTTTTGTCAACTGTGTGACTGTGCAAAAAAATCCTAGTAATATAAATTCTGCCTCTGCCCATTCTCTATCCGAAACGCGTATCCAAAACCCGTCTCGCGCTTCGGGTGAGCTGCGCCTCTGCTGTGCCCAAACTGCATCACCCTCCTCTATTGGCAGAGTTGTTACACCTCGCTCCCTGTGCATCTGGTGTCTAAGTCGTGCCTTTAATAATATTGTTAGGTCCTATTGTGATGTTAGAGTAGGCTTGACCTGACAATCAAATCTCATGTCATCCAATTATAAAAGAAATTCACTTTTTAGAGGATAAATAATTTATTCGTGAGTGGGTATGTGAAAATATAGTTGTACATTAGTATACTCATCTAACATTGTGCACTTAATATAGATTTTGGACTCCACCTACAATTGATTGAGTTTAGGTTGAATTGTTAGGTCGTATTGTACTTTTAATTTATTAGTGCTGGAAGGAGTTTGATATTATAAATTTTCTTTTAAAAGAACATGTCTAGATCTTATCCTTCAAGCTATATACTGGATCAACATGTTGGTTAAGAAAAGTGCTGAAATACTATGTATGCCTTGAGAGTCACATATTGAATGTTACTATCTTTGTCTGACTAAGTTGTCATAGATTAAGGCCTCGCTTGGGGGGACTTATTTTCACCGGTCAAGCGGTTGCGACCGCATGAACCGGACCTTAATTAAGGTCCGGTTCATGCGGTCGCAACCGCTTGACCGGTGAAAATAAGTCCCCCCAAACGGAGCCTAAGTCAGTCTTTTATTATTCTAGATTGTTTTGCTGATCATTTTACTATTACTTATAAGGATGCTAATAAGAATGGGCTGAAATTGATGGGAGAAATGAGGTTGGGTTAAATATATTGGCGTGTTGTCTATTATTGACGTGTTATTCTATATGTGCATCTTGTATCTATATATACCTTTCCCCTTTGAGGATGAATGTAATTTTAACTTTCCTCTCATTTAATTTGGTATCAGAGGAGGGAAAATGATCCCGACCCCGATTCGCCCTAACCCCGACCCCGCTCCGCCCGACATCTTCCCTGCGATTTCTTCCCGCATCGCAACGCCGTTCTCTGCGTGATGTGAGGGCTTCGTCCTCCCGCTGCTGCCGCCGTCCTCCTGCTGCTGCCGCCGTCCGCCTAATCCCGACCTCCGCCTTCTCCCGCTATTCAGTTAGGATTCTCGCCTTCTTCCGCCGACATCTTCCCGCCGTTCTCCTCTGCTACAGCCGGCTTCCTCCTTTTTCTCCCTTGGATTATTTCTTCCACCGCCGATTTGGTTGGTGTTTACCACCCCTTCCCTCACTTCTCTTTTTCTCATGACTTAGATCTATGATCTACGGTCTTCCTTCCTTTTTTTGGGATGAGTTTTTCCTCTTCTGTTTAAGGGTTTCTCTTCTTCTCATCCCATGGATTCCTCTCTCTTTGGTTCAAATGATGGATTTGCTCGGCGCATTACTATCGCCCTTCTCAATGAAAAATACTTTATCGCTTGGTCCAACTCCGTGCGAATCCATCTTGTCGGACATGACAAGCTTGATTGGCTTGAACCTAATGGTGTTCCCAAGACTTTCGACTAAAAGGTTATCTGTCAATGGCGCACGAAAAATTTCATTATTGTCGGGTGGCTTCAGTGCTCCATGGAGCCCCGCATTTACGAGCAGTTCATGCGATTCGATTAAGTGCCGTTTTTTTGGGCTGCCTTGACGCGTACCTACGGTCACACACGCGTTGATACGTGGATTTATTCTGTCTTCCAGGAGATTTCTACTGCTCGTCAGGGGGACCGTTCTGTGCACGAGTACTTTACCTTTATCTCAGGGAGATTCCAGGAGCTTTTTGACCTTAAGCCGCTCAGTGCTTTTCCACATTCAGAGGATCTTCTTGTTGCCAAGCGGCGACAGGAGAAGCGGGAGACCTATCAGTTTATGATGGGCTTGAGGCCCGAGTTTGAGCAGATTAGGGTTCAGATTGTCAGCATGAACCCTCTTCCTGATATCTTGGATACTTATGCCATAGTGGAGGAGCATGAGCGTCATGCTCGCCTGACTGCTGTTTTGCCCGTTCCAGCTTCTGTTCCTATTGCAGACCTAATGGCCCTAGCTTCAGGTCGTCCTTCTTCTACACGCGGGGGGCGTACTTCTACCTCTAAGGGTCGCGGGGGTGGCCGCGACAACCCATTTGCCTCTGTTCAGTGTCAGCACTGCCTCCGAACTGGTCATGAGAAGGCCCGATGCTGGCTACTCTTTCCTTACCTACGCCAGCAGTCTCCCTCCACGCGTGCTGCAACCGCTACTTCTTCCGACTTTGGGGGCCAACCTGATTCCAGTGCCTCTTCCGGGGCTCCTTCCGCCGACTGGAGTCAGCTTATGGCTCAAGTGCAACAGCTCCAGTCTCAGCTTCAACTGCACTCTCCGTTTCAGACTCCGCACCAGCCTCTTCCTGCTCAGCCGCTACCTGCCTCCTCGTCGTTCTCGTCGACTTCAGCGTCTGCGTCAGGTACCCCGATGGCCTTTCATGTCACTCAAGAGGGGTCCTCTTCTCCCTTGGTGATTGACTCTGGGGTCACTGATCACATGACTGGTGAGACACGCTTGTTCTCTTCTCTTGAGTCTCCGAGCATCCATCGGCAGGTTCGCCTTGCCGATGGCTCTATGACCCCCATCCTTCACTGTGGCACAGTTCCTCTAACTCCCTCCTTCTCCTTGGGTTCAGTTCTTCATGTTCCCAAACTTGCTTTAAATCTTCTTTCTGTTAGTCAATTGACTTGTTCGTTGCACTGCTCAGTGACATTTTTTTCCTTCTGGCCGTGTTTTTTAGGACCTGACCATGAGGAAGAGTTTTGGCTACGGCCGTGAGCGCGACGGGCTATACCAGCTGGATCTTCCACCTCCTTCGCCCTGTCTCTCACCCCCATCCATCGCTGCTGCTACTACTTCACTTGCTCTTTGGCATGCTAGACTGGGGCATGCGAGTCCTCAGATGGTGTCGTCGCTTTTTCCGAGTGTCTCGTTTGAGAATCTTTTTAGTGTGATGTGTGTCAGATTAGTAAACATACACGCACTACCTATCCTGTTTCTGTTTCTCGTAGTTCTGCACCGTTTGATATTATTCATTCGGATGTTTGGGGAGCTGCCCCGGTTATTTCTTATGATGATTTTTGGTATTTTGTTACTTTTATAGACGATTTTACTCGTTGTTGTTGGGTCTATCTTATGCGTGCTAAATCTGATGTCTTACGACTTAGTTTTTCTCTCGTATTCAGATCCTTCACTCCGATAACGGGGGGGGGGGGGGGGGGGGGGGTATACTCCTTCCTCTTTCACTGCTTTCCTTGTTACCCAAGGAATCCTTCATCAGTTCTCCTGTCCCTACACACCAGAACGGCGTGGCGGAACGCAAGAATCGTCATCTCTTGGATGTGACCCGGTCTCTTCTTTGTGGGTCTCATGTCCCCAAGTCGCTTTGGAGTGCCGCCCTTCTTACGGGGACCTTCTTGGTCAACCGTCTGCCTTGTCAGCCTTTAGCGGGTCGGATACCCCTTACTCTTTTATCTCCCCACCGCCCTCTGTTTCCTGTCCCTCTCCGGGTGTTTGGGTGTGTGTGTGTGTTTTGTCCAGGACCGTCGTCTGATTCAGACAAAGCTTGATGAAAAAGCTATCCGATGCTTATTTTTGGGGTATTCCTCTTCTTCCAAGGGCTATAGGTGTTTTGACCCCTCTTCTCGCAGGACTTTTCACTCCTTGGATGTTACGTTCTTTGAGGATGTCCCCTTCTATGGTACCTCCTCTATCCTTGTTGCTCCTTCTGCTCCGCCACAGCCGGCTCCGGTTGCCCTTGCTCCGCTGCACGACTCTCTTCCGTTGCAGACCTACACTCGTGGCCCACGTGGGCCCTCACATGTCCACCCCATTCTTTGGGATCCACTGGTTACGCCCAGCTCACAGGACCTTGTGTCACATCCTCTGGCAGGTGATATTCTTCCCTCCTCTGACTTACCCACTGCACTTCGCAAGGGTAAGCGTTCTTGTGTTACTGACCATCCTGTGACAAGCTATGTGTCCTAACATCGTCTTTCCCAGGGTTATCGGGCTTTCCTGACTGCTACCGACCAGATCAGAGTTCCGAGTTCGATGACTGAGGCGTTCCAGCACCCTGAGTGGGTGGCGGCCATGGAGGATGAGAAGTTCGCACTACAGAAGGCGGGCACCTGGCGTTTGGTCCCTCTTTCTGCAGGTCGGAAAACTGTTGGCTATCGTTGGGTTTACACTGTCAAGTATAATGCTGATGGTTCTCTTGACCGCTATAAGGCCCGTCTTCTCGCGAAGGGCTTCACTCAGACTCCTGGGGATTACGGATTGACCTTTGCCCCGGTAGCCAAGCTATCTACTGTCCGTTTGCTTCTCTCACTGCCTGCCATGGGTGTCCTCTTCATCAGATGGACGTGAAGAATGTATTTCTCAATGCCGACCTTGCTGGGGAAGTTTAATTGATCCGCCCCCCGGTTACAAGCTTCAGGGGGAGTATTTGAGCCGTGTTTGCCTTTTACAGAAGTCCTTGTGTGGGCCGAAGCAGTTTCGTCGTGCGTGGTTTGAGCGGTTTGGTACTGTTGTGCTTCAGAGTGGGTTCACCAGATGTCATGCCGACCACACATGCTTTGTTCGGACTGCTGTGGATGGACGTAGGGTCATTATTCTTCTCTATGTGGATGATATCATTCTTACCGGTGACGATAGCTCGAGGATACTTCAGATCAAGGGGGTTCTTCAGAAGGCATTTGAAGTGAAAGATTTGGGGCATCTGAAGTACTTTCTCGGGATTGAGGTTGCCAGATCTCAGCAGGGGATTTCTGTCTCAGCGCAAGTATACATTTGACCTCTTAAGTGATACTGGCCTTCTTGGGTGCTCTCCTGTGTCTACACCCATGGATCCGAACCACCGCCTTCATGCCGAGTCTGGCGATCCTCTACCTGAACCGGGCAGATATCCGCATCTTGTTGGTTGTCTTATCTACTTGACCAACACTCGCCCTGACAGTAGCTTTGCTATGAGTGTGGTCAGTCAGTTCATGCATGCTCCCCAGACTTCTCCACTACTTGAAGGGTTCTCCTGGCTTAGGGCTCTTCTACCGTTCATCTCCGGCTCTTGATCTCACTTGTTACACGGATTCTGACTATGCTGGTTTCCTTACTGATCGACGTTCTACCTCGGGGATGTGCACTTTCTATGGTGGCAACCTTATTTCCTGGAAGAGTAAGAAGCAGAATGTTGTCTCCCGCTCGTCTGCTGAGGCTGAGTACCGGGCTATGGCACATGACGCTACTGATCTCCTTTGGCTGCGTACCCTCTTGACCGAGCTTGGCTCTCCTCCCTCTGGTTCTTCGACTCTTGTGTGCGACAACCAGTCCGCTGTCATGCTTGCCTCTGACTCAGTTCTGCACGAGCGGACTAAGCATATTAAGGTTAATATTCACTTTCTCAGGGAGCACATCCGTTTAGGAACACTTGAAGCATCCTATGTTCCCTCCGCAGAGCAGATTGCCGATGCCTTCACCAAGGCTGTTGGGACTTCCAGACTTCTCTCTACATGTGGCAAGCTGGGCTTGCTTGACCTTTTCCCGCCAGCTTGAGGGGGAGTATCGGCGTGTTATTCTATATGTGCCTCTTGTATCTATATATACCTTTCCCCTTTGAGGATTAATGTAATTTTAACTTCCCTCTCATTTAATTAAATATAGCTTATAAATACTATTGTTGTATATGTGTACCTTCTAAAAGAGTTTCATTAGGATCAAAGTAGTGCATTTAAAAGTCAAATCTTAGCAATTGATTATTTACATACTTGTTTATAATTGGACTTTCAAGTGGGCAAACATTATTAGACTAATAAAGAAAAGAGGAAAATATTATTAATGGAGATCAATAGGCCCGATGGCCCATGCACGTATACATTCGTAGGAGGTGCTGATTTAGTCCCCATCCGATCGGAGTCCATGGATGCGTCAGGATGGCCTTTTTCGACATTCTATCATGTATATGTTTTTTATTTCGTGTTTTATTTAATGTTGATCGCAATCAATATGAACGCTCATTATGAGCCGTCCATATTGGTTGCCCTAGTTTTCATTTCCTATATATTGACGTGCTTGCTAGAGGCAGGCATCAAAAGCTTTGTTCAGAAATTCCCAAAGCTTCTGGTTCTCTTCACGGTGCGATACTGTGACTCTAAGTGCGACTCCTAAGTTTTCCTTCTTCTCAAGACTCACGCCTTTACTCCCTCCATCGCCCGCAAACCCCTCCATCCTCCCTGTATCCACCGAGGCCCAACTCCACGCCGACTATCCCTCGCCAACCAACCCGTACCACAAATCTTGCTGTCTTCCATTCCTCGTTCTGATCGACAACCATGCCTCTCTTCACCTTCGCGAAATCAAGAGCCTCCCAGTTTGCTTTGTCGTCCTCCTGACGAAATCTCATCTGCGCTACCCTACCTTTTCTTAGCCCGATACTTCACCCCTTCCTCATTCCACCGCCGATTCTCTCTCCACTCCGGCACCCATGCCTACGACAGTCCACCCCGCCGCCCGCCTTAGTGGCCGCAATCACATCCCCCTACCGTCCACTCCGATACCGGACCTCTCCTGTTTCCTCCCTTCACGAGCCCTATTCCCAGCCAAAACCACCGACTCCTGGAACTTATTCCAGTCACTAGAGCTAGTTCTGTCTATAACCTCCACCTCTTCATACACTCCCTTAAGTTGTTATTTTGATGTTATTGCTCTTTTTCATTGTATATTATATTATTATAACATAATTTTATGGGTGTGGTAGGATATGCACGTGTTTCTTGATTATGTGTTTTGCAAAGTTTATTTGCTGCGCGCTTAAAATAATTGTGCTCACACATATGCACACCTAAACTTAATCTCTAAAATCAAAATTCTGTTCCTATCTCATGTTTATTTCATAAATTTATAATTGTGTTATTTACCTGACATCAATATAAAACCAGACTCGTCACTATTGCATGCATCATTTAGGACATTCTAAATCATTCTCCCCACTTGACATCTCAGAGAAGGCTTTCTTACATTTCTACTATCTATTTTCGAAATTTGTGCGACATTTCTACCAGCCAGCCTGTTATCTAGAGGAAATCAAAAGACAACAATGTTAGGTTGCGGTTTTTTATGCTCTTCAGTCGATATCAAGCCTCATGGGGTTTTTTAATTTAGGGAACACCCGAATTTGGGGAGTTTTATTCACGTCAACATAGAGAAGCATTGCGGTCCATGTGGCATAGCAAATTCAAGCATGTTAGCTTCGCTCCTGGTAGCAGGTGGGAAGTGCGGTGGAGGCAGGGGCCTGCGTCGGCGTGCTGAGCGGGACGTCGGGCGGAACGCGCGCGAGAGAGGGGAGGCGGGATACGCGAACGGCTAGGGCAAACTGGAAGAGACCGTTGGGTTGGTTCTCTCCAGTGCAAATGCAAATAAACTCTAAAGAAACAATAATAGGTTCACATCTCCTTATATAGGGAGAGACCCACACATGCCGATCGACCGTACAACATAAAATAAAACTACGAAATATAGTGCGAAATATAAATAGACGTCGGGCCGCCAAGTGCTCCACGGGTTCATGCCTCCTCCGCCCCTCGCGTGCAAAACGCCTTCCTTCGACTGGGTCCGCTCCGTCCATATCAGCTCCCACCTCCAGAAACAAGCCGACCCTTAGCTCGCTCCATTTCTTGTTCCTAGCACAACATGGGTGACTCGTCTGTTCAACTGAGCCAATTCCTGGCCATGATGCAAGCCCTCACGACCCATCAAAATGCTGCCAAGGAACGTCATCTGGAGACCATTGTTGCCCTCTCCAAGCACCTCGATTATCTTACTTCTGCTCTGTTATCCTTTACTACTCCCGCACCAGTGCAAGTTTGCAGCAGTCATGCCCCTCCACCACTGCTCCCTCGACCCGATCCTCCAACCATGATACCAACGAAAGTGAACCTCGTGCATGGCTCCACCAAGTTGGAATTTCCGACTTATGATGGAAGGGATGATCCCTTAGGTTGGCTCACCAGATGCAAGCAATTTTCCATCCATCAACAGACACCGGCGACAGAATGGATAAGTATGACCTCCTTCCATGTGCTTAATATCGCTTAGTTATGGTTCACCTGTTTGCAGCGACAATCCTGAAATGCTCTGGTATGACTTTAAGCGAGCATGCAACCTTTGCTTTGGCCCACCGATTCACAGCAACTCCCTTGGGGCACTCACAACATTACATTAGACATGGTTGATTGGTGGATATGGAACAATTTTACATTCTCTTAGCTTATGTCACGATATCCCCTAAATGCAGGTCGTCATCTTCACAGTCGGGCTTCACGATCGACTGCGTTTGGATGTCGAATTCGAGACTCCCAGAAACTTGGTGACTGTTACGAGTTACCCGGATTGTGCGCCCGTCGACTTCAGCTGTCTCAGGAGGCCTCCTTCACAACAAGCATAGGGACATAGGAGGGGCGTGCTGAGGGCACCCAAACCCCATAGATTCGTCGACTGTCTCGTGCAGAAATGTCTGACCGACGCACACAAGTGTTATGTTATAATTGTGATGAGTGGTATACTTACAGACACTAGTGCAAATGACTTTTCTATCTGTACATGGAAGACTGATGATGAGGGCATCAGGTGACGATTGGCATTGTCACTGATCAGCTTGAGGACAAGCTCTTTTTGCACATCGGGAGAAATGTTATGGGTTTCATACTCGGTTATTATGTTGTTTGTCTTAAAGTTGTATTGTGTCATCTTTTATTATGGTGTCTTATTATGTTGTCTTTATTTATCGCTTATGTCGTAGTCCAAGTGTTGGGGGCGTCATTATGTTTACACTCATTGTATCTTCTATTTAAAGGATTTCTTGGATCTTGTAATGACAAACAAGAAGTATTTTATTTTCTTTGCCCCCCTTTGATGAGATTGCAGTAGCTCTCCCCTCCATAGCACACCGCACCTATGCATGCGGGAGAAGGGCAGCCACATGGCAACAATCGTGAGTTGGCGCTGTCGGGATTGACAAACCAAGATTCGACTGCAGAATCTGCCAAAGGAGGATCAAGGAAGGCATAATCGTGAAGGACGCTGTCATCGAGAGGCGGAGGCATCGCTTGGAGAATCAATGCCCGATTGGCCTAGAAAGATCAATTGCGGACAGGAGCGGTGCGTAACATACACAAAAATAAGGTTTGATTGGAAGAAGCTTGCGCGTTGGGAGGAGATGCAATCACACGAGTCGACGACACAATCGATTGTGGGAGTGCAAGCCCGTCTGGAGGGTGAGATTTCGTGGCGCTAGATTGTTTCGGGTGGAGGATACCGCAGTATCATGATGGCAGGTCAAACCAAATGTTTGGAGGTGGTGTTTGAAAAAGGAGAGAGAAGACGAGTGGGAAGAAGAGGGAATAAATCAACCCATAGGGCTCTTCCCAAAATAATCCTACTCCCAAGATAATCCAAATAAGAGACCTACATATGTTTATATAGTGCCTACTTCCAAAACACACAAGGGAAAACGGTAAATAACCATACGGTCCGAAATACATGTGCCATAATACATTATAAAGCAGACGGGTATGCAATGCCCTGAACACTATTCGAGAACGTTCGTCATCGTGTTGGGATCTATGTCCTCATCACCTCGTTCCTGACGTCAACATATGCGTTGTGTTCTAGTCCCCTCGTCCCTCGCCCTTTTCTTTATTTGTAATATCTCCCTTTAAATATAGAGCTGACATGTTTGCATAATTACAACTTGCACCTGTGTTATCAAGGCGCTCGCCTAGGCGTGCCTGAGGCATCGAGTGCACCGGGCACACTCCGTTTCGCCTCAACAAGGCTTAGGCGCGCCTAGGTGCGCCTAGACGCACCCGAGGCGCACATGAGGTGCACATGAGTCGCAGCCAAGGCGCACATAGACGTCAAATTCGCTGAAACTGAGCGAATTGAGCACAATTTCAACATCACTGAATTTCAGCGAATTGGGCGCCCAATTCACCGATTTTTTATGAATTGGGAGCCCAATTCACTGACTTTATTTTTTTCTCATTTTTGCGTCGCACGTGTCTTAGGTGAGCGCCTGCGCCTTGGGCCCAGGCTTACTTTTGTGCATGAATGTTATGAAATGTAAACATTGAGGGGGATATTTTTGTAATTTTGAAAGTTAGAGGGGTGCAAGCATGCAAACTTTGAGGGGAAGCCCCGGTAAATGATCCTATCTATACTATATATAAAGATATTGAGTTTTGGTGTAACTCGGTCGACGAACGAATCTACACCGTTCTTTTAATTGTCTAAATCATTGTTGGCCCCTCCAGATGAAGCTGCTTCATTTTTTTGACGATAGAGCGCGGTACATCTCCCATACCCGAGCCCCGACTTTAGGGCAATGGCGAATACAGCGAGGGTTTCCATCCTTCCTCTCGACGAAAGGTTTCAGGCATATCAAGGCTGCCTCCACGCTGGTCTTTCATCTAACCTTCCATCCCGACCGTCACATTTCGTTCCTGCGTATGACTCCAGGTAGCTGCTCCAGTACCTCTCTCTCGATGCTCATCCTACTCATCCCAAAAACTGACCAAATATCTGCTTTAAACTTGTGTGGGCTTCCACCTCTTCCCCCGGCATACCCCACTTTCCCTGTCATTGGAAGAGAAGCCGCGGGTAACCCTCGATCAAACCTGAAACACAAAATAACTCACCCCACGTGCCACCAAGTGTGTCTTTTTGGGTTACTCTAATACTCAGAAAGGCTATTGTTGCTTTGACTCCGTTCTTCGTAAACAATACGTATCCGCATATGTGACCTTTTTCGAGAATGTGTCCTATTTCTCTTCTGATTCCTCTCCCTCTCCAGATATTTCTGCTACTCCTACCATCCCTACCACCACGTCTACTCCCATCGAGCTTTCTCCACCGTCGTCTCCACCGTCTCCTCCTCTCGCTCCCTCTCCACCGCTGCTCTCTCCCTCCTCTCCGCGGCCATCTCTCTCCTCTCCCGGGCCAGCTCTCTCCGCCACGGATGCTCCGGTCACTGAGGAACACGCCGACCTGGATCTTCCCATTACTTTTTGCAAAGGGGTGCAGACGTGTACCCAACACTCGCTGGCTGCTGTTGTTTCATATGATCGTCTCACTCCTTCTCGCAGTGCGTTTGCATTGGCTATCTCTGCGACTGCCACTCCCCGCACCTACCAGGAAGCTCTTGTTGTTCCTCATTGGAAGACCGTCATGGATGAGGAAATTGCTACCCTCACTGAACGGGGTACCTGGACCCTTGTTCCTCCCCCTTTGGGCACTGATATGGTTGGCTGTCGCTCGGTCTTTGTTGTAAAGTTCCGTCCGGATGGCAGCGTGGATCGCTACAAGGCCCGCCTGGTTGCCATTGGCTTCACTCAGACCTATGATGTTGATTACTTTGACACCTTTTCTCCCGTTGCTCGTCTCAGCACCATTCGAGTCCTTCTCTCCGTGGCTGTCAACAGGAATTGACCCATTTCACAGCTGGATGTTAAGAATGTCTTTCTCTATGGATCTTCAGGAAGATGTTTACATGAAGCAACCTCCTGGGTATGTTGCTCAGGGGGAGACACGAGTATGTCGGCTGAAAAAGGCCATTTATGGCCTAAAGCAAAGCCCTCGGGCTTGGTTTGAGAAGTTTAGCGACATTGTTGCGGCTATTGGTTTTGCAAGAAGTTCAGCCGATCACTCCTTGTTCATTCGCAAAACCTCCTCGGGTCTGGTGGTTCTTGCGGTATATGTGGATGACATTCTTCTTACTGGCGATGACCAGGCTGGGGTAGCTTTGACAAAGAAACACCTCCATCAACACCAGGTCACAAAGGATATGGGCTCCCCAAAATACTTTCTGGGGAATTGAAATCTCTAGAAAGCCCAATTCCATGGTCTTTTCCCAATGAAAGTATGCTCTTGATCTACTAAAAGAGGCAGAGCTGACTGGTGCTAAACTTGCCCGATGTCCCATGGCTGCTGGAGAAGACAAAACTTGGACAGATGACTCGCCTCTTCTATCCGATCTTACGAGGTACCGTCGTCTGGTTGACAAACTCATTAATCTCACGGTAACCAGACCCGACATCTCCTATGCTGTGGGCAAGGTGAGCCAATTCATGCAAGCTCCTTGGAGAGTGTCATTACAATCTTCCCTGAGGATATTGGAGTATGTTAAAGCAGCGCCAGAGAAAGGACTTCTTTTTCAGAAGAGTGGTCACTTGAGGGTTGAAGCGTACTCAGATTCGAGCTACGCTGATGACAAAGGTGACCGCAAGTCAACATCGGGTTTTTGCACATTTGTTGGAGGAAATCTTGTGAGATGGAAGAACAATAAACAGTCCGTGGTCTCCAGGTCCAGTGCAGAAGCGGAATATCGTAGTATGACATCAAGCACATGTGAGTTGAAGTAGTTACGAGCTCTCATGCTTGACTTAGAAGAGGTCTACAACTATCCTTTTCCTATATTCTGCGACAACAAGGCCGCGATATACATCTCCAAAAATCCGGTCTTTCATGAGAGAACAAAACACATGGAAGTCGACTGTCATTTTATTCGGGAAGAGATCTTGAAAAAACAGATTTGTACTCGTTCGTCACTTCTAACAACGAGTTGACAGATATTTTCACCAAGCTGGTGTCCGCTTCCTTTCTCCACATTTGCGACAAGCTGGGCATGATTGATATCTATTCTCCAGCTTGAGGGGGAGTGTTGCGGTATGGAGGACGGGTGGCCTGTTGCAGTTCGGAGGCCGGGTAGTCTGGCGGTTTATCTCAGCAGCTTGTCTGCCGGCCTGTTGCTGTTTGAAGGTCGGGCGGTCTGGCGGTTTGTCTCTGGCCACTTTGAGACCGGCGGTCTAGCCGTCTCCTGTGGCGGCTTGTTCTCTGTGGCGCTTATTCTCTCATTCTGGTGGATGTCGAGCTGTTAGCCTACTCGCCTAACAGCGCGGCTTGTTCGGTTTGTTTATTTGTAAAGCCGCATATACTTGTAATTATTTAGTCCCACAACTGGTTTTTGTACTTACTTTGGAGGAAATCTTATCACATGGCGGAGTAAGAAGCAGACGGTGGTTGCTCGCTCGTCTGCTAAAGCCGAGTACCGTGCGATGGCAGCCGTCACATCTGAACTAACCTGGCTGGAAAGTCTTTTAATGAATTTGGGAGTTAAATTGTCCTCACCATCGACGTTGTTTTGTGATAGTCAAGCTGCAATACATATTGCGAAGAATCCTGTGTTCCATGAGCGGACTAAACATATTGAGGTTGATTGTCACTTTGTCCGGGAAAAGGTTCAATCAAAGGTGCTAAAGCTTGATCATGTTCCTGCGTCTGGGCAAGTTGCTGACATCCTTACCAAGGCTTGACCTCGCAAATTGTATTACCTGTTCTTGTCCAAGCTTGGTGCCGACGACTTGTACGCTCCAGCTTGCGGGGGAGTCTTAGAAGACATAAGAAAAAATGATGTAAAAGCCCATTTATAGGCTCCTTTCCTCCTCCTTTAGTCTCACATCTATTATATAAGATTCTTCCTTCTTCTCTTCTCCTATATATTTGTATTCTTTCTTGTATTTGATTAATGAAGTATCTATAAGGTTGGCCCATTAATTTCTACGAAGTACAATAACACATTTAATTCCATCGTTGTCGCTTCGTGCATCCAAGTTTCATCCCATCATATTGTTTTTTTTCGTTTGGCTATACTTCAATTTTTTGATGTTTTATTTTAGTTTGCGTTACAGAACGATAGTAGATTGCACTATAAATGAAAAATGGGATACAGACATACGAGATACACTCGCACCAAGTTTTTGGGGGTTGGTTCCATCTAAGAATTCCTCCCCAAAAGAGTGCTTCCAAGACTTTACCAAGACAAAAAACCAAAGACTCCGCAACTCTTTATATAGGGAGGGAGCAACTAATATCTTCTAATTTACCAAAATGCGACTATTGAAATGCTAACAATTAATACGACTGGGTCTCGTTTTCCTCGTACCGAGCGGCGTATCATCCAAATGCGTATACAAGTCTACTGAGGGTGCATATACGTATCAATTTGGTACATGGGTTTATCGAAGATGAGATATTTCTGAGGAAATATATACTGTTCCACGCTGCCTATGATTTTTTTAGAAGTTCCCACAGTTTTCCACTTTTAGTTAAAAGTCAGAGCATTGAATGCAGGTTAAACATTCTGCCCTTATTCTAGTTTTATTTTGTTTTTATTTATGGAGATCCACCTTAAATCTAGACGTTTAATTTCATATAGATTTATGACATACCCCCAAGTATTGTTAATGCTAGCTTTCTTTCTTTTTCCATCTAAGACTTCCATTTTTTTCCCAAACATTACATTTTATACTCGCTGTCCTCACTATGCCAACCTTATTTGTTTATTTTTCAGCCGGACAACAGAAGGAGCACCATATGCATCCTGCCAATACTCGTGCTCATCAAGTTCCATCTCCGAACACACCATTTCTCCGATCCCAGACCGGATCATTGACAAGTCCCGTTCAATATTCTAGTCCTGCATCCGGCGACAGGGGAGCTCCCCATCACCTACCCAAACCATGGAATATGTCTGGAAATTCCTCCTCCGAGCACAGTTTTACTCCTAATTCTTCAAATGGTGGTGGCCAATCGAGCTTCAGGCCGATGAACAGCCCATATTCCGGCATAAGAGGAAGCCCCCATTCTCACTCGAGTGGGAGAGGCAGGGGAGAGGAGGATCTCCATATAATAATGAGGGTTATGGCTCAGGAAGGCTGAAAAAGCTGGACAGTTTCTTCATTAAGTCCATGATGAAGGATCCTTGGCGGAAGCTCAAACCCGTCGTCGGCGATATACTCATTCCCCTTCGACCACTTCAATGGCTTCCCAAATCAATCGTGACAAAAAAATCAAAAGTCGATGAGACTTCTACTGACGTCCAACCGAAGCAGAATCTCGCTGAATTCTTAGCATTGGCTTTTGAAGAGTCACAGGATGGGGAAGGATCAGTGATGCCAAGCACCAACGAGTGAATATTAAGCTGACCGTATGTAATTTCGTCTGTTATGCCCTTGAATTTTAAGTAGAGGTTTGGCGGTCTTCTTGCTAGAAAGGATTGGTGTGCATTGGGGCTGAAGGGCATTTTCGTCCTAGGAGTTGCGTGGAACAACTGTATCTGTTCTTACTTGGAAGTATTTATAATTAGTTTTTAAGAACAATAATTTCGGATGAAACGTAGAATTCTGATCAGTCCCTCATTTTGTCCAATTTATTTAGGGTGCTGTTATATGTAGATACTTTTGATTATATGCAGTCCAAAAATAAATATAGATCAAACTAAAAAATCATAAGAAGCTGTAAACCCGATATGAAATTACTCGGCCTGCACATGGTTATTATTGCCTTTATTTATCATTGGGATGAAGCCTGAAGTGCCTCTTCAGGAAAAAAAAATAAAATCTATTTTATTCTGCTGGTTGAAATATTTTTTTGGTCGAAACCCAAAATGTGGCGATATCCCTCGTATAATTCTATGTTCTAATACAAACTGATGCAGCATAACTCCGAACCAGATGACTCAGTAAAAGAAAAATACACCGATCCAAGGATTGTTTTGCGGGAAATCCACGGATCCCCACTTCTCGGCCGCGGCCATGCCAAATGCCGGGTGCTCGCGGCGGGGCGGCGCAGTCCGCGTGACCAACACGGATCTGCCCTTCCAAACAGGGCCCAAGTCAGATAAATTCCTGAAAGATAATTTACTTTTTTAAAACAAATTGAAATAAATACTCGATGATTCCTATTTTATTGATCCCAAAGCCAATATATGAACTAATCTAAAACTCCATTTGGGAAGACTTATTTTCTTAAGAACCGGTTCGTGCGGTCGTAACGGCTTGTCCGACAAAAATAGACGGCTAAACTGAGAAATTATACAAACAGCTAAAAGTAGTACATTGAATTTTTACCAAATGAAGTGATCAAAAAATCGTTTTCTTAAGCTCCATTCTTTGCTTATATATTCGATAATCAGGGCTAGGATTGGGAGAAAATAGGTCTTATGTTTTAGTCGATTTGGAGTGCGGTAGGCTCAGAAGCGCAATTTTTGAGTCTGTCTTGACTCAAATCCAAATTGAGCCATCAAAATCTTGTGTATTTTACATCAGAAATAGACATATATTTCAAAGGTTTTATTATTTATAACTATGTTCCCATGTTTTATCATATGTATAATGTAATGAGTATTCATCTGCACTATCCAACGGTGAGTACATGAAATTCCAACGTTAGGCAGACAGAAGACTACCTCTAATGGGGTTTTTTAAGATAGGTTCAGTTGAACCGGACTACAACCAGCTCGTCGTCGCGATTCTAACGAGACCACTATCACACAATTCTGAGTTTGTTTAACCTTCCAAAGTACGTCAAAACACGCACATGCACATAGGCGCTAACCGCACGGTCCCGCCTCCTTTGGTGGAAGAGGTGGAGTCAAAATCAACCCCACCATGGAGGAAGTGGTGTCATCACCCCCACACCCCTTAGGGGAGTGTCCAAGCCACGCCCCTTAGCTGTGCGACTCCCATGGGGGTGCGGCCAAGACACACCCCTTGGGGGTGGGTCCCCCATGGGAGTGCAGCCAAGCCGCACCCCCATGTGGTGCGCCCCCCATGGGGGTGCAACCAAGCTTGACCCCCTCACACAGGGCGAGGCCAAGCCGCACCCCCTCTCGTGGGGTGAGGCCAAAGCCGCACCCCCTCTAGGTGTGGCTTGTGCATCCGGCCCACAAGACCTCTTCAGGGCAGCGCAGGCCGCTCCCCCTTCCGACGTGGACAAGACCGCACCGCCTATGTCTACACACTTGACGTGCGCCGAGCGCCCCTGCGTCCACGACTTGCGTCAAGTGCCTCTAAGTTCACAATCCGTGCGTGCGATGCGATCACTACGTCACCTCGCTCACGGTATGCTCATAACGCCTCCCAACACCTCCGTGCTCACCACACGTTCACAACACCTCTGCGCTCACTGCACACACGTCAGTTAACTTTCTTAACTCTGGAGACTGTAGGTATCGTTCGTTTCCATCAAAGTCGCCAACAGAACTGCCGGAAGCTGCTCAAATTGCCCAAACTACTCAGTGGACAAAACAGTCATATACAAAAGATGGTGATCCGTATGCTCCAGATCGATGAACGTGATTCGCCTGTCAGGTGGCTGCGGTGGTTACAATGACAAATATACCACGCTACCTCTGGCCAAAGCTATAAAAAGAGCCCAGAGCTCTCATTTGAAGATCATCTTGCCTTCAGCGCACAAGAGAGCTCCTTCGAATAAATCCTTCAGAGATCTTCGGTGTTTAAAGATCTCCCACGGGACGTGAAGACCCTCATTGTTCAAATATTTCCTTCAAAGAAGACATGCAGATCTCCCTTTCCTTAAGAATTGACTAGTGTCTCACTTCTCCTACAAATACTTGGTTTTTCAAGAGGTGGCCGATCACCCTTGAACTCTCTCCCTCCACCTTTACCATTGTAATGATAGGTGGTTTGTCGTCTGTTAGAAACCAGGTCGGGGCCCAAGGCTCTGAATTATCTACGAGAATATTGGGACAATCCCGGACTTGGCCGACTGCAGTCGAATGACACAAACATTCCCAACGAAATCTCCTGGGGCTCACAGCGGGGACAATCCTAAGTAGGTTGTTGAGGCCCAGGGCTTGATCCCTGCACCTCCATTAAAAGAGGGGACTAGCTCAGTTGGGTGTGAGAGGGGGTGCTAGTCCCCTCTTATAAAGGAGGTGTCGGGATCAAGCCCCGAGCCTCAACAACCTACCTGGGATTGTGTTGGATCCATAGTTGGATTTGGGCTAGGTTCACTAACTAGGATGATTGACCCACCATGTATAGCCAGGGTCATGTCTGTGTCCTAGAGTTTAGGATAAGTCCTTAGAATCAACCTTACATGGACCAGCCAACAGAAGACAGCAAAAGACTCAAGACTTAGAAGAAAATCTAGTTCAGGAAGTGAGTTCGACGTTCGTCGAACTCAGCTCGACGAAAGTCGTGCTCCGCTCGACGAACTCAGAGTAAATTCTCTGAGTTGAGCTCGACGATATTCGAGCTCAGGTCGACGAACTCTGGAAGTTCAACTTCAACACATTATGTCCAGAATACCTTCTCTGAACTCAGGTCGGCGAAGATTGATTCTCAGTTCGACGAACTTGGACCACAAAATTGGGAAGCTTTTCACAGAAAGTAGTTAGCTGATCCCAGGTCGACGAACTTGGATCTCAGGTCGACGAACAAGAATTCTCAGGCCGACGAACAATAATTCTCAGGTCGACGAACATGATCTCTCTGGTCGACGAACTTTGATCTCAGGTCGACGATTTCTGTGAAGTTCCAGACTTAGTATTTCCCTCAATCTCTATTCTTAATTCCATATTATCTAGCAATAATTCCTGTGTAATTAATGCTTATATTCTCGGAATATAGCCGTTAGTTGTAGGATTGATTATGTTCTTCATCAGGTAAATTACTCGCTCTTTTTAATGAGACAGTTGGGGAAACTCATTAATGAAATTATTCTCCAGCCATATTTCATTCTGCAGGCCGTCAGCAATTAATGTAGACAATTCGAAATTCAAAGGAGAATTTGACAGAGATATATAAAACAGATTTTCTTTTCAGCCGACAAGAGGCATATAGAGAATATACAGAGAATACACAGAGAGCTCTCAGCATATAGAGAAGATCTACAACAACAACATTCTGAACCTTCTCTGTACAAAAAATAGTTTGTTTTCTCCTTGACCTTGCTGAAGAAGAAGAAGAACAATCACCACAAATCAAGAGTCTTCTTCAACCTTCTCTCCAGGAGCTTCCAAGGACAACATATTCAAATCTGTCAGAAGTTCTTGGACATCATTTTTAAGTCAAGAATGAAGACTGAAGACCTACACCCTGTGCAAGACTCCAAGTGATATTAAAAGGAGTTCTTGACAACAGCAAATCCACAAGTCTTCTCTATTGAATAGAGAAAGAGAAGACATCATCAATCTCTCTCCCCCTCTGTATAAAGGGTTTATCAACTCCCTTCAAAAGTTTATTTTGGTTTTTGAGCACCTGATCAAAAGCTCATTGGTGGCAGTCATCTGATCAAAACCTGCTAGTGGATTCCTATCAGGGTGGTAGAAGAGTGGATGTACCCAGGTTGGGGAACCACTATAAAACTTCTTGTGTTGTCTGGTTGCCCCTTTTATGGTTGTTCTTGTTGTGGCTGTGATAGGGTAGTTGTGCTGTGATATATCTATATGCTATGTTAGATTAGTTTAGCTTAGATTATCTCTTCTCTGTTAATACTGGTATCACACTTATTTTCATTACTCTGATAATATTTAAAACAACAAAAAGATTTTAGATTACTCTATTCACCCTCCTCTAGAGTAAATCAGGTCTAACCCCATCTTTCAATTGGTATCAGAGCAGTTTCCTTTGGTTGTACAAGCTAACGCTTGAACCAAAAGATCTTGTGTTAGATCTGATCTCTATTTCTCTTAGGGTTATTTAGATTGTCTCACAGCATGACACAGACCAAGGATTATGCAAGCACCAGACCTCAAGTTTGCAATCTGAACAAGTTTGCAATTTCGAAGGCAAGAATTAGATTGTACATGAATTCTATTGATGAGGACATCTACAACTCTATTTTGACAGGTACTCCTCAACCAACAACATCTACATCTATATCAACATCAAGTACTCATGCTGTTCCACCACCTGAGTGGACAGATGCACAAAAGAAGACAAAGATTGCAAATGCAAAAGCCATGAACATATTGGCTCAAACCATATCAGATGACATCTTCTAGAAGGTGGCTGAATGCATATCTGCCAAGGCAATCTGGGACTCTCTCAACCAGATGGTTGCTGGTTCAGCAGATGAGAGAAAAGATAGAAGATCAACTCTCATCTCACAGTATGAGAACTTCAAGAAAGATGAAGCTGAATTTGTTAGTGATATGTATAACAGATTAAAGCTCCATTATCAGTGAATTGAAGACCTTGGACAAAGACATCTCTCTCATTGAGGTGAATGATAAAATCCTCATGTGCTTCCCAAGCTCATGGGATTACAGGATCTGGCCAATCAAGGAGGCCAGAAGTCTTAATGAGATTTCCACAGAATCTCTCCTAGGAAAGCTCAAATCTTATGAGCAGTTAATCAAATCCAGGGAAGCTGCAAAACAAAGGACTCCTCCACCAGCAAGAAAGGAACATAATATAACATTCAAAGCTGCTAAAGAAACTGAAACTTCAACATCAAATGAAGAACTCCTAAGTCTCTTAGCCAAGAGATTCTACAAAATGACAAGGAAGAACTTCAAGAGAAAGTCATCCAGGCAGGATGACAAACCCAGGTATGATAAAACACCCACTAAAGAAATAGTGTGTTTTGGGTGCAGGAAACCAGGACACTTTATCTCAGAGTGTCCAGAGAATCAGAAGAAAGAAAGAAGAAGAGAGAAGGACTTCAGAAGACAGCAATACAACAGGCCTTCCTCCAGCAAGCACAAAAAGAAGGAGAAGGACTTTGTGGCTGAAACCTGGAGTGACACAGAAGATGAATCCACATCCTCCAGCTCCAATGAAGAGGAAGAAGAGGCAAAGACAAGAGAAGTCTGCCTCAAGGCTATCAATGCCTCTTGCAGCCCATCTGATGCTGAAGAACAATCTGACAATGAAGAATCTAAATCTGAAGCTGAAGCAGACTATCTTCATTTGATTATAGTTTTGATAATTTTAAAATTGAATTTAAATCCATGTGTATCGATTTGATAAATTCTGAAAAGGAAATAAAATCACTTAGGGAGAAGTTAATTGATTAGGAAAACCTTGTTTCAGAAAACCTTAAACTTAAAGATGAATTAACATTAGCTCAAGAGCAAATAATTTCATTAAAATCTGAGTTAGCTGAGGCTAGGAAACTTGAAGAATCCCTAAATGAGAGAAGCATCAAGTTGATGGACATCACAAGCACAGTAAATGCCATAGTGAATGACAAGCTGGGCTTAGGTGCATCATCAAGCCAACCCCCACTAATTCAGAAAAATATACTAACTACTCCTATTAAATTTGTTTCTGAAAAGAGAAAAGAGAAGATAGAAAATAATGCTAATCAGACTGAATTGAAACCTAAGAATAAGAAAAGGAAAAATAAAAATAAAAATCATAACTTTAACAATGTTCAACAGATTTCGTCGAACGCAGATCGATGAAATGTGTACAGTTTGTCGAACTCCAGTCGACGAACTCCGAATGCAGATTTATATTATAATTATTCGTTGAACTACGATCGACGAAACCAGTATGGTTCGTCGACCAGAGATCGACGATTTTGGGGCTCAGAAAATGACTACTTTCATTCTCCGAGTGGAGTTCGACGAACTCATCCCAATTCGTCGAACTTAGGTCGACGAACTCACCAGAATTCGTCGAACGCAGTTCAGTTCAACAAAAATTCAAATTTTGCTAAAACTGATAACCCACTAGGAATATTTAATAATCAATTTAATCAATGGATCATTCCACATAGAAGATATCACCCTTTAGGATACAAATGTCAACCTGAATATTCATTTATTTCTAGTTTTAACTATGTAAAGAATGAAGGACCCAGGGTAACCTGGGTCAAGAACCACTAATCTTTTCCTTTTCAGGTAAAAAGCTGTCCAGCTTTTAATCAACAATGGTATCTGGACAGTGGTTACTCCAAGCATATGACTGGCAGCAAGGACAACCTAAATAATTACAAGTTCAAGCTAGGACCAAATGTCATCTTTGGTGACTCAAATTGTGGCCAGACTGAAGGCTTTGGAGAAGTTAAGATTGGAGCAGTTACTTTCAAAAAGGTTGCATATGTAAGTGGACTGAAACATAACCTCATCTCCATAAGTTAACTATGTGATGAATGTTATTAGGTATCTTTTAACTCAAGCTCTTGTATTATTTCTACTAAAGAAAACCAAACTGTTTTAATTGGAAATAGACAAGGCAATATATATGTAGTTAATTTTCAATCTGCAACTTCAGACATTTGTTTATTTAATGTTGTTAGCAATCAGAATGATTTATGGCATAAAATATTAGGTCATGTTAATCTGAAAAACATTACTAGGCTATCTAAAGACAACCTTATTAGAGGATTGCCTTCTGGTCCCTACAAGAAGAAAGGCCTCTGCAGGGCTTGTCAATTAGGCAAGCAAACTAAATCTAGCTTTAAATCAGTTAATAAGAGTGATTCACCTAGGATCTTGTACTTGCTACACATGGACATTTTTGCCCTATTACTGTACGAAACCTAGGAGGGAAATCTTATACTCTAGTTATTGTAGATGACTTCTCAAGATTCAGTTGGGTATTCTTTCTGAGATCTAAATCAGATACATTCAAGGTTCTTACAGATTTTCTCAAGACCATATAGATTGAGTACTCTACTCAAGTTGCATTGATCAGAAGTGATCATGGTACTGAGTTTGAGTCTCTTCTTATGCATGAGTTCTGTGTGAATGAAGGTATCAGACACTGCTTCTCAGCTCGTAGAACACCTCAACAAAATGAGGTTGCTGAAAGGAAGAATAGAATCCTAATTGAAGCTGCAGGCACATTACTTGCAGATGCTTACATGCCCCTATCCTTTTGGGCAGAGGTTGTGAGCACAACGAACTATGTACTGAATAGAAGCTTAATACATAAAATTAAGAATAAGACTCCCTATGATTGCTTAAAGAAAAGAAACCTAAAGTCACCTATTTTAAAATATTTGGTTGCATATGCTATATTCATAACAATGACAAGAAATATATTAGAAAGTATGAAGCTAAGGCTGCAGTGAGAATTTTTCTAGGATATTCCCAAGTCAGCAAAGCTTATAGGGTGTTTAATAAATCTACTTTAAAAATTGAGGAATCTGTTCATGTAACTTTTGATGAAGCTAACATGTCTTATAAGGAGAAATAAATTTCTACCAACAGCATATTGCAGGTACCTCACTTGTGTGAGAGATTGGATGATCTAAGCCTCACCCAAGAGGTTTTAATACATCCCTCTCCACAAGTTAAAGAAGAAAGTTAAGAAGATAGCTTAGAGGTGGCTGAAACCTATCCAACAGATAATGAAATTCCACAAGAGGAATTTATCCCCCAAGGTGTTGCTCAGCCAACTCTGTTGGATCCTTAGTTGGATTTGGGCTAGGTTCACTAAGTTAGGATCATATGACCCATCATGTATATCCAGGTTCATGGTTGTGTCCTAGAGTCTAGGCCAAGTCCTTAGAATCAACATCACATGGACCGACTTTCAACAGACTGCCAGAGACTCAAGAAATTGTGTCAACACTTGGGAAAGGCTGTGTCGACACCAGAAGCCAGATTGTGTCGACACACAGGACTTGTGTCGACACACAGAACATCTGTCGACACCAACTGTGTCGACACCAGAAGCAAGATTGTGTCGACACACAGAGCATCTGCCGACACCAATTGTGTCGACACTAGAAGCAAGATTGTGTCGAAACACAAAATATCTGTCGACATCAACTGTGTCGACACACAAGACTTGTGTAGACACACTCCAGATTTCTGTCAAAACAACAACTATATCGAGACAAAAAGTAATTGTGTCGACACACAAGGCTTGTGTCGACACATCCCAATGAAACAAGTTCTCAGGTCGATGATTTCTGGATACTCTACTTCAGCATTTCATTCCAGAAATATCTAAGTCCAAAAACACTTCACTGAACTTGGTCAACGAAGTCAAATTCTCAGCTCGATGAACTTGATGTGCAGAAACGACAAGGCTCTAGAGAATGCAGTTATCTGTTCTCAGCTCGATGATTTTGGAACTCAGCTCGATGAACAGAAGCCATCTGGTCGACGAACACAACTCCTCAGCTCGATGAACTGTGGACTCAGCTCGACGATTTCTGTTTTCTGTTCGACGAATCCAGACTTGGTTATTTCCATCCTTCTGTCCCTTTCCTACTGTAATAATTTCCTAGTAATTAATGCTAAAATATTCTCTGAATATTACCGTTAGACGGAGCATTAATTACGGTCTTCATCAGGATTATTGCTTACCATTTTTCCATGGGATAGTTGGGGATACTCAATCAATGCAAAACATTCTCCAGGCCGTTAGCATTGAATGCAGAAGAATTTCAAATTTCAGAAAGAAGATAATATGGAACATACAAAAAGGATTTTCCATCTCCTTCTTGAATAGAGAGACACACAGACAGTCAGTCAGTTTGTGTGAATCAGGCATCAAGAATCTTCTGCTGCTCTCTCTCTCGACAACACTCTGAAACAAAAAGAGATAGAAAGCTGATATAAAATACAAGATCTAGACTAGAAGAATATCAACAATCTGAAGAAGAAGAACATCAAATCAAAATCAAGAGTCTTCTTTCTTCTATACTTCAGGACACTTCAAAGGACAACAAACCCTCTATCTGTCAAGAAGTTCCTGAACTTTGTCTGGTCGAAGCTGAAAGACTGAAGGCCTATCACCCTGAAGTAAAACTTCATCTCCCTGAACCATTCAACATCTCTGGGGGAGCCCTTTGCTAACATCAAATCCACAAAAGTCGTCTCAGTTGTATATTGAGAAAGTGAAGACAAAATCAATCTCTCACCACCACTGTAAAAAGGGTTCTTAACTCCCTTCAAAAGTTATTCCTGATTGCAAGTCACCTGACCAAAAGACTTGAGAATTGGTTTTTGAGCACCTGATCAAAAGCTCATTGGTGTCAGGCACATGATCAAAAATCTGAGTGGATTCCTACCAGGGTGGTAGAAGAGTGGATGTACCCAAGTTTAGGGGAACCACTATAAATTTCTTGTGTTGTCTGGTTGCTCTTTTCTTTTGTTTCTTGCTGTGGCTGTGCTAGTTAGAATAACTGTGTTTGTGCTTTAATTTAATTCCTGCAGCACTAGGACTAGATTAAAGTAGTTAGAAAATTTTATAAAAACCTAAATACTCTATTCACCCCCTCTAGAGTATTCCAGATCTAACCCCTCACTTTCAATTGGTACCAGTGTGGGATTCCCTTGGTTGTACAAGCTAACCCTTGAACCAAAGATCCTGTGTTAGATCTGTTTTTTCATTTCTATTAAATATTCACACACAACATGACACAGAACAAAGACTATGCAAGCACCAGACCTCTAGTTTGCAACCTAAATAGGTTTGCCATCTGGAAGGCAAGAATCAAGTTATATATGAATTCTATTGATGAGGATATTTTTAATTCCATTGTGACATGTCCTCCTCAACCATCTGCCTCCACCTCTACAACAACATCCAACAACAATGCAGTTCCACCACCTAAGTGGACTTAGGCCCAGAAGAAGGCAAAAATTGCTGATGCCAAGGCCATGAATATTCTGGCCCAAATAATGTCAGATGACATCTTTCAAAAAGTGGCTGAATGCACATCAGCCAAAGCCATATAGGATTCCCTCAATCAAATGGTGGCTGGGTCTGCTGATGAAAGAAAAGATAGAAGGCCCAATCTCATATCACAATATGAGAACTTCAAGAAAGAAGAAGCTGAATCTGTTGCAGAGATGTACAATAGGTTAAGCTCAATCATCAATGAGCTAAAAACCTTGGACAAGGACATCACCCTCACGGAGGTGAATGATAAAATCCTTATGTACTTCCCAAGCACATGAGATTCAAGGATTTGGCCCATCAAGGAGGCCAGGAGACTGAATGAGATTTCCACTGAATCTCTTTTATGAAAGCTGAAGTCCTATGAAAAGCTCATCAAATCCAGAGAGGCAGCTGAGCAAAGAACACCTCCACCAGCAAGGAAGGAGCACAACATTGCATTCAAGGCTGCTGAGGAGACATAAGCACCAACAATAAATGAAGTGCTGATGGGTCTACTTGCAAAAAGATTTTACAAGCTGGCAAGGAAATACTTCAGAAGAAAGTTTATGACTACTTTTAGTCATTGGTTTTTGGGTAGTTTAGTATTCATAATTCCTAGTTTATTTATTTGTTTTAAGTATTTTTATGCATGCTTTGTTTTATTTCTTGTTAATGTCTTTCATGTTTTGTTTTTCATATTCATGCAACCTAAAAATGTTTTGTTTTCTTTTTATTATTTCCAAGTTCTTAAATGATATTTGCTTGAGGGCAAGCAAAAACTCTAGCATGGGGGAATTTGATGACTACTTTTAGTCATTGGTTTTTGGGTAGTTTAGTATTCATAATTACTAGTTTATTTATTTGTTTTAAGTATTTTTATGCATGCTTTGTTTTATTTCTTGTTAATGTCTTTCATGTTTTGTTTTTATTATTTCTAGTTTTATTATATGTGTTTTGTATTTTTGTTCTTGTTTAATAAGTTATATTATTTTATGTTTTATTTTGTTTAGTTTTATTTTTAATAACTAATTAATAGTATGTATGTTATGTTTGTAATGTTTAGTTTTATTTGACTAATGCTTTGTTTTGGTTTGTTATATTTTGTAGGTTCATGCTATCAAGAGCAGCCCACATGTTCATGTGCAGCCCGAGTTTCATTGCAAGCAGCCCACTCTTCACCATGGTGCAACCCACATCATGATGCAGCCCCCTACATGCTACCCGAGACTTTGGAGCAGCCCACCTAAACCAAGCAGCCCATTTATTCCACATGGCCGACCACCTCACATCCTCCTCTTCCCCCTCATTAATTAGATACATGCACCATTCTAAAAGGAGTGGCCGTCCCCTCTCTTTGCCCCTTCTACACACTTCCATTCATTCCCCTTGATATTTTAATATTCTTATTTCGATTAAATTACATACAATGAACCTTCCTTCTCTCTCTCTACATCATTAAATGCAATTCATGCACCTTTTTCCCAATACATGGCCGGCCACCCCTTGTCTCCCCTTAATCTAGAAGCTTCTCCATCTCCTATAAAAGGAACCCCTTCCCCCCCTTGTTAGGGAGCGAATTTTATTTTTGTAAGCAATTTTATGTTAAGAAGTTTAGTGAAGTTTTGGAGTTGAGTTGTAGAGAGCAAAAGAGCAGGTGAGTTATTATTTTCTTTTCATCGTTGTTGTAGTCTTTTCATTATTGTAATCGTTTTTGTAACTTAATATAATATTGTCCTTTTTAAATATTGTGTTCTCTTTTATTTTTGCAAGTAATGAAAATGAATTTCTTTCATCTTACTTTGATTTCAATTTCCATTATGAGTAGCTAATCTTCCTTAGTATTTGATCGTGAGGATCCATGAAGTGAGATGAAAGTATCTTTTATTTTTTTTGTCATTTCATTCTCGATCCTTCTTTGATGCTTTTTGTGTCGACTCCGTATTTCCGGCATACGGTAGTAGGCATTTGATCTTATTTCATAGAAGTCGAGAGACTCGTTGATTTGAAAGATCACTCAAAGAAGGAAGGAGTTGAACGCAACCCTAGAGATAGGATGACGTAAATCTTCCGGATTGGAGTCAAATCCAATAGTGCGGGTCACCTCGATAATGCGGCTTTAGGCCTTTTTGACTTGAAAGAGATTTCGGTCAAAACGTGTATAAGTCAGGAGATTTAATGCTCTAGCGAGATTATTTTCTAATATCGAATCCGTCATGGTCGAGTTTGATTTGCAAGTTTAAAACTATACTTTTTATCTCCCTCATCTCGTTTCATGGTGAATCTTCGATCGAATGCTAACTTTTTATTATAAGTTTTCCGTATAAAAATTATCTTTAGTTTTCTCCGAAAAAAATTCTCAAAACCCACTTTCTTTTGTAGGATAATAGTTCAAGCGTGAGTAGCAGTACTTGACAACCCCGTGTTTAAATACGACCTTGATACTACAATTCGACAGGTACACTTGCCTGTTCGGGTTTTAGCCCATCAAGTTTTTGGTGCCGTTGCCGGGGAAGCTTTTTCGTCAATATTAGAAAAAATGCTTTCGCTATTACTTCTGCAAAAATCAATTTTTTTTTACCTTTCTCTACTTTCTTCTCCAAGTTTCTATTTTCGGTTTTCTCTTTTTCTTTCCTTCATTCTCCTTCTAATTTTCTTAGTGCATGACACGCACGAATCCGTCGCTACTTGTTGACTTGGACCCAGAAATCGAACGCTCCTTTCGGAGAAACTTGCGATTCAGGGGTTCCACTTCTCAAACAGCGATTGAGGATTCCGACGGTGATTGTAACTTCAACTCTGAAATGGGAGACCCTAACCCAGCGTTTGCCAAGCAAAGGACGATGTTCGACTATGCTCGGCCCAACCTGGAGGGTACATAAACAAGTATTGTTCGACCTGTAATTGCGAACAATAACTTTGAACTTAAGCCTAGCATCATACAAATGGTGCAGCAATATGTACAGTTCGACGGATTACAAGATGAAGATCCGAACTTACATATTACCAGTTTTCTTGAGATCTGTGACACCTTCAAAATAAATGGTATCTCAGACGATGCTATTAGGCTAACACTCTTCCCCTTCTCTTTAAGGACAAAAGCCAAACAGTGGTTGAGTTCTCTTCCAAGAGGATCAATCATTACTGAGAACATTTTAGTTGATAAATTTCTTGCTAGATATTTCCCTCCCGCTAAAACTGCTAAATTGAGAAATGATATAACTTATTACTCTCAAATTGCTTCTGAGACCCTCTATGACACTTGGGAGAGGTTCAAAGAACTTTTGAGAAGATGCCCTCATCATGCTCTGCCTGTATGGTTACAGTGTTGGAACACCCTATTACTAATTTGGGTCAGGATCACTATGTCTCTAGGAAACCAGTTTTTGACCTCCTGTATAGATCTAAAGGTCAATTAGAATTGAGTCTAAGGGTTAGAAGTCTAGGTTTGGAAGCTGCCCTCAAGACCAAGAATTTTTTAGTTTGAGACTAAGTCATATCGTCGAGCTCAGCACGACGATTCGTCGAACTCTAATCGACGATCGTCTAGCTCAACTTCGACAGATCGTCGAACTCCATTCGACGATCGCTGAGCTCAACTTCCACAAATCGTCGAACTCCATTCGACGATCTGCGAGCTCAGTTCGACGATCTTGACTCAGCATTGGATCTCTATCTCTGAGCTCAGTTCGACGATATTTGAGCTCAGATCGACGATATTTTGTTGCTGTATAAGTCCATATCGCTGAGCTCAGTTCGACGATAGCAGAACTCAGTTCGACGTTTTCTGATGACTTCAAGGATTTTCAAGATTCAAATTCAGATCAGTAAGGAGTTATGAGCAATTAATTCAAAAGATTTTCTAGCCATTTTTATTTATTGCTGGACCAAGTTTCAAGGGATTATCAAAGAATGTTTCTTTGGACTTTCCTCCAGAAGACATTTTGCAATTAAGGATGCAATTAATGCAGGCCAACGACTATTCTTGACAGAGGATGTTTTTCTATTCAGTACCAGAGAATAAAAGACAAGATTTTTGAATCTCTCTCAGACATCATCAATCCTCAGAACATAGATAAGAAGAACAAGAACAAAATATTCTATGTCTCAAAGAATTCTCTGAAGAACACACATCCAAGGAGATCAAACTTTCTAAAATCTTCTGATCTCTCTTGTCTCAAGTGTTCAAGGCCAACATCTTTCAAGACTCCAGACACCTAACATTTCAGCTGTTGCTGAAATCATCTTTTGCTGGAGATCAACTTCTAAAGGCCTATCACCCTACAGCAAAGCTTCTTTTCCTGAACATCTCAAGGACTCAGGGGGAGCTTTGACACCATCAAATCCACATAGTCTTCTCAGTTGCTCTGAGAAAGAGAAGACTTCCATAAATCTCTCATCCCCATCTCTGTAAAGGGTTTCTTAAACTCCCTTCAAAAGTTTGAGTTTGGTTTTTGAGCACCTTGTCAAAAGCTCATTGGTGGCAAGACACCTGATCAAAAAATTTGATTGGGTTTTTGAGCACCTTATCAAAAGCTCATTGGTGCCCAGGACACCTGATCAACTCATCCTGCAGTGGATTCCTACCTAGGGTGGTAGAAGAGTGGATGTACCCAAGTTTAGGGGAACCACTATAGCTCCTTGTGTCATCTGGATTGCTTGTCTTTATCCTTTATTTCTGGCTGTGATTGTTCTGTGATTAGTTTAGTTCTGTGATTAGATTTATAATTGCTTCCCTGCTCACTCAGATTACAACAATTATTGTAAAAAGTTTTCAAGCACCATATACTCTATTCACCACCTATAGAGTATATCAGATTTAGCTGCACTTTCAATTGGCATCAGAGGGAGGTTGGTTAAACATACCACACCTTGGTGGTTGCACAGGCTAACACCTAAACCCAAAGTTTCCTAGTTAGATCTGTTTTCTTTTGAGTTTAGTATTAGATTTTGTTTTCACAAATCATGACTCAAAACAAAGATTATGCTAGCACCAGACCTCCAGTGTGCAATCTATCCAAGTTTGCACTTTGGAAAGTAAGGATCAGATTATACATGAATTCTATTGACGAGGATATTTTTAACTCTATTTTGACAGTTTGTCCAAGACCTCCAGAGAACTCAAGAACAAATGCTGTTCCACGTCCATCAGAAACAGTTGCTGATATCAAGAAATGGAAGGTAGCTGATGACAAGGCTATGAACATCTTAGCCCAGACCATGTCTGATGACATCTTTCAAAAGGTAGCTGAATGCAATTAAGCAAAGGAAATCTGGGATAAACTCTCTGAAATAGTCTCAGGCTCAGCTGATGAGAGAAAGGACAGGAGATCCCACCTCATATCTCAATATGACAATTTCAAGAAGGGAGAAACTGAGTTAGTTGGAGATATGTACAACAGGCTCAGTCTAATAGTTAGTGAACTCAGGACCTTGGATAAAGAGATCTCACTAACTGAACTTAATGACAAAATTCTAATGTGCTTCCCTAGCACTTGGGATTCAAGAATCTGGCCAATCAAGATGCTAGAAGTTTGAATGAGATCACCACTGAAGCTCTATTGGGTAAGCTCAAATCTTATGAGCTACTCATTAAGAATAGATAAGAAGAACAGAAGGCTGCCTCACCAGCCACAAGAAAAGAGAAGACAATAGCCTTCAAGGCAACTGAAGATCAGCCTGGAGACAAAGTCACAGGCAATGATGAACTGCTCAGTCTCTTGGCCAAAAGATTTTACAAGATGGCCAGAAAGGACTTCAGAAGGAGATCATACAAGGAGCATGATAAGCCAAGGTATGATAAGTCAATTAATAATAAGGAAATTGTCTGCTTTGGTTGCAGGAAACCAGGGCACATTGTTCCTGACTGTCCAGAAAACAAAAACAAGGACAGAAGGGACAAGAAATAAAGAAGAAAGGAGAAAGACTCCAAGAGGAATGGCAATGGCAAACCCTCCTCAAGCAAAAACAAACACACAAGAAAGGGGTTTGTTGCTGAATCCTGGAGTGAGACTGAAGAGGAGTCAGAAGCCTCATCCAGCTCCAGTGATGATGAAGATGATGAAGAAGAGAAAGAGTTCTGCATGATGACAATCAATGCCTCTCAACATAATTCAGATGAAGAAGAGTCAGAGTCAGATTCAGAGACTCAACCTGAAGAAGATCAGGTAATTAGTTCATTTGATTTTAATTCAGAGGACTTTAAATCTGAGTTTAAAGCATTATGTTTAGACCTGCTAAAATCTGAGAAAGAAATTATCTCTCTCAGAAATCATTTATCTAAACATAATACCTTAAAGTCAGAAAATCTCAAACTCTCTCAGGAGTTGGAGTGCTGTAGGGAGCAGATAGGTTCACTGAAAAGTGAGCTATCTGAGGCCAAGAAGCTTGAAGAATCCCTTAATGGGAGAAGCATCAAGCTGATGGACATCACAAGCACAGTGAACTCCAGATTTAATAGTACACTGGGCTTGGGGTGCTTCATCCAGCCAACCCATAGTTCTAACAACTCAAATCAAATTCATTTCTGATAAAGGAAAGGGAGTTGTAGAGGTAGCTAGGAAAAATTCTGATCTGCCCAAGAAAACTAAGTCCCAGCAGAAACCGTCGAACGGAGATCGACGATCGCCGAACGCAGATCGACGATCTCAGGCAAAATCGTCGAACTCAGGTCGACAATCTCAAGTTCCTGAACTCTGCCATAGTCGACCGTCGAACGGAGCTCGACGATCTGACCCAAGATCGTCGAACGCAGCTCCACGATCGTCGAACAGAGGTCAGAGCTCTAGAAAGTCTTTCAAGGGCAAATCAAAATCCAATCCTAAGGGTCCTTCATCCCAAATCTTTAACCCTTATACTGAATGGATTATACCTCCAAGGAGATATCATCCTGAAGGTTATAAGAGTCAACCTGGGATGTCTTTTATTTTAGAGTTTAAAGGTTATCAACCTAGGCCCAAGGTAAACCGGGTCAAAAACAAATGAATTGTCTTATGTGCAGGTGAAGACCTATCCAACATCTAACCAACAATGGTACTTGGATAGTGGGTGCTCTAAGCACATGACAGGAAACAAGGACAACCTCACATCCTTTAGAGCCAAGCTTGGACCCAAAGTTATCTTTGGTGATTCAAACTTTGGACAAACTAAAGGATATGGTGCAGTCCAGATTGGATCAGTAATATTCAAGAAGGTAGCTTATGTGGAAGGACTGAAGCACAACCTAATAAGCACCAGTCAGCTATGTGATGAAGGCTACCAGGTGACCTTCAGCAAAGCATTATGCAAAATCAAGTCAGAGGACAACACAACTGTGTTGACAGACAAAAGGAAAGGTAACATCTATCTAGTAGATTTTCTTTCAACAGATGTAGATATTTGCCTGTTCAATTCTGTTTGTAGACCAAATATTTTATGGCATAAGAGACTAGGACACCTAAACCTTAGAACTATTGCTAGGCTATCCAAGGACAACCTTGTTAGAGGACTACCTTCTGGCCCCTACAAGAAGGAAGGACTCTGCAGGGCTTGTCAATTAGGCAAGCAAACTAAAAATAGTTTTAAGTCACTTAATAAGAGTGATTCACCTAGGATATTGTATCTGTTACACATGGATCTTTTTGGACCCATCACAGTACAAAGCCTAGGAGGGAAATCTTACACTTTAGTAGTTGTAGATGACCTTCTCTAGATTCACTTGGGTGTTCTTTCTGAGGAAGAAGTCTGATAACCTTAAGTGTTTGACAGAGTTTCTCAAATGTATACAGATTGAGTTCAATACTCACATTGCCCTGATCAGAAGTGATCATGGGACAGAGTTTGATTCTCTTCTTATGCAAGAGTTCTGTCAGAGTGAAGGGATCAGACATACTTTCTCAGCTCCTAGAACTCCTCAACAAAATGGGGTAGCTGAAAGGAAAAATAGAACCCTTATTGAATCTGCCACTACATTGTTGTCAGATGCTCACTTTCCTCTATCCTTTTGGGCAGAGGCAGTGAACACCTCCAACTATGTGCTGAATAGAAGTTTGATACATAAACTAAAGGGAAAGACTCCCTATGAATTACTCAAAGGGAAGAAACCTAAAGTTGATTATTTTAGAGTTTTTGGTTGTATTTGCTACATACATAATAATGACAAGAAATATTTAGCAAAATTTCAAGCTAAAGCTGATGAAGGAGTGTTTCTGGGATACTCCATGATTAGCAAGGCTTATAGGGTTTATAATAAATCATCTCTAAAAATTGAGTAATCTGTTCATATATCATTTGATGAATCTAACATGTCTTTCAAGGAGAAGATCTCTTCTACCATAGAACCTTTGCAGGAACACTCTCTTGTTGAATATTTGAATAAGTTACAGGTTACTCAAAAGGATGAAAGCAGTGAAGATGAAGAAAGTATTCAACATATTGAAGAACAACTTGAAGAGCCAGTTGTTGTACCACAAGAGGAAACAACAACACAGGTTGGTGAACAATCAACACCCCCTGTTGATTTAGTAACATCAAGAGATCATCCAATTTCCCAAATAATTGGAGACATCTCAGCTGGTGTGCAAACCAGAAATCAGATCAACCAAAACCTGTTGCACACCTGCTTCCTATCTCAAATTGAACCTCAGTCCATTCAAGATGCAGAATAAGATCCACACTGGATCATTGCAATGCAAGAAGAGTTGCATCAATTTGAAAGGAACAAAGTGTGGGAACTAGTGCCAAAGCCTAAGAATCACTCCATTGTTGGAACAAAGTGGGTGTTCAAAAACAAACTGGATGATCAAGGAGTAATTGTAAGGAACAAGGCAAGGCTAGTTGCTCAAGGATATTCTCAAGAAGAAGGAATAGACTATGACCAGACTTTTGCACCAGTTGCAAGATTGGAAGCCATCAGAATATTTTTGGCTTATGCAGTACATAAAGGATTCAAGGTATATCAGATGGATGTCAAAAGTGCATTTCTAAATGGAGACATCAAAGAAGAAGTATATGTTAGACAACCTCCAGGTTTTATCTCTCCAACTTATCCTAATTATGTTTTTAGGTTGAACAAAGCATTATATGGTCTCAAGCAAGCTCCTAGAGCATGGTATGAGACCCTAGCATGCTTTCTTTTGGAAAATAGATTTATAAGGGGTAGAGTAGACCAAACTCTTTTCATTAGAACCCATAAGTCCCATACCCTACTAGTACAGATTTATGTAGATGATATTATTTTTGGTTCTACTGACTCAAAATTGTGCAGAAGGTTTTCCAACCTAATGCATTCTAAATTTGAAATGAGTAGCATGGGTGAGCTATCCTTCTTCCTAGGATTGCAAGTAAAACAACATGCTAAAGGCATCTTTATTTCTCAAACCAAGTATGCAAATGAATTGGTTAAGAAATTTGGCATGTCTGAAGCATCTTGTATGAAAACACCTATGCCTACTAATGCTGTATTGGATGCTGATGAACATGGGAAACCTGTTGATCAGACAACATATAGAGCAATGATTGGCTCTTTACTGTACCTTACAACCAGTAGACCAGATATAATGTTTGCTACATGTATATGTGCTAGGTTCCAAGTGAGCCCTAGAGAGTCACACCTAACATTAGTAAAGAGGATTCTCAGGTATGTTAAGAGTTGTCCAAATCTAGGTCTCTGGTATCCAAAAGATTCAGCATTCGATTTAACTGGATTTTCTGATGCTGATTATGCTGGATGCAGAATTGAAAGGAAAAGCACCAGTGGAACTTGTCAGTTCCTTGGTGACAGACTTGTCTCTTGATTTTGTAAGAAACAAACTTCTGTGTCAACTTCAACTGCTGAAGCTAAATATATGGCTGCAGGCAGTTGTTGTTCACAAATCTTGTGGAATCAAAACCAACTCCTAGACTATGGCTACAACTTAGAGAAGTCAAAAATCTTTTGTGATAATACCAGTGCTATTTCTATAGCTCAAAATCCAGTCCTCCATAGTAGGACAAAACACATAGAGATTAGGCATCACTTCTTAAGGGATAATGTTGAAAAAAATAAAATTGAACTGCAATATATCTCAACTGACTTACAAAGGGGAGATATTTTCACCAAGCCCTTGGATAAAAAGAAACACACCTTCTTCCTAAATCAGTTAGAAATGTTAGATGGAGGAAGTCTTAAATAATATCCAAGATTTTAAAAGTTTAAAAATTGACCAAGACTAGGCAAACATCTTGATTTTTTTTAGTGTCTAGAGTTTTTCTGGTCTCTGAACTGCGCTCGACGATTTTCCCCCAGATCGTCGAACGGAGATCGACGATTTTCGAAATCGTCGACCTGAGTTCAGCGTTTCTCAGATAGTATGAACTATCTCTTCCGGTCAGCGATCGTCGAACGACGCTCTACGATGTTGTTCTCTGAACGATCGTCGAACAGAGCTCGACGCTCTCCAATATCGTCGAACGGAGATCGACGATATTGAAGACTCTTCAGATTCCTTTAGAAGCCCCGATCGTTGAACGGAGTTCAACGATCTTTCCTTTTCTGCGTCGAACCCTAATATAAAATTCATTTTTTGCCGTCGTTCTCCTTTGCATTTTCGATTTCTCTGCAAAAACTTTCTTTCCCTCCAAACATTTCTGCACTTGGTCGTTTTATTTGTTGATTCTTTGCAGGTAACTATGGCCGTTTCTGTTGCTGTTCTCGCCGCCATGAAATTTGATGCCGGTTTTGACATTGACATGGAGTCCTTCAGCACGACAGATCAGGTTTTCCAGGACATCTTGGAGCTGTTCAAAGAGCAGAAACTTGCTACAATCATGACAACCACGATTAAACTTGCTGCTGATGAAATTAAAGAATGGGTCTACACTGCCCACAATCTGGATCAAAACACAATTGTTGGATCAATCTCTGGCACCCAGGTACCCTTGACCCCAGCAATTCTAACAGAAGTTTTTGAGTTAAGTACTGGTGGAAATTCTGCTGATCTATCTGGAGAAGAATATGCTGACTTGCTTGTAAGAATGTGTCATTCTGAGGCTAACCCTAGCAAGCTGTTGAAGAAGAATCTGTCTGTGGAATATAGATTCCTGGCTGATGTAGTTGGAAAGGTCCTATTGGCTAAGCACTCTGCCCATGATACAATTTCCAGGTATCAGCTCTACTTAATGGGAGCCATAGTGGACAGGAAGAATTTGAACTGGGGAGAGGTCTTCTTTGACCTAATTAAGAAGAAAATTAATAAGAGTTTTGTAAATTTTGGAAGGATTTTAGGACTTTTTCTGCAGAACAGATGCCCTGCATTGCTAGTATCTTCTGGGATATACATAAATGCTTCCAAGAGACTGTCCTATGCCCTGTTTGGCAAATGGGACAGGCAGATCACCAAGCCTAGCAGGCCCTCTTCCAGCACACCTTCAGGCACCAGGACTGTCAGAGTCACTTCCCCTCAGGTCTCTGCCCCTGCAGATGACCTACCTGCTGTTGCCTCTCCTCCTCCTCCTCCTCCAATTCCATCTCTTCCAATTCCATCCACCACTCAAACTCCATCCACCATCATCATCTCCATCCCCTCTCCAACATCTATACCATCTCCAATCCCTACTCTACCAACAACAGAAGAACAATTCCATCCATTATACTCCTACCCTCAACCAGATATTGCCACTTTATCACCCTCCATTCCCTAATTCAACCTTATTGATGATTCCTTCATGGATGACTCACCCTCCTCTCCTCCTGAGCTGCCCTCATCATCAACCTCTTACCAAGACCTTCTACAAGAGATCATTGATCAACCCACCTTCACACCATCTATCTCCATCCCACTGTCCTCCATCACCACTTTACCCACACCTCAACCATCTCTTCCCCAATACACCAGCTCTCCTCTACCATCACCCATAGCTCCACCTCCATCCTCTACCTCTGCTCCAGTCACTACTGAGCACGTAGATTTTCCAGCCCTTGCTGACAGGATTTATGAATTGCTAGCCCCCAGGCTATCTCTTCTCTTGGAGACCTCCTTGGCTCCATTACTCTAGTCAGTGGCAGCTCTCTCTGCCAGGCTCTCTTCCTTATTCCCTCAGGCAGCCCCTTCAGCAGTGTGCCTTGATCCAGCCTTGTCTGAATCTAGGCAGGGGGAGATGCCCTATGAAGTGTGAAAGTGCAACTAGATCTGATATACTCTAGAGGGGGGTGAATAGAGTATATGGTGTTTTAAAAACTTTTACAACTATTGTTATAATAAGTGTGAGCAGGGAAGCAATAATAAATCTAATCACAGCACTAAGTTAAGCAAAAACTAAGCACAGAAAAATCAAGGCTAGAAACAAAAATGAAAGCAAGCAAAACCAGAAGACACAAGGAAATATAGTGGTTCCCCTAAACTTGGGTACATCCACTCTTCTACCACCCTAGGTAGGAATCCACTGCATGATGAGTTGATCAGGTGTCCTGGGCACCAATGAGCTTTTGATAAGGTGCTCAAAAACCAAAGCAAATTTTTGATCAGGTGTCTTGCCACCAATGAGCTTTTGACAAGGTGCTCAAAAGCCAAGCTCAAACTTTTGAAGGGAGTTTGAGAAACCCTTTACAGAGAGGGGGTGAGAGAGTGATGGCAGTCTTCTCTTTCTCAAACAACTGAGAAGACTAAGTGGATTGTTGATGTCAAAGCTCCCCCTGAATCCTTGAGATCTTCAGGAAGAAAAGCTTTGCTGAGGGTGATAGGCCTTCAAAGGTTGAACTCCAGCAATAGACGATTTCAGCAATAGCTGAAATGTTGAATGTTTGGAGTCTGGAAATATGTTGGCCTTGAACACTTTGAAAACTACAGAGATCTGAAGATTTTTAGAAAGCTTGATCTCCTTGGATGAGTGTTCTTCAGAATTTTTTGTGACAAAAGATTTTTGAGTGTGTCTCTGTAATCTGTATTCTCTCTCTATTTTGTGTGTGTTATTCTTAGAGATTCAAAAACATTCTATATTTTATTCTCTGGTACAGACTAGAATAATATTCTCTGTCAAGTATAGCCGTTGGCCTGCATTAATTGCATCCTTAATTGCATAATCTCTTCTGGAGGAAAGTCCACAGAATTATTCCTTGAAAAATCCCTTGAAACTTGGTCCAGAATTGAATGAAAACGGCTAGGAAATCTCTGAATTAATTGCAGAATAACTCCTTAACTGATTTGAATTTGAATTCAGAAGCATCCTGGAAGTTATCTGAAATCGTCGAGCTGAGCTCTGCTATCGTCGAGCTGAGCTCAGCGATCTGGAAATATACAACAGCAAAATATCATCGATCTGAGCTCAAAGATCGTCGAACTGAGCTCAGAGATAAAGATCCAAGGCAGAGTCAAAATTGTTGACCTGAGCTCACCGATCGTCGAATGGAGTTCGACGATATAGTGAAGTTAAGCTCAGCGATCGTCGAATGGAGTTCGACGATCTGTCGAAGTTGAACTAGACGATCGTCGAGTGGAGATCGACGATCCGTCGAGGTTGAGCTAGACGATCGTCGATCGGAGTTCGACGAATCGTCGTGCTGAGCTCGACGATATGACTTAGTCTCCAAATACAAAATCTTGGTCTTCAGGGCAGCTTCCAAACCTAGACTTCTAACCCTTAGACTCAATTCTAATTGACCTATTAAGCTATACAGGAGGTCAAGCAAATATTCCTAAAGACATAGTGATCCTGACCCAAATTAGTAATAGGGTGTTCCAACAATCTCCCCCTATTTGGGTTAGGATTACTATTTACAGACTTTGGAATAATTTAAATAACAACATACAATCAGAAAAACATAAAAACAACAGCTAGACATGCAGAATCACAGAGAAATATATCATCCAGATAGCAATCAGAAATCACATCAATTGTCACCTTACAATATCATTTCTTCTCTTTGCCCTTAACCATTTTAATCTCTCTGTTCGGATTGAGGGCTTCCTTCTTAGATCTGGTGTCATCTGCAGCACCTAGAGATGTTTGCTGTTTAAGCCTGGGAACCACTGCTTCAGGATGTAATTCCATGTATCTGTCAGCATCAAAGAATTTACTTGAAGCATATCTCTCTAGTTCTTTTTGTCTCTGTTCAGACATAGTAGAAATGTTGGAAGAATTTATTCCTTGTTCTCTGGCCTTCTTAATCTGATCCAGTGCAGCCAATTCCTTTAATCTGGCAGTCCAAGCAGCTGGATTATTTTCAGGATCCTCAAAGGGTACAGGTGGTTCATATCTGTTGGAAGGATTGTCTTGAGAAGGCCTGGCAGACACAGTTTCTTTCAGCTTGTAAGGGAAAGAACCAGATGCTGTATCAGTTAAAGTTTGTCTTTCCATGGAATATGGGTGTTGCCTGGAGTACCCTTTGGAATAGACTTGAATATCTCTTTGAGTACCTCTATATCCTCCTCTCCTAGAATGTGAACCCCTGGATTGGCTTTCCCTGTGGTAAGATCTGGCATGAGGTTGATAGGGAGCCTGACTTCTGGCTGGGGGTTGACTTGCAGAGCTTCCACCTGCACCTGCATCAGGAGGAGGTGGTGGAGGAGGATGAGAGTGCTGGAATTGGGATGAACCCTTCTCATATTTTCTCTTTTTCTTCATTGCTTTCAGCTGGTTTTTAGAGTATTGCATCCAGTGTTCAGAAATAGGGCAGTTATGAAGGATATAGTATGGAATGTCATTGTTATCTTTGACTTTAGCAGGAGGTACCCTTTTCATTGCTTTGCTCCTTGCCTTCCTTTTCCTGGCAATGGTAGCAGATGAGTCATCAGAGTCTGTTTTAAATTCATCAGATTCAGAACTCTGGTCATCATAGAGAGCATCTATTTTCTTCATCAAGTCTTTCTTAAGCTGAACAGAGGCAGATGAGGCAGAAGTTGAAACAACAGCAGCAGCAGGTATTGAGATGGTAACAGCAGGGACAACAACAGATGGAGAAGGTGAAGCAGAAACAACAACAACATCAACTTCACTAGCAGCAGCAGAAACAGCAGATTCCCTAACAACAGAAATAGAAGGAACATCATCAAAGACTGCAGAAGGCTCAAATTCAGTGGCCTCTATCATAAGAATGTCCTTGGAGATTGGTTCATCAGAAGTGGCAGAAACTTCAGCATCAATGTTAACAATCTCAGCAGCAGTATCAACAATCCTTTCTTCAGAAGAGGCAGCAGCAGCAACATTTTCAGTAGCAGCAATTACTGAATGTACAAAAGAGGTGATAATGCCAGGGTCACAGCAAGAGAAAGGCACAAGTGCCTTGGATAAATCTTCTGGAGGCTGGACAGCATGGACCTCTGGCAGACAGCTAAAGAAAGCAGAATCAAAAGCTGATAGCAAAGACCTGAGGTCTATTGCAAGAATTGCAGTTGAAATCTGACTTTCTGGAGGCACAGCAACAGCAACAGGAGGAGCAGCAGGAGAAGCAGAACTAACAACAGCAGCAGACAGAGAGCTTACAGAAGCAGCAGCAGCAGCAGCATGAAGATTCACTTCATATGGCATCTCCCCCTGCCTAGATGCAGACATGTCTGGATCAAGGCACACTGCTGTAGGTGCTGCCTGAGGGAAGAGGGAAGAGAGCCTGGCAGAAAGGGCTGCCACTGACAGGTGTAGAGGAGCCAAGGAGGTCTCCAACAATAGAGAGAGCCTGGGGGCAAGCAGCTCATACAGCCTGTCAGCAAGGGCTGAAAGGTCTACTTGCTCAAGAGCTGGAGCAGAGGTAGAAGGTATGGAAGCAGCTGAAGGTTCTGGAAGTGGAGAGCTGGAGAATGGTGGAAGGGATGGCTTAGGTGTTGGGAGGGTGGATATGGAGGATAGAGGAATGGATATGGATGGGGTGAATGTTGATTGGTCTATGATGTGGTGTAGGAGGTCTTGGAATGAAGTGGAGGAGGAAGGTAACTCAGGAGGAGATGATGGGGAATCATCCATAAAGGAATCATCCAGTAGGGTGAAGGATGGAATGGAGGGTGATGAGGTGATATCTGGTGGAGGATAGGAGAATAGTGGGTGGAATTGGTCTTCTGGTGTGGAAAGAACAGGTACTGGAGAAGGTGTTGATGTTGGAGATGGGCTGGAGATGATGATGGATGGAGCTGGAATGGTGGATGGTAGGGGAAGGGATGGAATTGGATGAGGAGGAGGAGAAGCAACAGCATCAGCTAGGTCATCTGCAGGGGCAGAGACCTGTGGAGGAGTGACTCTTTGAGTCCTTGTGCCTGAAGGAGCACTGGAGGAGGGCCTGCTAGGCTTGCTGATGTGCCTGTCCCACTTTCCAAAGAGGGCACAGGTCAGTCTCTTGGAGGCATTGATATGAACTCCAGAGGAGACCAGCAAGGCAGGGCACCTGTGCTGCAGAAACACTCCAATAATTCTCCCAAAATTAACAAAACTTTTGTTTATTTTCTTTTTGATGAGGTCAAAGAAAACCTCTCCCCAATTCAGATTCTTCTTGTCCACAAGAGCTCCCATGAGGCAGAGCTGGTATCGTGATATAGTATCATGGGCAGAGTGCTTTGCCAGTAGCACTTTCCCAACCACATCTGCCAGGAACCTATATTCTACAGACAGATTCCTCTTGAAGAGCTTGCTAGGGTTTCCCTCTGGATGACCCATTCTGGCAAGCAGTTCAGAAAACTCATCTACAGATAATTCAGCAGAATCTTCTACATTTCTCAATCCAAAAACTTCTGTTAAAATTGTTGGGGTCAAGGGTACCTGAGTTCCAGCTATTGACCCAACAATAGTGTTGTTATCTTGATTATGGGCAGTATAAACCCACTCCTTGATCTCATCAGAAGCCAGCTTGATCCTGGTGGTCATTATTGCTATCAGATTCTGATCCTTGAACAAACTCTTGAAAAATCTGATCAGTCGTGCTGAAGGATTCTATATCAATATCAAAACCGACATCAAACTTCATTGCAGCAAGAACAACAACTGACACAGCCATTGTACCTGCAAAAACTCAACAAACAAAACGACCAATCGTAGAACTGTTTGGAGGGAAAGGAAAAATCTTGCAGAGAAATCGAAAGCGCAAATGAGAACGACGGCGAAAAATGAGTTTTATATTAGGGTTCGACGCAGAATTGGAAAGATCGTTGAACTCAGTTCGACGATCGAGGCTTCTAAAGGAAACTGAAGAGTCTTCAACATCGTCGATCTCCGTTCGACGATATTGGAGAGCGTCGAGCTCCGTTCGATGATCGTTCAGAGAACAAAATCGTCGAGCGCCGTTCGACGATCGTTGACCGGAAGAGATAGTTCATACTATCTGAGAGGCGCTGAACTCAGTTCGATGATTTAGGAAATCGTCGATCTCCGTTCGACGATCTTAGGGCAAATCGTCGAGCGCAGTTCAGAGACCAGAAAAATTCTAGACACTAAGAAAAAATCAGATGTTTGCCTAGTCTTGGTCAATTTTTAAGCTTTCAAAATCTTGAATATTATTAATGACTTCCTCCATCTAACATTCCTAACTGATTTAGGAAGAAGGTGTGTTTCTTTTCATCCAATGGCTTGGTGAAAATATCTCCCCTTTGTAAATCAGTTGGGATATATTGTAATTCAATTTTATTCTTTTCAACATTATCCCTTAAGAAATGATGTCTAATCTCTATGTGTTTTGTCCTACTATGGAGGACTGGATTTTGAGCTATGGAAATAGCACTTGTATTGTCACAAAAGATTTTAGACTTCTCTAAGTTGTAGCCATAGTCTAGGAGTTGGTTTTGAATCCACAAGATTTGTGAACAACAACTGCCTGCAGCCATATATTCAGCTTCAGCAGTTGAAGTTGACACAGATGTTTGTTTCTTACAAAACCAAGAGACAAGTCTGTCACCAAGGAACTGACAAGTTCCACTGGTGCTTTTCCTGTCAATTCTGCATCCAGCATAATCAGCATCAGAGAATCCAGTTAACTCAAATGCTGAATCTTTTGGATACCAGAGACCTAGATTTGGACAACTTTTAACATACCTGAGAATCCTCTTTACTAAAGTTAGGTGTGACTCTCTAGGGCTTACTTGGAACCTAGCACATATACATGTAGCAAACATTATATCTGGTCTACTAGCTGTAAGATACAGTAAAGAGCCAATCATTGCTCTATATGTTGTCTGATCAACAGGTTTCCCATGTTCATCAGCATCCAATACAGCATTGGTAGACATGGGTGTTTTCATACAAGATGCCTCAGACATACCAAATTTCTTAACCAATTCATTTGCATATTTGGTTTGAGAAATAAAGATGCCTTCAGCATGTTGCTTGACTTGCAATCCTAGGAAGAAGGATAGCTCACCCATGCTACTCATCTCAAATTTAGAATGCATCAGGTTAGAAAACCTTCTGCACAATTTGGAGTCAGTAGAACCAAAAATGATATCGTCTACATAAATTTGTACTAGTAGGGTATGGGACTTATGGGTTCTAATGAAAAGAGTTTGATCTACTCTAACCCTTATAAAACCATTTTCCAGGAGAAAGCATGCTAGGGTCTCATACCATGCTCTAGGAGCTTGCTTGAGACCATATAATGCTTTGTTCAGTCTAAAAACATAATCAGGATAAGTTGGAGAGATAAAACCTGGAGGTTGTCTGACATAAACTTCCTCTTTGATGTCTCCATTTAAGAATGCACTTTTGACATCCATCTGATAGACCTTGAAGCCTTTGTGAGCTGCATAAGCTAGAAATATTCTGATGGCTTCTAATCTTGCAACAGGTGCAAAGTCTGGTCGTAGTCGATTCCTTCTTCTTGAGAGTATCCCTGAGCGACTAGCCTTGCCTTGTTTCTTATAATTACTCCTTGATCATCCAATTTGTTTCTGAATACCCATTTTGTTCCAACAATGGAGTGATCCTTAGGCTTTGGTATGAGTTCCCATACTTTGTTCCTCTCAAATTGATGCAACTCCTCTTGCATTGCAATGATCCAGTGTGGATCTTGCTCTGCATCTTGAATGGACTGAGGTTCAATTTGAGATAGGAAGCAGGTGTGCAACAGGTTTTGGTTGACCTGATTTCTGGTTTGCACACCAGCTGAGATTTCTCCAATTATTTGGGAAATTGGATGGTCTCTTGATGTTACTAAATCAACAGGGGGTGTTGATTGTTCACCAACCTGTGTTGTTGTTTCCTCTTGTGGTACAACAACTGGCTCTTCAAGTTGTGCTTCAATATGTTGAGCATTCCCTTCATCTTCACTGCTTTCATCCTCTTGAGTAACCTGTAACTTGTTCATATCTTCAACTAGAGAATGTTCCTGCACAGGTTCTATGGTAGAAGAATTCTTCTCCTTGAAAGACATGTTAGTTTCATCAAATGAAATGTGAACAGATTCCTCAATTTTCAAAGATGATTTATTATAGACCCTATAGGCCTTGCTGATCATGGAGTATCCCAGAAACACTCCTTCATCAGCTTTGGCTTGAAATTTTGCTAAATATTCTCTTGTCATTATTGTGAATGTAGCAAATACAACCAAAGACTCTAAAATAGTCAACTTTAGGTTTCTTCCCTTTGAGTAATTCATAGGGAGTCTTTCCCTTTAGTTTATGTATCAGACTTCTGTTCAGCACATAGTTGGAGGTGTTCACTGCCTCTGCCCAGAAGGATAGAGGTAGGTGAGCATCTGACAACAATGTGGTGGCAGATTCAATAAGGGTTCTATTTTTCCTTTCAGCTACCCCATTTTGTTGAGGAGTTCTAGGAGCTGAGAAAGTATGCCTGATCCCTTCACTCTGACAGAACTCTTGCATAAGAAGAGAATCAAACTCTGTCCCATGATCACTTCTGATCAGGGCAATGTGAGTATTGAGCTCAATCTGTATACATTTGAGAAACTCTGTCAGACATTTAAAGTTATCAGACTTCTTCCTTAGAAAGAACACCCAAGTGAATCTAGAGAAGTCATCTACAACTACTAAAGTGTAGGATTTCCCTCCTAGGCTTTGTACTGTGATGGGTCCAAAAAGATCCATGTGTAACAGATACAATATCCTAGGTGAATCACTCTTATTAAGTGACTTAAAGCTGTTTTTAGTTTGCTTGCCTAATTGACAGGCCCTGCAGAGTCCTTCCTTCTTGTAGGGGCCAGAAGGTAGTCCTCTAACAAGGTTGTCTTTGGATAGCCTAGCAATAGTTCTAAGGTTTAGGTGTCCTAATCTCTTATGCCATAAAACATTTGGTCTACAGACAGAATTAAACAGGCAGATATCTACATCAGTTGAAAGAAGTTCTACTAGGTAGATGTTACCTTTTCTTTTACCTGTCAACACAGTTGTGTTGTCCTCTGACTTGATTTTGCATAAGGCTTTGCTGAAGGTCACCTGGTAGCCTTCATCACACAGCTGACTGATGCTGATTAGGTTGTGCTTCAGTCCTTCCACATAAGCTACCTTCTTGAAAGTTACTGAACCAATCTGGACTGCACCATATCCTTTAGTTTGTCCAAAGTTTGAATCACCAAAGATAACTTTGGGTCCAAGCTTGGCTCTGAAGGATGTGAGGTTGTCCTTGTTCCCTGTCATGTGCTTAGAGCACCCACTATCCAAATACCATTGCTGGTTAGATGTTGGATAGGTCTTCACCTGCACATGAGACAATTCATTTGTTTTTGTCCCAGTTTACCTTGGGTCTAGGTTGATAACCTCTAAATTCTGAAATGAAAGACATCCCTGGTTGACTCTTATATCCTTCAGGATGATATCTCCTTGGAGGTATAATCCATTCAGTATAAGGGTTAAAGATTTGGGATGAAGGATCCTTAGGATTCAATTTTGATTTGCCTTTGAAAAATTTTCCAGAGCTCTGACCTCTGTTCGACGATCTTGGAGCTGCGTTCGACGATCTTGGGTCAGATCGTCGAGCTCCGTTCGACGGTCGACTATGGCTGAGGTCAGGTATATGAGATCGTCGACCTGCGTTCGACGACTTTGGCTGAGATCATCGATCTTCGTTCGACGATTTTTCCTGAGATCGTCGAGCTGCGTTCGGCGATCGTCGATCTTCATTCGGCGATCGTCGATCTACGTTCGACGATTTCTGCTGGGACTTAGTTTTCTGAGGCAGATCAGAATTTTTCCTAGCAACCTCTACAACTCCCTTTCCTTTGTCAGAAATGAATTTGATGGGAGTTGTTAGGACTATAGGTTGGCTGGATGAAGCACCCAAGCCCAGTGTACTGTTAAATCTAGAGTTCACTGTGCTTGTGATGTCCATCAGCTTGATGCTTCTCCCATTAAGGGATTCTTCAAGCTTCTTGGCCTCAGAGAGCTCACTTTTCAGTGAAGCTATCTGTTCTCTACAGCACTCCAACTCCTGAGAGAGTTTGAGGTTTTCTGACTTTAAAGTATTGTGTTCAGATAATTGATTTCTGAGAGAGATAATCTCTTTCTCAGACTTTAGCAGGTCTAAGCACAGTGCTTTAAATTCAGATTTAAAATCTTCTGAACTAAAATCAAAAGAACCAATTACCTGATCTTCCTCAGGTTGAGTCTCTGAGTCTGACTCTGACTCCTCTTCCTCTGAATTGTGCTGTGAGGCATTGATTGCCATCATGCAGAACTCCTTTTCTTCTGCATCATCCTCATCATCACTGGAGCTGGATGAGGCTTCTGACTCTTCTTCTGTCTCACTCCAGGATTCAGCAACAAACCCCTTTCTTGTATGCTTGTTTTTGCTTGAAGAAGGTTTGCCATTGCCATTCCTTTTGGAGTCTTTCTCCTTTCTTCTTTCTTTCCTGTCCCTTCTGTCCTTGTTCTTGTTCTTTGGACAGTCAGGAACTATGTGCCCTGGTTTCCTGCAACCAAAGAAAATAATGTCTTTATTATTACTAATGGACTTGTCATACCTTGGCTTGTCCTGCTCCTTGTATGATCTTCTTCTGAAGTCCTTTCTGGCCATTTTGTAAAATCTTTTGGCCTAGCAGACTGAGTAGTTCATCATTTCCTGTAGCTTTATCTTCAGGCAGATCCTCAGTTGCCTTGAATGCTATGGTCTTCTCTTTTCTTGTGGCTGGTGAGGCAGCCTTCTGTTCTTCCTCTCTATTTTTGATGAGTAGCTCATAAGATTTGAGCTTACCCAATAGAGCTTCAGTGGTAATCTCATTTAGACTTCTGGCATCCTTAATTGGCCAGATTCTTGAATCCCAAGTGCTGGGGAAGCACATTAGGATCTTGTCATTAAGTTCTGTGAGAGAGATCTCTTTGTCCAATGTCCTGAGTTCACTGACAATTAGACTTAGTCTGTTGTACATATCTCCCACTGACTCAGTCTCTCCCTTCTTGAAATTCTCATATTGAGAGATGAGATGGGATCTTCTGTCCTTTCTCTCATCAGCCGAGCCTGAGACTATTTCTGAGAGTTTGTCCCAAATTTCCTTGGCTGAATTACATTCAGCTACCTTTTGAAATATGTCATCTGACATTGTCTGGGCTAGGATGTTCATAGCCTTAGCATCAGCTACCTTCCATCTCTTGATGTCAGCATCTGTTCCTGATGGAGGTGGAACAGCACTTGTACTTGTGTTCTCTGGGGGTCTTGGACATACTGTCAAAACAGAATTAAAGATATCTTCGTCAATAGAATTCATGTAAAGTCTAATCCTTGCTTTCCAAAGTGCAAACTTGGATAGATTGCACACTGGAGGTCTGGTGCTAGCATAATCTTTGTTTTGGGCCATGATTTGTGAGAACAAAAACTAATAATGAAATACCAAAGAAAAACAGATCTAGTTTGGGATCTTTGGGTTCAGGTGTTAGCCTGTACAACCAATCAGGGATGGTATGTTTAACCAACCTGGAAGATGTGGTATTTTTAACCAACCTGGCTCTGATACCAATTGAAAGTGCAACTAGATCTGATATACTCTAGAGGGGGGTGAATAGAGTATATGGTGTTTTAAAAACTTTTACAACTATTGTTGTAATAAGTGTGAGCAGGGAAGCAATAATAAATCTAATCACAGCACTAAGTTAAGCAAAAACTAAGCACAGAAAAATCAAGGCCAAAAACAAAAATGAAAGCAAACAAAACCAGAAGACACGAGGAAATATAGTGGTTCCCCTAAACTTGGGTACATCCACTCTTCTACCACCCTAGGTAGGAACCCACTGCAGGATGAGTTGATCAGGTATCCTGGGCACCAATGAGCTTTTGATAAGGTGCTCAAAAACCAAAGCAAATTTTTGATCAGGTGTCTTGCCACCAATGAGTGATGGTTAAAACTCCAAAATTATTTACGGTCACGCGGCGACCCGACGGTTTTATTTGAGAAAAAAAAGCGAAGTGATTTTATTTAGAAAACGGGGCGCCCGTATTTATTTATTTGGATATAAAACGGGTTAGATCGAGTTTTAACAAAAGGAGGCAAGTGCACCTATCGTGAGTAGTACATGATATTCCGGGTGGAATATCGAGGTCGTATTGTTCTCGGGGTTGGTTCGATTATTTCTACTCTTCCCTGGAGGGGACTATTATTTTACCGATAATACTTGTCGGGTATTTATATATAATAAAAGAAAGGCAGAAAACATAAAAAGAAAGCATAAAAAGAAAGCTAGAAGGTGGTGCCGATGAAGAGCTTAGCTCGATGGCACCGAGAAAACAAATGAACTAAAATAGACTTCAAATAAAAAGAGCTCCTAAATTTCTAATTAATTAAGGCGGAGACTTGGCCGTGGAGGTTCCACTAAAATGAGCTCACCTATCTCTAGGACTATCGCTCACCTGAACGCTAAGACTATTCGACCGAACGTTAGTTCGACGAAGGATTCCTCTTAATGCCCGCATTACGCTAAGAACCCCGCTATTGGGTGGGGAACCCAATCCGGTAGAGTTGGCGCGCCTTCTCTCTCGAGGGTTAGTGCGGAACTCTCTTTGCCAAGGGGTGATCTGTCCATACGCACGGCCTCTCGGCGAGCGTATGGAAAACGGAAATAGGGCCCACACATCGATATGTGGTCCTACGCGTCGTTACCCCGGGCAAACCTTAAGTACTTTTAATTAATTAGAAAGATTAGACTTTAATTATTTTAAGCTATTTTATCTGTCCCAATGCTCTTCGATGCCGAGGGGCTAAGAACAGTTAGCCACTCATCGGAATGGGGACGGCTTGCGGAAAAGCAGAAAATAAAGCAGTAAAGGAAAGCAGTAAATGAAAGCGATAAAATAAATCAGTAAAGAAAAGCTGAAAATTGCAAGTCCTACTCAAACGAGTAGTACTGAAGAAAGCTGTAAATTGCGAGTCCCGGCGAAAACGCGTGGGCGGGAGAAAGAAAGCGGGTCCTACTCAAACGAGTAGGACTAAATAAATGCAACACACGCACACACTCGACAGAAATTAAAACTCACGCACACACTCTCTCGACATAAATGAAAACACACACACTCTACAAGAAAGTAAACACACTCTACCGAAATAAAATCCAGCCATTTAACTCAAGTGATTAGGCGGAAAAAAAATAAAATACAAACTCACGCACTCTACAGAAAGTAAATAAGCGAGCGCCATTTAACTCTTAACGAGTAGGCGGAAATAAATGCGCACAAGTACAGAAAAATGTAAAAAAACTAAGTTGTCTAAAAATGAAAACAACTGCATTTCTACCGCTAAAATGCGGGAGAAATGCATAAAAAGTTGAAATAAAAATAAAAGGGGCAAAAGTTTAAACGAAAAATCAAAGTGCACGAAAAATGAAAACGAATACATTTCTACCGCTAGAATGCGGTAGAAATGCATAAAAAGAGAACGAAAAAATTAAACAAGGAAAAAATTTTTTGAAATAAAAACAAAAATGAAAATGCTTGAAAAATTATAACGATTATGTTTTCATTCTTATAATTTTATAGAAACGCCTAAAAAGTGGAAATAAGACTAAAAGAGAATGAAAAGTTTTACAATCCTAAAGAGCCTAAGTTAAAAGAAAATTAAAAATCAACTTTTAAAACATTGTTTTATAAACTTATAGGAATGAAAAAAAGTAAAAATAATAAAGTAAACATAAACAAGTATTTGCATGAAAATAAAATTGCGATTATAACGGCTAGAAATTAGACAAAAGTTAAAAGCTAAAAAGATTTTAGAAGACATAAAAGAAAAACAAAATAAGAACAAACATTAAAAATCACTTCGAGTAGGGCGCATGAATGGATTCCAAGTTATGCAAAGAGAGAAAAAACTAACACATTTTATTAATGAAAAAGTGATTACAAGAAAGCTAAAAACAAACACTAAGAGAGGGGGAAGAAAATCCCTTACATTGCATGAGAAGGCAATTCAGCAGCACCTACCCTAAGCAAAGTGGTTCAAAAAAGGGAACAGGAATCCTAAGCAGAAGCTCTGAATTTATAAAAAAAATTTACATGGGTCACGCCCTTGGTCACGGGCGTGACAGGGGGCGTGACAGTACTATTTGCGAAGGCGGCCGGCGATTTGACGGGAAAGTGGACTTCGGGCTGGACACGTGTCGGTCTCGCAGTGGTCACGCCCCCGGTCACGGGCGTGACGCTGGGCGTGTCAAGCAGGTTGATCTGGGCGCGGGTTGCGCCGAAAGTCTTCGGGCAGGTCTTGTCGGGCTAGCTGGAAAGGTCACGCCCCAGGTCACGGGCGTGACTCTGGGCGTGTCGGCTGGTGTCGACACTCGACGAATGTCGAGCGGAAAGTGTCGAGTTGAAAATCATCGAGCGGAAAGAGGTGTCACGCCCTAGGTCACGGGCGTGACTCTAGGTGTGTCGAGGTGTCGACGATCGTTGAGCTGGAAACGTCGAGCGGGTGGACACGGGCTTGGGTCACGCCCCGTGTCAGGTGACACGGGCGTGACGCCGGGCGTGTCAAGCTTTGCTCTTCAAAATTCGCAGATTTCACTGGAGTTTGTCGTGTCACGCCATGGTCACGGGCGTGACCAATATGTCACGGGCGTGACATTGACTTTTTGTGCAGATTTTGACATTTTCTGAAAAATAAAAATAAAGCAAGTTAGTATAATATTTACAAAAAAGGAGCAATTTTTTAAGCAAAAATATATAAAAAAGACGAAAAAAATGAAAACGACTAAATTAATGTACAGAAAAATAGGTATATTTATAATTCATCAAATACCCCCATACTTAAGCTTTTGTTATTCCAGAGCAAAAGTTGGAGATGAACTTATAAGGAATAAAAGAAATCCTAAGTTTAGCTAACCGCTTGAATTAATTAAAAGTAAGATCAAAATAAATATCCGGGGTTAAAGAATTAATCCTAATTTATGAAATGTTATAAATAGAGGAAGAGTTTCAAAAAGGCTTCTAGATAAAATAAAATAGAAAGCAAAAATTTATTTTTGTTAGTTTAACAAAGATGGATTGAAATTATATATAAAAAAACTTTAGCTTAAAAGAAGTTAAAGGAAATAATGCAATTTAAAAGTTATGCTCTCAAAAAAATTTAAATTAATTCTAGAATCATTGAAATGAGATAAGTGGTTTGATGGTTTATGAAGAAGGCTTGAATATTGAGGTGAGGTAATTTTTTTTCGAACCTCCAATTTTTTTTCTTTTTTAATTGTTAGGAAAATGAAATCTTATTTTCCTAACACATAATAAATTTTTTTTTCTTCATAATAAATAAATAACCCAATGTATATGCGTAGGAGTAATGAATTTTATCCTCTTACTCCATAACATATAATCTTTTTAAATATTGCGTGCCTATGTTTACGGAATGAAATCTTATTTCCATTGACATAAGATCTTTTAAGGGATAGGGGTAAATATGTCAAGTAAGACATGAAAAAAAAGGAAGTGGGTTTAGTTTTTTTTTTCAAAAAGAAAACTAGATTTTAATAAAAAAGTTTTGAGAGCAACCTTTTTAAAATAAACGTTCCAATGTTTCTAAAAGCAAAGAGTAGAAATAATTGAAATCCATGGATGTTATTTTCTAACATAAAAAACGAGCTTCTATTTATAAAATTAGAAGTGGTGGTGAAAAACAAGTTCCCTATTATAAGGAAAAGACATAAAAAATTCTTTAAATCTTAACCCCAGACACTTAAATCTATCGAACTTTAATTAATAAACGAATAGTAAGCAAATAATAACTAAAATTCGCATATAAATTAACTCGAAACAAGATTTTTGGAAAGCAAAAAGAGTTAAGATATGGTATATTCGAATTATTTTGTTACATAATTTAACAAAACATTTTTTTAGGAATTTTTATAGTTTTTATCATTTTTTTGTGTTTTAATTATTATCTTTTTAAGATTTTTAGAGTTATTTTCTTTTTTTAGGATTTTTGGTTTTTCTAATTTTTTTTAATTGATTTTTTAGTGTATTTTGATATGTAATTTACAAGAATGAGGAGAGAAAGAAGTGCTATTTAAAGAAGATAGGGGGGGAAAGAGAGAATTAATTTTTGAAACATATTTACAAAGTAAAAATTTTTTTTTTTTTGATTTTGAATTTTTTTGATGTTTTATAAGATTTTTTTTTGTGTTTTATGATTTTTTTTTTATTATTATATACAACAAGGAAATTTTTTTTTATGTTTTAAGTTTTGTAATTTATTGTATTTTCATTAGTACAGAATAATAAAAAAAATGCAGAATTGGAAAACACCCGCATACTTAAACTCAACATTGTCCCCATGTTGCAATCTAAGTATGCGGAATAGATAATATACAAAATATAATAAGTACAAAAAGAAAAAGGGAGGGTAGGAGCTTCCCTTAGACGAGTCCGGGAAGGCGCAGGTTTGAAACCCTGCATTATTTAGAAGAAAAAGCAAAAAGATAACCGAAAAAAAAAAAAAAAAGGATAAACTCGGCCTAAAGTGTGCGGGGGCGGCAGGGGCGGATACAAGGGGGGGCCCGGGGGGGCCCGGGCCCCCCAAGAAATAAAAAAATTCAGAACTTCTGCTGTGTAATCATGTTTTCTGGTTGTTTGTGATACCCGCCAGCTTGTTTTCCTGACAAGAAATAAAAAAAAATCACCTGTACTGCTTAATGTTGACACAAAAGTCTCCATCAATCTTTCTCCCCCGAAAAACATATATATATATAATATATATATAAATATATATATATAAAGCATAGACTGCGGTTCTTAGAAAGAACCGCAGTCTATGCATATATATATATATATATATATATATATATATATATATATATATATATATATATATATATATATATATATATATATATATATAGAGGGCTGAATAGACTGCAGTTCTTAAAAAGAACCGCAGTCTATTCAGCCCTATATATATATATAGGGCTGAATAGATATTATACGAGCATGTATAACGTATGTGCTGTACGGGTAAGCCATTTTGGTGGTCAAGATGGTCTCAAATCGAAGTAAGTAATCAACACGAAAGTTGTAGATCTCGGCGATACGAACAACTTTCATGTTGACCAATTTTTGATATGGAGCCGTCTTGGTCCTCGATTTGGGCCCCGAAATCGGGGGGGCGGAACAGTTTACTGTAGCAGTTCCGCCGCCCCCGATTTCGGGGCCTAAATAGAGGTCCAAGACGCCTCCATATTAAAAAGTGGTCAACATGAAAGTTGTTCGTCTCGCCGAGATCTACAACTTTCATGTTGATCACTTTTCGATTTGAAATCATCTTGACCCCGAAAATGACTTGCCCGTACGCCCGCATCTAATGTTTGCCCGCACAGTATACGCATATATATATATATATATAATATATATAATATATATATATATATATATATAATATATATTATATATATATATATATATATATATATATATATATATATATATTATATATATATATATATATATATATATATATATATATATATATGTATAGACTGCGGTTCTTAGAAAGAACCGCAGTCTCAGTCTATGTTTTATGAATATATATTTATATATATATAAATATATATAAGAATAGACTGCGGTTTTTAGAAAGAACCGCAGTCTATTCGTTTATATATATGTATACTTATATCCGCTCCAGCCTCCAGCCGGCCCTAAATCTCGGTGACTGCTCCTCTTCTCCCGATTCCTGCTTGGCTGCTCCCTTTCCATCCTTTCGGAATTCCGATCGAGGCTCGCTGGTCGCCGCCCGTCTCGCCGAGTCATAGTCGATTCCGATCGAGGCTCGCCGGTGCTCCTCTTCTCCTGATTCCTGATCGAAAGCTGGTAACTTAACAATTTTTTTTCTTCCTTGCCAAGTGGAATTTTCATGTTTTTCAGTTCTTAGTGGCAGCTCATCACTTGATTCTTTTATAGCTGAGTATTTAATAGTTTTTTAGAGCAAAGTCTTATATAACAGTATGCTCACTTGATTTAAAAGATTATTTATTTCCAACTGGAATGCTCGCTGAGGAAAATGCTCACCAGCCTAATTTACTCTGTACATTATCAATTTTTGTGTTATGTTTTGGAATGGTTTTGTGATTAATCTACAATATTACGTTATTAGGTTTTCATGAAAAAGGTAAAAACAATTCACTCATTTTTCAATAAGAAATCCTCAAGTGAAATCGACACACCTACATCATCAGAGCAAGTTAATGTTGATTCTCCGTTAGTTAATGTTGATTATTCCCCACTTGACCACCATTCACTCGCTTTCGAGCGTGATCCTGGATTACGGCCTCAAATTTGGGAGTATCCTCTAATCAACAAGATGAAATGCGACGATCATATCTTAAAGCTGAGTCTTATCAACACAAGCTTCAAGAGTATCCATCCTCTGGCGAACATCATCGAAGATTTCAAAGTTCCTGGTTCGAGAGATTCCCATGGTTAGAGTATTCTCCTGCAAAAGATGCCGATATTGTTTGCCGTGCTATATTTTCAATAAACAGATCCCTGGTCGATTTGGGACAAGCTCGTTCACAACTGAAGGTTTTTGAACTGGAAGAAAGTCAATGGAAAGAATTGTGCTTTTTTAACTCATATTGGGAAGGATCATTGTTCTCCACACAACATTGCAGTCCAAGGTTGTGCAGATTTAATTTCTCAATGTCAACATATAGATACAGTATGGAAAGACAATCTTCTAAGCAAATTGTCATGAATCGATTGCGGGTCGGAACTTCAATTGATGCTTTGCGATATTGTGCATTCCAAGGTATTGCATTTCGAGGTCATGATGAAAGTCAAGAATCAATTAATCGCGGTAATTTTGTCCAAGTGATTAAATTACTCCGAACTTATAACAAGGATGTTGATGATGTTTGTATTAGAAAATGCCCCGGGAAATGCTATGTATATATCACCTCTTATTCAAAAGGATCTTCTTTCTGTTATGTCAGAATGGTGCAAGATATTATTCGTAAGGAAATTGGTGATTCTAAATATTGCATAATTGTCGATGAATCCAGGGATGAGTCAAAAAGAGAGCAAATGGCTATCGTGATTCGCTTTGTGGATATTTATGGCTTTGTGCAGGAAAGGTTTTTAGATCTTGTTCATGTTACTGAGACAAGTGCACAAACTCTTAAAAATGAAATTTCAACAGTTTCTCTCTCGTCATAATTTGAGTATTCAGGATATGCATGGTCAAGGATATGATGGTGCAAGTAACATGCGAGGTGAATGGAAAGGTCTAAAAACGTTATTCCTTAATGATGTTCACAAGCTTATTATGTTCACTGTTTTGCACATAAACTTCAGTTAGTACTTGTTGCAACATCAAGAGAAGTGAAGACAGTACATAATTTTTTCAATGAATTAATATATATTGTTAATACTGTTGGTGCTTCCTCCAAACGTAATGATCAATTGCGATCTGCTCAAAAGGAATACTTCGATCACATGATTGCTCTAGGTGAAATTGAAACAGGCACAGGAGCCAATCAAATTGGTTCACTACAACGACATGGTGATACTAGGTGGTCATCTCATTTAAACTCTGTTTGTAGTGTTTTAAATATATACAATGCCACGTGCTCTGTGTTGCTTGATGTAATAGCCCAAAGGTCAGAAACAGGCAATTTTTGGGTGACACGGCCTGGGACACGGGCGTGTCCCAGGGCGTGTCAGGTGACACGGCCTGCGACACGGGCATGTCGCAGGGCGTGTCGAAGTTGTGTCGACGATTGGGCTTTGTCTCGACGATTTTTGTTCTCGACGATTCGTCGAGAGGGGGCACACGGCCCAGGACACGGGCGTGTCCAAGGCCGTGTCGCATTGCTCGACGATTTTGTCTCGACGATCGTCGAGTGTCGAGACCTGAGTGTCGAGTGTCGAGAGTTTGAACACGGCCTGTGACATGGGCGTGTCACAGGGCGTGTCAAATCAGGCGGCGAGCTCAGCCCGCCGAAGGAAATTCGACAGGGCGTGTCTTTGTGCCGTGTCTGGGCACACGGCCTGGGACACGGGCGTGTCACAGGCCGTGTGAAGTCTCGGGATGATTTGGGATTTTTTTTTCCCCAGGTACACGGCCACAGACACGGGCGTGTCTGAAGGCGTGTTGGTGACACGGCCCATGACACAGGCGTGTCCAGTGGGCGTGTCACTGGTTTGGATAAGTCGGTTGACCACCGCTTGAGGCACACGGCCAGGCACACGGCCGTGTTCGAGGCCGTGTCGGGTCAAAATATGTGGTTTTGGCAGAATCGTGGCCGTCCATTCCTTCAGTCTGGATCCAAGGGCTGGAAGCTCTTCTTCTTTTTCCTTAAGGGCCGAAATCAGAGAAAGGAATCTCATTTTCCTTAGCCTTCATCTTTCTTCAAGAGAGAAAGAAAGGAAGAGGAAGAAGGAAAGGGGGCTGCTGTCGGTGGTGCTGCGGTTTCCCGACGAGAGATCCGAAGCCAGCGTTGCGGAGGAAACGCTCTCGCGAGTCGTGCAAGCTAGCTTGGAGTCCATGGCACCGAAGCGATCGTCAAGGGTAACGACTTTTCTTCCTAGCCATGTGAAGGCTTCCTTTTTGGCATATCTTTTGATTCCCCCACCAAGAGGTGGCTGCTTTTGGAGTCATTTGGGTGATTCTTGAAATCCCCTTTTTGTTAGCATATAGATCCGGAAATGGAGTACGGAATAGGCATGCTGTGTGAAGCCCATCTGGACAGGTTGGTCTGGATTGGTGATGTTGCATACGAACCGGAGAAGACTCCGTGATAAACGTGTAGTGTTAAGGAGTCTACGGGTTATGCCTGCGAAAAGAAGTAGCAGGAAGTACTGGGGTGGTAGCCCAGGAAAATAGCCATGTTATGGTTTTGGGTCCAACCTGTGGTTATCCACACAGGAAGTACTGGTGGGACCAGGAAAGGCCCTTTTTGTGATGCTTGATGTCATAGGGTGTCCACCTGTGAAGCGAGTCACAGGAAGTACTGGTGTGCCCAGGAAAGACCCCTGACATTTGTAATTTGCGGTGTCCACCTGTGACGGGAGTCACAGGAAGTACTGGTGAGCCCAGGAAAGACCCGCTGTTGCTGTGAGGAAATGGGTATAGATAAATACCCAGGCTTGAATGCCAGAACAGGATTGGTGAGACCGACCCGCGCCTTTGCTATAGCCATGAGTACGCTGCACGCGGAAAAGGCAAGGCGATTTGAGCAACGGGGGGATGGAGGATCCGACCTGCGCTATGTCCGTCTGACGTGAGACCAAAAAGTGCGGTCTGTTGGAGCGCATAGCAAGAGTCTTCGGCCTGCGCGCCATGACACAACGGGGGGCTACGGGCCATCCCAGTGTCCGAGGACTAACTCCGGCTGCACGCCATGGAGTAAATGCTCAAGAGTGTTACCGTTGGGTGATAACCCTGATACGGTGGTGGGCAAGAGGTTGCCAGAACACCAAGAATGTGCCCTGAGTGCACGGACCGTTGGGCTGGGCAGCGAACGGTTGTGATGGCTTGTGTGCGTGAAAGCACCTTTTGATGATATAGTTTGCCATACTTGTGATATGATATGCCTGCAGGGAAAAATACCGCTGCCCCGAGAGAAGGGGTAGGGTCGTTATAATTTGGTCAGCTGAGCGCTGACCGTTGCTTTTGTTTGCCACCGGTGGGTGGATTGTCCTTGCACAGGTGCTGGAGAGCCGAGTGGGACGCGTTGAGGTTGATGTTCCTGCTGGTGCTGCTGCTGCTGCTAGCCCTCGAAGGCTAGTTGTGTTCTTTTGAGTGTTTTCTTTTATTGTGGCCGGCCTGCGCGCCAATCTGTTTTAGGCCACTGTTTGAAAGCCATGTAAGGCCATAAGGCCAACACTTTTGACATGTTGTAAGACATTCCTATATGTATATAAATGTGGAGTTTTATGTTTGGACATTCATGAGGAGTTCAAGTAGTTTAGGCTTCCGCTAGAATGCTTTGTGATAGGTGTGATTGCGCTACTCTGGTATCATCCTGTACCTTCACCGACTGTTTTGTGGTATATCCTGTGGGGCCCCGGCCGGACCTTCTAGAATATATCATATGAACGGATGGGGTTGTTACATTTTTGGTATCGGTTGTCTTGGTCTTTCCCTCTCGAAGTCGTGGTCGACTTCTTTTGTGGGGTGGCAAGCACGGGTTTGTGCAAACCAAAGTCTACGATTGAACTCCTGAATGTCCATGATAGGAATGCAAAGTTTTGTGTTTGAGGAACCTGTGTGTTCCTATCTTGTTGCTTACTTGTGTCCTTTTCTATTTGTAGGCGACGAGTGCGATGGTTTGGCAGCAGGAACCCCAACACTCGTTAGGACGCATGACGTCAACTGTGGTACCAACCTCTCCTTCATCGATAGAAACAGCTCGACTGATTGTCGATAGGGCTTTTGCAACGCTCAAGTCTTACCATGAAGGACAAGTTTCACCCTCTGATCCGGTGATGCGTTCCATGCCGGGTAGGGAACTTGAGCAGCTAGCAAGGGGAAGTGCCTCAGCCTCGTCGGGACATATGTGTTTGAGCCAAGGAGAGAACACGGTTGCGGACTATTTTCATGCATTTGTTGCAATGAGCCAACAACCCGAGTTTATGTTTGAGACCGAGGAGATGAAGATCAATCGGTTTTATGGTGGGCTACGTCAGGAACTCCGTTTCTTGTTGATGGGTCCTAAGTTCTTGGGCTTCCAACCACTGGTGGAGGCAGCGAGACTGTTGGAAATCGACTTAAGGAGAGCCCAGCAGATGCCTGTGACTCGGAAAGTGCGCACTCCAAGGTTTGGGAAGTCGGCTCACTGGAAGAGGCGGAGACAAGAGAAGCGTACTTGTTATGCGTGTGGTCAGGTGGGACACCTTGCTCGTGACTGTGGGGATGGTGTTCAGCAGCCAAAGAAGCAGTCCAAGTGTTATTCGTGTGGGAAAGCAGGACATAAAGCCCGAGATTGCCGCGTTGGCGCGTAGCAGGCAAGAAAGGGTGACAACACGATGTAGATAAATAAGGAGACTTCTCATGTACATAACTAATGGTGACTTATATATGTTCGAGGTACAGTAAGCCGTTTTGGATGAAAATGTTATGAGGACCTGTGTCCGATATGGATGTGTGGGATCAACGTGTGTTGTCAATTGTTGCTGTTTTCTACCATGGGGACATGTGTGCCCAAACTTGGCAAGAGTCGTCGATGTTTACGCTGATCGTCTTGCTTGTTTTTGTTTGCATCTTGTGACTGTTGGTTGTATATGTTAGGTGCACCACAGGCGCCGTTTACGAAGGATGTTTCGTCTTCTTTTCTGTCTCGTGAGTTTCTTACGCGGCTTGGGATTCCCAGGATCGCAAAGACAGATAGCGTCACCATGGTGTTGCCGAATGATTGTTGGATGCTTGCGCATCAAACTTGCGATGTGGCGGTTCAGTTAGGAAGTCGGGATTTCAGTTTAACTGCATTTGTTTTGCCAATATCGGAATTGACGTGATTTTTGGGTTGGATTGGCTTGCGGAGCAGCACGTTATGCTTGATTGCCAGTCCAAAGAAATCACGTTAGGCCAGAATACCGAACAGGCGGGACGTTGATGTCTGCACTCCAGGTAGTCAAAGCTGTTCGGAAGGGTGCGGAGTGTTACTTTGCACTCATTCGGGCTATTGCGCCTAAGGCCACGTTGTGCGAGGTTCCGATTGAGGCAGAATTCACAGATGTGTTTCCCACGGATCTCCCTGGGCTACCACCCCAGCGGGAGCTTGACTTCACAAATGAGTTGGTGCCAGGTGCGAAACCCGTGGCCCGCTCTCCATATCGCGTTACGTCTAAAGAGATGGCGGAGTTGAAGGTTCAACTACAAGAAATGCGAGAGCAAGGTTATATCCGCCCAAGTATGTCACCTTGGAGCGATGTATTGATTACCGTGAATTAAATAAGCTGACCGAGAAGAATAAGTATCCTATACCTCGGATTGATGAATTATTTGATCAGCTAGTTGGCTCGACCGTCTATTCGAAGTTGGACCTGAAGTCTGGTTATTACCAGTTACGAATTTGGGAAGGTGACATTTCCAAAACCGCATTTGGAACACGCTATGGGCACTATGAGTTCACAGTTATGCCCTTTGGCTTGTGCAATACGCCTTCGGTGTTTATGGATTTGATGCACCGTATTTTCCGTGAGTACCTGGATCTGTTTGTGATTGTGTTCATTGATGATATCCTGGTGTACTCGAAGTCTAAAGCTGAGCATGAGATTCATTTGCGGTTGGTGTTGAATACAATGCGGTAAAATCAGCTCTATGCCAAGTTCTCGAAGTGCGAGGTTTGGCTATCGTCAGTGGCATTTTTGGGCCATGTGGTGAATGGAGCGGGCATTGCAGTGGATCCAGCGAAGAGAAGAGCCATACAAGAGTGACCAAAATTGTCTTCCGTGGCCGAAGTCAGGAGTTTCCTTGGACTTGCGGGCTACGATAGAAGATTTGTAGAGAATTTCTCGCGGATCGCTTTGCCGCTAACCACACTAACGCGAAAATATCAGAAGTTCGTTTGGACGCCAGAGTGCGCACGATCTTTTGAAGAGCTGCAGATTCGGTTGACCACGGCGCCGATGTTGTCTTCGCCATGTGGAACCGATGGGTTTATGATGCCTCAGGAAGCGGCTTAGAATGCGTTCTTCTGCAGAGCGGAAAAGTGATTGCTTATGGCTCACGCCAACTGAAGGTGCATGCGCGAAACTATCCCGTCCAGGATTTGGAACTAGCGGCGGTGCTTTTTGCACTCAAGTTGTGGCGACACTACCTTTATGGTGTGAAGGTGGCGATCTATACCGATCATAAGAGCCTAAAGTATCTGTTGGAGCAGAAAGACTTGAGTATGCGACAACGACGGTGGTTGGAGTTCCTTGGGGACGACACGTTCGAGATTCACTATACACCCGGGAAAGGGAATGTTGTCGCGGATGCCTTGAGTCGGCGAGTTCCGGCTAGAGCGAATTGGTTGCAAAGGCATAATAAACGTCTTATCCAGGAGTTGGAAGCATTGGAGATCTATTGTGTTGACAAGAGTTCCACTGCCACTGCATGTTTGAACTGGACCGAGGTGCAATGTGACCTTGCGGACCGCGTTCGACGGGCAACGGAGTTGGATGAAAATCTCTTACGATATGTGAATGAAGGGCCAGAAGGCAAATTCACCTGGACTGATGGTCTTTTGCGCAAAGAGGGTCGTTTGTGCGTCCTGAATGTGGGGAAGTTGAGGGAAGAACCGATGTATGAGGTACATTATACGAAGTATTCCATTCACCCCGGGAGCACAACGATGTTCAACGATATGAAGAAATTTTTCTGGTGGCCAGGGCTCAAGGAAGATGTTGCCCTGTATGTAGCCAAATGTCAAACATGTGCGATGGTGAAGGCGGAATGCCAAAAGCCGGACGGTTATTTGAAGTCACTACCGATCCCAGTGTGGAAATTTGATGATATTTCCATGGATTTTGTGCATGGATTGCCAAGGTCGCAGCGAGGAAATGATTCCATTTGGGTGATAGTTGACCGGCTAACAAACGTAGCACATTTTCTCCCGAACAGACGGGATGATTCGGTTAAAAATTTGGCAAAGTTATATGTTGATCAGATTATACGGCTTCACGGTGTTCCTCGGAGCATCGTAAGTGATCGAGATAGGCAATTCACACCAAATGATTCGAGGCTAGTTCACCGACTGTTGGGCACGAAGTTGACTTTCAGTACGACCTTTCATCCCCAAACGGATGGCCAAACTGAACGTACCAACAGAACAATGGAGGACATGCTCCGAATGTGCGCCCTTGACTTCGGAAAGAGATGGGAAGATCATCTCTATATGGTCGAGTTTGCGTATCATAACAGCTACCAGGCAAGCATTGGGATGGCACCAGATGAAGCCCTATATGGAAGAACGTGTCGTACTCCCTTAGCTTGGGTAGACGCGGGTGAAGCCCGGGTTGTTAAACCAAATGAGGTGGATAAAGCAAACTCAACCATTCGGACTATTCGAGAGAGATTGCTGATTACTCAAGATCGACAAGCGAAGGACTACAACGCCAAGCACCGGAATGTCGAATTTGCGGTTGGCGATTGGGTCTACTTGAAGATCAAGCCATGCAAAGGGGTCTCCAAGATTCGACGATTGAAAAAGTTGAGTCCAAGATTTTTGGGTCCTTTTGAAGTGGTTGAGCGAATGAGCGAAGCGGTTTATCGGCTAGCTCTGTCGACGAACTTGGGTGGGTTACATGATGTCTTTCACATCTCAGTGCTTCGGAAGGCCGTGAAAGATCCCGCTCAAGTGATCGCGGATGATCGTATGCCGGTGGAGTATGGGCTAACAACGAGAGTTAGACCCATTCAGATCGAAGATCGAGCCGAGAAACAGTTGCGGAACAAAACGGTCGGTATGGTAAAAGTCCGGTGGGACAACTGCGGCCGTGACGAGCTAACATGGGAGCGCGAGCAAACCATGCGAGCAGAGTTCCCAGAGCTGTTTGTATAATATATAGCGCGAATGTTGTAACATAAAATGTTAGATGTTGTTACCTTTTCTTGCTGGTTTCTGTTACTTTCCTGTCGCTAAATTTCGAGGACGAAATTTCTTGTAGGAGGGGAGGATTGTAACAGCCCAAAGGTCAGAAACAGGCAATTTTTGGGTGACACGGCCTGGGACACGGGCGTGTCCCAGGGCGTGTCAGGTGACACGGCCTGCGACACGGGCGTGTCGCAGGGCGTGTCGAAGTTGTGTCGACGATTGGGCTTTGTCTCGACGATTTTTGTTCTCGACGATTCGTCGAGAGGGGGCACACGGCCCAGGACACGGGCGTGTCCAAGGCCGTGTCGCATGCTCGACGATTTTGTCTCGACGATCGTCGAGTGTCGAGACCTGAGTGTCGAGTGTCGAGAGTTTGAACACGGCCTGTGACACGGGCGTGTCACAGGGCGTGTCAAATCAGGCGGCGAGCTCAGCCCGCCGAAGGAAATTCGACAGGGCGTGTCTTTGTGCCGTGTCTGGGCACACGGCCTGGGACACGGGCGTGTCACAGGCCGTGTGAAGTCTCGGGATGATTTGGGATTTTTTTTTTCCCCAGGTACACGGCCACAGACACGGGCGTGTCTGAAGGCGTGTTGGTGACACGGCCCATGACACGGGCGTGTCCAGTGGGCGTGTCACTGGTTTGGATAAGTCGGTTGACCACCGCTTGAGGCACACGACCAGGCACACGGCCGTGTTCGAGGCCGTGTCGGGTCAAAATATGTGGTTTTGGCAGAATCGTGGCCGTCCATTCCTTCAGTCTGGATCCAAGGGCTGGAAGCTCTTCTTCTTTTTCCTTAAGGGCCGAAATCAGAGAAAGGAATCTCATTTTCCTTAGCCTTCATCTTTCTTCAAGAGAGAAAGAAAGGAAGAGGAAGAAGGAAAGGGGGCTGCTGTCGGTGGTGCTGCGGTTTCCCGACGAGAGATCCGAAGCCAGCGTTGCGGAGGAAACGCTCTCGCGAGTCGTGCAAGCTAGCTTGGAGTCCATGACACCGAAGCGATCGTCAAGGGTAACGACTTTTCTTCCTAGCCATGTGAAGGCTTCCTTTTTGGCATATCTTTTGATTCCCCCACCAAGAGGTGGCTGCTTTTGGGAGTCATTTGGGTGATTCTTGAAATCCCCTTTTTGTTAGCATATAGATCCGGAAATGGAGTACGGAATAGGCATGCTGTGTGAAGCCCATCTGGACAGGTTGGTCTGGATTGGTGATGTTGCATACGAACCGGAGAAGACTCCGTGATAAACGTGTAGTGTTAAGGAGTCTACGGGTTATGCCTGCGAAAAGAAGTAGCAGGAAGTACTGGGGTGGTAGCCCAGGAAAATAGCCATGTTATGGTTTTGGGTCCAACCTGTGGTTATCCACACAGGAAGTACTGGTGGGACCAGGAAAGGCCCTTTTTGTGATGCTTGATGTCATAGGGTGTCCACCTGTGAAGCGAGTCACAGGAAGTACTGGTGTGCCCAGGAAAGACCCCTGACATTTGTAATTTGCGGTGTCCACCTGTGACGGGAGTCACAGGAAGTACTGGTGAGCCCAGGAAAGACCCGCTGTTGCTGTGAGGAAATGGGTATAGATAAATACCCAGGCTTGAATGCCAGAACAGGATTGGTGAGACCGACCCGCGCCTTTGCTATAGCCATGAGTACGCTGCACGCGGAAAAGGCAAGGCGATTTGAGCAACGGGGGGATGGAGGATCCGACCTGCGCTATGTCCGTCTGACGTGAGACCAAAAAGTGCGGTCTGTTGGAGCGCATAGCAAGAGTCTTCGGCCTGCGCGCCATGACACAACGGGGGGCTACGGGCCATCCCAGTGTCCGAGGACTAACTCCGGCTGCACGCCATGGAGTAAATGCTCAAGAGTGTTACCGTTGGGTGATAACCCTGATACGGTGGTGGGCAAGAGGTTGCCAGAACACCAAGAATGTGCCCTGAGTGCACGGACCGTTGGGCCGGGCGGCGAACGGTTGTGATGGCTTGTGTGCGTGAAAGCACCTTTTGATGATATAGTTTGCCATACTTGTGATATGATATGCCTGCAGGGAAAAATACCGCTGCCCCGAGAGAAGGGGTAGGGTCGTTATAATTTGGTCAGCTGAGCGCTGACCGTTGCTTTTGTTTGCCACCGGTGGGTGGATTGTCCTTGCACAGGTGCTGGAGAGCCGAGTGGGACGCGTTGAGGTTGATGTTCCTGCTGGTGCTGCTGCTGCTGCTAGCCCTCGAAGGCTAGTTGTGTTCTTTTGAGTGTTTTCTTTTATTGTGGCCGGCCTGCGCGCCAATCTGTTTTAGGCCACTGTTTGAAAGCCATGTAAGGCCATAAGGCCAACACTTTTGACATGTTGTAAGACATTCCTATATGTATATAAATGTGGAGTTTTATGTTTGGACATTCATGAGGAGTTCAAGTAGTTTAGGCTTCCGCTAGAATGCTTTGTGATAGGTGCGATTGCGCTACTCTGGTATCATCCTGTACCTTCACCGACTGTTTTGTGGTATAACCTGTGGGGCCCCGGCCGGACCTTCTAGAATATATCATATGAACGGATGGGGTTGTTACACTTGATATTAGTGAAAATGGAGGGACATCTGCTCAGCGTGGAGATGCAGAAGCAGCGTTTAGAAAAATGGGAGTATTCGAATTTGTATTTATTTTGCATTTGATGAAAGAAGTTTTGGGAATCAGTGACGTTTTATGCAAAGCACTGCAACATCAATCTCAGGATATATTAAATGCTATAAATTTAGTTTCGACAACAAAAGCTCTGATTCAGAAATTGCGGGAATCTGGCTGGGAAAAGTTCTTAAAGGTTGTGAACATATTTTGTGAGAAAAATGAAGTCGAAGTACCCGACATGAATGCTCAATTTAGTAATCGTCGGTTTCGAAGTCTACGTGATATCATTACAGTGGAACATCATTTTCGAGTGGACATTTTCAACTCCACAATAGATTGTGTGTTGCAGGAGCTCAACTCAAGATTCAGTGAAAATTCTATGGAACTACTTCGTCTAAGTATGGCTTTAGATCCAAGTGATGCATACAAATCTTTCAATATTGATGATATATGTGCCCTTGCAAAGAATTTCTATCCTAAAGATTTCAGCGAGCATGAAATTTTTGTGTTGAATACTCAGTTGCAACATTATCAGATTGATATTTCTTCCCACAAGGACTTCAAGAATTTGCTTACAATTTCCGAGCTTTATCAAAAATTGGTGGAAACGAAAAAATCGAAAACCTACTATCTTATTGACAAAATTATCAGACTCATTTTAATTCTTCCGGTATCAACAACAACCACAGAAAGGTCTTTCTCTGCTATGAAACTGGTAAAGACAAGACTTCGCAATAAGATGGAAGATGAATTTCTTGCTAATTGCATGATTTTATATATTGAGCGAGAAATAGCGGAGAAAATTAACAAAGATTGTATCATAGATGAATTCTATGAAGTGAAAAAACGTCGTGCACAATTGAAGTAACATGTATGTGGTTGTTTGTAACTTTTTTGCTCATTGAAGATATATGATATATTTTGTGATTTTGTCGAAAAATTGTCTATATATCTTTTGTATTTAAATATTTTATTTTAAAAAAGTTGGCTTCCTGACTGGGCCCCCCCTAGCCAAGATTCCTGGATCCGCCCCTGGCGGGCGGTAGGGAGCGAGTGCGTGGGCGACTCGAAGGTAGCTAAGGCCTTAGCTACGTGAGTGTGATGGAAATGCGCATCCCTAGCATGCACAAGAATGGAAGTGCGCCGAAGCGAAACAAAATAAAATAAAACAAATTAAAAGAAAATAAAAAGACAAAATATATACACATGTATTTTTTTGTTTTTAAGGATGTTTTATTATATTTTTTTTTGTTGTTTTTAGGTAGGTGTTTTAGTTTTCATTTTTTTTTCATGAAAATATAGTTTTTTTATTTTATTTTTTTTTGTTAAGTTTTATCATTTTTTTCGAATTTTTTAGTTTTGTTTGTTTTATAGTTTTTTTTTAAAGAATGAAAATAAAAATTTTTTGTGAAGTTTTATTTTATTATTTATTTTTTTGTCTTTTTGTTTTGGGTTTTAGTTTTTTTTTAGTTTTATAGTTTTTTCAAATTTTTAATTTTTAAGGTTTTTCAAAATTTTTTATTTTGTAAGTTTTTAAAAAAATTTTTGTTTTATAATTTTGTAAAATTTTTTATAGTTATTATTATTATTATTATTGTTAGTATTATTATTATTATATTATTAAAGTTTTGTTAGTTGACCAAACTATTTTTTTTGTTATATAAATATATATAGGTAAAATTAATAGAACCCCAAGGTTCAAAATAATGAACTGAAAAGTCCCCGGCAACGACGCCAAAAACTTGATGGTTAAAACTCCAAAATTATTTACGGTCACGCGGCGACCCGACGGTTTTATTTGAGAAAAAAAAGCGAAGTGATTTTATTTAGAAAACGGGGCGCGCGTATTTATTTATTTGGATATAAAACGGGTTACATCGAGTTTTAACGAAAGGAGGCAAGTGCACCTATCGTGAGTAGTACAGGATATTCCGGGTGGAATATCGAGGTCGTATTGTTCTCGGGGTTGGTTCGATTATTTCTACTCTTCCCTAGAGGGGACTATTATTTTACCGATAATACTTGTCGGGTATTTATATATAATAAAAGAAAGGCAGAAAACATAAAAAGAAAGCATAAAAAGAAAGCTAGAAGGTGGTGCCGATGAAGAGCTTAGCTCGATGACACCGAGAAAACAAATGAACTAAAATAGACTTCAAATAAAAAGAGCTCCTAAATTTCTAATTAATTAAGGCGGAGACTTGGCCGTGGAGGTTCCACTAAAATGAGCTCACCTATCTCTAGGACTATCGCTCACCTGAACGCTAAGACTATTCGACCGAACGTTAGTCCGACAAAGGATTCCTCTTAACGCCCGCATTACGCTAAGAACCCCGCTATTGGGTGGGGAACCCAATCTGGTAGAGTTGGCGCGCCTCCTCTCTCGAGGGTTAGTGCGAAACTCTCTTTGCCAAGGGGTGATCTATCCATACGCACGGCCTCTCGGCGAGCGTATGGAAAACGGAAATAGGGTCCACACATCGATATGTGGTCCTACGCGTCGTTAACCCCGGGCAAACCTTAAGTACTTTTAATTAATTAGAAAGATTAGACCTTTAATTATTTTAAGCTATTTTATCTGTCCCAATGCTCTTCGATGTCGAGGGCTAAGAACGGTTAGCCACTCATCGGAATGGGGACGGCTTGCGGGAAAAGCAAAAAGTAAAGCAGTAAAGGAAAGCAGTAAATGAAAGCGATAAAATAAAGCAGTAAAGGAAAGCTGAAAATTGTAAGTCCTACTCAAACGAGTAGGACTGAAGAAAGCTGTAAATTGCGAGTCCCGGCGCAAACGTGTGGGCGGGAGAAAGAAAGCGGGTCCTACTCAAACGAGTAGGACTAAATAAATGCAACACACGCACACACTCGACAGAAATTAAAACTCACGCACACACTCTCTCTACATAAATGAAAACACACACACTCTACAAGAAAGTAAACACACTCTACCGAAATAAAATCCAGCCATTTAACTCAAGTGAGTAGGCGGAAAAAAATAAAAATACAAACTCACGCACTCTACAGAAAGTAAAATAAGCGAGCGCCATTTAACTCTTAACGAGTAGGCGGAAATAAATGCGCACAAGTACAGAAAAATGTAAAAAAAACTAAGTTGTCTAAAAATGAAAACAACTGCATTTCTACCGCTAAAATGCGGGAGAAATGCATAAAAAGCTGAAATAAAAATAAAAGGGGCAAAAGTTTAAACAAAAAATCAAAGTGCACGAAAAATTAAAACGAATACATTTCTACCGCTAGAATGCGGTAGAAATGCATAAAAAGAGAACGAAAAAATTAAATAAGGAAAAAGTTTTTTGAAATAAAAACAAAAATGAAAATGCTTGAAAAATTATAACGATTATGTTTTCATTCTTATAATTTTATAGAAACGCCTAAAAAGTGGAAATAAGACTAAAAGAGAACGAAAAGTTTTACAATCCTAAAGAGCCTAAGTTAAAAGAAAATTAAAAATCACCTTTTAAAACATTATTTTATAAACTTATAGGAATGAAAACAAAGTAAAAATAATAAAGTAAACATAAACAAGTATTTGCATGAAAATAAAATTGTGATTATAACGGCTAGAAATTAGACAAAAGTTAAAAGCTAAAAAGATTTTAGAAGACATAAAAGAAAAACAAAATAAGAACAAACATTAAAAATCACTTCGAGTAGGGCGCATGAATGGATTCCAAGTTATGCAAAGAGAGAAAAAACTAACACATTTTATTAATGAAAAAGTGATTACAAGAAAGCTAAAAACAAACACTAAGAGAGGGGGAAGAAAATCCCTTACATAGCATGAGAAGGCAATTCGGCAGCACCTACCCTAAGCAAAGTGGTTCAAAAAAGGGAACAGGAATCCTAAGTAGAAGCTCTGAATTTATAGAAAAAATTTACATGGGTCACGCCCTTGGTCACGGGAGTGATAGGGGGCGTGACAGTACTATTTGCGAAGGCGGCCGGCGATTTGACGGGAAAGTGGACTTCGGGCTGGACACATGTCGGTCTCGCAGTGGTCACGCCCCCGGTCACGGGCGTGATGCTGGGCGTGTCAAGCAGGTTGATCTGGGCGCGGGTTGCGCCGAAAGTCTTCGGGCAGGTCTTGTCGGGCTAGCTGGAAAGGTCACACCCCAGGTCACGGGCGTGACTCTGGGCGTGTCGGCTGGTGTCGCCACTCGACGAATGTCGAGCGGAAAGTGTCGAGTTGAAAATCGTCGAGCGGAAAGAGGTGTCACGCCCTAGGTCACGGGCATGACTCTAGGTGTGTCGAGGTATCGACGATCGTTGAGCTGGAAACGTCGAGCGGGTGGACACGGGCTTGGGTCACGCCCCGTGTCAGGTGACATGGGCGTGACGCCGGGCGTGTCAAGCTTTGCTCTTCAAAATTCGCAGATTTCACTGGAGTTTGTCGTGTCACGCCATGGTCACGGGCGTGACCAATATGTCACGGGCGTGACATTGACTTTTTGGGCAGATTTTGACATTTTATGAAAAATAAAAATAAAGCAAGTTAGTATAATATTTACAAAAAGGAGCAATTTATTAAGCAAAAATATATAAAAAAGACGAAAAGAAATGAAAACGACTAAATTAATGTACAGAAAAATAGGTATATTTACAATTCATCAATGAGCTTTTGACAAGGTGCTCAAAAACCAAGCTCAAACTTTTGAAGGGAGTTTGAGAAACCCTTTACAGAGAGGGGGTGAGAGAGTGATGGCAGTCTTCTCTTTCTCAAACAACTGAGAAGACTAAGTTGATTGTTGATGTCAAAGCTCCCCCTGAATCCTTGAGATCTTCAGGAAGAAAAGCTTTGCTGAGGGTGATAGGCCTTCAAAGGTTGAACTCCAGCAATAGATGATTTCAGCAATAGCTGAAATGTTGAATGTCTGGAGTCTGGAAATATGTTGGCCTTGAACACTTTGAAAACTACAGAGATCTGAAGATTTTTAGAAAGCTTGATCTCCTTGGATGAGTGTTCTTCAGAATTCTTTGTGACAGAAGATTTTTGAGTGTGTCTCTGTAATCTGTATTCTCTCTCTATTTTGTGTGTGTTATTCTTAGAGATTCAAAAACATTCTATCTTTTATTCTCTGGTACAGACTAGAATAACATTCTCTGTCAAGTATAGCCATTGGCCTGCATTAATTGCATCCTTAATTGCATAATCTCTTCTGGAGGAAAGTCCACAGAATTATTCCTTGAAAAATCCCTTGAAACTTGGTCCAGAATTGAATGAAAACGGCTAGGAAATCTCTGAATTAATTGCAGAATAACTCCTTAACTGATTTGAATTTGAATTCAGAAGCATCCTGGAAGTTATCTGAAATCGTCGAGCTGAGCTCTGCTATCGTCGAGCTGAGCTCAGCGATCTGGAAATATACAGCAGCAAAATATCGTCGATCTGAGCTCAAAGATCGTCGAACTGAGCTCAGAGATAAAGATCCAAGGCAGAGTCAAAATCGTCGACCTGAGCTCACCGATCGTCGAATGGAGTTCGACGATATAGTGAAGTTGAGCTCAGCGATCGTCGAATGGAGTTCGACGATCTGTCGAAGTTGAGCTAGACGATCGTCGAGTGGAGATCGACGATCCGTCGAGGTTGAGCTAGACGATCGTCGATCGGAGTTCGACGAATCGTCATGCTGAGCTCGACGATATGACTTAGTCTCCAAATACAAAATCTTGGTCTTCAGGGCAGCTTCCAAACCTAGACTTCTAACCCTTAGACTCAATTCTAATTGACCTTTTAAGCTATACAGGAGGTCAAACAAATATTCCTAAAGACATAGTGATCCTGACCCAAATTAGTAATAGGGTATTCCAACAAAGTGAGCTTGCCTGCTGTGTCTGCTGTTTCTTCAGCTTCAGTTGTTGCTACTGCTGCTGTTGCTCTTCCTCAAGCTCCAGTTGCAGTCTTTTCAATAGACCTCAGGTCTCTGCTGTCAGCATTTGATTCAGCCTACCTTAGTTGTCTTCCAAAGACAGTTGCTATCCAGCCCCCAGAGGATCTCTCCAAGGCCCTTGTGCCCTTCTCTTGTTGTGATACCAGCATCATAACTTCCTTTGTTAACTCAGTTTATGCTGCTGCTACTCCTGCTGAAAGCATGGTTGCTGTTTCTGATGCTGCTGTCCCTCCTACTGAAGATAGTGTTGATGTATCTGTTGCTATTAGTGCTGTCAGTGCTGCTGCTACTGCTATTCCAGTTTCTACTGATATCCTTATGACAGAGGCACATGATGTTGAGCCTTCTGTGTTTGCTGATGACATTCTTCCTGCTGTTGCTGATATTGTTATTTCTGAAAGTGAAACTGTTGCTGCCCCAATTGCTGTTATTACTGCTCCAGAACCTTTAGTATCTGCTGCTGTTGCTGCTGCTTCAACCTCTGCTTCTGCTTCAACTTCAACTGCCACACCTTCAGTATCTGCTGCTGTTGCTGCTGCTTCAACTTCTGTTACCAGTTCTGTATCTACTTCTGCTTCAACCCAGCTCAAGAAAGATTTGATGAAAAAGATTGATGCTCTTTATGATGATCAAAGTTCTGAAAGTGATGAGTTCAAGATAGATTCTGATGATTCTTCTCCTACCATTGCCAGGAAGAGAAAGGCAAGGAGCAAATCCATGAAGAGAGTACCTCCAGCCAAGGTCAAGGACAATAATGACATACCATATTATATTCTTCATGACTGCCCCATAACTGAGCACTGGATGCAGTACTCAAAGAATCAACTCAAAGCAATGAAGAAGAAAAGGAAATATGAAAAGGATCTTCCCAATTTTAACATCCTTATCCTCCTCCAACACCTCCTCCTGATGCAGGTGCAGGTGGAAGTTCAGCTGCTCAACCCTCTGCTAGAAGCCTAACCCCCTATCAGCCACATGCCAGATCCTACCATAGGGGAGGCCAGTCTAGGGGCTCTCAATCCAGAAGAGGAAACTATAGAGGAAATCAAAGAGAATTCCAGGTTTATTCTAAAGGATATTCAAGGCAACATCCCTACTCTAGGGAAGGACAAATCTCATCTGACACAACCTCTGGTCCTTTTCCCTATAAACTGAAGGAAGTAGTTTCATCCAGGACTCCTCAGGACAATCCATCAAATAGATATGAGCCACCAGTGCCATTTGAAGATCCTAAAAACAATCCAACTGCTTGGACTGCAAGGATGAAAGAGCTTGCTGCACTGGATCAGATTAAGAAAGCTAGAGAGCAAGACAAAGACTCTTCCAACATCACTACATTATCTGAACAGAGAAAGAAAGAGTTCAAAAGATATGGTTCAAGCAAATTCTTTGATTCTAATAGATACATGGAGCTGCATCCTGAAGCTGTAGTTCCAAGATCCAGACAGCAAACCTCTTTAGGTACAGCAGATGATACAAGATCAAAGAAGGAAGCTCTCAACCCCAATAGAGAAATCAAACTCATTAAGAGCAAGGAGAAGAAATGATTATGTAAGGTGACAATCACTCTGATTTCTGATTATTATCTGGGATGATATATATCTGTGGTTCTGCAATGTCCAGCTTTTTGCTTTTCTGTATTGTTGCTTGTATGTTGCTCTTTAATTTTTCCAAATTCTGTAAATAGTAATTCTAACCCAAATAGGGGGAGATTGTTGGAACACCCTATTACTAATTTGGATCAAGATCACTATGTCTCTAGGAAACCAGTTTTTGACCTCCTGTATAGATCTAAAGGTCAATTAGAATTGAGTTTAAGGGTTAGAAGTCTAGGTTTGGAAGCTGCCCTCAAGACCAAGAATTTTTCATTTTAAGACTAAGTCATATTGTCGAGCTCAGCACGACGATTCATCGAACTCCAATCGACGATCGTCTAGCTCAACTTCGACAGATCATCGAACTCCATTCGACGATCGCTGAGCTCAACTTCCACAAATCGTCAAACTCCATTCGACGATCTGCGAGCTCAGTTCGACGATCTTGACTCAGTATTGGATCTCTATCTCTGAGCTCAGTTCGACGATCTTTGAGCTCAGATCGACGATATTTTGTTGCTGTATAAGTCCATATCGCTGAGCTCAGTTCGACGATAGCAGAGCTCAGTTCGACGTTTTCTGATGACTTCAAGGATTTTCAAGATTCAAATTCAGATCAGTTAAGGAGTTATTCAGCAATTAATTCAGAAGATTTTCTAGCCATTTTCATTTATTTCTGGACCAAGTTTCAAGGGATTATCAAGGAATGTTTGTTTGGACTTTCCTCCAGAAGACATTTTGCAATTAAGGATGCAATTAATGCAGGCCAACAGCTATTCTTGACAGAGGATGTTTTTCTATTCAGTACCAGAAAATAAAAGACATGATTTTTGAATCTCTCTCAGACATCATCAATCCTCAGAACACAGACAAGAAGAACAAGAACAAAATATTCTCTGTCTCAAAGAATTCTCTGAAGAACACACATCCAAGGAGATCAAACTTTCTGAAATCTTCTAATCTCTCTTGTCTCAAGTGTTCAAGGCCAACATCTTTCAAGACTCCAGACACCTAACATTTCAGCTGTTGCTGAAATCATCTTTTGCTGGAGATCAACTTCTGAAGGCCTATCACCCTACAGTAAAGCTTCTTTTCCTGAACATCTTAAGGACTCAGGGGGAGCTTTGACACCATCAAATCCACATAGTCTTCTCAGCTTCTCTGAGAAAGAGAAGACTTCCATAAATCTCTCATCCCCATCTCTGTAAAGGGTTTCTTAAACTCCCTTCAAAAGTTTGAGTTTGGTTTTTGAGCACCTTGTCAAAAGCTCATTGGTGGCAAGACACCTGATCAAAAAATCTGATTTAGTTTTTGAGCACCTTATCAAAAGCTCATTGGTGCCCAGGACACCTGATCAACTCATCCTGTAGTGGATTCCTACCTAGGGTGGTAGAAGAGTGGATGTACCCAAGTTTAGGGGAAACACTATAGCTCCTTGTGTCATCTAGATTGCTTGTCTTTATCCTTTGTTTCTGGCTGTGATTGTTCTGTGATTATTTTGTGATTAGTTTAGTTCTGTGATTAGATTTATAATTGCTTCCCTGCTCACTCAGATTACAACAATTATTGTAAAAAGTTTTCAAGCACCATATACTCTATTCACCCCCTCTAGAGTATATCAGATCTAGCTGCACTTTCATACAGGTTCAGACATTTTATAATGGGCTAAATCAAGAGACTAAGCAAATGATAGATGCCACTTCCACTGGTTCTTTGGACCGCAAAACTCCGGAATCCGCTCTTGAGCTTATCAAGGACATGTCGATGAACACCTACCAGTGGAACTCGTTTAGGACTCGCCCAAATAAACCTGCAGGTATCTACGAAGTGGACTCAGTATCGCAACTGGCACTGCAAGTGGAGATACTAAACAAGAAGATTTCGGAGATGACTGCTGCCTCCGGCCCTCAGGTATATGAAAATGCAAATGCTGCTGCTGCCAAGCAGGTGGATTATCTGGGGAACATACCCAGGCCTGCTCAAAATAATGCTTCGAACTTTTCTGCTTTTTCTAATTTTTCTGCTCCACCTGATTTTAATTATTCTTCAAACTCATATCACCCTGGATGGCGTAACCATCCAAATGTTTCTTGGAGTAATCCTGCGAATGCCGCACGTCCACCGCACGATTTCACTCCACCACCACCACAACCACAACAAAATCAACATTTTCAAAAACCTTCCTCCTTGGAGGAAATGCTTTCAAGATACATAAGCACCAATGAAGCGACTATTAGAAATCTAACAGGCTCAATGAAAAATTTAGAGAATACGGTCGGTCAATTAGCAAAGATGGTTTTCGAGAGGCCACTTGGGACTCTTCCCTCAAATACGGAGCCAAACCGAAGGGAGCACGCGAAAGCGATTTTCCTTCGGAGCGGTAAGGTAATTCACGAGCCCACCACAAGGGAAGAGCCAAAGGTGATTTCCTCTCATACTGCTGAACGAATTAGTGACGAAGAAATAACTAATAAAAATTTTGGAAAAGAAAACTCTATTTTTGAAAATGAATAAGAAACATCTATTTTGGAAAAAGAAAAAGATGGTTTTAAAAATATTGATCTCGAGATTTTAAAAGAATTTCCGCCACCTCCCTACCCCGCTAAGCTTAGAAAAGATAAGCTAGATGATCAATACCAACACTTTCTTGAAATGTTTAAACAAATTCATATCAATTTGCCATTTCATGAAGCGATTAGCCAAATGCCAAAATACGCTAAATATCTTAAGGACCTGTTAACGAACAAAAAGAAATTAGAAAACTTATCTCATGTTACGTTAAATGAAGAATGCTCGGCGGTCATAAAAAATTCCAATCTTCCTAAAAAGATAAATGATCCGGGTAGTTTTTCGATTCCTTGCGTTTTGGTGATCTTTTTGTAAAGCACGGGCTAGCGGATTTAGGTGCGAGCATCAACTTGATGCCTTTTTCATTGTTTAAAAAGCTAGGATTGGGCACTCTCAGCCCTACACGTATGAGCATTCAATTGGCTGATCGATCGATTAAGTATCCTTTAGGTATCATTGAGGATGTACTAGTGAAGGTCGACAAATTCATCTTCCCGGTGGATTTTGTCATTCTTGATATTGAAGAAGACGTCGAGGTCCCCCTTATCCTTGGTCGTCCCTTCCTAGCCACCTCTCGTGCGGTCATCGATGTAAGTAACGGAAAACTTTTGCTTCGCGTGGGAGATGACGAGGTGACGTTTTCAATAAATCAATCCATGAAAAATTCTTTAGAAAATGACGACTCATGTTTCTTCCTTGATGTTTTAAATGAAGATGCCTCTCTTTCTCTTTCAAATGTTTCTTCCAATGATTTTTCTTCCTCTTTTTCTTATTTTTTTACAAATGTTTTTGAAGACACGGTTATGTCCGTGCAAGACAACTTTGCAAATGAACCAGTGTTTAGACAAAAAAATTATGAAAATATTGTCTTTGAAAATGAAAAGGTTTTAAAGAACTCTTACGATGAACCACCCAACTTAGAACTAAAACTCCTTCCCGAACATCTCAAATATGCCTTTCTTGAATAAAATTCTAAATTGCCCGTTATAATCTCGGCTTTGCTTTCTCAACCTGAAAATGATCAATTGATCGAACTACTACAAAAGCATCACCGAGCTATAGCGTGGCAAATTTCTGATATTCCTGGCATAAGCCCCTCCTTTTGCACCCACAAAATATTTTTTGAAAATAATTCTAAGGGTGTAGTCCAACCTCATCGTCGTCTTAATCCTAATATGAAGGAGGTTGTGAAGGGCGAGGTTCTTAAGTTATTAGATGCGGGGATAATCTATCCTATTTTCGATAGTAAGGGGGTAAGTCCAGTTCAGGTTATACCTAAGAAGGGTGGGATCAAAGTGGTAACAAATGAAAATAATGACTTAATTCCAACTAGGACGGTAACGGGATGGAGGATGTGCATCGATTACCGCAAATTAAATGATGCCACTCGTAAAGATCACTTCCCCCTTCCCTTTATCGATCAAATTTTAGAACGCTTATCCGGTCATAGTTTTTATTCTTTTCTCGACGGTCTTTCGGGATACTTCTAAATCCCTATCGCACCCGAGGACTAATAGAAGACAACATTCACTTGCCCTTTCAAAACGTTTGCCTACCGTAGGATGCCTTTTGGGCTATGCAACGCACCAGCTACCTTTCAGCGGTGCATGCTGGCCATTTTCGATAAATATGTAGAAAACATTATGGAAGTGTTTATGGACGACTTCTCGGTTTTTGGCGACTCGTTTGAGTTATGTTTAAAGAATTTAGGAAAAATTTTAAAATGCTGCGAAGAAACAAATCTAGTTTTAAATTGGTAAAAGTGTCACTTTATGGTACGTGAACGCTTAGTCTATGTCCACAAATTTCCGCTAAGGGAATTGAAGTGGGCAAGGCAAAAATCGAAGTAATTAAAAAGTTACCGCTGCCTACGAATTTCAAAGCGATAAGAAGTTTTTTAGGGCATGCGGGTTTTTATCGAAGATTTATTAAGGACTTTTCAAAAATTACTAAGCCTCTCACCCACCTTCTCGAGAAAGACGCTCCTTTTGTTTTTGACGATGCTTGTTTAGTGGCGTTCGACTTAATTAAATCCAAACTTATAAATGCTCCGATTATGATCGCCCCAGCTTGGGATTTACCTTTTGAAATTATGTGCGACGCAAGTAGTTTTGTGGTCGGTGCGGTACTAGGACAACGTATAGCTAAGAATTTCCACCAAATCTATTACGCTAGCAAAACGCTTAATTTAGCGCAAGAAAATTACACTACAACTGAAAAGGTGCTCTTAGCTATCATTTTTTCTTTTGATAAATTCCGACCCTACATCACTCTTTCTTTTTACGGATCATTCCGCTTTGAAGTACCTCCTTTCTAAACCGGATGCCAAGCCGCGTCTTATTCGTTGGATCCTATTACCTTAAGAATTCGACTTGGAGATCCGGGATAAGAAAGGAGCGGAAAATTTAGCGGCTGATCATCTTTCACGCCTAGAAAATCCTGAAATTGATATTTTTGATGAAAATTTACCTATTGATTCTTTTCCGGATGAAAAAATTTTAAACGTTTCTTCTTCTACCCCCTAGTTTGCCGATTTGGCCAATTATCTAGTGGCCCGCATCCTCCCAAAATAATACTCCTCTCAGCAAAAGAAGAAATTCTTTTCTGAGTTGAAGTATTATTTTTGAGAGGATCCATTTCTATTTCGCATTTGTGCGAACCAGGTGGTAAGAAGATGTGTCTCCCGGGAAGAAGGTCAACAAATTTTAAAACATGTTCATGAAGGTCCGACTAGCGGACACTTTCAAGCAAACCACACCGCACACAAAGTACTTAGTGTTGGCTTCTATTGGCCAAGCATATTTAAAGATGCACAAATATTTATGGGCGGGTGCGATCGGTGCCAGCGGACTGGAAACATCTCTAATAAAAATGAAATGGAACAACATTATTTTCTCGAATGCGAAGTTTTTGATTTGTGGGGCATAGACTTTGTTGGCCCATTTCCCTCAAGTTTCGGAAATAAAAACATTTTAGTCGTCGTAGATTACGTCTCTAGGTGGGCGGAGGCCTAAGCTTTACCAAGTAATGACGCTCATGTAGTCATAAATTTCTTAAAAAAATTATTTTCTCGTTTTGGCTTTCCTCGCGCGATCGTTAGTGATAGGGGGAGCCACTTTTGTAACGCCCAACTAGCTAAGGTTTTAACTAAATATGGCGTTATGCATAAATTATCCACCGCTTATTACCCCCAAACTAACGGTCAGGTCGAGGTAGTCAATCGAGAACTAAAAAGAATTTTGGAAAAAACTATTTCTACTTCTCGTAAAGATTGGTTCTTAAAATTAGACGATGCTCTTTGGGCCTATCGGACAGTGTACAAGACCGCCATCGGTTGTACTCATTTCCTATTGGTCTATGGAAAATCGTGTCATCTTCCGGTAGAAGTAGAACACCGAGCGTATTGGGCGATAAATTTTTTTAATTTCGATCCGCACTCAGTCGACGAGCATAGGAAAAATCAATTGAATGAACTCGATGAATGGAGAGCGTACACTTACGAAAATAACAAACTTTATAAAGAACGCACGAAACTTTATCACGATAAGAACCTGCGCCACCCTAAAACGTTTAAACCAGGCGATCAGGTTCTTCTTTTTAATTCACGTTTACGTCTCTTCCCTAGAAAACTGAAATCTCGTTGGTCCGGACTTTTTACGGTCAAACAGGTTTTTCCTTATGGCACTGTGCTACTCTCGCACCCGGATAAGAGTGATTTTAAAGTAAATGGCCATCGCTTAAAGTTATTTTTTTCAAATGATTATGTATCTCCTACTGCGGAACAACTTTTATTTATATCGTAATGTTTTCTTTCATGGAACTTTATTTTATGTTAGACATTTCATTTTATTCTAAGACTTTTATTATTATTATTCGAACTTTAAATTGTTGTAATAAAGAACAATCTTGGGCACCTGCCCAAAGACTCTATTTTTCTGCTTTTATTTTCCTCTTCCTTCTGGAGGCCAACCAAGCAAGTTCGTGATCGCCGCTCCAGCGTTGCTGATTTCAAGATGGATCAAGTCAAGTCTGCTGATGATCAAGTGATGTAAAGCGCAAGCATGGGGGAGTGACATCCACATTCGGCCTCATAACCCCGGGGAAGTCTTGTTCGTTTTATTTTACTTTTTGCATTTTTCTCTCTTTCTCAGTCTCCTTCTCTTTCTCGTTTTTCTTTTTGTTTCTTTCATTGAGGACAATGAAGAATCTAAGCATGGGGGAGGGTTTAGTTGTCTTAAAATCACAGAAATCACAAAAAATTAGTATAGTTATATTAAGCCTTTTAGGAGTATTGTTTTTATTTAACTATATGAAAAATCCAAAAAAAAAACTAGAAAATTCAAAACCCAAAAATTATAAAATCAAAATCCAAAAATCCAAAAATCCAAAAAAAAATGCTAAAATATATTTGAAAAACAAAATCGAAAATTATTTTCATCTTTATTTTTATGTTTCTTCTAGTGATGTGTAGGCCCGTGCGATTTTGTAGTTCTAGATAGATTTCTTTGAAAAGGTCTGCTAAACTTATCATTTTAACATAGCTTAGTTTTACTAGTTTCTAGTTCGTAAATATAGGCATCTATTTTCTCATTTTAAGTTAGCAATTTGTAGTTGCTCTTCTTATTCGGTTAGTTACATACGAATGGTTGCTAGGTAATATTAGCTCTTTTTCCTTTGTGGGGTAGTCTTTCTTGGTGTCTAGAACTTGTCCCTAGCTACTCTCGAAGCATGTACATCGTTTTTACGTACTTTAGAAATGATTTAGGCCACCCTTTGACTCGTTTGAGCTTTTCTTGCCCACCAAAAAATTTACCATTGCAAAACATTTTGGGCCTTTTCCATGTTTATTTGATTTAGCTCCACCTTTATTTCATTATTTGCTACAAAGCCAAAATGCCTTTCCTATTTTCACACTAAAACTTTGAGCCTAAAAATCAATTTTGTGAGGGGGTATTATCTTTGAAATGAAAAGAAAATTTTAAAGCCTATTTTTGGAGCTCTCTTTTATGAAAAAAATGTTATTATCAAAATGTTATCAAATCAAAAAAGAAAAAAAAGAAAAATGAAGTTTATTTGCGGCCAATTTATTAAAGCAAAAAAATTTTATGGCCTTTTGTTTGTTTGAAGTACTTATCATTTCTCTTCATGTTTTTATGTTTATTTTTGAGCTCAACCTTGGTTTAGTGTTTAAGCCCTCATGTTTATCCTTGTTTTCATTTCCTAATCATTTACTTAAGCCAAGTTTTAACGCCTATTAGAAGTCATATTAATCTTTAGAACGTAAATTCACGTAGTGGAGAGAGTGTGAAAGGACAAGCCTATCATTGATGGATTTCTTTGGAGGTTACCTTGAGGAGTTTTAGGGTTAAGTTTTATCTAGCAACCTAGTAGTTCGTTAATGCACCATTTATTTAGAACTTCTATTTTTGTTTATCTTATTTTCATTAATTTTGGATGCCTTGTTTTAGGAATTTTGAAATTTGTAATTCTTCTTTATGTTCTAATGATAATTTTAGGTTTCCACTTTCAAGTTTTCTATTTTGCACTTCTCACCCCACTAGTTGATAACATAGGAATTAGGATGGTTTAATTTTTCATGTTTTGTTTTTCATATTCATGCAATCTAAAAATGTTTTGTTTTCTTTTTATTATTCCCAAGTTCTTAAATGATATTTGCTTGAGGGCAAGCAAAAACTCTAGCATGGGGGAATTTGATGACTACTTTTAGTCATTGGTTTTTGGGTAGTTTAGTATTCATAATTCCTAGTTTATTTATTTGTTTTAAGTATTTTTATGCATGCTTTGTTTTATTTCTTGTTAATGTCTTTCATGTTTTGTTTTTATTATTTCTATTTTTATTATATGTGTTTTGTATTTTTGTTCTTGTTTAATAAGTTATATTATGTTATGTTTTATTTTGTTTAGTTTTATTTTTAATAACTAATTAATAGTATGTATGTTATGTTTGTAATGTTTAGTTTTATTTGACTAATGCTTTGTTTTGGTTTGTTATATTTTGTAGGTTCATGCTATCAAGAGCAGCCCACATGTTCATGGGCAGCCCGAGTTCCATTGCAAGTTGCCCACTTCTTCACCATGGTGCAGCCCACATCATGATGCGACCCCCCTACATGCTACCCGAGACATTGGAGCATCCCACCTAAACCAAGCAGCCCATTTATTCTACATGGCCGGCCACCTCACATCCTCCTCTTCCCCCTCATTAATTAGATACATGCACCATTCCAAAAGGAGTGGCCGTCCCCTCTCTTTGCCCCTTCTACACACTTCCATTCATTCCCCTTGATATTTTAATATTCCTATTTCCATTAAATTGCATACAATGAACCTTCCCTCTCTCTCTCCATCATTAAATGCAATTCATGCACCTTTTTCCAAATACATGGCCGACCACCCCTTGTCTCCTCTTAATCTAGAAGCTTCTCCATCTCCTATAAAAGGAACCCCTTCCCCCCTTGTTAGGGAGCGAATTTTATTTTTGTAAGCAATTTTATGTTAAGAAGTTTAGTGAAGTTTTGGAGTTGAGTTGTAGAGAGCAAAAGAGCTAGTGAGTTGTTATTTTCTTTTCATTGTTGTTGTAGTCTTTTCATTATTGTAATCTTTTTTTTTCAACTTAATATAATATTGTCCTTTTTAAATATTGTGTTCTATTTTATTTTTGCAAGTAATGAAAATGAATTTCTTTCATCTTACTTTGATTTCAATTTCCACTATGAGTAGCTAATCTTCCTTAGTATTTGATCGTGAGGATCCATGAAGTGAGATGAGGGTATCTTTTATTTCGTAGTTTTATTTTTTTTGTCATTTCATTCTCGATCCTTCTTTGATGCTTTTTGTGTCGACTCCGTATTTCCGGTATACGGTAGTAGGCATTTGATCTCATTTCATAGAAGTCGAGAGACTCATTGATTTAAAAGATCACTCAAAGAAGGAAGGAGTTGAACACAACCCTAGAGATAGGATGACGTAAATCTTCCGGATTGGAGTCAAATCCAATAGTGCGGGTCACCTCGATAATGCGACTTTAGGCCTTTTTGACTTGAAAGAGATTTCGGTCAAAACATCTATAAGTCAGGGGATTTAATGCTCTAGCGAGATTATTTCCTAATATCGGATCCGTCACGGTCGAGTTTGATTTGCAAGTTTTAAACTATACTTTTTTATCTCCCTCATCTCGTTTCATGGTGAATCTTCGATCAAATGCTAACTTTTTATTATAAATTTTCTGTATAAATATTATATTTAGTTTTTCTCCGAAAAAAATTCTCAAAACCCACTTTCTTTTGGTAGGATAATAGTTCAAGCGTGAGTAACAATACTTGACAACCCCGTGTTTAATACGACCTTGATACTACAATTCAATAGGTACACTTGCCTATTCGGGTTTTAGCCCATCAAAAGTCATCTAGGATGGATGACAAGCCAAGGTATGATAAAAACCCCACAAAAGAAGTGGTTTGCTTTGGTTGTAGGAAACCTGGACACTTCATCTCAGAGTGTCCAAAAAATCAAAAGAAGGATAAGAGAAGAGAGAAGGATACCAGAAGACAACATAGCTCAAGACCTTCCTCCAGCAGATATAAAAAGAAGGAGAAAGGATTTAAAGCTGAATCCTGGAGTGAGACTGAAGATGAATCAACATCCTCCAGCTCAAGTGAAGAGGAAGAAGAGGCAAGGGCCAAGGAAGTCTGTCTCATGGCAATTGATGCTTCCAAAACTCATTCAGATGAAGAAGAGTCAGACAGTGAAGAAGCTTCAGAATCTGAGGCTGACCAGGTACTTTCTTCCTTTGATTATAGTTCTGATTCTTTTAGAACTGAATTTAAAACCATGTGTATTGACCTAATAAACTCTGAAAAAGAAATCAAAGCACTTAGGGAGAAACTAGCTAGTCAAGAGATCCTGACATCTGAAAACACTAAGTTAAAGGAAGAATTAAATCTATCAAATGAACAAATTAACTCTTTAAAAACTAAACTATGTGAGGCTAAACAACTTGAGGAATCTCTCAATGGGAGAAGCCTCAAGCTGATGGACATCACAAGCACTGTCAATTCCAGATTAAATGACAAGCTGGGTTTGGGTGCTTCATTAAGTTTGCCCCCCATTCTCAAGAAAAATATTTTGTCAACACCTATCAAGTTTGTTTCTGCTAAAGGCAAATAGATAATAACTAATAAATAAATCACAGAAGAAATGCCAAACCTTAAACATCAAAATAACAAAAATCAGAAAACCTTAGGCAAAAACAAAGTTCAGCAGATTTCGTCGAACTCAGATCGATGAAACATGAACAGTTCGTCGAACTCTAATTGACAAACTCTGAACGCAAACTTTAGGTATAATTATTCGTCTAACTGCGATCGACTAACTCTGTATGGTTCGTCGAGTAGAGATCGACGAACGTGGGGCATAGAAAATGAACATGTTCATTCTCTGGGCAGAGATCGACGATCTCATCCCAATTCGTCGAACTCTGGTCGACGAACTCACAGTAATTCGTCGAACCCAAAAAGACTTAACAAAAATTATAACTGTAACAACAACTCTAATAAACATAGGAAGCCATTTAATCCATTAGCTGACTAGACAATTCCACCTAGAAGATATCACCCACTAGGATACAAATCTCAACCAGAGTTTTCTATGATATCCAGTTTTTCTTACCAGCAGTATAAAGGACCCAAGGTAACCTGGGTCAAGAACAACTAACTGTTTTTACTACAGGAAAAGGGCTGTCCAGTGATTAATCAAACCCAGTACCTAGACAGTGGATGCTCCAAACACATGACTGGCAGCAAGGACAACCTAATCAACTATAAGTCTAAGCTGGGGCAAAAGGTAATCTTTGGTGACTCAAAGTGTGGCCAGTCAGAAGGATATGGAGAAGTGAAAATTGGAGTTGTCACCTTCAAGAAAGTGATATATGTCAGAGGACTCAAACATAACCTCATCTCCATAAGTCAATTATGTGATGAAGGTTATTAGGTACACTTTAACTCAACCTACTGCATTATCTCTAATAAAAAAAAACAAATTGTTTTAATTGGAAATAGACAAGGCAACATCTACTTAGTTAATTTCTATTCTGCCAATTCAGATATCTGCCTACTCAACATAGCTAGTACTCAGAATGAATTATGGCATAAAAGGCTAGATCATGTTAACATGAAAAACATTGCTAGGTTATCTAAAGACAGTCTTGTAAGAGGCTTACCTTCTGGTCACTACAAGAAGGAAGGACTTTGCAGAGCTTATCAACTATGCAAGCAAACTAAAACTAGCTTTAAATCAGTAACTAAAAGTGATTCACCTAGGATTTTGTACTTGCTACACATGGATCTTTTTGGACCCATTGTTGTACAAAGCCTAGGAGGGAAATCCTACACTTTAGTTATTGTAGATGACTTCTCAAAGTTCACTTGGGTGTCCTTTCTGAGATCTAAGTCAGATATCTTTAAAGTTCTTACAGATTTTCTCAGGACCATACAGATTGAGTACTCTACTCATGTTACATTGATCAGAAGTGATCATGGTACAGAGTTTGAGTCTCTTCTTATGCATGAGTTTTGTGAGAAGGAAGGTATCCGGCACTGCTTCTCAGCTCCTAGAACTCCCCAACAAAATGTGGTAGCTGAAAGGAAAAATAGGACCCTAATTGAAGCTGCAGGTACATTACTTGAAGATGCTTACATTCCACTAACCTTTTGGGCAGAGGCTGTAAGCACAGCAAACTATGTCCTGAACAGGAGCTTGATACATAAACTGAAGAACAAGACTCTCTATGAATTACTTAAAGGGAAGAAATCTAAATCAACTATTTTAAAGTATTTGGATGTATATGTTACATATATAACAACAACAAGAAATACATTAGAAAGTTTGAAGCTAATGCTGAAGAGGGAATTTTTCTAGGATATTCCCAAGTAAGCAAAACTTATAGGGTATTCAATAAATCATCTTTAAAAATAGAAGAGTCTATACATGTAACATTTGATGAGGCTAACTTGTCTTGCAAGGAGAAAGAAGTTTCTACCAGTAATCCTTTGCAGGTACCTCACTTGTGTGAGAACTTGGATGGACTAAGCCTCACCCAAGAGGCTCCAACACATCCCTCTCCACAAGATGAAGAAGAAAGTGAAGAAGAAGGAACTGAAGTGACTGAACCTCATCCAACAGCAAACTCAATTCCACAAGAGGAATTAATTCAAAATGCTGTTGCTGAACCAACTCCACCAAATGATCTTGTCACACTAAGGGATCACCCTAGATCTCAAGTGATTGGAGACATATCAGCTGGTGTATAGATAAGGCATCAACTCAACCAAGATTTGATGCATGCCTATTTTCTCTCTTAGGTTGAACCTCAATCTATACATGATGCTGAGCAGGATACCCACTGGATCATTGCTATGCAAGAGGAAGTAAATCAATTTGAGAGATGTAGAGTTTGGGATTTGGTTCCAAGACCCCAAGACTACCCAGTCATTGGAACCAAATGGGTATACAAAAATAAACTAGATGCCCGAGGTACAATTGTGAGGAACAAGGCTAGGCTTGTTGCTGAAGGATACAGACAAGAAGAAGGGATAGATTATGATCATACCTTTGCACTAGTTGCAAGGTTAGAGGCCATCAGAATCTTTCTGGCCTATGCTGCCTTCAAGAAATTCAAGGTGTATCAGATGGATATGAAGAGTGCATTTTTGAATGGAGTACTGAAAGAAGAGGTTTATGTTGAGCAACCTCCAGGTTTTGTCTCTCCAACTCATCCTTATCATGTTTTTAAATTGCATAAAGCTATTTATGGTCTAAAGCAAGCTCCAAGAGCTTGGTATGAGACCCTAGCTAGCTTTTTGATAGAGTATAAATTCATTAGAGGCATAGTAGATAAATCACTTTTCACTAGACATCATAAGGATCAAACCTTGTTAGTACAAATATATGTGGATGGCATCATATTTAGGTCTACTGATTCCAAATTATGCAAGAGGTTCTCTGACCTTATGCATTCAAAATTTGAAATGAGTAGCATGGGTGAGCTCTCCTACTTCCTTGGTATCCAAGTGAAGCAGCTCCATGATGGCATCTTCATCTCCCAAGCTAAATATGCTAAAGAGCTTATAAAGAAGTTTAGGATGGCTGATGCCTCAGCAAAGAAAACACCCATGGATACAAATGATGTAATAGACTCTGATGCACATGGGAAACCTGTGGATCAGAAACTATATAGGGGCATTGTTGGGTCCCTACTATAACTTACAACAAACAGGCCTGATATTATGTTTGCCTACATGCCTTTGTGCTAGGTTCCAGGTGAACCCTAAAGAATCTCACCTAATTTTCTTAAAAAGAATTTTGAGATATATAAAGAGTTGTCCTAGTATAGGCCTATGGTATCGTACTGAGTCAGAATTTGATTTAACTGGATATTCAGATGCTGACTTTGCATGATGCAGGGTAGATAGAAAAAGCACCTCAGGAACTTATCAGTTCCTTGGGATGAGATTAGTGTCTTGGTTTTGTAAGAAACAATCATCTGTGTCTACATCAACAGCTGAAGCAGAATATATAGCTGCTGGCAGTTGTTGTTTCCAGATGTTGTAGATACAAAATCAACTACTGGACTATGGCATCAACTTAAATAATTCAACTCTATTTTGTGATAACACAAGAGCTATAGCCATATCACAAAATCCAGTTCATCACAGTAGGACCAAGCATATAGATATTATGCATCATTTCATTAGAGAGTGTGTAGATAAAAATAAAGTTAATCTTGTCTATATCTACACTGATTTACAAAAAGCTGATATATTCACCAAACCTCTGGATGAGAGAAATCATTTGTTCTTTATAAATCAGCTTGGAATGATCAATGGAGAAGACTTAGTTTAGTTTCTGTCTGCACTCGACGATTTTTTCACAGTTCGTCGAACGGAGTTCGACGATCTGGGAAAAATTCTTGAGATATTCGTCAAACAGAGATCGACAAACTCTCTGTGAGTGAACCAATTTTCGTCGACCGGAGATCGATGAATCTGATTCAGAAAACCTTCGTCGAACGGAGATCGACGAAATATCTTCAAATCTTCAGACTGAGCTCGACGAATTGTTTAACTCTAAATTATTTCGTCGACCTCAGATCGAAGAATTTTTTAATTTTTGTGGAACGGAGTTTGTCGATTCATATTCTGGAAAACCCTATATCTAGGTTTTCTTCGACCTCCGTCCCACGCTTTCTATTCCTTTGCACTTGATCGTCATTTTTCTCTTGTAGGTACTCAAATGGAGATTCCAGCGGGAACCCTTGCAGCAATGAAGTTTGATACCAGATTTGATGTGGACTTCAATTCATTCCAACATTCCGACCCTGTCTTTCTGGAAATCCTGCAACTTCTTGATGACCAGAAATTGAAACTCTGCTATCCACAAGTATCAAAATATCTGGATCAGAAATCAAGGAATGGGTATATACTTCCTCTATAACAGATGACAATACACTGACTGGAATAATAGCAGGTAATGCTGTTTCTCTCTCTCCCGCCGTTTTAACTGAAATCTTTGGATTAAGTAATGGAGAAGATGCATTAGAGATTGATAATGAAGCGTATGATAAGATGCTAAGTCTAATGGGTTACTCTGGAGAAAACCCTAACAAATTACTGAAGAAATATCTATCTGCGAAATTTAAGTTTCTAGCAGACATAGTTGGGAAAGTCTTGCTGGGCAAGCACACTGCACATGACTATATAACCAGGCATCAATTTCTGGTTATGTGTGCAGTGGTGAACAAGAAATAGGTGAACTGGGCACAGGTCATTTTTGATCTTATTAAGAAAAAGAATAATAAAAGGAAGTTAGTTTTGGAAGGATCCTGGGGATCTTCTTGAAAGAGAAGGCTGCTGAATCATTGGTCTTCCAGACCATATTCATAAATGCCAGTAAGAGGATAACTTATGCTTTTTTTGGCAAGTGGGAGAGGACCATCACAAAGCCCTCCAAGGCTCCCTCTTCCACAAAAGCTTCTGAAAGTACAAGTGCTGATACAACCACTCCCCACCATTCTAAAGGTATCACTCCTTCACCCCCATCCCTTCTAGCAATTCAAACACAACTTCCCTCCACAGCCCACACAATAATTCAAACACCCACACCTCCATCATCCCCCATCCTTACATCTCCACCTCATACTCATCTTCCTACCCCACCACACTCTCCACATGGAACACCAACTCAATCTCCCCATGCTACACCATCTCCATCACCACTTCCAACACCTCCTTCATCTCCTCTTCCACCACATTTGTCCTCCATATCATCCTTAAACTTGCTATCCCCCCTCATTTCTCCTTTCCCACAAGATGACCAAATGCAAGATGCTCCTCCTCCAACCCCACCAACTACTACCATCCCTCCATCTGTTTCCACTCCCACACCTTCTGACACACCATCTGCAACTCCACCATTAGACCCCTCCACCATCTCCTCTCTCATTACCCTCATTACTGCCCTCCTGAAAACTATCATAGCAGAGGCCATTTCACCTCTTGCTACTTCTATATAATCTATTTCTGCCCAAATCTCTGCCCTCTCTGCTGCCCCCTCTTCAGTTAGGGGCCTGACTCCAGTTAGAACTAAAACCAGGCAGGGGGAGATTCTTGATGAAGAAGCTGCAGCAGTTCCAGCAATAGCAGTAATTCTAGCAGAAGCAGCAGTTCCAGCAGAAACAGTAATAGCAGCAGCAGATGATGAAGATTTGTTTGATTTAATTCATTTTATTGAAACTGACATGGACATAGATGCGTCAGTAACATGAGAAATAAATACTGTTAGTGATTATATTATTAATCCCACAGTAGATTTGTTAAGTTTGTTAAGAATTTTTGATACAACTTATTTGAGCTTTCCTCCAGCTGAATATACTAAGCCATCTTTGGCTATAATTCCTTATTCCTCTCCTATAAGCCCCACAGTTGCCAAGCAACTAAAGGCAAGTTTTGCCACAACAGAGGTTCCAGCCATCCCATCTCCACCCAGAGTTGCTTCCCCCATTATCTCATCACCTCTTGCTCAATTTTTTGTTATGGATGATTCTCCTATGCCTGATCTTGATGCTTTGATCATGACTGATATTGAGGAAGAAAATAAGGCAGTTGCTGAAAGCACTGTCATAGATAGTTCTCCAGCTCCAGTTGCAGTTCCTCCTCCAGCTCCCTCTCAAGCTGAGAAACCCCTTATTTCTGCTGAAGCCCTAAAAGCCTTAAATGCTCTATATGATAATCCTCAAGAGTCCACTGATGTTGATGATGATGATGATGAAGATGCTCCAATGAGGAACCTAAGAAAAAGAAAATTTCTAAAAAGAGGAAAGCACCTCCACCTCCTGTTCCAAAGCCCAATCCAGCAAATGACACCCCTTACCATATCCTTCATAAAATAACTCCTTATAAGGGTATGCCTGCTTGGATGTGGCAATCTAAAAATGAACAGAAAGAAAGAGAAGCAGAAGGTATTCACCTCCTCCTACACAAAGATTCAAGAAGAATCCTCCTCCTCCTCCTCCTCCAGCTGCTGGTACTTCAGGAACAACATCTCAAAGGACTACTCAATTTCAAACTTATAAAATACTTCAGGGTAGGTCCTCATCCCTAGGAAGCAACCAGTAGAGATACTACTCTTCAGGCAAGCAGCACCAACCTCAACAGCAGCAGCATCAACAACAGCAACAACAACAATTCCCAGAACATCACAAAGCTGAAAGCTCCAACAGACCTGCTTCCCCACTTGTACCATATGAAGACCCTGAAACAGCAACAACAGCTAGGATGGCCAGGTTCCAAGAAGTGGTTGGCCCTTCTATGATCAACAAAGCTAGAGTTGAAGGGAAGGATCCATCAGAGTATACTACCATGTCAAAATATAGGAAGTAAGAGTTGAATAGGTTTGAAAAAGCTAATAAATATTTCAATGTTGATGACGACATGAAACTGCATCTAGAAGCAGTGGTCCCAAGGGCTACATCTCTAAATATCATAGGGGCTGCTGATATGACAATGACAAAGGTACAAGCTGCTGATCCCAACAGGGAAATTATATTTACTAAGCCTGGTGAAAGAGCTAAAGAGGATAAGCACAAGGAGAAGAAGAAGAGAAAGTGAAACCTGAACTGATAAGTTTATGTTGTTTTGAAACTACTTATTAATTTCTTGATACAAAGCTTACTGTGTATATATATATATATATCTGCTGCATGTGTTTATTTTTCCTGCCAGATATATGTTTTCATGCTTTGTAAATTTTTTGATTTTATTATGAGTCTGTAATTAGTGACCTTACCCAAATAGGGGGAGATTGTTGGATCCCTAATTGGATTTGGGTTAGATTCACTAAGTTAGGATCATATGACCCATCATGTATAGCCAGGGTCATGGTTGTGTCCTAGAGTCTAGGCCAAGTCCTTAGAATCAACATCACATGGACTAGCCTTCAACAGACTGCCAGAGACTCAAGCAATTATGTCGATAGTTGGGAAAGGCTGTGCCGACACCAGAAGCCAGATTGTGTCGACACACATGACTTATGTCGACACACAGAACGTCTGTCAACACCAACTGTGTCGACATCAGAATAAATATTGTGTCGACACACAGAACATCTGTCGACACCAACTGTGTCGACACTAGAAGCAAGATTGTGTCGACACACAGAACATCTGTCGACATCAACTGTGTCGACATATAGGACTTGTGTCGACACACTCCAGATTTCTGTCGAAACAACAACTATGTTGAGACAAGAAGCAATTGTGTCGACACACAGGACTTGTGTCGACACATCCCAACGAAACAAGTTCTCAGGTCGACGAACCTAGTTCTCAGGTCGACGATTTCTGGATACTCTACTTTAGCATTTCATTCCAGAAATATCTAAGTCCAAAAACACTTCACTGAACTCTGGTCAACGAAGTCAAATTCTCAGCTCGATGAACTTGATGTGCAGAAAAGCCAAGGCTCGAGAGAATACAATTATCTGTTCTCAGCTCGATGATTTTAGAACTCAGCTCGACGAACAGAAGCCATCTGGTTGACGAACACAACTCCTCAGATCGACGATTTCTGTTTTCTATTCGACGAATCCAGACTTGGTTATTTCCATCCTTCTGTCCCTTTCCTACTGTAATAATTCCTGAGTAATTAATGCTAAAATATTCTCTGAATATTACCGTTAGACGGAGCATTAAATACGGTCTTCATCAGGATTCTTGCTTACCATTTTTCCATGGGATAGTTGGGGAAACTCAATCAATGCAAAACATTCTCCAGGCCGTCAGCATTGAATGCAAAAGAATTTCAAATTTCAAAAAGAAGATAATATGGAACATACAAAAAGGATTTTCCATCTCCTTCTTGAATAGAGAGACAGACAGATAGTCAGTCAGTTTGTGTGAATCAGGAATCAAGAATCTTCTGCTGCTCTCTCTCTCGACAACACTCTGAAATAAAAAGAGATAAAAAGCTGATACAGAAATACAAGATCTAGACCAGAAGAATATCAGCAATCTGAAGAAGAAGAACATCAAATCAAAATCAAGATTCTTCTTTCTTCTATACTCCAGGACACTTCAAAGGACAACAAACCCTGTATCTATCAAGAAGTTCCTGAACTTTGTCTGGTCAAAGCTGAAAGACTGAAGGCCTATCACCCCGAAGCAAAGCTTCATCTACCTGAACCATTCAACATCTCAGGGGGAGCCCTTTGCTAACATCAAATCCACAAAAGTCTTCTCAGTTGTACATTGAGAAAGAGAAGATAAAATCAATCTCTCACCCCCACTGTAAAAAGGGTTCTTAAATCCCTTCAAAAGTTATTCCTGGTTGCAAGTCACCTGAGCAAAAGACTTAAGGATTGGTTTTTGAGCACCTGATCAAAAGCTCATTGGTGTCAGGCACCTGATCAAAAATCTGAGTGGATTCCTACCAGGGTGGTAGAAGAGTGAATGTACCCAAGTTTAGGGGAACCACTATAAATTTCTTGTGTTGTCTGGTTGATCTTTTCTTTTGTTTCTTGCTGTGGCTGTGCTAGTTAGGATAACTATGTTTGTGCTTTAATTTAATTCCTACAGCACTAGGACTAGATTAAAGTAGTTAGAAAATTTTATAAAAACCTAAATACTTTATTCACCGCCCCTCTAGAGTATTCCAGATCTAACCCCTCACTTTCAAACTCCATCCACTGAATTTGTCAAATTTAGAGATCACCTTGTATCTCAAGTGATTGGAGACATTTTAGCTTGTGTGCAGACAAGGCATCAACTCAACCAAGACTTGATGCATGCCTGCTTCATATCTCAAATTGAGACTCAATCCATTAAAGATGCAAAGCAAGATCCCCACTGGATTGTTGCAATGCAAGAGGAGCTCAATTAATTTGAGAGATGCAGAGTTTGGGATTTAGTTCCAAGACCAAAAGACTACCCAGTCATTGGAACTAAATGGGTATATAGAAACAAGCTGGATGCCCAAGGTGTCATCATAAGGAATAAAGCAAAACTTGTTGCTCAAGGTTATAGGCAAGAGGAAGGGATTGACTATGACAAGATTTTTGCTCCTGTTGTAAGGTTAGAAGCAATCAGGATCTTCCTTGCATATGCTGCCTACAAGAAATTCAAGGTTTATCAAATGGATGTCAAAATTGCTTTTCTGAATGGAGAACTCAAAGAAGAGGTTTATGTTGAACAACCTCTAGGTTTTATCTCTACAACCTATCCCTCTTATGTGTTTAAATTGCATAAAGCTCTCTATGGTCTAAAGCAAGCTCCAAGAGCTTGGTATGAAACCTTAGCAAGATTTCTCATAGAGCATAAATTCTCTAGGGGCATTGTAGATAGAATATTATTCACTAGACACCATAAGGATCAAATTTTGTTAGTGCAAATTTATGTAAATGATATTATATTTGGGTCTATAGATTCCAAACTATGCAAGAAGATTTCTGACCTCATGCATTCAAAGTTTGAAATGAGTAGCATGGGTGAGCTCTCCTACTTCCTTGATCTCCAAGTGAAGCAGCTACCTGATGACATCTTCATATCCCAGGCTAAGTATGCTAAGGAGCTTATCAAAAAATTTGGGATGGCTGATGCCTTAGCAAAGAAAACACCCATGACCACTAATGCTGTAATTGACTATGATGAACATGGCAAGCCTGTTGATCAGAATTTATATAGGGCCATTGTTGTGTCCTTGTTATACCTTACAACAAGCAGACTAGATATAATGTTTGCTACATGTCTTTGTGCTAGGTTCCAAGTGAACCATAAAAAATCTCACCTAATTTTCTTAAAAAAGATTTTGAGATATATAAAGAGTTGTCCTAGTCTAGGACTTTGGTATCCCACTGAGTCAGAGTTTGAGTTAACTGGATTCTCAGATGCTAACTTTGCTGGATGCAGAGTAGACAGAAAAAGTACCTCTGGAACATGCCAATTACTTGGTGCTAGATTAGTCTCTTGGTTTTGCAAAAAATAGTCATCTATGTCTACATCAACTGCTGAAGCAGAGTACATAGCAGCTGGAAGTTGCTATTCTCAGATGCTATAGATTCAGAACAAACTTCTAGACTACGGGTTCAACTTAAATAATTCAACTCTACTATGTCACAGAACAAGTGCGATTTTCATTGCATAAAATCCAGTCCATCACAGTAGGACTAATCGTATAGACATTAGACACCACTTCATTAGAGAGTGTGTAGACAAAAATAAAATTAATCTTGTCTATATCTCACTGATTTGCAAAGAGCAGATATCTTCACCAAACCTTTGGATGAGAGGAACCATCTGTTCTTCATAAATCAGCTTGGTATGATTAATGGAGAAGCCTTAATTTGATTTCTGTCTATGGTCGACGAATTTTTCCAAGTTCTTCGAACGGAGATCGACGAACTATGAAAGGTTCTAGAGATATTAGTCGAACGGAGATCGACAGACTCTCTGTGAGTGAAGCTCTTTTCTTCGACCGGAGATCGACGAATTTGATTCAAAAAATTTTCGTCGAATTGAACTCAACGAAATGTTTTCACATCTTCTGACTGAGATCGACGAATTATTTTGACTATAAAATATTTCGTCGACCTCAGATCGAAGAATTTTTATTATTCGTCAAACGGAGTCTGCTGGTTCATATCCTGAAAACCTTAAATCTAGGTTTTCTTGGACCTCCGTCCCGCGCTTTCAGTTCTCTTGCACTTGATCTCTTTGTTTTTGTTGTAGGAGAATTCATGGCGAATCCGACGACTACTATTGCTGCAATGAAATTTGACATGAGATTTGATATTGACTTTGAATCATTTCAGCATTCTGACCCAATCTTCTTGGAAATTCTGAAGTTATTTGAAGATCAAAATCTGAAACAGTTCATGACCCATAGAATCATGATTGTCATAATAGAGATAAAAGAATGGGTCTTTACATCTGCAATACCAGAGGAAAACATTATGATGGGAACAATTTCTGGTAACTCAGTTTCCCTTTCCCCCACTGTACTAACTGACGTCTTTGGTCTACTGAATGGTGCTGAAGAAATCGAAATGGATAATGAGGAGTATGAAAATATGTTGATCAAAATGGGTCATTCTGGAGAAAACCCAAACAAGATGTTAAAGAAAAACCTATCTGCCGAGTATAAGTTCTTAGCAGATGTAGTTAGGAAGGTGCTGCTAGGCAAACACACTGCCCATGACTACATAGCCAGGCACCAGTTCATGGTGATGGGTGCTCTGGTCGAGAAGAATGTAGCAAACTGGGGCAAGCTGCTGTTTGACTTGATTAAAAAGAAAAATAATAAGAAGGAAGTATGTTTTGAACGGATTCTGGTAATCGTCCTTCATGCAAAGGCTCCTAAACATCTGGTCTCCATGACCGTGTTCATCAATGCCTCCAAGAGGCTTACCTCTGCCCTGTTTAGCAGATGGGAGAGGAAGATCACCAAGCCCTCCAAGGCTTCTTTCTCCTCAAGACCTTCTGAGAGCACCAGGGCCATAACAGCCGCTCCTCCACCACTAGAAGAAGTTCCTTCCTCCTCCAACAATCCTTCTCCTCCACTACCTTAACCACAACAACAACATCAAATTCATCTACCAACACCAACTCCATCACCAGTTCACTCTCCAGTTCCTACCTCACCAACTCACCAACAACATCAACCCACACCAGCATCAACCCCAAATTCCTCTCCTGAACACATCACTCCACCTCAATCTCCACTTCCCCCTCATTTAACTTCCACACAACCTAACACATTCATCTCCTCCCACACCTTCAATGTACTGTTTCCTCCACCATCTCCACCTTAGGAACCCATCTCCTTCCCCACCACAATAGTTCCCCCGTTTACAACTGCTGCTCCCTCTATTCCTATCCCTCCAGCCACTCACACTGACATTCCCTCCACTATACCTGACTACACACATACAAATATGTCGAGTGCATTTTCTGTCTGTTCAAATTGTGATCATCATAATCCATACTCCTCCACTGCTCCAGAATTCCTCTATCTTAACTTCTCTGACATTGCTAAAGATTTGCTAACATTCATCTCTCCCACCCTTAATAAACTTCTAGCTGATGCTCTAGCTCCTCTCACTACTTCCATGAATACTCCCTCTGCCAAAATTGCTGCTCTATCCACTGTCCCTTCTTCTGGGGGACTGGCTCCAGGACCCCCTGCAGCCAGTCAGGGGTAGATGCTCCATGTTGAAGAAGTTCCAGTGGCAGCAGCAGCAGTAGCAGAAGCAACAACAGATTCAATGATGTCAGATTCTTCAGAGGAAACAACCACTCCTAATGATATAATAGATTTAATTGATTCAGATACAGATATGGATGAGCCAGTTATAGCTGAAATTGAATCTGTTGGTGATTATATTCTAAATCCCACAGTTAGCTTGAATTCTTTATTAGATTTATTCAATTTTGTCTACAGAGATATTCTACCCACATCTTCTCATCAGCAATCCTTGGCTATAGTACCATACACTGCACCAATAAGCCCCACAGTTGCCAAGCAACTTAAGGCCAGACTTGTAGTAACAGAGTCACAAAGTGTACCATCCCCCTCCACGGACACTTCTTCTTCAGAAGCTATTTCAGCTCCAACATACAAAATGGATGACAGTCCCCTTCCTGATTTAGATGAAATCATCATGGCTGACATTGAAGAAGAAAAGAAGTTAATGTCTGAAAATTTATTAGTTGCTGAAAATGTTCGTGAAACAGTTACTCCAGCTCTTCCAGAATCTCGAGCACAGCCTCAGGCTAAAAAGCTAATTTCTAAAGATCTTCTGAAAGCTCTTAATGATCTATATGATAATCCTCAAGGATCTTCTGATGATGAAGATGGGGATGATGATTCTGATGATAGCTCTACTACAAAGAAGAAGATTTCCAAGAAGAGAAAGGCTGCTCCCATTGCTGCTCCCAAACCAAATCCCACACATGACACTCCATACTACATTCTACAAAAAATCACTCCATATCCTGGGATGCCAGCTTAGATGTGGCTCTCAAAGAATGAATAGAAAGCTAGAAAGAAAGCAGGAGGTACTCTCCTCCCCCTCCTCAAAGAAACTGAAGAGGTCCTCCTCCTCCTCCACCTACTGCTGGTGCTTCAGGAAGCAGTTCTCAGAGGTCTACCTCCTATACTCAAACTTATCAAAGACATCAAGGTAGATCCTCAAGATATAAAGAAAGCAGCCAGTAGAGGTATTCCTCCAGCAATAAATATCAGCAACAACAACATCAACAACATCAACAATAACAACAAGCTCCTGAAACACAAAATGCTGACAGTCCTAAAAGGCCAGAGTCTCCACCCATACCATTTGTGGATCCAGAAACTGAGACAACTTCTAGAATATTCAGGTTCCAGGAACTTGTTGAACTTTCAATGATCAATAAAGCTAAAGCTGAAGGGAAAGATCCATCACAATATTCAACAATGTCTATATACAGAAAAGAAGAGTTAAAAAGGTATGAAAAAGCTAATAAATTCTTTAATGTAGATGCTTACATAAATCTACATATAGAGGCTGTTGTGCCTAAAGCTACATCTCTTAATATAATTGGAGCTGCTGATATGACAATGTCCAAGAGGCAAGCAGCTAATCTAAATAGAGAAAATAGATTTACACAGCCTTTTGACAAAGAGAAAGATGACAAGAAAAAGGAAAAGCTGAAGAAGAAGAAATGAGAATACTTTGTTTCTGCGTGTTTGAACTCTTTATCTATTTACTGTCACAAAGCTACTATGTAAATATCTGCTGCATATTTCAATTTTTCTGCCAGATATATTTTTCTGCTTTGTGAATGTCTTTATTTCATTTGTATTAGTGACCTCACCCAAATAGGGGGAGATTGTTGGATCCCTAGTTGGATTTGGGCTAGGTTCACTAACTAGGATGATTGACCCACCATGTATAGCCAGGGTCATATCTATGTCCTAGAGTTTAGGCTAAGTCCTTAGAATCAACCTTACATGGACCAGCCAATAAAGACAGCAGAAGACTCAAAACTTAGAAGAAAATCTAGTTCAGGAAGTGAGTTCGACGTTCGTCGAACTCAGCTCGATGAAAGTCGTGCTCCGCTCGACGAACTCAGAGTAAATTCTCTGAGTTGAGCTCGATGATATTCGAGCTCAGGTCGACGAACTCTGGAAGTTCAACTTCAACATATTATGTCCAGAATACCTTCTCTGAACTCAGGTCGACGAAGATTGATTCTTAGTTCGATGAACTTGGACCACAGAATTGGGAAGCTTTTCACAGAAAGTAGTTAGCTGATCTCAGGTCGACGAACTTGGATCTTAGGCCAACAAATAAGAATTCTCAGGTCGACTAACAAGAATTCTCAGGTCGACGAACATGATCTCTCTGGTCGACGAACTTTGATCTCAGGTCGACGATTTCCGTGAAGTTCCAGACTTAGTATTTCCCTCAATCTCTGTTCTTAATTCCATATTATCTAGCAGTAATTCCTGAGTAATTAATGCCTATATTCTCAGAATATAGCCGTTAGTGGTAGCATTGATTATGGTCTTCATCAGGTTAATTACTTGCTCTTTTTAATGGGACAGTTGGGGAAACTCATTAATGAAATTATTCTCCAGCCGTATTTCATTCTCCAAGCCGTCATCAATTAATACAGACAATTCGAAATTCAAAGGAGAATTTGACAAAGATTTATAAAACAGATTTTCTTTTCAGTCGACAAGAGGCATATAGAGAATATACAGAGAATACACAGAGAGCTCTCAGCATACAGAGAAGATCTACAGCAATAACATTCTGAACCTTCTCTGTACAGAAAACAGTTTGTTTTCTCCTTGACCTTGCTGAATAAGAAGAAGAACAATCACCACAAATCAAGAGTCTTCTTCAATTTTCTCTCCAAGAGCTTTCAAGGACAACATATTCAAATCAGTCAGAAGTTCCTGGACATCATTTTTAAGTCAAGGCTGAAGGCTGAAGACCTACACCTTGTGCAAGACTACAAGTGATATTGAAAGGAGTTCTTGACAACAACAAATCCACAAGTCATCGCTATTGAATAGAGAAAGAGAAGACATCATCAATCTCTCTCCCCCCTCTGTATAAAGGGTTTATTAACTCCCTTCAAAAGTTTATTTTGGTTTTTGAGCACCTGATCAAAAGCTCATTGGTGGCAGTCACCTGATCAAAACCTGCTAGTGGATTCCTACCAGGGTGGTAGAAGAGTGGATGTACCCAGGTTGGGGAACCACTATAAAACTTCTTGTGTTGTCTGGTTGCTCCTTTTCTGGTTGTCCTTGCTGTGGCTGTGATAGGTTAGTTGTGCTGTGATATATCTATATGTTGTGTTAGATTAGTTTAGCTTATATTATTTCTTCTCTATTAATACTGGTATCACACTTATTTTCATTACTCTGATAATATTTAAAACAACAAAAAGATTTTAGATTACTCTATTCACCCCCCTTTAGAGTAAATCAGGTCTAACCCCATCTTTCAGATTTTCCCTTCTGTGGGCCCCAAGAGATTTAGTTGGAAATGTTTGTACCGTTTGACTGCAGTCGGCCAGGTCCGGGATTGTCCCAATATTTCCGTAGATAATTCAGAGCCTTGGGCCCCGACCTGGTTTCTAATAAAAGATGGCCATCTTTTATTAGAAACTAGGTTGGGGCCAAGGCCCCGAATGAAATACGGGAATATTGGGATAATCCGGACTTGGACGATTGCAGTCTAATGACAACAACATCCCCAACCCAATCTCCGTGCAAGGCTCCGAATTATCTACGAGAATATTGCACGGTAGGTTGTTGAGCATCGGGATCGAACTGCCTGACCCTGTTTATAAGAGGCGCCTAAGCCAACCTCTCATACCCAACGGAGCTGCAATGCTGTTGGGTATGAGAGGTTGTCTTAGGCGCCTCTTATAAAGGAGGAAGGGGGTTCTATACCGGCACTCAACAACCTACCGTACAATATTACTATAAATAATTCGGAGCCTTGCACAGAGATTTGGTTATGGATGTTGTTGCCATTCAACTGCAGTCGGCCAGGTTCGGATTGTCCCAATATTCCCGTAGTTAATTCGGAGCCTTTGCCCCAGCCTGGTTTCTAACAAAAGATGCACATCTTTTGTTAGAAACCAAGTCGCGGCCCAAGGCTCCGAATTATCAACGGGAATATTTGGTATAAGTCCGACCTGGTCGACTACAGTCGAATGGCAAAGAAACATCTCCAACCAAATCTCATGGGGTCCACGTGGATAAATCCCAGGTAGGTTGTTGAGTGCCGGGATAGAACCCCTTACCTCCTTTATAAGAGGCGACTAACACCACCTCTCATACCCAAGTGAGCTGCATTGCACTTAGGTATGAGAGGTGGTGTTAGTCGCCTCTTATAAAGGAGGTCAGGGGTTCTATCCCGGCACTCAACAACCTACCTGGGATTTATCCATATGGACCCCAGGAGATTTGGCTGGGGATGTTTCTTTGCCATTTGACTGCAGTCGACCAGGTCAGACTTATACCCAATATTCCCGAAGATAATTCGGAGCCCTGGGCCCCGACTTGGTTTCTAACATCGCCCACGAGTTTTCTACTCTCATTTGTAACACAACATGACAGTGGAATATGACTGGCACCGATCTAGCCACGCAATTTTCCCCTTTCTGTTTTTTTCCACGCTAAAAACCTTCTTTCCAACCATCTCACTCTACTTTGACTGTTTGCGCGTTTGAAATCTCCCAAGCTAAGATGATTCGATTTTGGATAGGTCTACCAGAGATCGAGCGACTCTCAATAATTTGACATCGTCTGTTGGATGGTGTTTGTCACAACCCGTATTTTTCACCTCCAATAAAGGTATATCAGAGTAAGGGAAAAATGCACGTCATGATGCCACGTCAGCAGGGGATAACTTCGGACGCTCAGGCAAAACTCCCACTTAACCATGAAGAAAGATTCTTTAAGTTATTAAGAGGTGAAATCAGTTTAAGTATAGTAGTTAGCCGTATCCCTCGGCTTAGTGGCTCATCTAGTCCACAAGAAAAGTAATTAAACGCTGCAGAAATTACTTTTTTTATCCAGTTAGTCATCCTACATGAGCTTAGACGTTCCCAAGGGACACCTCAAGGCATGCAAGTTCTAAATTTATAGTAGAAGTAAAAGTAGATTTTTTTACGGTCGTTAAATATAGTGATTTAACATTTTGAGTTATGCAATGCATGCAGTAATAATAGTAATTTGTATACTTGAAAATAACTACCATGCAATCCTAACATAAAACATCACAGAGAGCAAGTAACCCACATCCACAGAAAGAAAACTAAGCAGCTAGCAAGTATCCAAAAATAACAATCCTGTGAGCGTCAACAAACTGACACAAGCCCACATACAGTAAAGTATGTCTGAACCAGTAAATCAAAATAAACAACAATCTACCTCACTAAGATGAGGCAACAACCACGGCTAATACTGCCGCTCAAGCACTCCAAAAACCAGCACCGAACTCAGTTACAACTCTGAACTTGAGGCATTCCAAAGACAGAACACCTCAGCAAGAAAGCACAAGTGATGGCAAAAAGAAAGCCACAAGTACAAAAGTCAAGGGGTACCAACCTAAGACCAAAGAAAGTGTACATAAACAAGTACAGTAGTAAGGTACAAAAATAAAAAAAAGAAAAAAAAACTTACGTGAAGCGTCACGTACAATAATAATACCCCAAACACACAAGGCTATAAGGGGAAAAAGTCAAGATTAAACCATCAGTAAGAGAAACAAACCCCTATTAGCCACCCGTGGTCAACTCCACCAAAACAAACAACACGGGCGAGGTGGTCAACTCATCTAGACATAACCCCAAAGACAATTTATCCGTCTAAATGCGTGGGAGACTGGATACTCCCCCTTTCACCGTAAATGCCCAAAAACCCGGTAGAGCCCCACAAAGTGCTAATAGGGAGATCAAACGTTGCGGCGGTGGATTCACCCACTAATAACACCCGCAACAAAGAAAAATCCAGAAGGAAAACCCCGTAATGATCCAGGTTTAGAGCTCAGAGGCACACCATATAACGCCTTCATTCGTCATATAGAATATAACGGTGGGTCCGGCCGGGGCCCCACGCCATATTCCACAAACAAACGATGGAATTCCGTATGAATGTCAGAATCACGTTCAACTCGTATCCTAACTCAGAGCATTCTAGCACAGTAGTTTAAGTTGTAAGAACTCATCACAGCGAATGTCCACTAAATATATAAACCATACATTTATATATATCACCAGGAATGTATATAAATACACACACTCATGGCCTTAAGGCCTTACAAGTTGCTCTTTACACAATATACAACTTCATATATCGGCACGCAGGCCAGCCACACATGAAATCCAAGTATTCTTCGCACGGCCTTCAAGGGCCTTTAAGCAACATGGCTTCATTCCGCTCAATTCAGTTTAACCCATCAACACCTGCAATTTGACATCCACCCCAAAAGCGGTAAACAAAGCAACGATCAGCATTAGCTGACCAATTATAACGACCCTACCCCTTACCTGGGGCAGTGGTTCCTTCCCTATATGCATTGCAGTCATAACATCTACCAGTCACAACAGGTGCTCTCAGGCACAACAGTATCACAAACGTCAGCCTCCACCAGACGCTCCGTGCACGCAGGGCATCTTATTGGTGTACTGGATATACTAGTTTCCCACCACCAAGCAGGGGTTTTTAACATGTTGGTTGGCCGGTCCTAGTCCATCAACACGTATGCTGGCAACATTCCGCCCATCCCACTCAGAGGTACTAACCTCACGGCAAACTTGAGCATTAATTTCAGATCGACCCACCATTATGGTGCAGCAAGCCGGGTCTTCCCTGCGTCCTCCCAAGCCTTGCCACCAATCGACATCCCAGAACAACCAGGGGCAGGTCACCCTTTTCCCGTGCTCAAACCGTCAGTAGCGCAACACTTGATGCGGGTCGACTTTCCCTCCTGATTAGCCGCAGCTTGTCTCTCTCTTAGAGCAAATAACGCTCACAATGCTCAGACCACAAGGCGCTTCCGCAAAGCATCAAAATCAACAAACAGCTCACGCAGAGCTCACAACAAAAGGTGCTTATATTCACAATTCACACACATCCATACAATCCACGGAGTCTTCTCCGGTTCACACATATCCATCACCAATCCAGATTAACCATCCAGATGGGCTTCACACAACTTGCCTATACCGTACTACATACTTCCAGCTCTAGATGTAGACTCAAACTGGAATCACTTACGCTTTCCACCTCTTGGTGGAGGATTCCATGCACATGCATAAAGAAAGGACTTTATTTGTCCAAGAAGGAGATCGTTACCCTTGACGATCACTTTGGAGCCATAAACTAGCTGGATGGAAATCACCGCCACAGCTTTGCCTCCACGAATCTGCATTCGGCTCACGAATCAGCATGCTGAAGCTTCTCCGGCAGCCGTCTCCCTTCTCCATTTCCTTCCTCTCTCTCTCTCTCTCCCTAGCCATTGAGAAAGGGAAATGAATGGAAGATAAGCCTTCCAATCTCAGTCTTATAACAGCAGGGAAGGGCCTGAACCCTTGGATCCAGGATGAAGGAAATGAACGACCTCGATTTTCCCAGAAATCTCCATTTTTGGGCTGATATGGCCTGTGACACGCCCGCGTCACAGGCCGTGTACCTTAAGCGACCCACAACCGACTTATCCAGAACAGTACATGGTCATGTGACACGCCCGTGTCACATGACTGACACGCTCGTGTCACTCAGTACACCCCCATGTCTAGTGGTCGTGTACCCCAAGAAGTACACCACCACCTCAACCCGAGCGGGACACGGTAATGGGACACGCCCGTGTCCCAGGCCGTGTACCCCAAGACACACCAGTGTCCATAAACACACACATCCTGGATAATCTCGAGATGGACACGACCATGTGACACGCCCGTGTCACAGGCAATGTACTCAACTCAACTTGCCGCTCGACAATCGTCGGCGCAGTTCGTCGACCGGAGGAGGACACGCCCCCTGACACGCCAGTGTCGCACGCTGAAGCTTCTCTAGCAGCCGTCTCCCTTATCCATTTCCTTCCTCTCTCTCTCCCTAGCTCTTGAGAAAGGGAAATGAATGGAATATAAGCCTTCCAATCTCAGTCTTATAACATTAGGGAAGGGCCTGGACCCTTGGATCCAGGATTAAGGAAATGAACGACCTCGATTTTCCCAGAAATATCCATTTTTGAGCTGACAAGGCCTATGACACGCCCATGTCACAGGCCGTGTATCTTAAGCAGCACACAACCGACTTATCCAGAACAGTACACGGTCATGTGACACGCCCGTGTGACATGACTGACATGCCCGTGTCACTCAGTACATGCCCGTGTCTAGTGGTCGTGTACCCTAGGCAGTACACCACCACCTCAACCCGAGCGGGACACGGCCATGGAACACACCCGTGTCCCAGGCCATGTACCCCAAGACACACCCATGTCCATCAACACACACATCCCTGGCTGATCCCAAGAAGGACACGACCCTGTGAAACTCCCGTGTCACAGGCTGTGTACTCAACTCAACTTGCCGCTCGACTATCGTCAAGCGCAGTTCGTCGACCAGAGGAGGACATGCCCCCTGACACGCCCGAGTCGCAGGGCGTGTTCCCTCTCAAGAACTTCTCGAGTGCATATCGTTGAGCACTCGGGAGGCTGCTCAACCCGAGCACGACACTCCCTGGGACACACCCGTGTCCCAGGCCGTATCACCCAACATGAACCCAAATTGGGCTTTGGGGTGTTACACACCACAACCCAATCGGGGCCTGGTGGCTTGTCTCGCCCCACGGTATCGCCATAAGGAAAAACCATGATAGACATCTCAAGTCAACAAGACACATCAGATTCTACTAAACAATCCTAGATTAGAAGCGGTTGATCAATCTTTAGGAAGAACTTACAATCCTAAACAAACTCTAACATAATCTACGAGAAAAATTACGGAATGGTAATAAAAGTGGTATTCATCACTTCATCAAATACATTAAGCATTTATAGGGTCAGATAGTAATAACCAAGAACATGAAAAGCATGAAAATGATTAGGCATGAGATCTCAATAGTGCTATAATCAGCAAAAATATATTTCCAGTAGTTAGAAATTTCTGCAAAAAATTAGGGTAAAGAAGGGAAGTGAAAAAGGAGACCATCACTTGCCTTGATTTTACCGAAGAAATACGCCCAAATCACTCCTCGACGTAGATCGGGGCTAGAGAAGATGAGGGAAGTCGAAATCTAACAAAAACGGACAAAAATCGGAGTTAGGGCCAAAAACTCTAACGAGAAAAATCAAGAAATGGGGACAGTTTTACCATGATGACGTAGCTCTCGACGGGAGCTTTCCAGATCTATATTCGGTTGAAGATTTCAAGCATCGGAGCTCCGTCGACGGCCACCGGAAGATTCATGAATGGGAGGGAGTCGGCGCTCTGATTTCGGTTCAATCCGAACATAAGGAAAAAGATGATGTTTTAAGAATATATATATATTATATATATTATATATATATATATATATATATATATATATATATATATATATATATATATATATATATATATATATTCATATATATACATACATGTAATTATAAAATTTATTTTGTCTAAATAGGAAAAAAACCATCAATTTAAGTATGGTCGCACGAAAAATGAAAATAGAAGCTAAAGATTGCTCCAAATCGAAAAGTGCCCAGCATAAAAGTTGTAGATCTCGTCGAGACGAACAAATTTCATGTTAACTATTTTTCCATATGGTGCCGTTTTGACCCTCAAAACGGTACTCGAAAGCAGGCTGAAACGGATTTCTCGGGAGCAACACAGGAATTCTCGAGAGCAGCACAAGACTACTCGAGAAGGGAAAGAGATTTCTCGAGAACAATTTTTTGAGTTCTCGAGTACTAAATCAGGATAACTCGAGTAGTACATCAGGATTACTCGAGTACTACATCAGGATTACTCGAGTACTACATCAGAATTACTCGAGAGAAACGAGCACAACATCAGGATTACTCGAGAGGAACGAGCACTACATCAGGATTACTCGAGTATTACATTAGGATTACTCGAGTAATACATCAAGATTACTCGAGAGGAACGAGCACTACATCAGGATTACTCAAGTACTAATTTGCATGAACAGTACTTTTTACAAATATATCCAAAAAATTAAAGTATAGAGATGAATAGCCAATGACATTTTTGAATAGTGCTTTAATATTAAAATAATCATATTTATATATTTTTGAACAAGGAAGAACAAGTTCAGAACGGAGGCCCAAACGCACGCCGAATCAAACGAAATTCGCACCGTAGGCGAACGCTGACGCTACGAATCCAATGACGAAGTCAAAACTAAAATCCGACGAGCCGTTCTTGAGATATAAATTTTCAAAGTATACGGCGTACATAAATTTCACAAATCTTCGGAAAATCGCTGAGGCTCGAATATCGCTCAGATCGCGACGAAACTTGACGAGCAAGTCCAAAATTATTTAACTTAATTTTCAAATGAATTTTTTTTCCAAATACACAAGAATTTGAGAATTTGACCGACTCGACCGAATGGATGTGAAAATGCCTTAACGGCGTCTCGTCGTCAACTCGACATTAAAAGTAACGCCATTACGTCATAAATATGATGATATCAAATAAAAATAAAATCATCGAACAAAATCAGGGGCGTTACAGTTACTCCCCCTAAAAAGAAGTTTCGTCCCGAAACTTAACACAACACCAAAACCAAACTAAAAACGAGAAAATCAAACACCACCAAAAACATAGAGACATACCAGGACTAAGAGAATAGGTGTGGATGAGATTCCCTCATTACCAAATCCATTTCCCACATCGCGCTCTCGACATCTTGATTTCGCTAGAGAACCTTAACCATAGGGATGGTCTTTCTCCGCAACACTCGATCTTAAGAATCCAGAATACTAACAGGTTCTTCAACATACGAAAGGTTGGGATGAATCTGGGGCACCGAGTCGAGGACTTGATGATCATTACGAAAACACTTCCGCAACTGGCTCACATGGGAACACATCATGGACACCAGGGAAGGTAGCAGGCAACTCCATCCTATACGCTGAAACTTCGACGCATTCAAGAATCTGAAAAGGTCCCACATACCGGTGGTCTAACTTGTGGTTCCTTCCAAACCTTTTAACACCAGACATCAGAGAAAATTTCAGAAAAACAAAGTCACCAACAGCGAACTCCAGATCAACCCTTCGTTGATTAACATATTTCTCATAGCATTCTTGTGCTACACAGAGCTTTTCTCAAATATGAGTCACGACACAATTCATCTCTTAAAGGGCTTCCGGACCTAGCAACAGTCTCTCGCCAACTTCAGCCCAAAATAAAGGAGTTCTACAACACGTCCAATATAAGGCCTCAAACGGGGCCATCTGCAGACTCTCTTGATAGTTATTATTGTACGCAAACTCCATGAGTCTGAGACGCTCATCCCAAGCACCACCGTGATCCAAAATATAACATCTGATCATATCTTCCACTATCTGATTTACTCTTTCCGTCTGACCATTCGTCTGCGGATGATAGGCGGTGGAATACCTCAAATCGGTACCCAACCCCTCTTGTAAGCTCTTCCAAAAATGAGACTTAAATCTAGAGTCTCGGTCCGATACGATACTGACAGGCACTCCATACAATCTGATAACCTCGTCAAGGTATAATTCAGCTATCTTATTCACAGAATATCCTATCTTAAAAGGCACAAAGTGAGCACACTTTGTCAATCTATCGACTATCACCCAAACAGAGTCGTGCCTATGGGGAGATTTTGGTAGACCGGTGATGAAATCCATTGAAATACTCTCCCATTTCCAACTTGGAATATCAAGCGGTGTTAATTTACCACCAGGCCTCCTATGGTCAGCCTTAACACACTGACACGTATAACATTCCGCCACAAAGTTTGTTATGTCGTTCTTCATTCCTGACCAACAAACAATTTGCTTTAGATCCTTATACATCTTAGTGGAACCAGGATGGTAGGCTACAATGTAACCATGAGCTTCAGCACAGATCTTAGCCCGAATGTCGCCAAAGGCGTGGACACAAAATCTACCCTGATACTTCAAGGTATCCAACTCATCCAAGGAGAAATCTGGTAGCTCTCCCATCACAGTTCTATTACGAAGGTGTAACAAACCCGGATCATCCTTCTAATGTGCTCGAGTAAGGAAAATCCAAGAGGACTCTTCTACTTCTAAACTAACAGGCACAATACTACTCCCAACCTCAATGTCCATGAACAGAAATTCTTCCACCAAGGACTATACAGTCAAATTGAAAATTTTGGCGGTCTTTCAACTCAAAGCATCGGCTACTACATTAGCCTTTCCCGGATGATAGAGAATTTCCACTTCATAATCAACCACATATTCTAACCACTGAAGCTGGCGCAGATTTAGTTCCTTTTGAGTGAAGACGTACTTCAAACTCTTATGGTCTGTATAGATCTTGCACATAGCGCCATACAATAAGTGTCGCCCAAGCTTCGGAGCATAAATTACAGAGGCGAACTCCAAATCGTGCGTAGGATAGTTTCTTTCATGAATCTTCAATTGCCTTGATCCATATACGATCACCTTACCATCTTGCATCAAAACAGAGCCAAGTCCGATGTGTGATGCATCCATATACACAACATACTCAACTCCTTCAGTAGGTAAGGTTAAAACTAGAGCAGTACATAATCTCTTCTTCAACTCTTGGAAGGCTTCTTCACACTTATCACTCCAAATGAATGCAGTATTCTTCTGAGTAAGTCTAGTTAGAGGGGCAAACAACATTGAAAATCCTTCCACGAATCTTTTATAATAGCTTGCCAGGCCCAAGAAGCTCCTAATCTCTTTAGGTATAGAAGGTCTCTCCCATTCCATCACAATAGAAATATTGGTCGGGTCCACGGAAATACCGTCCTTGCTTACAACATGACCCAGAAAGGACAACTGAGGCAGCCAGAACTCACACTTGCTCAACTTTGCATATAACTTTTGCTCCCTCAGGGTCGACAAAACCAAACACAAATGCTGAGTATGCACCTCAACATTGCGGGAATACACCAAGACATCATCTATGAACACAATAACAAATCGGTCCAAGAAGTCCTTAAACACCCTATTCATCAAATCCATGAAAGCAGAGAGTGCATTGGTCAAACCGAAAGACATCACCAAAAACTCATAATGTCCATGTCGCGAACGGAAAGCCGTTCGTGGAATATCTGCCTCACGAATTCTCAACTGGTGGTAGCCTGAACGCAGATCGATCTTTGAAAATACTGAACTACCACGCAACTGATCGAACAGATCATCGATCCTTGGCAAGGGATATTTATTTTTAATGGTCACCTTGTTCAATTCTCTATAATCGATGCAAAGCCTCATCGATCCATCTTTCTTCTTTACGAACAAAATAGGAACACCCCACAGAGAAGAACTTGGTCTAATAAAACCACACCTCAGTAACTCATCGAGCTGAGTACGCAACTCATCCAACTCATGCGGAGGCATACGGTACGGTGCTTTGGCAATAGGACGAGTACCTGTATCGAGGTCTATCATAAACTCTATCTCCCTCACCGGAGGAAGCCCTGGAAGGCAGTCAGGAAAAATATCTGGAAACTCCCGCACTACCGAGATAACCTCAAGACGTGGCGTAATAAAAGCTGTTTCCAGAGCAAAAATAAAAACCAAAAATGCCTCGCAACCAGACCCTATAGCACGACAAGCACGTATCGTAGAAATGATAGGGGAAACCCTGTCCTGAAATCCATAGACCCTCATAGGTTGGCCATTGTCCATCCTAAAGTCCAGTCGCTTTGAATTGTATTGGATGACCGCATCTGTAACACCCCAAATCCCAGGATTAGGAAAAAGTTGGGCGATACGGCCTAGGACATGGGCGTGTCCCAGTGCGTGTCCTGCTCGGGTGAGCAGTCGGCGAATGGTCGACGAAAATTCATTATACGAAAAAAATGAGGGCACACGCCATCTAACACGGGCGTGTCAGAGGCCATGTACTCCTCTGGTCGATGAACTTTAGTTCGACGAAATTGAGCTGGGGCGTGTCTGCTGCCGTGTATGGGCACACGGCCTGTGACACGGGTGTGTCACAGGCCGTGTCCTTTGCGGGATGTGCCCCGGGCATTTGTGGCCTGGTGAACACGGGTAGGACACGATCTTGTGTTAGGGTACACGGCCTGTGATACGGGCGTGTCACTGGCCGTGTCCCGATTGGGATGAAGTTGGTTTTGTGCAACCAAATGTACATGGCCACAGACACGGGCATGTCTAAAGGCGTGTCAGGTGATACAACCCGTGACATGGGCGTGTCACATGGGCGTGTAATGGTCTGGATGAGTCGGCTGTCTACCGCTTAAGGTACACGGCCTGTGACACGGGCGTGTCACAGGCCGTGTCAGGCAAAAAAATAGCCTTTTGTGGCAAAATCGTGGTCGTCCATTTTCTCAGCTGGGATCCAATGGCTGGGAGCCCTCCCGGCTTCCTTAAGGCCGAAAACTGAGAAGGAAATTCTCATTTGAGTTAGGCCATCTTCTTTCTAAAACCTAGAGAGAGAAAGAGAGGAAGAAGGAGGATGAGGAAGAGGAGCCGGCCACCGGTGGAGCTGCGGAGATCCTATTCACAATCTGAGGCTAGCGTTGTGGAGGTGAAGCCGCTGCGATGCTTTCCAGCCGATTAGGAATCCATGGCTCCGAATCGATCCTCAAGGGTAACGACCTTTCTTCCTAGCCATGTGAAGGATTCCTTTTTGGCATGTGCCTATGATTCCCCCACCAGAGGGTGGCTTGTTATGGGTTCTCTTGGGTTGATTCATGGAATCCCCACTCATTTGGCATATAGATTTAGAAATGTAGTACGAAATAGGCATGCCGTGTGAAGCTCATCTGGACAGGTTGGTCTACATTGGTGATGTTGCATATACGCACCGGAGAAGACTCCGTGATAAACGTGTAGTTTAGGAGTCGACGGGTTAAACCTATGAAGGGCAGTAGCAGGAAGTACTGGAGTGGTAGTTCAGGAAAATACCCGTATAATGCTTGTGCTGAATGGGTTGTATCTGTGAAGGGTAGTAACAGGAAGTACTGGATTGGAAGTCTAGGAAATACCCATGTAATGCTTGGTGTTCATGGGTAGTACCTGTGAAGGGTAGTAGCAGGAAGTACTGGCATGGTAAGCCATGAAAATACCCTTGATGCTTGGAATACTTGATGGGTTGTGACTGTGAAGGGGAGTAGCAGGAAGTACTGGATTGGCAGTCCAGGAAAATACCCTCAAGTGAATGCTATGATGTACGGTTAAGCCTAGGGATGGAAATTGAGTTCTATGGCTAACGCGAGGCATGTCTCCTAGGTAACCGTTGAATGTGAAGCCAGGTCCATGAGAATGGGCTGGCCATGTGTGAGCTGATAAGCTCACCTAAAGGAAATAGGTAAGGTGAAACCGACCCGCACCTTTTATGTAGCCGCGAGTATATTGGTATTCAGTGATGCCAAGGAGACTTGAGCAACTGGGGGTGGCTGATCCGACCTGCGTTATGTCCGTCCAACTTGAAGACCTGAAAGTGCGGTCAGTTGGAGCGCATAGCAAGAGTCTTAGACATGCGCGCCATGACACAATGGGGGGCTATGGTCCATTCCCGGGTCATTAAGACTGAAGTCTCCGACTGCACGCCATGGAGCAAAATGCTCAATTTTACCGTTGGGTTGTAGCCCTAATACGGTGGTGGGACCCTGGTTCGCCAGTACACCAAGAATGTGCCCTGAGTGCACGAATCATCAGGCCACGTGGCTGACGGTTATGGTGGAATGTATGTACTTGAGAGCACAATGTATGAATATATATATCTGCCTGTGAAATGCTATGCCTACAGGGAAGGAATACCACTGTCCCAGGAAAGGGGTAGGGTCATTATAAATTGGTCAGCTGAATACTGACCGTTTCCTTATTTGCCACCGTTGGGTGGACTGTCCCTATGCAGGTGCTAGAGAACCAAGCGGGACATAAAGGCTGAAGTCCCTGCTGCTGCTACTGGTACCGCTGCTGCTAGCCCTTGAAGGATAAGCTTAAAATGCTGTGTTTTGTTTATATATGGCCGACCTGCGCGCCAATGTTTGGGAGCCACTTTTGTAAAAGGACTTGTAAGACCATAAGGCCAATTAACTATGTATTTGGTGAACATTCCTGTGATATATAAATGTGGATTATTATATGGTGGACATTCATGCTTGGAATTCTGTTTCGTGTTTTAATCTTCCATTTGAATGGTATGAGTTAGGATGCGCAACTCATGTATCACTCCGTGACTTCGCCGCCTGTTTTGTGGTATTTGGTGTGGGGCCCCGGCCGGACATTATATTATATACTATATGAATGGATGGAGTTGTTACATTTTGGTATCAGTTGTCTTGGTCTTTCCCTTTCGAATTAATGGTCGAATTCCTTTGTGGGGTGGCGAGCACGTGTCTGTGCAAACCGCGTTAACACTAATGAACTCTTGAATGTCCACCTTAGGAATGCAAATACATGTGTTTGAGGAACCTGCGCATTCCTATCTTGTTCTGATAGCTTGTGTGAGGCCTCTAATGTGTGTGTCTTGTTCACCTATAGGTGACGCGAAGTGGTGCTGGGCAGTCGGAGCCCCAGCGTTCTGATGAAAGTACGTCACCAACTGAGGTGCCTACACCTCCGCCTTCTGTAAAAACTGTGCGATTAGTTGCTGAAGCATTGTTTGCCATGATTCAAGCACAACTGATTGGGCAGGCGCAGCCGACATTGAGGCCAGAATAGGTTGCTGTGAGGCCAGAACCTATTGCGGCTGTGGATCCTTGAGCAGCTGAGAAGCAGTTGAAGCAATTCATGAGTTTCCATCCGCCTACATTTTCGGGATTGAGATCTCCTACGCAGGCTAAGGACTAGATGTCGAACGTCAAGCAGATAATGACGGCGATCAGGACGGAGGAGGATCAGAAGGTCACCTTAGCCACCTTCTTACTCGAGGTGAGGTGTTTTTTTGGTGGGACGAGATGGAAGTACACCACTTAGCGGGGAAGCCGTTAAGACAAGTGTCGATCGAGGAGTTCTCTCAAATGTTCCTGTCAAAGCACCTACCAGCGACACAGCGCATTGCCATGGAAAATGAGTTCCAAGGGCTGACGCAAGGAGAAGGCAGTGTTGAAACGTACCTGCATGAGTTCACGAGGTTGGGACGGTATGCGGGTTCAATCTTCGCCGATGAGCAGCGGAAAATGAACATGTTTTATGAAGGATTACGGGATGAATTGCGATTCCTGCTTTCTAGTTCAGTGAACCAAGGCTTCCAGGCATTGGTGGACACTGCGTGCGCACTGGAAAAGGACATGAAGATGATGCAAGGGAAGCATGCCATGGTTATAACAAAGCCGGAGTTCAAGGAACCCCGACCTGGGAAATCATACTATAAGAAGAAGTGGGGCAAGAGGTCCAAGTCAACTGGACAAGCTCCTTCTATAGTTGCATCAAGAGCAACATCGAGGGCCACTTCGAGGTCGGAGACTCGTACATGCTTTACTTGTGGACGGGTGGGGCATATATCCCGTGACTGTCGGGTTGTTCCGCCGAAGGCAGAGAAGAAGGCGGGAGCGTCCTATGCTGAGAAGGGAAAGGCGGTGGTGGAGTCCTCTGCCTCCCAAGCGCAGCCCCGAGTCTACAACCTTGGCCTGCAGGAGGCCATTAAGCAGAGTGACATCGTCACAGGTGCTAGTTAAGTTATTGAATGCTTTGATTATTTCATGCTTTCTTTATTGCATATTGGTATGTGGCTTGTGTGTGTGACATGGTTGTCACATGCTTTGTGATAATTTGGAACACGCTAGCTCGAGCACTGTTTGATATGGGTGCTTCACATTCTTTTCTGTCTAAAGATTTCATAGCTCGACTTGGGATACCTAGTCGTATGAAGACAGATAGCGTCAGGGTGGTGTTACCGAATGTTTGTTTGATGCTTGTTGATAAGGCTTGCGATGTGGCGGTGCAAATAGGAAATCAGGATTTCTGTTTGACTGCATCTGTATTGCCAATATCGGAATTCGACATGATCTTTGGTATGGATTGGCTCCCGGAGCAGCATGCCTTGATCGATTGTAATGCCAAAGAGATCACGTTAGGCCAGAATACCGAGCATGAGACTAAGTTCGCGAGTATGCGAGAAGTGGGCAGGACGTTGATGTCTGCACTCCAAGTCGTCAAGGCTGTTCGGAAGGGCGCAAAGTGCTACTTCACGCTAATTCAGGCTATTGAGCCAAAGGCCAATGTGAGCGATGTTCCGCTTGTATCAGAATTTGCAGATGTGTTTCCCAAGGATCTCCCTGGGCTACCACCCCAGTGAGAGATTGACTTCATGATCGAGTTGGTGCCAGGTGCGAAACCTGTGGCCCACTCGCCATATCACATCGCGCCAAAGGAAATGGCGTAGTTGAAAGTCCAACTGCAAGAGTTGCTGGAGCAGGGTTATATACGTCCAAGCATATCACCTTGGAGTGCGCCTGTTCTGTTTGTGAAAAAGTATGACGGTGGTTTGCAGTTATGTATTGACTACCGCGAACTGAATAAGCTGAACGAGAAGAACAAGTATCCGATTCCACGGATTGATGAGTTGTTCGATCAGCTGGTGGGCTCAACCGTCTACTCCAAGTTGGATTTGAAGTCTGGTTATTACCAGTTCAGGATTCGGGAAGGTGACATTCCCAAGACCGTATTTGGAACACGTTACATGCATTATGAGTTCACAGTCATACCATTTGGACTGTGCAATGCACCATCAGTGTTTATGGACCTGATGCGCCGAACGTTCCGAGAAGTACCTGGACTTGTTCGTGATTGTTTTCATTAACGATATCCTGGTGTACTCGAAATCTGTAGTCGATCACAAAAACCACTTGCGGTTGGTGTTGCATTCTTTGAGGAAGAATAAGCCCTATACCAAGCTCTCGAAGTGCGAATTTTGGCTATCGTCGGTGGCTTTTCTTGGCCATGTGGTAAGCAGAGAGCGCATAGCGGTGGATCCAGCAAAAATAAGGGCCATACAGGAGTGGACAATGTTGTCTTCGGTGGCCGAAGTTAGGAGCTTCCTTGGACCGGCGGGCTACTATAGGCGGTTTGTGGAAAACCTCTCGCGGATTGCTTTGCCTCTAACCACATTGACGAGAAATGATCAGAAGTTCATTTGGATGCCGGAGTGCGCGCGAGCTTTTGAAGAGCTGAAATGTCGGTTGACCACAACACATGTGTTGACATCGCCATATGGTACTGACAGATTCAAGATCTATAGTGATGCATCAGGAAGTGTCTTAGGCTGCGTTCTTCTACAAAATGGAAAAGTGATTACTTATGGCTCACGCCAATTGAAGGTGCATGAAAGAAATTATCCCGTCCAAGACTTAGAGCTGGAGGCGGTGATCTTTGCACTGAAGTTATGGAGGCATTATCTGTATGGCGTGAAAGTGGAAATCTATACAGACCACAAGAGGCTAAAGTATTTGTTAGAGCAGAAGGACCTGAATATGCGACAACGAAGGTGGCTGGAATTCCTTGGGGACTACACCTTTGTGATTCATTATACTCCTGGGAAGGGAAATGTGGTCGCTGATGCCTTGAGTCGGAGGGCTCCAGCAATGATAAGTTGGTTGCAGAGGCACGATGAACGTCTAATACAGGAGTTGGAAGCATTAGAGATTTCTTGTGTTGACAAAAATTCTACAACCGATGCTTGTTTGAACTGGACGGAGGTGCAGTGTGACCTTGCGGACAGGGTTCGACGAGCAACGAAGCTGGATGAGAGTCTCCAACACTATGCCAAGGACGGGCCAGAGGGAAAATTCTCCTGGGGTGACAGCCTTTTGCGGAAGGAGGTCCGTTTGTGCATCCCAAGTTTGGGTAAGTTACGAGAAGAGTTGATGTACGAAGCTCATTATACAAAGTACTCAATTCACCCTGGGAGCACAAAGATGTTCAGAGACATGAAGAAGCCTGGCGGTTTCTTGAAGTCGTTACCGAATCCGGAATGGAAGTTCGATGATATTTCCATGGATTTTGTGCACGGGTTGCTGAGATCTCAATGCGGGAATGATTCAATCTAGGTAATTGTAGACCGGTTGACAAAAGTGGCACACTTCCTTCCAAATAAATAGGACGATTCCGTGGAAAGTCTGGCAAAGCTGTATGTTGAACAGATTGTACGGCTACACGGTGTTCCTCGGAGAATCGTAAGTGATCGAGATGGGTGGTTCACATCGAATTATTGGAGACTGGTCCATCAGCTGTTGGACACGAAATTGATGATCAGTATGACCTTTCATCCCCAAACAGATGGCCAGACTGAAAGAACCAACAAGACAATGGAGGATATGCTCCGCATGTGCGCCCTGGATTTTGGGAAGAGATGGGAAGATCATCTCTATCTGGTGGAGTTTGCCTACAACAACAGCTACCAAGCGAGCATCGGTATGACACCGTTTGAAGCTCTGTATGGTCAGAAGTGCCGTACGCTGTTAACTTGGGCAGAAGCATGCGAATCCAAAGTGTATAGGCGTAATGAAGTCAAAGAAGCGAACTCGACAATACACACTATCCGGGAGAGGCTACTGATAGCCCAGGATCGTCAAGCGAAGTACTACAATGCCAAGCACCAGAACGTGGAGTTCGCGGTGGGCGATTGAGTATACTTGAAGATCAAACCCTTCAAAGGCATGTCCAGGATTCGGCGACTGAAAAAGTTGAGTCCGAGATATCTTGGTCCGTTCGAAATGGTAGAGCGAATTGGGGAAGCTGCATATCGGCTATCTCTTTTGGCAGACTTGGGTGGATTACATGATGTGTTTCACATCTCGGTGCTTCGAAAAGCCATCAAAGATCCAGCTCAAGTGATCGAGAATGATCGTGTGCCGGTGGAGGATGGGCTAACGACGAAGGTTCGGCCCATTCAGATCGAGGATCATACCGACAAACAGTCGCGGAATAAGACGATCGGGATGGTCAAAGTCCGGTTGGATAATTGCGGCCGTGAAGAGCGAACATGGGAGCGAGAGCAGACCATGCGAGCTGAATTTCCCGAGCTCTTTGTGTAATTGTTATGCAGTGTGTGTCGAGTTGTATTAAATGATTCTGGAATAAAAATAACTTGTGTTTGATTTCCTTCCTGTGTGCAAATTTCGAGGACAAAATTTTTATAAGGAGGGGAGGGTTGTAACACCCCAAATCCCAGCATTGGGAAAAAGTTGGGTGACACGGTCTGGGCACGGGCGTGTCCCAGGGCGTGTCCTGCTCGAGTGAGAAGCCGGCGAGTGGTTGACGAAAATTCGTTACACGAAAAAAATGAGGGCACACGCCATCTGACACGGGCGTGTCAGAGGCCGTGTCCTCCTCTAGTCGACGATTTTTAGTTCGATGAAATTGAGCTGGGGCATGTCTGCTGCCGTGTATGGGCACACGGCCTGTGATACGGGCGTGTCACAGGTCATGTCCTTTGCGGGATGTGCCTCGGGCATTTATGGCCTGGTGAACATGGGTAGGACACGGTCTTGTGTTAGGGTACACGGCCTGTAATACGGGCGTGTCACTGGCCGTGTCCCGATCAGGATGAAGTTGGTTTTGAGCAACCTGATGTACACGGCCATAGACACGGGCGTGTCTGAAGGCGTGTCAGTTGACACGGCCCATGACACTGGCGTGTCACATGGGCGTGTACTGGTCTGGATGAGTCAGTTGTGTACCGCTTAAGGTATACGACCTGTGACACGGGTGTGTCAGGCAAAAAATAGCCTTTTGTGGAAAAATTGTGGCCGTCCATTTTCTCAACTGGGATCCAATGGCTGGGAGCCCTCCCTGCTTCCTTAAGGCTGAAAACTGAGAAGGAAATTCTCATTTGAGTTAGGCCATCTTATTTCTAAAACCTAGAGAGAGAAAGAGAGGAAGAAGGAGGAGGAGGAAGAGGAGCCATCCACCGGTGGAGCTGCGGAGTTCCTGTTCACAATTTAACGCTAACGTTGTGGAGGCGAAGCCGCTGCGGTGCTTTCCAGCCGACTAGGAATCCATGGCTCCGAAGCAATCTTCAAGGGTAACGAACTTTCTTCCTAGCCATGTGAAGGCTTCCTTTTTGGCATGTCCATATGATTCTCCCACCAGAGGGTGGCTTATTATGTGGAGTCTCTTGGGTTGATTCATGGAATCCCAACTCATTTGGCATATAGATCCGGAAATCGAGTACGAAATAGACATGCTGTGTGAAGCCCATCTGGACAGGTTGGTCTAGATTGGTGATGTTGCATATACGCACCGGAGAAGACACCGTGATAAACGTGTAGTTTAGGAGTCGACGGGTTAAACCTGTGAAGGGCAGTAGCAGGAAGTACTAGAGTGGTAGTCCATGAAAATACCCGTATAATGCTTGTGCTGAATGGGTTGTATCTGTGAAGGGTAGTAACAGGAAGTACTGGATTGGAAGTCCAGGAAATACCCATGTAATGCTTGGTGTTCATGGGTAGTACCTGTGAAGGGTAGTAGCAGGAAGTACTGGCATGGTAAGCTAGGAAAATACCCTTGATGCTTGGAAGACTTGATGGGTTGTGACTGTGAAGGGGAGTAGCAGTAAGTACTGGCTTGGCAGTCCAAGAAAATACCCTCAAGTGAATGCTATGATGTACGGTTAAGCCTAGGGATGGAAATTTAGTTCTGTCGCTAACGCGAGGCATGTCTCCTAGGTAACCGTTGAATGTGAAGCCAGGTCCGTGAGAATGGGCTGGTTATGTGTGAGCTGATAAGCTCACCTAAAGGAAACAGGTAAGGTGAAACCGACCCGCGCCTTTTATGTAACCGCGAGTATATTGGTATTCAGTGATGGCAAGGAGACTTGAGTAATTGGGGGTGGCTGATCCGACCTACGTTATGTCCGTCCAACTTGAAGACCTGAAAGTGCGGTCAGTTGGAGCACATAGCAAGAGTCTTAGGAATGCACGCCATGACACAATCGGGGGCTATGGTTCAATCCCGGGTCATTAAGACTGAAGTCTCCGGCTGCACGCCATGGAGCAAAATGCTCAATTTTACCGTTGGGTTGTAGCCCTAATACGGTGGTGGGACCCTGGTTTGCCGGTACACCAAGAATGTGCCCTGAGTGCACGGATCATCAGGCCGCATGGCTGACGGTTGTGATGGAATGTATGTGCTTGAGAGCACAATGTATGAATATATATATCTGCCTGTGAAATGCTATGCCTACAGGGAAGGAATACCACTGTTCCGGGAAAGGGGTAGGGTCGTTATACATTGGTCAGCTGAATACTGACCGTTGCCTTGTTTGCCACCGTTGGGTGGGCTGTCCCTATGCAGGTGCTAGAGAACCAAGCGGGACATAAAGGCTGAAGTCCCTGCTGCTGCTACTGGTGGTGCTGCTGCTGCTAGCCCTTGAAGGATAAGCTTAAAATGCTGTGTTTTGTTTATATAAGGCCGACCTACGCGCCAATGTTTGGGAGCCACTTTTGTAAAAGGACTTGTAAGGCCATAAGGCCAATTAACTATGTATTTGCTGAACATTCCTGTGATATATAAATGTGGATTGTTATATGGTGGACATTCATGCTTGGAGTTTTGTTTCGTGTTTTAAGCTTCCATTTGAATGGTATGAGTTAGGATGCGCAACTCACTCCGTGACTTCGCCGCCTGTTTTGTGGTATATGGTGTGGGGCCCCGACCGGACCTTCTATTATATACTATATGAACGGATGGAGTTGTTACTGCATCATACCTGGACAGCCAGTCCATGCCCAATATTACTTCAAAGTCCGCCAGATCCAACACCATCAGATCTGTAAAGGCTAGGAAATCGCCTAGGTATATAGGGCATCTCAGAACTCCTTGATTAGATATCATTGAATCACCGGAGGGAAGCTTGACGTTGAAGGAGTCTCCTAATTGATCCACATATAGACGATGTTTATCCACAAACCTCGGTGCCACAAAGGAATGGGTGGCATTCGAATCGAAAAGAACGCGCGCCCATCTATTCCGCACCTTAAACTCCCCTAAAACCGTAGCATACATAACTAAACGAACGATAACTAGGGCAACAATGATAAATAATAAAAATAAGTTAAACTGGGGTAAACCTGATATAACTTGCGTAGAGGTTTGAGATTCCTCCTAGTCACCACGTTCAGCTTTCCTTTTCCTTTATCCAGGTTTGGTGGCGGCGATAGAGCCCGAAGCGGAGCAGGCTGCAGTGGAGTCTGAGCCTGGGGGCATGAAGTCTTCAGGTGCCCATTCTGCCTACACTGGAAACAGACCTTGTCCTTCACCCAGCAACGACTCACATCGTGTCCCTTCCTAGCAGAGTGCGTGTACACAAGATCTCCTTTAGGTGCGCCTTGGATGTCGAGCACCTGTTGCTGCTTCAGGGTGGCCGTACTCTTAAAGCACCTTTCGAAAGGGTTGCCGGATCGACCATAGAAACTACATACTTCCTTACTTTTCTTCTTCGAAGAAGGGCCAGATGCCCTAGAGCTTCCATCCTCCTCCCCCTTTCTCTTCTCCTTTCTCATCGCAGTACCTCGATTCTTGGCGTTCTCGATTGCCCCGACATTCAAAGCGGCTTCCACTGCTTTAGCATAGCTTTCAGCTCGATAAGCGCATGCCAATTGCTGGACATCGCTTCTTAATACTACGAGGAAACGCTTCACTCTTATTGCCTCTGAGGCTACCAAATCAGGAGCAAATCTGCTCAGATTACTAAACTCGATCTCATATTCGCTCACAGTGAGTTGTCTTTTCTTCAAATGTAGGAAATTGTTCATCAATCGGTCCTGCTCGACCGAGGGTAAGAAATTCTTCAGCAGCATCTTCTTGAAGGACTCCCAAGAACATCCTTTCACCAAACTTTCCTTTTCTCGAATCCACCAGGTCTTTGCCAAGCCTTTTAGCTGGTAGGCCGTAAGCATCACCTTCTGGGCTTCAACAATCCCCGAATACGTAAACATCTCATCCATAGGGATAATCCAATCATCCAAAACTATGAAATCGGCACTCCCGTCATACGTGGGAGGTCTCAATCGCTGGAAATGTGATATAAGGTTCATCTCCGATGGTAACGTCACCGGAGGCACTAGAGGAGAAGGATCAGCAGTTACGACCTGACCCACGACAGAATCTTGCGCTACGGGTTGCTGCGCGGGAGCGACAGACAATAACGACTGAATCTGCGACTGTATCGCAACTAACTGCCTCGATAGAGCTTCATTGCTCTAGCGCAAACTCTCGATCAATGCCACACTCTGCGCACCCGACGACTCACCCCTTGACTGGCGAGTCGACCTCATCGCAGGACGCTTTGGTGGCATTCTAAAAGGCAACAAATAACACATCAAAATCCTAGCTTACAAGTAAGCCACTCAACTAGTTCAGACAATACTTAAAGACACTTGCTTGTACTGCAACCTGCTCTGGGATTTTATAATGATGCTATGTCCTACTTAGGATGACATCCTCTCATCTATTTACTCATGTGCCTATGATATGAATGCATGAATTCTTCATTCTTCTTTAAAATCATGTGTGTACATGTGTCATCATGTAAACCTTAACTTAGCACGCGTGCTTATGTGATGATATGCTATGTATGCAGTGCTATGCATTCTAAAAAAGCCTTAATGCATGCATGATCGGCGTACACATGAAATGTTATGCATCCCAAACTACACAACATCGCATGCAACGAGAAAAGAAAATGTGCTAATGGGCACCCATGTGATGATGGTTATGCATCCCATACTACACAACCGTCATATGTTGCCTCCTATGGTGGATCTATATATAAACACATATTATGCATCCCATACTACATAATATGCCCCATATACTTCTTATCATGCTATGAGTGTAGTGACTATGCTTCGGTTAAGACGTACTGATAACACATCGGTGTGTGTATGCAAATGAAAGAAGGAAACAAAGTAAACGAGGTTGGCTGGTTCGACCAACTTGTCAAACCAACCTCCCTCTGATATCAACTGTCACAACTCGCATTTTTCACTGCCAATAAAGGTAAATTAGAGTAAGGGAAAAATGCACGTCATGATGCCATGTCAGCGGGGGATAACTGCGGATGCTCAGGCAAAACTCCTACTTAACCATGAAGAAAGATTCTTTTAGTTATTAAGAGGTGAAATCAGTTTAAGTATAGTAGTTAACCATATCCCTCGGCTTAGTGGCTCATCTAGTCCATAAGAAAAGTAATTAAACGCTGCGAAAAGTACTTCTTTTATCCAGTTAGGCATCCTACAAGAGCTTAGAGGTTCCCAAGGGACACCTCAAGGCATGCAAGTTCTAAATTTATAATAGAAGTAAAAGTAGATTTTTTACGGTCGTTAAATATAGTGATTTAACATTTTGAGTTATGCAATGCATGCGGTAATAATAGTAATTTTTATACTTGAAAATAACTACCATGCAATCCTAACATAAAACATCCCATAGAGCAAGTAATCCACATCCATAGAAAGAAAACTAAGCAGCTAGAAAGTATCCAAAAATAACAATCCTGTGAGCGTCAACAAACTGACACTAACCCACATACAATAAAGTATGTCTGAACCAGTAAAACAAAATAAACACAATCTACCTCGCTAAGATGAGGCAACAGCCACGACCAACACTACTGCTCAATCACTCCAAAAACCTGCACCGAACTCAGCTACAGCTCTGAACCTGAGGCATTCCAAAGGTAGAACACCTCACCAAGAAAGTACAAGTGATGACAAAAAGAAAGCCACAAGTACAAAAGTCAAGGGCTACCAACCCAAGACCAAAAAAGGTACATAAACAAGTACAGTAGTAAGGTACAAAAGTGAAAAAAAGAAAAAAAAAACCTACGTGAAGCGTCACGCACAACAAGAATATCCCAAACGCACAAGACTATAAGGGGAAACAGTCAAGATTAAACCATCATGAAGAGAAACAAACCACTATTAGCCACCTGTGGTCAACTCCACCAAAAAAAAACAACACGGGCGAGGTGGCCAACTCATCTGGACACAACCCCAAAGACAATTTATATGTCTAAATGCGGGGGAGATTGGATACTCCACATTTCACTGCAAATGCCCATAAACCCGGTAGAGCCCCACAAAGTGTTAATAGGGAGATCAAATGTTGCGGCGGTGGATTCACCCACTAATAACACCCGCAACAAAGAAAAACCCGGAAGGAAAAACCTCATAACAATCCGGGTTTAGAGCTCAGAGGCACACCACAACCCAATCGGGGCCTGGTGGCTTGTCTCGCCCCACGACAACGCCACGAGAAAAAACCATGATAGACATCTCAAGTCAACAACGACACATCAAATTCTACTAAACAATCCTAGATTAAATGCGGTTGATCAATCTTTATGAAGAACATACAATCCTAAACAAACTCTAACACACTCAACGAGAAAAATTACAGAATGGTAATAAAAGTGGTATTCATTGTAACACCCCAGTTTTGCAAGAGAGTCAGTGTGCGGTTCTGGAAAAATTTTGGGTTTTTGGCAGGAGGCACACGGCCTGCGACACGGGCGTGTCGCAGGGCGTGTCGAGGCTGTGTCGACACTCGGTCCAAGTGTCGACACTTTCGCTCGACAAAGTGTCGAGAGTGGGGCACACGGTCTGCGACATGGGTGTGTCGCAGGGCGTGTCGAGGCCGTATCGACACTCGGCCCAAGTGTCGACACTTTCGCTCGACGAGTGTCGAGACTGGGGTACACGGCCTGTGACACGGGCGTGTCACGGGGCGTGTCCCGTGTGGTCGACGATCTTCGCTCGACGTTTTTCGCGGTGTTGACACAAATCCTGTCAACGGGTGTCGAGACTTGGCACATGGCTTGGGACACGGGCGTGTCCCAGGCCGTGTCACCTCTCGGGTTGGTTTCGGGGCCGTGTCGTTGGAGGCACACGACCGGCCACACGGCCGTGTCATTGGGGACACGGGCATGTCGGATTGAACACGGGCGTGTCGGATGCCCGTGTGCGGTTCCAGGCATGTCGGTTTGAGACGGAGAATGAGGCACACGGCCCTGGACACGGGCGTGTGCCAGGCCGTGTTCGGCCCAGTTTTTCTATTTTTCCAGACGAATCGTGGCCATTCTTTTCTGGTTTTGGGATCTAACGTTCAGGCCATCTCTTGGGAAGTTAAGTCCGATTTTAGGGTTGCAAACCCTCATTGTTTTCCAAGTCTTCTCTTTCTAAGTTCTTGAGAGAAGCTAGAGCGAGGAGGAAGAAGAAGAAGGTCTTGGGCTGTAGGAAGGGTTTCGGTGCTCCAAATCGCGAGCCGAGTCCGGATCCGTGAAGCTTAGATCGTTGCGAAGATTTCCATCCGGCCATTTTTGCCATGGCAAGGAAGAGGAGTCGGAAGGTAACGACACCTCTCCTCTCGGTCTTAGGATGCATGTCTTAGCATCATTTATTTTCTTTCTTTCTAGTTTTTGGGCACCAAACTCTCAAATGAGAGGGCTTTTGGTTTGCCAAGGTTCAAGAGGAACCTCCGGGTTGATTGAGTCCGTCCCCGGCATATCTTGCATTAGAGATCCGCTTCGCTGGTGGATTAGGCATGGTGGGTGAAGCCGTAGTCGCGACCGGTAGTCCGACTCGGTGATGTTGCATACGAACTTAGGGATTTGTAGAGATTTCGTTGCGGCAAGAAGCCGTTTTTGATGTGGTGGTGATTCCCTTTTGTTTGAAAGAGTACGTGTGGTCGGAACCGGACAAGGTTAGCTCCTCGTGGCGGTAGATGGTTTCCTTGAGGGACAAGGTTAGCTCCGTATGATTTGGAGATGGTTTCCTTGGTGGACAAGGTTAGCTCCGCACGAGTTGGAGATGGTTACCTTGGTGCGCGGGAACGCTGCAGTACAAATGAGGGATTATGGTGATTTTAGTCTTGGATTGTGATGTGCCAAGGCGTGACTATGTCTCCGTGGTCGGCCGGCTATCCCGTGACATGTGCGTCATGTGTGGAGAGTGTCCCGGCGAGACTAGTCCCCTTCTGTGAGACTGACGAGAATGCCAAGCTTGGGGCAAGCCCGGGCAATGAGGCCATGAGCGGGTGGGGCCCAGCAAGGCTTCTTAGAATCGGTCAGTCTGTGTTTGTTGGAATCCTGACATGAGACGTCAGAGCTTGCAGGCAAGCCCGGGGCTAAGCCCACGAGCGGGTGGGGCCTTGGCAAGAATTCCATATGGCGGCCTGTGCGCCGTTTGAGGGAGTTGTGTCTCCCTCATTGTTTGCGGCTTTATGCCAATGGGGAAATGTGAGTACCCAAATGATGTGATGTTGTGCTAGATGCATACGCAGTAGGGTGCCTTGGGCGAAGCCCGAGTGTTGCATACATGTTGCATAGTAGGCCCTTTTATTACATGCTCAACCAGTAGAGAACGTGTTTGATGATTGAGACATCCAAGCCTGTTTTAATGCTTTTCTATTTATAGATGTTTATATTGCATACGAAGTGCTGACTTGCAGGTTGGAGGGTTCCCCGGGGTCCGTTAGGGGCGGCCGGGAGGAGATGTGTTGTTACACAGTTTGAGGTCAGCCTTTGCTGACCCACGTTACTAATAATTTTTACAGGGCAAGGATCGCATGCAGAAGCTAGCACGCCGGCCAGAAAGGCCTAAGCCCCATGAAGTGTTTTTCCCTCTTTTGTAGCACTACAGTTATGATGATGTTTGAGACTATTTTGTCCGGCTTGCATGCCGAGGTAGACTAGGAGTGCTGAGCACATTCATGTTTGATGTACTATTTGTTTTTGGACACTTGATGTAAGGCCTTAAGGCCATTTGTTTACTCTTTAGTGGTGGATAACTTCTAGTCCTGTTCTGTTTCCGCTTTGTTGTGCAAAGAGTTTTGAGTGTGGGTAACTATATCAACTTTTAATACTAAAGCTGTGGCGTCCGTATGTTGTGGGGCTCCGGCCGGACCCATATTATACGTTCATTACAGGGGAGGTGTTACATTCATCACTTCGTCAAATACATTAAGCATTTACAGGGTCAGATAGTAATAACCCAGAACATGAAAATCATGAATAGAATTAGGCATGAGATATCAATAGTGCTATAATCAGCAAAAATAAATAATATAATCATGATATCCAGCAGTTAGAAATTTCTGCAAAAAATTAGGGAAAAGAAGGGAAGTGAAAAAGGAGACCATCACTTGCCTTGATTTTACCAGAGAAAGACACCCAAATCACTCCTCGATGTAGATCGGGGCTAAAGAAGACAAGGGAAGTCGAAATCTAACAAAAACAGCCAAAAATCGGAGTTAGGGCCAAAAACCCTAATGAGAAAACTCAAGAAATGGGGAAAGTTTTACCACAATGGCGTAGCTCTCGACGAGAGCTTTCCAGAACTATATTCGGTTGAAGATTTTGAGCACTGGAGCTCCGTCGGCGGCCACCGAAGGATTCACGAATAGGAGGGAGACGCCGCTATGGTTTCGGTTCGGTCCGAACTTAAGGAAAAAGATGAAGTTTTAAGAATATAGGTATTTATATATATACATGTAATTATAAAATTTATTTTGTCTAAATAGGAAGAAAACCGTTAATTTAAGTGTGGGTGCACGGAAAATAAAAATAGAGACTAAACATAGATCCAAATCAAAAAGTGCTCAACATAAAAGTTATAGATCTCGTCGAGACGAACAAATTTTATGTTAACCATTTTTCCATATGACGCCGTTTTGAGCCTCAAAACGATATTCGCATGCAGGCTGAAACGGATTTCTCGGGAGCAGCACAGGAATTCTCGAGAGCAGCATAGGACTACTCGAGAAGGGAAAGAGATTTCTCAAGAACAATTTTTTGAGTTCTCGAGTATTACATCCGGATCTCGAGTACTATATCAGGATTGCTCGAGTACTACATCAGGATTACTCGAGTACTACATCAGGATTACTCGAGTACTACATTAGGATTACTTGAGAGGAACGATCACTACATCATGATTACTTGAGAGGATCGAGCACTACATCAGGATTACTCAAGTACTACACCAGGATTACTTGAGTATTACATCAGGATTACTCGAGTACTATATCAGGATTACTCGAGAGGAACGAGCACTACATCAGGATTACTCGAGTACAAATTTGCATGAACAGTTCTTTTTACAAATATATCCAAAAAATTAAAGTATAGAGATGAATAGTAAATGACATTTTTGAATAGTGCTTTAATATTAAAATAATCATATTTATATATTTTTGAACAAAGAAGCACGAGTTCAGAACGGAGGCCCAAACTCACGCCGAATTAAACGGAATTCGCACTGTAGGCGAACACTGACGCTACGAACCCAATGGCGAAGTCAAAACCAAAATCAGACGAGCCGTTCTTGAGATATAAATTTTCAAATTGTACGGCGAACATAAATTCCACAAAACTTCAGAAAATCGCCGAGACTCGAATATCGCTCGAATCACGACGAAACTTGACGAGCAAGTCCAAAATTATTTAACTTAATTTTCAAATGAAAAATTTTCCAATTACACAAGAATTCCAGAATTTGGCTGACTCGACCGAACAGACGCGAAAATGCCTTAACGACGTCGCGCCGTCAACTAGATATTAAAATTAACGCCACGACGTCATAAATATGACGATACCAAATCAAATAAAATCATCAAACAAAATCAGGGGCGTTACAGTGTTCCCAAAACTCTGCAAAGTCTCTTGAAGACAATACTTGTTGAATATCAGTACCCGTGTCTAACAATAATGAAAAATGCAAGGACTTATGCAAGAATACGCCTGCCAACAACACACCACTACTCGAAGAAGCCGTCGTTGAGCAACCCGCACCCATAAAAGAATGCATCCGTCGAATGGTGGATTACAAAAATCAAGCGCTCTCCCTGCTAAGGGATTTAGCGGCCTCACGCGCCCCTAAATCAGCCTCTGCGCTAGGATGTCAGTTTACATCATATACGGGTTTTGCTAGGCACCAAGGAATTGAAAGAGCCAAAAGCAACACCAATGCCAAATTGGCCAACATTGCGAAAGCATACAAAAGGAATGCTCCTGAAGAACCGTGTCAACAACAAGGCAAGAAAAGAAATAAAGAGAAAAGACTGCAACCGACACCCTAAAGAAGCAGAGGGCTTCGCATCGACACCTGTCAACCTGGGAGACACCACCAGCATTAGTACTTCACCTTGCATAATCCCACCACAGAAGAAGTTTTGCTTTCCATCTGCGGATACCAATCTCATCAAAGGCCTATGCCACTCACCCCAAATCGGGGGATCAATCCAAGTACTATAATTACCATCAAGGTCGTAGACATGTCACAGAAGAATGCATGCTCTTAAAGAAAGAAATTGAACGGCTCGTTCACCCGGTATTCGTTAGTAAGTTTCAGCAAACTCAAACACATGCAAAACAATTCCTGAATATGTCCACATAGAAGCAGGATAAAGACAAAGACACATGCAACACGGTAAATAAACCAAGCCTATACAACGAACGCGCTCCACAACATAGCTTACTGAGCATCAATGCAACTATCAGAGATCCTATAACTTTGATAAATCGAATCCCGATCGACGATACAGTGAATGTAAATGTGCTATTCATGTAAACATTACTACAACTCAAACTGGCGAACAAAAATGTCAAATTAAAGGTGGCCAGCACGCGTGACCCAGGAGGTCGAGGCACGCTGTTACAATCCCGGGAACCTCCATCTTTCCAATCATTCTGGGGGAGACTCCTATGCAAGTGACCTATGATGTACAATTCACCGTCATACAAGATGGTTTCGACAACAACGCCTTACTCGAACGGTCACTTATACACTCCTTCTTGGTTAGTACACACTACTACAATTCCTTCCAAAGACAACCTTGATCCCAAGAATCGGGTAGGAGAGCCATTATTTTATTTATATTCTATTTTATTCCTGCGTGTATCTAAAAACTAATGCCAGACACTAAGTCGCAAGTCCTAACTTGAACACATACATCTACTTACTTTAATCATAATATAATTTCTTCTAACCCTACCATTGTAGGAATATTTACAATAGTGACCTCTTACTACCCGGCTCGAAGCCTCCACCCTTCGCCATCATAGTAGGTCACGACACCGCCAAGGTCTACACCCCTCACAGTCGCCCATGGTTCGAGGCGTTCACCCTTTACCAAAACTTCATGAAAGAATAAAGGTAATCTAATCACCTGGGGGAGGGGGTGAATATGTGTTTCTGATTTTTAGTTCTTTTTGTGATTTTTTAAGTCAGCTATCACAAAAAATTAAAACACACATATAACAACACAAAGATTTATAGTGATTCTCCAATTATGGTACATCTACTGCCCCCTCTACCTATCTAGTAGTGTCTAAGTCTAGGACAACTCTTTCAATATCTCAGATAAAAGATCTTATAACTCAGATCTACACCATAGATCCTACAGTTCAGAGTGAGTCCACTCCTACAACTCAAATTCCACTAAATCCTACCTCGGTTGCACAACAACAACCCTACCTCAAGTGCACTTCTGAACCCTACCTTAAGCACTTAGCAAAAGCCTTACACTCATATCCAATCCCTGGATCCTACCTCAGTTCCCCAAAAGAACCATATACTCATATCTCATGGAGATCTTATAGCAGCAAAAAGATAGTAGTAGATACAGTAGATATAGACTCAATAATGATAGCACTTTGAGGCTTTGATTATTCTTAGGCTTCATAGTGAAAAAGCTTTCTTCAGAATCAGCACCTGATCAACAACAAGTTTATCTTGATAGCAGGATCAATGCTGAACTTCCTTGTGAGTAGAATTCTTCTTGCACTCTAAAATGAGAGCTTTCTTTCTTCTTGATGTTTGACTTCTTCTTCAGAAAGCTTTCTTGGCTAATAACATAGTTTTCTGTTATATTGCTCGTTGACAGTCGACTAGCTGAGTTTTCTAAGTTTGCAAGGTTAGGGTTCAATGACCATCTCCTCTCCTTTAATATGCCTGATAACCATAACAGTCGAATCAATAAAAAATCATGTCAACACACTTTCCAATTAGGATTGTTGTGACATTTACTTTCGGCACTGTCGCCAATTTGAGATCCCTCCTTTCTGCGTTGATATAGTAATATCGTTGTGTGATGTTTATACACATAGAAATATTTTACTTAGAGTGAATTTCTACTTTTTCTTGAGTGTCATCACAATGATCGTTGTGCGAGTGTTGTACACACAATGATATTTTACTTAGAGTGAATTTCTGCTTTCCTTTGAGTTTCATCACAAAGATATCAATGTGTGAGTGTTGCACACACAATAATATTTTACTTAGAATGAATTTTTTGCTTTCCTTTGAGTGTCTTCACAATGATATCATTGTGTGATGGTTACACACACAATGATAATGGACTTTAAAAGAGAATTTATGCTTTATTAGACTCACCCTTGCCATCAACTCAAGCATATTCTTTTATCTTATCATGAGAACCAACTTGCATGTTCTTTTAATTCTATCATGAGAGCTAACTTTGCATGTTCTTTAAATTCTATCATGAGAGCCAACTTTGCATGTTCTTTGATTCTGTCATGAGAGCAAACTTTGCATGTACTTTGAATTATGTTATGAGAGCCAACTTTATATGTTATTTGAATTCTATGATGAGATCCAACTTTGCATGTTCTTTAAATTTTGTCACGAGAGCTTACTGTTGGGTCCATTGATTCCAATGCCCCAGATTTGTAAGAAGTCAAACAAGTCAATAGTATACACATAGTTATATTTTTTGTATGCTTAAGTTCATGCATGCAAGTTAGTATATGTCTTATGGATTGGATAGGTGGTACAAGTGACATTGACAGGTGGACTCAAAGAAGCTAACTTGAAAGATAAGAAATTGCCTAAGTCCATAGGAGTTGAGTGAAGCAAGCTCACTCAATGCCAAATATAAAGGCAGTTGCTGAAGAAACAAGAATTTGCCTAAGTCCACAAGCATTGAGTGAAGCAAGCTCACTCAATGCCAGATGAACCAGAAGCCAGTGACAGTAAAGAAAAATGACTAAGTCCATAGGCATTGAGTGAAGCTGGTTCACTCAACACCATACAACTCACAATGCTGAGAGAAGGTAGGATAGTCAAAGCCCAACAAGTTACAGAACAGAAAATTGACTAAGTCCACCAGCGTTGAGTGAAGCCAGTCCACTCAACGCATATGACTAACAATGCTGAGAGAAGGCTGACAGTCAAAGCTTTGAGGGTTGGAAATGCATAAATTGGCAATGTCCACAAGCATTGAGTGAAGTCAACTCACTCAACGCCATATAGCCAAAAGCATTGAATCAAGCTGCTTCAGTTAAAACCACGACAAATCTGTCAAAGAATTCAGCTAAGTCTAGAAGCGTTGAGTGAAGCTTGTTCACTCAACGCCATGATGTTTCTATCAAAGCCATAAAAGAAAGAGACATAAAATTGGTTAAGTCCAGAAGCATTGAGTGAAACTTATTCACTCAACGCCATGGTATTTTCGTCAAAGCCAAAGAAAAAGGAGACAGAAAATCAGCTAAGTCCAGAAGTGTTGAGTGAAGCCAGTTCACTCAACGCACTCAACGACATATTTCAGAAGCAAAGGCAGAAAGCATTGAGTGAGGCCAGCTCACTCAACTCCTTCAAACAGAAGGAGATTTGGCAAAGTATAGAGGCATTGTGTGAAGCCAGTTCACTCAATGCTCTCAATGCCTAGTAGAGCAAAAAATTTTCTAAGTCCAGATTCATTGAGTCAAGCCAGTTCACTCAATGCTCTCAATGCCTAGAGTTGTAGAAGGATGCAGAATGTTGACTAATGCACTTACGACAAGTGTACCGCTCGCATAAGTAATATGAAATGGGGTATTGGATCCCTAGTTGATTTAGGCCAGGTTCACTGACTTAGGATGTGACCCATTTTGTATAGCCAGGGTCAAATTGTGTCCTAGAGTCTAGGCTAAGTCATTAGGTTCAATTTCAGATGGACCAGCTATCAACAAGACAATCAGAGACTTCAGACTTAGAGGATTTCAAGACCAAGTCAAATGAGTTCGACGTTCGTCGAACTCACCTCGATGAAAGGAGTTCTGCGCTCGACGATCGTGAGACAATTCTTAGTGCTGAGCTCGACGATCCGTGTTCTCTGTTCGACGAATGTTGAGATTCTTCATTAAGCCAAATTCAGGACAACTTCAAAATTTTTCTAAGTCCAGCTTCAAGCTTTGGTCGACGAATTGGATTCTAAGCTCGACGAACTTGGACCTCAAGTTCTCAGCTTCTCAGGTCGACAAATGTTATACTCTCTCGATGATTTCTGAACTCAGAGTATTTGTGTCGACACTTAGGGCATGTGTCGACACCAGACAATTCAATGTCAACACCAGAATATTTATGTCGACACCAAGGATTTGTGTCGACACCAAGATTTCATGTCGACACCAGAAGTTTTGAGTCGACACCAAGTTCAGTCAGTCGACGCCAGCTTATGCCGACACTGGATATCAGCAGATGGAGAATATTTGGCTAAGTCCACAATTGTTCTTCGCTCGATGAATTTGGATCTCAGCTCGACGAATACTGTCTTATAATGAAGATTGTCTGTTCGACTAATGAAGATTGTCTGGTCGACGAACTCTCTCAAGCTCAGCTCGACGAACTCTCTCAAGCTCAGCTCGACGAACTCAAATTCAGCTCGACGAATTGTGTTCTCCGCTCGACGAATCCAGACTAGGTCTTATTCAGGTTTCCCGTCCCGTTTCTTGGCGATGAATCCGGAGTTATTAATGCCAGATCTTCTCGGAATGATACCATTAGAACGCGTATTGACTATGGACGATTACATGTCGATTTTCTATGGGACAGTTGGGGAAATCATTGATTGTCGCTTCCTTCCAAGGCCGACTACAATTACTGCTCATTCTTTCAAATTTTAAATGTTCTCAGTCAGTCAAAAAGAGATAGAGAAGAAAAGAAAAATACAACACAGTCAGTCATATAGTCACACAGAACAACAAGCAATACAGACAATTTTTAGACAGACACTCTCAGATTGCACAGAAGAACAATCAACTGAAATCAAAAGTTATGCAATCAGCCTGACCAGAGAACGTTTTCAAGGAGAAAAAGAACAATCAAATTCTATCAAGAGTCTTCTTCTTCCAACTCACAGGATAACTTCAAAGGACAACAATTATTCAATATGTCAAAGGAGTTCCTGAAACAATTCCTGGTCCAGGCATTCTAGGTCTTTGAAGACCTATCACCCTGAAGCAGTGCTCCAACTTTCCTGATTAATTCAAGATCTCAGGGGGAGAAAGATCTGCTACAATCAATCCACAAGTCTTCTCTCTGATTGTTGACAGATAAGACACCATCTCTTTTACTTCGAATTCCTGTACAGGGTTTTAAATCCCTTCAAAATTATTCTGGTTGTAAGTCTCCTTCCAAAAGACTTGAGGATTTAGTTTTTGAGCACCTGAACAAAAGCTTCATTGGTGTCAGGCACCTGATCAAAAACCTGAGTGGATTCCTACCAGGGTGGTAGAAGAGTGGATGTACCCAGGTTGGGGAACCACTATAAAATTCTTGTGTCGTCTGGTTGCCCTTCTTTTTGTTTTGGATGTGATGTGCTGTGTTGTTCTGTGATTGTTTAGGTTGCTGTGTTTATTTATTTTGTTTGCTTCCCTGTTCACTTAGAAATACAACAAAAGTTGTAAAAAGTTTTAAGAAAGCACAATACTCTATTCACCCCCCTCTAGAGTATTTCAGATCTAACCTGCACTTTCAATTAGTATCAGAGGCAGGTTGGTTAAAATACCACACCTTAGTGGTTGCACAGGCTAACACCTGAACCACAAAGATCTCTCTTGTTAGATCTGATTGTTTGCTTTTGTTATTAGACTTATCTCTTCACAGACATGACCCAAAACAAAGATTATGCAAGCATCAGACCTCCAGTGTGCAATCTCAACAAGTTTGCCATCTGGAAGGCAAGAATCAGGTTATACATGAATTCTATTGATGAGGATATCTTTTCTGTTATCCTGACAGGAGTACCTCCAGCACCTACAGCTTCTACAGGCACTTCAACAAATATGATTGCAGTTCCTCCTCCAGAGAACAATGAAGCCTACAAGAAAGCCAAGATGGCCGATGCTAAGGACAATGAATATCTTAGCCCAGACTATGTCAGATGACATATTCCAGAAGGTGGCTGAGTGCACCTCAGCTAAGGCCATTTGGGATTCCCTCAACCAAATGGTAGCTGACTCTGTAGATGAAAGAAAGGGACAGAAGATCCAATCTCATATCCCTGTATGAGAACTTTAAAAAGGATGAGAATGAATCAGTGGCAGAAATGTACAACAGGTTGAGCACAATCATCAATGAGCTCAAAACCCTGGATGAGGACATCACCTTGACAGAGGTGAATGACAAGATATTGATGTGCTTCCCTAGCTCTTGTGACTCCAGAATCTAGCCAATCAAAGAAGCCAGAAGCCTCAATGAGATCCCAACTGAGTCTCTACTAGGCAAATTGAAGTCCTATGAGCAGCTGATAAAATCCAGAGAAGCAGCAGAACAGAAGGCAAAAACTCCAGTTAGAAAGGAGCACAGCATAGCCTTCAAAGCATCTGAATAAAGTGAGACATCAACTTCAAATGAAGAGCTCATGAGCCTCTTTGCCAAAAGGTTCTACAAGATGGCAAGGAAGGACTTCAGAAGGAAATCATTCAGACAGGATGATAAGCCCAAGTATGAAAAGACACCAACCAAGGAGGTTGTGTGCTTTGGTTGCAGAAAGCCTGGACACTACATCTCAGAATGTCCAGAAAACCAGAAGAAGGACAAGAGTAGAGAAAAAGATTCCAGGAGAAAGCATAACAACAGACCCTCCTCCAGCAAATATAAAAAGAAGGACAAGGGATTTGTTGCTGAGACTTGGAGTGACACAGAAGAAGAAACATCTTCCTCCAGTTCAAGCGAAGAAGAGGAAGAAGCTAGATCCAAGGAGGTGTGCCTAATGACAATTGATGCCTCCAGGAGTAATTCTGGATCAGAAGAAGATTCTGAAGATGAAGCTGCCTCAGACTCAGAGGCAGATCAGGTTATTTCTAGCTTTGACTTTAGTTCTGATTTATTTAAAGCTGAATTCAAATCTATGTGCCTAGACTTAATTAACTCAGAAAAGGAAATAAAAACTCTTAGAGAAAGACTATGAAATCTGGAATCTGTAAATTCAGAAAACATAAAGCTAATAGACCAATTAACCTTAGCTAATGAGCAAATAATTAAACTAAAATCTAAATTATGTGAGACCAAGAAACTTGAGCAATCTCTCAATGGGAGAAGCCTCAAGCTGATGGACATCACAAGCACAGTGAATGCTAGATTGAATGGCAAGCTGGGCTTGGGTGCTTCATCAAGCTTACCCCCCATAGTTAAGAAAAATATTCTTTCAACCCCCATCAAGTTTATATCTGCAAAGGGAAAAGAAAAGTTAATAGACAAATCAATGTCAGAAAACAATCCTAGACCCATAGACAAGAGAAACAGAAATCTGAAAACATCAAATAAAAATAAAGTTCAGCAGCATTCGACGAACTCAGATCGACAAAATGTAGCCAGTTCGTCGAACCCAGATCGACGAATACTGAACGCAAACTTCAGATATAACAATTCGTCTAACTGCGATCGACGAACTGTGCATGGTTCGTCGAGCAGTGGTCGACGAACTTGGGGCGCAGAAATGACTACTGTCATTCTCTGAGCAGAGATCGACGATCTCACCCCTATTTGTCGAACTCTGGTCGACGAACTTACAACAATTCGTCGAACCTAGAAAGGCCAAACCTAAACCATTTCTCTTACAGATACTCTAAGCCAATTAATAAGACATTTAATCCAGTAGCTGATTGGGTAATTCCACCTAGGAGATACCACCCTTTAGGTTATAAATCTCAACCTGTTTTATCAGTTATTTCCAGCTTTACTTTTCAACAAAACAAAGGACCCAAGATAACCTGGGTCAAGAATAATTGAATTTTGTTTTTCCTTGCAGGTACAGGTGAAGAGCTGTCCAAGGATAAGTCAGACATGGTACTTGGACAGTGGTTGCTCCAAACACATGACAGGCAACAAGGGCAATCTATCCAATTACAAGACCAAGCTAGGACCAAAGGTGATTTTTGGAGATTCCAACAGTGGTCAATCAGAAGGATATGGAGCAGTCAAAATTAGATCAGTGACTTTCAAGAAAGTAACATATGTAAGAGGACTCAACCATAACCTTATTTCCATAAGTCAATTATGTGATGAAGGTTATCAGGTACATTTTAACTCTACTTAATGTTCTATTATTGATAATAATAAAAAAATAGTTTTAATTGGACTTAGACAAAACAACATATATTTAGTAGATTTTATATCTGCCACAACTGATATCTGCTCACTGAATGTTACTAGTAATCAAAATGAGTTATGACATAAAAGACTAGGACATGTAAACCTTAAGAATATATCTAGGTTATCTAAGGACAACCTTTTTAGAGGCTTACCTTCTGGCCCCTACAAGAAGGAAAGCCTATGCAGGGCTTGTCAGTTAGGCAAGCAAACCAAAACTAGTTTTAAATCCATTAATAAAAGTGATTCACCTAGGATATTGTATTTGCTTCATGTGGATCTATTTGGACCCATTGCAGTACAAAGTCTAGGAGAAAAGTCTTATACTTTAGTGATTGTTGATGACTTCTCTAGATTCAGTTGGGTAGCCTTTCTGAGAGCTAAGTCAGATACATTCAAGGTTCTTACAAATTTTCTCAGGACCATACAGATTGAGTTCTCTACTCATGTTGCATTGATCAGAAGTGATCATGGCACAGTGTTTGAGTCTCTTCTTATGCATGAGTTCTATGAGAAGGAAGGTATCAGGCAGTGCTTCTCAGCTCCTAGAACTCCCCAACAAAATGGGGTTGCTGAAAGGAAAAATAGGACACTCATTGAATCTGCAGGTACATTATTAGCAGATGCTTACATGCCTCTATCCTTTTGGGCAGAAGCTGTAAATACTGCTAATTATGTCCTGAATAGAAGTCTCATACATAAACTGAAAAACAAGACCCCCTATGAATTACTTAAAGGGAAGAAACCTAAAATCATATACTTTAAAGTTTTTGGTTGTATCTGTTACATTCACACTAATAACAAAAGATACATTAGAAAGTTTGAGGCCAAGGCTGAAGAAGGGATTTTTCTAGGATATTCCCAAGTAAGCAAGGCCTATAGGGTTTTTAATAAATCCACCCTTAAAATTGAAGAATCTATTCATGTATCTTTTGATGAAGCTAACATGTCATATAAGGAGAAAGAGATTTCTACCAATAGCTTATTGCAGGTACCTCAACTGTGTGAGTCTATGGATGGACTAAACCTTACCCAAGAGGTATCAAACCATCCTACTCCACAGGTTGCTGAAGAAAGTGATGAAGAAATTCAAGAGGAAGTGGCTGAACTTCCCTCAACAGCTAGTACCATTCCCCAAGAGGAATTAATTATAGAAGCTGTTGTTCAACCAACCCCACCAACTGATCTTGTCACACTTAGAGATCACCCCAGATCTCAAGTGAATGGAGACATTTCAGCAGGTGTACAGACAAGGCATCAACTCAACCAAGACTTGATGCATGCCTGTTTTCTCTCTCAAATTGAACCTCTCACCATCCATGAAGCAGAGCAAGATCCCCACTGGATCATTGCAATGCAAGAGGAACTAAATCAGTTTGAGAGATGTAGAGTTTGAGATTTGGTTCCAAGATCCCATAACTACCCAGTTATTGGAACCAAATGGGTCTACAGGAACAAGTTGGATGCTCAAGGTAACATAGTGAGGAACAAGGCTAGGCTTGTTGCTCAAGGCTACAGGCAAGAGGAAGGAATTGATTATGACCAAACCTTTGCCCCTGTTGCAAGGTTAGAGGCCATAAGAATATTTCTTGCCTATGCAGCTCACAAGAGATTCAAGGTCTACCAAATGGATGTCAAGAGTGCATTTCTGAATGGAGTACTTCAAGAAGAGGTTTATGTAGAACAACCTCTAGGTTTTATCTCTCCAACTCAACCCTCTTTTGTTTTTAAATTGCATAAAGCTCTCTATGGTTTAAAGCAAGCTCCAAGAGCTTGGTATGAGACCTTAGCAAGCTTTCTTTTAGAGCATAAATTTACAAGAGGAACCATAGATAAAACACTTTTCACTAGACATCATAAGGACCAAATTTTATTAGTACAAATATATGTGGATGACATCATTTTTGGGTCTACTGATCCCAAATTATGCAAGAGGTTTGCTGACCTTATGCATTCTAAATTTGAGATGAGTAGCATGGGTGAGATTTCCTACTTCCTTGGTCTCCAAGTGAAGCAGCTCCCAGATGGTATCTTCCTCTCCCAAGCTAAGTATGCTAAAGAGCTTATCAAAAAGTTTGGGATGGGTGATGCTTCAGGGATGAAAACCCCTATGGCTACAAATGTTGTTGTGGATTCTGATGCTGCAGGGAAACCTGTAGATCAAAAAAATTATAGGGCAATTGTTGGATCCCTATTATACCTCACAGCTAGCAGACCTGATATAATGTTTACCACATGCCTTTGTGCTACGTTCCAAGTGAACCCTAAAGAATCTCACCTTATTTTCTTAAAAAGAATTTTGAGATATATAAAGAGTTTCCCTAATCTAGGACTCTGGTATCCTATAAAGTCAGAGTTTGAGTTAACTGGATACTCAGATGCTGACTATGCTGGATGTAGAGTGGACAGGAAGAGTACCTCTGGAACTTGCCAGTTCCTAGGTATGAGACTTGTCTCCTGGTTTTGTAAAAAGCAGACATCTGTGTCTACATCAACTACAGAAGCAGAATACATGACTGCTGACAGCTACTATTCACAGATGTTATGGATACAAAATCAACTCTTAGACTATAGTGTCAACTTAAATAATTCAACATTATTTTGTGATAATACTAGTGCTATTGCTATAGCACAGAATCCAGTTCACCATTCTAGGACTAAGCATATTGAAATAAGACATCATTTCATTAGAGATAATGTAGACAAAAAGAAAATTAACTTAATCCATATTCCTACTGATTTACAGAGAGCAAACATTTTCACCAAGCTATTGGATGAGAAAACCCATCTGTTCTTTATAAATCAACGGGGCATGATTAATGGAGAAGGGTTAACCTAGTTTCTGTCTGCATTCGACGAATTTTCCAGAGTTCGTCGAACGGAGTTCGACGAATTAGGGAAAGTTTGAGAGATTCTCGTCGATCGCAGATCGACGAATTCTCTGTGTATGGAAACAACGTTTGTCGACCGGAGATCGACGAACTTTGCTTTAGAAGACATTTCGTCGAACGGAGTTCGACGAACTATGTTCGAATCTTCTAGATGAGATCGACGAATTATTTGTCTACAATTTATTTCGTCGACCTCAGTTCGAAGAATTTTTCTTTTTTTTTCGTGGAACGGAGTTTGTCGATTCATATTCTAGAAAACTTATATCTAGGTTTTCTTTGACCTCCGTCCCACGCTTTCAGTTCTTTTGCTCTTGATCGCCGTTTTTCTCTGTGTTTTTCCTGCAGGTCATCAATGGCGATTCCAGCAAGCACGTCAATAGCGATGAAGTTTGATACTGGGTTCGATATGGACTTCGATTCTTTTCAACATTCGGACCCCATCTTTCTCTACATCTTGGAACTGCTAGAAGAACTGAATCTGAAGGATTTCATGACCCGGAGAATTAAACTACATGCTACTGAAATAAGAGAATGGGTTTATACGTCTACAATTTCTAAAGAAGATGTTTTGACCGGAAATATAGGGAGTACTGTTGTTTCGTTGTCTCCCGCGGTTCTTTCTGAGATATTTGGATTAGTAAATGGAGAAGATAATATGGAAATGGATTCTGAGGAATACAATGATATGTTGAAGCTAATGGGTTTTTCAGGTAGCAACCCTAACAAACTGCTGAAGAAGCAACTATCCGCCGCCTACCAATTTCTGGCAGACATTGTAAGGAAAGTGCTAATGGGAAAGCACTCAGCGCATGACTACATAACCCGTCACCAATTTCTGGTTATGTGCGCCGTGGTGAATAAGAGACGTGTCAACTGGGGCACAATCTTCTTTGAATTGATAAGGAAAAAGAACAGCAAAAAGGAAGTCTGCTTCGGCAGAATTTTGGGGGTTTTTCTTCAAGAGAAGGCTGCTGAATGTATGGTCTCCCCGATCATCTTCATAAATGCCAGCAAGCGCCTCACATGCGCTCTGTTTGGCAGGTTGGAGAGGACTATCTCCAAGCCCTCAAAGGCTTCTTCCTCTTCCATCCAAACTTCTGAGAGCACAAGGGCTGTAAAGGCCACTACCCTCCCTGCTGAAGAGGTCCTTCAATCTCACTCATCTCTTCCAGCACCCCTTCCTCCACAGAAGCCTCCTCATGTGCCTACCCCTCCTTCATCTCCACCTCTAGACATCCCCAACATCCCATCTCCACATTCATATTCCCCTCAGCCAGCAAATCAACCACCCACCCCTCTAGCTTCACCTCAGGACACTCACATTCCTACACCTCCTCAGTCTCCTCTTCCCCCACACTTATCCACCATTCCATCTTACATCATACCATCAAACACAATCATGCCAGATGCACCCACTCCATCTGTTATTCCACCCTCTATTCCATCCTCTTCCCCCTCCCCATTTGATCCATCAACCATCATCTCCTTGCTCACACCCCTCATAAAAGTTCTCTTCCAAGAGGCCATTACACCTCTTATAACCTCCATTAATTCTTTATCTGCCCAAATCTCTCTTCTATCTGCTGTCCCATCTTCATCTAGGGGCCTGGCTCCAGGTTCTCCTGAACCCAGGCAGGGGGAGATGCTTAGTGATGAAGTTGCAGCAGATGTAGATACAACAGCAGCAGCAGTCACAGCAGCAGTTCTCTCTCCAGCAGATGCAGATTCAGATGAGGATACAGAAATTTTGACAGATTTTGATTCTGAAATGATTGAGTTAATTCATTTTATGGATACTGACAATGATCTAGATGAGTCAGTTGAGGAAATAAAACCTGTTGGTGATTTCCAGTTAAATCCCACAGTTAATTTATCTGCTTTGCTGAAAAATTTTGATACTATTTTTGTACAGCTACCCTATACTAAGCCACATTTGGCTATTGTACCATACACCTCTCCAGTAAGTCCAGCAGTTGCTAAGCAACTCTGTGACAATTTTGCTATCTCAGCTTCAGCTTCCATCTCAGCTTCTAGTTCAGAGGTCATTCCAGAAGATACTTTAGTGCCAGTTTCAGCACCAGATTTTGTTATGGATGACTCTCCCCTGCCAGATTTGGATGAGCTTATTCTAGCTGACATAGAAGAAGAGAATAAGACAGCAGCTGAAAGCTCTGTCCCTATTGTTTCTGACTCCTGTGCAGTCCCCTCCTCCTCTGTTGTTGATATTCCAGTTCCTAAATCTTCTACCCCTCCTCCAGAAAAAGCTATTATTTCTGATAAAGCTTTAAAAGCTTTGGATGCTCTTTATGACATCCCTCAAGGTTCTGAGTCTGAAGAAGAAGATGATGATGACTCAGATGAAGATGCTGCTACTAAGAAAAAGAAGATGCTTTCAAAGAAAAGGAAGGCTCCTCCTCCTCCAGCTCCAAAGCCTAATCCCAATGCTGACATCCCTTACTACATCCTGCACAATGTAACTCCATATAAGGGAATGCCTGCATGGATATGGCTCTCCAAAAACCAGCAGAAAGATAGAAAGAGAAGCAGGAGATATTCCCCTCCTCCAGTGAACAGATACAGGAAGGATCCTCCTCCTCCTCCTCCAGCAGCTGGTGCCTCTAGCTCTTCTAGCTCCCAGAGATCTGCCCCAATGCAAACATACCAAAGACAGTCAGGGAGATCTTCTGGAAGCAGCCAGCAGAGGCAGCCATCCTCAGGTAGTCAAAGTCAACAGCATCATCAGCAGCAGCAGTAACAACAAATTTCTGATGTTCAAATAGCTGAAAGTCCAAAGAGACCTCTCTCTCCTCCAATCCCTTTTGAAGATCTTGAAACTGCTAATACAGCAAAAATGGCTAGATACCAGGAATTGATTGGATTATCTCTGATTAATAAAGCCAAGGCTGAAGGTAAAGATATCTCTGGATTATCAACCATGTCAAAATATAGAAAAGAAGAGCTGAAAAGGTTTGACAAAGGAAATAAATTGTTTAATGTTGATTCCTATATGAAACTTCATCCAGAAGCAGTTGTACCCAGAGCAACTTCATTGAATATTATTGGGGCAGCTGACATGACTATGACAATAGCTCAAGCTCGAGATCCAAAGAGAGAAATCATTTTCAAGAAGCCAGGAGAGCAGACATCTGAAGACAAACCTCAGCAGAAGAAGCCAAAGAAGTAATTTTCTTGTTGTTTCAATTTCTGTCTGTTTTTGTTTTCCAAACTATGCTATCTGTTAAACAAAGCTGCGTGTATATATATATATATATATATATATATATATATATATATATATATATATATATATATATATATATATATATCTGTTGCATATGTTGGTAATTCTCTGCCAGATATATCTCTTTTCTTGCTTTGTTTTTCTGTTTTGAGTCTCTGTTAGTGACCTCACACAAATAGGGGGAGATTATTGGATCCCTAGTTGATTTGGTCCAGGTTCACTGACTTAGGATGTGACCCATCTTGTATAGCCAGGGTCAAATTGTGTCCTAGAGTCTAGGCTAAGTCATTAGGTTCAATTTCAGATGGACCAGCTATCAACAAGACCATCAGAGACTTCAGACTTAGAGGATTTCAAGACCAAGTCAAATGAGTTCGACGTTCATCGAACTCAGCTCGACGAAAGGAGTTCTGCGCTCAATGATCGTGAGACAATTCTTAGTGCTGAGCTCGACGATCTGAGTTCTCTATTCGACGAATGTTGAGGTTCTTCATTAAGCCAAATTAAGGACAACTTCAAAATTTTTCTAAGTCCAGCTTCAAGCTTTGGTCGACGAATTGGATTCTAAGCTCGATGAACTTGGATCTCAAGTTCTCAGCTTCTCAGGTCGACGAATGCTATACTCTCTCGATGATTTCTGAACTCAGAGTATTTGTGTCGACATTTAAGGCATGTGTCGACACCAGACAATTCAATGTCGACACCAGAGGATTTGTGTCGACACCAGGATTTCATGTCGACACCAGAAGTTTTGAGTCGACACCAAGTTCAATCAGTCGACACCAGCTTATGTCGACACTGGATATCAGCAGATGCAGAATATTTGGCTAAGTCCACAATCGTTCTTCGCTCGATGAATTTGGATCTCAGCTCGACGAATACTGTCTTATAATGAAGATTGTCTGTTCGACTAATGAAGATTGTCTGGTCGACGAACTTTCTCAAGCTCAGCTCGACGAACTCTCTCAAGCTCAGCTCGACGAACTCAAATTCAGCTCGACGAATTGTGTTCTCCGCTCGACGAATCCAGACTAGGTCTTCTTTAAGTTTCCCGTCCCGTTTCTTGGCGATGAATCCGGAGTTATTAATGCCAGATCTTCTCGGAATGATACCGTTAGAACGCGTATTGACTATGGACGATTACATGCCGTTTTTCTATGTGACAGTTGGGGAAATCATTGATTGTCGCTTCCTTCCAAGGCCGACTACAATTACTGCTCATTCATTCAAATTTTAAATGTTCTCAGTCAGTCAAAAAGAGATAGAGAAGAAAAAAAATACAACACAGTCAGTCATACAATCACACAGAACAGCAAGCAATACAGATAATTTTTAGACAGACACTCTCAGATTGCACAGAAGAACAATCAACTGAAATCAAAAGTTCTCCTGCAATCAGCCTGACCAGAGAACGTTTTCAAGGAGAAGAAGAACAATCAAATTCTATCAAGAGTCTTCTTCTTCCAACTCACAGGATAACTTCAAAGGACAACCGTTATTCAATCTGTCAAAGGAGTTCCTGAAACAAATCCTAGTCCAGGCATTCTAGGTCTTTGAAGACCTATCACCCTGAAGCAGTGCTCCAACTTTCCTGATTAATTCAAGATCTCATGGGGAGCAAGATCTTCTACAATCAATCCACAAGTCTTCTCTCTGATTGTTCATAGATAAGACACCATCTCTTTTACTTCCAATTCCTGTACAGGGTTTTAAATCCCTTCAAAATGATTCTGGTTGCAAGTCTCCTTCCAAAAGACTTGAGGTTTTGGTTTTTGAGCACCTGAACAAAAGCTCATTGGTGTCAGGCACCTGATCAAAAACTGAGTGGATTCCTACCAGGGTGGTAGAAGAGTGGATGTACCCAGGTTGGGGAACCACTATAAAATTCTTGTGTCATCTGGTTGCCCTTCTTTTTGTTTTGGCTGCGATGTGCTGTGTTGTTCTGTGATTGTTTAGGTTGCTGTGTTTATTTATTTTGTTTGCTTCCCTGTTCACTTAGGAATACAATAAAAGTTGTAAAAAGTTTAAGAAAGCACAATACTCTATTCCCCCCCTCTAGAGTATTTCAGATCTAACCTGCACTTTCATGGGGAGGCTTTCCCAAGTATCGAATCTCTCAAGGAACACTGCAAGGTGGAGTTGTCATTCAAGGAGTGCTTGTGATTGAAGTCCTTAGATCGAGGTCACTAAGGGTTTGGTTTTGGAAGCAAGAAAATAAAAGCTAATTAAATCTACTCCTATGCTGGCCGCTATGCGCTGCTTCGCTTGGCGGAATGGAGGAAAATACAGGCGTAGTAAGTGAATAGAACGACGGATTGAGGGTCGCAAACACCTCGTCGTAACGCGCGCCTCTAGTAATCGCTAGAGCGGCAGAACCAACTATAGCGGCAGATAGAAATATAGGCACTGCACAAGCAACTAAAGCAGTAAAACGATAAGGATTCACATAGACATGAAACTAATAACGCTACAGCTAAAGCGCCACATCAACTACATATAAAGATTTATCCACGCATATACATCAATAAAGCAAGAACAAGGCAAGAAATCGACCGAATTCGAAGGCTCGTCGAGGAGTCGCGGAAGGAATCACCGGGTTGTCAATCCGCATCCAAGCTCGGTCCTCAACTACGTCTAGGGTAGAGAAGGCTGTCACTACCTTCCAATGGACCCGTCTTCTTCGTGTCACGATTCGAAAGAAGGTTGCAAGCTTCCCTTTCTTGATGGATATGACGTCAAAACTTGCAATAGAGCTAGGAAGTGAAGGAGCAGGCCGAGAGCAAGCACCGACAAGAGGTAAGCTTCGCGAGCATGGCCGGAGCTTCTCTCCTTAGTGGAAGATGAAGGGCGGAGGAGGAAAGACGAAGTTTTGCCCTAAAACGGCGGCAAGAATGGCAGGAAAGCGGAACCTCCTGGTTTGGAAGAAAATATGCACTAAAATAAAAGCAGGTCAGAAAAATGGTCACGCATGGTTTGGCGCACAACCGTGCGTTAACCGTAAGTTATTCACGCGCAGAAAATAACATGCGAGGAAGAAGCGTTGACCCGTACATTTTACTCACGCACAGGCGCGTATGCCCGTGCGTGAAGAAAAATGCACGGGTAACCATAGAGCGCTGGAAAGCAATATAACAAAGAGAAACCATGCATTTTACTCACGCATGGGCGCGTATGCCCGTGCAGGAAGGAAAACACATGATTAACCCCAGAGAGCAAGAAATCCAGATAAGCAAGTGGAACCGTGCGTTTTACTCACGCACGGGCACTTCTGCCTATGCGTGAACAAATTGCTCGATTAACCACAAAGCGCATGAATTCTGAGAATAATATGCAGACCGTACGATTCCTTCTTGCACGGTTTGGCCAAAACCGTGTTGGAATAAAACACACGGGTAACCACAGATGTCCCTAGGATTGTTGTGTATAACACACAATTACACTGAAACAGTGCACGAAAAAATTCACACGACCGTGCATTTTACACAGGAGCTGGAATTGGAATTCCGGACATCTCGACCACCGACACAACAATAAATCCACACAAACAATCAAATAAATCAGAACAAATAAGTGCGAGGAGCTCAAAGAACTTACCCTCAACACAAGAGTGCGCAATCACACACCACATTGGGCCAAAATAATGCACTATTGGCTAAGTGAAGACCTAAACAAAAATATGACTTTTCCAACTGAAAAGTAGTGCACATGCAAGAAAAAAAGCCCAGATGAGTCCGAAAAACCCTATATAAATCGGACTAATCACACCACCAGACTTAAAAATTTGCTCGTCCCGAGCAAATCATCACTAAACGGAGTTTAAGAAAGCTAGTTGACTAAGCTATTGCCTAAATAGAGTACCATGCGAAGTCATACCCTCATGTACAAAAAGTAATAGTAGAAAACTCATCTTTGCATGCATAATAATTTCTAATTCCTATAAACGTAAAGAGGATATTACAAATACTCCTAAAGTGAATCACAGTGAATCATTCGGCTGCGCGTAGAACGAAAGCAAGCGAACAATGAGGTGAGCACTGCCAAAGATCAGGTCTCGGGAGAATCTCCAAGGGAATCCACCAATGTCGGTAACCATATGCTCGCCCATTCACACTCTCTCCACGACACTAGTTTGACTCAAGCACGAATCTGTAGGACTTGGAGTATAATATAGGCTTAGGGGAAGGCGAGGTATACAAAGATAAACAAGACGGACACGTACACCCAAAATGAGACCGCTCGAAAACACTCACAACTATACTCAACGACAAACACGCGCGGTGCACCACCAGACTTGGACTTTTGACGGTGCGTGCATGCCCATAACGAACACAATACAACAAAATTTTACAACTCAACAACAATATTTTTTTTCTTTTCTCTTTTATTCCACATTGAGAATTTTCATTTCATTTACTATTATATTTTTTTCTATTCTTTTATTTTTATCCAAATAGCCAAAACAAAATACGAAAACACGGCAACACCACAAGCTACACAAACACTCACATAACTTCCACACATAACGGATACAAACTACAACAAAACAAACTAACCTAGAAACCACATTTGGATGTGTGAGTAGGAAAGACTATATGGCTTTGGTAGCGAGGTGTAGGGATGTCAAAGGAAGGGACAAGCTCAACGGGGATAGCAACAGATAGACATCGGGAATGGTACAAGGCTCAAACTAGACAAAGTGATGGCCTACATCACGCGCGCACTTGCCTAACCATGTACCCATGCTTCGAGAGTAGCTAGGGGTAAGTTATTAGCCACCGAGAAAGACAACCCTTCCTCCCGACTCGAGCAATACGAGGCTATTGAACTCCCACACATAATCCTACACCATCGTTTGATTGATAACCAGATTCACAACTAGAGTACCGTAAACAAAATCCACGCTAATAGAAAAATAGAAAACTATAAGCATATAAAGAATTTTAATCTACTCAGACTCTAAGTGAGCATGAGTGCACGCCTAGGAACACTCTTGGGGTCAACATTTTACTCCATCATGCAATCCTAAGTCAACACAACATTCTTTATTCTACGCACAAATGATAAACAAGCTCGGCGCATGCAAGTGCTTAAGTACACGTTCTAAAGTGGGTGCTGTGGAGTGCAATGAAAATGCAAATGATATAGTAATAAAAGCTTCTAGTATGCGAGTGGAATGTGCACGTGAGCGGATAACAACTCGAGTCTCTCCCCCACCAGACTTAATCCATGCAACCTATCACAAGATTTGCAATAAAAGTAATGAAATATAAGGTGGGGAGAGGTTACCCCATACTCAGCAAATGAGCATACCAGAAGACGCGAGAAAGCATGAAGCTAAACCTGCAAAAATTTCACTCACTCCACCACGCAAGTGAAGGCTAACCTGTAAAAGAGCTCCAGCAAAAATTGTATATACAATGGTAATATCATATTTAATCTAAGCTATACAACACGTAAAGCAATTTTTAAAACTGTAAAAAAAACTAACTATACCTACTCCTAGATAAGTACTGGGGTTTTGTCCACCCATCACGACTTATTCGACTAACGAAAAATTCTAGCTAATGGGCCTATGAAGCAAAAGATGCACAAGTAACTGGCCGAATATCCGTTGCGGTAGCGAGTATCGATACAGAGATAATGCAGTTACCCCTCTACCTAAATAATAATACCTACACAACTCAGCTAGAGGAAATAGGAAACAATAATAAGAGGAGCACTAGTCCTCACTACTCATCAAAAGCTAGATCCTTGCCTAGCAAGGCGTTATCCACCGCAGGTCCGCAGGAGACCATGGCGACAATAGGGGCTTCCGCTGTGAAGGAGGTAGGAACCTTCTCACACAGGCAGAGGCACTCGCCGACGGCTTGAGCATAAGGCTCATTATCATCCCAACGTACCCATGGAGACTCAACCCACACAGGCTCAGATAAAGAAGGGGAGTCAAGTAATAAATGAGAGGAAAAACTAAAATGTAAAGAATACGGGAGAGTGATCTTGGTATCACTCTCAGCAGGATTCAAGCACAGATCACTGTCAGTATCATATGAGTTGTATCGGGGGGAATCTGAGAACTCGAGGTCTGTGGTGGTAAGAGGGACCGCCTCGTCCAATAAGGAGGTGCAAACCTCAGCATCAGAAAGGGGATACTCCTCATCCCACCGGGGTGCGTCATAGAGTTCCGAAGATCCACATTCTCCGTCGGAGATAGTAAAATCCTCATCCCACTTCGACGCAACCTCAAGCACCGAATCACCAACAAATACGACATCATCAGTCGACTCACATAAAAAAGAGTAGCACGATAAAGCAAAAATTGTAGAGGGGCAAAACTGCTCTCGAAACCTAGCATTGAATGAGCAGGCCCCATTTCAAAATCATCCGCTGACACCTCCCCGTCGACGGGAACAATCTCTACATCCCATACAGGTGCGCCCATCTGTTCCAAATCCTCTTTTTGCTGGCTAACACTAGAGTGATCGTCATCACTCAAGGGTAGCTTGTAAAAAGTGAGCGAGGGACCCATGAAAGATCTGTATGCGACGAGAGATTCTTCGGTAATCTCAACGAGCAAAGAACGAGCAAGATGTGCGATGTCAGTGTATGGGCCTGACAACACCCTGGTAGGCCTGTCCACAGTAGTCCTCCGTAAACAGAGGGTTGCTGTGCACACGCCTACAGAGGGAGAAGGGTTGCACAGACGGGGGCATTCCTTCAACATGTGGGCTATACCTTGACATAACAAACACCTAATACAAGGCTCGGCATTTAAAATAGCTGAGGCATCGATGTATCGACCAAAGTGTCATAGAGACGGAATTCAACAATAGAGTACATCGCGAACAAAAATATTTGCCGAATGAGTGCTATACAACTTAGAATAAAAATAACACGAAACCGCTTTCTAAATAAAAAATCATAAAAGGGACAAAAAGAAATAAACAAAAGAAATGGTAAGCAACTAAAATAATAAAAAAATAACAATCAAAAGACTTCCTTTCAGAAAACTCACACGCTAGTGTTCCCTGGCAACGACGCCAAAAAATTGATGCGCTTACGACAAGTGTACCGCTCGCATAAGTAATATAAAATGGGGGAGGCTTTCCCAAGTATCGAATCTCCCAAGGAACACCGCAAGGTGGAGTTGTCATTCAAGGAGGACTTGAGAAGGGGTTTGATTTTAGAAGCAAGAAAATAAAAGCTAATTAAATCTACTACTATGCAGGCCGCTATGCTCTGCTTCGTTCGGCACAATGGAGGAAAATACAGGCGTAGGAAGTGAATAGAACGATAGATTGAGGGTCACAAACACCTCGTCGTAACACGCGTCTCTAGCAATCGCTAGAGCGGCAGAACCAACTATGGCGGCGGGCGGAAATATAAGCGCTGCACAAGTAACTAAAGCAGTAAAATTATAAAGATTCACATACACATGAAAATAAAAATGCTACAGCTAAAGCGCCACATCAACTACATATAAAGATTTATCCACACATATACATCAATAAAGCAAGAACAAGGCAAGAAATCAACCGAATCCGAAGGCTCGTCGAGGAGTTGTAGATGGAATCGCCGGGTTATCAATCTGCATCCAAGCTCGGTCCACAACAATGTCCGGTGTAGAGAAGGCTGTCACTACACTCCAATGGACCCGTCTTCTTCGTGTCACGATCTGGAAGAAGGTTGCAAGCTTCCCTTTGCTTGATGGGTACATCATTAAAACTTGTAATAGAGCTAGGAAGTGAAGGAGCAGGCCGAGAGCAAGCACCGGCGAGAGGTAAGCTTCACGAGCATGGCCAGAGCTTCTCTCCTTAGTGGAAGACGAAGGGCGGGGGAGGAAATGCAGAGTTTTGCACTAAAAAGGGCGGCAGGAATGGCAGGAAAGCGAAACCTCCTGGTTTGGAAGAAAATCTACGCTAAAATAGAAGCGAGTCAGAAAAATGGATCACGCACGGTTCGGCGCACCACCATGCGTTAACCGTGCATTATTCACGCGCAGAAAATAGCCTGCGAGGAAGGAAGCGTTGACCCGTGCATTTTACTCAAGCATGGGCGCGTATGCCCGTGCGTGAAGGAAAATGCACGAGTAACCACAGAGCGCTGGAAAGCAAGATAACAAAGAGGAAGCATGCGTTTTACGCACGTACGGGCGCGTATGCCCGTGCGGGAAGGAAAATGCTCGATTAACCCCAAAGAGCAGGAAATCTTGACAAGCAAGTGGAACCGTGAGTTTTACTCGCGGACGGGCATTCCTACCCGTGCGTGAACAAATCGCACAATTAACCACAGAGCGCAGGAATTCCGAGAACAATATGCAGACCGTGCGATTCCTTCTCGCATTGTTTGGTCGAAACTGTGCGGGAACAAAACGCACGGGTAACCACAGACGTCCCCAGGATAGCTGTGTATAATGCAACGATTACACTGAAACAGTGCGCGAAGAAATTCGCACGACCGTGCGTTTTACATAGGAGCTGGAATTGGAATTCCGGATCATCTCGACCACCGACACAACAATAAATACACACAAACAATCATATAAATCAGAATAAACAAGTGCGATGAGCTCAAAGAACTTACCCTCAATATAAGAGTGCGCAATCGCACACCACATTGGGCCAAAATAATACACTATTGGCTAAGTGAAGACCTAAACAAAAATATGATTTTTCCAACAGAAAATGTAGTGCACATGCAAGAAAATAAGCCCAGATGAGTCCGAAAAATGGTATTCAGTGAAGCCAGTTCATTCAACGCTCTCAATGCCTAGCAGAGCAAAAAATTTTCGAAGTCCAGATTTGTTGAGTAAAGCCAGTTTACTCAATGCTCTCAATGCCTAGAGTTGCAGAAGGATGCAAAATGTTGACTAAGTTAAAAAGCGTTGAGTGGAGCTCACTTCCCAAAGCCCTTTCATTATTTTGAAAGGAAAATGCTCAAACAAGAAGAGATTTCTAAAGCTAAGAATGCCAAGGGAAAGGAGAAAGTGGCTGATGACAAGGTGTCTGAAGTCAAAGCTAAAGTACAATTAGGAAAAGACATTGTCATCATAGAGGCAGAACAATGTTAGAATATTTTTGTTTCTAGGAATTATGTAATTTTTGTTTTAAAGAACATTCTAAAACAACTGTAAAGTGTAATCTTTTAACAAATTGGAATGAAAAATTTGGTTGCACTTTATTATATCTATGTTATCATTGCTGTGTTCTTTATAGTTTTGTTCAACACTTTTCATATACCTCTTAATTGTTATATTTTGGTATTGAGGTGAATATCATTGAATTGGGGTTATGACTTCTCCAAATAAGGGAGGGGGATTGTTTGGTACACTGGACACAATGCACTTGATTCGAAAAAACCCTTTAAACTCAATGATATACACGAGTATGTATTTAATGTATGTTTCAATTCATACATGGAGGTTACCTATGTCATAATAATATGATAGGTGGTCCAAGTTACATTGATAGGTGGACTCAAAAAATTTGACTAGAAAGGCAGAAAATTGCCTAAGTACAAAAGTGTCGAGTGAAGCAAGTTCACTCAACGCCATACAGCTAAAAGTGCTGAGTGAAGTCAGCACAGTCATAACCTAGCAAATTGCATTGCAGAAAAATGGCTAAGTACAAAGTGTCGACACACTTCAATTATGTCAACACCTTTGTAAGAGCAGTGTCGAGACAAGTCAATTTTCTCGACACTTTGAAGATCAAGTCAGTTGTATCGAGACAAGTCAGATATCTCGACACCTTAAGACAGTAGTGTCGAGACAAGTCAGTTATCTCGACACTTTGAAGATCAAGTCAGCAGTGTCGAGACAAGTCAGATATCTCGACACCTTAAGGCAGTAGTCTCGAGACAATACAACTATCTCGACATAATGTAGAACTGAAATGCCGACTTAAAGTATCGACACCAAGCAGATAGAAGTGTCCAAACAATTCAAATTTCTCGACAAAGTGAAGGATTAAAATAAGTGTCGACACCGGGAAGACTGAAGTGTCGAGACAATTCAACTGTCTCGACACAGTGAAGAATTATAACAAGTGTCGACACCTGACAGACAGTTGTATCAAGATAATTCAACTTTCTCGACACAATGCAGTTTTAAAGATGTCGTCACAGACTATAGTTATGTCGAGACAAGTCAACTGTCTCGACACCTTCAAGTTCAGACTGAAAATTCCACTAAGTAAAATTGTGTTGAGAACGCTAAGATGTTTCAACACCTTTTAAGAACACATAAGTAACAAAATGTTGAGATACTTTGGACATCTCGACACTTATATTTCTAAAGATATGCAAGAGTCAACACAGAAGTGTCAAGACATGTCAGAAATGTCACATCAGCTATAGTATCGTGATATTTCATTAGAAACTGTTTGAAGGAAGAATTAGAGTATGATGGCATAATGATGACGTCATCAATCAGAAGCCAACAACCCGAGAAGGCTATAAATAGAGGGGTTGTCTACATAGAAGATAACGATTGAAGAACGATCAGAACATTCAAAAATTCAACAAATCAATTCTCATTCTAAATTCTTACAAGTCAGTGGAGGACGACAACCCTAAGAAGAATGAGGAAGATGAAGGTCTTCAAGAAAATCTACTAATCCTTTCAATAAGTTGATCAATGGATTAAGGTGGATCTGTTTTACAAATTCTTCAAGGAAATCAAGCCGATCGTTAACAAGAATATTGTAGATCCAGAGAAGTATCTTTTCAGTCAGTCTGTTGATCAAGAATTTATTCTTTGCTACTGAATTGAAGAATCAAAATTCTCAAATAAGTCAGATTATAGGATTGCTGATTTTTGAGAATAGTTTTTTATTTACCTCTTAATATTGTAAGATTTCTTTGAGATCTGAGTGGGTAGGATATTTAATCACTGAGTTGTAAGCCTGATTTATAAAGGCTGAGGTATGGTTCTAGAGGGACCTGAGGTACGTGATTTGAGTGGGATCACTGAGGTGTAAGCCTGTGTTATAAAGGATGAGGTAGGATTCTTGAGGTACCTGCGATAGGAGATTGGGTTAATCTCTGAGGTAGGACATGTTGGTCTGAGTGTAGGTTTCTTAATAAAAACTGAGCCTGTAAGATCTTTTGATCTGAGTTGAAGAGGAGGAGATATAACCTTATCTACCACTTTGCTAGTAAGGAAGAAGGGGGAAGTGGATGTACCCTAGATATAGGAACCACTATAAAGTTTTTGTGTACTATGAATTGATTGTGCTGTGTTTTGTGGATTACTTGTGTTGTGATTTATATTTAAGTATCAGCTGAAATAGTAGTACAAGTATTTGCTATAAGTGACTAAGAAATTCAAAAGACACATATTCACCCCCTCTAGGTGAATAACTACCCATATAATTATCTTTCAACACTCTCGGGAACGGAAATGTGGTCGCAGATACCTTGAGTCGTAGGACTCCAGCAAGGGCCAGTTAGTTGCAGATGCATGATGAGCATCTTATCCAGGAGTTGGATGCCTTAGATATTTCCTGTATAAACAAGAATGCCACTGCAAATGCGTGCCTGAACTGGATGGAGGTGCAATATGACCTTGCGGACAGGGTTTAACGAGCAACAGAACTCGATGAGAATTTGAAGCGCTATGCAGCGGAAGGGTACAATTCCCAGTTCTACTTAGATGATGACCTTTTGCGGAAAGATGTTTGTTTGTGCGTCCCAAATGTGGGTAAGCTACGGGAAGAATTGATGTATGAAGCACACATCACGAAGTACTCTTTTCACCCAGGGAGAACAAAGATGTACAAAGACATGAAAAAGATGTTCTGGTGGCTGGTTTTGAAGAAAAACATAGCGTGGCAAAGTGTCAGACTAGTGCCTTAGTGAAAGTAGAATGTCAAAAGCCTGGAGGTTTCCTAAAGTCGTTACCGATTTCGGTATGGATGTTCGATGATAACTCTATAGATTTTGTGCACGGATTGCCGAGATCATAGAGAGGAACGATGTCATATGGGTGATCATTGACCGATTGACAAAGGTATCGCACTTAATATTGAATAAGAAGGATGATTCGGTGGAAAAGTTGGCTAAGTTGTATGTGGACAACATAGTATGATTGCACGGTGTGCCCCATAAGCATCGTCAGTGACCTAGACAGGTGCTTTACTTCGAATAATTGGAGGCTAATCCACCAGTTGCTGGGTACTCAATTGAAGTTTAATACGACCTTTCATCCTCAGACAGATGGTTAGACCGAGAGAACCAACAGAATAATGGAGGATATGCTCCGTATGTGCGCCTTGGATTTCGGGAAGAGGTGGGAGGACCATCTCTATATGATCGAGTTCTCCTATAATAATAGCTATCAAGCTAGTATTCAGATGGTGCCATTCAAAGGTTTATACGATAGGAAGTGTCATACTACTTTAGCTTGGGCGAAAATAGGCGAGTTCGAAGTTGTATAAGCGTAAGGAAGTTGAAGATGCAAATTCTACAATACGCACTTTAAGAGAGCGGCTACTAGTATCCCAAGATAGGCAAGCGAAGTACTACAATGCCAAGCACCAAAACATGGAGTTTGTGATAAGCGATTGGGTATATCTGAAGATAAATCCATTCAAAGGAGTGTCCAGGATTTAACACTTGAAAAAGATAAGTCTGAAGTATCTTGGTCCGTTTGAAGTGGTTGAGCAGATTGGAGAAGCTGCCTATTGGTTAGCTCTTTCGATGAAGCTAAGTGGTTTGCACGATGTGTTTCACATATCGATGCTGCGGAAAGCTTTGAAGGAGCCTACGCAAGTGGTCGCGAAATGAACAAGTACCGGTCAATAGTGGGCTGGCGACGAAGTTAGACCTATTCAGATCAAGGATACGAAGACCAAGAGCTGCAAAATAAGGCAATCATGATAGTTAAAGTCTGTTGGGAAAATTGTGGCCATTAAGAATTTACACAGGCGCTTGAGCAAACCATGCGAGATGAATTTCCCGAGTTGTTTTGTAAAGTAGAGTTGTAATAGTTTTGTACTATTTTTCCTTCAGATTAATAAAATTTCAGGACAAAATTTCTGTAAGGAGGGTAGGTTTCTAACACCCCAAAAACTATAAAACAGAACTCACGGGTGGCTATCGCCGGGTGACAGTGGGTATCGCTAGCGATAGTACTCGACGCACTCAATGCCTTCAATGAAGTATTGAGTAGACTCGATGAATCATTGAGTCGACTATCGCGGGGCAATAGTGATGTTGGATCCCAAGTTGGATTTGGGCTAGGTTCAGTAATTAGGATTTTTGACCCACCATGTATAGTCAGGGTCATGTATTTGAGTCCTAGAAATTTAGGCTCAGTTATTAACTTCAACCATACATGGACCAGCTAGCAGAAGACCTAAGAAGAATCAAGACTTAGAAGAAAATCAAGCTCAGAAAGTGAGTTCGACGTTAGTCAAACTCAGCTCGACGATAGTCGTGCTCCGCTCGACTAACTCAGAGTTAATTCTCTGAGTTGAGCTCGATGATATTCGAGCTCAGGTCAACAAAGTATGGATTTCAACTTCAACATAGAATATTGTCTCTGAACTCAGCTCGGCGAAGACAGCTTACCAGCTCGACGAACCTGGACCACAGAATTGGCAAGTTATTCTCTGAATGCAGTTAGCTGAGCTCTGGTAGATGAACTTGGATCTCAGGTTGATAAATAAGTTTTCTCAGGTCGACGAACAGGATTTCTCAGCTCGATAAACTTGGATCTCAGGTCGACGATTTCTGTGGAGATCCTGACTTAGAATTTTACCTCATTTTCTGTCCTCTACTCCATATATTATTTAGCAATAATTCCTGAGTAATTAATGCATATATTCCCTGAGTATAGCCATTATTTGACAACATTAATTATGGTCTTTATCAGGTTAATTACTTGCTTAATTAATTAGGATAGTTGGGGAAACTCATCAATGCAAATATTCTCCAGCCGATTTTAATTCTCCAGGCCATCAACAATTAATGCAGATAATTCAAAATTCAAAGGAGAATTTGGATAGAGAATATAAAAGAGATTTTTCCCTCTTTAGTTGACAAGAATAAAAAAAATACAAAACACGACATAGAATAGTATACAGAGAAGAATTACACAAGATCATCTGTCTTCTTCCCTGTGCAGAAAAAAACTTTGTTTTCTCCATGATCATTCTGAAGATGAAGAAGAACAACAATCACTATCAAGAGTATTCTTCAACTTCCACTCCAGGAGCTTTGAAGGACAACTAATCTCTATCTGTCAGAAGTTCCTGGATCATCATAAATCAAGGCTGAAGACCTACTACACCCTGTGCAAGGCTTCAAGTGATTTATGGAGAAGCCTTGGAAACAGTAATCCACTTGTCTTCTCAGTTGTTTGATAAAGAGAAGATGTAACACCCCCTATCCGTCACATAGCATAAAACAGTAGGTTCGGCCGGGGCCCGACGGCGTATGCCACAGACAGACCGGGTGGTTACTTATGGAAACCATCCAACCAATCTCAACGTCCTACACAGAGCATTCTAGCGGAAGCAGTTTATAAAAGTTGTAAACAAGAACCCAGCATCAAAGCACGAATGTCCACTAATACAAAATAGGAATGTTATACAAAATACCCAAAACAATCCTTAAGGCCTTACAAAATGTTTCACTTGAATATTACATGTTTTACAAACCACGGCACGCAGGCCAGTCATACATGAATAAAACAGTAAACACTTCCATTTGGGCCTTCGAGGGCTGGCTTCGCAAAAAGGGCTTTAGCCCGCTAATGACCGCTTGGTCCAGCTGCACCTGCAAGTGACAAACCACCGCACGGTGGCGAAAACAAGGCAACGGTCAGCAATGCTGACCAAATTATAACGATCCCGCCCCCAACACGGGGCGGCGATGCTCCTTCCCTGCATTTCATTAGTATAAGCGAGCAATTTATATCAATAGCCAATACATCACAGACGTTGGCTCGCACGGCCACACGCCCCGTGCTCTCAGGGCACATTCTTGGTGAACCGGTCGATGTCACGTCAATTAAAGCCATAGACATTTCGGACTCACCACCGCCACTTGGACGACCAAACCTAAGAGCAATTTGTCTTCCTGGCCTGGGTCACGACAATTTAATCCATTGACCGCCGAAGACCCTACTCTATGCCAACGGTAAGTGCCACGTGCCTTTAGGTCTCTTTAACCGAACGACATAGAACGGGTACGGTTCCATCTAACCCGTGCTCACATCGCAACGACAATTTAAGCCATTTGTGCGGGTCAAACTTCCGCCGAGTCCCATTTCCATCACAAGTCACATAACCCGGTTATGTTCAAGTTGGCTCTCAAGCCACCAAGTTGGCAAGATCTCGTATCTGCCCAGTTTTCCGGGTGCACCTTTGGGTTAGTCCCCAAGGCTCCCTGCTGCAATCTACCGCGTAGAAAACCCGAAAAACAACCAATAACACGGAGTCTTCTCCGGCATTATGCAATGCAACATCACCGATCCAGACCAACATGTCCGGGTAGGCTTCACACATCATGCCTATGTCCGTTCTCGCTTACGGACTCTAAACAACGGGGACTTCACATATCTACCCGAAGGAACGCCTCCAACTCTCCGCAAACTCGCGAGAGCGGGCTTCCTATGCAAAGAAAGAGAGCTACTCATGCTCAAGATGAGGATCGTTACTCTTGCGTTCCTCTTTGGCGCCATGGAAAAGTAATCGGATGAAAACCACCGCACTAGCGTTGCCTCCGTGGATCCGGAGTCGGCTCGCGAGTCGGAGCTCCGAAGCTCCTCCAATGGCGGGATCTAGCTCCTTCTTCCTCCCTTGGCTCTCCTCTCTCTCTAAGGCTTTAGAAAGAGAACACTTAAGAAAAGTAAGGGTTTTGAAAGCCCAAACCCGGGTATATCCCTTCAGGAACAACCCCCAGCCGTTGGATCTCAAAATAAGGAAACGAACGGCTTTGATTCGGGACTGAAATGCCCAATCTGGACCGAACACGGCCTGGCACACGCCCGTGTCCAGGGCCGTGTGCCTCATTCGCCGTCAAAATCGAATCTCCTGGAACCTCACACGGGTATCAAACACGCTCGTGTTCGAGCTGACACGCCCGTGTTCCACCTCACACGGCCGTGTGGCCGGCCGTGTACCCCATGATTTTTCCCCAAAATCAACCCGAGCACTGCACGGGTTCTAGGACACGCCCGTGTCCTTACCCGTGTCACCTTGACACGCCTGGACCCCAGGCCGTGTATACGGTCTCGACATTTCGTCGAGCGAAGATCATCGACCTGATGACACGGCCTTGGACACGCCCGTGTCCTAGGCCGTGTGCCTTGTCTCGACGAATCGTCGAGTGAATCTCGTCGACTCCCCGGGACGATCGTCGACACGGGTCGATACGCCCTGCGACACGCCCGTGTCGCAGGCCGTGTGCCATGTCTCAACGAATCGTCGAGAGAATCTCGACGACTCCGCGGCTAAGTGTCGACACGGGTCGACACGCCCTGCGACACGCCCGTGTCGCAGGCCGTGTGCCCATTCTCAACGAATCGTCGAGAGAATCTCGACGACTTCGCGGCTAAGTGTCGACACGGGTCGACACGCCCTGGGACACGCCCGTGTCCCAGGCCGTGTGCCTGCTGCCAGAACCCAAACTGGCCCAAAACGTCCCCCTTTTGCTCCCTTGAGTTTTGGGGCATTACAGAAGACACCATCACTCTATCTTCCTCCTCCTGTATAATGGGTTTATTAACTCCCTTCAAAAGTTTATTTGGATTTTGGGCACCTGATTAAAAGCTCATAGGTGGCAGTCACCTGATCAAAACCTGCTAGTGTATTCCTACCAGGGTGGTAGAAGAGTGGATGTACCCAGGTTGGGGAACCACTATAAATTCTTGTGTTGGTCTGGTTGCCCTTTTTCTTATTGTTCTTACTGTGGCTGTGATAGGCTAGTTGTGCTGTGATATATTTATATGCTGTGTTAGATTAGTTTATCTTAGACAATTTAATCTTACTGTTAATATTGGTATCTATTATTCATTATTCTGATAGTTTTAAAAATAGTCATAAAATTTTAGATTACTCTTTTCACCCCCCTCTAGAGTAAATCAGATCTAACCCCCATCTTTCAATTGGTATCAGAGACGTGTTCCTTTGGTTGTACAAGCTAACCCTTGAACTAAAAGATACTTTGTTAGATCTAATCCTAGTTTAGGTTGTCTCACAGCATGACACAGAACAAAGACTATGCAAGCACCAGACCTCTAGTCTGCAATTTGAATAAATTTGCAATCTGGAAGGCAAGAATAAGGCTATATATGAATTCCATTGATGAGAACATCTATAACTCTATTTTGACAGGTCCTCCTCAACCTACAGCTGCTACATCAACTTCAACTTCAAGCACACATGCTGTTCCACCACCTGAGTGGACAGATACTCAGAAGAAAGCAAAGATAGCAGATGCTAAAGACATGAACATTTTGGCTCAGACTATGTCAGATGACATATTTCAAAAGGTGGCTAAATACACATCTGCCAAAGAAATCTGGGACTCTCTAAACCAGATGGTTGCTGGTTCAGCTGATGAGAGGAAAGACAGAAGGTCAACTCTCATCTCACAGTATGAGAACTTCAAGAAGGAAGAGACAGAATCTGTTGGTGACATGTACAACAAATTAAGTGTAATCATCAGTGAGCTGAAGACCTTGGACAAAGACATATCTCTCACTGAGATCAATGACAAGATCCTCATGTATTTCCCAAGCTCATGGGATTCCAGTATTTAGCCAATTAAGGAGGCCAGAAGTCTTAATGAGATTTCCATAGAATCTCTCCTGGGAAAGCTCAAATCTTATGAGAAGTTGATCAAATCTAGAGAAGCTGCAAAACAAAGGACTCGTCGACCAACAAGAAAGGAGCAGAATATAGCTTTTAAAGCTACTAAAGAAACTGAAGCTCCCACATCAAATGAAGAACTCCCGAGTCTCTTAGCCAAGAGATTCTACAAAATGGCAAAGAAGGACTTTAGGAGAAAGTCATCCAGGCATGATGACAAACCCAGGTATGATAAAACTCACACTAAGGAAATTATATGTTTTGGGTGCAGGAAACTAGGGCACTTCATTTCTGAATGTCCTGAAAATCAAAAGAAGAAGAAAAGGAGAGAAAAAGACTCCAGGAAGCATCAATACAACAAGCTTTCATCTTGCAAGCACAAAAGAAAGGAGAAGGGCTATGTTGCTGAAACATGGTGTGATACTGAAGAGGAATATTCATCTTCCAGCTCCAGTGAAGATGAAGAAGAAGTAAAGGCAAGGGAAGTGTGCCTGATGGCCATCAATGCCTCTTGCAGCCCTTCAGATGCTGAGGAATAATCAGAATCAGACAATGAAGAATCTGATTCAGAAGCAGATCAGGTATTATCATCTTTTGATTACAATTCTGATAATTTTAAAACTTAATTTAAATCCATGTGTATAGATTTAATAAATTCTGAAAAAGAAATCAAAATGCTTAGGGAAAACTATCTGAACATGAAAACTATATTTCTGAAAATATTAAATTAAAAGATGAATTGACTTTAGAAAATGAACAAATTATATCACTTAAGACTGAATTAGCTGAGGCAAGGAAACTTGAAGAATCCCTGAATGGGAGAAACATCAAGTTGATGGACATCACAAGTACAGTCAATGGCAGGTTAAATGACAAGCTGGGCTTAGGTGCTTCATCAAGCCAACCCCCACTAATTCAGAAAAATATATTAACTACACCTATAAAATTTGTCTCTGAAAAGGGAAAAGAGAAAATAGACAATAATGATAGTGTTAAACAAACAGAACATTAACCTAAGAATAAGAAAAGGAAAAATTAAAAGAAAAATCCTAACTATAACAATGTTCAATAAATTTGTCGAACGTAGATCGACGAAATGTGTACAGTTCGTCGAACTCCAGTCAACAAACTCCGAACGTAGATTTATACTATAATAATTCATTGTACTACGATCGACGAAATCATTATGGTTCGTCAACCAGAGATCGATTATTTTGGGGCCCAGAAAATGGATATTCTCATTCTCTGAGTGGAGTTCGACGAACTTACCCCCATTCGTCGAACTCAGGTCGACGAACTCACTTGAATTTGTCGAACGCAGTTCAGTATAATAGAAACCTTAATTTTTCTAAAAACTATAATCAACCAAGATCTTCTTTTAATCAATTCAATCAATGGATTATTCACCTAGAAGATATCATCCTTTAGGTTACAAATGCCAACCTGAATATTCATTTATTTCTTGTTTTAACTATGTGAAGAAATAAGGAGCCAAGGTAACCTGGGTCAGGAATGGCTAATCTATTTTATTGCAGGTGAAAGACTATCCTACCACAGAGTAATAGTGGTATTTGGATAGTGGCTGTTCTAAATATATGACTGGAAACAAGGCCAACCTAACTAATTACAAGTCAAAGCTAGGACCCAAGGTAATATTTGGTGACTCCAATTGTGGCCAGACTGAAGGCTATGGATAAGTCAAGATTGGAGCTGTCACCTTCAGGAATGTTGCATATATAAGTGGATTGAAGCATAACCTTATCTCCATAAGTCAATTATGTGATGAAAGGTTTCGGGTATCATTCACTAAAACTTCATGTATTATTACTTCTCTAGATAACCATGTAGTTTTGACTGACACTAGAGTAGAAAATATTTATATAGTTAACTTTAAATCTGCCAAAACAGAAATATGCTTATTTAATTCAACAAGCAATAATAATGACCTTTGTCATAGGAGATTAGGTCATGTAAACTTGAAAACATTGCCAAATTATCTAGGGACAACCTTGTTAGAGGATTGCCTTCTTGCCCCTATAAGAAGGAAAGTCTCTGCAGGGTTTGTCAATTAGGCAAACAAACTAAAAGTAGCTTTAAATCATTAAACAAAAGTGACTCACCTAGATCATTGTACTTGCTATATATGGACCTTTTTGGCCCTATTGCAGTATAAAGTCTAGGAGGGAAGTCTTATACTCTAGTGATTGTAGATGACTTCTCTAGATTCACTTGGGTACTCTTTCTGAGATCTAAGTCTGATAACTTCAATGTTCTTACAGATTTTCTCAAGAACATACAGATTGAGTACTCTACTCTAGTTGCATTGATCAGAAGTGATCATGGTACTGAGTTTGAGTCTCTTCTTATACAAGAGTTCTGTGAGAAGGAAGGTATCGAACACTACTTCTCAGCTCCTAGAACACCTCAACAAAATGGGGTCGCTGAAATGAAGAATAGAACCCTAATTGAATCAGCAGACACATTGCTTGCAGATGCTCATTTGACCCTATCCTTTTGGGCAGAGGCTGTGAGCACATCAAATTATGTACTGAATAAAAGTCTTATACACAAGCTTAAGAATAAGAATCCTTATGAGCTACTTAAAGGAAAGAAACCTAAAGTATACTATTTCAAAATATTTGGTTGTTTATGCTACATTCACAACAACAATAAGAAACACATTAGAAAATTTGAAGCCAAGGCTGAAATGGGAATTTTTCTTGGATATTCCCAAGTAAGCAAGGCTTATAGGGTGTTTAATAAATCAACCTTGAAAATTGAAGAATCTATCCATGTTTCTTTTGATGAAACTAATATGTTTTACAAGAAGAAGATTCCTTCTACCAGTAATTCTTTGCAGGAACCAAACTTGTGTGAGAAGCTAAATGAACTGACCCTCACCAATGTGGCAGTTAGCCATCCCTCTCCAAAAATTGCTGAAGATAATGAAGCTGAAGACAGTGAAAATGAAGACACTAAAAATAGTGAAGAACCTCCAATAGCTAATATAATTCCACAAGAGAAATTTATTCACCAAGCTGTTGCACAACCAACTCCACCTACTGAATTTGTCACACTTAGAGATCACCCTGTATCTCAAGTGATTGGAGACATTTCAGTTGGTGTGCAGACAAGGCATCAACTCAACCAAGACTTGATGCATGCCTGCTTCAGATCTCAAATTGAGCCCCAATCCATTAAAGATGCAGAGCAAGATCCCCACTAGATTGTTGCAATGCAAGAGGAGCTCAACCAATTTGAGAGATACAGTGTATGGGATTTAGTTACAAGACCCAAAGACTACCCAGTCATTGGAACTTAATGGGTATATAGGAATAAGCTTGATACCCAAGGTGTCATAATAAGGAACAAAGGAAGGCTGGTTGCTCAAGGCTATATGCAAAAGGAAGGTATTGATTATGACGAGACGTTTGCACCTGTTGCAAGGTTAGAAGCAATCAGAATTTTCCTTGCATATGCTGCCTACAAGAAATTTAAGGTTTATCAAATGGATGTCAAGAGTGCATTTCTGAATGGAGAACTTAAAGAAGTGGTTTATGTTGAACAACCTCCAGGTTTTATCTCTCCTACCTATCCCTCTTATGTTTTTAAACTACATAAAGCTCTCTATGGTCTAGAGCAAGCTCCAAGAGCTTGGTATGAAAACTTAGCAAGCTTTCTTTTAGAGAATAAATTTTCTAGAGGCAATATAGATAGGACATTATTCACTAGACACCATAAGGATCAAATTTTGTTAGTACAAATTTATGTAGAGGATATTATATTTGGGTATACAGATTCCAAACTATGTAAGAGGTTCTCTGACCTCATGCATTCAAAGTTTGAAATGAGTAGCATGAGTGAGCTTTCCTACTTACTTAGTCTCCAAGTGAAGCAGCTACCTGATGACATCTTCATATCCCAGGCTAAGTATGCTAAGGAGCTTATCAAAAAGTTTGGGTGGCTGATGCCTCGGCAAAGAAAACACCCATGACCACTAATGCTGTAATTGACTTTGATGAACATGATAAGCCTGTTAATCAGAAACTATATAGGGGAATTGTTGGGTCCCTGTTATATCTTACAGCAAGCAGAACCAGATATAATGTTTGCTACATGTCTTTGTGGTAGGTTCCAAGTGAACCCTAAAGAATCTCACCTTACTTTCTTAAAAAGTATTTTAAGATATATAAAGAGTTATCCTAGTCTAGGACTCTTATATCCAACTGAGTCAGAGTTTGAGTTAACTGGATACTCAGATGCTGACTTTGCTGGATGTAGAGTGGACAGGAAAAGTACCTCAAGGACATGCCAGTTCCTTGGTATGAGATTAGTGTCTTGGTTTTGCAAGAAGCAATCATCTGTATCTACCTCAAATACTGAAGCAAAGTATATAGCAGCTGACAGTTAGTGTTCTCATATGCTGTGGATTCAGAACCAGCTCCTAGATTATGGGTTCAACTTAAATAATTCAACTCTACTTTGTGACAACACAAGTGCAATTTTCCATTGCACAAAATCCAGTTCATCACAGTAGAACTAAGCATATAGACATTAGACATCATTTTATTAGAGAGTGTGTGGACAAAAATAAAATTAAGCTTGTCTACATCTATACTGATTTGCAAAGAGCAGATATCTTCACCAAACCTTTGGATGAGAGGAATCATCTGTTCTTTATAAATCAGCTTCGCATGATCAATGGAGAGGCCTTAATTTAATTTCTATCTGTGGTCGACGAATTTTTCAAAGTTCGTCGAACGGAGATCGTCGAACTGTGAAGAGTTCTAGAGAAATTTATCGAACGGAGATCGACGAACTCTCTGTGTATGAAGATATCTTCGTCGAATGGAGATCGACGAATTTACTTCAGAAAACTTTCGTCGAACTGAGATCGACGAAATGTTTTCACTTCTTCTCATTGAGATCAACAAACTCTTTTGTCTATAAAATATTTCATCGAACTGAGATCGAAGAATGTTATTTATATTCGTCGGACGAAGACTGCTGCTTCATATTCTGAAAACCATATATCTAGGTTTTCTTTGTGCTCCATCCTGCGCTTTCTGTTCCTTTGCACTTGATCTCTATTTTTCTTGTGCAGGCGTGTTGGGTACATTGGTCTAAATGTACCTGATTTGAAGAAGCCTCACCCAACTCAATGATATACATCAAAATGTATTTGATGTATTTTGAGTTACTTGTGCAGGTTAAGTATTTGCAGGACTCAAGCAAAAAGTTTCTAAGTACATGTGTCGACACCCAGAGGGAAAGTGTCGACACTTAAGAAGACTTGTGTCGACACCCAGGCAAGCAGTGTCGACACTTGGAGTCATTGTGTCGACACCTGGGATGCAGAGTCGACACCAGACAGAAAGTGTCGACACAAGGAGCTGTGTCGACACTCAATGAAGAAAGTACAGTAAAGCAGTGTCGACACTTAACAGCAGTGTCGACACCTAGAAGAACTGTGTCTACACCAGAAAGTGTCGACACTTGGAGCTGTGTCGACACTCAGTAAAAGTCAGCAGAGACTAAGTACAAGTGTCGACACTCAGAATAATTTGTCGACACTTAGCAGAAGAGTCAACACTTGAAGTAAGTGTCGACACCCAGAACAATGTGTCGACACTTAACTGAAGACTCAACACTTGAAGAAAGTGTCGACACAAGGAGCTGTGTCGACACTTAGCAAAGATTAACAAAGTTCAACAAATTATTCTAAGTACAAGTGTCGACACTATGGGAATGTGTCGACACTCAGCTGAAGTCTCAACAAGAAGAAGAATGTGTCGACACAAGGAGCTGTGTCGACACTCAACAAGTATCAACATGAAGATGTGTCGACACCAAGAAGCAGTGTCAACACTTAACAGATTCAACACATGAAGATGTGTCGACACAAAGGAGATGTGTCGACACTTAGAAGATTTCAGCAAAATACAGAAGATCAAGTACTTGTGTCGACACTCAATTTCAGTGTCGACACATGATGAAGAAACTGTGTCGAGACATAGTATCTACAACACAAGGAGTTGTGTCGACACCTTGTAGACTTGTGTCGACACTTACACAACTTGTGTCGACACTTAGTCTATAAGTGTCGACACTTAAAGATAGAAAGTCTCGACACTTTCAGACAGTTAGAGAACTTTCAAGAACTGACTGGATGACTTGACAGCTGCCGTTCCAGCCGGTCTACAACACCTGTCAGAGATGTCAGAATTCAGTTATGGACCGGACCAGCCGGTTACCATGAAGAAAGCCTATAAATAGGCTCATACAGTCTACAGAAAGTGTTGTTCAAAAGTGGTTCACAGAGTTGTTCAATTTATTGATCAAGTATCTAAACAAGAAGATCTAGCTGTCCAAGTGCAGATCTAAGAAGTTGGAGAGAGAGGGCTCCATCCAAGAAATCAGCCGTTGGAACTAGGCTGAGAAGAAGGGTTCAGATTTATTCTGGATCTTAAGAAGCAGAGGTCAAGGATCAACTGCAGAAGGAGTCAATCTTATTGAGTTCTACTTTCAAGAAGCTTTGAAGAAAGCTAAGTCAGATTGAATCCAGCTGAGTTCTTCCAAGAACTCATCAAGAAACTCACAACTCCCCTCACTTGTTTCTGAGTTGCTGAGTTATCATTTATAAATTCATTTTCATCTTGTAGGATCCTTTGGATCTGAGTGTTTGTAAGCCTGTAATTATAAAGGCTGAGTGTAGGGCTTGAGAGCCTGAGTGTAGGAGATAGAAATCTCTGAGTGTAGGCCTTGGTGGCTGAGTGTAGGCCTGGGTGGCTGAGTGTAGGCCTTTGTGGCTGAGTGTAGGCTTTGTGGAAAAGCTGAGTTGTAGGGCCTTGGGCCTGAGGTGTAGGAACCAGTTTGGGTTCTGAGATAGTGGAGAAGTTTGGCCGAATCTAGTACACTGCTAGATAGGCGAAGGGAGAAAGTGGATGTACCCAAAGCTTGGGGAACCACTATAAAACTCTGTGTCTGCTGTGATTGTGATTTGCTGTGAATGCTGTGTGATTGCTGTGCAAAAGTAGATTAGATTCTATGATAATAACTGATTGCTGCCATTAAAGTTCAAAAAGAATTTGGTCACCTATTCACCCCCTCTAGGTGTTTAGGTACTATATCTTTCAGGTGGTATCAGAGCCAGGTTCCTCAAAAAGGGCTAACAGTCTGAGGAGATCCTGATTGGCAGATTCAGTCTAAGTCAAATTACAGATTCAAGAAAATCAAGAACCATGGGTTCCTCTGAGAATCACAAGGAATTGGGATCCATGAAATTACCTCTATGTAGGAAAGAGATATTTGGGATCTGGAAGGAAAGGGTAAGGCTGTTTATGGAAGCCTCAGACCCTAGGAATTTACATCACAGTAAAAGAGGGGCCATATGTGCCCATGAAGATATCAGTTCTAGATGCAAATCAGAGAACACCAAAGGATTTCTCTGAAATGACAAAGGATGAGATTGTCCTAGCCACCATGGACAAAAGGGCACAAAACATTATAGTGTGTGCCATAGATGATGCAACTTTTCAGAATCTTATACACTATAAGACAGCCAAAGAGATGTGGGATACCCTTATTGTGTATATGGAAGGATCTGAAGAAGTTAGGACAAGACAGAAAATCCTTGCTAAATCAAGAGTATGAAAGTTTTAGACAAGGAAAGGGTGATAGCATAACTGAGTGCTATAAGAAGTTTTACAGGATAGTGAATGAACTCATGTCTTATGGAAGAGAGTTCAGTAATTATGAACTAAATGACAAGTTCCTAAGGTCCCTAACTAAAGATTGGGACACCAAGATCTGTGCCATTAGAGAAATGGCTAAGTTGGGAGAAATTCCTCCACCTACACTGTTTGGCAAATTGCTGTCATATGAAATGCAGTTGACAGTGAGGAAAGAGGAGGAGAAATCAACAAGAAATGAACATAAGGAAAGAACTGTAGCTTTCAAGACAGAAGCCCCCAGAAAGTACATGAATAAGTCACCAACTCCACCTCCAAAGGTTGCTGAATCAGAGTCAGATGAATCAGTCAGCACAAAATCTGAAAGCAGTGAAAGTGATGAAAACTTTGCTGCCTTCACTAGACATTTTCAGAAATTCTTGAAGAAGAAACAGTGGAGGTCAAGGCCTTCTACTTCACAGGGAAAAGAAGACCTATATCAGAATAAAAAGGCTTCAAAGAAGGACAGGAAGAGGACAAAGTCTAGCAAGGCAACTGTTTCAAAAATAGTGTGCTATTGCTGCAATAGACAAGGCCATCTTGTTGCAGATTGTCCTGAAAAGAGAAAGGAGTCTAGTGATAGGAAGAAGACTCATTTCAAAGGCAAGAAAGAGAAGTCTTTTGTTGCCAAAAAGGAGAAGACTCTGTCAGAAATCTCTTCTTCAGAAACTGAGTCTGATGCTGAGGCATACATAGGGCTGTTTGCTGAAGAAGAAGAAGAAGAGTTCATGCAGATTTTGGAGTCTATATATGAACAAGAAGACATTCAATGTCAAGGGCTAATGACATTGACAGAAGGTAACAAAATCCTGGAACAGCCAGGACCCAGTAAGGTACAATGTTCAACTCTAAGTTCAATTTCTTGTGCCAGTACAGATTCAGATTCATCATCATCAAGTGATGAGAGTGCATCTGAGTCTGAAGCAGATATTCATCAGTTGATAGATGAATACAAAGTACTGTTGCAAGCTTACAAGAAGAGCAAGTTCCTAGCCAAAAGTCAGGCAAAGGAAATTGCTGATCTTAAAGCTGCTGCAACTGAGGTTGAGAAGTTATTTGATCAAAAACTTAATGAGATAGCCAGACTGAAACACATAACAGTGATTCAGATGGGGACTATCACCTATAAGAATGATCAAATCAAGTGTCTGGAGATAAATCTTCAGAAGGAGAGAGAGCTTGTTGCTAGCTTTTCCAAATCTAAGTCAGTGTTACCCATAATTGATGAATTTGTTCATCACAAAGGCAAGGCTGGACTGGGTTTTATTAAACCTGCAAGGACTAAGCAGTCCAAGTCCAAGTCCAAGGGCAAAGCCCCAACACTCAACAAGTCAGCTGTAGATAAGACAACAAAGACAGTACCTAAGCAAAGGTACAATAAGTTTGAATGTTGGTGCTGTGGCAAGGTTGGCCACTTTGCAATGGACTGTTGGCACAATGCTAGTGCTAAAGTGTGTAGCAAACTGCCTATTGGAAAACCAGTAGGTAGCTTTGTCAAGTTGCAAACTAACAAGTACCAAAGACCCAAGAATACTTTGGGTTTTAAGGTTCATTAATCTGTTTTGCAGGTGAGTGAAAGTGGCCATACCCCAACATGGTACTTGGACAGTGGATGTTCCAGACATATGACTGGAACTAGAGGACTACTAAGGGACTACATTCCAATCAAAGATGGTACAAAAGTAACCTTTGGTGGTTCTGAAAAAGGAATCATCAAAGGGTTTGGTAACATTTCTAGTAACTTAGTTACCATTACTCAAGTGGCTTATGTTAAAGGGTTGAAACACAACCTAATAAGTATAAGTCAATTAAGTGATGTAGGGTATGACATCTCATTTGTTAAGAATGGTTGTCATATCAAGAGGTCAAGTGATCAAGAGATCATTTTGACTGGTTATAGGAAAAGGAATGTCTATTGCTTAGACATTATGGTTGAGAACAATGGTTCTTAAGTGTGTCTTGTAGCTGATGAGACAGTCTCTCATTGTGTCAAATGGCACAAGAGGCTAGCTCATCTAAATTACAAGACACTTGGCAAACTCTTTAGCAAAGAGTTAGTGAGGAATGGTCCTCAAGTTAAGTGTGTTAAAGATGGTTTTTGCTCAGCTTGTCAAAAGGGCAAGCAGACTAAATCCACCTTTAGAAGCATAGAAAACAAAGATGCTGTGAGGTGTTTATACCTCTTGCATATGGATCTTTTTGGTCCAATGCCAGTTCACAGCCTAGGTAGGAAGGTCTATACCTTTGTAGTTGTAGATGACTACTCAAGGTTTTCCTGGGTGTTCTTCTTAAGACAGAAATCTGAAACACCTAATGTCTTCTATAGCTTTGTCAAGCAAATTCAGAATGAACTAAATAGTACAGTGGTCAAGATTAGAAGTGACCATGGTACTGAATTTCAGTCTGATAGCATGACAAAACTATGTGAAGACTTTGGGATATTTCAAGAGTTTTCTTCACCTAGAACACCTCAGCAAAATGGCATTGCTGAGAGGAAGAATAGGACCTTGATAGAGGCTGGTAGGACTCTATTAAGTGATACATCACTGTCAGAGTATTTCTGGGCTGAAGCAGTTAACACTGCATGCCATGTTATAAATAGGGCTACCATCACTAAAGGCCTCAACAAGACCCCCTATGAGGTTGTGAAAGGCAGGAAACCAAACCTATCCTACTTCAAGATCTTTGGTTGCAAATGCTTCATACTTAATAATGGAAAATCTTACTTAACTAAGTTTGCTGCCAAGTCCCAAGAGGGAATTTTTGTTGGGTACAACAATAACAGTAAGGCTTATAGAGTCTACAACTTGTCTACACAAGTTGTAGAAGAAACTGTACATGTAGTATTTGATGAGACTAAACTTATTAATAATGAGTTGTCTAGTAGTGTATGCAGCTCCACAGGTTTAACAAATAAGATGGACAAGCTCACTTTAGAAGAAGAATCTACTGCAAGACAGCAAGTAGAAGACAGTGGTTGTTGTCCAGGGGGAGAACTACATGTACCAAATGCAGAAGAAGTACAAGGAGTACAGCAAGATGATGAAACTGAAGAGGTTCAACCAGAAGTAAGGATGCCTCCAGCCAACAGGCATCTTAGAGATCATCCAGTAGAGCAGATTATTGGAGATCCAAGACAAGGGGTACAAACAAGGAGCAGAAACCTGAATGCAGCAATCTACTCCAGTTTTCTATCCCAAGTTGAACCTAAGAAGTTTGAAGAAGCAATACTAGATCCACAATGGACTGAAGCAATGCAAGAAGAGCTTAATCAGTTCAAGAGGTGCAAGGTCTGGGAACTTGTTCCTAAACTTAAAGACCACAATATAATAAGAACCAAGTGGATCTACAGGAATAAGATGGATGAACAAGGGGTCATCATTAAGAATAAAGTAAGATTGGTTGCTAAAGGATATAGGCAAGAAGAAGGTATTGACTTTGATCAAACCTTTGCTCCAGTAGCCAGACTAGAAGCCATAAGGATGTTCTTGGCCTATGCAACCTATCAAGGATTCAAGGTTTACCAAATGGATGTCAAGTCAGCATTCCTGAATGGTAATCTTAAAGAGAAAGTCTATGTGGAACAACCTTCAGGTTTTGTTGATTCAACTCTACCTTATCATGTCTATAGACTTTGGAAAGCTTTATATGGGTTAAAGCAAGCCCCTAGGGCTTGGTATGAAACCCTATCTAGTTTCCTCATTGAGAACAAGTTCTCAAGGGGGAGAATAGATAAGACTCTATTCCTTAGGGTATCTAGAGGCAAAGTTATACTTGTCCAAATATATATAGATGACATTATATTTGGGTCTACTGAAAGTAGCCTTTGCAAAAAGTTTGCAAAACTTATGCAAGGTCAATTTGAGATGAGTAGTATGGGAGAGCTGAAGTTTTTCTTGGGTCTCCAAGTTAAACAGACTGAAAGTGGTTTATCCATATGTCAGTCCAAGTTCACCCTAGAACTCATAAGGAAGTATGGTATGGATTCATCCAGTACCATGAAGACTCAAATGGGGTCAAGTATGTCTCTTAACAACGATGATGCAGGGAAACCTGTGGATGAAACCTTGTATAGAGGGATAGTTGGCTCCCTGTTATACTTGACTGCAAGTAGACCAGATATCATGTATGCTACATGTGTCTGTGCAAGGTATCAAGCCTGCCCTAAAGAGTCTCATTTGACAGCAGTCAAAACAATATTGAGATATCTAAAGGGCACTCTTTATCTAGGCCTCTGGTACCCTAGGAATGGGGATTTTGAACTAACAGGTTATTCAGATGCAGACTTTGCAGGATGCAAAGAAGACAGAAAAAGCACTACTGGAACCTGTTAATTCCTAGGTGGGAGACTAATTTCATGGAGTAGCAAAAAGCAAACAAGTGTGGCTATATCCACTGCAGAATCAGAGTATGTGGCTACAGGAAGTTGCTGTGCTCAACTTTTATGGATACAACATCAGCTAGAGGACTATGGATTTCAGGTAAGTAGAACTCCACTCTTTTGTGATTCTACAAGTGCTATTTCAATAGCTAATAATCATGTATCCCATAGTAGAACAAAACATATTGAAATTAAATATCATTTTCTTAGGGAGCATGTAGAAAGAGAAGATATTTCACTTGTATATGTTAAAACAGATGAACAACTAGCTGATATGTATACTAAGCCCCTAGAAGAAGCTAAGTTCAATAGATTTAAAATTGAACTAGGAAAGATAAACTTAGAGTAAGTTTACAGAATTGAAATTGGCTAAGTAAAAAGGTGTCGACACATAGAGATTTCTGTGTCGACACAGAAAGTTGGTGTCGACACTTCAGGGAAAAGGTGTCGACACATCTAGAAAGTTAGTGTCGACACTTCAGAATATTAGTGTCAACACATGACAAGTTGGTGTCGACACACCCAAGGTGGTGTCGACACTTAGTGTTTTACTCAGAATTCTCTAAGTAAAGTCTCGACTATGTGTCGAGTTATGTTGTGTCGACACATAAAATCTGTTGACTAAACTTGTGTCGACACATATGTGTCGAGACATTATAAGTCAGTGTCGACACTTATTGCCAGTGTCGACACAATTTAAGTTAGCTGTCCCGCCTGTTCATCTTCAAATTTAGAAAGGTATAAATAGGGTTTTGCCTTAGTTTGTCGACACGCTTTCAAAGTTTCGAGACCAAACTTCTGTGTCGACACCTCTCTTCTCTCAAGACAAATTCTACAAACCCTAATGGCGCCTAAGCTTGAGGAGAATGTCAACGAAGGATACGAGCTGGTGCGCGGCGCTTTCGAAGATGCTGATCAAGAAATCAAGTCTGTCGTAACCCTAGTAGCTGATTCAGGGTTAGAATATCTAGTTTCTGAACCGACAAAAATCTGGAAGAAAGAGGTTCTAGAATTCCTCAATAGAGCCCAGGTGGACGAATCTGGATACAAAATCAAATCCAGAGTTCATGGAGCAAAGGTTAAGGTATCCCCTAAGAGCTTGAGGAAAATTCTACAGCTACCAAGAACTCAAGAGGAAGATGAGGTTACAGCTACAAAGACCAGGGAAGCTCTAACCTGGTGTGGACTAGACTCTAAGATGAAGATTGGTTCTGTTTTCAATAGAAAAGGCATGAACAATCAAGGCAAATTCATGTTTGAGATAGTTGGTAAGGTAATTTTGAAGCAAGCCAGGAGGGCATGACAGAGTGTCTGCCTCTATGTTCAATATTATGAACAGGATTATCTTCACTCTAAGAACTGATTGGTCTGTTATAGTATTTGAAAAAATCAAGGAAAGCTTGAAGAAGCCCAACCTGGGCAGAATTTTAAGTCTATACCTTGCTGGAAGTATTCCAGAGGTAATGAGTACTGCTGTTGGAAGCAAAATAAATCACATGAGAAAAATGGACATGAGGTTGTTTTCTAGATGGAACAGGGTGTTGACAAAGGAGATGCCAACCCCTATGAAGATAGTTTCTGAGAAAGAAATTCCACCAAATAAGAAGAGGAAGACTGCTCCAGTGGCACAAGAGTCCACTAGCAGCTCAGACAGTGAAGAACAAGTTGTCTTCACTCCAGATGAGAATGAAGAAGAGCCTGCTGTAAAATCTCCTGCTCCTCAAGATGATGCTGAGATCCAGGGGGAGCTACATCAAGCAAGCCCCATCCACAAGGATCAAAGCCAGGGGGAGCTTCCAGTTGTAGATGAACCCACTACACTGGAAAGTGAACAAGCAACCACAATCATACTAGAGGTAATCACTGAACTAAACACTATAGATTTTCCTATGGAAGATACTGATTTGTCTGATGTTCATCAGCAAACTCAGCTGGATAGTCAAGTTCCAGATGTTGTTATAGAAGACACATCTGCTGTTGTTCAAGATGTTACTGTTCAAGTGGTATCTGATCCAGTGGTTGAAGAGACCAGAGTTTCTCCAGCTCATTCTCCACAAGAGTTTACAATGGAAGATTTGTTTCTAAATCTGGATCAAGAGGATTTTGATAAAGAAACTGCTGCTGAAGGAGATAATGCTGTTGCTGAGGGGGAGCAAGTGCACATTCTGGAAGAGCCTGTGAGGCAAGAACCTGAGCATGCACCAGCTGTGCAAACTGAGAGGCCCCCAAGCCCTAAGGAGAGGGTAGATATAGCCAGCTCCTCAGCATCTGAAGATGAGGAGGCTGCCAGGGAAAAGAAAAAGAAACTTTATGTCTTCAAGAGAAGGAGTCAAAGTTATAAGAAGACTCTACAATCTATTGTACCACAACCTATAGTTCAGCAAACACCATCAGTTGATTATAGTGCTTTAATGGTGGCAATGCAAATTAAACTGGATGAGCACAGGCAGGCAATTGAGAAGTATGCAGATGAAGGGCAGAAATCTTTGCACTTTGATTTGGCCCAAGATATCAAGTCAATAAGATTCGAGATGAATCTTAACAAAAAAGAAATGACAGACTGTTTTCACAAGGGTGGAAATGCAGTGGTGTACTTGGCAACACACCAAGAGAAGATAAAAGCACAAGTGGATGACATAGCATTGAAGCAAGGGTATGTTCATGAAAATCAGCTAAGGATGAATGACAATCTTACTGCTTCCCATAATGCTATTGTCACAGAATTAAAGAACCAGGCTGCTGGACCTTCTACCTCTACTGCTACTGTTAAAGCTGAATTTGACAAGGTATTTCAAGAAGAAATCAATGCTGTTAAGACTGCCATTCAAGACTCCCAGAAAGCCATATCTGAACAACTTAAAAAGCTCAAACCTTTCTTTAAAGATGGAGTCAGATACTTGGATAATCAAATCAGATTCCAGAAGGATGATGTCAGAGATCATATGGCTAGAGAAGTCATAAAGAACTCTAGTCAAAGCTAGCTCTGATCATGCCAAATGGATATCTAATTCCATCAGAGCTCCACTGGGCTATCCTCCACTTTGTGATGATGACAATGTTGCTGAATCTAGAATTCAGCCTGCATATCTTGGAGGAGAGCAACCAGAAGTAGCTCAAGTGATCTATCCTCCACCAGATTTTGAAATGGTGCAAGCTGATATTCATCACATGTATAGCCCAACTGAAGGGAAGTCTAATGTCATTCTGGAGAAAGTGGTTCAGCCTATATCTAAAGCTATGCAAGCAGCTCTTCAGAAAGAAGAAGAAGCTCTACAAAAAGAAGAAGAGACAAGATTGTCTAAGAAGAGGTTTAGGGAACAAGCTGAAAAAAGGCCAGACTTTGAGCAGTGGAGCCCTACCTCAAGGAATATCATTTTAACTGCCTGGAAAGCTGCCAAAGATAATGTGCATGACAGGAACAAATGGTTTTCTGAAGCTGAATGGAGAAAACATGAGATCAGGCAGGAGGCAATAGTCCAGTATAGAAGGAAGGCCAAGATGGGAAAGCTACCTCCTACTGCTCTGGAGCCTAACAAGTTCTTTCCAAAGCCACACCATTACTTTGAAAGGCAGAAGATTAAAGCAGAAGAGCTTAAGAAGAAAGACTTGAAAGGCAAGAAGCCTGCTGATGCTGAAGCTGCTGATGCTCCTGTCCAAGCTAAAGTTCATGCTGGCAAAGGAATAGTTATCAAGGAGCCTGAACAGAAATAGATTTAAAATTTTCTTGAAGTTTACTTTGTAATCTTTTTGATGTAAAAACATTTTGTGAACTTCTGAGAATGTATAAGACAGATATTAGAACAATATGTTATATGTTAAATCTATTTCATATTTGTTCTGTGATGATGTCTATGTCTATTTCATATTTGTTCTGTGATGATGTATTTGTATACATGTGAAATTGATACATGTTTATGTTTACCCTGCTGTATATAATCCTGCTTTACATCATTTTGTAATTTTATTATGAATGGTGTATATCATTGACTAAGGGTTATGACTTCTCCAAATAGGGGGAGATTGTTGGGTACATTGGTCTAAATGTACCTGATTTGAAGAAGCCTCACCCAACTCAATGATATACATCAAAATGTATTTGATGTATTTTGAGTTACTTGTGCAGGTTAAGTATTTGCAGGACTGAAGCAAAAAGTTTCTAAGTACATGTGTCGACACCAAGAGGGAAAGTGTCGACACTTAAGAAGACTTGTGTCGACACCCAGGCAAGCAGTGTCGACACTTGGAGTCATTGTGTCGACACCTGGGATGCAGAGTCGAGACCAGACAGAAAGTGTCGACACAAGGAGCTGTGTCGACACTCAAAGAAGAAAGTACAGTAAAGCAGTGTCGACACTTAACAGCAGTGTCGACACCTAGAAGAACTGTGTCTACACCAGAAAGTGTCGACACTTGGAGCTGTGTCGACACTCAGCAAAAGTCAGCAGAGACTAAGTACAAGTGTCGACACTCAGAATAATATGTCGACACTTAGCAGAAGAGTCAACACTTGAAGTAAGTGTCGACACCCAGAACAATGTGTCGACACTTAACTGAAGACTCAACACTTGAAGAAAGTGTCGACACAAGGAGCTGTGTCGACACTTAGCAAAGATTAGCAAAGTTCAACAAATTATTCTAAGTACAAGTGTCGACACTATGAGAATGTGTCGACACTCAGCTGAAGTCTCAACAAGAAGAAGAATGTGTCGACACAAGGAGCTGTGTCAACACTCAACAAGTATTAACATGAAGATGTGTCGACACCAAGAAGCAGTGTCAACACTTAACAGATTCAACACATGAAGATGTGTCGACACAAAGGAGATGTGTCGACACTTAGAAGATTTCAGCAAAATACAGAAGATCAAGTACTTGTGTCGACACTCAATTTCAGTGTCGACACATGATGAAGAAACTGTGTCGAGACATAGTATCTACAACACAAGGAGTTGTGTCGACACCTTGTAGACTTGTGTCGACACTTACACAACTTGTGTCAACACTTAGTCTATAAGTGTCGACACTTAAAGACAGAAGGTCTCGACACTTTCAGACAGTTAGAGAACTTTCAAGAACTGACTGGATGACTTGACAGCTACCGTTCCAGCCGGTCTACAGCACCTGTAAGAGATGTCAGAATTCAGTTATGGACCGGACCAGCCAGTTACCATGAAGAAAGCCTATAAATAGGCTCATACAGTCTACAGAAAGTGTTGTTCAAAAGTGGTTCACAGAGTTGTTCAATTTATTGATCAAGTATCTAAACAAGAAGATCTAGCTGTCCAAGTTCAGATCTAAGAAGTTGGAGAGAGAGGGCTCCATCCAAGAAATCAGCTGTTGGAACTAGGCTGAGAAGAAGGGTTCAGATTTATTCTAGATCTTAAGAAGCAGAGGTCAAGGATCAACTGCAGAAGGAGTCAATCTTATTGAGTTCTACTTTCAAGAAGCTTTGAAGAAAGCTAAGTCAGATTGAATCCAGCTGAGTTCTTCCAAGAACTCATCAAGAAACTCACAACTCCCCTCACTTGTTTCTGAGTTGCTGAGTTATCATTTATAAATTCATTTTCATCTTGTAGGATCCTTTGGATCTGAGTGTTTGTAAGCCTGTAATTATAAAGGCTGAGTGTAGGGCTTGAGAGCCTGAGTGTAGGAGATAGAAATCTCTGAGTGTAGGCCTTGGTGGCTGAGTGTAGGCCTGGGTGGCTGAGTGTAGGCCTTTGTGGCTGAGTGTAGGCTTTGTGGAAAAGCTGAGTTGTAGGGCCTTGGGCCTGAGGTGTAGGAACCAGTTTGGGTTCTGAGATAGTGGAGAAGTTTGGCCGAATCTAGTACACTGCTAGATAGGTGGAGGGAGAAAGTGGATGTACCCAAAGCTTGGGGAACCACTATAAAACTCTGTGTCTGCTGTGATTGTGATTTGCTGTGAATTCTGTGTGATTGCTGTGCAAAAGTAGATTAGATTCTATGATAATAACTGATTGCTGCCATTAAAGTTCAAAAAGAATTTGGTCACCTATTCACCCCCCCTCTAGGTGTTTAGGTACTATATCTTTCAAGGCGAAAACAATGGCGATTCCAGCGAACAATCTTTCTCTAATGAAGTTTGACATGGGATTTGATATTGACTTTGAATCTTTCCAGCATTCTGATCAGATTTTTGTGGAAATTCTGAAATTGTTTGAAGAGCAGAATCTGCAAAACTTCATGACTCGCAGAACAAAGATAGTAATGACTAAAGTAGTGGTTCCCCTAAACTTGGGTACATCCACTCTTCTACCACCCTGGTAGGAATCCATTAACAGATTTTTGATTAGGTGCCCTGCCACCACAGGTTTTTGCTCAGGTGCCCTGTCACTACAAGATCTATTTTTTCAAGGGAGATCTCACAGCACTTTTAAGCTTTTGATCAGGTGCCTAAAAACCAAACTAAGTCTTTTGATCGGGAGACTTAACAACTAAAGGGGTTAACTTTTGAAGGGAGTTATAACCCTGTACACAGTTGGAAAAGAAAAGTGATGTTGTCTTCTCTTTCTCAAACAACTGAGAAGAGTTTAGTGGATGAAGTTGTCAAAGCTCCCCTTGACATGAAAAAAGGGTTCAGGAAGATGAGAGCTTTGCAAAGGGTGTAGGCCTTGATGGATATCTTCAAAAACTTCTTGGACTGGTGTTGATGACTTCTCCATTTGAAGCCTGAAGAAGAAACTGAAGAAGACTAAAGATCTGTGTGTTGATGTTCTTCTTCAATTTCCTGTAGATAGCAGTCTTTTTCTCGGTAAAACTTGTATCAGTTGTTGTGTAAACGATCTCTTGTAATTCCTTGTTGTTCTGAAGAGAAGAATTTGCATTTTATATTCTGAAGGATTTTTGTCATTTGAAATTTGAAAAAGAATTCCTGAATTTAATGCTGAAATCCTGGGAGTTGAACGACTAGAATTTGTCTTAAATGTATTTCCTCAACTATCTCAGTAATTAAGTCAATTAATTTGCTCTGTGAAATCCATAATTAATGCTGCCAAGCATCAACTATATTCTTGAGAATATGAGCATTAATTATCAGAGAATTACAGCTTTAGAGTAATCCAAACTGAAATAAAAAGGAGAGAAAAAGCTAAACTGATACTAAGAGAATCGTATAACTCAGGACAGATTTCGTCGACCTGAACTTCAAGTTCATCTAGCTGAGAAATCATCTTCGTCGAGATGAGCTCAGAGAAAGTTGATCTGGAAAATAGTCTGTCAAAGCTGAGCTCCAAGATTGTCGACCTGAGATAGAATTTTGTCGACCAGAGAACTTGAGAGAAGAGGGAAGATTGTCGACCTGAACTCCAAGTTCGTCCAGCTCAGCTCAAAGTAGAGACTCTTAGTTCGTCGATCTGTGATCGATGATGGGGTTTTCGGTAAAATCAAGGCAAGTGATGGTTTTCTTTTTCACTTCCCTTCTTTACTCAGATTTTTTTGCAGGAATTTCTAACTGCTTGTATTCTTGATTATTCAAATAATTTACTGATATATCTTGCTGATATGATCTTTTGACTAATTGCAATATAATCATCATGTTCTTGATTTTGCCATCTAGCCTGTTAAAGGTTGTATGTTTCTGATGACGTAATTAAATCCCGTTTTTATTAATGTACGTAATTTTCTCGTAGAGTGCATTAGAGTTTGTTTAGGATTTTAAGTTCTTCTTAAAGGTTGATCAACCGCTTCAATTCTAGAATTGTTTACTAGAATCCGACGTGCCGTTGTTGACTTGAGATGTCTATCATGGTTTTTATTCGTGGCGATGTCGTGGGGAGACACAAGCCACCAGGCCCCGATTGGGTTGTTGTGTGCCTCTGAGATCTAAACCCGGATCATTATGGGGTTTTCCTTTCGGGGTTTTCTTTGTTGCGAGTGTTATTATTGGGTAAATCCACCCCCGCAACGTGTGATCTCCTTATTAGCACCTTGTGGGGCTCTACCAGGTGTTTGGGCATTTTCGGTGTATGGTGGAGTATCCAGTCTCCCCTGTATTTAGACGGATAAATTGTCTTTGGGGTTGTGTCCAGATGAGTTGACCACCTCGACCGTGTTGTTTTTGGTGGAGTTGACAACATGTGGCCAATAGGGGTTTGTTTATCTTCCGATGGTTTAATCTTGATCTGTTTTCCCTTATAGCCTCATGCGTTTGGGGTAATCTTGTTGTACATGATGCTTCACGTAAGTTTTTCTCATTTACTTTTGTACCATACTGCTGTACTCGTTTACGTATCTTTTCTTTGGTCTTGGGTTGGTACCCCTTGACTTATTTACTTGTGGCTTATTTCTTTTGCCATCACTTGTACTTTCATGCTGAGGTGTTCTGTCTTTGGAATGACTTAGGTTCAGAGCTGTAGCTGATTCTTCGGTGCTGGTATTGGAGTGCTTGTGCCGCAGTGTTGGCTGCTGTTGTTGCCTCGGCATAGCGAGGTTGTTTGTTGTTTATCTTGTTTCACTGGTTCAGACATACTTTTCTTTTGTGGGTTCGTGTTAGTTTGTTGACGCCCACAAGATTGTTATTTTTGGATACTTGCTAGCTGCTTCATTTTCATTCTGTGGATGTGGATTACTTGCTCTCTGGGATGTTTTATGTTAGGATTGCATGGTAGTTATTTTCAAGTATAAAAGAAACAATTATTATTATTACCGCATGCATTGCATAATTTAAAATGTTAACTCACTATATTTAACGACCGTACAAATCCACTTTTATTACTATTATAAATTTAGAACTTACATATCTTGATGTGTCCTTTTGGAACCTCTAAGCTCTTGCAGGATGCCTAATCCGATAAAATAAGTATTTTCCGCCTCGCATAATTACTTTTCTTATGGACTAGATGAGCCACTCAGCCGAGGAATACGGCTAACTACTATACTTAAATTGACTTTAACTCTAATTAACTTAAAGAATCTTTTTTCATGGTTAAGTAGGTGTTTTGCCTGGGCGTCTGCAGTTATACCCTGCTGACGTGGCATCACGACGCACATTTATCCCTTACTTTAATATACGTTTTGGGCGGTGAAAAAATGCGGGTTGTGACAGTCTTGCCCTTAAGTTTATGTATTAAACTTCTATTCAGGACATAATTTGCTGTGCTTACAGCCTCTGCCCAAAAGGATAGGGGCAAGTAAGCATCTGCTAGCAATGTACCTACAACTTCAATGAGGGTTCTATTTTTTCTTTTCTGCTACCCCATTTTGTTAAGGAGTTCTAAGAGCAGAGAAGCAATTCCTGATACCTTCCATCTCACAGAATTCTTGTATAAGAAGAGATTCAAACTCAGTACCATGATCACTTTTGATCAATGCAACTGGAGTAGAGTACTCAATCATTATGCTCTTAAGAAATTATGTAAGAACTTTAAAGTTATCTGAGTTGTTTCTCAAGAAGAACACCGAAGTGAACCTGGAGAAGTCATATACAATAACAAAAGTATAAGATTTCCCTCCCAAGCTCTGTACAACAATGGGTCCAAATAGATCCCTATGTATCAGGTACAGAATCCTGTGTGAATCACTCTTATTAATAGATTTAAAACTATTTTTGGTTTGCTTGCCTAATTGACAAGCCCTGCAAAAGCTTTCCTTCTTGTAGGGGCAAGAAGACAATCCTCTAACAAGGTTATCCCTAGAGAGTTTAGCAATATTTTGAAGATTAACATGTCCTAATCTTTTATGCAATAATTCATTATTATTACTGATTTGATTAAATAAGCAAATTTCTGACCTAGCAGATTTGAAGTTTACTACATAGATGTTTCCTTGCCTAAGACCAGTTAAGACAATTTTATTATCTACAAAAGATATAATGCAAGAAGAATGGTTCAAGGATACCTGATAACCCTCATCACATAATTGGCTTATGAATATCAGGTTATGTTTTAGACCACTCACATAGGCAACTTTACTGAAGGTGACAGCTCCAATCTTGACATTCCCATAGCCTTCAGTCTGACCACAGTTGGAGTCACCAAATATCACCTTTAGACCAAGCTTGGACTTGTAGTTTATTAACTTATCCTTGCTGCCTATCATGTGCTTTGAGCATCCACTATCCAGGTACCACTGTTCCTCTGTGGTAGGATAACCTTTCACCTAAAAAATAAAAAATTAGGTGTTCTTGACCCAGGTAACCGTGGGTCCTTTGTAACACCCCCATCCGTCGTATGACATATAACAGAAGGTCCAGCTGGAACCCGACGCCATATACCACGGACAGACGTAAGGATTACGTATTAATAACCAAACATTCCAATTAAGACTACTCGTCATACACAGAACATTCTAGCGGAAGCTTTTAAATAGTTGAAAGAACCCAAAACTTAAATCCATAATCATGAATGTCCACATCCACACAACAGGAATGAAAACCAAATACACTGAAAGGGGGACATGGCCTTATGGCCTTACAATAGTTCACTTAACAAATAGTGTCTTACATACATCGACTCGCAGGCCGGCCACACATGACAAAATAAAAATAACTATTCTATACGGCCTTCGAGGGCCAGCACGACAACATGGGCTCCAACCCGCTATTTTGCACTCGGCTCCGCAGCACCTGCAAGCAACATTCCACTGCATGGTGGCAAACAATGCAACGGTCAGCAAAAGCCGACCAAATTATAACGACCCCATCCCTTTCTCAGGACGGCGGTGCTCCTTCCCTGCATAACATTAGCCCAGCTAAACAATTATGTAAAAACATACTTCACCACAGGTGTAGGCTCGCACGGCCAAACACCCCGTGCACTCAGGGCACATTAACGGTGAATCCTGACACTTCAGCGTCTTCACCACCACCACCAAGATGGAAACCACGTGAGCATTTAGCCTTTCTGACCACTGTCTAAGGCTCCCGACTATGCCAATGACCAGTCCCCTTTTCGGGTCTCTCGCACCGAACCACATAGCCCAGGTCCAATTCTACTTGCCCGTTGCTCACAACCGTGTAGTTCACCTTAAGACGTACGCACGGGCCAAGCTTCTCTCGGATCCTGCCATTTCCAAACAATCACATAACCCAGTTATGTTCAAGGCCGGTTCCCAGACTGCCAAGTTAGCAGAACAAAGATTCCGCTCAGGTTTTCGGGTGCGCCTTGGAGCTAACCTCCAAGGATCCCTGCTGCAATCTACCACGTAGAAACCCGAAAACCCAAAGCACGGAGTCTTCTCCGGCAAATCATAACAAATGCAACATCACCGATCCAGACCAACATGTCCGGGTAGGCTTCACACACAATGCCTATGCCCGTACTTCGTTTCCGGACTCTATATGCAACACAAGGGGGACTATTCACATCAACCCCAAGGAACACCACACACTCACCGCACACTCGCGGGAGCGGGATTCCCTATGCAGAAATGAAGAGCTTCACATGCTCAAGTGGAGAATCGTTACCCTTGTAGTCCACTTTTGCGCCATGGGAAAAACTACACGGATAGAAGTCTTCACAACGATCTTTCCTCCACGGATCCGCTCTCAGATCTCAAAACGGTGCTCCGATGCTCTGCCGGCGGCCAGAATTCTCCTTCTTCTTCCTCCTCTCTCTAAGTCCTTGGAAAGAGAATGGTTTGGAGAAAATGAAGAATTAACTCCCCTATTCTCGGCCTTAACAGAGCAGGAAACCATCTGGGCCGTTGGATCTTATTTAAAGAAAACGAACGGCTCAGATCCGCTCAAAAATCTCAAAACTTGGGCCTAACATGGCTTGGCACATGGACGTATCCCAGGCCGTGTGCCTCGATCCAGGCACGATCGTCAAACACAGAGACTCACATGGGCTCAGACACGCCCGTGTCTCACTCTACACGCCCGTGTCGGGTCCCTCGACACGCCTACGACCGGGGGCGTGTCACACATAACCGCCACGCCAACCGACACAACCCTACTGAACACGGGTACTGACACGGGTAGGCACACACCCGTGTCAAATAACACGCCTGTGTCATTAAGCCGTGTTCCTTGCCATGTCATTCTCGTGATGAAAACGGCCAAAACACCAGCCAGACACGGCCTTGGGCACGCCCGTGTCCTAGGCCGTGTACCCCTATACATGCACCAAAAATCCCTTTTTATGCGACCAACTCAAATACAATTTTCGGAGAGTTACAAATCTCCCCCACTTAAGGAATTTCGTCCTTAAATTAAGTAAAGGTACACAAATTTACAAGTTACCTGAATGGAACAACTCGGGGTATTCCTCCAACATAGTTTGCTCTCGCTCCCAAGAAAGCTCCTCATGTCCGCAATTATCCCAACGGACTTTGACCATTCGAATATCCTTGTTGCGGAGTCGCTTGACTTCAACGTCTTCTATACGTACTGGCTTGACCTTTATCGTCAACTCGTAATCAACTGGCACTTGATCAACCGCAACTATCTGCGAAGGCTCTTGCACCGCCTTACGCAACACCGATACGTGGAACACATCGTGTAGCCCACTCAACTCCACCGATAGCTTCAATCTATACGCTTCTTCGCCAACACGCTCCACGATCTCAAATGGTCCAAGGTATCTCGGACTCAGCTTCTTCAAGCGTCGAACCCACGAGACACCCTTGAACGATTTGATTTTCAAGTACACCCAGTCGCCAACACTGAACTCCACGTTCCTATGTTTGGCGTTATAGTACTTCGACTGTCTGTCCTGAGCGATCTTCAACCGTTCCTGAATTGTCTGTATCACTGAAGTGGCATCTTCCACCACTTGACATTTGTAAAGCTTCGACTCACCCGTCTCCAACCAAGACAACGGCGTGCGACACTTTCTCCCGTACAAGGCCTCGAAAGGCGCCATTCACTACTAGAAAAGTGAGTATTGGCTACACTTTTTTGGCCAGGGACTAAAAATCGTGGCTAATACACTGATATTAGCCATGATTGCCAAAATCGTGGTTAACAATTATTTTATAGCTAGGGTTATAAATAGTGTGGCTAATACATATGTATTAGCCATGAAAAATAAAATTCATGGCCAAAACCCACATATCAATCAAAACCCGCACATTTTTTTACGCTCCAACTATTTCATCCCGATCTCAACCCTAGCCATCACTCCACGCCGCAGCCCCTCCCCTCGCAACTCCCTCTCTTCCTTGACAGACCGCGACATCCCCTCGACAAATCGACAAAGCAGTTCTTCCTCCCCCATTCTCCTCTTCAATGGAGATCAGGTATTCCATTCATTCGACACCCTCTTTTCCTCTCCAAATCGATTTTACACCCTTTCTCGTTCCTCTCTTAACATTTTTAGTGACCGCCGAAGTATAACGCCTCTGCAATGCAATGGAAAAGCCCAAACTCTGGAGTCCCCGCCGGCTATTTACACGATTTCTGCATGGACGAGGTAAAGGTCGGCGCTTGCGAGGTCTCTCCTAGGTCTAAAGGAGGCTGGCGGTCACTGCTAGGACACAAGGAGTTCAGAGGTTGTTGCTTCGGAAGAGGAGAGGTCAAGGTGTTCCCCGATATTTTTTCCACTCCCAAGTTGGCAGCGTTTTGAGCAGATACCGGCAAGGTGTTGCTTGATCTCATTCCTCTATAGCAATCCCGGCTATCGATCGGCTTCCTCAATAGAGCTCCAGATCCGATCACAATCAAGCTCCCGATCTGGACAAGATAACACTTCCTCTCTATCTTCAATGATTATGGTAATATGTTGCCTCCTATGGTATCTGTAATGATAGGAAAATAATTTTAGAACTCCTTTATTTTCTTGTTTTTTCTCTCATTTTTTGCTATTTGATTATGTAATCAATTTCTTATGTTAGAAATATGTTGATTAAGAATGTTGATGCCGAAAAAAGTTGATCATATATCCATTTTTGTTTTGGAAATCTGTGTTCCTTGTAAAAAATCACTTTACAAATCTTTTATTCAATGATATGTGGTTGATTACTTGATTAGGAATTTTGTTGATACTTTTTTTCAAGTAGGGTGTCTTCCTTTCTCTGAAATGGGTTGTGTAATAACATGAACCCACATCCTTCGTCCAAACACAATATTGGCCAAGCACAATTTTGTCATTTTCAATTTGCATAGAACTGTATGGAAGTGTATATGATAAAATGTGAAAATTTGGATAAAATTGTATGGAAGTGCTTCAGTATTCTAAATTTTGATATAATTGTATGAAAGTGCTTCCGAATAATAAAATACTATGTCATATTGACATTCTATATAACACGAACACTAAATAAAAGATTGCATATACCATTGCATATGCTGAGTATGGTGTTGTAATATCATATATTGGGCATATTCATCAAGTCCCTCAAACATTACAAATACTACATCCTTCCCATTAGATTCTCTCTGAATCTAATGGTAAGCTCTTTAGAATCTTTATATTCTCCCCATTACTTTAAAGTTTCTTGTAAGTATAAAGCTATGAAATCCTAATTATATCAGGATTTATATGACATTTTGTGGGCTGTGTGTATTTGTACTTATTATTAGTTCCAAATACAAGTTTTTTTTTCATGAACAAACTGGGTACCTCTTCTGATATTTGGCTTTTGTGTATAAAAATAACAACTCTAAGTTTATAGTTCTAAGCTATGTGCATCACCTAACAACAGTAACACTTTTCTTTTGAAACAATCCATATGTTGTTCCCTCTAGTCTTGGAAATTTTTTCTTAAAAATATGAAGTCTTTTATTTACTTTAGAAAATCAGACTTCAAACAAAATATGCAAAATGATTTGCCAAGTCCCAGTGTATCATAGAATTAACAATTGTAGAACGTATATCCACACACTATTGTAGCAAGTACATCTGCCGAGTATCTGATACGTACCGGTACCGGAAATGTATCCAGTACGGGTACGTGACCCCCATAAAAGTGTCAGTGCTTCATTGGATCCAACATGTTAAATCCTTTCTATTGCATTTCTACTGCATCATATAATATTTCATGAGTGAACAATATTATCAATTATGTTCAGGAGAATTCGAGTAATGTACCTGTTACTCTTGCATTAGCTGCTGCTATTACCTTGGATTTGTTTGCCTCCACAGAGGTAAATGCATTTGCGGAGCTTTCTTTGTGTCTTCTATGATCTGATGAAATACTATTTATTTTTTTCTGAGTCAATCATCATATTTTGCCGTAGATAGAAACTTTACTTCAGCTATTGGGATCTGCTGCTATCATACAACTCCTCACAAAGAATCTCTTGTTTGCAGAAGTTGATTTCCATCTCAACAATTTGATTTTTTCAGTTCAATTTTTATTCCTAAACTCCGTTTGGCAGTGCGGGTGATGGAGAAGTGGTCTGCGGCTCTGCAGTATCAATCGTTTTACTGTGTCGAAGGTCGGCCATTCCGCCTTCCGCACGCAAATGAAAATTACAAAACTCCTTTGGTGTTCGACCATGGGCACCCGACCGTGGTTGGGTCTCCATCCACGAATTCACACACACTGTTCTTGTTTTAATTAAATTTGAATTTGAACTTTTATTTCATTTTGATAGCACCGCAAGAGAACATTACAACAAATTGATGAGTTCTTGAATACAAAGGTTGCTCCCAAGGAACTTGCTGATGAGATAAAGGTATAAAAACTTATGTGAATTGATGAGCATACATGTTTCATCAATACAACCATTTGAAACATCCAATTTCTTTGCGGATTCTATGACATTTCTGCAGTATTTCCTTTCACATGTCGTTGCTTTTGTCTCAGTGTTTTCTTGATGCAGGGTAAATTGTCAGTTCAATTTGATGAATTATTCAAGAAAGTCTGGGAGAAAGACGTTTATGAAATTAGAGAAGCTGATGGTACTAAAGCTTCAATGTAGTATTATCATGTGTTAGTAGTAGATTCTTGTTGGGTATTGTATCCACAATTACCTGGATTTGAGGAAGCCACCTGTCAAGCTAAGATGAATTCACAATGTATTTGATGAAATCTTTCAAGTTGTGCTTGCAGTTATTCAACGCTAAGTACACACCAATGTAAGGGTGCAGTAGGTCAATATACACGGGTCTGCACGACGTAATCCCTCGTTGAGCAGATTAGTGTGTTGGCCTACGTGTACTCTCTCTATTGGAGTGTACTTATTTTCAAGTACAGGGCTGTGATAATGCAAGAGCAGACAAGGAGCAAGGATGGGTCAAAGAGCAGCTCATGGGTGGAAAGACGAAAAATCGTCCAAGTAATAATCGACGAGAATCACTAGTGATTCTCGCCGAATCGTCGAGAATCACTGGCTGATTCTCGCCGTCTCTATCCGGCTAAATCAGAGCGTACAAATCTATCGCTAAGTCAAAATCGTCGAGAATCACTGGCTGATTCTCGCCGAATCGTCGAGAATCACCTTCGATTCTCGCCGATTTTGCCTTAGGCGAATTTCTGGAACCCGCGGGACCGGACTCAGCCGCAGGCGCTGTTTTGAACCAGTTTTAGGGTTTCTTCTGGTGGGACCCACAACGGTCATAAAGAAGTATTATACTGTATAAATACTCTCATAGTTTTGAACAGTGAGCCAACGATTTGATCAAGAAATTTGAAAAGAAGCCGAGCCGCCGACGTGACCTAGATCGGAAATCCTTCTCCGCCGCCGTCGTCGCCGCTCGTGCAGTTGATCGCCGACTTTTGATCGTGGTTTCTTCCAGATCTCCCGGCGACAGAAGCTCAGCCAAGCACAGCGTCTCACGCATCTAACTAGAGATCATTCGTCTCTTGATTCGTTGATCGGGAAAACCTTCCCCTTCCGAATCGATCGAGACGTTCGATCCTAGTGCGACCGTTGGAAGACCTTGCTAGCTTTGTTACAAAGATTGAATCTCCAAAGAACAGCCGCAGCACTCCGTTGTCGCCGCCGATCCCGAGAACCAAGCCGCCGCCCTTCTTGCCGCCGCCGGTTTCGGGAGAGATTCTCTCTAAGTGAGATCTAGGGTTGTGGACTCTTCGTTGACTTCAAAAACACGTCATCGAACGAAGAGGGACACCTTAGTCTCCATAAGTTGTTTGTATTTCTTATACAATCTATTTTCAATTTCTTTGTAACGGACCGATTGGTCCCTAGTTGTAAGGGTTGGGTGCAACCCGTGTTGTGGGAGTGGTGACTCCTACGTGTGGAAGGGTTCCTTCCGTTAGTGCAAGGATTGGATTTCAATCCTGTTGGTGAAGTGACCGAGTCGTCCCTGGTTGGGAGATAGGTCGAAGGGGGAAAGTGGACGTACCCAAATCGGGGAACCACTATAAATTGCTTGTGTCCTTTCTGTGCTGTGTTATTTTGTTTTCGTGTGCAGGTACGATTTTAATTCCGCAAAAACGCTGCAAGACACATATTCCCCCCCCATAGGTGAAGGTAGTTGACACTAAGTGGACTTTCAAGTGGTATCAGAGGGAGGTTACTCATCAAAAAGGTTCACACCTTGAGTAGAATCCTGCCACCAGTGTCAAAAGCATGGAGCTGGATCATGGGATCTCTCCACTAAGACTTCCCACGTGCACAAAGGAGTATTATCCCGTCTGGAAGATGAGAGTGTCCTATCACTTGGAGGCTATAGATCCTCGAGCATCTCTCATCTTGGAAGAGGGTCCATTCATTCCTATGAAGACCTCCGGCTCTGGAAAGGATATCCAAATTCCCAAGTGTATTACTGAGATGTCGGACACTGAACTCTCATTATTTAATCTGGACAAGATAATTCATCAGATCATCATGGATGTCTGGTCTGGACCTTATCGATATAGATTGGAAAAGTGTGGGACGGCCAACTCTATGTGGGTAGCCATCTCAGATCTCATGGAGGGATCAGAGAAAGCAGGGATCTGCTGTCAGCAAGAGGATGAAGCCTATGTGGGGGTCCTCGCCTCTGAAGATGAAGGCAAGGATCAATCAGACAGCATCAGGGCTCCGGTGTCCTTATCAGAGACTGAAGAAGAAATTGAGGAAAGCAGTTCTGATGAAGCTGATACAACGATCTTTGGCGATAGTAACAGTAACTCTGAAGAGCAGGTAACTTCTTCATCTTGCCCATTTTCTCTTGAAGTTCCTGAAGACAGGAATTGTTACCCTTCAGAAAATCCTGATTCCCTGAAGAGAGCCCTTCAGAAAAGCAACCTACTTGTTGAGGATCAAGCTCAGGAGATTGCTCGGCTGAAGATCTTGTTGGTTCTCCAATTGGCATCCAACAAGGTTAAGGACTCTAAAATCTCAGATCTAGAGAGTAGTCTAGAGAATGAGAAAAGGATAGTGAAAGATATTGTACCTAATCACCTAGAGGGGGGGGGAGGGGGTGGGGGGGTGGGGGGGGGGGGGGGGTGGGGTGGAGGTGTGAATAGGTGACTTAAATCTTTTTAACTTTTTAGGCAGAATTCAGATTATATCACAGAGTTCTAGTTACTTTATCACAACACACAAGCAACAATCACAGAATTACACAAGCAACCAGTAGACACACAGTTTTATAGTGGTTCCCCAATGTTTGGGTAGATCCACTTTCCCCCTTCGCCTATCTAGTAGTGTACTAGATTCGTCCAAACTCCTCCACTATCTCAGATCCTCAGATCTTACACTCAGAACCCCAAAACAGGTTCCTACAGATCAGGCCCAAGGCCCTACAACTCAGCTTCTTCACAAAGCCTACACTCAGCTTCTTCACAAAGCCTACACTCAGCCACCAAGGCCTACACTCAACCACAACAGGCCTACACTCAGAGATACAAATCTCCTACACTCAGGCACACAGGCCCTACACTCAGCCTTTATAATTACAGGCTTACAAACTCAGATCCCTAAGGATCCTACAAGAAAATATGAATACAAAAATGTAAACTCTACAACTCAGAGAAAAGAGAGAAGAGTTGAGAGTTTCTTGATAAGTTTTTGGATGAACTCTGATGAGATCAATCTGACTTGGCTTTCTTCAAAGCTTCTTGAATGTAGAACACAATAAGATTAATCTCCTCTGCAGTTGATCCTTGACCTCTGCTACTTAAGATCCAGAACAAAATCTGAACCCTTCTTCTCAGCCTGGTTCCAACGGCTGTCTTCTTAGATGGAGCTCTCTCTCTCCAACTACTTAAATCTTCACTTGATTCTTCAATGAATAGCTAGATCTTCTTCTTGTTAATGAACTATTAATTCTTTGTTTCTGTAGACAGTATAAGCCTATTTATAGGCCTTCATCATGGTAACCGGCTGGTCCGGTTCATAACTCATTTCTGATAACTCTGACAGGTGCAGTAGACCGGCTGGAATGGCAGCTGTCAAGTCATCCAGTCAGCTCTTGAAAATTCTGCAACTGTCTGAAAATGTCGAGACAGTCTGTCTTCAAGTGTCGACACTTATAGACTAAGTGTCGACACTAGCCTACAAGGTGTCGACACAACTCCTTGTGTTGTAGAATGCACTTCTCGACACAGCTTCTTCTTCATGTGTCGATACTGATAATGTGTGTCGACACAAGTACTTGTACTTCAGTATATTGCTGAATTCTTGTAAGTGTCGACACATCTCCTTTGTGTCGACACATCTTCATGTGCTGAACTTATTCAGTGTCGACACATCTTCTTGGTGTCGACACACGCCTTCTGTGTTGATACTTGCTGAGTGTCGACACTGCTCCTTGTGTCGACACATCTCCTTGGTGTTGAGACTCTGGCTGAGTGTCGACACATCTACTTAGTGTCGACACTTGTACTTAGAATATTCTTTAACTTTGTTAAGTGTCAACACAGCTCCTGTGTCGACACTTTCTTCAAGTGTTGAGTCTTCAACTGAGTGTCGACACATTCTTTCTTGTGTCGACACTTTCTTCAAGTGTTGACTCTTCTGCCGTGTGTCGACACATTGTTCTGGGTGTCGACACTTATACTTAGACTCTGCTGACTTTTGCTGAGTGTCGACACAGCTCCAAGTGTCGACACTTTTTCTGATGTAGACACAATTCCTCTGGGTGTCGACACAACTGCTAAGTGTCGACACTGCTTCACTGCACTTTTCTTCATTGAGTGTCGACACAGCTCCTTGTGTCGACACTTTCTGTCTGGTGTCGACTCTGCATCCCTTGTGTCGACACAAATACTCCAAGTGTCGACACTGCTTGCCTGGGTGTCGACACAAGTCTTCTTAAGTGTCGACACTTTCCCTCTGGGTGTCGACACATGGACTTAGAAACTTTTTCATCTTTCAAGCAAATACTTAGCCTGCACAAGTAAACTCAAAATACATCAAATACATTTTGATGTATATCATTGAGTAGGGTGAGGCTTCTTTAAATCAGGTACATTTATACCAATGTACCCAACAATCTCCCCTTATTTGGAGAAGTCATAACCCTTAGTCAATGATATACACCATACAGAATAAAATCATAGCATGATGTAAAGCAGGATTATATATTCAGGAAAAACATAACATGTATTAAACAAACATGCATACACAGATATCATCACAGAACAATTATGAAATAGATTTAGCATATAACACATTGTTCTAATATCTTGTCATATTCACTTTCCAAAAGTTTACAAAGTGTTTAACAATCAAAATATTACAACTGTAAACTCAAGAAAAATCAATTCTAATTCTGATCAGCCTCCTTAATCACAATTCCTTTTCCAGATTGTACTTTGGCTTGAACAGGGGCTTCAGCAACTTCAGTATCAGCAGGCTTTTTCCCTTTTAGCTCCTTTTTCTTTTGCTCTTCAGCTTTAATCTTTTGCCTCTCAAAGTAGTGATAAGGCTTGGGAAAGTAATTGCTTTTATTACTGCCTTATATACTATTGGACTGCTAGATTAGTTCTGCCACCATCTGCTAAATTGTTATTCTCCACTTTCATGTCCTCTCCCTTCCTCCTCCCCGCTCAGTGCCTAAGAGCCATGGGGGAAGGGGCGGGGGAAGATAGGGCTTAGTATTTTATACTAACGGTTTTTGAACCACAAAAATTTAAGGGACCGTGGAGCCCAGCATGGAGGAGCAGCCCCGAAGGTCGACACGCTTAGAGATGGGGCAATCTAGTACCGGAGTTCAGACGGCAGGGACTGTGAGTCCTGTTCGATACAAGTTTGTTTTAGTTTTGCTTCCGCTATGAGAGACATGTAGTGAGGTTCTGATGTACTGGACATGAGCCCAAGATTTTTAGTATTTTGTTATATCTGTGGACACTCCCTTCGTGGAGATTATTTACTTTATCATATATGTGATTCTCTGTGGACTTGCTTTTATTTTATTACTTGCTACAGATGTGATCGATTTTGGCCGGCAGGATCGACATTTTGTAGTGATGACCTTCCCGGGCATGAAGGTTTCACCGCAAAGCGGCGGTTCTGGGCCTAAGACCCCGAAGTTTCAAAAACGGGGGGGGGGGGGGGGGTCGGGGGTTACAGCTTGAATATTCTTTATTCTATGCCATGATATGAGAGAGACACTATATATATTAAGATTTATCAAAGGAACCTTTGGTTCAGGTATTAGCCTGTGAAACCAAACAACCTTCCCCTGATACCAATTGAAAGTGAGGGATAGATCTGCTTTAACTGTAGAGGGGGGGGGGGGGTGAATAGAGTATTTTAAAACTTTAATTAATTTTTACAGCGGATTAAAATAAGTGATATGTATATTTATAAAGAGAGATGAAAACAAAAACAATCACATCACACAAAAATAAATAATAGAGCAATCCAGACGACACAAGAAATTTATAGTGGTTCCCCAAAACTTGGGTACATCCACTCTTCTATCACCCTAGTAGGAATCCACTAATAGGTTTTTGATCAGGTGCCCTGCCACCACAGGTTTTTGCTCAGGTGCCCTGTCATCACAAGATCTATGTTTTTAAGGGAGATCTCACAATCCTTTTGAGCTTTTGATCAGGTGCATAAAAAGCAAACTAAGTCTTTTGATCAGGAGACTTAACAATCAAAGGGGTTAACTTTTGAAGGGAGTTATAACCATGTGTACAGTTGGAAATGAAAAGTGATGTTGTCTTCTCTTTCTCAAACAACTGAGAAGACTTTAGTGGATGATGTTGTCAAAGCACCCCCTGAGATGAAAAAAAAGGGTTCAGGAAGATAAGAGCTTTGCACAAGGTGTAGGCCTTGATGGAGATCTTCAGAAACTTCTTGGACTGGTGTTGATGAGTTGTCCTTTTGAAGCCTAAAGCAGAAACTGAAGAAGACTAAAGATCTGTGTGTTGATGTTCTTCTTCAATTTCCTATACATAGCAGTATTTTTCTCTATAAAACTTGTATCAGTTAATGTGTAAAAGATCTCTTGTAATTCCTTGTTGTTCTGAAGAGAAGAATTTTCTTTTTATATTCTGAAAGATTTATGCCATTTGAAATTTGAAAAAGAATTCCTGAATTTAATGCTGAAATCCTGGGAGTTGAACGGTTGGAATTTATCTTAAATATATTTCCTCAACTATCTCAATAAATAAGTCAAGCAATTTGCTCTGTGAAATCCATAATTAATGCTGCCAATCAATAACTATATTCTTGAGAATATGAGCATTAATTATCAGAGAATTACAGCCTTGGAATAATCCAAACTGAAATCAAAATGAGAGAAAACGCCAAACTGATACTGACAGAAATCGTCAAACTCAGGACATATTTTGTCGACCAGAACTTTAAGTTCGTCGAGCTGAGAAATCTTCTTCGTCGACCTGAGCTTAGAGAAAGTTGATCTGGAATATAGTTTGTCAAAGCTAAGCTCCAAGTTCGTCGACCTGAGATAGAATTTTGTCAACTAGAGAACTTGAGAGAAGAGGGAAGATCGTTGACCTGAACTCCAAGTTCGTCAAGCTTAGCTTAAAGTAGAGACTCTGAGTTCGTCAATCTGTGATCGATGATCGTCGAGCTGAGTTCGAAGAACTTCGAACTAATTCTATGAACTCTAAAAAACTGCAATTCTTATATGTCTAGATCTCTGAATTCTTTTGAGGGCTGGATCAATGTTTGTCTAATCTAGTCAAACTGATCTACACCTTAGAACTAACAATTTGACCCTAGGCTATACATGGAGGGTCAATAACCTAATAGTGAACCTAGCCCAAATACATACTAGGGATTCACCAGTAGCAGAAAGGAAAAATAGAACCCTTATTGAATCTGCTGGGACATTACTTGTATATGTTTATTTGCCTATATCCTTTTGGGCAGAGACTGTGAGCACATCAAATTATGTTCTAAATAGAAGTTTAATTCATAAACTTAAGGGTAAGACTCCCTATGAATTACTTAAAGGGAAGTAACCTAAAGTAGATTATTTTAAGGTATTTGGATGCAAATATTACATTCATAATAATAATAAGAAACACCTTAGAAAGTTTGAAGCAAAGGCTGCAGAAGGAATTTTCCTTGGATATTCCCAAATCAGTAAAGCTTATAGGGTATTTAATAAGTCAACATTAAAATGGAAGAATCTATACATATTTCTTTTGATGAAGCTAACCTATTTTACAAGATGAAGGATTCTTCTACCAAAGACACTTCGCAAGTACCCTATCTGTGTGAGAAGTTGGGTGATTTAAACCATACCCAAGAGGTTAAATCTCATCCTTCTCCACAGATTGATGAAGAAAGTGAAGAAGAAAGTGCTGAAGCAGTTGAACCAACAACATCAACTATAATTCCACAAGAGGAATTAATTCCACAAGCTATTGATCAACCAAATCCTCCTGCTGATCTTGTCATGCTTAGAGATCATCCCATATCTCAAGTGATTGGTGTTGGGTATTTCATCCACATGAACCCAGATTTGATGAAGTCACCCTGGAACTAAGATGAATTAAGTTGTATTTGATGCTTGGTTTGAGCTATGTGTTTGCAAGAATTTCACTGGGAAGTGTAGACCAATGTCAGCTCACAGTGGGTCACCAAACACAAGAACTGTGCAATGTAATCCCTCATTTCATATTCCAAGGTGTTGACTCATGTGTGGTCTCTCTATTGGGATACACTTCATATTCAAGCTATTGGACTATGGGAAAGGTATTGGAAGTTGGCTACCCTAGAAGAATCAGCTTTTCCAACATCAGAAATTTTCTAAGTGTTTTACTCGAGTAGAGCTTTCACCTACTCGAGTAGTCTGGGTATAATTTACTCGAGTAAAGGAACCTTGTACTCGAGTAGGCATAGTCATATACTCGAGTAGCTAAGTCACCTACTCGAGTAGACCAAGTCATATACTCGAGTAGCATGCTTCTATACTCGAGTAGATTACTCTTTATACCCGAGTACTAAAGGGTTTCCTCATCTAAACTTCTCTAAGTCATATACTCGAGTAAGTATACTCATATACTCGAGTAAGTATACTCACACACTCGAGTAGATAGAAACATACTCGAGCAGTTCATTTTACCTACTCAAGTAGTTCATGTGTCACCCAGACCTCTTCAGAATTTTTCTAAGTATTCCACTCGAGTAGTACTTCATGTACTCGAGTAGTTCATGTAACATACTCGAGTAGCTTTTCCAGTACTCGAGTAGATCCTCATGTACTCGAGTAGATCCTCATGTACTCGAGTAGGTCTCTACACATACTCGAGTAGCTCTGTCTGCTTACTCGAGTAGTTGATCTCTATATACTCGAGTAGTCTTTACATACATACCGAGTATGTTCCCCATCATATACTCGAGTAGTTATTCAACTACTCTAGTAGTTATTGACTTACTCGTGTAGTTGGCTGAATCTTTCCGAAATTTTTCTAAGTCCTTTTCTGACGAGATTTTTCAAATCACGCGACATGATTGGTCCACGTGTACATCATTATGACCGATTATGACTGTTAGTCTCTCCTATATAAGGTCTTATCAGAAAATGACAAACCCTAAGTATTCTCCAAGTTTTCTTGTCACTCTATTTCGAGAAATATTCTTCAGCCGACTCCTCTCTGATTTTCGCGAATCGGAATCCGCCGCCACCGCCTTCTTCTCCGGCCAAAGCTTCTACATTCAGAGGACTATTCTGAAGAAAGTTACAGATCGAGATCGACTTCACTGACCATATTCTCTCTCGATTCCTGTAAAAGCGAGTAGATCTAGATCGAGGCCGAGAACTTCTTCTCCGATTTCTGAAAGTGCTACAAAGTTGAAAAGAAGAAGATCCTGGCCGTTTCTTTCAGATCTGAGTGATTTACTGTTTGTATTCTTGTAAACACTTTATTAATCTTGTAGGAGAAATCTTCTCCGAGTGTAGGAGTTTTTCACTCCGAGTTTGTAGGAAGTGCTATCTTCCGAGGTGTAGATCCGCTTTGTTTGGATCGAGTTTGTAGGAACTTTGTTCCGAGGGTAGGATCGATTTTTGATCCGAGATAGTGGAGTAGCCGAGTCTAGTTGATTGCTAGATCGGTGAGGGAAAGTGGATGTACCCAAGGTTGGGGAACCACTATAAATCTTGTGTCGTCTGTGATATTGGTAGAATAGTTCTGTGCCGTGCTCTAATTATTTTTTATTCCGCAAAAAGACCCACAAACCACCTATTCACCCCCTCTAGGTGATTTAGGTAAACAACCGTTCTCTTTCAATTGGTATCAGAGCCAGGTTGATCATCAAAAGGTTAACACCTTGATCAGATCCAGATCTGTTGTCTGTAAGATTCTACCATAAAATGGACAAGGGCAAAGATTTCGCCAAGCTCCCACTGTGCAACAAGAATAACTTTCCCATGTGGAGGGAAAGGATAAAATTTTTCATGGAAGCTGTGGATCCAAGGATCTTCATGATCGTTGAAGAAGGTCCTTACGTTCCCATGACTATGTCCACTATCGACCCTACCAAGAAAGTTCCCAAAAAGCTAATGGATCTCGACAAAGACGAGATTGCACTTGCCTCTCTTGACAAGAAAGCTAAAAACATTATAGCAAGTGCAGTCGATGACTCGATGCTGTAGAATTTGATTCACTGTCAATCAGCTAAGGAGATGTGGCATTTGTTAGTCACCTTAATGGAAGGAACTGAAGAAGTAAGGGATGATCGGAGATCCCTTCTCAATCAAAAATATGAAGCGTTCCGACAAGGGAACAAGGAAACAATTGCCGACACCTTTGAAAACTTCTTCAAAATTGTAAATGGCCTAAGGGTGTATGACCGTGTCTTCACCAACGGAGAAATGAACGACAAATTCTTGAGATCCATAACCAAGGAATGGGATAACAAGGTATGCGCCATCAGGGAGTTCGGGAAGCTAGCTGAAACGGACCCGCAAAATCTCTTTGGAAAGCTTATGTCTTATGAACTCCAAATCAATACAAGAAAAGCTGAAGAAGAGAAGGGCAGGTCTGCTCCAAAGGAGAAATCTGTCGCTCTGAAGGCAGACACATCCAGAAAGACTAAGGCTGCCTCCCCCGCTCCAGCTCCAGAGGTTGATGAAGAAGAAGAATCATCAGAGCCTAGCACCTCAGGGTCTGAACTATCTGAAGGAGAGTTCTCCTTACTCTCAAGGCAATTCAAGAAGTTTCTAAATAAAAAGAAACAATGGAAAGGCAAAGATGCCTCATACAAAAGATCGCGGCGTGATGACGATCGACAAAGAAAAGGCTCAAGCAACCACGAAAGATACAATACCAAACAGAACAAATACGTTTCAACTGACATCATTTGCTACTGTTGTAATAAGCCAGGTCATGTCATTGCTGACTGCCCTCACAAGAAGAAGGAGGGTGGCAGAAGGGAAGACAAGAAATCCTCACACAACAGGAAAATGAAAGAGAAGAGCCTCATAGCCAAAAGGAGCAACACTCTTAGCGACTCCGACTCTTCAGAGTCAAGCGAAGAAGAAGAAGCTTACTTTGGGCTAATGGCTCAAACAGATGATGAACAAAAGCCCCAGTTCACTGGGAAGGTAAACTCTCACACCCCTCTCTCAGAGTCTTAAGTCTCTGAACATGATTGCGAGAGTAGCTCCTCTGACGATGAGTCAGAATTGATGGCCCAGTATAAGGAGTTAATCATGGCTTACGACAAATGTCGTCGAGTCGTGAAGACTCAGGCTAAAGAGATCAAATCTCTAAAAGCCGAAGAAAGCAACTTGAGAGAGAAAGTCGCAAAGACTGACTCCCTCGAGGAAAACTTCAATAATACTATTGAAGAATATAACAAGGCTCTTGAGCACCTTGACCTGAAGGAGAAGATCATCAAAGGTTTGGAAGCCGAACTTGCGGCAGAAAGGAAACTTGTTGAGAGTTTCTCTAAGCCCAAGACGGTTCTTCCATTCATTGCCGAATTCTTAGCAAAGGCCAAGGGAGCTGGACTAGGCCATGAAGAAGCTCCTAGTAAATCCTCTAGGAGAAACAAGAATCAACGGAAAAATAAGGCCGCCAAAAAGGCCTCAGCCGAAAAAAGGGAAAAGCCCCTCAAAATCAAACCACATTCAGAAAGGTCATCTTCCCAACAAATGAGTTTGATTTTGACTCATCATACGGGCACTTTGCTAGGCCTACTTATGTAGAGCCAAAGTCCCGCTATCAAGGATGGGCTCGACCCCGAAACTTTGGCGAAAGTGCCTTTAAGGCACCTTATGAAGAAGTTGTTCTTCAAAGCTATGACCCTTTCAATCATGGGCATAACTTCAAGAAGGCACCAAAGACAAAGCCTGTTGTAGAGAAGCCCATAAAGGAGAAGAAGCCATGTGATTGCCATCATCATGAGGCATCTTCCTCCAAGAATGCAACCCCTGCTAGACCAAAGTTCCAAAAGGTCAAGCAGGAGATCTTGAGGCAAAGGTACAACAGATTTGACTGTTGGTGCTGTGGTAAGGTTGGTCACTTCGCCATAGATTGCTGGTTCAATTCCAGAAACGCTGCAACCCCTCATGTCAGCAATATGAGAAAGACCGCTCATAATGCCAACACTCGTAGGGGGAGCACTCTAACCCGAGACCAAGGACCCAAACGTGTTTGGGTTCCTAAGGCGAATTGATTGTGATTGTTGGGATGTCCAAAGGCCAACAAAATGCCTATCTAGTACTTGGACAGCAGATGCTCTCGGCATATGACCGGGACGAGAAGCCTCATTCAGAACTTTACTCCAGTCGTGAACGGACCAAAGGTCATCTTTGGAGGTTCAGACCGTGGAATTACTAGAGGCTATGGTATGATTACTAATGGCAATGTATCCTTCTCGGATGTGGCCTATGTTGAAGGATTGGAACACAATCTCATTAGCATAAGCCAACTCTACGATAAAGGATACATAGTTGAGTTCCATGCTGGTAATTGCTTGATAAAATCCGTTGACAATATGGAAACGATTCTATCCGGCACTCGAAGCAGGAATATTTTCTGTTTAAATTTCATCTGTATAGATTCCTCTACACCAGTGTGTCTTTTGGCAAAAGATAGTGTGTCTCTTGGTGACCAATGGCACAAGAGACTAGCACATATTAATTTCAAAACAATTAATAAACTATTTTCAATGAACTTGGTACGTGATGCCCCAAATGTCAAATGCGTCAAAGACAGACCTTGTCATACATGCGTAAAAGGCAAGCAAACAAGGGCTACCTTTAAAAGCACTGTTGGCAAAGACTCTAACAAATGTCTCCATATATTGCACATGGACTTGTTTGGTCCACTGCAGATTAGAAGTTTGGGAGGCAAGGAATAAACATTGGTAATTGTTGATGACTACTCGCGCTTTGCGTGGGTGTTCTTTCTGAAACACAAGTCAGATACCTTCGATATCTTTACCAATTTTGTCAGGCAAGTCCAGAATGAATACAACTGCTCCATAGTCAAAATCAGAAGTGACAACGGAACAGAGTTCAAATCTGGGGCCATGAAAGAATTCTGTGAAAGCTTAGGTATCTTTCATGAGTTTTCCTCCCCTCGTACTCCACAACAAAATGGAGTGGCTGGGAGAAGGAACAGAACACTCATAGAGGCCTGCAGGACCATGTTGAGTGATGCTTCACTACCGGAGTACTTCTAGGCTGAGGCCGTCAACACTGCATGCCACGTGCAAAATCGAGCACTCATAAACAAAGACCACAATAAGACACCTTACGAACTTCTGAAAGGCAGAAAACCAACAGTCTCTTACTTTAGAATCTTTGGCTGCAAATGCTTCGTACTTAACAATGGCAAGTATCATACCACCAAGTTCAGCGAAAAGAGCTTTGAAGGTATTTTTATAGGATATAGTAGCCATAGTAAGGCATACAGGATTTTTAATAGAAAAACCCTGGTGGTGGAAGAATCGATACATGTTGTATTTGATGAGACGAGCTTGCTGCAAAGCAATCCATCTAGTGTGCTCACTGAAGTTGCAGGTGAAAACCTGAAAGAAACCAGCTTGCATGATCCGTCCGAAGAAAAAAACGAGAATTTCATTAAGATCACCACTCCCACTCCTATTGGAGAGGCTGATGATCAAAATGAAGAAGTCATCCAGGATGAAGAAATCACTCCGGTGCTTGAAGATAATCCAGATGCAAGAACTCTAGAGCTCAGACATCTGAAGGATCACCCCATGGACCAGATCATAGGAGATCCCCGGGATGGTGTCAGAACTCGGAGAGGTACAACTAATGAGAATCTTCATTTGAGTTTTCTCTCACAGGTTGAACCAAAGAAATTTGAGGAAGCAAACTCAGACGCATCATGGATAATGGCAATGGAAGAAGAGCTAAATCATTTCAAGCGCTGCAATGTGTGGATGCTGGTTCCAAGACCCAAGGGAAAGAACATCATTGGAACAAAATGGGTCTACAGGAACAAGATGGATGAAGACAAAACTATCATAAAGAACAAGGCCAGACTCGTCGCTAAAGGCTATCGTCAAGAAGAAGGAATCGACTTCGACCAGACATATGCTCCAGTGGCCAGACTGGAGGCAATAAGGTTGTTCCTAGCATATGCTGCTTTCAAAGGCTTCACCGTCTATCAGATGGACGTGAAGTCGGCCTTCCTGAATGGTAACATAAAGGAGGAAGTGTATGTGGAACAACCTCCAGGTTTCGTTGATCCTAACTTTCCCGATCATGTCTATTTTCTGCACAAGGCCCTATATGGTCTGAAACAAGCTCCTAGAGCTTGGTATGAAACGCTGTCTACCTTTCTACTTGAGAATAAGTTCACAATGAGAAAGATAGACAAGACATTATTTCTTAGGGAAATAAAAGGCAAGATTTTGCTAGTGCAAATCTATGTCGACGACATTATCTTTGGCTCTACAAATAACAACCTCTGTAAAAAGTTCTCAAAATTTATGCAAGGGAAGTTTGAAATGAGCAATATGGGCGAGCTGAAGTATTTCTTAGGGCTTCAAGTGAAACAATCTGAAGATGGAATTTTCATCTCACAGACCAAATTCACCAAAGAGCTAATTAAGAAATTTCGGAATGGAGAATGCAACCTCTATGAGGACTCCAATGGGCTCAACTATGTCTCTGGATAAGGATGAAAAAGGGAAACCTTTTGATGAAACCAAGTACAGAAGCATAATTGGATCCTTGCTCTACCTTACTGCCAGTAGGCCTGACATAATGTTCTCAACATGTGTGTGTGATAGATTTCAGGTGAACTCTAAGGAATCTCATTACGCTGCTGCAAAGCGGATCCTGAGATACATTAAAGGCACACCAAATCTTGGCTTATGGTACCCAAGAAGTAATGACAGCGAACTAATTGGATTTTCAGATGCAGATTTTGCAGGTAGCAAAGACGACCGGAAAAGCTCCTCAGGGACTTGCCAATTCTTCGGAAGAAGGCTAATCTCCTGGAGTAGCAAGAAGCCGAACTGTGTCGCAATCTCAACGGCCGAGTCTGAGTATATCTCTACAGGCAGCTGTTGCGCACAGTTGCTATGGATAAAGAATCAGTTCGAGGACTACAACCTGCAGTTCAAGGATATTCCCTTGTACTGTGACTCCTCCAGCGCAATTGCAATAGCCAACAATCCAGTCTCCCATAGCCGGACAAAGCATATCGAGCTAAGGTATCACTTCATCCGGGAATATGTGGAGCATGGAGACATAGATCTCCAATATGTGCCTACAGATAGGCAAGTTGCAGATATCTTCACAAAGCCGCTGGACGAGACCAAGTTCTCGTTCTTCAAGACAGAGCTTGGGATGCTCAACAAAGAGGACTAAAGAAGGCTGGATGTCTAAGAAGCAAGAAATTGCAAAGGGGTTAGTCAAAATCAACTCTGTCTCAACTTTTTCAAAATTCAACTCGAGAAGCATGAGACATACTCGATTACTCTTCTCTACCTACTCGAGTATAAGAATGAACCTACTCGAGTATGTGTACTGACCTACTCGAGTATGCAGATGTGCCTACTCGAGTATCTAAAGACCTACTCGAGTAAGTCACTTACCTACTCGAGTAAGTCCCTATTTACTCGAGTAAGTTATCGCCTCCTACTCGAGTAACTCCTATCGACCTACTCGAGTAAGTCATCTAGCCACTCGAGTAGGCTCTGCAGACCTACTCGAGTACCTCCTAACGTCCTACTCGAGTAGCTCCTTTACCTACTCGAGTAGTCTATCTCTCTCTCGTGTCCAATTTCCCAGAATTTGAAAATTGCTCTATTCCCCACCCAAGGCCATATGCCGCCTCCTTCTTTAAATTAATTAGCGGCAATTCAAGAGTTATATATATACGAAATTCCGAAACATCAAACCTACTCGACATCATTTCTATCTCTCGAGTACCCTCTGTCTCTTTGCCTGCCCTGCCGATTCGACTTCTCTCCTCCGCCGCAGTTGCAGAGCTCTCTCTAATTTCCTCCAGGCATTCGCTTCCATGGCGACTTCTCACAAGATTGGCGTCGGCTCCGAACTAGTCACCGAGGGTATCGCAGAGCTCTCTGATGATTTCCGCAACCTCCTCATTCTTCTCGACACTGCCGGCCTCTCCTTCATCCTCCAAGAACCCTGTCGCGTTCTCTTCCCCGAAGTTGCAGAATTCTTCTCAAATCTCAAGGTTCGACGAAATGGCAAAGTCCTAAAATCTACAGTAAAGGGTTTGAAACTAAAGTTCACCAAGGCCTCTGTCTCTCAACTTCTCCGTTTACCGATTGTTGATGAAGAAGATCACCTAGTTGCTGAGGATTCCGACAGGACAACCCTTTTCTGTGGTTTTTCCACTGATGCTCAATACTTCAAAATGTCAGATATGAATGTAGAAGGCAAATTCTTGGTTGATGTTATTGGAAAAATTTTACTGTGCAAGACTCACTCCATCCGAGACATTCCCTCATACTTCTTCGATATAATGCAAGCCATTGTCTGCCGCAAGAAATACCAATTTGGTATGCTGATTTTGGACAAAATCAAGGACAACATGAAATTCCCCAACTACGCAAGAATTATATCTCTGCTCCTTCATGAAACAAATCCTGAAGTCTTCAATCTCTCCAAAGGGACTCCACTTCACCATATGAAGAAGGTCTCTATCTCCTCAATTCAGAGATGGGATCTCAAGCTCAAGAATTCTGCCCAGGCTGCAAAGGCTTCAGACATTCCAGACGTTCCAGCTGTAGAGGACAGGACTCCATCTCCCTCTCCTCATCATGTGGCCAGCTCCTCTGGTGCACCAAGTGAGGGAGAGCCTGCTCCCTCTAGCCCAGTCAGGCAGCCCTCTCCTCAGCCAGAGATTATATCCCTACCTCATACTCCAAAGAGTCCAGCCACTTCCTCAGATCAAGTACCTCAAGACACTCTTCTATCCACAACTGCTGCTATAGATGCCATGATTGCAGAGCTTTCTGAAGATGTGCCTCCTCCTCCTCCTCTATCTCCTCCAGCTCCAACCACTAACCATCACAAGGAATTCTCTACAGTACAGTCTCCTGCCCATTCTCCAGCCAGAACTCCAACACCTTCTCCAACTCCTCCAGCAGATAAGCCAGACACCATTTTTATTTCTGATGAGCCTTCTCCTGAGCCAGCTGAGGCCCCTCTCAGAAACCTCGATTTCTCCATCCCCCATGATACAGAAGAATTGGATGCTGTCATTCCTACCACCAGAGCTCTCAGCTCAGTGATAATTGAAGAAATAGCTCCTTGGGTAACTCCTCCTATCCCTACTGCTGCTCCCTCAGCTGCTGCTACAGTTTCCTCCTCCTCAGATCTGCTGCAAAGTATTGCCATTCTTATTCAAGAACAAAGACATCATTTTGACACCTCTCTAAAGGTGGTCACTGACAAGGTCACTGCTCTTGAGACTGAGATGAGCAGAGGTTTTGCTGAAATTCAGCATAACACTGACAAGCTAAAGTACCTGTTCCAACTTGGTGGCAAAGCTCTTGACCATACTATCACTAGTGTGGGCAATGTTATGGAACAAGGTATCACCTTGGCAAACAATCAGATAGAACTAGACAAGAGGACTGAAGCCAACAAGATGAAGATATGTGAAGAAGTTGGCATTTTCAAAGATGACACCATAGAGAAATTATCTGTTGAAATCAGAAAGGGGGAGGGTTTGATAAAAGAACTCAAAGAACAGGTAGAGAAATCTACTGCTCAGAAGACAGATGAATGACAAGCTCATGTGAAGACCATTCATGATGATATGCTTGCCCAGATACAGAGTGTCAAATTTCACACATATGACACTGTTGTCAGGATGCACAATCAGATCTTACCCGATCTTCCAGTTGACCCAAACATCATTCCCCATCATCTCAACCCTCTGGCCACAGATGTCACTGCTCCTGTTGTTCCTCTACAACCCACCTTCTCTCCCAGGCCTGGAGACTCAGCTTGCTTCTGATATGTACCGGTACCGGAAATGTATCCAGTACGGGTACGTGACCCCCATAAAAGTGTCAGTGCTTCATTGGATCCAACATGTTAAATCCTTTCTATTGCATTTCTACTGCATCATATAATATTTCATGAGTGAACAATATTATCAATTATGTTCAGGAGAATTCGAGTAATGTACCTGTTACTCTTGCATTAGCTGCTGCTATTGCCTTGGATTTGTTCGCCTCCACAGAGGTAAATGCATTTGCGGAGCTTTCTTTGTGTCTTCTATGATCTGATGAAATACTATTTATTTTTTTCTGAGTCGATCATCATATTTTGCCGCAGATAGAAACTTTACTTTAACTATTGGGATCTGCTGCTATCATACAACTCCTCACAAAGAATCTCTTGTTTGCAGAAGTTGATTTCCATCTCAACAATTTGATTTTTTCAGTTCAATTTTTATTCCTAAACTCCGTTTGGCAGTGCGGGTGATGGAGAAGTGGTCTGCGGCTCTGCAGTATCAATCATTTTACTGTGTCGAAGGTCGGCCATTCCGCCTTCCGCATGCAAATGAACATTACAAAACTCCTTTGGTGTTCGACCATGGGCACCCGACCGTGGTTGGGTCTCCATCCACGAGTTCACACACACTGTTCTTGTTTTAATTAAATTTGAATTTGAACTTTTATTTCATTTTGATAGCACCGCAAGAGAACATTACAACAAATTGACGAGTTCTTGAATACAAAGGTTGCTCCCAAGGAACTTACTGATGAGATAAAGGTATAAAAACTTCTGTGAATTGATGAGCATACATGTTTCATCAATAAAACCATTTGAAACATCCAATTTCTTTGCGGATTCTATGACATTTCTGCAGTATTTCCTTTCACATATCGTTGCTTTTGTCTCAGTGTTTTCTTGATGCAGGGTAAATTGTCAGTTCAATTTGATGAATTATTCAAGAAAGTCTGGGAGAAAGACGTTTATGAAATTAGAGAAGCTGATGGTACTAAAGCTTCAATGTAGTATTATCATGTGTTAGTAGTAGATTCTTGTTGGGTATTGTATCCACAATTACCTGGATTTGAGGAAGCCACCTGTCAAGCTAAGATGAATTCACAATGTATTTGATGAAATCTTTCAAGTTGTGCTTGCAGTTATTCCACGCTAAGTACACACCAATGTCAGGGTGCAGTAGGTCAATATACACGGGTCTGCGCGACGTAATCCCTCGTTGAGCAGATTAGTGTGTTGGCCTACGTGTACTCTCTCTAATGGAGTGTACTTATTTTCAAGTACATGGCTGTGATAATGCAAGAGCAGACAAGGAGCAAGGATGGGTCAAAGAGCAGCTCATGGGTGGAAAGACGAAAAATCATCCAAGTAATAATCGACGAGAATCACTAGTGATTCTCGCCGAATCATCGAGAATCACTGGCTGATTCTCGCCGTCTCTATCCGGCTAAATCAGAGCGTACAAATCTTTCGCTAAGTCAAAATCGTCGAGAATCACTGGCTGATTCTCGCCGAATCGTCGAGAATCACCTTCGATTCTCGCCGATTTTGCCTTAGGCGAATTTCTGGAACCCGCGGGACCGGACTCAGCCGCAGGCGCTGTTTTGAACCAGTTTTAGGGTTTCTTCTGGTGGGACCCACAACGGTCATAAAGAAGTATTATACTGTATAAATACTCGCGTAGTTTTGAACAGTGAGCCAACGATTTGATCAAGAAATTTGAAAAGAAGCCGAGCCGCCGACGTGACCTAGATCGGAAATCCTTCTCCGCCGCCGTCGTCGCCGCTCGTGTAGTTGATCGCCGACTTTTGATCATGGTTTCTTCCAGATATCCCGGCGACAGGAGCTCAGCCAAGCACATCGTCTCACGCGTCTAACCAGAGATCCTTCGTCTCTTGATTTGTTGATCGGGAAAACCTTCCCCTTCCGAATCGATCGAGACGTTCGATCCTAGTGTGACCGTTGGAAGACCTTGCTAGCTTTGTTACAAAGATTGAATCTCCAAAGAACAGCCGCAGCACTCCGTTGTCGCCGCCGATCCCGAGAACCAAGCCGCCGCCCTTCTTGCCGCCGCCAGTTTCGGGAGAGATTCTCTCTAAGTGAGATCTAGGGTTATGGACTCTTCGTTGACTTCAAGAACACGTCATCGAACGAAGAGGGACACCTTAGTCTCCATAAGTTGTTTGTATTTCTTATACAATCTATTTTCAATTTCTTTATAACGGACCGATTGGTCCCTAGTTGTAAGGGTTGGGTGCAACCCGTGTTGTGGGAGTGGTGACTCCTACGTGTGGAAGGGTTCCTTCCATTAGTGCAAGGATTAGATTTCAATCCTGTTGGTGAAGTGACCGAGTCGTCCCTGGTTGGGAGATAGGTCGAAGGGGGAAAGTGGACGTACCCAAATCGGGGAACCACTATAAATTGCTTGTGTCCTTTCTATGCTGTGTTATTTTGTTTTCGTGTGCAGGTACGATTTTAATTCCGCAAAAAATGCTGCAAGACACATATTACCCCCCCCCCCCCCCATAGGTGAAGGTAGTTGACACTAAGTGGACTTTCAAGTGGTATCAGAGGGAGGTTACTCATCAAAAAGGTTCACACCTTGAGTAGAATCCTGCCACCAGTGTCAAAAGCATGGAGCTGGATCATGGGATCTCTCCACTAAGACTTCCCACGTACACAAAGGAGTATTATCCCATCTGGAAGATGAGAGTGTCCTATCACTTGGAGGCTATAGATCCTCGAGCATCTCTCATCTTGGAAGAGGGTCCATTCATTCCTATGAAGACCTCCGGCTCTGGAAAGGATATCCAAATTCCCAAGTGTATTACTGAGATGTCGGACACTGAACTCTCATTATTTAATCTGGACAAGATAATTCATCAGATCATCATGGATGTCTGGCTGGACCTTATCGATATAGATTGGAAAAGTATGGGACGGCCAACTCTATGTGGGTAACCATCTCAGATCTCATGGAGGGATCAGAGAAAGCATGGATCTGCTTTCAGCAAGAGGATGAAGCCTATGTGGGGGTCCTCGCCTCTGAAGATCAAGGCAAGGATCAATCGGACAGCATTAGGGCTCCGGTGTCCTTGTCAGAGACTGAATAAGAAATTGAGGAAAGCAGTTCTGATGAAGCTGATACAACGGTCTCTGGCGATAGTAACAGTAACTCTGAAGAGCAGGTAACTTCTTCATCTTGCCCCTTTTCTCTTGAAGTTCCTGAAGACAGGAATTGTTACCCTTCAGAAAATCCTGATTCCCTGAAGAGAGCCCTTCAGAAAAGCAACCTACTTGTTGAGAAGCAAGCTCAGGAGATTGCTCGGCTGAAGATCTTGTTGGTTCTCCAATTGGCATCCAACAAGGTTAAGGACTCTAAAATCTCAGATCTAGAGAGTAGTCTAGAGAATGAGAAAAGGATAGTGAAAGATATTGTACCTAATCACCTAGAGGGGGTGGGGGGGGGGTGAATAGGTGACTTAAATTTTTTTAACTTTTTAGGCAGAATTCAGATTATATCACAGAGTTCTAGTTACTTTATCACAGCACACAAGCAGCAATCACAAAATTACACAAGCAACCAGTAGACACAGAGTTTTATAGTGGTTCCCCAATGTTTGGGTACATCCACTTTCCCCCTTCGCCTATCTAGTAGTGTACTAGATTCGTCCAAACTCCTCCACTATCTTAGATCCTCAGATTTTACACTCAGAACCCCAAAACAGGTTCCTACAGCTCAGGCCCAAGGCCCTACAACTCAGCTTCTTCACAAAGACTACACTCAGCTTCTTCACAAAGCCTACACTCAGCCACCAAGGCCTACACTCAGCCACAACATGCCTACACTCAGAGATACAAATCTCCTACACTCAGGCACACAGGCCCTACACTCAGCCTTTATAATTACAGGCTTACAAACTCAGATCCCTAAGGATCCTACAAGAAAATATGAATACAAAAATGTAAACTCTACAACTCAGAGAAAAGAGAGAAGAGTTGAGAGTTTCTTGATGAGTTCTTGGATGAACTCTGACGAGATCAATCTGACTTGGCTTTCTTCAAAGCTTCTTGAATGTAGAACACATTAAGATTAATCTCCTCTGTAGTTGATCCTTGACCTCTGCTACTTAAGATCCAGAACAAAATCTGAACCCTTCTTCTCAGCCTGGTTCCAACGGCTGTCTTCTTGGATGGAGCTCTCTCTCTCTCCAACTACTTAAATCTTCACTTGATTCTTCAATGAATAGCTAGATCTTCTTCTTGTTAATGAACTATTAATTCTCTGTTTCTGTAGACAGTATAAGCCTATTTATAGGCCTTCATCATGGTAACCGGCTGGTCCGGTTCATAACTGATTTCTGACAACTCTGACAGGTGCAGTAGACCGGCTGGAATGGCAGCTGTCAAGTCATCCAGTCAGCTCTTGAAAATTCTGCAACTGTCTGAAAGTGTCGAGACTGTGTGTCTTCAAGTGTCGACACTTATAGACTAAGTGTCGACACTAGCCTACAAGGTGTCGACACAACTCCTTGTGTTGTAGAATGCACTTCTCGACACAGCTTCTTCTTCATGTGTCGATACTGATAATGTGTGTCGACACAAGTACTTGTACTTCAGTATATTGCTGAATTCTTGTAAGTGTCGACACATCTCCTTTGTGTCGACACATCTTCATGTGTTGAACTTATTCAGTGTCGACACATCTTCTTGGTGTCGACACATGCCTTCTGTGTTGATACTTGCTGAGTGTCGACACTGCTCCTTGTGTCGACACATCTCCTTGGTGTTGAGACTCTGGCTGAGTGTCGACACATCTCCTTAGTGTCGACACTTGTACTTAGAATATTCTTGAACTTTGCTAAGTGTCGACACAGCTCTTGTGTCGACACTTTCTTCAAGTGTTGAGTCTTCAGCTAAGTGTCGACACATTCTTTCTTGTGTCGACACTTTCTTCAAGTGTTGACTCTTCTGCCGTGTGTCGACACATTGTTCCGGGTATCGACACTTATACTTAGACTCTGCTGACTTTTGCTGAGTGTCGACACAGCTCCATGTGTCGACACTTTTTCTGATGTAGACACAATTCCTCTGGGTGTCGACACAACTGCTAAGTGTTGACACTGCTTCACTGCACTTTTCTTCATTGAGTGTCGACACAGCTCCTCGTGTCGACACTTTCTGTCTGGTGTCGACTCTGCATCCCTTGTGTCGACACAAATACTCCAAGTGTCGACACTGCTTTCCTGGGTGTCGACACAAGTCTTCTTAAGTGTCGACACTTTCCCTCTGGGTGTCGACACATGGACTTAGAAACTTTTTCATCTTTCCTGCAAATACTTAGCCTGCACAAGTAAACTCAAAATACATCAAATACATTTTGATGTATATCATTGAGTAGGGTGAGGCTTCTTCAAATCAGGTACATTTAAACCAATGTACCCAACAATCTCCCCCTATTTGGAGAAGTCATAACCCTTAGTCAATGATATACACCATACAAAATAAAATCATAGCATGATGTAAAGCAGGATTATATATTCAGGAAAAACATAACATGTATTAAACAAACATGCATACACAGATATCATCACAGAACAATTATGAAATAGATTTAGCATATAACACATTGTTCTAATATCTTGTCATATTCACTTTCCAAAAGTTTACAAAGTGTTTAACAATCAAAATATTACAACTGTAAACTCAAGAAAAATAAATTCTAATTCTGATCAGCCTCCTTAATCACAATTCCTTTTCCAGATTGTACTTTGGCTTGAACAGGGGCTTCAGCAACTTCAGTATCAGCAGGCTTTTTCCCTTTTAGCTCCTTTTTCTTTTGCTCTTCAGCTTTAATCTTTTGCCTCTCAAAGTAGTGATAAGGCTTGGGAAAGTAATTGCTTTTATTACTGCCTTATATACTATTGGACTGCTAGATTAGTTCTGCCACCATCTGCTAAATTGTTATTCTCCACTTTCATGTCCTCTCCCTTCCTCCTCCCCGCTCAGTGCCTAAGAGCCATGGGGGAAGGGGCGGGGGATGATAGGGCTTAGTATTTTAGACTAACGGTTTTCGAACAACAACATTTTAAGGGACTGTGGAGCCCAACATGGAGGAGCAGCCCCGGAGGTCGACATGCTTAGAGATGGGGCAATCTAGTACCGGAGTTCAGACGGCAGGGACTGTGAGTCCTGTTCGATACAAGTTTGTTTTAGTTTTGCTTCCGCTATGAGAGACATGTAGTGAGGTTCTGATGTACTGGACATGAGCCCAAGATTTTTAGTATTTTGTTATATCTGTGGACACTCCCTTCGTGGAGATTATTTACTTTATCATATATGTGATTCTCTGTGGACTTGCTTTTCTTTTATTACTTGCTACAGATGTGATCGATTTTGGCCGGCAGGATCGACGTTTTGTAGTGATGACCTTCCCGGGCATGAAGGTTTCACCGCAAAGCGGCGGTTCTGGGCCTAAGACCCCGAAGTTTCAAAAACGGGGGGTGGGGGGTTACAGCTTGAATATTCTTTATTCTATGCCATGATATGAGAGAGACACTATATATATTAATATTTATCAAAGGAACCTTTGGTTCAGGTATTAGCCTGTGAAACCAAACAACCTTCCCCTGATACCAGTTGAAAGTGAGGGATAGATCTGCTTTAACTGTAGAGGGGGGTGAATAGAGTATTTTAAAACTTTAATTAATTTTTACAGCGGATTAAAATAAGTGATATGTATATTTATAAAGAGAGATGAAAAAAAAACAATCATATCACACAAAAATAAATAATAGAGCAATCCAGACGACACAAGAAATTTATAGTGGTTCCCCAAAACTTGGGTACATCCACTCTTCTACCACCCTAGTAGGAATCCACTAATAGGTTTTTGATCAGGTGCCCTGCCACCACAGGTTTTTGCTCAGGTGCCCTGCCACCACAAGATCTATGTTTTTAAGGGAGATCTCACAATCCTTTTGAGCTTTTGATCAAGTGCATAAAAAGCAAACTAAGTCTTTTGATCAGGAGACTTAACAACCAAAGGGGTTAACTTTTGAAGGGAGTTATAACCCTGTGCACAGTTGGAAATGAAAAGTGATGTTGTCTTCTCTTTCTCAAACAACTGAGAAGACTTTAGTGGATGATGTTGTCAAAGCACCCCCTGACATGAAAAAAAAGGGTTCAGGAAGATAAGAGCTTTGCACAAGGTGTAGGCCTTGATGGAGATCTTCAGAAACTTCTTGGACTGGTGTTGATGAGTTGTCCTTTTGAAGCCTAAAGCAGAAACTGAAGAAGACTAAAGATCTGTGTGTTGATGTTCTTCTTCAATTTCCTATACATAGCAGTCTTTTTCTCTATAAAACTTGTATCAGTTAATGTGTAAAAGATCTCTTGTAATTCCTTGTTGTTCTGAAGAGAAGAATTTTCTTTTTATATTCTGAAAGATTTATGCCATTTGAAATTTGAAAAAGAATTCCTGAATTTAATGCTGAAATCCTGGGAGTTGAACGATTGGAATTTATCTTAAATATATTTCCTCAACTATCTCAATAAATAAGTCAAGCAATTTGCTCTGTGAAATCCATAATTAATGCTGCCAATCAATAACTATATTCTTGAGAATATGAGCATTAATTATAAGAGAATTACATCCTTGGAATAATCCAAACTGAAATCAAAATGAGAGAAAACGCCAAACTGATGCTGACAGAAATCGTCAAACTCAGGACATATTTTGTCGACCAGAACTTTAAGTTCGTCGAGCTGAGAAATCTTCTTCGTCGACCTGAGCTTAGGGAAAGTTGATCTAGAATATAGTTTGTCAAAGCTAAGCTCCAAGTTCGTCGACCTGAGATAGAATTTTGTCAACTAGAGAACTTGAGAGAAGAGGGAAGATCGTTGACCTGAACTCCAAGTTCGTCAAGCTTAGCTTAAAGTAGAGACTCTGAGTTCGTCAATCTGTGATCGATGATCGTCGAGCTGAGTTCGAAGAACTTCGAACTAATTCTATGAACTCTAAAAAACTGCAATTCTTATATGTCTAGATCTCTGAATTCTTTTGAGGGCTGGATCAATGTTTGTCTAATCTAGTCAAACTGATCTACACCTTAGAACTAACAATTTGACCCTAGGCTATACATGGAGGGTCAATAACCTAATAGTGAACCTAGCCCAAATACATACTAGGGATTCAACAGTAGCAGAGAGGAAAAATAGAACCCTTATTGAATCTGCTGGGACATTACTTGTATATGTTTATTTGCCTATATCCTTTTGGGCAGAGACTGTGAGCACATCAAATTATGTTCTAAATAGAAGTTTAATTCATAAACTTAAGGGTAAGACTCCCTATGAATTACTTAAAGGGAAGTAACCTAAAGTAGATTATTTTAAGGTATTTGGATGCAAATGTTACATTCATAATAATAATAAGAAACACCTTAGAAAGTTTGAAGCAAAGGCTGCAGATGGAATTTTCCTTGGATATTCCCAAATCAGTAAAGCTTATAGGGTATTTAATAAGTCAACATTAAAATGGAAGAATCTATACATATTTCTTTTGATGAAGCTAACCTATTTTACAAGGTGAAGGATTCTTCTACCAAAGACACTTTGCAAGTACCCTATCTGTGTGAGAAGTTGGGTGATTTAAACCATACCCAAGAGGTTAAATCTCATCCTTCTCCACAGATTGATGAAGAAAGTGAAGAAGAAAGTGCTGAAGCAGTTGAACCAACAACATCAACTATAATTCCACAAGAGGAATTAATTCCACAAGCTGTTGATCAACCAAATCCTCCTGCTGATCTTGTCATGCTTAGAGATCATCCCATATCTCAAGTGATTGGTGTTGGGTATTTCATCCACATGAACCCAGATTTGATGAAGTCACCTTGGAACTAAGATGAATTAAGTTGTATTTGATGCTTGGTTTGAGCTATATGTTTGCAAGAATTTCACTGGGAAGTGTAGATCAATGTCAGCTCACAGTGGGTCACCAAACACAGGAACTGTGCAATGTAATCCCTCATTGCATATTCCAAGGTGTTGACTCATGTGTGGTCTCTCTATTGGGATACACTTCATATTCAAGCTATTGGACTATGGGAAAGGTATTGGAAGTTGGCTACCCTAGAAGAATCAGCTTTTCCAACATCAGAAATTTTCTAAGTGTTTTACTCGAGTAGAGCTTTCACCTACTCGAGTAGTCTGGGTATAATTTATTCGAGTAAAGGAACCTTGTACTCGAGTAGGCATAGTCATATACTCGAGTAGCTAAGTCACCTACTCGAGTAGACCAAGTCATATACTCGAGTAGCATGCTTATATACTCGAGTAGATTACTCTTTATACCCGAGTACTAAAGGGTTTCCTCATCTAAACTTCTCTAAGTCATATACTCGAGTAAGTATACTCATATACTCGAGTAAGTATACTCACACACTCGAGTAGATAGAAACATACTCGAGTAGTTCATTTTACCTACTCAAGTAGTTCATGTGTCACCCAGACCTCTTCAGAATTTTTCTAAGTATTCCACTCGAGTAGTACTTCATGTACTCGAGTAGTTCATGTAACATACTCGAGTATCTTTTCCAGTACTCGAGTAGATCCTCATGTACTCGAGTAGGTCTCTACACATACTCGAGTAGCTCTGTTTGCTTACTCGAGTAGTTGATCTCTATATACTAGAGTAGTCTTTATATACATACCGAGTATGTTCCCCATCATATACTCGAGTAGTTATTCAACTACTCGAGTAGTTATTGACTTACTCGTGTAGTTGGCTGAATCTTTCCGAAATTTTTCTAAGTCCTTTTTCTGACGAGATTTTTCAAATCACGCGACATGATTGGTCCACGTGTACATCATTATGACCGATTATGACCGTTAGTCTCTCCTATATATGGTCTTATCAGAAAATGACAAACCCTAAGTATTCTCCAAGTTTTCTTGTCACTCTATTTCGAGAAATATTCTTCAGCCGACTCCTCTCTGATTTTCGCGAATCGGAATCCGCCGCCACCGCCTTCTTCTCCGGCCAAAGCTTCTACTTTCAGAGGACTATTCTGAAGAAAGTTACAGATCGAGATCGACTTCACTGACCATATTCTCTCTCGATTCCTGTAAAAGCGAGTAGATCCAGATCGAGGCCGAGAACTTCTTCTCCGATTTCTGAAAGTGCTACAAAGTTGAAAAGAAGAAGATCCTGGCCGTTTCTTTCAGATCTGAGTGATTTACTGTTTGTATTCTTGTAAACACTTTATTAATCTTGTAGGAGAAATCTTCTCCGAGTGTAGGAGTTTTTCACTCCGAGTTTGTAGGAAGTGCTATCTTCCGAGGTGTAGATCCGCTTTGTTTGGATCGAGTTTGTAGGAACTTTGTTCCGAGGGTAGGATCGATTTTTGATCCGAGATAGTGGAGTAGCCGAGTCTAGTTGATTGCTAGATCGGTGAGGGAAAGTGGATGTACCCAAGGTTGGGGAACCACTATAAATCTTGTGTCGTCTGTGATATTGGTAGAATAGTTCTGTGCCGTGCTCTAATTATTTTTTATTCCGCAAAAAGACCCACAAACCACCTATTCACCCCCCTCTAGGTGATTTAGGTAGACAACCGTTCTCTTTCAATTGGAGACATATCAGCTGGTGTGCAAATAAGGCATAAAGTCAAACAAGATTTGATGCATGCTTGCTTCATTTCTCAACTTGAGCCTCAATCCATTAAAGATGCAGAGCAAGATTCCCACTGGATTATTGAAGTGCAAGAGGACCTCAACCAATTTGAGAGTTGTAGAGTTTGGGATTTAGTTCCTAGACCCAAAGACTACCCAGTCATTGGAACTAAGTGGGTGTTCAGTAACAAATTGGATGCACAAGGATCAATTATAAGGAACAAAGCAAGATTGGTAACCCAAGGATAATCACATGAAGAAGGCATTGACTATGACCAGACCTTTGCTCCTGTTGCAAGATTAGAAGCTATCAGGATTTTTCTTGCATATGTAGCGTGTAAGTAGTTCAAGGTTTACCAAATGGATGTCAAGAGTGCATTCCTCAATGGAGAATTAAAAGAGGAAGTTTATGTTGAACAACCTCTAGGTTTTATCTCCTCAATTCATCCATCTTATGATTTTAAGTTGCATACAGCTCTTTATAGTTTAAAGCAAGCTTCAAGAGCTTGGTATGAGACCCTATCTAGCTTTCTTTTAAAACACAATTTCACTATAGGCATTGCAGATAGAACATTATTTATTAGACATCATAAATTAAAAATTTTGCTAGTTCAAATCTATGTAGATGATATGATATTTGACTCTACTGATTCCAAACTTTACAAAAGGTTTTCTGACCTGATGAACTCAAAGTTTGAAATGAGTAGCATGTGTGAACAATTTTACTTCCTTGGTCTCCAAGTGAAGTAAACCCTTGATGGTATCTTTTTATCCCAGTTAAAATATGCTAAAGAGAAACTCAAAAGATTTGCGATGACTGATGCATTAGCCAAGGAAATACCCATGCCATCCAATATTATAGTTGATTCTGATGAACAGGGCAAACATGTTAATCAGAAAACATATAGGGATATTGTTGGGTCCTTATTATATCTTACAGCTAGTAGGCCAGATATCATGTTTGCTACTTGTATTTAAGCTAGATTGCAGGTAAATCCTAAAGAATATCATCTTATTTTATTAAAAAAGGATTTTAAGATATATACGGGGTTGTCCTAATCTAAGACTCTGGTATCCTACTGAGTCAGAATTTGATTTAACTGGATTTTCAGATGCTGACTTTGCTGGATGTAGAGTTGACAGGAAAAGCATATCAGGAACTTATTAGTTCCATGGTATAGGCTTGTGTCCTGGTTTTACAAAAAACAAACTTCTGTGTCAACATCAACTGCTGAAGCTGAATACATTATAGCAGGTAGTTGCTGTTCCCAAATTTGGTGGATTCAAAATCAGCTCCTGGATTATGGGTTCAACTTAAATAATTCAACTATCTTTTGTGATAATACAAGTGCTATTTCAATTGCACAAAATCCAGTGCATCATAGTATAACAAAGCATATAGAAATAAGGCATCATTTCATTAAAGATTGTGTATACAAAAATAAAATTAAACTTGTCTTTATCTCTATTGATTTACAAATAGCAGATATTTTCACCAAACCCTTAGATGAAAAGAAACATTTATTCTTCATAAATTATCTAGGTATGATCAATGGAGACAGTTTAATTTGATTTCTGTCTGTGGTCGACGATCTGTTCATTTTTCATCGAACGGAGTTCAATGAACTCGGAACGCTTCGTGGAGTGTTCGTCGAACGGAGATCAACAAACTTTCCTTTGTGAAACTGTTCGTCGAACGGAGATCGATGAATTTGTTTCAGAAAATCTTTTCGTCGAACGGAGAACGACGAACTGTTTTTCCCCTCTTCAAACTTTGGTTGACGATTTTATTTCTTTATGAGATTTTTCGTCAAACTAAGTATGAAGTTTCTCATGTTTCGTCGGACGGAGTTTGTCTTTTCATCTTCTAAAAACTTATAATTGGTTTTTCATCAGACTCCGTCCTGCACTTTCCAGTTCCCGTGCACTTGATCTTTTGCTTTGCAGGCATGGTGATTTCAGCGGTAACTCTTTCTGGAATGAAGTTTGATGCAGGATTTGACATCGACATCGACTCTTTCAACCATTCCGATCAAGTCTTCAGGAACATACTCAAGTTGTTTATAGCGCCACAGTTACGATAGTTTATGACCCTAAGGATCAAACTCCCAGTGCAATAAATAAAAGAATGGGTTTTCACAGCAACCCTTCCACATCAAACCTCCATTACTTGAACAATTTCTGGACAACAAGTCTCTCTTACCCCTGCTATTCTAACTGAAGTTTTTGGATTTATAAATGGGGAAGATGACTTTGAACTATCTAACACTGAGTTTGAAAATATGCTAGTTATAATGGGTCACTCCCAAGGAAACCCTAACAAGTTGTTGAAGAAAAACGTGTCTGCTGAATGCAAGTTTTTGGCAGATATAGTTGGGAAGGTAATCTTGGGTAAACACTCAGCCCATGATTACATTACCAGGAGCCAATTCCTTCTGATGTGTACCCTGGTTAATCACAAATATGTAAACCGGGGAGAAATTATATTTGATTTGATTAAGAAGAAAATAAGTAAGAAGGATATTTGTTTTGGAAGAGTTCTGGGAATCATACTATAGGCTAAGGTTCCAGAACTGCTGGTCTCCTAGACCACTTTCATAAATGCTTCTAAGAGGATTATCTCTGCCCTCTTTGGCAGATGGGAGAGGGTTATCCCAAGGCCCTCTAGGGCTTCCTCTTCTAGGATAGCTTCTGAGGACACCAGGGCTACTATAGCCACTTCACTAACCCTTGAAGAAGCTCCTGCTCCTCATATTTCCTTCATCAACTCCCCTCCATCTCAACATCATTCAATATTTCCTTCATCAACTCCATTTGTTAATGTTACTAGAATTCAACAGCCATCTACATATACACCTTCTACTTCCATCCCTTTTATCTCACCATCCAGACCACAATCACCAATTAACATTACTGAGGAAACACCATCTCCACTTCCCAATCTCCTCTATCATCACATCAACCATCGAAAATTGATAACGCACCATATATAGATCCACTATTGTAATCTCTTAATTTTGATTTACTATCATCTTTATCTCCACAACCATCTCCATCATATTCCCCTATTCAAGAAGATACTATACTCCCTGATGTCACAACCTCCACAATTCCAACAGACATTCAAACATCTTCCATCCCACAAGCATTCACTATCTATCCAACATGCTCCATGCCATCTTCTTCTATATCAGCAAACATTCTTGAACTTATTACACCTACCCTCAATAAGCTGATAGCAGAAGCAATTGCTCCACTTACTACTTCCATCTCTGTACTCTCTTCACAGCTTGCTTCTTTCTCCTTTGTCCCTTCTTCTGGGGCCTGGATTCAGGACTCTCTGAAATAAGGCAGGGGGAGATGTTCAATGAAGAAGCTCTAGTTACTCATGAAGAACCTCCAGCAGCAGCTCCAGATAGAGTAGAAACAGTTGCAATAGTAGCAGTAGCAATTCCAGCAGCATAAATAGTTGAAATTCTTGATGATGATACTGAAATGATTTGTTTTGAAGTAGAGTCAGTTGACACTAAAATGATCATTATTGGCGATTTCATCATCAATCCCAGAGTTGATATTCATTCTTTACTTCATTCCTTTGATACAGTTTATAGTTGCATTTTACCAATTTTTGATACAGTTTTTGATTACTCTAAAGCAATAGTCTGCTATTTTACTCCAGTTGATTCTTCAGTCTTAGAAGAAATTAGAAATAGTTTTTGTAATTCCTCTTCCAGTATTTCTGTAATTGAGCCAAAGGCTATCTCTCCACAATCCTATGCTTGAGCTGAATCTCCCATGCCAGACATGGATGAGAATATGTTTGAAGATATAGACACTGCAGATACTGATGTACAAATTAGTGCAGAATATATAGTTCCACAGCCTCAGGATGAAGAAGAACATGTAGCTGAACAACCATAGGTTTTGAAAATAGATACAAGTATACAGCTACAGGCTCATCCAGTGCTTTCTGTGGCAATGCTTAAACAGATCAATGCTCTTTAAGATAACCTTACTGATGAATTTAATGATGATGATGATGAATCTGATGAATCAGATGTCTCAGAGGATATTGGGTCTAAGAAGAGAAAAGCAAAGAGAAAGGCTCCAATAAAGGCTGCTCCAAAACTAAATCCCATAGCAGACACTCCCTACTACATTCTGCACAACATTACTATCACTCCAGATACTCCCTACTGGACGAGACTTTCTAAGAATGAACAAAAGAGAAGAAATAAAATGAAGAGATATAATTCTCCTCCTAAGAACTCTTGGAGAGGACCTCCTCCTCCTCCTATAGTAGGATCAACAGGAAATATTTCTCAAGCTCAAAGGTCTGCTTCTTATCAATCAATACCAACTCATAGCAGTAATGAAAGATCTTCAAGGTCAGAAACTCAATCTAGCACCCAACAGAGAAAACGACAGTGGCAGCATGATATTCAAGGCAATCAGCTAACAGAATAAGGTAGCCTGGAAAAAGAAGAATCTAATCTAGAGAGACCTCCCTCTCCAACATATGATCCAGAATTGGATCCAAACTATAAAATACCCAGGTTTAATGAGCTGTTAACTCTATCTCAGATAAGAAAGGCTAGGTAAGAAGGAAAGGATTCTTATCAATTCTCTACTATGTCACCTTACAGGAAGAAAGAACTGGAGAAATATAAGGTACAAAATCTTTTCAATGTTGATACTTATATGAATTTACATCCAGAAGCTGTAGTACCCAGAGCTGCAACTGTGAAAATTCTTGGTGCTCAAGACATGAAAATGACTAAAAGAGAAGCAGAGGATCCCAGAAGAAAGAAGGTTTTCACAAAACCTGCTTCCTCTTCAGATGCTTCAAAGATACTGTGATAACTCTCTGATTTTGCATTTTGAATTTTATTTTTGTTATATGTAAACTCACAAGGCACTTTTGTTCATATCTGCTAAATGTTTTTAAAAATCTGTTAGATAATTTGTATTTCTTTGTGATTTTGTTTATTTTTATTTTGCATAGTGACCTCACCCAAATAGGGGGAGAATGTTGGAACCTTACTTGTTATTTGGGCTAGGTTCACTATTAGGCTTGATGACCCACCATGTATAGTGTAGGGTCATATGTTAGTTTTAGGATTTAGGTCTATCACTTAAGGGTTAGATCACTGAGACCTACCTTCAGAAGACTTCAAAGAACACAAAACTTAAGAGACAAGGTAGTTTTGAAGATTATAGAAAATGTGTTCGGCGATAGATGAACTCAGCTCGACGATAGCTGAACTCATCTCGACGATCGTCGAACTCAGCTCGACGAACTCAGAGTTCCTTCTTTGAGTTGAGCCGGTGAAAGTATAACTCAGGTCAATGAACTGTGAGCTTATATCAGAATCTCAGCTCGACGAAGTGCCATCTCAGCTTGACGAACTTGGAGCTCAGTTTGGCAAGTACATTTTTCTGTTCGATGATTTTGGAGCTCTGTTCGACGAAGAAGAATTATCAGCTCGACGAACTTGGTGCTCAGGTCGACAAACGATTTACCGAGGTCGACTAACTCCATCCAAGTTCTGCTCAACTAATCTTCTCTATAGATTCTCAGATGGACTAAGTCAGTTTAATATCAGTAATTAAGAAAGTAATACTCTGATAATTAATGCTTATATTCTCAAGAATATAGCCGTTCCTGGCAGCATTAATTAGGGATTTCACAGAGTTATTACTTAATATATTTACTGAGATAGTTGAGGAAATGCATTGAAGACAAAAACAGCTGTTCTATTTCCCAGAAAAAATGCAGAGGACTTCAAGGAATTCGAAATTAAATCAGCAATCAAGATATAAAAGAAATTTTCAGAAGGTTGCTGTACACCCTAGAATAAGTCTAACAGTCAGGAAGAAGAAGAGAACATCTGCATACAGAGAATAAGAAACAGAGATACAGAACTTCTTGTTCTTCATCATTCTTCTTCCTCAAGCTTTTCTTCTAGTAAACAATCGTCATTCTGAGATCAACTTAACAATCACTCAGATACATATACTGGAAGGAGAAGTTTTCATTGAAGGCCTACATCCTGAAGCAAAGTCTCCACTCCTAATCAGATCTACAACTCAGGGGGAGTTTTGACAACATCACAAAATCCACTAGTCTTCTCAGAGGATTGAGACAGAGAAGACAATATCAATCTTATTTTCCAACTCTGTACAAGGTTATAACTCCCTTCAAAAGTTAATCCCTTGGTTGTCAAGTTTCCTGATCAAAAGACTTGATTTGATTTTTGGGCACCTGATCAAAAGCTCAAAGGGTTGTTAGATCTCCCTTGAAAATAGATCTTGTGGTGACAGGGCACCTGAAAGAAAACCTATGGTGACAGGGCAGCTGATTAAAAACCTGTAGTGGATTCCTACTAGGGTGGTAGAAGAGTGGATGTACCCAAGTTTATTGGGGAACCACTATAAATTTCTTGTGTCGTCAGGTTGTGCTTAACTTTTTATTTTGCTGTGCTGTGATATATATTTTATTTTTTCATATATATATCACCTATTTTACTCCGTTGTAAAAATAACTCAATGTTTTTAAAATACTCTATTCACCCCCTCTAGAGTTAGTTAGATCAATCCCTCAACATCTGAGGCATCACTTTTAAGAACCCTACAACTCAGTGATCACTAGATCACCTACCTGAGGTCAATAAGACTTACAACTCAGGCTAGGAGGACAACCCTACCACTCAGATTCAAGAATAAATCCTACCACTCAGATCTATACTAGATCCTACACTCAGCCTTTATAACTTAGGCTTATAATACAGACCTCACTAGATCTAACCTTCAGTATTTATAACTTAGGCTTACAATACAGATCTCACCAGATTTAACCCTCAACATTTATAAACTAAGCTTACAACTCGAATCTTGAAAAGATCCAACAAAGATGGATTTGAATTTGATGTAGATTAGACTCTAGAGATTGATTCTCTGAGTCTACAGGTTCTTGAACTGAGAGAATCTCTGTCTAATTTTCTTCACAGCAATAAGGATGAAGATCTGATGCTTGTGCTGGAATCGACTCAGAAACAAATTCTAATCACTCTGATGAAGAGGGAAGATCAAGAAAGATGGTCTTCAATCATATAACCTATTTTGGCACAAATTGAACTGCTTTGCCTCTCCTTCTGTCCTGAGAAAACCCTGAACAGATTTGTTCTTCACCGATCCTGAAATTGATCTTCAGATTTGGCTCTGCTTGGATTGAGAAGTTACTTCAGCTAGGGTTGGCCTTGGCTATTTCTTCTTCCTCTAAGAATAACTCTGATCTTGCTGCAGTAGATGTTGATCGCCGCAGTTTACTCAGAAAACCTTTAGAATCATTGAAACGATCGTCTTGTCTCTGGAGCAATGGCGGGGAAAGAAGATGAAGTCCCGCTCCTCTTTTTCGAAATGATTTGATCTGTCAAAATTATCGATATGATCTAATTCCATTGCCTTTTATAATATCGCCATCCAGTGATTCGATTTGACACGTGTCACTAAATTAACGACAGATCATAACCTTAACTTCACAGATAAGACTAACAGCGATGTTAGTAATGAATTGCAGCTCTTCCTTGATCATTTTGAATTTTGTTGACTTTACTGACGTCAGCCATTCTGGACTTAGAAAATTTCAGACAACTGCTCAGGCTTTGAGTGTGTTGAGTGAACAAGCTTTACTCAACGAATCTAGACTTAGAAAATTTCCTTCTCTACTGGGATCTTCCCTCCCTTCAGATCTTTTCTGAATTTTTGGATGATCTCTTATTGCTTTTTGTGCTTGACCCATTCATGTTCTGAATACCACTTTTCCCTATCAATTGTATTGTTATTGACTGCTTTCCATGCAGTGAGTATAATGGATCTAGAAGTTGGACTCCACTGCTCAAAATCTGGCCTACTTTCAGCTTGCTCCCTGAATCTTTTCTTAGATAGTTGAGCTTCTTCCTCTTTGAGTAATGTAGAAGCAGTCATCTCGACCTCCTCACATACTATATTTTGAATTTGTGGGGGAGGACTATACATAGACTGGAAATCAATTTGAATGGACTTAAAATGAGCTGGTTGGCAACCAGATTCAGCAGTTTGATCTTCATCATACCATATGGGAGGATGGCCTAAAGTTTCTTTGATGCTATTTGAGAACGAAATATCATGCTCAGAGCTTGCGTTTATCATTACTCTATCCCCCTTTATGACTTCTCTTTCTATATGATCTCTTAAACTATTCTTGTGAAATCTGACTTGACCCTCTAGATGGGTTATCCCTGAGGATAAATGATTCTTTGTTTTGAGCAAGTGGTCATCCAATTCTTTGCAAGAAGCTGTGATATCTTTAATCATAGAGGCTGATTTAGTAGATAGCTGAGTTTCAATATCCTTGGAGGTAGAGAATATCTTAGTCTCCAGAGCAGTAATTTTCTTAACTATCTCTTCCAATGTAGCATCATGCATAACTATCATATTCTTATTCATTCCAGTCTAATTTTCCATGACATAACCTTATTTTATAGCTATTTCAACTTCAGTTTTCTTTGACTCCTCTTGCTATTTAACAATGTACACGACAATATTAGCTCCTTTCTAAATGAAATCAGTCATATCTTTCTTCAACAGATTAACCTCAAATCTAATTGATTTGATTTCTTGAGCCAACTAGAACTGGAACTCCTTGTTGCTTTCATCCACATACTTTTCCTGTTGATTTCTCTGTTGATCTAGCATTATCTGTAGTTGAACTAGAAATGAGCTTAAATCCATTGCAGGAGTAGATGTTGTTTCATACTGAATGATCTTCTTATAACTTTTACTCCTCGTTTTGAGTTCAGATAATTTTCTTTTCTTTATCTGAGAGGCTTCTTCCTCCTCAGATTCTGAAGAACTGACTACTTCAACATATGTAGGCTCTTTAGCTTTTTCAGTAGTTGGGGCCAGATTTGCTAACTCCCCCTCAACTCTTGCACCTTCTTCACTAAGATCTATGTCATCATTAACTGAATCTTCTTGAAGAGCAGTTATCTCCACCTGGATATCTGTATCCTTATTTAGAAAGATTTCTTCTTCCAGCTCCTTAGAGACTGCATCCTCAATCTCCTTATCATTCATTTCCTGTTCAGGAACCTCTACTTGCTCCAGAACAGTGTCCAGCTCTTGTACTAATTACATTAAAATAGTATTTCCAATATCCATATCTATATCCGGCAGAACATTAAGGTTCACCCCCTCAATTAGATCTATATGTGGGATTGTCTCCCCCTACATCTGATCACTAGTAGCAGGAGAGGTCCTTGGAGATTTTACAGGTGCTATATCATCCTGTTTTTCTGAGCTAGAATTTCCTTGTACTTCAGATTCACTGGAAGAATCTTCTTCTACAAACATTGCCTTCTTCATTTTCTCCTTCTCCTCCTCCACTATTGATGTTTCCTTGGATTAGAACTCTATCCCACCTTGCCAATATCCTCATTTCTATTCTCCTCATGTGATTGATCTTAAATCTAATCTTGAGGTTGAGGCTGTCAGGAATGGCATGAACCATATAGAGACTTATAATTCTGCCTATATTGGGCTTCTTGATGCTCTCTGCAATCTTGTCAAAGACTATTTTCCTCCAATTAGTCTTGACTTTGAATATTATTCTAGTCATTATCTCAAACATATGTGCATAGATCCTGTTATATGCTCCTGTCTTGCACAACAACACCTTTCCTACTATATCAGAAAAAATTTGCCTTATGTATTCATACCCTTCCTGATCAGGGTGCTTCCAATCTTTGTGGTTGGAGCCAATTCACACCACTCCAAAGAATCTGCAGTTCTGGCAGAATCAAGGTCATCATCTTGATCAATTCTTGGTAAGTGAAATTTCCTGGCCAGTCTTTTGGTTGTGATTTGAACCTTTGCCCCATTTACTTTAGACTTAATATTTTCTGAGTTTGCATCCAGATGAGCATTTGAGAAGAATTCTAAAACTTCTAATTTCCAGATATCTGATAGTCTAGAGAGTAGATATTCCAGACCTGCTTCATTGATTAGGGTTATTACATTACTATTTTCTTCATTCGTTGAGTTGAACACATTGCGAACAAGTTCATAACCTTCAAAGATGTTATCGTCATGCTTAGGAGCCATGAGAGTGGAGAGAAAAGATTGACAGTGTCGAATAATCATGGTTCTAGGTCTCGACACTCAGGGATCAACAATTCAAGAAAACGTAGTTGACTTCTAGTCACACCCTATTTATAATCTAATCTTTCCTGAAGATGAAAGGGCGCGCTGCATTTAGACTGTTCCAAATTTTTTGGTAAATACCTAGTCTCGACACAGGGAAAAATTGTCTGTCGGGATGTGTCGACACAAGTCGACATAAGATAATGTCTCTCGATATATACCCTAGGGTCTCGACACCCTAATGTCTCGACACTTTCTTTAGTGTCTCACACATTGAAGTATGCAGTGTCGACACACTTTCTGGTGTCTCGACACATTATAGTATATAGTGTCTACACATTTTCTGGTGTCTCGACACTTTCTTAGATGTCTCGACACATTCTCTAGTGTCTCAACACTTTCTTTTGACTTAGTTAGAATTTTATTTTCTAAAATATAGATACTTGACATTTTTATGATTTATTCTTGATTTTAGGTAGGTAAACTTAATTACTGACTAATATACTTTATCCTAATTTTTTAATCAGTTTTTCTTATATGCATAAGTCATTCAAGATTCAACATGCCAAGTTCAAACTTAAAGAAATTAAATTTCTCTTTTTGTAGAGGCTTAGTGAAAATATCAACAATTTGTTTATTTGTAGGAATAAATTCTAGACTGATAACTTCATTTTCTACATGCTCCCTAAAAAATGATATCTAATTTCAATATATTTTGTTCTGCTATGTGACACAGGATTATTTATAATTGAAATGACACTAGTAGAATCATAATATAAAAGAATTTTACTTAGTTGAATGTTGTAATCTTGTAACTGATGCTGAATCCAAAGCAATTGTGCACAACAACATCCGACTGAAATGTACTCAGATTCAACAATGGATATTGCTACACTTGTTTGCTGTTTGCTGCTCCATGGCATTAGCCTTCTTCCAAAAAATTGACTTGAACATGATGTGCTTTTCCTGTCTTATTTACATCCTGCATTTTCTACATCTGAAAAGCCTGTCAGTTCAAAATCACTATTCCTTGAGATACCATAGGCCAAGATTGTGTGTGCCATTTAGATATCTCAATATTCTTTTGACTGCTGTATAGTGAAATTCTTTAGGGCAAGCTTGATATATAACACATACACAAGTAGCATACATTATGCCTGGTCTACTAGCTGTTAAATAGAGCAGTGATCCAACTATTCCCCTATACATGGTGATATCAACTGGCTTGCCAGCACCATCCTTGTCTAAAGACATACTGGACCCCATAAGAGTTCTCATGGAAGTGGCTGTTTCCATGTCATACTTCTTGATTAACTCCTTGGTGAACTTAGACTAACTAATGAAATGTCAATCTATAGTTTACTTAACTTGGAGACCCAATAAAAACTTGAGTTCACCCGTACTACTAATCTCAAACTTACCTTACATAAGTTTGGCAAACCTAGTGCAAAGTGACTCATCAGTAGAACCAACTATAATATCATCTACATATATTTGTACTAAGATGATCTTGCCTTTAATTTCCCTTAGGAATAGTGTTTTGTATATTCTCCCTCTTGAAAATTTAGTTTCCAGAAAGAATTTACACTGAGTCTCATACCAAGCCCTTGGGGCTTATTTTAGTCCATAGAGAGATCTTAATAAAAGATAAATATGAGTAGGATGAGAAGAGTTAACAAAACCTAATGATTGCTCAACATAGACCCTTTCTTTGAGGTTACCATTAAGGAAGGATGACTTCACATCCATTTGGTAAACCTTTAATCCTTTGTAGGTTGTAAATGCCAGGAAGAGTGTAATTGCATCCAGTCTACCACTGGTGCAAAGTTTTGATCAAAGTTTATAACCACTTCTTGTCTATAGCCCTTTCCAACCAGTCTAGCCTTGTTTCTGACTATAACACCATTCTCATCCACTTTGTTCCTATAGATCCACTTTGTTCCTATGATGTTACAGTCATCTAGTCTAAGAACGAGCTTCCAGACTTTACATCTCTTAAACTGGTTTAATTCTTCCCGCATAGCCCCTATCAAAATGGGTCTATATTGGCTTCTTCAAACTTCTTTGGTTCTGTTTGTGACAGAAAACTTGAGTACAACACCGTGTTGTGATGTCTACTTCTTGTGGTCACACCATGAGCTGTATCTATAATGAATAGTGTTGGGTATTGCATCCACAATAGCCCAGATTTGTATGAAGTCACCCTTAAACTAAGATGAATTAAATTTATATTTGATGCTATTTTTTGTTAAGTGTTTACATGACTTAATTGCTAATTGTAGATCATGTCAGTCTACAATGAGTCTCCAAACACAGGACCATACAATGTAATCCTTCATTGTGTGATCCATAGTATTGACTCATGTGTAGCCTCTCTATTGGGACACACTTCTTTTTCAAGCACTAAGGGCAAGAGAAAAGATGGATGTTGATTTTAATGAAGGATCAAGATTTTTAGTTTTTTAGAAATTGTCTAAGTATCGTTCTCGAGTACTATATTTTTACTCCAGTAGGACTTATGATATTTATCGAGTAAGACTTGTCTCAATTTTTGAGTGGCAGAAGTTGTTCTCGAGAAAGCTTCTTGCTGTTCTTGAAAAGGGCTTTTGTTCTCGAGTACTATATGACATTTCTTCTCAGAATGTTTCTTTTCCAGTCAATATTTTTTTTCTAAGTCTATTTCTCGAGAAGAATAAAATTATTCTCGAGAAGACTATCTTTTGTTCTTGAGATACAAAAGTTAATTCTCGAGACCCAGAGTATTTTCTCGAGAACCAGACATTTGTTTTCGGTATGGTTATTTGTTCTCGAGTAACAAAATGTCTATTCTCGAGAACAAAATGTCATTTTTCTCGAGTACTTCTGTCATTCTCGAGACTGCTATTTTCCACCCCCACATATTTTTCTAAGTATGTTTCTCGAGATCCTCTTAGCTCTTGTCGAGAACCAGTATGTTTTTTCTCGAGTACAATACTTCTTCTCGAGAACACCTGTACTGTTTTTTCTGAAAAACTTATAAGTCCAAAAAGACATGTATTTCAAATATAATTTGCACGTGATTGGTCCACGTGGATGTAATTAATAATGATTATGACAGTTAGACAAGTCCTATTTACGGTCTTGTCATTTTCGACCAACCCTAAGTAGAAAGATGAAGAAATAAGAAGAATTTCAAGCCGCCGTAAGAAGTAATTCTAAGAATTCTGAATCTGACATTTCTTTCTAAATCGAGAGCCGCCGATCATCGTCTTCATCACCAAAGCGCTTTCAATCCAGATCAATCAGAGAAGTTGATTCACAGATCAAGATTCTTTTCAAACGACAGATCTTCTACTTGATCGTGTGAGTCCAGAGAATTTCAGAACCAGAGATATTGTCGATTCTTCTTCAACAATTTCTGATATAGCCGCAAAGTTCAAAGAAAGAAGAACATGCATAAGCATTTCAGATCTGAGATCAAATCACTGTTTATATTTGTTATTTCATTCTATTCTTGTAGGAGATCTTTCTTCGATTTATAGCAGTTGTATTCTCCAAGTTCTTGTAGGTAGTTTTATCTTCCGAGTGTAGATCCAGTTTTCGGATTGAGTTGTAGGAACGTTGTTCTGAGGTGTAGGATTGTTTTCAATCCGAGATTAGTGGAGTAGCCGAGTCTAGTGCTTTGCTAGATTGGTGAGTGGAAAGTGGATGTACCTAAGTTTGGGGAACCACTATAATTCTTGTTGCCTTCTGTGGTTGCTTTGTTAATTTTTTGTGCATAGATCTTTAAATTTTTTATTCCGCAAAAGATGCACAACTCACCTATTCACTCCCTCTAGATGATTTAGGTAAGACAACTTAAAACAATTTTAATTGGTATCAGAGGGAGGTTGTTCATAAAAAGGTTAACACCTTGAATAGATCTGCCCCAAAGTTGTCTTTTAAGTAATCCAAGCTTGGACAAGGCCAAGAATTTTGCAAAGCTTCCTCTGTGCACAAAGACTAACTTTCCCATGTGGAAAGAAAGGATTAAGTTCTTCATGGAAGCTGTGGATCCAAGGAATCTTCATGATTGTTAAAGAAGGTCCTTATGTTCCAATGACCATCTTCACTATTGATCCTACCAAAAAGGTTCCCAAGAAATTGATGGCTCTAGATAATGATGAGATTGCACTTGTCTCGTTGGACAAGAAAGATAAAAATATTATAGCAACTGCAGTTGATGATTCTATGCTGCAGAATTTGATTCACTGCCAATCTGCTAAGGAAAATGTGGCAGTCTCTTATCACCTTGATGGAAGGCACTGAAGAAGTTAGGGATGACAGAAGATCCCTATTGAATCAAAAGTATGAAGCATTCCGACAAGGACCAAAGGAATCAATTACAGATACATCTGAAAGTTTCTTCAAAATTGTTAACGGCCTAAGAGTATATGACCGAGTCTTTACAAATGGAGAATTGAATGATAAGTTTCTAAGGTCCCTGACTAAGAAATGGGATAATAAAGTCTGTGCTCTCAGGCAGTTTGGCAAGAGACTGACCCTCAGAATCTCTTCAGAAAGCTGATGTTATATGAGCTGCAGATAAATTATAGAAAAGCTGAAGAAGAGAAGAGCCGATCGTCATCCAAGGAGAAGTCTGTCGCACTGAAGGCAGACAGCTCAAGGAAGATTAAAGCTGCATCACCTGCTCCTGCACAAGAAGATAGTGAAGAAGAAACTTCAAAGACAAGCACCTCAGGCTCAGAATTATCTGAAGGAGAGTTTTCTCTACTGTCAAGGCAGTTCAAGAAATTCTTGAATAAGAAGAAGCCATGGAGAGGCAAGGATGCCTCGTACAGAAGATCACGTCATGATGGTGATCAACACAAGAAAGGATCAAGTAGACATGATAGGTATAATACTAAACAAATAAACATATTTCTTCTGACATCATTTGCTACTGTTGTAATAAGCAGGTCACGTCATCACTGATTGCCCTCACAAGAAGAAGGAGGATGGAAAGAGAGAGGAAAAGAAATCTTCATATCATAAGAAAAGAACAGAAAGAAGCCATATTAGCCAAGAAGGGCAAGACTCTTAGCGACTCTGACTCATCTAAGTCAAGTGAAGAAGAGGAAGCCTACTTTGGGCTAATGGCACAAACTGATGATGAACAAGAACCCCAGTTCACTGGGAAGGTAAATTCTCATACTCCTCTTTCTGAATCTGATGCTTCTGGTCATGATCATGAGGACAGCTCTTTTGACGATGAGTCTGAACTCATGACTCAATATAAAGAGTTGATTAAAGCTTATGACAAATGTCGAAGTGTCGTGAAAAATCAAGCCAAAGAGATAAAGTCTCTCAAGGCTGAAGATAATGCTCTGAGAGAGGAAGTCGCCAAGACAAACTCACTCAGAGAGAATTACAATGTTGCTATTGAAGAATACAATAAGGCTCTCGAGCACCTAGATCTGAAAGAGAAGATCATCAAAGAATTGGAAGAACAACATGTAGCGGAAAAGGAACTTGTTAAAAGTTTCTCAAAGCCCAAGACTGTCCTTCCTTTCATTGCTGAATTCTCAGCTCAGGCCAAAGGTGCTGGCCTAGGCCATGTTGATTCTCCTAGTAAATCTTCTAGGAGAAATAAGGCTCAAAGAAAGAATAAGGCGGCCAAGAAGGCTTTGGCCAAGGAGAAGGGGAAAGCTCCTCAAGATCAGACTTCATTTAAGAAAGTTATATAACTCCAGAATTTTTTGATTTAATGACAGCAGTCATTTGTATAAAGAAATTCCAGTAGGGAATGATGTTTTTTGAGAAACTCAAGGCATGCATTAAGATCCCCAACTATAGAAGAATAATTTCTCTTTATCTCAGTCAGATGAATCCAGAAGCATTTCCCATGAAAAAGGGCATAGCCCTCCACCACATGAAAAAGGTTTCCATTACCTCCATCCAGAGATGGTAGGTCAAATTACAGAAGTCAGATAAAGCGGCCAAGGAAATAGAAGATGTGGAAATGACCCCATCTCCTCCTTCACATCAAATAACTAATTCAGTTATTGAGGGGAGCCTGCACCACCTGTCTCAGTGCAACCAACTCAAGCTCCAACTCTTGCTGCTTCAGCCATTCCTCCTAATGCTACTCCTGCTGCTACTGCAAATTTAGTTTCAGAATAAATTCCATCTGCTGCTGCTGCCACTTCCTCTCTGCTGCATACAGACACAAAATTTCCTACTGCTGAAGACATTCCAGATTCTGATGATCTGATAGATGCCCAAACTCAAGCTTAGATTCTGTCTACTAAAGATGACATAAATAAGATGATAGAGGAGCTTTATTCCAAAGAACCTTCTTTCCATATCCACGAAGATCATCCCTCTTCTCCAGTAACACCAGCCATGTCTCCAGCAAAATCTCCTCCTCAACCAGAAAAATCTCCAGCTCCAGCACAGTCTCCAGTAAATCCAGAATCATCTCCTCCAGCTGATAAATCACTTGTACATGAAGCCGAGAAATCTCCTACAGATATACATGATGACGAAATTGTTTTAATTCATGAATCAGATGATGAAGTTCCAATAGAAGATGCTGAACAAAGACTCCCCAGTCTTCAATTCAATATTCCCTCGCTTTGCTGCCCTCAGATTCTGAAGAAGAACCCAACACTGTAAATAAGAAGTTAGCCTCTACTTCTATAGTTGTTCTTGAAGAAATTCTTCCATGGACTTTCCCTGCTCAGCCTCCTCCATCTACTCAGATAGAAATCTTCCCTGAAGGTACCATTCTACAAAAAACTGAAGCTATGTTTGCTAAACAGAGAAAATACTTTGATGATTCTCTGAAGGTTGTAACTGAAAAAGTAATTGCATTAGAAAAAGAAATGAACCGAGGATTTACTGAAATCCAAGACAATACAGATTAATTTAAAAGGCTCCTGCAAATTGGTGGTAATGCTATTGATCATAAAATAACTAACATAGGTACTGTTATGGAGTAATCTATTACCCATGCTCACAATCAAATTCTACTAGACAAGAGAGCCGATGAAAGAAATTTTAAAACTTGTAAAGAAGTTGGTAAGTTTAAAGAAGATGTCATCAACACCCTCTCCCTAGAAGTCAGAAAAGGGGAGGATAAAGTGAAGGAACTTCTAAAAAACAAGCTTAGAATATGAAAAATCAGTGGGATGATCAGTTGAAAGAGATTCAGACATCTGTACTTAAAGAAGACAAGAGTACTAAGTTATATACTTATGATACTTCCATATGGATGTACAGTCAGTTATTTCCTGAACTGACCATGGATCCTAATGCATCTCCTCCTACAAACCTGGATGTTAATAAGCCTACCTTCTCTCCTCCTCCAGAATACTTTGAAGGACCACCTCCAGCATACTTTGAAGGACCTCCTACAAATTAATATGAAGGACCTCCTCTTGATGTGTATGAACAAGTATGGGAATATGAACAAACATGTATGCCTCCTCATCCTCCAAAAGTTCAAAAAGGCAAGAGAAGGAAGTATGGTGATGGAGCCTTAGCAAGTAGATCAACTCCACATCCAGAAGCTCAAGGAAAAAGAACTCAAGAGTATTCTAAAGTTTGGAGCCCTACTTCCAAGTCTCTTATTCTTGAAACTCTGAAGCTAGTGGTTGATTACAATGAAGATAGGAACTTGCATTATAGTCCTCCAGAATGGGATTTGTATGAGAAGTCTCTTACAAAGAGAAGAATTTATGACAGGGAATATGACAGAAATAATCCCAAGGCTCCACCTAAACCTCCTAAGTATTTCCCCAAGCCATATAATTATCAAAAGAGACAACAGGAGAAGCAAGAGAGACATGGAAAGCAACATCAACAGGATTAGTAAATTGAAGATATTGAAAGTTCATTTTTAAAATTGTAAAATTTAATTCACTTGGATAATTTTCTGCTTATATGAACTTCTAATTCTGATCTGATTTTTACATATTACTGCATTTCTTCCAATTATCATCCTATTAGTATCTTTATTTGTTTTTCTCTTGATGTAATTCACCTTTGTGTAGAGGGTTCTGACTTCTATAAATAAGGGGAGATTGTTGGGTATTGTATCCATAATAGCCCAGATTTGTATGAAGTCACCCTTAAACTAAGATGAATTAAGTTTGTACTTGATGTTATTTTTTTAAGTGTTTACCATACTTAATTTTTAAGTGTAGACCAATGTTTGTCTACAATGAGTCTCCAAACACAAGACCATACAATATAATCCCTCATTGTGTGATCCATGGTGTTGACTCATGTGTAGCCTCTCTATTGGGACACACTTCCTTTTCAAGCACTTAGGGCAAGAGAAAAGATGGATGCTGATTTTAATGAATGATCAAGATTTTCAGTTTTTCAGAAATTGTCTAAGTATAGTTCTCGAGTACTATATTTGTACTCGAGAAGGACTTATGATATTTCTCGATTAAGACTTGTCTCAATTTCGAGTGGCAGAAGTTGTTCTCGAGAAAGCTTCTTGCTGTTCTCGAGAAGGGCTTTTGTTCTCTAGTACTATATGACATTTCTTCTCGGGATGTTTCTTTTCCAGTCAATATTTTTTTCTAAGTCTTTTTCTCGAGAAGAATAAAATTATTCTAGAGAAGACTATCTTTTGTTCTCGAGATACAGAAGTTAATTCTCGAGACCCAGAATATTTTTCTCGAGAACAAGACATTTGTTCTCGGGATGGTTATTTATTCTTGAGTAACAGAATGTGTCTTCTCGAGAACAAAACGTCATTTTTCTCGAGTACTTCTATCATTCTTCAGACTTCTGTTTTCCACCTCCACATATTTTTCTAAGTATTTTTCTCGAGATCCTATTAGCTCTTCTCGAAAACCAGTATTTTTTCTCGAGTATAATACTTCTTCTCGAGAACACCTGTACTGTTTTTCCGAAAACTTCTAAGTCCAGACAGACGTGTATTTCAAATATCATTAGTACGTGATTGGTCCATGTGAATGTCATTAATGATGATTATGACTGTTAGGCAAGTCCTATTTAAGATCTTATCATTTTCGACCAACCCTAAGTAGAAAGAAGAAGAAATAAGAAGAATTACAAGCCGCCGTAAGAAGTAATTCTAAGAATTTTGAATCCGGCATATCTTTCTAAATCGAGAGCCGCCGGTCATCGTCTTCATTGCCAAAGAGCTTTCAATTCAGATTGATTCAGAGAAGTTGACTCACAGATCAAGATTCTTTTCAAACGACAGATCTTCTACTTGATCGTGTGAGTGCAGAGAATTTCAGATCCAGAGATATTGCCGATTCGTCTTCAACAATTTCTGATAAAGCCGCAAATTTCAAAGAAAGAAGAGCAGGCAGAAGCATTTCAAATATGAGATCAAATCACTGTTTGCATTTGTTATTTCATTCTATTCTTGTAGGAGATCTTTCTCTAACTTGTAGGAGTTGTATTCTCCGAGTTCTTGTAGGAAGTTTTATCTTTTGAGTGTAGATCCAGTTTTCGGATCGAGTTGTTGGAACGTTGTTCCGAGGTGTAGGATTATTTTCAATTAGAGATTAATGGAGTTGCCGAGTCTAGTGTTTTGCTAGATTGGTGAGTGAAAAGTGGATGTACCCATAGTTGGGGAACCATTATAATTCTTGGTGTCATCTGTGGTTGCTTGGTTAATTTTCTGTGCATAGCTCTTTAAATTTTTTATTCTACAAAAGACGCACAACTCACCTATTCACCCCCTCTAGGTGATTTAGGTAAGACAACTTAAAACATTTTCAATTAGTTCCCTTGGATGAACCCTTAGATGTCTGACAGCTACTAGTAATGTGACCACTTCTCTTTGAATAGTTTATTCTTGTGGCTGAGTCTCTTCTTCTGGTTGTTCCTGTGTATATTCTTCTTTAATGATGTTGATTCCATCTTGTATATTTTGACTTGCTGGAATTGAATCATCTATTGTTAGCTCCTTCAGCTTCAACTCTTCTCCTATTGTCCTTGATGCACCCTTTTATAACTCCTCTATTTGAACCACCAAAGATCACCTTGGGTCCATTTATCATTGGAGTGTACTCCTTTGGATAGCCCGTAGTTCCAGTCATATGTCTGGAACATCCACTCTCCAAGTACCAGATGGGCCTATCTCTGGTGCTTGGACATACTTGTAAAATAAGGATTTATTTATCCTCTGGTACCCAAACTTTCTTGGGTCCTAGTTGTTTGTTAGTTGTGGCTCCATTGAGACCACCTGAAAATTTTTTAATTGGATATACTTTCTGTCCATGAGACACAGTATGATTGAACCAACAGTCCACAACAAAGTGTCTAATCCTTCCACAACACCAACATTAATATCTGTTTACCTCCTCTTTGAAGGAACAATAGAAACTTTATGCTGACATTCCTTAGGGCAGGAATCAGCAAACTTGATAATTATATTATGATTGGGAGCATAATGATAGTTTTGCCTCTCAGTCACAACAATCCTCCTTGGAGTAAGCATATTAGGAATAGTTTTCCTATTCAAATAAGAGTTTGGTCCAACTGGTCCAGACTTTGGGATTTCTTTTCCCTTAGTCTGAAACACAGGTTATGGGATGAGTGGAAACTTTTATCCTGTCAGCTTTTTTCCTCTTCTTCTCTTAGGTTTAACATAACTAATTCCACTTCCAGGAGTTCCTGATAAGGTATCTATAATGGGGAGCACAGTTTTAGGTTTAGAAAACTACTAAATAATTCTTTTCTCATTCAGGATTTTAAGTTCTAACTCCTGAATGGTTGCATCCTTTTATTTTAGTAACATGATTTGATCATTAATGATCTTAGTTAGCTTAGCCAACTTTGAACTTTGAAGACCTATGTTCTGAGTAGCCATCTCGTGATGGTACTTAAGACCTTTATTTGATGCAATCACAATGGCTTGTTCTTTGACAAGCTTTTTTCTCTTTACAAGAGCCTTTAGCAGTTTTCCAAATTTAACTGTGAGCTTCTGTAGTTCAGTCTCAGAGTTGGACTTATGCGACTCATAATTTGAGTTACATGAGTCTGACTCATCTCCAGTCTCATAACTAGAAGTTTTAGAACAAACTGAGTTGTCATAGATTACCCGAGTATCCTGACATTCAAGACTTTATGTTACTGGATCATTAGATAATGCCATCAAGTTAGCCTCCATATCAACTTCAGAGTAACCTTGGTGTGATGAAGTTGTGGAGTTATTGACCTTATATATGGCCTCTCTGATGAATTCCTCTTTATAAGAGAATAATCCAATGTGTGCATGTTCTTCTTCTGATTCAGTTGAATCAGTATCACCATCAGATAAAGTCTTTGGCTTATTTGCCATCAGACACTTTTCTGATTTCTTGTCTTTATAGAACTTCTTCTCCTTGGACTTCTTGTTCTCCATTCTTTTTACTGGACAGTCAACAATGACATGTCCAAGCCTGTTACAGTAATAACAAATAATGTCAGTCTTAAATTATTTATTTTGCTTGTATCATACCTGACCATAGATTTGTTTCTGTGTTTGTCTTTGCTTTTGCTAGAACTTGGCCCAGAAGATTTATTCTTATTTTATTTCTTCCTTCTTCTCATCATTTTCTTGAATTGCCTGGTTAACATTGCAAGTTCTCCATCTAACCATTCTTCTGATGAAGAACTTGTCCCAGTGCTAACTTTATCTTCATCCCTTCTTGGTGATGATGGAATTTCTCTTCTAGTCTTCTTTGATGAGTCAGCTTTGAAAGCCATAGATTTGGTCTGATTTGAACTTTTGGTAGATTCATCTTCCGCTTTTCTAGAATTTAACTGAAGCTCATGTCACAATAGCTTCCCATACAAATCCCGGGGTAGCATGTTCCTTAGATTCCCTATTTCTCTTACAACACAAATCTTAATGTCCCATTCTTTATTTAGGGATCTCAAAACCTTGTCATGAAGCTCATAGTTTGAGAATTCTCTACCATAATTCTTTAAGTCATTTACTATTCTAAAGAACTTTTCATAACATAGTTTTATAGAGTCAGTCTTCCCTTGTTTGAATGCCTCATACTGCTGGTTGAGTAAAGATTTTCTATCATCTCTGACTTCCTCTGTGCCTTCCATATAGACTACAAGAGTGTCCTACATCTCTTTGGATGTTTTACAGTTCACTAAGTTCTGAAAGGTTGAATTATCTTTTGCACTAAAATTATATTTTGTTCTCTTTTATCCATAATGACAAGAACCACCTCATCCTCTGTCATCTCAAACAATATCTTAGGGATTTGCATATTGGCATCTAAGATAGATATTTTCATGGGAATATATAGTCCTTCTTATAGTGTGACAAAGGTTCTTGAATCTGATGCCTCCATAAACAATCTTACCCTTTGCTTCCAATTGGCAAAGTTATCCTTTGTACATATAGGAAGCTTCATATAACTGAGTTCTCTGTGAGATTCAGAAGCCATTAGATCTGATATTTTTCAACAACCCTAAGGATCTTTTCAGACTATTAGGTATTTCTTTGAAGAACATGGCTCTGATACCATTTGAAAGATAATTCTATGTGTAGTTAATCACCTAGGGGGGGGGGGGGGTGAACAGGTGTCTTTTGAATTTCATAGTCACTTATAGCAAATACTTGTACTACTATTTCAACTAATACTTGAATATAAATAACAACACAAGTAATCCACAGAATACATCACAATCAATTCACAGTACACAGAATTTTTATAGTGGTTCCCCTATTTAGGGTACATCCACTTTCCCCCTTCTTCCTCACTAACAAAGTGCTAGATAAGGTTATATCTCATCCTCTTCAACTCAGATCAAAAGATCTTACATGCTCAGTTTCTGTTAAGAAACCTACACTCGGACCAACATGTCCTACCTCAGAGATTCATCCAATCTCCTACCTCAGGTCCCTCAAGAACCCTACATCAGCCTTTATAATACAGGCTTACACCTCAGTGATCCAACTCAAATCACCTACCCCAGGTCCCTTAAAAACCTTACCTCAGCCTTTATAAATCAGGCTTACAAATCATAGATTAAATATCCTACCCACTCAGATCTCAAAGAGATCTTACAATATTAAAAGGTAAATAAGAAAAATATTCTTAGAAATAAGCAATCATGTAATCTGACTTATCTGAGAATTTTGATTCTTCAATTCAGCAGCAAAGAATAAATTCTTGATCAATAGACTGACTGAAAAGATACTTCTCTGGATCTACAATCTTCTTGTTGATGATCAGCTTTATTTCCTTGAAGAATTTGTAAAACACATCCTCCTTAATCCACTAATCAAATTGCCGAAAGGATCAGTAGATTTTCTTGAAGACCTTCGTCTTCCTTCTTCTTCTTAGGGTTGTCGTCCTCCCCTGACTTGTAAGAATTTAGAATGAGAATTGATTTGTTGAATTTCTGAATGTTCTGATCGCTCTTCAATCGCTATCTTCTGTGTAGACAACCCCTCTATTTATAGCCTTCTCATGTTTTTGGCTTCTGATTGATGACGTCATCATTATGCCATCATACTATAATTCTTCCTTCAAACAGTTTCTAATGAAATATCACGATACTGTAGCTGATGTGATATTTCTGACATGTCTTGACACTTCTTTGTTGACTCTACATATCTTTAGAAATATAAGTGTCGAGATGTCCAAATTGTCTCGACACTCTATTACTTAAGTGTTCTTAAAAGGTGTCGAGACATCTTAGCAGTCTCGACATAATTTTACTTAATGGAATTTTCAGTCTGAACTTGAAGGTGTCGAGACAGTTGACTTGTCTCGACACAACTGTCATCCATGTCGACATCTTTAAAACTGCACTGTGTCGAGACTGTTGAATTGTCTCAACACAACTGTCTACCAGGTGTCGACACTTGTTATAATTCTTCACTGTGTCGAGATAGTTGAATTGTCTCGACACTTTAGCCTGCCCGGTGTCGATACTTGTTTTAATCCTTCACTGTGTCGAGACAGTTGAATTATTTCGACACTTCTGTCTACTGGGTGTCGACACTTTAATTTTGCAATTCAGTTCTACGTTGTGTCGAGATAGTTGTATTGTCTCGACACTACTGTCTTAAGGTGTCGAGATAAATGACTTGTCTCGACAATGCTGACTTGATCTTCAAAGTGTCAAGATAACTAAATTGTCTCGACACTACTATCTTAAGGTGTCGAGATATTTTACTTGTCTCGATACTGATTACTTGATCTTCAAAGTGTCGAGATAACTGACTTGTCTCGACACTGCTCTTGCAAAAGTGGCGACATAGTTGAAGTGTGTCAACACTTTTGCACTTAGCCATTTTTCTGCACTGCAATTTGCAAGGTGTTGACTGTGTTGACTTCACTCAGCACTTTTAGCTGTATGGTGTTGAGTGAACTTGCTTCACTCGACGCTTTTGTACTTAGGCAATTTTCTGCCTTTCTAGTTAGCTTCTTTGAATCCACCTGTCAATGTAATTTGGACCACCTGTCCAGTCAATATCACACAAGAAACCTTCATGCATGAACTGAAACATACATCAAATACATACTAGTATATATCATTGAGTTGAAAGGGCCTCTTTAAATCAAGTACATTGTGTCCAATGTACCCAACAAGTGTAATGAATCTGGAAGGTGTAGTCCCCGAGGAACTCCATCCACCTTCGCTGTCGCATATTTAGATCCTTTCGATCTCATAAGTACTTAAGGCTCTTATGGTCCATGAAGATATCAACTTTCATGCCATATAAGTAGTGACATAGCAACTTAAGTGCAAAAATCACAGCCGCCAACTCCAAGTCATGGATGGGATAGTTCTGCTCGTGCACTTTCAACTAGCATGAGCTGAAAGCTATCACTTTCCAGAACTGTAGAAGAACGTAGCCTAAGCTGCTTCCTAATGCATCACTATAAATCTCATAGCTGTTTGTACCACATGGATAATTTTAGATAGGCGCCGTGGTTAATCGACTCTTTAACTCTTCAAAAGCTCGTGCATACTCAGGAGTCCAAACGAACTTCTGAGCTTTCCTCATCAGTATGGTGAGAGGTAAGGCTATCCGTGAAAAGTTCTCCATGAAGCGCCTATAGTAGCCCGCAAGTCCAAGGACACTCCTTGGTTCGACCACAGTGGTCAACACAAGCCACTCTCTTATCATAATTAGCTTCATCAGATACACCGTAATACCCTCTCCACTAACCCCATGGCCAAGAAACGCCACCGACAATAGCCAAAACTGATGGCTAAAATTTTGATGCATTAAGTTCATGAATGCCGTGTAACAACCCCATCCGTTCATATGATATATTCTAGAAGGTCCGGCCGGGGCCCCACAGGATATATCACAAAACAGTCGGTGAAGGTACAGGATGATACCAGAGTAGCGCATCGCACCTATCACATGCATTCTAGCGGAAGCCTAAACTACTTGAACTCCTCATGAATGTCCAAACATAAAACTCCACATTTTATATATATATAGGAATGTCTTACAAGAAGAACAAGTGTTGGCCTTATGGCCTTACATAGCTTTCATACAGTGGCTCAACTATGGGCGCGCAGGCCGGCCACAACAAAAGAAAACATGCATCTCAAACATAGCCTTCGAGGGCTAAACAGCAGCAGCAGCAACACCAGCAGGAGCATCAACCTCTATGCGTCCCGCTCGGCTCTCCAGCACCTGTGCAAGGGACAATCCACCCACCGGGGCAAACAAAAGCAACGGTCAGCGTTCAGCTGACCAAATTATAACGACCCTACCCCTTCTCTCGGGGCAGCGGTAATTTTTTCCTGCAGGCATATCATATCACAAGTATGGCAATATATCAAAATGTGCTTTACACGCACACAAGCCATCACAACCGTTCGCCACCCGCCCAACGGTCCGTGCACTCAGGGCACATTCTTGTGTTCTGGCAACCTCTTGCCCACCACCGTATCAGGTTATCACCCAACGGGAAATCTCTTGAGCATTTACTCCATGGCGTGCAGCCGGAGTTAGTCCTCGGACACCGGGATGGCCCGTAGCCCCCCATTGTGTCATGGCGCGCAGGCCGAAGACTCTTGCTATGCGCTCCAACAGACCGGACCTTTGGTCTCACATCGGACGGACATAGCGCAGGTCGGATCCTCCACCCCCCGTTGCTCAAATCGCCTTGCCTTCTCCGAGTACAGCGTACTCATGGCTATATCAAAGGCGCGGGTCGGTCTCACCAATCCTGTTCCTGGCATTTAAGCCTGGGCATAAGCCTTACACCCATTTTCTCACAACAACAGCGGTCTTTCCTGGGCACACCAGTACTTCCTGTTACTCTCTCACAGGGGGACACACCGCACAAGCACAATTGTCAGGGGTCTTTCCTGGGCATAACAGTACTTCCTTGACTCGCTTCACAGGTGGACACCCTATGACATCAAGCATCACAAAAAGGGCCTTTCCTGGTCTCACCAGTACTACCTGTGCCTCATTCACAGGTTGGACCCAAAACCATCACAAGGCTATTTTCCTGGGCTACCACCCCAGTACTTCCTGCTACTCCTTTTCGCAGGTATAAACCCGAGACTCCTTACACTACACGTTATCACGGAGTCTTCTCCGTTCGTATGCAACATCACAATCCAGACCAACCTGTCCAGATGGGCTTCACACAGCATGCCTATTCCGTACTCCATTTCCGGATCTATATGCACAACAAAAGGGGATTTCAAGAATCACCCAAATGACTCCCAAAAGCAGCCACCTCTTGGTGGGGGAATCAAACGATATGCCAAAACAGAAGCCTTCACATGGCTAGGAAGAAAAGTCGTTACCCTTGACGATCGCTTCGGTGCCATGGCTTGAAAGCTAGCTTGCAAGACTCGCAAGATCGTCTCCTCCGCAACGCTGGCTTCGGATCTCTCGTCGGTAAACCGCAGCACCACCAGCAGCAGCCCCCTTCTTCTTCTCCTCCTTTCCTTCTCTCTTTCTCTCTCTTGAAGAAAGGTTAAGGCCAAAGTAAATGAGAAATCAATCTCTGACTTCGGCCTTAAGGAAAAAAATAAGAGCTTTCAGCCCTTGGATCCAGACTGAAGGAATGGACGGCCACGATTCTGTCAAAAACACCAATTTTGACCCGACACGGCCTCGAACACGCCGTTGCCTGGCCGTGTGCCTCAAGCTGGTCAACCGACCTATCCAAACCAGTGACACGCCCATGGGACACGCCCGTGTCATGGGCCGTGTCACCAACACGCCTTCAGACACGCCCGTGTCTGTGGCCGTGTACCTGGGTGAAAAAAATCCCCAAATCATCCCGAGACTTCACACGGCCTGGGACACGCCCGTGTCCCCGGCCGTGTGCCCAGACACGGCACCCAGACACGCCCTGTCAAAAGCATTCGGCGGGCTGAGCTCGTCGTTCCGATTTGACACGCCCTGTGACACGCCGTGTCACAGGCCGTGTCCCCTATCTCGACACTCGACACTCGACGATCTCGACACTCGACGATCTCGACACTCGACACTCAACGACACGGCCATGGACACCCCGTGTCCTAGGCCGTGTGCCTCCTCTCGACGATCGTCGAGCGAAAATCGTCGACACCTAAGTCGACTGTCGACACTGCCTTGACACGCCCCTGCGACACGCCCGTGTCGCAGGCCGTGTCCACCTGACACGCCCTGGGACACGCCCGTGTCCCAGGCCGTGTCACCCAAATTTTCCCGTTTCAGAACTTTGGGCTGTTACAATCCTCCCCTCCTACAGGAAATTTCGTCCTCGAATTTGGAGACAGGAAAGCAACAGAAACCAGCAAGAAAAGGTACAACATATAAAATTTAATGTTACAACTTTTTCGCTCCAATTACACAAACAGCTCAGGGAACTCTTCTCGCATGGTCTGCTCACGCTCCCATGTCAGTTCTTCACGGCCGCAGTTGTCCCACCGGACTTTTACCATATCGACCGTCTTGTTCCGCAACTGTTTCTCGGCTCGATCTTCGATCTGAATGGGTCTAACTCTCGTTGTTAGCCCATACTCCACCGCACACGATCATCCGCGATCACTTGAGCTGGATCTTTCACGGCTTTCCGCAGTACCGAGATGTGAAAAACATCATGTAATCCACCCAAGTCCGCCGACAGAGCTAGCCGATAAGCCGCTTCGCCAATTCGCTCAACCACTTCAAAAGGACCTAAATATCTTGGGACTCAACTTTTTCAATCGTCGAATCCTGGAGACACCTTTGAATGGCTTGATCTTCAAGTAGACCCAATCGCCAACCGCAAATTCGACATTCCGGTGCTTGGCGTTGTAGTACTTCGCTTGTCGATCTTGAGCAATCAGCAATCTCTCTCGAATAGTCCGAATGGTTGAGTTTGCTTCATCCACCTCATTTGGTTTAACAATCGAGCTTCACCCGCTTCTACCCAAGCCAAGGGAGTACGACACTTCCTGACCATATAGAGCTTCATATGGTGCCATCCCAATGCTTGCTTGGTAGCTATTATTATATGCAAACTCGACCATATAAAGATGATCTTCCCATTTCTTTCCGAAATCAAGGGCGCACATTCGGAGCATGTCCTCCATTGTTCTGTGGTACGTTCAGTTTGGCCATCCGTTTGGGGATGAAAGGCCGTACTGAAAGTCAATTTCGTGCCCAACAGTCGGTGAACTAGCCTCCAATCATTTGACGAACCGCCCATCTCGATCACTTACGATGCTCCGAGGAACACCGTGAAGCCGCACAATTTGATCAACATATAACTTGGCAAAATATTCAACTGAATCATCCCGTCTGTTCGGGAGGAAATGTGCTACTTTGGTTAGCCGGTCAACTATCACCCAAATGGAATCATTTCCTCGCTGCGATCTTGGCAACCCATGCACAAAATCCATGGAAATATCATCAAATTTCCACACTGGGATCGGCAGTGACTTCAAATATCCGCCGGCTTTTGCATTCCGCCTTCACCATCGCACATGTTTGGCATTTGGCCACGTATTAGGGCAACATCTTTCTTGAGCCCTGGCCACCAGACAGTTTCTTCATATCGTTGAACATCTTTGTGCTCCCGGGGTGAATGGAATACTTCGTATAATGTGCTTCATACATCAGTTCTTCCTCAGTTTCCCCACATTTGGGACGCACAAACGGCCATCTTTTCGTACAAGACCGTCGTTCCAGGTGAATTTGCCCTCTGGCCCTTCATTCACATAGCGTAAGAGATCTTCATCCAACTCCGTTGCCCGTCGAACTCGGTCCGCAAGGTCACATTGCACCTCGATCCAGTTCAAACATGCAGTGGTAGTGGAATTCTTGTCAACACAATAGATCTCCAATGCTTCCAACTCCTGGATCAGACGTTCATCATGCCTTTGTAACCAATTTGCTCTAGCCGGAACTCGCCGACTCAACGCATCCGCGACAACATTTTTCCCTTCCCGGGTGTATAGTGAATCTCGAAAGTGTAGTCCCCAAGGAACTCCAACCACCTTCGTTGTCGCATGTTCAACTCTTTCTGCTCCAAAAGGTACTTGAGGCTCTTATGATCCGTATAGATCTCCACCTTCACGCCATAAAGGTAGTGTCGCCACAACTTGAGTGCAAAAATCACCGCCGCTAGTTCCAAATCATGGACGGGATAATTTCGCTCGTGCACCTTCAGTTGGCGTGAGCCATAAGCAATAACCTTTCCATTCTGCAGAAGAACGCAGCCTAAGCCGCTCCCTGAGGCATCACTATAAATAACAAAACCATCGGTCCCACATGGCGAAGACAACACCGGCGCCGTGGTCAACCGAATCTTCAGCTCTTCAAAAGCTCGTGCACACTCTGGCGTCCAAACGAACTTCTGATCCTTCCGCGTCAGTGTGGTTAGCGGCAAAGCGATCCGCGAGAAGTTCTCCACAAATCTTCTATAGTAGCCCGCAAGTCCAAGGAAACTCCTGACTTCGGCCACGGAAGACAAAATTGGGCCATTCTTGTATGGCCTTATCTTCGCTGGATCCACTGCAATGCCCGCTCCACTCACCACATGGCCCAAAATGCCACTGACGATAGCCAAAACTCGCACTTCGAGAACTTGGCATAGAGCTGATTTTGCCTCAACGTGTTCAACACAACCGCAAGTGAATCTCATGTTCAGCTTTCGACTTTGAGTACACCAGGATATCATCAATGAACAACACTATTACAAACAGATCCAGGTACTCACGGAAAATGCGGTGCATCAAATCCATAAACACAGAGGGCGCATTGCACAGTCCAAAGGGCATGACTGTGAACTCATAGTGCCCATAGCGTGTTCCAAATGCAGTTTTGGGAATATCACCTTCCCGAATCCTTAACTGGTAATAACCAGACTTCAGGTCCAACTTCGAATAGACGGTAGAACCACCTAGCTGATCAAATAATCATCAATCCGGGGGATCGGATATTTATTCTTCTCGGTCAGCTTATTAGTTCACGGTAGTCGATGCACAATCGCAATCCACCGTCTTTCTTCTTTACAAAAAGCACAGGCGCGCTCCAAGGTGACATACTTGGGCGTATATACCCTTGCTCTAGCATTTCTTGCAGTTGAACCTTCAATCCGCCATCTCTTTTGGCGCGACGCGATATGGCGAGCGGGCCACAGGTTTCGCACCTGGCACCAACTCGATCGTGAAGTCAATCTCCCGCTGGGGTGGTAGCCCAGGGATCCGTGGGAACACATCTGTAAATTCTGCCACAATCGGAACCTCGCACACACTGGCCTTAGGCTCAACAGCCTGAATTAGTGCAAAGTAACACTCCGCACCCTTCCGAACAGCTTGACTACCTGGAGTGCAGACATCAATGTCCCGCCCACTCCTCGCATACCCGCGAACTTTGTCTCCTGTTCGGTATTCTGGCCCAACGTGATTTCTTTGGACTGACAATCAATCATAGCATGCTGTTCCGCAAGCCAATCCATCCCAAAAATCACATCGAATTCCGATATTGGCAAAACAAATGCGGTTTAAACAAAAATCCCGACTTCCTAACTGAACCGCCACATCGCAAGCTTGATCCGCAAGCATCCAACAGCCATTCGGCAACACCACTCTGACATTATCTGTCTTTGCACGACTGGGTATCCCAAGCCGCGTTATAAAATCACAAGACAGAAAGAATGCGATGCACCTGTATCAAATAGTGCTCGCGCCAGCGTGTCCCGAATCATCACAAAACCTATGACAAACATGTCACACATACAAATCGCAAACAAAGAGGTACTAACCTAAGCATACAAACATTAGCATAAGCAAAACTAAACTCATACCTGTGACACGTCACTCTGCTTGATGGCCTCCTGCAGGCCAAGATTGTAGACCCGGGGTTGCGCTTGCGAGGCAGAGGAATCCACCACCGCCTTCCTTTCCTTTCTCCGCATACGATGCTCCCGCCTTCTTTTCACTCTTCGGCGGCATCCGACAATCTCGCGCAATATGCCCCATGCGGCCAAATTGTAGCAGACCCGAGTATCTGGCTTTGAAGTAGCCCCTGACGTTGCTCCCGTTGCAACTGATGAAGGAGCTTGTCCACTCGGCTTGGACTTCTTACCCCATTTCTTCTTATAGAATGGTTTCCCAGATCGGGGCGCCTTCCACTCGTTGCGTCACAGTCAAAGCTCTCTTTCCTTGCACCCTTTTCATATCCTTTTCCAACGCGGTTGCAGTGTCAACCAACGCTTGGAAACCTTGGTTCACAGAACTTGACACAAGGAACCTCAACTCGTCCCTCAGGCCTTCATAGAACTATTGGTTTTCCTCTGCTCATCAGCAAAAATCGAACCCGCATACCGCCCCAAGCGAGTAAATTCATGCAGGTACGCGTCACACTGCCCTCACCTTGAGTCAACCGTTGGAATTCATTTTCCATGGCTATCCGCTGAGCCACAGGAAGGTGCTTTGCTAGGAACAATCGAGAGAATTCATCCATGGAGACTTGAGCTAACGGACGACCCCCAAATGATTGTAACTCTATCTCATCCCCCCACAAGCGAGCTTCTCCTTCAAGCAAGAATGTAGCTAAGGTAACCTTCTGACGCTCCGCCGTGCCAATCGCCGCCATAACTCTCTTGACGCGCGATAACCAATCCTCTGCCTGCGTCGGAGTACCGCTCCCGAAAATGTAGGCGGATGGAAACTCATGAACCGTGTTAGTTGCTTCTCAGCTGCTCGAGGAGCCACATCCACTACAGGTTCCGGCCTTGCCTCCACCTGTTCTGGCCTAACATCCACTTGTTCCTGCCTAAGTGGCTGGCCTTGGATCATGGTAAATAATGCCTCCGCAACTAACCGCACATGCTCTGCAGACGGTGGAGGTGTAGGCACCTCAGCTGGTGCCCTACTCTCATCAGAACGCTGGGGCTCAGACGGCCCAGCTCCACTTCGTGTCACCTAAAGGTGGACAAGACACATACATTAGCGGTCGTACCCAAGCAAACAACACAAAATAGGAACACACAGGTTCCCCAAACAAACAAATTTGCATTCCTATCATGGACATTCAGGAGTTCATTCGTAGACTTTGGTTTGCACAAACACGTGCTCGCCACCCCACAAAAGAAGTCGACCACGACTTCGAGAGGGAAAGACCAAAACAACCGATACCAAAAATGTAACAACCCCATCCGTTCATATGATATATTCTAGAAGGTCCGGCCGGGGCCCCACAGGATATACCACAAAACAGTCGGTGAAGGTACAGGATGATACCAGAGTAGCGCATCGCACCTATCACATGCATTCTAGCGGAAGCCTAAACTACTTGAACTCCTCATGAATGTCCAAACATAAAACTCCACATTTTATATATATAGGAATGTCTTACAAGAGAACAAGTGTTGGCCTTATGGCCTTACATAGCTTTCATACAGTGGCTTCAACTATGGGCGCGCAGGCCGGCCACAACAAAAGAAAACAGCATCTCAAACATAGCCTTCGAGGGCTAAACAGCAGCAGCAGCAACACAGCAGGAGCATCAACCTCTATGCGTCCCGCTCGGCTCTCCAGCACCTGTGCAAGGGACAATCCACCCACCGGTGGCAAACAAAAGCAACGGTCAGCGTTCAGCTGACCAAATTATAACGACCCCTACCCCTTCTCTCGGGGCAGCGGTAATTTTTCCTGCAGGCATATCATATCACAAGTATGGCAATATATCAAAAATGTGCTTTCACGCACACAAGCCATCACAACCGTTCGCCACCCGGCCCAACGGTCCGTGCACTCAGGGCACATTCTTGGTGTTCTGGCAACCTCTTGCCCACCACCGTATCAGGGTTATCACCCAACGGGAAATCTCTTGAGCATTTACTCCATGGCGTGCAGCCGGAGTTAGTCCTCGGACACCGGGATGGCCCGTAGCCCCCCATTGTGTCATGGCGCGCAGGCCGAAGACTCTTGCTATGCGCTCCAACAGACCGGACCTTTGGTCTCACATCGGACGGACATAGCGCAGGTCGGATCCTCCACCCCCGTTGCTCAAATCGCCTTGCCTTCTCCGAGTACAGCGTACTCATGGCTATATCAAAGGCGCGGGTCGGTCTCACCAATCCTGTTCCTGGCATTTAAGCCTGGGCATAAGCCTTAACCCCATTTTCTCACAACAACAGCGGGTCTTTCCTGGGCACACCAGTACTTCCTGTTACTCTCTCACAGGGGGACACCGCACAAGCACAAATTCAGGGGTCTTTCCTGGGCATACCAGTACTTCCTGTGACTCGCTTCACAGGTGGACACCCTATGACATCAAGCATCACAAAAAGGGCCTTCCTGGTCTCACCAGTACTACCTGTGCCTCATCACAGGTTGGACCCAAAACCATCACAAGGCTATTTTCCTGGGCTACCACCCCAGTACTTCTCTGCTTACTCCTTTTCGCAGGTATAACCCGAGACTCCTTACACTACACGTTATCACGGAGTCTTCTCCGGTTCGTATGCAACATCACCAATCCAGACCAACCTGTCCAGATGGGCTTCACACAGCATGCCTATTCCGTACTCCATTTCCGGATCTATATGCACAACAAAAGGGGATTTCAAGAATCACCCAAATGACTCCCATAAGCAGCCACCTCTTGGTGGGGAATCAAAACGAATGCCAAAAAAGAAGCCTCACATGGCTAGGAAGAAAAGTCGTTACCCTTGACGATCGCTTCGGTGCCATGTCTTGAAAGCTAGCTTGCAAGACTCGCAAGATCGTCTCCTCCGCAACGCTGGCTTCGGATCTCTCGTCGGTAAACCGCAGCACCACCAGCAGCAGCCCCCTTTCCTTCTTCCTCCTCCTTTCCTTCTCTCTTTCTCTCTCTTGAAGAAAGGTTAAGGCCCAAGTAAATGAGAAATCAATCTCTGACTTCGGCCCTTAAGGAAAAAGAATAAGAGCTTTCAGCCCTTGGATCCAGACTGAAGGAATGGACGGCCACGATTCTGTCAAAAACACCAATTTTGACCCGACACGGCACGGCCCGAACACGGCCGTGTGCCTGGCCGTGTGCCTCAAGCGGTGGTCAACCGACCTATCCAAACCCAGTGACACGCCCATGGACACGCCCGTGTCATGGGCCGTGTCACCAACACGCCTTCAGACACGCCCGTGTCTGTGGCCGTGTACCTGGGTGAAAAAAATCCCAAATCATCCCGAGACTTCACACGGCCTGGGACACGCCCGTGTCCCCGGCCGTGTGCCCAGACACGGCACCCAGACACGCCCTGTCAAAAGCATTCGGCGGGCTGAGCTCGTCGTTCCGATTTGACACGCCCTATGACACGCCCGTGTCACAGGCTGTGTCCCCTATCTCGACACTCGACACTCGACGATCTCGACACTCGACGATCTCGACACTCGACACTCAACGACACGGCCATGGACACGCCCGTGTCCTAGGCCGTGTGCCTCCTCTCGACGATCGTCGAGCGAAAATCGTCGACACCTAAGTCGACTGTCGACACTGCCTTGACACGCCCTGCGACACGCCCGTGTCGCAGGCCGTGTCCACCTGACACGCCCTGGGACACGCCCGTGTCCCAGGCCGTGTCACCCAAATTTTCCCGTTTCAGAACTTTGGGCTGTTACATGCCGATGGCGCATTTGTTAGCCCAAACAACATTATAGTGTACTCGTAATGACCATAGCATGTACAGATGCTGCCAAACCAAAGTCATGTTCTTCCTATCCATACCTCAACATAATAGGTACTATCCGCACGCAATAAGCACCAGTTAGGCAACAACACATTCACACGATTTGTCGTCATAAAGGAAGACACTCTGATACACACCAAGAAGATCTCAGGCAAAAAGGAATGTGAAGCTCCTGTATCGAACAGTGCTCTCGCCGGATATTTTGATATCAAGATAAATCTGAATTCACACAAATCATACATAAGTATGGAAAGCAGTAAAAATTGTATCTTAACTCATACCTGTTACGACATAACTTTGTTTTCTGGCCTCCTACTGTCCAAGATTTTAGACTCGAGGATGCGCCTGGGATGCAATTGACTCCACCACTGTCTTTCTCTTTTCAGCAAAAGACCCACCCATCTTTTTCTCTACTTTTGGCAGGACACTCCGACACTCGCGGGCCATATGACCTAGCTTTCCACAAGTGTAATAAACCAATGGACCTTTCCCAGACATTGCCCCAGACGTAAGAGAATAAGGAGCCGGTTCAGAAGTTTTTGACTTATTGTTCCACCGTCGATACCTAAACTCTGAAGAGTTAGGTACCTTGAACTCTGGCTTCTTCACTACCAAGTCATTCTTATGCTGCACGTGCTTCAAATATAGTTCATGGGAATGGGCTGTATTGACCAAGGTAAGAAAACCTTGCACCATCGGTCCTGAGAGAAGCAACCGCAGGTCATCTCTCAACCCTTCATAGAATCGATTTGTCTTCCGCTCCTCGTCTACAAACATAAAGCCTGCATACCATCCCAATCTCGTAAACTCATGCAAGTAGTCATCCACAAAACTCTCGCCTAGAGTTAGCCATTGAAATGCCTTTTCCATTACCATCCGCTGTGCAGATGGAATGTATCTTTCCAGAAAACACCTCGAGAACTCATCTATAGAGATCTTAATCAACGACGACCAACAAACTGGTATAACTCTAATTCATCCCACCATAGCCACACCTCACCATCTAACAAGAAGTAACTATCGTGGCTTTCTGCCACTACTCCATTTTAGTTGCCACCAGGATTATATTTACTCTCAAGAGTCAATCTTCGTCTTGTGTCGGGGTTCCAGTACCCACAAACACAAGGGTATTGAAACTTCATTACATGTTTCAATTGCTTTTTCGTCACTCGCCTTGCTGTCACTGGCTCAACAGCCGCTTGTCTTACTGCTACATGCACAACTATGCCAACCGGTTCCTGAACCATCGCAGGATTAGAAGGTTGTACTCTCCTACCTGGTTGCGCATTGATTAATGTTAACACAGCCTCTGCAACCAACCATATAGTTTTTGTAGGAGGAGGTGTTGGCACCTCAGTTGGTGCATTACTCTCCACTGAGTGCTGTCCTTCCTGATCCCCCCACATCAATTCTAATTGCCTATAATCATGAAACACATAATTAAGCAATGCACAATATTGCCAAAAGTAATAACAAGAACGTGTAGGTTTCTCAAACATGTGTATTTTCATTCCTAAGTGGACATTCTTGAGTTCATAGTTATTATAACGGTAAGCACAAACACATGCTTAACACCCCTCAAAATAATTTGTTCATGAATTTGCAGGAGGAAGACTAAGATAATTTGATACCAAATTGTAACACCTCTATCCTTCACATAAAATATAACAGAGGGTCCGACCGGGGCCCCATGACATATTCCATAGATAGTCAGCGGGATTACAGGTTAATATCAAAGACTAAACAAATCCTAACTCAGAGCATTCTAGCAGAAGATTCATGGGTTAAGTTTTAAACTCAAGTATCATAGCAATGTCCACTATATAAACACTGGAATGTTCTTACAAAAAACACAAAAGTTACTATCGCTAGTGATAATCAATTTTGCTCGACGACAATCAACAGTAGCTAAAATTTTACAGCCTTAAGGCCTTACAATTAATCTTTAGAAATGTGGTTTACAGACATCGATGCGTAGGCCGACCACACATGAAAGCAATAAAACTTCGTTTGGCTTTCGAAGGACGACATAGCTTCAGGCTGCAACTCGCTATTTCCCGCTCGGCTCTTCGGCACATGCACAGGGACATTCCACCATAAAGGTGGCAAACAAGGCAATGATCAGCTTTAGCTGACCAATTTATAATGACCCCGCCTCATTATCTTGGCAGTGGTATTCCTTTCCTGCAGACATAGCATTTACATATCCAGATATATCAAAAGAAGGTACACTTAAGCACTATTCAATATATCACAAACATCTGCCTCAATGGCCAATCACTCCGTGAATTGAGGGCACATTCTCGTTGTGCTGGAAACGCCCAACCCCTCCACTGTTCATAGGTCCCAGACTTAACAGTCAACTTTGAATATTCCCTCTTTTCTTCCCATGTGTCGACAAAGTCAAAGGTGCTCTAAAAGATCATATCCAGTGACTCACTCTAATTCAATCGTAATATGGTGGGAACAGGTTAACCGAATCCCGTTGCTCAAACCGTCATGCGCAGAAAGCTGAAACCTTCATGGCCGTGACATGACGCGGGTTCAGTGTCCCCCTTGACCAAGCAGAACATTTTAAGTCCTCTCTCATATAGACAGGTCTACAAGAGATAAGCTTCACAATCAATGACCCACAGTTCTCCACGAGATAGGCCTCACAACATATCTGGAAGTTATCGCCAGAGACTATCACTATCGCCTGACATTAGCAACAGAATTTCTCTTCTGTCTCCATACTCAATAATAATTGGAACATCTGTCCAAAAACCCTGCAGCATCCTACAGTGCCAGAAAAATTGGTTTTTCATATCAATCAGAGCTCATCATGAGCTATCGCCGACGATACTCGTTGTCGCTTGTCCATATCCAACAATTATGCAAACTATGGTATTTTTCGAATATTTTCCTAGAGAGCATTTGCAGTACTTTCTGCTACTCCCACTTCACACTCATGCCTATTCCATACTGCGATTTTCGGATATATATGCAAAACTACCAGAGGATATCACATATTAACCCAACGAAATTCCCTTGATTCTTCCACCTTTTGGTGTGGGATTCCTTGAGTATGCAAAAAGGAGGACTTCACTTGTCCAAGAAAGAAGATCGTTACCCTCGTAGGTCATTTCGTAGCCATGGATAAGTCTTCTATCCGGATTGAAAGAAGCACCTCACTTTCCTCTTTGCGTATCTTGCTTTCACTCTTGATTCCGACCATAAATCTCCTTCTCCAGGCTTGACAAGCTCAACTTCAGCCCTTAGCTCTTCCTTTGCTCTTTATTTCAAGAAGATAATGAAAATGAGGAGAGAGAGGGAGAGAAGAGAAATGAAACTTCTCTCCACCTCTTCTCTGCTTAAGTGGTCTCAGGATTAAACCCAGCCACATGATCATTTCATCAGTAGAAGGCAATGTCCACGATTTCAGTTGAGCACTCAACTTTAACTATATCGCCGCGCGATATTGGCTGTCGCCTGGCGATATCATCCATAGCCGCTTTGACTCCAGTCAACCACCACTCTTTAGGCTCTTTCCGACCATCCGACACGTGTCTAGACATACGTGGTAGTATCGCCCAAAGATACCCACTGTCGCCACACAATAGTCCTACTCAATGCTTCGTTGAAAGCTTCAAGTGCATTGAGCCTACTCAATGCTTTGTTGAAGGCGTTGAGTGCATCAAGTCTACTCAACACTTTATTTAAAGCGTCGAGTGTGTCAAGTGCTATCGCCATGCGATACTCATTATTGCCCCGCGATAGTCGACTCACCGATTCATCGAGTCTACTTAATGCTTCGTTGAAGGCGTTGAGTGCGTCAGTGCTATCGCCAGTGATACCCACTGTCGCCTGGCGATAACCACCCATGAGTTTTGTTTTATAGTTTTTGGGGTGTTACATTTTATGCAATATATATTTTTATTATATTTTTGTTTTGTAAATGATAAAGACAAGGTAAAGAAAAGAAAATATTGCATCTTTTTGGATTTTATAGCTTTTTCTCATTTAGAATAAGGTATTATACCCCCATACTTAAAGATAAACATTGTCCCAATGTTTAAAACAAGTATGAAGTAATAAAAATGCAATAAAAGAAGAAGAGAGGAAATAGGACATCCATGATGGTGCGGTCGACGAGGATAGAAGGAAACATGCAAAAACATGTTAAAAAAGAAAATAGTAATAAGAAGATAATGTTTGGGGTGCCTCCCAAAAGCGCTTTGTTTAATGCCACGTAGCGTGACCCACATGGCGGCGACGAATATTTAGGGTGAAAGGTTGTACAAATCACTGTTCTCCAAAAATGTGTCTCCCAGGAGGTATAACTTAAGGCGGTGCCCATTCACTTTAAGGGAGCCTTTTTCCGGATGGGGAATGAGAACCGTCCCATATGGTCAAGCCTCTTTAACAATAAAGGGGTCAGACTATCGTGATGTTATTTTTACCAGAAAGAGGCGAAGACGAGAGTTATAAAGAAGGACGAGATCGCCCGATGAAAAAGTTTTAGGAAATTTTATATTTTTGTTGTGATAAAACTTTGTTTGCCCTTTATAGAGCTTATTGCACTCGTACGTGCTCGCGCGCCACTCATCAATTTTGTTCAGCTGAAATTTTTATTGTTCGACAGCTAGGGTAGGATCTAAATTCAATAATTTTAGTGCCCAGAATGCACGATGCTCTAACTCGACCGGAATGTGGCAAGCTGCGTCATAAACCAATCGATACGATGTGCAGCCGATGGCTATCTTATACGCTGTTCTATAGAACCATAGTGCATCATCGAGCTTTAGTGCCTAATCCTTCCTATTCATAGAAATAGTTTTCTATAAAATGTGTTTTAGCTCACAATTAACGACCTCGACTTGACCACTCGTCTGAGGTTGATAGGCGGTGGAGAGTTTATGCGTGACACCATATTTTGCCAAAATTTTGGCGAATTGTCTATTGCAAAACTGGGTGCCTCTATCACTAACGATAACGCGTGGCATGCCAAAACGAGAAAATAACTTTTTTTTAGAAAAGTAACTACAACTCGTGCATCTTTGGTGGGGAAAGCTTGCACTTCCACCCACCTTGGTATGTAGTTGACAATGACAAGAATATATTTATTTTGATAAGAGGGGGGGGGGGGGAGGAAGTCCAATGAAATCAATGCCCTAAAATCAAAAATTTCGCACTCTGAGAAAAGATTTTGAGGCATCTCATCCCATCGGGAGATATTACCCGATTGCTGGCATCTGTCGTAAGTACTCAAAAGGGTGTGAGGATCTTTAAAAATCATGGGCCAAAAAAAGCCGTCCGCCAGCACCTTCCTTGCAGTACAATTTTCTTGATAATGACCACTTGTTGGTCTCTCGTGTTAGTGCCGCAATATCTACAATCCTTCCTCACTCGAAACGCAAAGTCTAACTACCAGGTCCGCGTGGACATGAAATAAGATGGGGACTTCCAAAAAGTAATTCTTTAAGTTAGAAAAGAATTTCTTTTTTTGCTGACTCGAGAATTCTTTTTACAAGGCGCATGATACTAAATCAATAGCCAAATCGGCGAACTAGGGTGTGGATTTTTTTTTAGATTTTTGTGAGAGAGGAGGTGCTCTTCATGAAATTTATCATTAATATCGACCTACACTAACACTTCACTAACGGGATTCTCTAAACGAGATAGATGGCCGGCCGCCAAATTTTCGACACCCCTCATGTCCCGGATCTCTATGTCAAACTCCTGTAAAAGGAGGATCCATCGCAAAAGGTGGGGCTTGGAGTCTGTTTAACGTAATAAATACCTAAGGGCGGCATGATCCGTAAAGACGACAACTTTCGAGAGAATGATGTATGAGCTAAACTTATCAAATGCAAACACGATCGCTAGAAGCTCCTTTTCGGTGGTGGTGTAGTTGGCATGTGTAGACGTGAGTGTCTTGATCACATTATAAATCGGGTGAAAGAACTTATTCACCCGTTGGCCTAAAACAACACCTACTACAATGTTACTCGTGTCGCACATAATTTCAAATGGGAAGGACCAATCCAGTGCGACTAGGATTGGAGAATTTACTAACTTTTTTTTAATTAGATTAATCACAAAAATACATTCATCATCAAATATGAAAGAAGACCCTTTTTCAAGAAGATGGGTTAACCACTTGGTAATTTTTAATTTTTGAATAAAGCACCGATAGAACCCTTCGTGGCCTAAGAAACTACGAATTGCCTTAATGTTTGTTGGAGGGGGGAGTTTTCAATAACCTCGATCTTGGCCCGGTTGACCTCGATCCCTTTACACGAAATCTTATGGTCGATGACCAATCCCTCTCAGACCATAAAGTGGCACTTCTCCCAATTGAGAGCTAAGTTAGTCTTCTCACAATGGATAAGCACACACTCAAGATTTTTTAAAGAGTTTTTAAATGAACTATCGAAGACCGAGAAGTCATCCATGAAGACTTCCATCACCTCTTCTACCAACTCGTCAAAACTTTCTAGCATACATCCCTAAAATGTAGCTGGTGCATTGCATAAACCAAATGCCATGCTTCTATAAGTGAAGGTGCCAAAGGGACAAGTGAAGGTGGTGTTCTCTTGGTCCTCGGGTGAAATAGGGATTTGGAAGCATCCCGAGAGACTATCGAGAAAACAGTAGAAAGAGTAATAGGACATGCATTCTAAGATTTGATCGATAAAAGGTAACAGAAAATGGTCTTTTTATGCGACATCATTAAGTTTTCGATAAATGATGCACATTCGCCAACCCGTAATAGTACGGGTTGGAATTACTTCGTTGTTTTTGTTGGCGACCACTGTTACACAGCCTTTCTTCGGTACGACTTGTATTGGGCTAAGCAAGTACTATAGGAGATGGGATAGATGATTCCTGCATCTAGAAGTTTGATTACCTCTCCCTTTATGACTTCCTTCATATTCAGATTTAGTCGTCGTTGGGGTTGGATAGTATTGCAGGAATTATATTCCACTAAGATCTTATGTGTTTATCCCCTTTATATTGGATAGCTGACATGCAATTGCGTGGCGATGATTTCTTAAAACTAGAGCCAACTCAAAAAATTCTGAGTCACTCAAATTAGAGGATATGATGATGGGTAGCTTAGAGTTTCTCTCTAAAAAGTGATATTTTAGATGAGGGGGGAGTTGCTTCAACTCTAAGGTGGGTGGTTCCTCATAAGAGGTTTTGATTTTTAGGGTTTTGATGTGTAGTGGTTCGGATGGTGTAGGGCGAGAGACTTCTTCGAAGCAGAAGAGCTCGACGATAATGGGTTCACCATATGATGAAGGTACTAACTCGGGTGGTGCATAAAATTCATTTATAAAACATTCCTCTAGTTAGAAGAAGGAATCATCATTTGCTAAGGTATTATGCATCGAGGGATTTATACTAAAAGTGACTTTATCATCTCCAACATGAAGGAGGAGCTTTTCATCACTTACATCAATAATTGCATGGGGGGTGGCAAGGAAGGGGCGGCTGAGTATAAGGGGTACTTCAGCGACCACTTCGATGTCTAAAATTACAAAATTTCTCGAGAAGATGAAATTGTCTACTTTAACAAGCACATCCTCCACTATACCTACCGGGTACTTAACATATCGATCATCTAACTGAAAACTCATTCGGTTGGGGTTCGGAAGTCCTAAACCTAGCTTTTTGAATAAAGAAAATGGCATGATATTTATACTTGCTCCCAAATCAACGAGTGCGTGTTTTACTAATGAATTACCAAATAGGCACGTATAAAAACCTTCCCGGATCATTCACCTTCTGGGGTAATTTGTTAAGTACAACCGCGGAGCATTCTGCGTTAAGGTAAATATGTGAAATATCCTCAAGCCTTTTCTTATTGGATAGCAAGCCCTTGAGATATTTTGCATACTTCGACATTTGAGAGACAGCCTCGTATGAAGGAACATTTATATGGATTTGTTTTAAAACATCTAAATTTTTTTATAACTTTCCTCGACGCACTCATTTTTTAATCTAGATGGATAAGGTATATTCAAATTAGAGGCATGCGACGCAAACTTAGCAGGTAAATTCGAAGCTAAAATAGGAGGGGGAGGAGGAGGAGAAGGAAGTACCATGCGTTCGTCATTTGGTACAACTACCTCCTTTCCACTGTAGAGGGTGATTGCATTTGTGCTTTATATTGGGTTTTGTTTGGTGGTTCCTTGCAGAGTCCCAAGTTGTCGCTCAGAGAACATATTCGCTAGCTGGCTCACTTGATTTTCCAAGCATTTAATTGACCCGGTGATGTTCCTGATATTAGATTCATTTGTGATAACATACTTTGCGAAGACCTCTTCAAGAGAAGAGGGCTTCAACTGTTGCAATGGAAAACAGGATGGATTTATATTAAAGGGGGGTGGGGTTGGGGAGCTAGATTAAAAGTAGGATTTAGATTATGAGGGCGTTGAGCATTCCCTTGGTTGCTCCATGTGAAATTCGGATGGTTCCTATAACACGCATTGTAGGTGTTGTTGTACGGAGAATTATTCGGGTTATAGGAAGTCCGAGGCGCATTTCCCATGAAGTCAACATGTTCTTCTAAAATAAAGTTATTATCATTTGCCCAAGGAGGAGTGGTGGAGGAAGCATTCATCTCCATCACTTGCTTAGTTAGGAGCTCAACTTGGAGGGCTAGATTTAAAGTTGTGCGTCAATTTCAAAAATTCCCGCTGGCTTAACCAGCTGCAGACGGGGCGCATTCCATTGGTATGCATTCATGGCCATTTCATCAACATTCTCTTGAGTGGCCTGGGGGATTTTGTTATTTAACATCGCCCCAATGGCTGCGTCGATCATTTACCTTGTTTAGAAATTTAAAACACTATAGAAAATTTGCACTTGTTGCCAAGTGGGAAGTTCATGGTGCAAAAATCTATGCAATAGTTCCTTGAAATGCTCCCACATGTCGTAGAGAGTCTCAGAGTCTATTTGCATATAGGATGCTATATCAGTGCATAATTTGGCGATTTTCGCAGGCGGAAATTACTTTGTAAGGAATTTTCCCGCCATCTCGGCCCATGTAGTGATAGATCCTCTAGGAAGAGAATCCAGCCACTACTTGGCCTTTGACTGTAAGGAGAAGGGAAAAAGATGTAATTGAATGACAACATCCGTGACTCCATTGATTTTGAAAGTATTGCAGATCTCTAGAAAATTCGAAAGGTGGCAATTTGGATCCTCATCCGGGAGACCATCGAAGGTCACCGACTATTGCAGAATTTGTATAATACTGGACTTGATCTCAAAGTTATTATTCGCCAACATGGGGAAAACAATACTTGATTTTGTACCCTCCAGATTAGGCCGCGCATAATAAGACATGGTCCTTTGTCAGGCTTTATCTTGTTGGGCGGATTAGGATCCATAGTTTTTATATTAGTATCTCTGATAGATTCTTCGAGAATAATTGGTAAGTCTTGTTCATGAAATTGATTGCTTCGTCGAAAGGTGCTCTCAATTTCTGGATCAAAAAGAAATTTTTGGATTATTTGAAGAACTTCCTCGGGTCATGCACTATAAGGGAAAAGAAGCGAGCGACAAAGGAAAAAATAGAAAAGATGAGCTAAAAATTATTAATGGTATAATTTTTTTGTTCTTTTTAGGCTGTTATCGAGATATATATATTTAGAAAAGAAAAGGTGAAATGATGAAATTAGTGGTTATTCTACGTTTTGAAATATCGACGCAATTTCCGACAACGACACCATAAACTTGATGGAGAAAATCCCGGAGGTATTTTTTTGTTCTTTTTAGGCGGTTATCGAGGTATATATATTTAGAAAAGAAAAAAGTGAAACGATAAAATTAACGACTATTCTTCTTTTTGAAATATCGACGCAATTCCCCGACAACGATGCCAAAAACATGATGGAGAAAATCCCGGAGATGTTTTATGAATGGGAGAAGATGAAGATGAAGATGATGTTCTTCGAATCTATATTCGATAAAGGCAAGTATACCTTATCGCTTATAGTATAGGATATAATGTCAAGATCATATTAGAACCAGGGCCCGTCGATTACTTCTACTTCAAAGAGATTTCCGTTATTTTATCAATTAGATACTTTGAGTTGATTTACAAATAAGAGAACAGTTATACGATAAAAGATGATGATTAAGTGGCAATTAAAAGGATAGTACCTAATCTTGAATAACATTGGAATGAAAATGACCAAAAAATAGATAAAGCCCTAATTTTCTTTAACGAAGATTCTTGGACCGTAGAGGTTCCCAAAATATGAATGCACATCTTTCAAGGCGATGCCAAAGTAAGTTTAGGTTGATCAGCCGAACATTCATTCTATAATCGAAACCCCTAAAACTCGCTTTATGTGGTGAACCGCTTCATTGGATTTGACTCTAATCCGGGAAATTTATGTTTTCCTCTTTCAAGGATTTCATTCAACTCCTTTACGTGTGAGTGATTAATCTGTACGCTTGATTCTATCGGCTACTAGAGTATGGAAATAGAAGAGAAAATCATATATCGATGATATGACCTCTTTATAGATTAATCAAAGGTAAATCCAGAACATTTGTTAAAAGAGAAAGAGGAGATATGGATTAAGAAAATGAGATCATTTCATTCCTCGGATCATCTCGATCAAGCACTAAACAAAGTTTAGTTACTCAAAATAGTGTAGGGAATGAAAATAAAGTTAAGAATATGCATTATAAGAAAGAGAGAGAGAGAGATAAAAGGAATAGCAAACTATTTTATTTCTTATTGAAAAGAAGTTACCCAAAGGGCATAAAGATATTACAAAGACAGTTTGCAAAAAAAGATTACAAGTGCGATAAAAGAGATTGCAGGAACATTAATTAAGCTAAAATACTCTAAAAATAAACTCCCAATAGCTCTCTAGAAGGTTCAAATGAACTAGGAAGGATGATGTCTTCCCCTCTTCCTTCATGCCCATTTATAGGGCTAAAACCAAGGAGGTAGAGGTGGTAGATGGCATGAGGATCAAGCTTCCCTTCATCAAAAAACACATGTTGGTTTAAAGGTCAATGATGGCTACTCCTTTTCACACTTGTCATGAGACACATGCTTGAAAAGCATGATAAAAGTTGGCTAGCTTTCTCTCTTTCCAAGAAGCTTCCTTTAAGAACGCATGCTGAATTCGTAGTCAAAGGTTGCTAGCCTCTTTCATACTTAGGAGAAAATATCTCATTGGACCATTGGGGCTTCATTCTCTTCTTGAATATGGTTCAATGACGCGGTAGCATGACTGCACTCAATATTTAGTTTGGCACACCCTAACAGAAGGCATGTTTTTTAGAATTGATAATGCAACTTGTCTCGGGATCCTACAAAATAGTAAAATTGGCATGGTTAGGATAAAATTATAAAAGATACGGTTTAACGGATAAAATTAAAAATATCTATATATTTATATTAGATTATTTATATTTTGTTTTAATAACTTAGGTCAAATTATGCTCATCACTTTAACAAAAACAAAAAAAAAAAAAATATTGAAAACCCCAAAATAGAAAAAAATGTTGATTGTTCTTTCTTAGGAAATACATGACTAGACCCTAGAGCACAACGATTACGTGCAATGTTTGATTTAGGATTTTTAATCACTTTAAACATTGTCATGATATGTCGAATCTATAGGTGCTTAGCTACTGAGTGTGACTGGACATGATAATGTATGTTAATATGCCTCTAGCTATGTGTGAGATTTTAGGTAGCGTAATGACTTTACACTGTCCACACATCCCTAGAAAAAACACTCATTTAGAATTCTATGATTACATGTTATAACTCGTGATATTTTGTTTACCAGTTAGGAATGACTTGAATGATCAATGTCACAGTGTTCACTTTTATATAAAGCTCAGAACTATGGGCCACAAATCTAATGATTAATTCCTTTGGATACAAGTTAAAGTACATCTATCTATATGAGTAAATTTTGATTAATTCGGTGACCTTGAAATAACTTCTATACGAATGATAGTACGAAAATAAATGTGAAAAAATAAGCTATACATGTTATCGAATCTTGTGTCAAGGATACCCCCAGGCATTACTCACTCCTGATAAGTCTTCATGAGCATTGTGAGGATGAACAACTTGGTTAAACGAATCATTTTGATCATGTGTAAAGGCTAAAACTTAAGTTTAGCGCCCCTAGTTCTAGTTTTGTTATGAAGTAGATAGGACCGTGACGTGATTTTTCACTCTATTTCTCTTGTGATAGCATATTGAATTATTGAGATAAAGCATGCACTAAAGGTTATTTCTACCCGATGTTTTTCTTTTGATGGTATAAGTACACATATCATTGTTCTATCTAACGCTTCCATGCATAAGAATTGGATTGAAACACGATTATTATTCCTGACTCTTACACTATTACATTGTGTTAACTCTATAAAAATCTTAACATTGTACTCCAAAATGATGTGTGCTTAGTTTCACTTGTGTTTTCCAAATTTTTTTACTCTGAAAACTAATATGATTTGCTTCTGTGTACGCATTATATTCTCTGATTTATGTTTGGTCACCCATATTGTGTTTACTTCTTGAGTCGCTTTCTAACGTGTATTATTAGCTATTTCTCATGCTTATGTCGACTGCATTTTTTCCCGTGCATGTGTATAGTGTTTTTTTGATCTTGCCCACACCTTTCGATAATATCCAAATGGGGAGATTAGAATGTTCATGACTCATGAGTTAGGGAAGATTATATGTAGGGGGAGCTCATTGAACTGTGTGCATGTATATAGGGGAGCACGTAGAGCACATATATAGGTAGAGCACATTTATAAGGGAGTCGTAAGTAACCTAAAACCTGACTTTTTAAAGATTATTTCGTATTTGAACTATATCATGCATCTCAACTATTATATCTCATGAAAGTGATTTGATATTACCAAAAGGGGGAGTTTGTTGGAGCTTACGGTTAACATATCTTCAATTTGACAATATCAATTCCCAGGTTGTATTTGATCAAGCATATGTTTGGTATAGTGCACAGGTTTACATGTTCAAAAGAAGCGAATAACTCAAATCTGTGGCCTACTGCCGCGCGCTTGTGATAGCCTCAATTTAATTTGATCGGGTGCTTAGGGACCTACCACATTGTACTAGATCTACCTTTAACGCTAGGTTTAGGATTTATTCTGTCCACGCATTCGGTGACCTACCACGCATCACTAATATACAGTTGCGCAGCACTAGCTCTCTCATTGATCATTGAGATGAAATTTTCGAGAAGTCTTGACTACCGCCAAGCGATATATGGGTACTGCGCCGCGATAGCACGAAAAAGCGGAAAAATATCTTTTTCGAATATTTTTCCAAATTCGCAGGACAACCGTTGGGCTCTAGTTCTACAGCCAATGATATCCTATTTTTCAAAGTTGTATAAAAGGATTTCATTTTTCATTCCTTGAACGAAACAAGACAAACCGATTTTCATTTTAGGCTTCGTGTGCCGCCTTTGGGCAGCATTCCATCATCTCTATCGAAGGAAGGGAAAGTTGCCTCCCTCCCATTCGCACATGAAGATCTCCAACCCACAAAGGACTACAACAACCGAGAGTAGTTAATCAGTTGCAATAGAATGAAGATCGTTAACACTAGTCACGCATCGCTCAATGGAGGAATCTTCTTGAGGGAGAATCAATCTTAAATCTTCTTTACTCTTTTTGTGTTTTTCTCCTTTCTATTTGTTTGTGGTGAGGAAAATCAACTGGTGAAGGTCGTCAGAATCTTGGAAGTATTCCGAAATAAATCATCCTGGGGAAGGGACGTCTGGATCGGGGGATCTAGTGGGGCTCTAAGACACATCCCTTTGTGAGGGTGAAGAGTTGGCTCGAAGATTTTTCCTGGAGGGAAAGGGAGATAGCCAAACAGTCCAAGTAGTGGGTTAGTATAGGAAATAAAATGAAATTTGACTTTCACCGCCTCCGATCTCAGACATCATGGAGATCTAGTGCTTGTAATTGTAAACCACTTTCCTTTCTATTTGAATAAAATTATTTATTATTCTTTATTCTACATGTGACATTGTAGTTGTTTGCCGATAGATTTTTGATGGGCGTGAGCATCTTCAAGGAGAAATTTGTTCAGGAAAATGAGGTATGTGATCTACCGTCATGCGCTAGCAAGCTAGCGCCTACGGTAGCTTCTAGAACTTGTTTTCCTGAATATAACCATTCAAATTTTTAATTAAATCTTAAAACCTTATTCACACCCCCTATAAGGCTAGCTACACGATCCAAAAATTGTAACTGTCACGTAGTGATAAAGGAGCCATGATGACCATCTTGGCAGCAGGATATTCCTCTTATTTTGACGTAGAAAAAATCCCAATATATGCTTCTTCTTCTTCTGACTCAGATGAATTTGAGCCATTGTCACTCAAAACCTTTTCCCTTTTTGCCATGAAGCTCTTTTCTGCTTTCTTCTCTTCATGTTTTCTCCTCTCTTTTCTTTTGGCTAGACAGTCAGGAATGTCATGCCCAAGCCTATTACAATAATTGTAAATAATATTAGTACTAAATTATTTGATCTATTTAGAACTATACTTGTCCTCCTTGGGGTCTCTCTTTGATTTATCCAAGCTGTTGTGGGGTTTTTTTTGAGATGGAGGTGGAGGAAGATCTGTTCTTCCACTGTCCTCTCTTGCTTAACATTTTCTTGAACTACTTAGAGTGCAATGCAAGTTCTCCATCAGTTAGCTCAACTTTTGAAGTGCTGGCCTCAGAACTTTCTGTATCAGTATCCCTTCTTGGAGGTAAATGAGTCTTCTCACTGTATCTTCTGTAGTTTTCGGCTTTGAAAGTCATAGACTTTTCTTTGGAGTGAGATTTGGCTTCTTCCGCTTCTATCTTTATTCTATTAAGTTGCATCTCATGGGATAACAACTTCCCAAATAAAATACATGGCTGAATATTTGCTAGATTCCCCAACTCCCTTATGATACATATCTTCATATCCCACTCCTTATTGAAGGATCTCAATAATTTATCATTAAGATCATAGTTTATGAAATGTCTGTCATAGGTCTTCAGACCATTTACTATCTTGAAGAATTTTTCATGGCAACCAACTATGGAATCCTTATTCCCTTTCCTGAAAGCTTAATATTCTTGATTTGGTAGGTATTTCCAATCATCCTTAACTTCTTTTATTCCTTCCATATAAAACATCAGACAGTCACACTATGCAACCCCGTATTTACCGAGTGGGCTCGACAAGCAGTGGGCGAGTAGCAGGTGTCTAGCTTCAACAGACACCCACTACTCTAGCGAGCAGCATGAGGCAAGTGGAGCCGGTGAGCTCACACTTGCCCCTTCATCAAGAAGCAAGTGGCGTGTGCTGCCTCGGCCAGGCACTTGCCACTCGTGAGAGTAGTTGCAACCTACTTGGCTCTCCTGTAAGGGGAGTGTTCCACGCTCATGTGGTATCCAAGTTTCGGCTTGCCATTAGCCGTTCGTAACATCGAAGTTTCGCTGTTGGCAGACCAATTTGGGTTGTGTTTGTGGAACCAGAAGGCGAGATATCTCTATCTATAGACCATTCCCAGAAAACTATAAATAGACCCCCAAGGGAAACTTTATTGAGGACCTCTTCTTAGACTCTCTCTCCTTTGGTTAGATTTTGAATGCAAGAGATTCATCTCACTGTTCACTGTGGTTTCTGGGTGGGTAATCAGAGCTCTCCTAGCCCTCCAAAGGTGCCCGGTCTAGCATTGGATTAGGAGGGGAAGTGACCTAAGATCTTCTATGTGTGTGGCAGGACCTCTTTGCTGCGGCTAGGGGGTTGGTTTGAGGTTCTGGTGAAAAGGTCTCCGAAGTCTAAATACCTAGCTTAGTGTGGTTATTTGGGAGAAGTGAAGGCAAGCTATAGCTCCGGTCCGAACTCCTCATTGAACTATGGTTTCTGGGTCAACATCTTTGGTGCGATGAGCGTGGACCATAGCTTGCACAAAAAATCTTAAGCGAGAACCACGGCTAGAGATGAGGTGCAAAAAACTGACCTAGAGAGCCCGTCGCGTATAGGTGGCTTCGTGACCCAAAAATAATTCAAAGACTTCTTGAAGGTCATTATGGAGACCCTGCACTCCGCCATATGATGTGAACCGACGAGTACTCGACCCCCATGGTCCCAGTACTTACCCAGCCAGAATTAGGCTAGTAGGCACCGAGAAGGCAATACAGGAAGGAGATAGTGGCAGAGGGGGGTGATAAGATCATTCCAAGGGAGCAAGTTGTTCCCCATCTCACCGATAGTTCCCCTGTCAGGGGATCTGGTCCGACAAGATCTCGCAGCTCGTCGAGAAGGCTCATGGAGCACCTTTTGCGTGCTCATCCTCTCAGTCCCTGTGCCAAAAGGCTTTAGAGATCGAGTCATGTCCTTCTATACGAGCAATGGTTTGAGGACACAGTCTCTATCAGGCAAGTGACAGATGCCTTCAAATGTAAGCTATCCTCCATCATTTTTAAGGACAAGGCAAGAGTCTGGTTCTATCAGCTTCCCCGAGGAACTTTATACAACTTTGAAGACTTGCACCACGACTTCTTGCTAAGCTTCTTGATATCAAAAAATGGGAAGAAGGGAGATAAAGCCATTTTCCTGATAAATCAAGGGACGAAGGAGACATTGTTGATTACACCGATCACTTCCCGGAGGAAATCTATTGATCCAAGAAGTCTCAAGACACCTATTGCAGATGAACTACACTTTGGTTTTGCGGCTTGGAATGTTTAGGATGGAGCTGACTATGGACCCCCATGATATTTCGAAGAATTGATCGATCGAGCTGCATGGGAGATCGAGTTCTAGGCAACCAATCTTGACTTCTCCTTAGGCTTGGACAAGATCAGAGGAGGAGTAGTGAAACTGCATGGAAGTTATCATCAAGAAGAAGTTAGAAGAAGGGAAGAGCCGAAGAGATAGGATTTCCAGGTGCAGTGAAGGGGAAATCAAATGCCGGCTCATCAGCCAATCTGGAGGCCAGCGGGAGTACCGACCTATATTCAAGGAAGAGGAGTAGCTCAGGGTTGTGGAAACTAAAGGTCATGGAAGGGATGGTTCAACCCCCAGGGTGGAGACCGGGCCCGAGGCCGCAGCCTCCCCTTCGCCAGCAAACAATGATGATAGTCCGAAGAAGAGATAAATGAAGAGGATGGTGGAACCAACCCGGGAGATGAGAAAGAGGGGGGATGGCATTATTCTTTTGTGACTTCCATTAGGAGGACGGTCATATGACAACCACCAAACCTGAGTTCTTGGAGTTGCGAATAGTGGTAAGGGCTGGAGGAGTACAGCTGCTGTAGATTGAGGAAACAGGTGTCAGAGAAGAAGGAAGAGTTGAGGCAGAAGATCAGTGCGAAGAACAAGCCGATGTGGCCGGAGTGGGGATTGAGGCAACCCACAGGGGATCCTACAAACTATTTCCATTGGAGCATTGCTTTGACCTCTCTGACCCCACCCCAATGGAGAAGATTTCCTTTTTATAAAAAGACATGACGGACTATGATGATCCATTCTGTGATGCCTTACTGATCCAGAAGGCAATTAAAAATTTCACGGTCTCAAGGATCCTGGTCGATAACAGGAGTTCAGTGAATGTGATATTCAAGAAGGCCTTCAATGAGATGAAGGTGGAGTCAGGAGAGTGTTAAACTCAGATGACACCTATTCGGTTTATTCAGAGAGAGGAAAGAGGTGAAAGGTGGAGTTGGGCTCTATGTAACCATGGCGGGAACGCCTTGAAACTGCTGGTTCATCATTGTGGGTGCTACAAGAAACTACAATGCTATCTTCGGATGACCCCTCATTAGCGCCTTCAGTGCATGCCCTCCTCCTTCCATCAATTCTTGAAGTTCAATAGCAGAGGTGTCCATGTCCAGATCCGGGGAGATCCAAAGGTCGCAAGGCAGTGTTACGTCACAATCATCAACACCATCTCTTGGTATGCAAAAGTAGAGGAGTTCAAGAGGGAAAAGGGAGAGAAATTTAGGATACAGTCAATATAGGAGATAAAGAGGAAGGAAATCACCACCCTGAGCTGGAGGATCAAGACAGTGCAGATCAGTGGGAGACTGAGTGAGGAAGGCAAGGAGAAGGTCAGGAGCTGCATCCAGGAAAACATCGACTTCTTCTCCTGGGATGTGTCAGACATGCTAGGGATCGACGTTGACTTGCCGTGTCACCATATCAACCTCTACCCCAGCACTCGTCTGATCTGCCAAAATAAGAGGCTCGTGTTGACTAAGTTAGCTAAGCCCATCCGAGGTGAGGTAGGGATGCTAATGAGGGCAGATTTTGTATCAAAGATCATGTACCTAGATTGTGTCTCCAATATTGTGATGGTTAAGAAGGGAGATGGGAGATGAAGCATATGTGTGGACTTCTTTTTATTAAATAAAGCATGCTCCAAAGATTGTTATCCCTGCCTCGAATCGACATATTGGTTTCTTAGACACATTTTCACATTACCACCAAATAAAGATGCACCCGCCGAATGTTAAGGATGTTGCCTTCATCACTGATGATGGGTGCTATAGCTATAAAATGAAGTCATTTGGGCTAAGAAATGTAGGGGTGACATACTAAAGGATGATGGATAGGGTATTTAGGGAGTAGAAGGGAAGAAACCCGGAGGTCTATATGGATGACCTAATAGTGAAAAATAGAGATATCGGGTAACACCTTCGAGACTTGGCAAAGATGTTCACCACTATAAGAAAGTATAAAATGAGACTCAACCCCTTGAAATGTGCTTTTAGGGCCAAAATGGGGAAATTCTTAGGTCATCTTCTCACTCCTGTAGGGCTAGACCCCAACCCAGACAAGGTGAACGTGATCTTGGAGTTGGAGTTGCCTTGAAATGGCAATAAGATCCAACATATGACTAGGAAGCTAACCATGTTGATCAGGTTGCTCTCTCAGGTAGGAGAGAACGTGATCTCCCTTTCTTCAAGTAATTGCATGGCAATCAACACTTTGAGTGGTCCAAGGAGTGTGAGGAGGCCTTTCAAGCTTTGATGCGACAACTCACCCAGGCCCCGCTATTCCAAGGGCCAAGGGAAGGATAATATTTAACTTTATATCTTAGGGTGGGTTGGAGACTGTGAGCTCCATCCTGGACCTAGAGGAAGGAAGGAAGTAATTGTCGGTGTACTACATTAATAGATTCTTGAAGAAGGTAGAGCTCAAGTACCTAATCTTGGACAAGTTGGCTTTCGCCTTGGTCATTTCAGCCAAAATGCTCCGACCTTATTTCAAGGCCCACTCTATCAAAGTGGTGACCAACCATCCCCTTCACAACATCGTGAAAGGGGTGGAGTATTCAAGAAGATTGGAAAAGTGGTTAAAAGAGCTGAGCGAGTTTGAGATCTCATTTGTCCCGTGGTTAGCAAAAAAAGGATCAGGCCATAGCCAACTTTTCTACAGAATATGTCATAGAGGTGGAGCAGTCCGGGTCATCCGAACAAGCATATTGGGATGTGCTAGTAAATGGGGCGTCAAGGAAGTATTCCTCTGGGGAGGGGTGGTCCTAATGAGACCCCAGGGAATAAGTTTTGAACAGGTCGTCGATATCTGTTTCGCTATTACCAACAACCAAGCCAAGTACGAGATAATGATCGTGGGCTTCATTTAGCCAGAGAGTTAAGGTGAAGGGACTCATTGGGTTGTTTCAAACCTTCTCCATTTGACATGTGCATCGGGATTAGAGCATGGAGGTGGATTACCTTGGGAAGTATAGCCCTCATCCAGGTAGGACTGTGATAGAGTTATTTTAACCACCCATTAAAGAGGGGCAACTGATGGAGTTCAACCAATGTACCTCGTGGATGGATCCCGTCATCACTTTTCTAACGACAGGGGAGCTCCCGGAGAAGATCCTTGATAAAAGAAATTTTAAGTACAAGTCAGCTTATTACTTACTGTGAGAGTGGGGGCTATTTCAGAAGACCCTCTCCGGGCTCCTGGCTAGATCTGTTCCCTAGGAAGAGGTCTCCATGTTTTTGGCAAAGATTGACTCTGGGAGTGTGGCAGTCACTAAAAAAGACAAATCTTGGAAAAGAGGGTGCCGCGATAAGGGTATTTTTGGCCAATCATTAACAAAGTCACCGCAAAGTACATGAGGAAATGTCAGAAGTGCCAGCACTATGCACCACCCCAGCTCCTGCTAACATAGAGATTTAGGATGATTATGGCTCCATAACCCATTGCAATCAAGGTGCTTGACCTGGTGGGGTTGAAAGATAATTCTATGGGTAGTTAATGATGTAGAGGGGGGGGGGGGTGAATAGGCGTCTTTTGAATTTATTAGTCACTTAGCTTAACTGTTCAGCAAAATATTAAACAGAAAGATTCACAGTATACCGCTTAAGCAACCAACTGAACACATCACAAACAATCCACATAACATAACACAATCAATATACGGTACACATAAATTTTATAGTGGTTCCCCTATCTTTGGTACATCCACTTTCCCCCTTCTTCCTCACTAGTAATGTCTTAGATAAGGTTATATCTCCTCCTCTTCAACTCAGATCAAAAGATCTTACAGGCTCAGTTTATGTTGAGAAACCTAAACTCAGACCAACAGGTCCTACCTCTGAGATTCACCCAATCTCCTACCTCATGTCCCTCAAGCGCCCTACCTCAACCTTTATAACACAGGCTTACACCTTAGTGATCCCACTCAAATCACCTACCTCAGGTCCCTCAAGAACCCTACCTCAGCCTTTATAAATAAGAATTACAACACAGAGATTAAATCTCCAACCCACTCAGATCTCAAAGAGATCTTACAATATTAAGAGGTAAATAAGAATGATAATAATCTCAGAAATCAGCAATTCTATAATCTGACTTATCTGAGAATTCTGATTCTTCAATTCAGCAGCAAAGAATAAATTATTGATCAACAGACTGGCTGAAAAGATACTTCTCTAGATCTGCAATCTTCTTTTTGATGATCAGCTTGAATTCCATAAAGAATTTGTAGAACAAATCTACCTTAATCCACTGATCAACTTGTCTAAAGGATTAATAGATTTTCTTGAAGACCATCATCTTCCTTCTTTTGCTTAGGATAATCGTCCTCCCCTGACTTAGAAGAAATTAGAATGAAAAGTGATTTGTAGAATTCCTGAATGTTTTGATTGCTCTAATTACTCTGATCAATATCTTATGTGTAGACAACCCCTCTATTTACAGTCTTCTCGGGTTGTTGGCTTCAGATTGATGACGTCATCATTATGCTATCATATTCTAATTCTTCCTTCAAATAGTTTCTGTTGAGATATCATGATACTGTAGTTGATGTGACATTTCTGACATGTCTTGACAGTTATGTGTTGACTCTGCACATCTTCAGAAACATAAGTGTCGAGATGTGCAAAGTGTCTCGACACTTTATTACTTAAGTGTTCTTAGAAGGTGTCTCTATCTCGATATAATTTTACTTAGCGGAATTTTCATTCTGAACTTGAAGGTGTCGAGACCGTTGACTTGTATCGACACAACTGTCGTCTGTGTCGACATCTTTAAAACTGCACTGTGTTGAGACAGTTGAATTGTCTCGACAAAACTGTATGCCGGGTGTTGACACTTTAAGTTTGCACTTCACTTCTACATTATGTCTAGACAGTTGTATTGTCTCGACACTAATGTCTTAAGGTGTCGAGGTATCTGACTTGTCTCGACACTACTGACTTGATCTTCAAAGTGTCGAGATAACTGACTTGTCTCGACACTGCTCTTGCAAAGGTGTCAACATAGTTGAAGTGTGTCGACACTTTTGTACTTAGCTATTTTTCTACACTGCAATTTGCTAGGTGTTGACTGTGCTGACTTCACTCAGCACTTTTAGCTGTATGGCGTTGAGTGAACTTGCTTTACTCGATGGTTTTGTACTTAGGCAATTTTTTGCTTTTTCAGTCAGCTTCTTTGAGTCCACCTATCAATGTAACTTGGACCACCTGTCCAATCAATATGACATAGGCAACCTGCATGCATGAACTGAAATATACATCAAATACATACTTGTGTATATCATTGAGTTGAAAGGGCTTCTTCAAATCAAGTACATTGTGTCCAATGTACCCAACAGGGGCCTTTTAGGCAGGCCAGTGGCCAAAGAAAATTCCTCTTTGTCATGGTAGAATACTTCTCAAAGTTGTCAGAAGTCAAGGCACTAGCAAAGGTAACTTCACAGGTAATCAAAAACTATATTTAGGGTGAAAGTTTTTGTTGGCTTGGGTTTCACTTGGCCATAATAATAGACAATGGGCCATAGTTCGCCAGCAATAAGTTCATTAGCTTCTACGACCAATTGGGCATTGGCCTCCGATTCACGTCGCTCCACCACCCTAGAAGCAACGAGCAGGTGGAAGCCAAAAACTAGATAATTGTTAATTTGTTAAAGAAGGTGGAAAACCTGAATGGCACCTGGGTGGAGCAGCTTCCTACAGTCCTCTAGTACTTAAGAACCACTCTGAGCAAGGCCATATGGGATACCCCTTTCATACTGTCTCATTGGTAAGAGGTTGTGATTCTAGTAAAGTTTAAGGTGTGGTCACCGCGTGTTAACGCTGCGAGGAAAGGTGATGAGGAATGTATGGTGGATAATGAAGAAGAGTAGCGGCACTCGCTCGATCTTGTGGAGGAACTTTGTGACTTTGTTACCCTTCGAGAGGAGGAGATCAAGCGACATATGGCAACGTGCTTCGATAAGATTATTAGGATCAAACACTTTGTAAAAGGAAACCTGGTCCTCAAAAAGGTCGACACTGCAAGAAGGGGGCATCCATCGACAAGCTCCACCCTATCTGGGAAGGACCCTTTATATTTCTTGAAGAAATTACGTCAAGGAGATACTGCCTCCAGAATGCCGAGGGGGCACCCCTTAGCAACACTTGGAGCGATGACGACTTAAGAAATTTTTACCTGTGAAATAAACAAATAGAATTCTACCATCTCTTATTGTCGTTCCATTTTTCATCATGCCTCAACAATTCTGAACCAAGGTACCCTCGATAGGAACCCACTGATAAGTCTACCACAATCCAGCAGGGTAGGCAGGTCGATCAGCTTGGAGGTCGAGATGAGATCAATTTCAAACCATGGCACCTCTGATTGGATCCCACTAACTAGGATACTACAAGTAGGCAAGGTAGGCAGGTCACTCGGGTCGGAGATTGACATGAGATCAATTCCGAACCAAGGCACCACCCATTAGGATCCCACTAACTGAGCTACCACAAGCCAATAGGGCAGGCAGGTCGCTCAGGTGGGTGGTTGAGTGAGATTAATTTCGAACCAAGGCACCCCTGATAGGATCCCACTGATCAGGATACCACAAGCCGACAAGGAAGGCAAGTCACTCGGGTGGGAGGCTGAGAAGACATGTACTTCGAACTAAGGCATCCCCGATAAAATCATGCTTACCGTGCTACCAAAAGCCAGCAGAACAGGTAGGTTGCTTAGGTAGGAGGTTGAGATGTGTTCAATTCCGAACCAAAGCACCATTGATAGGATCCCGCTAACCGGGCTCCCCCAAGCTGGTAGGGCAGGTAGGTCGCTCGGGTGGAAGGTTGAGATGAAATCTATTCCAAACAAAAGCACACCCGATAGGATCCCGCTAATCGGGCTCATACAATCCAGTAGGGCAGGCATGTCGCTCGGGTGGAAGGCTGAACAAGCATAAAAAAATGGAGTCGGAGTAGACCTACCAAGGTCCTGGGAGTTGGATCTCTTGGGAGACATATTGGAAAAAAGTAGGCCAAGGAAAGGAAATGGAAAATAAATGAGATAGAGAGGGGGTGAGTGTAACCTTCCTTTCCCCCACATTTCGCATCCCTCACTCGCTCAACTTTGAGGGCAGAGTGGTGGTAGCGCAAGTGCCCAAATTGCATAAGGATCTCGCACCTCCTCTGTGAGGGGAGCTAGCGGGCTCCCATGGTTGTAATTCGCTTCAAGTCTTTCCTTGCTGATGATTCATGATCGCATCGGGCCTGCGGGTTCGGTTCTTGCGAGTTAGGATAAAGTTCTCTGATTGCCCGAGTGGACCGCCTAGACCTAAAGTGCGAGCACTTGGCCATGAACTAAAGAGTAATAAATACTACGCGAAATGAAAAGAAGATAAGCAGTACAGAGGAAGATTAAAGAAACTTTCATGTATCGTAAAAATATTGATGGCCAGACATTCATTAAATTCCAAAATAACATGTAATTAGAAATCTAAGCTCACGGGTCGGTCTTTTGATGACAGCTTTGTCTCGCCATAATCCAGGGGCTAGTAGCCGCGACACGAAGAAGGAGAACTCGACACCGTCATGTAGAAGTCAAGGATGAGATCCTTCGCGATCAGATCTATCCAGTCATCCTGCAAGGCATCGAGATTTTGTAGTATATTCAATGTTGGCTCTGTCATCTCCATAATCAGGAGCTTGTGGGTGCTCTCACCCTTCTAAGGGGTCAAATGAAGAAGCCTGCATCCACTAGAGGTGGGATTCACAGGCTTCTCGACGATCTGCTCAGAGAGGAGCTTGGTGGGATCTAACTTTGTGTCCGACAGCTCCCCCTCTTGGTCGCATACACGCGACTGCAAAGAAAAAGTTTGAGAGGAGCGTGGAAAAGGAATTGGGAAGGGAAAGGAAAAAAGAAACAATAAAGTCCAGGGGTAACCTACTACGTCGCTAGAATGTTTGGCGAGGTGTCGCTCCGAGAGCTCGAAGCACGTCTTAAGGTCCAAAACCTTCTCATTTGTGAGCTCCTTCTTAGCCTCAACATTGTGGAATTTCTTGGAGAAGCTGATGCCACACTGCGTGACCATGTATGCGAGTTTTGTAGCACACAGCCAAGCCCACGAGCTCTCAAAGGTGATGTCCTTAAGAGTCAACTTATTGAACTCCTCTGCATCCTAGTGGCCATACAACCTAAAGGCCAGAGTATAAACATCCTCACCGACATGCACCTATTTTGTCCAAAGGGGAGGTGAGAAGATAGGGAAACCCAGTGTGACATCTCCTCCCAGTAGAGCAACACTTGCCCATATCCATCTATAATCAACTTATTCTGGAGTTGTCATATATTCTGTGTGTCGACTAATATCCTATGTGTCGACACAAGTCTTCTGTGTGGTGTCGACATAATCTTTCCACAGTGTCGACTAATGATCTGGGTGTCGACATAAGTTTTTCTAGTGCCGACTCAGTTGGTGTCGTCATATACTCTGAGTGTAGACACAAGTCTTCTGGTTCTTAGTTGTTGAAGTAGATGATCCAGAATTCGTCGGGTAAAGAACTGAGTTCGTCGACCTGAGACTAGAGAACATAGTCTCGACATAATGCTGTAGTAGTCCAAAGATTCATCGACCAAAGAATAGTGTTCGTCGAGCTAAGTCTAGAGAACCTTGAATTCGTCGAGCTGGAAATGATTCTGGACTTAGAGAAAAATTGATAAACCTCTGGCAATAGAGTCGAAGTGGAAGTCCAGAAATCGTCGAGCAAAGAATGAAGTTCGTCGACCTGAGAACTAGGTTCGTCGACCTTAGTATAGAGAACAGTCTGGACTTAGAATTCTGAAGGTGGAGTCCAAGGATCGTTGATCTGTGACTGAAGTTCGTCGAGCTCAGCTCAGATAAAATTTCTCTAAGATCGTCGAGCTAAGAACGACTATCGTCGACCTGAGTTCGACGAACGTCGAACTCATTTTACTTAGTTTCTTGAGAAATCTCTGAATCTCTAGAAAAACTCTAAGTCTTGATTCTCTGGCAGTCTGATGATGGCTTGTCCATGTGATGTTGTTACTGAGGATTTGGCATAGAGTCTAGGACACAACTATGACCCTGGCTATACATGTTGGGTCACATCATCCTAAGTTAGTGAACCTAGCCCAAATCAAACTAGGGATCCAACAATCTCCCCCTATTTGGGTGAGGTCACTAATAGACTCAAAATAAAAACATAAAGTAAACAAAGCAGGAAAAACATATATCTGACAGAGATAATTAACACATGCAGCAGATATATTTACACAAGAGCTTTGTTCAGACAATATGAAACAGTTTAAGATAGAAAAATAGAAATAAAATAGTTCAGATTTCATTTCTTCTGCTTCTTCTCCTGGTGCTTTTCATCCTGTCTTTGTCTCCTGGCTTGGTAAATATTATTTCCCTGTTTGGATTTGAAGCTTGTTCCACAGTCATTATCATGTCAGCAGCCTCTATAATCTTCAGAGATGTAGCTCTAGGGACCACTGCTTCAAAATGTAATTTCATATAATCATCAACATTAAAAATTTTGTTAGCCTTTTCAAACCTTTTCAGTTCTTCTCTCCTGTATTTGGTCATTGTAGTGTATTCAGAAATATCCATCCCTTCAGCTTTTGCCTCGTTAATCATAGAAAGTCCTACTAGTTCCTGGAACCTGGCGATTTTAGCTATGTTGGCTGTTTCTGGATCTTCATAAGGAACAGGCGGAGAGGTTGATCTTCTAGAACTTTCAGCTTGTTGATGTTGATGCTGTTGATGTTGTTGTTGCTGATGTTGTTGTTGCGGCTGATGTTGTTTTCTTGAAGAGTGTTGCCTATGCTGACTGCTACCAGAGGAAGATCTGCCATTATGTCTTTGATAAGTTTTAACAGGGGCAGACCTTTGAGAGCTTGAACCAGGAGCACCAGCTGCAGGAGGAGGAGGAGTTGGTGGATCTTTTCTATACCTTTGAACTGGTGGAGGAGAGTACCTTCTACTCTTCTTCCTTTCCTTTGGTGATTCTTAGATAGCCACATCCATGCTGGCATCCCTTTGTATGGAGTTATCTTTTGAAGAATATAATAAGGAGTGTCATTGTTTGGATTAGGCTTAGGAGCAGGAGGAGGAGGAGCTTCTCTTTTCTTTAATACTTGCTTCCTCTTCTTTGTATCCTCCTCATCTGAGTCCTCATCCTCATCTTCATCATCATCATTTTCAGAATCCTGAGGGTTATCATATAAATCATTCAAAGCTTTCAAATCCTCAGCAGAAATAACAGGATTTTCTGGAGCAGGAGCAGGAGTTTCAACAAAAGTTGGAGGAGAAGCTACAAAAGAATCAGAACTAACTTGGACAGAGCTTTCAGCTGCTGCCTTATTTTCCTCTTCAATATCAGCCAAGATCAGTTCATCTATATCTGACAATGGAGAGTCATCTATGCCATAACTAGGAGCAAAGAAATTTCTGAAGGAGCTGGAATAACTGTGGGCTTAGGAGCAGCAAAACTATCACTAAGTTTCTTTGCAACTTGTGGACTTACTGGTGATGTATATGGTACAATAGCCAAGTAGTATGGCTTAGTAGTATATTCTGCTGTAAGATATCTCAAAACTGCAAATAAAAAATTTATCAACAAATTGTCTAAATCAACTGTGGGATTAATGATGAAATCACCAACAGTAATTATTGTCTCAGAGACTGACTCTTCCAAGTCCATGTCAGTATCAATAAAATTAATAAAATCAAGATCATCTGTATCAATATACTCTGTATAGTCTGATGCTACTGTTGCTGCCTCTGCTGCTGGAGCTGCTACTGCTGGAACTACTGCAGCTACATCATTAGACATCTCCCCCTACATGGTTTCAGTAAGACCTAAAGCCATGCCCCTGACTGAAGATGGGGCAAGTAGTGAGGGCAGTGATCTATGCAGATAGGGTAGTAATTGAAGTAGCAAGAGGTGTAATGTCCTCTGCTATTAGTGTTTTGAGAAGGGGAGTGAGGAGGGCAATAAGAGAAGTAATTGTGGAGGTGTCCAGTGGTGGAGTGGTAGATGGTGTTACAGAAGGTGTAGAAGTGAGAACTGTGGGAGGGATAGAAAGTGGAGCATCTGATATGTGAACATCTGGAGGGGATGCATGTTGAGGGATGGTAGATGCTGATGGGGATGGATGAGTGGCATCTTCCATGTGGGTGATTGGAGGAAGAGGGGAATTGGGAGGTGATGGTGGTATGTTGAAAAATGGTATGGAGGATAAATGAGGAGGAAGTGGAGATGATGGAGGAGTTGGTGCTGGTGAAGCATGTGGAGATTCTGGTGGAGTAGGAGGTTGAGTAGGTGATGATGGAGGTGTGGAAGAGGGATGGATTTGTGTTGCTGGAAGGAGGGCTGGAAGAGATGGTGGTGTTGGATGAATCTCTTCAGTAAGTTGGGGAGTGGCTTTAACAGCCCTTATGCCTTCTGAAGCTGGGGTGGAGGAGGTAGAAGCCTTGGATGGCTTAGTGATGGTCCTCTCCCATCTTCCAAAAAAGGCACATGTAAGCCTTTTGCTGGCATTAATGAATATGGTCTGGGAGACCAGGGATTCAGCAGCTTTTTATTGTAAAAAGATCCCTAGGATCCTTCCAAAGCAAACTTCCTTTTTATTGTTTTTCTTCTTTATCAGATCAAAAAGAATCTGTGCCCAATCCACCTGTTTCTTATTTACGATTACACACATGACTAGAAACTAGTGTCTGGTGATGTATTCATGGGCAGTATGTTTCCCAAGCAAAACGTTTCCAACCAAATCTTCCAAAAACTTATAAGGGGCAGAGAGGTGTTTCTTCAATAGTTTATTAGGGTTATCTCCAGTATAACCCATTAGGCTCAACATCATGTCAGACTCCTCTATTTCAATATCTAGTTGCTCTTCTCCATTCCTAAATCCAAAAATTTTAGTTAAAATTACGAGAGTTAAGGAGACGGGGTTACCCGCAATGGTGCCTGTCATCGCATTCTCCTCCATTGGCGATAGGGTGTAGACCCATTCTCTAATTTCAGTGCTGTGCAGTTTGATTCTTCTTGACATCAAGGTTTTGAGTTCTTGTTCTTCTAGTAGTTCCAGAATCTAAAGGAATATGAGATCAGGATGCTGAAATGAATCAAAGTCTACATTAAAACCTGTATCAAACTTCATGCCTGCGAGAATGCTTACCTGAATCGCCATGGAATCACCTGCAAGAGAGACACAAAAATGGTGATCAAGTGCAAAGGAACAGAAAGTGTGGGACGGAGGTCGAAGAAAACCTAAATATAGGGTTTTCAAGAATATGAATCGACAGACTCCGTTCCACGAAAATAGAAATAATTCTTCGAACTGAGTTCGACAAAATAATTTTGAATGAAATAATTTGTCGATCTTATCCAGAAAAATTGAAGACAGTTCGTCAAACTCCGTTCGACGAATATCGTCTGAAGCAAGTTCGTCGAACTCCATTCGACGAAAAGTGTTTCACTCACAGAGAGTTCGTCGATCTCCGTTCGACGAATATATCTCAAACTTTCCCTGGTTCGTCGAACTCCGTTCGACGAACTTTGGAAAATTCGTCGAGTGCAGACATAAATTAAATAAATCTTCTCCATTGATCATTTCAAGTTGATTTACAAAGAACATATGATTTCTCTCATGTAGAGGTTTGGTGAATATATCAGCCCTTTGTAAATTAGTGTAGATATAAACAAGCTTGATTTTATTTTTGTCTACACACTCTCTAATGAAATGATGTCTTATGCCAATATGTTTTGTCCTACTATGGTGAGCTGGATTCTGTGATATGGCTATAGCACTTGTATTAACACAGAGTAGAGTTGAATTATTTAAGTTGAACCCATAATCTAGAAGTTGATTTTGTATCCAAAGCATCTGTGAATAACAGCTGCCTGCTGCAATATATTCTGCTTCAGCAATTGAGCTTGACACTGATGTTTGCTTTTTACAAAACCAATATACTAATCTCATACCCAGGAACTGGCAAGTCCCTGAAGTACTTTTTATATCTACCCTGCATCCAGCAAAATCAGCATCAGAGTATCCAGTTAACTCAAATTCTGATTCAAAAGGATACCATAGGCCTAGATTAGGACAACTCTTTATATATCTCAAAATCCTTTTTAGTAAAATTAGGTGAGATTCTTTAGGGTTCACCTGGAACCTAGCGCAAAGACATGTGACAAACATAATATCTGGCCTACTTGCTGTGAGGTATAATAGGGACCCAATGATGCCCCTATAAAGTTTCTGCTCCACAGGTTTCCCTGGTACATCAGAGTCCACAATAACATTGGTAGCCATGGGTGTTTTCTTTACTGAGGCATCAGCCATCCCAAACTTCTTTAGAAGTTCTTTAGCATATTTTGCTTGAGAGATGAAGTTGCCATCAGGGAGTTGCTTCACTTGGAGACCAAGGAAGTACGAAAGCTCACCTATGCTACTCATTTCAAATTTGGAATGCATGAGGTCAGAGAACCTCTTGCATAATTTGGAATCTGTAGAGACAAATATAATATTATCCACATAGATTTGTACTAATAAGATTTGGTCTTTATGATGTCTAGTGAAAAGTGTTTTATCTACAGTTCCTCTTGTAAATTTATGCTCTAATAGAAAACTAGCTAAGGTCTCATACCAAGCTCTTGGAGCTTGCTTTAGACCATAAAAAGTCTTATGCAATTTAAAAACATGAGAGGGGTAAGTTGGAGAAACAAAACCTAGAGGTTGTTCTACATAAACCTCTTCTTTTAGCACTCTATTTAGAAAAGCACTCTTCACATCCATTTGGAAGACCTTGAATTTCTTGTATGTTGCATAGGCAAGGAATATTCTTATGGCTTCCAACCTTGCAACAGGTGCAAAGGTTTGATAATAATCATTTCCTTTTTCTTGCCTATATCCTTGAGCAACAAGCCTAGCCTTGTTTCTCACAATGATTCCTTGGGCATCCAGCTTGTTTCTGAAAACCCATTTGGTTCCAATAACTGGGTAGTTTTGGGGTCTTGGAACCAAATCCCAAACTCTACATCTCTCAAATTAATTTAGTTCTACTGCATTGCAAATATCCAGTGGGGATCCTGCTCAACATCATGGATGGATAGAGGTTCAACCTGAGAGAGAAAACAGGCATGCATCAAATCTTGGGTGAGTTGATGCCTTGTCTGTACATCTGCTGATATGTCTCCAATCACTTGAGATCTGGGATGATACCTAAGTGTGACAAAATCAGTGGGTGGAGTTGGTTGTGCAACAACATTTGGAATTAATTCCTCCCGTGGAATTGTATTTTCTGTTGGTAGATATTCATTTTCTTCAGCTTCTTCTTCTTCACTTTCTTCAATGGCTTGTGGAGAGGCATGAGTTGGAACCTCTTGGGTGAGGTTTAGTCCATCCAAGGTCTCACATAAGTGGGGTACCTGCAAGTTGCTATTGGTAGAAACTTCTTTCTCCTTGTAGTACATGTTAGTCTCATCAAATGAAACATGAATGGACTCTTCAATTTTTAATGTTGATTTATTAAAATCCTATAGGCCTTGCTTACTTGGGACTTTCCTAGAAAAATTCCCTCTTCAGGCTTAGCCTCAAACTTTCTAATGTATTTTTTGTTGTTGTTATGAATGTAACATAAGCATCCAAATACTTTGAAGTAGTTGATTTTAGGTTTCTTCCCTTTGAGAAATTCATAGGGAGTCCTGTTCTTTATTTATGAATTAGGCTCCTGTTCAGGACATAATTTGTTGTGCTTACAGCCTCTGCCCAAAATGTTATGGGCATGTAAGCATCTGCAAGCAATGTACCTGCAACTTCAATGAGTGTCATATTTTTCCTTTCAGCTACCCCATTTTGTTGGGGAGTTCTAAGAGCTGAGAAGCAATGCCTAATACCTTCCTTCTCACAGAACTCATGCATAAGAAGAGACTCAAACTCTATGCCATGATCACTTCTGATCAATGCAACATGAGTAGAAAACTCAATCTGTATGGTCATGAGAAAATCTGTAAGAACCTTGAATGTATCTGACTTATATCTCAGAAAGAATACCCAACTGAACCTGGAGAAGTCATCCACTATAACCAAAGTGTAGGATTTCCCTCCTAGGCATTGTACAGCAATGGGTCCAAAAAGATCCAAATGTAGCAAGTACAAATCCTAGGTGAATCACTCTTATTAACAGATTTAAAACTAATTTTAGTTTGCTTTCCTAATTGACAAGCCCTGCAGAGACCTTCCTTCTTGTAGGGACCAGAAGGTAGACCTGTAACAAGGTTGTGTTTAGATAGCCTAGCAATGTTTTTCAGATTTACATGACATAGTCTTTTGTGTCATAAGTCATTCTAATTACTAGTTAAATTAAGTAAACAGATATCAGTTTTGGCAGAAAGAAAAATTACTAAGTATATGTTGCCTTGTCTATTTCCAATTAAAACTGTTTGGTTGTTTTTATCAATAATAGAACAAGTGGATGGGTTAAAGTATACCTGATAACCATCATCACATAACTGACTTATGGAGATGAGGTTATGCTTGAGTCCACTTACATATGTCACCTTTTTGAATGTGACAGGTCCTATTCTTACTTCTCCAAATCCTTCTGACTAACCAAATTTGGAGTCACCAAAGATAACCTTTGGCCTCAACTTGGACTTATAGTTGGATAAGATGTCCTTGCTGCCAGTCATATATTTGGAGCAGCCACTGTACAGGTACCAGGTTTGATTTACCCCTGGACAACTCTTCACCTGCAATAGAAAACAGTTAATGGTTTTTGACCCAGGTTACCTTGGGTTCTTTGTATTGCTGATAAGAGAAGCTAGAAATAACAGTGAATTTAGGTTGGGACTTGTATCCTAGGGGGTGATATCTCCTAGGTGGTATGATCCAGTCAGCTAGTGGATTAAATGGTTTCTTAGAAATATTTAAGTTGTTGTTGGAATTATGGTTTTGATTAAGTCTTCCTGGGTTCGACGAATTTCTGTAAGTTCGTCGACCAGAGTTCGACAAATTGGGTTGAAATCGTCGATCTCTGCCCAGATAATGAACATGTTCTTTCTCTGTGCCCCACGTTCATCGACCTCTGCTCGACGAACCATACAGAGTTCGTCGATCGCAGTTAGATGAATAAATATAACTATAGTTTGCGTTCAGAGTTCGTCGATCTGGGTTCGACAAATTGGCCCCATTTTGTCGATCTGAGTTTGACGAAAATTGCTGAACCTTGTTTTTACTATGAGTTTTCTAGTTTTTGGTTTTCTGTCCTACTGTCTTAGGTATCTTTTCTACTATTTGTTTGTCATTTATTGTTTCTTTCCCTTTAGCAGATACAAATTTTATTGGGGTTGATAAAATGTTCTTCCTGAGAATGGGGGGCAAACCTGATGGAGCACCCAAGCATTGCTTGCCATTAAGTCTGGCATTAACAGTACTTGTGATATCCATCAGCTTGAGGCTTCTCCCATTGAGAGTTTCCTCAAGTTGTTTGGCCTCACAAAGCTCAGTTTTTAGTGAAATTATTTTTTCATTTGCTAAGGTTAATTCATCTTTTAACCTAATGTTTTCAGATTGAACATCCTCTAAGTTTCCTAATTTTTCCCTAAGAATTTTAATTTCTTTTTCAGAATTAATCAAATCTATGCACATTAACTTGAAATCAGATTTAAATGTTTCAGAGCTGTAGTCAAAGGAGGATAATACCTGATCTGCCTCTGATTCAGACACTCCTTCATCTTCAGACTCTTCTTCTTCCGAGTGACTTCTGGAAGCATCAATTGCCATTAGGCAAACCTCCTTTGCTCTTCCTTCTTCCTCATCTTCACTGGAGCTTGAATATGTTGACTCATCTTCTGTCTCACTCCAGGTCTCAGCCACAAAGCCCTTTTCCTTCTTCTTGTGCTTGTTGGAAGAGGGTTTGCTGGTGTGCAATCTTCTAGTTTCCTTCTCTCTTCTCCTCTCTTTCTTTTGGTTCTCTGGACACTTAGAGAGGAAGTGCCCAGGCTTCCTGCATCCATAGCACACAATTTCTTTGGTTGGTGTTTTGTCATAATTTGGCTTGTCATCTTTTCTTGATGATTTTCTCCTGAAATCCTTTCTGGCCATCTTGTAGAATCTTTTAGCAAAGAGACTCATGAGATCTTCATTTGATGTTGCGGTCTCTATCTCTTCAGTGGCTTCGAAGGCAATACTTTGTTTTCTTCTGGCTGCTGGAGGTGTTCTTTGTTCAGCTTCCTCCCTGGTCTTTATTAGTTGTTAATATGACTTCAGTTTGCCTAATAGAGATTCAGTTGAAATCTCATTCAGGCATCTGGCCTCCTTGATGGGCCAGATTCTTGTATCCCATGAGCTTGGGAAGCACATCAGGATCTTGTCATTCACTTTAGTAAGAGTGATGTTCTTATCCAAGGTTTTTAGCTCATTGATAATTGAGCGTAACCTATTGTACATATCAGAAACTATCTCAGCTTCTTCCTTCTTAAAGTTCTCATATAGGGATATGAGATTTGATCTCCTATCCTTTCTCTCATCTGATGATCCATCAACCATTTGATTTAGGGAATCCCAAATGGCTTTTGCTGAGGTGCACTCAGCAACCTTCTAGAAGATATCATCTGACATAGTTTGTGTCAGGATATTCATAGCTTTGGCATCTGCAATTTTTGCCTTTCTTTGAGTTTCAGTCCACTCAGGTGGTGGAACTGCTGTTGAACTTGTAGGTGTTGCAGAGGTGGATGCTTGTGGGGGACCTATCAATATTGAATTGTAGATGTCTTCATAAATGGAATTCATGTACAGCCTAATTCTTGCCTTCCAGATGGCAAACCTATTAAGGTTGCACACTGGAGGTCTGGTGCTTGCATAGTCCTTGTTCAATGTCATGCTGTGTGTGTAAAACTTATTAAAAATGAAATGAAATAAGATAAATCTAACTTAGGATCTTTTGGTTCAAGATTTAACTTGTACAATCAAAGGAACCTCCTCCGATACCAATTGAAAGTGAGAGTTAGATCTGAAATACTCTAGATGAGGGTGGGGGGGGGGGTGAATAGAGTATTCTTAAAAAATTCTTAACAGCTATTACAGCTTTTGCTGTAAATTAAAAGTGCAGAAATAAATATAGCTAGCACACAATGAACCTAAAGCACAAGAACAGCAAGAACAAAAGAAAAAGGGGCAACCAGACGGCAGAAGAATTTTATAGTGGTTCCCCAACCTGGGTACATCCACTCTTCTACCACCCTTGGTAGGAATCCACTCAGATTTTTGATCAGGTGCCTGACACCAATGAGCTTTTGATTAGGTGCTCAAAAACCAACCCAAGTGTTTTGATCATGAGACTTGCAACCAAGGAATCACTTTTGAAGGGAGATGACAACCCTTTAAACAGTGGGGGGGGGTGAGAGATGATTTTGTCTTCTCTTTCTCAATATACAACTGAGAAGACTGTGGATTTGATTATAGCTTATGGCTCCCCCTGAGATGTAGAATGAATAAGGGAAAAAGCAGGAGCTAAGCTTCAGTGTGATAGGTCTTCAAACGGAATTCTTGACTAGCAATAATCTTCAGGAACATCTTTGACAGATGGAACTGATGTTGTCATTTTGAAATGTCCTGGAGTGCTTGTAGAAAGAAGACTCTAGATATAGGTATTGTTGTTCTTCTTTTTCAGGTACTGGTGAGCTTCTGGTCAAGGGCTTCTCTGTATCAGAGATTGCTTCTTGTTGATAGAGCAGATTATTCAAGACTGAATATTTCTCTATGTCTCTGTAATCTATGTATGCTTCTGAGTAAACTGTGCTCTGTGTAAAACTTTCTTAATGATCCTTAAATCTGTCAGTTATTCTCTTTTTTTCTTTTATATTCTCTGTTGAAATCTGTCTTTCAAAAATTTGAATTCTTCTGCAATTAATGCTGACAGCCTTGAGAATAAACGGCATTGATTTATTTCCCCAACTATCCCATGGAAAAATGGCAAGGAAGTAATCCTGGAGAAGACCATAATTAATGCTCCTTCTAACAGTTACATTCAGAGAATGTTAGATCATTAATTACTCAGGAATTATCGCATTAGAGTGGGGACGGAAGGCCGGAAATAACTAAGTCTGGAATCGTCGAACAGTTGACAGAAATCGTCGAACTGAGTGCACAGTTCGTCGAGCTAAGATGTTGTGTTCATCGACCAGACAGATTCTGTTCGTCGAGCTGAGTTCCATGATCCTCAAGCTGGAACCTGACTGCTGTATCTTTTGAACTTTGCCTATTCTGTGTCTGAAGTTCGTCGAGCTGGTAAATGTGTTCGTCGACTACAGTTCAGCAATTATTCTGGAGTTGTCATATATTCTGTATGTCGACTGATATCCTGTGTGTCGACACAAGTCTTCTGTGTGGTGTCGACATAATCTTTCCACAGTGTCGACTGATGATCTTGGTGTTGACACAAGTTCTTCTAGTGTCGACTCAGTTGGTGTCGACATATACTCTGAGTGTCGACACAAGTCTTCTGGTTCTTAGTTGTTGAAGTAGATGATCCCGAATTCATCGGGCAGAGAACTGAGTTCGTCGACCTGAGACTAGAGAGCATAGTCTCGACAGAATGCTGTAGTAGTCCAAAGATTCGTCGACCAAAGAATAGTGTTCGTCGAGCTAAGTCTGGAGAACCTTGAATTCGTCGAGCTGAAAATTATTCTGGACTTAGAGAAAAATTGATAAACCTCTGGCAATAGAGTTGAAGTGGAAGTCCAGAAATCGTCGAGCAAAGAATGAAGTTCGTCGACCTAAGAACTAGGTTCGTCGACCTGAGTCTAGAGAACAGTCTGGACTTAGAATTCTGAAGGTGGAGTCCAAGGATCGTCGATCTGTGACTGAAGTTCGTCGAGCTCAGCTCAGAGAATATTTCTCTAAGATCGTAGAGCTGAGAATGACTATCGTCGACCTGAGTTAGACGAACGTCAAACTCATTTTACTTAGTTTCTTGAGAAATCTCTGAATCTCTGGAAAAACTCTAAGTCTTGAGTCTCTGGCAGTCTGATGATGGCTTGTCCATGTGATGTTGTTACTGAGGACTTGGCCTAGACTCTAGGACACAACTATGACCCTTGTTATACATGTTGAATCACATCATCCTAAGTTAGTGAACCTAGCCCAAATCAAACTCGGGATCCAACAAACTCACAATCAATTGATGAGGTTGAAAGTGGATGTACCCGAGATTGGGCAACCACTATAATTCCTTGTGTCGTCTGGCATGTGCTTGATTACTTTCTCTGTTAATCTCTCTCAAATTTTTATTTTATAAAAGACACAGATCTCACCCATTCACCTCCCTCTAGGTGACTTAGGTAGACAACTAGATACTTTCAATTGGTATCAGAGGGAGGTTGTTCTCAAAAAGTTCACACCTTGAACAGATCTACTTCTAGTTGTCATAGAGATTATCAAGCATGGACATATCCAAGGACTCTATAATGCTTCCAGTGTGCACAAAGGCTAACTTTCCCATGTGGAAGGAAAGAGTCAAATTCTTCAAGAAATCTGTTGATCATAGCATCTTCATGATAGTGGAAGAAGGCCCCCATGTTCCCATGACAGCCTCCACTATTGATCCAACCAGAAACGTACCAAATAAACTGATGGATTTAGACAAAGATGAGACTGCCCTTGTCTCTCTGGACAAGACAGCTAAAAATATCATCGTAATTGCAGTCGATGACTCAATGTTGCAGGACCTTTTTCACTGTCAATGCATCAAGGAAATTTGGCAGTCTTTGATTGTCATGATGGAAGGGACAGAATAAGTAAGGGATGACAAAAGATCCCTTCTGAACCAAAAATATGAGGCCTTCAAGCTAGGCTCCAAGGTCACAATTGCTAACACATATGAGAACTTTAAAATCGTTAATGGACTGAAGAACTGCGGCCGGGTCTTCACAAATGGAGAACTAAATGACAAGTTCCAAAGATCCTTAATTAAGGAATGGGACAATAAAATTTATGCCATCAGGGAGTTCAGGAGACTGGCTGAAACTGACCACCAGAACCTCTTCAAAAAGCTTATGTCCTATGAGCTTCAAATCAACCCAAGAAAAGCTATAGAAGATGACATCAGATCTTCATCAAAAGAGAAGTCTATTGTACTGAAGGCAGACAGCTCACGGAAGGCTAAAGAAGCATCTCCTGCTCCCACTCACAAAGGAAGTGAAGAAGAAGACTCAGAAGCAAGCACCTGGGGCTCAGAACTAAGTGATGGAGAGTTCTCTCTTCTCTCCAGGCAGTTCAAGAAGTTTCTCAGTAAGAAGAAACATATGAGAGGCAATGACTCCTCTTATAGAAGATCACATCACGCCGGTGGTCATCAAAAGAAAAGTCATACAAATGCCAGGTATAAATAAAAACAGAACAAACATTATTTGACTGACATTGTGTGCTACTGTTGTAATAAGCCAGGTCACGTGATCGCCGACTACCCTCACAAGAAAAAGGAGGGTGAAAGAAGAGAAGAGCACAATTCTGTTGGGTTTTGGGGATGGCACGACACTTGTGCACGCAGAGGAAAAAGAACAAGAAAAAACCCAAACGAGTTCGGATCAAGCAATATTCATGAATAAAGAAGTATAGCATACTGTAATAAAAATTACCTTTGAGGGATTGAGTCAGAACTCAACATAGATGCTCCAGAAAAATCAAGCCGGCCACACAGCAACTAGAGTATTGAGCTCAAAAAGTATATCCATGCCTCTACAGTAATCCACACGATCGGGAGAACCCACAACAACTTGTCATACAAGCCCTAGGTCGGGAGAGGACACTCAGCGTCTCCACAGACTACTAGATATGTTGTAGGAGAGGCGGCGGCGGCACTCACAGGGATCAGGATCAGAATCAATGACAGGATTGGCGAAACACTTCCGTCAGGTTTCTAGTTTTTCTTCTTATCACATAGTATCGGCTCGTGTACTGAAAAAAAAGAATCATCCCTAGAAAAACCTAAACATCATATTTATATCCCAGGAGATAAATTCAGCAAGTCAACATTTGACTCAGCACGGGCATTCGTCGAACTCAGCTCGACGAACAATTCGTCGAACTCAGCTCGACGAAATCTGAGCCAAAGGCCAGAACGTCGAACTTCATTCGTTGAACTCAGCTCGACGAAATCTGCGCCAAAAGCCAGCACGTCTAACTTTATTCGTCGAACTCAGCTCGACGAAATCTGTGCCAAAAGCCAGCACATCGAACTTTATTCGTCGAACTCAGCTTGACAAAATCTGCGCCAAAGGCCAGAATGTCGAACTTCATTCGTCGAACGATGTTGAGTGAATACAATACACTCAACGCCTAAGTGCCAGATTCTCCAGGTAAACCATTTACTCAACGAAGGCATTGAGTGGACTCAATGCACTCAATGCTTAAGTGCTATAGTCAACGCACTCAACACCAACATTCACAGAGTTAACACTTTACCCGAAAAAGCGTTGACTGGACTCAATGCTCTCAACGCTTTCAGCCTGATGGCATTGAGTGAGCTAAACACACTCAACGCCTAATGCCTTAGAATCTTTCAACCTCCAAGGTGTTGAATGAACTAAACACACTCAACGCCTTCAGCCCCATGGCGTTGAGTGAGATAACCACACTCAACGCTAAATTTCTTAGAATATTTTCATCCCCCCTTTTCAATATCCTTCAAATCATCATATGAGCTAGATAGTACAGATCCAATCTCCCAATTTCTCCACAATCTTATATGCGACACTGATAGGCTCATACTGAGTTGCTAGTGAGGCTACATGCTTAATCACTTCCAGATCGCTATGGTTGAACCAACAGTCTCCCACTTGATCTAGAAAGTATCAAACAATATCTTCACAAACAATGAGTGGCATCTAGCAATACATCATTGCTCCCCAAACAGTAAGAGTTTATAAAACTCAAAAGACATCGTGACCAATATTACAGTGTTGTCATGTCCCTTCATCCCTTATATCCGGATAGAACTAGAGGTATAGAACGTGTCACCCTCATAAATGTTCAATCTGAGTTTCTTGATCTAGAATGGACTTGCAGAAAATTTCTGAGTCTAATATCATATATTGACTCAACCAAGCATGACCATGCACTTCTCTATCCCATTCCATCAAGGGGTCCCATGGATGCAACTCCTGTCATATTGGAGGACAAATCCCATCTCTGCTCACATGCAAACACCCAAATGATTCATAATGTACCCAATAACCACCTTTATCATCCAACTTTTTCAAGACTGTACTTTTGTTGGCATCAAAGCACACTCTTCCTTACTCAATGAAAGCTGTGACTTCAGGTCAATGGACCAGAAACATCATTGCCACTTGAGCTATACTTGTGACACGTTCATATAAAAATCCACAATGTATTCTCACGGTGGGTCTGTCCAATACAACTTGTTCATAACAAGTACCCATGTAATGACTTGATATCATAATATCATGACATATAAGGATGGGTCATCAATTAACGCACATGCTAGTCTTAAAGATATCATCATCGCCCTTAGCTTCTAAGATGATACAACGACCAGGGACCTTTAAGATTGAATCTTCAAAAATCATAGGTTCTCACATCAAGTCACTACTTGACCTATTGAAGCAAACACTCTAAGGGAATTTATTAAATTGAACTACTCTATCACAATATTAATAACTTCATAATAAAAGAACTTGCCAAAATATATAAAATGAAATGCATATAGTACTTTTATTCATCAAAGGAAATATTATACAGCCAACAAACATACAATCCACAAGACTCAAACTAGAGTTGATCATTTAGGTATCGTATACCCATAGATCTAACAAAACCATCATGCTTTCTCTGTGCAAGAGGCTTTGTCAGTGGATTTGCAATGTTTTCCTCAGTTGACACTCTGCATATGCTCACATCTCCTCGATCGACAATATCTCGAATTAGATAAAACCGCCGGAGTATGTGTGTGTGGAGCGCTGATGAGATCTAGGTTCCAAAGCAAGTGCAATTGCACTGTTTTTGTCATAGTAGAGATCTACAGGACGAACAATGCTAGGAATTACATCTAACTTGCCGATTAATTTCCTAATCTATACAGCCTCCTTCGCTACATTTGCAGCGGCAATATACTCGGCCACAGTAGTAGAATCGACAACTGTATCCTGCTTGGAACTCTTCCAACTAACAACACCTCCATTCAGGCAAAACACAAACCCTGACTGAGACTTCGAATCATCCCTATCAGTTTGGAAGCAAACATCTGTGTAACCACTTACAACAATCTCTTCCCCTCTGCTGAATACCAAGAACATATCCTTTGTTCTTCGCAAGTACTTGAGGATATTCTTGACGGCTATCTAGTGACCTTCATCGGGATCAGACTAATACCTGCTAGTCATGCTCAAAGCATAAGAGACATCGGGTCTAGTACATAACATTGCATACATGATTGATCCAATTGCCGAAGCATATGTAACCAAATTCATGCAGTCCTTATCTTCACAAGACTTAGGAAACTGGTCCTTAGAGAGACTCACACCATGAGACATGGGTATGAATTCTTTCTTGGACTAAAGCATGCTGAACCATTTTAACACCTTGTCAATGTACGTATATTGGGTCAAACCCAGCAACTTCTTTGATCTATGTATATAGATCTTAATACCTAGTATTCAAGTCGCCTCCCCTAAGTCCTTCATCGAAAAGCAGTCACCTAGGTTGTTCTTAATAACTTGCAGGGTCAGTTTGTCATTCCCAATCAACAGTATGTCATCTACATACAATATAGGAAGACTACAATGCTCCCACTAATCAGTTTGTAAACACAAGGTTCATCCTCATTCTTGATAAAACCAAACTCTTTGATCTGTTAATTAAAATGAAGATTCCAACTTCGAGACGCCTGTTTCAATCCATAAATAGATCTCTGTAGCTTGCATATTTTAGTGGCTTCACATGGAGATACAAAACCCTTAGGTTGTGTCATGTACACTTTCTCAAGGAGGTTCCCATTAAGGAAAGACGTTTTAACATCCATCTAGCAGATCTCGTAGTCATAATGCACAGCAATAGCAAGCAGAATAACAATGTACTTAACTCTGGCAATAGGGGAAAAGTATCATCATAGTCAACACCATGAATTTGCTTAAAACCCTTTGCCACCAGTCGGCCTTTGAATGTCTGTACATTACCATCCATGTCAGTCAACTTCTTGAAGACCCACTTGCACCCTATGGGTCTTACCCCTTCAGGTGGTTCCACCAAAGTCCATACTTGGTTTTCATACATGGAGTCCATTTCAGATTTCATGGCCTCAAACCACTTCTCGGAGTCCGATCCACACATAGCCTCATGGTATGTTGCAGGCTCATCATTATGATCCATAAGCAACACATTACCTATTTGATACACGAGAAATCCATATCTCTCATCCTCAAATCTTGGTCTACCAGATCTATGTGGAACTTGTGTTTCCTGAGCAGGTTCTCTAGCTACAACTACTTGTAGTCCGGACTCAGGTTCTAATTCCGGTTCATTCACTGTTTGTGGTTCCTGAACTTCTTCAAGTTCTATCCTTGCTGTATTTTTACTTAAGAAATCTTTCTCAAGAAAGACACCAGTACTTGTGACAAACACTTTGCCCTCGGACGGTAAGTAGAAATAGTACCCTTTGGTTTCCCTAGGATACCCCACAAGATAACACTTATCTGATTTGGATTCCAGCTTATCAGGCATTTGACGTCTCACGTATGCCTTGCAACCCCAAACCTTAATGAACGACATACTGGGATTCTTCTCAGTCCATATATCATATGGTGTCTTTAGAACTGCTTTCATTGGAGCATGACTTAATGTTAAAACAGCAGTTTCTAGAGCAAAGCCCCGAAAGGAAATAGGCAGATCTGCATGACTCATGACTTAGGTATTCTCCACCTCAATCAGATCGGAGTGCTTTAACCTTCTTACCCAACTGGTTTTCTACTTTGCTTTTAAACACTTCGAACTTTTCAAGGGTTTCGGATTTGCACTTCATTAGATACACGTATCCGTATCTACTGAAATCATCAGTAAATGTAACAAAGTAGAAGAACCCACCTCTAGCCATAGAACTCATGGATCCAAATACATCACTATGTACTATACACAAGAGATCATCAGCCCTCTCATTGAAGCCAGTGAAAGGAACTTTAGTCATCTTGCCTAAAAAATAAGATTCGCATCTCTCAAATAATTCATAATCAAATGAGTCCAACAGTCCATATCTATGGAGCTTGGATATACGTTTCTCATTTATATGACCAAAACGATAATGCCAAAAGATACGTAAAGTTCGTGTCACTTGTTCTTAGTCTTTTAGTATTTTCAATATTATAGATTGGATGGTCTAAGTTCAAAACATACAGACCATTAAACATTTGGGCTACACAATAACAAACATCATTCTTAAATATTAAAAAATAGTTGTTCTTAATAATAAAAGAAAAACCCACCATGTCCAAACATGAAATGGGTATAATGTTTCTAGTTATGGAAGGAACAAAATAACAATTATCTAGTTCTATTACAAGCCAACTAGGCAAAGCAAGGCAATAAACCATGATGGCAACAACATCAACTCTTGCTCCATTGCCAACGTGCAGGTCCACCTCTCCTTTACTCAGCATTCTTCTCCTTTGTTGGATCCCTAGTTTGGATTTGAGCTAGGTTCACTAATTAGGATGTCTGACCACAATGTATATCCAGGGTCATGTGTTTTGAGTCCTAGAGTTTAGGCTAAGTCATTAGGTTCAATCTTGATGGACAAGCCAGCAGAAGACTTCAGGAGACTCAAGGCTTAGAAGAAATCAAAGTTCAGTATATAAGTTCGATGTTCGTCGAACTTAGCTCAACGATCGTCGATCGCAGATTGATGAACTCAAAGTTAATTCTCTGAGTTGATCTCGACGATATTCGAGCTCAGGTCGACGAATTCTGGAGTTCAGACTTCAACATATTCTTTCCAGATTCCTTTTGCTGAACTCAGCTCGACGAAGACAGATTATCAACTCGACGAACTTGGAGCGCAGATTAGGCAAGTTATCTCCAGAATGTAGTTTGCTGAGCTTAGGTCAACAAATAAGATTTCCCAGGTCGACGAACAGGATTTCTCAGCTCGACGAACTTAGATCTCCGGTCGACGAAATCTGTTCATAGGTCGACGATTTCTGTCCAGTGCCTAACTTAGAGTTTTTCCTCATTTTTGTCCTTATTCCATATATTATTTAGCAGTAATTTCCTGAGTAATTAATGCTTATATTCTATGAATATTGCAGTTTCTGGCAACATTAAATATGGTCTTCATCAGGTTAATTACTTGCTTAATTAATTTGGACAGTTGGGTAAAATCATTAAAGCAAATATTCTCCAGCCAATTTTCATTCTTCAGGCAATCAACATTCAATGTTTGAGATTCAAATTTCAAAGGAGAATTAAACTGCAGAATATAAAAGAGATTTTCTCATTCAGACGGCAACAGTGAGTAGAGCAAAATACAGAACCAGAGAATACAGAAAGATATTCAGAAATTCTCTGTGCAAGAAAACAACCTGTTTTCTCCTTGATCTTATTGAAGAAGAAGAAGAACAACCATCACAGTTAAAAGTCTTCTTCAACATCACCTCCAGGAGCTTTCAAGGACAACAAACTCTAAATCAGTCAGAAGTTCCTGGAATACTTCAAGTCAAGGCTGAAGACCTACACCCTGTGCAAGGCTCCAAGTGATTTCTGGAGGAGTCTTGACAACAACAAATCCACTAGTCTTCTCTGTTGATTAGAGAAAGAGAAGATACCATCAAATTTCTCTCCCCCTCTTGTAAAAGGGTTTATTAACTCCCTTTAAAAGTTTATGTCTGGTTTTTGGGCACCTGATCAAAAGCTCAAAGGGTTGTGAGATCTCCCTAACTCAGGCTAAGGAAATCAAATCCCTTAAGCCTAAGGAGATCACTCTAAGGGAGGAAGTCACAAGAATGGCTCAGTTAGAAAGGAATTTGACGCCACATTTGAAGAATACAACAATGCACTCGAGCACCTCAACCTAAAAGAGAAAATCATCGAGAAGTTGGAAGAACAGCTTGCCACTGAAAAGAAACATGTTGAAAGTTTCTCCAAGCCCAAGACAATCCTTCCATTTGTCGCGAAATTCTCTGCTCAGGATAAAGGAGCTGGCTTAGGTCATGAGGCTGCTCCTAGTAAATCCTCAAGGAGGAACAAGGCTCAAAGGAAAAATAAGGCTGCTAAGAAAGTCTTAGCCAAAGAGAAAGGGAAGTCCCTTCAAAATCAAACTACGTTTAAGAAGGTAATCTTCCCAACAACGGAGTTTAATTTTGAGTCATCCTATGGTCATTTTACCAGGCCTACTTATGTAGAGCCTAAGTCCCGATACCAAGGATGGACCCATCCTCAGAACAATGGTGAAAGTGTGTTAAAGGCACCTTACGAAGAAATTTAAATGAGAAGTTATGGTCCATATGTTCATGGCCATAACAACAAGAAGGCACCTAAAGCCAAGCCCATTGTATATAAGGAAAAGGAGGTGCAGAAGCATTGTGAGCGCCATCATCATAAGGCTTCTACCTCTAATTCAGCCGCTCCTGCTAGATCACAAGTTCAAAAGGTCAAGAAGGAGATCTGGAAAAGATACAAAATGTTTGACTGCTGGTGTTGCGATAATGTTGGTCACTTTGTTGTAGATTGCTAGTTTAATCCCAGAAACTTTGAAACTCCACAAGTTAAACATACGAGGCAAACCAATTGTAGTGTTAACACACCAGGGGGGGGGGTATGCTAACAATGAACCTAAGACCCAAATCTTATTAGGTTCCTAAGGCAAAATGATTTACTATCGCAGGTATGTCCAAAGGCCAACAAAATGCCTATCTGGTATTTGGATAGTGGATGCTCTCGACATATGACCGGGACAAGAAGCCTACTCCAAAATTATGCTCCAGTCAAAGTGATGGAGACACTGTCCCGCCACTGGTTTATGATGACATTAACGATGCGGTCGTTGACCCCGACATAGAGAGTTCGTTGATTGGGACGATCGTTGCCGCAAACTTGAAGATGGGAGTCTACCACGACATTCATCGTCAACGCTGCCCCCACTACATGTTTTGAACGACGTCCGCCATTACCTTCAAATAAAATATATAATTATAAATTAAATATTTATAATTATATATCATTTAGCAATTTTCATTTTAAGTGTTTTTATTTAAGCATTTTAATTTCATGCATTTGATGAATGTATTTTTATTTCATATTGTTGAGTGCATATAACCATCACATTGTATTGTTTTTGTTTCATGTTATGATGGGTGCATATAACAATCATATGTTTATTTTATTTTAAATGGAGGAGATTGAGTGGTGTAGTCTATATAAGGCCATGTTATGGAGTATTTTGTGAAGTTGAGTGATAAGAAATTGAAACCCTAAAATCTATTGAGAGTTTTCCTCCTCCTACGCAAAATTCGTCCATCCCCCTCCTCTCTTCTATATCTCTCTCTTAGTCGTCGGCCACCCTTCCCCCTCATTCTCAAATTCTGGACACCTCTCTTCTCCTTTTTTCTCCTCCTCAAGATCTCTACCACCACCCCCTCCCTCTCCAAAAACTAAACCCGACCACTCGTTCTCCCTCAATACTCGAGCAGCCACTCTCTTTCCTTTCTCTAAACTGCCGACCAACCACCCCTACTCCCTCCCTCCAAAACCGTCGGCCACCCCCACTCCTCCCTCTCTCCCTCCAAAGAAACCGAGCATCCCCCACTCTCAAAACCACCGACCACCCCTATCTCTCCACTTCCACAAATTCGGCCAGCCCCCCTTCTCCACCTTGATAACATTTCCACGACCTTTTCTCTCTCCTATTCCAATATATTTTGTCGTCTAGGTTTCCCTCTCCTAGGGTTTTGTAAAGGAAGAACTACTCGCGTCTTCATCGTTAGGTGTGGTTCCGAGAATTTGCGTGGAGATAGATTCAACCACCGTCGTGTGTGCGTCCTCCACTCGTTTTGTGGACGGATTTCTTGGGCTTTGGGTAACGATTTATAAATCACCTCTTGTGCATTTCTTCTATATTATTGTGATATTTTGGTGTGTTGAGACTATATTTGCCAGCAGGATACGTGTGTGTGGGACCGCATGTTTGGGCTTTCCCCATCGCGTTCCAGGTCTGGGTGTTGACCCCGGTGGGCCCCCTTGTGTGGCGGAATATCCCCGCGATCCTGTGGTTGGGGTTAGTCCCACATCGCCTGCAGACTTCTCCACTTTGTGTTCATGTACCCCGCCACCCTTCATCTCAACACCTGGGTTTTGAGATGAACTAATGGGTTGGCGGGTTCTAACATGGTATCAGAGCCAGGTTCTCCTGCTGCGGGGGTGTGTTGAGACTATATTTGCCAGCAGGATACGTGTGTGTGGGACCGCATGTTTGGGCTTTCCCCATCGCGTTCCAGGTCTGGGTGTTGACCCCGGTGGGCCCCCTTGTGTGGCGGAATATCCCCGCGATCCTGTGGTTGGGGTTAGTCCCACATCGCCTGCAGACTTCTCCACTTTGTGTTCATGTACCCCGCCACCCTTCATCTCAACACCTGGGTTTTGAGATGAACTAATGGGTTGGCGGGTTCTAACATGGTCTTGTTGAAGTTGGTGACCGGGCGGTCTGGCGGTTTGTCCTGGCGGGTTGAAGACCGCGCGGTCTGGCGGTTTGTCTCAGCCGGCTTGGAGGCCGGGCGGTCTGGCGGTCTACTCTGGCGGTCTCTCTTCCTCTCTGGTGGTAGCCGTGCGGTTAGCCCTGCTATCTAACCGCGCGGCTTGTGCGGTTTGTTTTGTATAGTCCGCTTAGTCCTGTAAATTTTAGTCCCACATCTCTTATTTGTATTCTCTCATCTCTCCTCCATTCTATATAAAGGAGGGCATACCATTGTAATAGATACCTTTTTTGGATAATAAAGTTTCAATTATTCAAAAGCTTATCCGCTTGTTCTCTACTTTTCGCTTCTTTTCGCTACTTTCTAACATGGTATCAGAGGACACGGTCATTTCCTCCTGATTCTGTGCGCTCTCTGTTGTTCGCGGCTTGTTTTCCGCGTTCTGCGACTTGTTCGCGGCTTGCCTTCTCTTCTGTCCGCGCGGCTTGTTTCTATCCGCGCGGCTTGTTTCTGTCCGCTGCTCTGTTCGCGCGGCTTGCTTCTTGTTCTCTTCTCCTGGTGCCTTTTCGCAGCGACCTGTTTCCTTGTCGCCGCGCTCCTTGCTCTTTCTTGCCTCTCATAGTCTTTGCGGCTTGTGTCTACCCGCTGCGGACTTCTTCTCCCTGTCCGCTTCTGCTTTCCCCATCTCCGCTTGCCCCTATACTCGCGGTTTGCTGCTGTGATCTGCCTGACCGTGCGGGTTTTTCCTTTCTCACCCGCATCTTGGTCGCGGTCACCTGCCCTTCTCCTCTCTTCTGTTCGCTCGGCCTTTTCAGTCCGCGCGACCTCTTCCCCGCTGTGCCTTTGACCTCTTGCTAGCCGCTGCTGTTCGCGCTACTTGTTATTCCCCTCTACCCGTTCCTGCTTGCTAGTCGCGCCGGCCTCATCTTTTGCCGTGCGACCTGTTCTCCTCTGTTCGCCCGACTTTTTCAAGCCGTGCGACTTCTTTCCCTCTGCTTTGCTCTGCTTCTTGGTAGCGGCCTTCCTAGCCGCCCGACCTGTTGCTGTTCGCCCGGCTTGGTGCTCTTTTCTCTTCTTGCGGCTTGTTCTTATCGTCGCGGCCTGCTCCTCTCTTGCCTCCATGGCTTTTCCCTTCTCAGGCCTGTCCGCCTCCGTGGTCACCTCTTCTGGAAGTGCTCATGTTGTTACTCACGGCAGATGGCTCATCGACTCTGGTGCAACCAATCATATGACCGGCAATCCTCAATATTTCTCTCTTCTTGACACACATGCTCAGTTGCCCCCGGTCATTATTGCTGATGGATCTCCCTCCCCGGTCCATGGGACGGGCATGGTTCAAGTCACTCCCTCTCTCTGCCTGGCTGATACCTTCTATGTGCCCAAGTTTCCGTGCAACTTATTATCGGTTACTTCTTTATGCAAGCAACTAAGGTGTTCTGTCATATTCACCCCTAGCTCTTGTACCTTTCAGGATCCGGATTCCCAACGGACGATTGCTACCGGGACTGAGAGTGGTGGCCTCTACTTCCTCGACAACGTGTCTGCTTTCTCCGCCTTCTCCTCCTCCTCTCCAGATCTTCTCCAATGGCATCTTCGCCTTGGACATGCTCCTCCCCGAATTCTCCGCCAGCTCTTCCCGCACCTCCCTCCTCATCATCCTCCTCTAAACTGTGATGCATGTCAACTTGGCAAACATCACCGCTCATCCTTCCCCCCAACGCAAAGTCGAGGCTGTTCCCGTCCGTTCGACCTCGTTCACTCTGACATATGGGGACCCGCTCCTAACCTCACCATCGGTCGGGGTAGTTCCTATTTTGTCACCTTCATTGATGATTTCTCTCGATGTACGTGGGTATATCTTCTCAAAGATCGCTCCGAGCTGTTCTCTGTTTGGACCTCCTTTTATTCTATGGTTAAGACTCAGTTTGATACGTCTATTAAACTCCTTCGTTCTGACAATGCTAAGGAGTATCTTAGCCACGACTTCTCCTCCTTTTGTCTTCACCATGGTGTTATTCGTCAAACAAGTTGTGTCTACACCTCCCAACAAAATGGGGTGGCGGAACGCAAAAACCGTCACCTTCTTGATGTCGCTCGCACTATGATGACTCAAATGCATGTTCCTCGCTCCTATTGGGGATATGCTGTCCTCCTCTCCTGCTATCTCATCAATCGCCTTCCCTCCACAGTTCTCCACGGTGCTACCCCCTTCTCCATTCTTTATCCAGACAAGGATCCCTTTCCTCTTCCTCTACACATCTTTGGGTGCACCGCTTTTGTGCACTCTCCCGCTGCCACCCGTGACAAACTCTCCCCACGTGCCACCAAATGTGTCTTTCTGGGCTACTCTCCCACTCAGAAAGGATATTGCTGCTTTGACCCTGTTACCCGCAAGCAATTTGTCTCTGCGGATGTCACCTTCTTTGCCAATGCCTCTTACTTCTCTCCCGCTTCCTCTTCTCCTCCTCCTACTCCTACTTCTCTCCTTGCCAATGGATCTCCCGATTGCTCTTCGCAAAGGAGTTCGGGCCTGTACCCAACACCCGCTTGCTGCAGTGGTTTCCTATGATCGTCTTACCCCTGCTCGCCGAGCTTTTGCACTGGCTATCTCGGCCACTGCCACCCCCCGTTCCTACCAGGAGGCCCTTACTATTCCTCATTGGAAAGATGCCATGGATGAGGAGATTGCTACTCTAACTGAACGGGGCACCTGGACCCTTGTTCCTCCTCCCTTCGGCACCGATGTTATTGGCTGTCGCTGGGTCTTCGTGGTGAAGTTTCTACCGGATGGCAGTGTGGATCGTTATAAGGCTCGCCTGGTTGCCAAGGGTTTTACCCAAACTTATGGGATTGATTACTTTGACACTTTCTCTCCTGTGGCCCGTCTCAGCACTATTCGGGTTCTTCTCTCTGTGGCTGTCAACAGGGATTGGCCCATCTCGCAGCTAGATGTTAAGAATGCCTTCCTCTATGGTGATCTGCAGGAGGATGTTTACATGGAGCAACCTCCTGGGTATGTTGCTCAGGGGGAGACACGGGTATGCCGGCTAAAGAAGGCTATCTATGGCCTCAAACAGAGTCCTCGTGCCTGGTTTGACAAGTTCAGTGGCATTGTTGCGGCCATTGGTTTTACAAGAAGCTCAGCAGATCACTCCTTGTTTGTTCGGAAAACCGCCTCTGGTCTTGTTGTTCTTGCGGTTATGTTGATGACATTCTTCTTACTGGCGATGACCAGGATGGGATATTGATGACCAAGAAACACCTTCGTCAACATCTGGTCACAAAGGATATGGGCTCCCCGAAATACTTTCTGGGCATTGAAATCTCTAGAAAGCCCAACTCCATGGTCCTTTCACAACGGAAGTATGCTCTTGATCTTTTAAAGGAGGCAGGACTGACTGGTGCTAAACCTGCACGTTGTCCTATGGCTGTTGGAGAAGACAAAACTTGGACAGATGACTCACCTCTTCTCTCCGATCCTACGAGATACCGGCATCTGGTGGGCAAGCTCATATATCTCACGGTAACCAGACCCGACATCTCTTATGCTGTTGGCAAGGTGAGCCAGTTCATGCAAGCTCCGAGGGAGTGTCATCTACAATCTGCTCTGAGGATATTAGAATATATTAAAACTGCTCCAGGGAAAGGACTCTTATTTCAGAACAATGGTCACCTTAGGGTTGAAGCGTACTCTGATTCAAGCTATGCGGATGACAAAGGGGACCGCAAATCGACTTCAGGTTTCTGCACATTTGTTGGAGGCAATCTTGTGAGTTGGAAGAGCAAGAAACAGTCTGTCGTTTCCAGGTCCAGTGCAGAGGCGGAATATCGCAGCATGGCATCGACTACATGTGAGTTGAAGTGGTTGCGGGCTCTCATGCTTGACTTAGGAGAGGTTTACAACTATCCTCTTCCTATGTTCTGTGACAATAAGGCCGCGATACACATTTCCAAAAATCCGGTCTTTCATGAGAGAACAAAACACATAGAAGTCGACTGTCATTTTATTCGGGAAGAAATATTGAAGAAACAGATTTGCACTCCATTTGTTACTTCCGACAACGAGTTGGCAGATGTCTTCACCAAGCCGGTGTCCGCTTCCTTTTTCCACATCTGCGACAAGCTGGGCATGATCGATATATATGCTCCAGCTTGAGGGGGAGTGTTGAAGTTGGTGACCGGGCGGTCTGGCGGTTTGTCCTGGCGGGTTGAAGACCGCGCGGTCTGGCGGTTTGTCTCAGCCGGCTTGGAGGCCGGGCGGTCTGGCGGTCTACTCTGGCGGTCTCTCTTCCTCTCTGGTGGTAGCCGTGCGGTTAGCCCTGCTATCTAACCGCGCGGCTTGTGCGGTTTGTTTTGTATAGTCCGCTTAGTCCTGTAAATTTTAGTCCCACATCTCTTATTTGTATTCTCTCATCTCTCCTCCATTCTATATAAAGGAGGGCATACCATTGTAATAGATACCTTTTTTGGATAATAAAGTTTCAATTATTCAAAAGCTTATCCGCTTGTTCTCTACTTTTCGCTTCTTTTCGCTACTTTCTAACATGGTGGAATAGAAAGCTAGTTTTTAGGCCTGATTTATATTTGTACAAACCCGTGTTCGCTGATTCGGTCCACCAAGCAAGGCGAGTGGACCAAGGCAACCTGTTCATGCCAGGACAACATACGGGCGAACACAGAACGGCCAGCCCGCTCCCGCCAAAGCTAGACGCACGATCTGAGCCACCGGGCCCACCCAGCCCGTGTCTACCCGGGGTTCGCCGAACCGAGTTGGGATTTTGTTGAACCGAGTCGGTCTTTTGTCGAATTGAGTCGGGTTTTCGCCGAGCTGAGCTTGAGTTGAGATCGGCGTTCGTCGAACGAAGCTCGGCATTTGTCGAACGGAGCTCGGTGTTCGTCAAGCTAACCTCGGGAGATAGAATCCTGGATTCGTGGAACTAAGCTCGGCGAACTCAATTCCCCTGGAATTACTTCTGTAGTCACAGTCCCAGACCGGCCAGCCCGCTCTCCCATAGGCGACCTGGCCGCCAGCCCACCTCAGAGCGAGGGGTGGCAGGCTACGGTGGACTGGCACACTCTCTCGCAAGGAGGGAAGGTGAGATGCGGGAGGCAGGTCGCGTCTGCCTTAGCGGGTCGGAGAGTTGTGGCCGACCTCCAGATCCTTGGAACCTGTCTAGTGGGGCCGAGAGGAAGAATTAACTGGGTGCCCTTGCTAGGGGTGCAAATAGGTTTTTAGAATAGTGGAGTTATGCTGTTGGCAGACCCAGTCGGACTGCACATAGCTATTCAAAACAATAGAGGCTGGCTATTTGCAGTCGGTCTTCAGAAAACTATAAAAAAGACCCAAGGGGCACCTCAGAAGGCATGCTTTTTAGTGTTCAGATCTTCTTCCGCTTTTTGAGGTAGCCTTAGATCGGCCTTAGGCTAAGGAGGGGAAGCGCTCTAAGATCTTCCTAGTGTGTGGTGGGACCTCCATGCCGATCCCTTGGGTCAGTTCACTTCTCTTTTCTTTTTGTTATTTGGCTTGCATAAGAGAAGTAGGTGTGCGATCACCCCTTCCCCAAGGGCAAACTCCATAAGAGACCAAGTTTTTGGTTTCAACATTTTGGTACGGTGAGCGTGGAAAGTGGTCAGCACAAAAAATCTTCAGTGAGCTCGATCATAGGAGGATAAGGGAAAGGCTCGGACAGGTCTGACTCACCACCCCCACCACCTCTGGCCATGGTGGGGATGTTCGAAGACTTCAGACAGGAGGTGATCAACCTCGTCAAGTTCACACTCGGCACGCGGGCCGAGTGCTCGAATCTAGCCATTCAAATCGCCGCTGCCCTAGCTCTGGGCGAAGATGTCCCAGCTTGGCGAGCTGGGAAGGAGGTCGCTAAGGAAGGAAGAGGCTGCGAGCTTCCTAAGCGTGTACTCTTCCCGGGCTCGACAAGCTAGGGCCGGTTCGGCGAGATAGGGGTGCGAGACCCTCCAGCTCGCGCGGTAGGAGGAGGTAGCCCATTCAACGAGTTGGTTTCTTCTGCCCCAATTCCAGAGGGGTTTAGGGAGCCCGAGATGTCTTACTATACTGGGAAGGGATACCCAGTCTAGCACATCCAGTGGTTCGAGAATGTGGTATTGATCCAATAGATGTAGGATGACTTCAAGTCCAGGATCTTTGCCATCACTCTCAAGGATATGACAAGAGAGTGGTTCCACCAACTACCGACCAGCTCCATTTACTGCTTCGAGGACCTGCACCGGGGGTTCATGCTGAGGTTCACCACCTCCAAGAGGAGGAATAAGGAGTTAGAGTCCCTGTACCACATCAAGCAGGGGGTGAACGATACCTTGGGGAGTTATGTTGACCGGTTTCAGGAGGATGTCACCCAGATCCAAGATATGCCTAGGCATAGCCTGATGATGGCCTTTACCTTGAGGATACAATAATGTTTCTTCAGGATGGAACTGAAGAGAGTGCCGCCCCTCTCCTATGAAGATCTGATGGGGATGGCGGTAAGAGAAGTCGATGGGGAGGCGCCGAACCCGGAGTTCGCCGGGAAGCTGGCCAGTTGGGCCATGGAGGAGGAGAAGGAGCCAAGGGGTGGAAGATGTCAGGAGGAGTGGAGAGCCGAACCCTGATAGAGGGAACAACGGCAACTGCAAAAGCAGCAACAACCCAAGTGGGGGCGTCGGGAGCCGGACCGTTGGCTGGGTTGGAGGCTAGAGTGAAAAGACCAAGGGCCATGGAGAGGTTAATAGGGAAGGGACAACCGTTAGGGGGGGGCAGGATTAGTTCTATCCTCCAGGCTGGAGGCAGTCCCAGACACCTCCCCTCCTCGATCAAAATCATGTTTTGGCAATAGCCATGGGGGAGAGGAGGAGAGTAACATGAAGAAGGAGAAAGGAGGTCAGGGTGGAGTTACCCTAATGCAACTTCCACCAGGAGGAAGGACACGCTATGGACACATGGCCGGAGTTCCTCGAGATGAGAGGAAACATGGAGCAGTATCAACAGCAAGGTCGCCAGGAGGTGAGGATTGAGGAGGTCCGTCCTCGGGCAGAGGAGGATAGGTGTGAAGACCGGGTGGATGTCGGAGCCCGGGGAGGGATCAGAGTGATCAATATAGGGGGGATAGAGGCTTCCCGAAGGAGAGCCTCCAAACCATGAACCGCCGGAGCATAGGCTCCACATCTCAGAACCCATCCCGAGAGGAGAAAATTACTTTCTCAAGAAGCGATACGCCGGATCATGAGGATCCATTTTGTGATACGTTGGTCATCCAGACAGCCATAGAGAATTTCACTGTCTTAAGGATCCTCATTGACAATGGAAGCTCCATCAACATCATCTTCAATAAGGCGTTCGACGCGATGAAAGTGCAGGCAAAGAGGGTGCTGGCCTCAGACGAGTCCCTATTTTGATTTTTGGGGGAGAGGAAGGAGGTAGAAGGAGGAGTGAGGCTCCACATCACTCTGGGAGGGCAGTCCCAGAACTACAGGTTTGATATCGTGGATGCCCCCAGTAGCTAGAACGACATCTTAGGAAAGCCCCTCATTAGCGCCTTTTGCTGCGTCCACTCATCCTTCCACCAATTCCTGAAGTTTAGCGTCGAGGGGATCCAAGTCCGTGTTTGGGGGGACCCTAAGGTGGCAAGGGAGTGCTACGTCACCGTTGTAAACTCTATCTCCTAGCAGGAGGGGGCCGAGGATATGGAGAGGAGAATGGAGGAGGCAGAGTAGGAGGATGGCAGAGAGGATATTGAGGTGGAGGAGAGCCGTGCCCATGTGGAGGCGGTAGTATACCAGGAGTAGCCGACCGAGGTGATGGCCATGGAAGAAGCTGCGGAAGCTGAGGTGATCCAAGTCCCAGTGGAGGGGGCATTGGAGAGTAGGGGCAGTCTAGGTTGGAGGTTGCAGTAGTGGTCATGGATATGGAGGTTCTCATCGTTGGAGGCAGGGTAGAGAAAGTTCGCATCAGCGGGTGGTTGACCCCGGAGGCTCACGACAGAATGCTGGAGTGCATCTAGAAAAACGTGGACATCTTCGCATGGAGCGCATCGGAGATTCCGAGGTTTGATGCGGACGTGGCCTGCCACCGCATCAACTTGGACCCGTGAGCTCTCCCCGTACATCAAAAGAAGAGGTCCACTGTAGACAAGATGGCTGAGCCCATCATGTAGGAGGTGGCCAAACTCCTCAAGGCCGGCTTTGTATCTGAAATATGGTACCCTGGCTGGGTCTCCAATGTAGTTATGGTTAAAAAAGGAGACGACCGGTGGAGTATGTGTGTTGATTTTTCTTTCCTTAATAAATCGTGCCTTAAGTACAGTTATCCTTTGCCTCGGATCGACACACTGGTTGATTCAGCCATCGTTTTCCTGTAATGAGCTTCCTAGATGTATTTTCAGGTTATCACAACATCAGGATGCACCCCGTAGACAACAAAGATGTCTTATTCATCACGGGGGATGGGTGCTACTGCTACAAAATGATGTCATTTGGGTTAAAGTATGTAGGGGCGACATACCAGCAAATGATGGATAGGGTCTTCTAAGAACAGAAGGGAAGGAACTTGAAGGTTTATGTGGATGACCTCATGATCAAGAGTCAAGATGCGGACTCTTACCTCCAGGACCTGGAGGAAACCTTCACCACCTTGCATAAATATAAGATGAGGCTGAACAACCTGAAGTGCGTTTTCGGGGCCAGTATGGGCAAGTTTTTGGGACATCTCCTCACCCCCGCCGGGGTCGAGCCAAATCCTGATAAGGTCAAGGCCATCATGGAGCTAGGGTGACCTCAAAATACTAAAGTGATGCAGCGGTTGACAGGGAAGCTGACAGGATTGAGCAGGTTCCTCTCCCGGGCCAGGGAGAAGTGCTCCCCCTTCTTCAAGACATTGATGGGAGGCTAAAAGTTCGAGTCGACCAAGGAGTACGAGGAGGCATTCCAAGCCCTAAATAAGCAGTTGACACAGGCTACCATGCTCCAAGGGCCGAAGGAGGGGGAGGACCTATATTTGTATCTCGGGGTCGGAACAGAGGCCTTGAGATCCATTTTGGTCAGAGAAGAGGAGAAGAAGCAACTCCACGTATATTATGTGAGCCGGTGTAACGCCTCGAAACTCAAAAGAGCGACGGGAGGCGTTTGGGCCAAATCTGGAATTTGGCAGGGTGCACACAGCCTGGGACACGGGCGTGTCCCAGGGTGTGTTAGGCTCGAGTCGACGATTTGGCCTTGAGGTCGACGAATTTTTGGAGTCGACGTTCATCGAGCAGCGAACACGGCCTGAGACACGGGCGTGTCTCAGGGTGTGTCGGCTCGTGTCGACGATCTGCTAGGGAATTCGACGATTTTCGCTCGACGTTGTGTCGAGACAAGGAGCATGGCCTAGGACACGGGCATGTCCAAGGCTGTGTCGGGTGGTCTACGAACTACGCTCGACAAAGTGTCGAGACATTGAACACATCCTGGAGCCCAGTCGTGTTCGGGTTTGACACAGGCGTGTCAAATAGGACACGAGCGTGTCCAAGGCCCGTGTGAGTCTCGGGTTGTTTTCGGGGCTTTGTCGATGGGGGCACACGGCCAACCACACGACCGTGTCAGTTTGAACACGGGCGTGTCAGGTTAAACACGGGCGTGTCAGGACCCGTGTAATTTTCGTAACAGGTTGATTTTGATGGCGAATGAGGGACATGGCCCTGGACACGGGCGTGTCGCAGGCCGTGTTCGGCACAGGTTTTACTTTTCAGCTACGAATCGTAGCCATTCGTTTACTTATTTTAGGATCCGATGGTTGGAGGTTGTTCCTATTGGGATATACCCAGGATTGGGCCTTTGAAACCATCAATTCACCTGAGTGGTTCTCTTTCTAAGTCTAGAGAGAGGGGAGAGCAAAGGAGGAAGAAGAAACCTAGATCCGATCACCGGCGGAGCTTCGGAGCTCCAAATCGCGAATCGACTTCGGATCTACGGAGGCAAGGAGAGTGTGATGCTTTTAATTTGCTTACATTTCCATGGCGCTAAGGAAAAATGCTAGGGTAATGATTCTCTACTTGAGCATGTGAAGCTCTACTTCTTTTGCATAGGGAAGCCCGCTCTCGCGAGTTTGCGGTGAGTTTGAGGCGTTCCTTCGGGTAGACATGAATAGTCCCCGTTATGTACACGTAGAGTCCGTAATTGAGCACTGATATAGGCATGATGTGTGAAGCCTACCCGTACAAGTTGGTCTGGATCGGTGATGTTGCATTGCATAAGTGGCCGGAGAAGTCTCCGTGCGAATGTTTGTTTTTCGGGTTTTCTACGAGATAGATTGCAACAGGGAGCCTTGGGGATTAACTCTAAGGTGCACCCGGAAAACTGGGCGGATGCGTTGTTCTGCCATCATGTGGGCCTTGGAGCCAGCTTGAATATAACTGGGTTATGTGATGTATGTAAATGATTTGGGACTCGGGAAAGTTTGACCCGCGCATATGTTTTGAAATTAACGTTGCCGTGTGAGCAACGGGTCAGGCGGAACCATACCCGCTCTATGTTGTTCGGTTAAAGAGACCTAAAGTGACTTGGCACTTACCGTTGGCATAGATGGAGGGTCTTAGGCAGTGGCTATAAAGACCAAATGCTCACGAGAGATTGCTGTCCCAGGGACAGTGGTGAGTCAGCGGTCTTAGACCGTGATCACCGAGAATGTGCCCTGAGAGCACGAGGCCTGTGGCCGTGCGTGCCAATGCCTGTGATGCAATGTATTTATATACTGCTTGGTTGTTCTAATAAAGTGTAGGGAAAGAGCATCGCCTCCCCGAGTTGAGGGCGGGATCGTTATAATTTGGTCAGCATGCCTGACCGTTGCTTTGGTTTGCCACCGTTGTGGTGGATTGTGCTTGCAGGTGCTAAAGCCCAAGTTGCTGAGCCGGCCCTCGAAGGCCTAATTTTTGAGTCTTTTCTTTTATTCATGTATGGCCGGCCTGCGTGTCGAGGTTTGGAAAACATGTAATATGAGGAGAACAATTGTAAGGCCTTAAGGCCAATACTTGTGTATTTGTACTTCATTCCTTTTGGCGTATTAGTGGACATTCATGCTAGTGTTGGGTTCTTTATTAATGCAACAATTTAAATTACTTCCGCTAGAATGCTCTGTGTAGGACGTTGGATTGGTTGGATGATTTCCATTGAGTAACCACCCGGTCTGTTTGTGGTATATGGCGTCGGGCCCCGGCCGAACCTACTACTAGATGCTATGCGATGGATAGGGGGTGTTACAATTTGGTATCAGACTACTGGTTTCGGTCAGGCTTAAAATGAATTCTTGGACGAATTCTTTTAAGGGGTGGTGAGAACATGTGTGTGCGTCATCGTTATAACAGCAAAAGAACCCATGAATGTCCACTTAGGAATGAAAATACACGTGTTTGAGGAACCTGCGTATTTCTATAATTGTGTTTTGCAATTTTGTTTGGTCGCTTAACGATGTTTTGTACCACTATAGGTGACCAGAAGCAGTGCTGGGCCGTCGGAATGCCGAGTTTCTGAGGCTAGTAGTGCACAAAATGATGCTCCTGCAACACCTCCATCGGCTGAGACCATACGATTCGTGGTCGAAGCAGTGTTTGCCATGATCAATGCGCAGAATGCAAGGCAAATGCAGCAGCCCACTCCTGCGATGGGGCAGGTACCTCTTCCAGAGGTTGAGCCGAGAAGAGTGGAGCAGGTAGTAGTGGAGCCGTTGGTGCCAAGGAGGGCAACTGAGAGACAGCTCAAACATGTCATGAGCTTTAATCCTCCGGTATTCTCGGGGTTGGGAACCCCATCTCAAGCTGAAGACTGGCTCTCCCGTGTGAGGAGAGTCTTGACAGCGACGGAGACGGAGGAGTGGCAGATGACCACTATAGCTACGTTCCTGTTGGATGGAGACGCTAGGGTGTGGTGGGAGGGTTTGGAGCTACATCTATTGAGAGGAAGGCAACTTACAGACGTCTCGATGGAGGAGTTCTCGAGACTGTTCTTGGCTAGGTATCTCCCTTCGACTCAGAGGATAGATTTGGAGAATGAGTTCCAGAGGTTGGTACAAGGAGAGAGTAGCGTGGATGAGTATCTCCACGAGTTTACTAGGTTGGGTCGGTATGCTAGCTCTACCATCGTGGATGAGGAGCGTAAGACCAACCGTTTCTACGAAGGTCTAACAGATGACTTGAGGCTACTACTCTCGGGGCCGATGATGCAGGGTTTCTTGACCTTGGTCAACACGTCCCGGTCCTTGGAGAAGGACATGAAGAATGTCCAAGCGAATAAAATCCTTAGTGATAAGAATTCTGGGTTCAAAGTGTCGACTACTTCAAAGTCCGGCTATCAAAGGTTCTTTAAGAAGGCTGGGACTTCGGGTGCAGCTCCTTCTTCCGGTGCTTCTAGGGCGACTACGGGCCGGACCCCGGGTGCATCTTTCACTTGTGGGAAGCCGGGGCACTTTTCCCGTGACTGTTGGAGCGGATGTCCCAAGTCCGATAGGAAGCCGGGAGCAACTTATGAAGAGAAGGGCAAGGCGGTGGAGTCAACCGCATCCCATTATGCTCCGGCTCATCCAAGGGTTTATAATCTTGGCCAATAGGAGGCCATCAAACAAGCGGATGTGGTGACAGGTACGGTTTAATTTGTAGCAAGTTAAGTTTCTTTAAATACTTGTTATGCGTATGTTACCTTACCACTGCTTGTTTAGGATTTGTTTTGATTTATGAGTTTTCGGCTAGAGCACTCTTTGATAGGGAGCTTCACACTGATGAGTCCACTTTATGTACCTATTTTCGGACTCATCTGGGCTAGTTTTCACGCGGTTGCAGTTCACTTTTAGTTCTTTATCGTTCCTATTTAATCTAATCTTTATTTCCATAGGAAGTGCACGTTTATGCCCATGGTTGTGTATTTTGTTATTTTTATAGTTTGTACTCCCTTTTGTGATTGTCTGGAATGTTTGCACAGATTAGTGATTTGTTTTTCCTATCGGTACAGGGGTCGTGTGCATGTTCCGGGATGGTTGTGAAACAGGAATACTGCGCACGATCATGGGATATAATGCGCAAGACCACTGGTCGTGTGCCCCTGATCGTGCGCACTACTCTACGTTTTCCAGAATCAGCATAGGGTAAGCGCACGATCACTGGACATACTGCGCACGACCACCGGTCGTGCGCCACCGATCGTGTGCATTGATTCCTCATTTCTGGAGTCCTGTCTGGGGTAATTGCACGATTATTGGACTTAGTGCGTACGACCACTGGTTGTGCGCCACTACTCGTGCGTGTTATCCCAGTTCTTCTTCCTGATATTCCATGCCAGTGCGCACGAGCATAGGACATAGTGCGCACGACCACTGGTCGTGCGCCTGTGATCGTGCGCATTGTTCATTTCTGCTTTTGTATAAATAGTGCAGGTCTCGCCCTAATTCGAGAGAAGGATCCGGAGCTCGACATTTTTCCGCCGTTTTTTGCCTTCTCCGCCGTTCCCCTTCATCTTCCACCCTAGGGAGGTGCTCCGGGCAAGCTTTCACCGCCAAATCCAAGCCGGAGCTTCCTCTCGGCCTTCTCCTTCATCCGTGAGCTTCAAGTAGGGTTTGACGCCATAGACATCAAGCAAAGGAAAGCTAGCAAACTTCGTCCGCTATCGTGAGACGAAGAAGACAGGCCATTGGAAGGTGGTGACAACCCTTCTCTATCCCTGACGCAGTTGAGGACCGAGCTTGGATGCGGAATGACAACCCGACGATTCCAACCGTGAATCCTCAGCAAGGCTTCGGATTCGGTCGATCTCTTGTCTTGTTCTTGCTTTCTTGTTGAATATTGGTGTTTAACTTTATTTATATTGATGAAGTGCACTGTGGTTGTTTATGTTATGTGTTTCATGTCTATGTGATTCCTATTTCATACTACTGCCTAAGTTGCTTGAGTTGCGCCTTATATTCCATCCACCATCCATCCACCCTTGCCGCACTAGCAATTGCTAGTGGCGTGCGTAGCGAAGAGGTGCTTACGACCCTCATTCCGCCATTCTAACCACCTCATCCGCTAACCTTCTCGTCCATCCACCTAGTGATTCGGTGCATAGCGGCCCGACTAGTCTTCCATCCCGCCTGGCGAAGCATCGCATAGCGGCGTGGCATAGGAGTAGTTGTTAGCCTTTTATTTTCTGTTTCTGCAAACATCAAAACCACCCTTAGTTAGCTCCGACCTGAGGACTTCAATCTCAAGTCCTCCTCAAAATTAACTCCACCTTACTGTGTTCCTTGTGAGATCGATACTTGGGAAAACCCCCATTTTATTTTACTTGTGCGACCGGTTCACTGCCGTGATCTATAGCATCAAGTTTTTGGCGACGTTGCCGGGGAACACAGTCGTGTGAGTTTGTGGAGAGGGAGATAATAGATTGAAGCCCTTTTCCATTTGTGCATATCATTTTTTTATTTGCTTTTGTTATTAGAATTTTTATTTTTTATTTTGCTTATTTCTTTTTTCCCTTTTCTGATTTTTGATTTAGATAGCAGTTCCGTGCTATTTTCATTTTAGTTGTGTAGCACTTTTTCAGCAATTATTTTTGTTCGTGATGGATCCTGATGCTGAGTGTCGTATCCTTGACACTTTGCGCCGATCCATCGATGCCATTGCTGTTATGAATGCCGAGCATGGCATTCGGTGTTTGTTATGTCAAGGTGTGGGCCACATGTTGAAGGATTGCCCTCATTTGTGCAAGCCTTCTCCCTCTGAGGGCGTGTGCACAACAACCTCCCGTTCGCGGAAGACTGTTGTGGACAGGCCTACCAGGGTGTTGTCTGGCCCATACACTGATATAACGCACTTTGCTCATTCTTTACCCGTTGAGATTACTGAAGAATCTCTGGCCGCATACAGCTCTTTCATGGGTCCCTCGATCCCTTTTTACGAGCTTTCCTCGAGTGATGATGATCACTCTGGTGTTAGCCAACAAAAAGAGGAGCAGGAACTCATGAACGCTCTTGTATGGGACGATGAGATTGTTCCGGTCGTCGACGGGGTGGCGTCAGCGAATGATTTTGCAATGGGGCCTGCTCATTTAGTGCTTGATTTTGAGAGCAGCCTAGCCCCTCCGCAATTTTTGCCGGATTGTGCTATTCCTCTTTTTTGTCAGTCGGTTGATGATGTCGTGATTGTGGATGATTCGGTGCCCGAGGTTGCACTGAAGTGGGATGATGATTCCTCTATCTCCGACGGAGAAGGTGGATCTTTGGAACACTTTTACGCACCCCGGTGGGATGAGGAATACCCTCTTTCTGATGTGGAGGTTTGCACCTCCTTATTGGATGAGGCCGTTCCTCTTACCACCGCGGACCTCGAGTTCTCGAATTCTCCCTGATACGACTCATATGACACCGATAGTGATCTCTGCTTGGATCCTGCTGGGAGTGAGACCGGGACCACTCCCCCTATTTCTGATTATTTTCGTTCTTCTTCTCCTTTATTTCTTGATCTCTCTTCTTTATCTGAGCCTGTGCAGGTTGAATCTCCACAGGTAAGTTGGGTTGACGTTGAGCCTTGTGCTCAGGCTGTCGACGAGTGCATCCTCTTGTGTGAGGAGGTTCCTACCTCCTTCACAGTAGAAGCCCCTACTGTCACCTTCGCCCCTAGTGAACTTGTGGTGGACGAAACCTTGCTAGGCAAGGATTTGTTTTGTGGTGAGATGAGTGAGGACCAGGCCTCCTCCTCATCCTACTTCCTATTTCCTCTACCTGTGTTGGGCAGGTATTACTATTTAGGTAGAGGGGTAACTGTTCTATTGCCGTATCGGTACCCGTTACCGAAACGGATATTGGAACAGTTACCTGTGCATTTTTCTTTTCATAGGCCCATTAGCTAGAACCTTTTCATAGCTGAATAAGTCGTGCTGGGATGACAATAACCCCAGTACTTATCTTTCATTTTCTGCATTTTATTTTTCTTGTCTATTTTAGTTTTAGCATTTCTTTTTGTATATTTTGTTTTGTTTTTGCGGAGCTCACCCATGCAGGTATTCATGGCAAATTTGTATTGGAGGGGTTGTTATTCTTCGTATGGCGGGCCTGCTTCTGGTTTCCACGCATCTTCTGGTATGCTCACTAGCTGAGCATTGGGTAACCTCTTCCCTTAGCTCTTTATGATTTTAATTTCTCCATCACATACTGTGTAGTTTAGTTTAAGTCTGGGGGAGAGTTAGGTTTGTTACCTTTTGCAAGTGCACATCTCATGTGCATACTAGAAGCCTTTATAGTTTTATTTTGATTAGTTCATGGAATCACACACCACTGCACCCACATGAGCGTGTGCTTAGCTGTTAGTGTTCCGCGAGTTAAACTCATTTCTTCGTTAGATTTGGGAAAACTATGGTGTTGGCTTAGGATTGTGAGACAGAGTAAAATGTTGACCTTGCTGTGCTCCTAGTCAACTGCTCTCGTCTCGTGTAGAAATTCGAGTAGATTTAATTTTTCTGTATGCTTATAGTTTTATATCTTTCTATTTGTGTAAAGACTTTTTATTCTACTCAAAAGTTGGTGAATCCGGTATGAATCAAATAGTAGCTTAGGGATGTGTGTAGACGGCCGTTAGTTTCGTATTGCTCGAGTCGGAAGAAGGGATAGTCTTTCTCGTTGGGTAAGAACTTGCCCCAAGCTATTCTTGAAGCATGGGTATAGGTTAGTCTCGCATGAGCGTGATGTAGGCCATCATTTTGGCCCGGTTGAGCTTTGTACCGTTCCTGACGTCTTATCCTCGCTAGCCCCGTTGTGCCTACCCCTCCTTTTGATTCAGCTCCACTAGGATTTCACCAAAGCCTCATAGCCAATCCTAGTCGCACACCCAAGTCGAGTTTAGTGTTTTATATTTTCATGTTGGGATGTGATGTGGTGTTATTACATGTGAAAATGTGGATGTGCTCCAAAGCTTATATTTGCTGAATTTCTGAAAAGAAAAGTAATTTGAAAAATATATAAAAAAAGAAAAGTTAAAAAAAAAACGATGTTAAAGTGAAAAAGTGAAAAGGAAAAGTAAAAATTGAAAATCCTATTTGAGATGTGCTTATTTTTGGAGTAGGCGGTGCACACACCCATATGTTAAAAGTTAATTTTGGGGGTGTGGTGTACCCGCATGTATTTTGGCTAGCTGATGGATTCATTTTATACTAGCTCATTTGGGTTAGGTGCATAGCCTTCCTGTTTATCATTGTTTACCTCACCGAAACCCAAGCCCCATCTCTTCACCTCAAGTCCTACTGATTCGTGTGTGGACCAAACCAGTGCCGTGGAGAGAATGCGAAAAGGCAAGCATATGATCACCGACATTGGTGGATTCCTTTGGAGGTTATCCTGAGCCCTGATCTTTGGCAATGCTCGCCTAGCGATTAGTCTACTTTCTCCCTACGCATGACCGGATGATTCACCGTGATTCTATTTTTGAGTAATAATAAAATGTTGATACGCATTGTGAAAAGTATAAACTATTTTGTATACTTAGAAATTTCGTCTATTATATTTTTACATGCGCGAGCATGCGACTTCACATGGTACTTCGTATCGCAATTTCTTTGTTAACTAGTATTTTTCCCTTTCTGCTTAGATTTTGTTTGCTCGGGACGCGCAAACAGTTAAGTCTGGGGGTGTGATGAGTCCACTTTATATACCTATTTTCGGACTCATCTGGGCTAGTTTTCACGCGGTTGCACTTCACTTTTAGTTCTTTATCGTTCCTATTTCATCTAATCTTTATTTCCATAGGAAGTGCACATTTATGCCCGTAGTTGTGTATTTTGTTATTTTTATAGTTTGTACTCCCTTTTGTGATTGTCTGGAATGTCTGCACAGATTAGTGATTTGTTTTTCCTATCGGTATAGGGGTCGTGTGCGTGTTCCGGGATGGTTGTGAAACAGGAATACTGCGCACGATCATGGGATATAATGCGCACGACCACTGGTCATGCGCCCCTGATCGTGCGCACTACTCTACGTTTTCCAGAATCAGCCTAGGGTAAGCGCACGATGACTGGACATACTGCGCACGACCACCGGTCGTGCGCCACCGATCGTGTGCATTGATTCCTCATTTTTGGAGTCCTGTCTGGGGTAATCGCACGATCATTGGACTTAGTGCGCACGACCACTGGTCGTACGCCACTACTCGTGCGTGTTATCCCAGTTCTTCTTCCTGATATTCCATGCCAGTGCGCACGAGCATAGGACATAGTGCACACGACCACTGGTCGTGCACCTGTGATCGTGCGCATTGTTCATTTCTGCTTTTGTATAAATAGTGCAGGTCTCGCCCTAACTCGAGAGAAGGATCCGGAGCTCGACATTTCTCCGCCGTTTTCCGCCTTCTCCGCCGTTCCCCTTCATCTTCCACCCTAGGGAGGTGCTCCGGGCAAGCTTTCACCGCCAAATCCAAGCCGGAGCTTCCTCTCGGCCTTCTCCTTCATCCGTGAGCTTCAAGTAGGGTTTGACGCCATAGTCATCAAGCAAAGGAAAGCTAGCAAACTTCGTCCGTTATCGTGAGACGAAGAAGACGGGCCATTGGAAGGTGGTGACAGCCCTTCTCTATCCCGGACGTAGTTGAGGACCGAGCTTGGACGCGGAATGACAACCCGACGATTCCAACCGTGAATCCTCAGCAAGGCTTCGGATTCGGTCGATCTCTTGTATTTTTCTTGCTTTCTTGTTGAATATTGGTGTTTAACTTTATTTATATTGATGAAGTGCACTGTGGTTGTTTATGTTATGTGTTTCATGTCTATGTGATTCCTATTTCATACTACAGCCTAAGTTGCTTGAGTTGCGCCTTATATTCCATCCACCATCCATCCACCCTTGCCGCACTAGCAATTGCTAGTGGCGTGCGTAGCGAAGACGTGCTTATGACCCTCATTCCGCCATTCTAACCACCTCATCCGCTAACCTTCTCGTCCATCCGCCTAGTGATTCGGTGCATAGCGGCCCGACTAGTCTTCCATCCCGCCTGGCGAAGCATCGCATAGCGGCGTTGCATAGGAGTAGTTGTTAGACTTTTATTTTCTGTTTCCGCAAACATCAAAACTCCCCTTAGTTAGCTCTGACCTCAGGACTTCAATCTCAAGTCCTCCTCAAAATTAACTCCACCTTACTGTGTTCCTTGTGAGATCGATACTTGGGAAAACCCCCATTTTATTTTACTTGTGCGACCGGTTCACTGCCGTGATCTATAGCATCACACACTCCTTCTTGACCGAAGGATTCATATCGCGCATCGGAGTACCTTATTCGATGGCAAAGGACAAGTTGGATGTATTGTTACCGAATGGCTGTTCGATGCGCGCGGATAAAATCTACGGTGTTAAGATTCGCATTGAGAATTAAGGGTTCGATCTGCAAGCATTGTTACTACCGTTGGTGGAGTTCGACGTTATATTTGGTATGGACTGGCTCTCGGAGCAGCAAGCCTTTATTGATTGTGGTCGCAAGGAATTCAAGTTGGGAGCAAGTCGTGAAACGACTTTTACGGGCTTAAAAGGATCGAGCAAGACATTGATGTCTGCTCTTCAGGTGGTGAAGGCGGTTCGTGCTGGTGCAGAGCTGTTCTTTACACTAGTGGAGGTTGCAAAGCCAAAGCCTACGTTGGATAGTATTTCAGTGGTAGCTGAGTACCTTGATGTGTTCCCCGCAGATCTTCCTGGAGCCCTGCCTCAACGGGAGATAGATTTTAGGATTGAGCTAGTGCCAGGTGCGAAGCATGTGTCATGATCTCTGTATCGGCTAGCGCCTAAGGAAATGGCGGAGCTGAAAGTGCAACTTCAAGAGTTGTTGGAGCAAGGGTTTGTGCGTCCAAGTTCATTTCCTTGGAGTGCACCGGTCATCTTTATAAAGAAGAAGGACGGGAGCTTGAGACTTTGTATTGATTATCGGTAGTTAAACAAGCTAATGGAAAAGAACAAGTACCAAATTCCAAGGATCGATGATCTTTTTGATCAGTTGGTCGGGTCATCGGTATACTCTAAGTTGAATCTCAAGTCTGGTTACTATCAACTGAGGATAAGGGAGAGTGATATCCCTAAGACAGCGTTCAGTACAAGATACGGGCGTTACGAGTTTACGGTCATGCTGTTTGGGCTAACGAATGCGCCATCAGTGTTCATGGATTTGATGAACAGGACCTTCCGGGAGTACTTGGACCATTTTGTGATCGTCTTAATCGACGATATTTTGGTGTACTCGCAGAGTGAGGAAGATCACTTCAGGCATATTCATTTGGTTTTGGAGACGCTAAGGAGGAATCAATTATACGCCAAGTTCTCGAAGTGCGAGTTTTGGCTGTCCTCAGTGGCGTTCCTCGGTCATATAGTGAGTGAGGAAGGTATTGCAGTGGATCCGGCAAAGATTATTGCGATACGTGAGTGGCCTTAGCTTTCTACGGTAGCTGAAGTCCGGAGCTTTCTGGGGCTTGCCGGCTGTTATATACCTTCACTACTTTAGAGAAAAAGTTCGTTTGGATGCCGGAGTGCGCACGAGCTTTTGAGGAGTTGAAATGTCGGTTGACCACGACGCTTGTGTTGAGTTCGCTGAGTGGGACTGAAGGTTATGAGATTTATAGCGATGCTTCGGGCAGTGACATGGGTTGTGTGCTGTTACAGCATGGAAGCGTTATACCATATGGCTCAAGACAGCTGAAGGTGCACGAGAGGAACTATCCGGTCCATGACTTGGAGTTAGAGGCTGTGATTTTTGTCTTGAAGCTGTGGAGACATTATTTGTACAGTGTGAAGATTGATATCTACACCAATCACAAGAGCCTGAAATATTTGATTGATCAGAAAGATCTGAACATGCAACAGCGTAGATGGATGGAGTTCCTGGGGGACTATACATTCAAGATCCATTACGTGCCCGGTAAGGGCAATGCGGTTGCAGACGCGTTGAGTTGTCGGGCCCCAGCTCAAGCCAATTGGCTGTCGGTCCATGACGAGTGGTTGGTTCAGGAGTTGGAGGCGTTGGAGATCTTTTGTGTCGATAAGCAATCAAGTGATGAAGCAGTATTGAATTGGACTGAAGTCCAATATGACCTGGCTGATCGAATTCGGAAGGCGTTGGATATGGATGTCCACATGAAGAAACTCATGATAGAGGCTCTGGATGGGTCAAATTCCTAATTCGTTGTGTAGGATGGATTACTTTGGAAAGACGATCGTCTGTGCGTTCCAAGTGTGAGCAATTTGCGGGTGGAATTGTTGTACGAGGCGCATCATACCAAGTACTCAATTCACCCGGGGAGCACGAAGATGTACCGCGATGTTAAGAAATTGTTCTGGTGGCCAGGACTGAAAAAGGATGTGGCGCTCTACGTGGCGAAGTGTCAAACTTGCGCCTTGGTGAAGGCGGAATGACAAAAGCCGGGAGGATTCTAGAAATCCTTGCCTATTCCGGAGTGGAAGTTCGACGACATTACTATGGACTTTGTGCATGGGTTGCCAAGGTCGCAAAAGGGGAACGACGCCATTTGGGTGGTCGTAGATCGTCTAACAAAGGTGTCACATTTTATTCCGCATAGGAAGGATGATCCGGTTGTGAAATTGGCAAAGTTATATGTGGATAATATTGTACGGCTTCATGGTGTGCCCCGCATCATCGTGAGTGATCGAGACGGGCGGTTCACGTCCAATGATTGGAGGCTTGTGCAGCAGATGTTGGGAACAAAGCTGAGTTTTAACATAGCCTTTTATCCTCAAACAGATGGGCAGACCGAGAGGGTCAATAGGACAATGGAAGACATGCTTCGCATGTGTGTCCTAGACTTTGAAAAGTAATGGGAAGATCACCTATACTTGGTGGAATTCGCTTATAACAATAGCTACCAGGCGAGCATTCAAATGGCGCCCTTCGAGGCCCTTTATGGTAGAAAATGTCGCACGGCGTTATCCTGGTTGGAAACGGGTGAATCAAAGTTGTATAAGCGACTAGAGGTGGAGGATGCTACTTCTTTGGTGAGAACCATTCGGGAGAGGTTGCTAATCGCTCAGGACCGCCAGGCTAAGTACTATAATGTCAAGCATAGGAACGTGGAGTTTGCTGTTGGCGATTGGGTATACTTGAAGATCAAGCCGTTCAAGGGTGTCTCGCGGGTGCGATGCTTGAAGAAGCTAAGCCCGAGGTACCTTGGACCGTTTGAGGTTCTAGAGCAGATTGGTGAAGCAGCATATCGGTTGAAGCTGTCAGTGGAGCTTAGTGGTCTACATGATGTATTCCATATATCGGTGCTACGGAAGGCGGTGTAAGATCCTACGTAAGTGATCGCATTCGATCAAGTGCCGGTTGATAGTGGGTTGACGACGAAGGTCAAGCCTGTACGTATTGAAGACTCGGAAGTCAAGCGGCTACGCAATAAAGAGATCAGGATGGTCAAGGTCCGTTCTGACAATTGCGGTCAATAGGAGCTCTCTTGGGAGCGAGAGCAGACTATGCTTAAGGAGTACCCGGAGTTGTTTCACTCAGGTACCATTTAAGTTTTATGTTTCTTTCCTATGTGTAATTTCGAGGACGAAATTCTTTTAAGAGGGGGAGAGTTGTAACGCCCCAAACCTCAAAAGAGTGACGGGAGGCGTTTGGGCCAAATCTGGAATTTGGCATTGTGCACACGGCCTGGGGCACATGCGTGTCCCAGCGCGTGTCAGGCTTGAGTCGACGATTTGGCCGTGAGGTCGAAGAATTTTTGGAGTCGACGTTCGTCGAGCAGCGAACACAGCCTGAGACACGGGTGTGTCTCAGGGCGTGTCGGCTCGTGTCGATGATCTGCCAGGGAAGTCGACAATTTTCGCTCGACGTTGTGTCGAGACAAGGAACACGGCCTAGGACACGGGCGTGTCTAAGGCCGTGTCGGGTGGTCGACGAACTGCGCTCGACGAAGTGTCGAGACAGTGAAAATGGCCTGAAGCCCAGGCGTGTTCGGGTTTGACACGGGCGTGTCAAATAGGACATGGGCGTGTCCAATACCCGTGTGAGTCTCGGGTTGTTTTCGGGGCTGTGTCGATGGGGGCACACGGCCAACCACACAACCGTGTCAGTTTGAACACGGGCGTGTCAGGTTAAACACGTTCTTGTCGGGACTCATGTAATTTTCGTAACGCGTTGATTTTGACGGCGAATGAGGGACCCGACCCTGGACACGGGCATGTCGCAGGCCGTGTTCGGCCCAAGTTTTACTTTTCAGCTTTGAATCGTAGCTATTCGTTTCCTTATTTTGGGATCCGACGGTTGGGGGTTGTTCCTACTGGGATATACCCAAGATTGGGCCTTTGAAACCCTCATTTCTCTTGAGTGGTTCTCTTTCTAAGTCTAGAGAGAGGGGAGAGTAAAGGGGGAAGAAGAAGCCTAGATCCGGTCACCGGCGGAGCATCGGAGCTCCAAATCGCGAACCGACTTCAGATCTATGGAGGTAAGGAGAGTGCGTTGCTTTTCATCCACTTACATTTCCATGGCGCCAAGGAATAATGCTAGTGTAACGATTCTCTACTTGAGCATGTGAAGCTCTACTTCTTTTGCATAGGGAAGCCCGCTCTCGCGAGTTTGTGGTGAGTTTGAGGCATTCCTTCGAGTAGACATGAATAGTCCCCGTTGTGTACATGTAGAGTCCGTAATCGAGAATGGATATAGGCATGATGTGTGAAGCCTACCCGGACAAGTTGGTCTGGATCGGTGATGTTGCATTGCATAAGTGGCCGGAGAAGACTCCGTGCGAATGTTTGTTTTCGAGTTTTCTACGAGGTAGATTGCAATAGGGAGCCTTGGGGATTAACTCCAAGGTGCACCCAGAAAACTGGGCGGATGCGTGGTTCTGCCATCATGTGGGCCTGGGAGCCAACTTGAACATAACTGGGTTATGTGATGTATGTAAACGATTTGGGACTCGGGAAAGTTTGACCCGCACATATGTTTTTAAATTAACGTTGCAGTGTGAGCAGCGGGTCAGGCGGAACCGTACCCACTCTATGTCATTCAGTTAAAGAGACCTAAAGTGACTTGGCACTTACCGTTGGCATAGTTGGAGGGTCTTAGGAAGTGGCCAGAAAGACCAAATGCTCACGAGAGATTGTCGTCCCGGGGACGGTGGTGAGTTAGCGGGCTTAGACCGTGATCACCGAGAATGTGCCCTGAGAGCACGGGGCCTGTGGCCATGCGTGCCAACTCCTGTGATGCAATGTATTTATATACTGCTTGGTTGTGCTAATAAAGTGCAGGGAAGGAGCATCGCCGCCCCGAGTTGGGGGCGGGATCGTTATAATTTGGTCAGCATGACTGACCGTTGCTTTGGTTTGCCACCGTTGCGGTGGATTGTGCTTGCAGGTGCTGCGGAGCCGAGCGGTAAATAGTGGGCTAAAGCCCAAGTTGCTTAGCCGGCCCTCGAAGGCCTAATTTTTGAGTGTTTTCTTTTATTCATGTATGGCCGGTCTGCGTGCCGAGGTTTGGAAAACATGTAATATGAGGAGAACAATTATAAGGCCTTAAGGCCAATACTTGTGTATTTGTACTTCATTCCTTTTGGCGTATTAGTGGACATTCATGCTAGTGTTGGGTTCTTTATTAATGCAACAATTTTAAATTGCTTCCGCTAGAATGCTCTGTGTAGGATGTTGGATTGGTTGGATGGTTTCCACTGAGTAACCACCCGGTCTGCCTGTGGTATATGGCGTCGGGCCCCGACCGGACCTACTACTATATGCTATGCGACGGATAGGGGGTGTTACAGCCGGGTCCTGAGGAAGGTCGAGCTTCGGTATCCCATCTTGGAAAAGCTGGCTTTCGCTCTAGTCATCTCAGCTCGGAGGCTTCGGCTCTACTTCCATGCCCACTCCATCCGAGTGGTGACTGAACATCCACTCCGCAACATCTTTGAGGGGGTGGAGCATTCGGGCAGGTTGGCTAAGTGGTTAGTGGAACTGAGTGAGTTTGACATCTCCTTCATCCCCCTCCTCTCGATCAAGGCCCATGCAATTTCTGAAGTTTTGGCTGACTACGTGATCGAGCTGTCGGAAGAAGAGCTCACTCATCCAGCTTCATGGAAGGTGAAGGTAGACGGCGGTTGGGGAAACATTCGTTGAGGATAGGGTTAATCTTGGAAAGCCCCCAGGGAGCAAGAATCGAGCAAACAGTGGTGGTACAATTTCCCATCACTAACAACCAGGCCGAGTATGAGGCCGTAATAGCAGGGATGCACCTGGCTAGGGAACTGGGGGTGCTTGATGATGGGCTAAAACCCGAACAGGCAAGTGTACCTGTCGAATTGTAGTATCAAGGTCGTATTTAAACACGGGGTTGTCAAATACTGCTACTCACGCTTGAACTATTATCCTACCGAAAGAAAATGGGTTTTGAGAATTTTTAAACTAAAACGAAAGATAATTTTTTAGACGAAAAACTTTATAATAAAAAGCTAGCATTCGATCGAAGATTCACCATAAAATGAAATGAGAGGGATGAAAAGGCATAGTTTTAAATTTGCAAATCATACTCGACCGTGACGGATCCGAAATTAGGAAATAATCTCGCTAGAGAATTAAATCCCTTGACTTATAGATGTTTTGACCGAAATCTCTTTCAAGTCAAAAAGGCCTAAAGCCGCATTATCGAGGTGACCGGCACTATTGGATTTGACTCCAATCCAGAAGATTTACGTCATCCTATCTCTAGGGTTGTGTTCAACTCCTTCCTTCTTTGAGTGATCTTTCACATTCATGAGCCTCTCGGCTACTCATATATGAGATCCCAAGCCTACTACCATATACCGGAAATACGGAGTCGACAAAATAAAAATCAAAGAAGGATCGAGTAAAATTAAGCAAAAATAAAACTATGAAATAAAAGAAACCCTCATCTCATTTTATGGATCCTCACGATCGAAGGCTAAGAGAAGATTAGCTACGCATATTGGAAAAGGAAATAACAATGTAAAGAGAAGAAAATTTCATTTTATTGATACTAAACGAAAGAGTACACAATGCTAAACAAAACAATACTAAATTACTTCAACGAAAAAAAGATTGCAACAAGGTAAACTAAGAAATAAAATTACAACAAAAGCTCTCTTGACTTGTACTCTCCACTTGCTCTCTCCAAAATCTAACTTCTAAAGCATGAGACCATGGTGCCTTTTATAGATGAGGAGGGAAGATTCTAGATGGGAATGAAGAGGAGGAGGCAAGGGGGGTGGCCGACCATGTGTATGGGGAGAGGGTGCATGCATTTCATTTAATGAAGGGAGAGGGAGAGGATGATTCAATGCATTTCATTTATGGGGATGATAAGAGAGAATGTAAAGTAGAGAGGGGGATGGATGTGGATTAAATGAAGTGAAAAAAAAGAAATAAAAGAGGGGGAGAGAGAGGGGTGGCCGGCCATGTGCTTGGAGAGGTGCATGAATGCAATAAATGATGAGGGAGGGGGAAAATGAGTGGCCGACCACACACGGATGAAGTGGACTGCACTATATGGGCTCGGGTAGCTTGAAGAGGGGCTGAATTCATCATGTGGGCTTCAAGGGAAAGGGTCGGGCTGCTCCATGTAGGCTGCACGAATGAAGAAGGGCTGCACCATGTGGGCTGTTTTGGTGGAGGGCTGCATCATGTTGAAGTGGCCGGGCTGCATCATGTAGGCTGCATGGTTTGGATCAATGAAGGAGGGCTGCACCATGACTTGAGGGCTTCACCAATGAAGAAGGCTCGAGTATGGGCTGCAAAACAAAATAGAATATAACAAATTAGACATATAATTTATATCAAAACATTAATTATTATAACATAACATAAAATAAAATTGATCATAACATAAACATAACATAACCTAAAAATATTATATTCATAACAAAACAAATAAAATATGAAAATAAACATAACAAGAATAAAGTAAGCAAAAATACCAATAATCTTAGGAATTTCTTAAACTAAACTATACCAAAAACGATGACTAAAAGTAGTCATCAAATTCCACCATGCTAGAGTATTTGCTTGCCCTCAAGCAAATAGAATTGAAAACTAGGGAAAAAAGTAAACAAAGCAACTTTAGATTTCATAATTAAGAAAAAAAAACATGAAAAATTAAACTATCCTAATTCCTATGCTAACAACTAGTGGGGCGAGAAGTGCACAATAGAAAACTTGAAAGTAGAGACCTAAAAATATCATTAGAACATAAAGAAGATTTACACATTTCTAAATCTTAAAACAAGGCATCCAAAATTAATGAAAATAAGAGAAACAAGAGTAGAAATTCTAAATAATCGGCGCATTAACGAACTACTAGGTTGCTAGAATAACAATTATCCCTAAGACACCTCAAGATAACCTCCAAAGAAATCCATCAATGATGGTGGCCATAGGCTTGTCCGTTCACACTTTCTCCACTACGCGAATTTACGTTCTAAAGATTAATAAGACTTCTAGTAGGCGTTAAAACTTGGTTTAGGTAAATTATTAGGAAATGAAAACAAGTATAAACATGAGGGCTTAAACACTAAACCAAGGTTGAGCTTAAAAAAATAAACATAAACACATGAAGAGGAATGATAATTACTTCAATTCAAGCTAACACAAACATAAGGCTATGTATTTTTTTCTTTTCTTTTCATAATATTGGCCAAAAATAAACTACTCTTTTTTTGTTCATTTCATTTTGATGATACTTTTGATAATAACTCTTTTTTTTGTAACTTTTAAGGAAAGCTCCAAATATAAGCTATAAATTTTCCTTTTCATTTCAAAGATATAATCCTTCACAAAATTAATATTTAAGCTCAAGGTTTAGTGTGAAAATAGGAAAGAGATTTTGGCTTTTGTGAAATAATGAAATGAAAGGTGGAGCTAAAAACAAAGAAACATGGAAAAGGCCCAAAATTATTTTGCAATGGTAAATTTTGTTTGGTGGGCAAGAAAAGCTCGAACGAGTCAAATGGTGGCCTACATCATTTCTAAAGTACGTAAAAACGACGCACATGCTTCGAGAGTAGCTTGGGACAAGTTCTAGACACCAAAAAAAGTATTACCCCACAAATGAAAAAGAGATAACATTATCTAGCAACCATTCGTAAGCAACTAACTGAATAAAAAGACATAACTACAAATTGCTAACTTATAACGTAGAAATCAGATGCCTATATTTAAGAAAAAGAAACTAGTAAAAATAAGTTATGTTAAACTGATAAATTTAGAAAACTGTTTCAAAGAGATCTAAATAGAACTAAGGAACCGCACGGGCCTACACATCACTAGAAGAAACATAAAAATAAAGATAGAAAATAATTTTAGATTTTGTTTTTCAAATAGATTTTAGCAATTTTTATTTTGTTTTTTGTTTTATAGATTTTGTTTTTTTTAGTTTTTGTGATTTTGGATAAGGCTAAAGTAAAAGCAATACTAAAGAAGCTTAACAAAACTATACTAATTTTTTTAGATTTTGATTTTAAGAAAGCAAAAGATTTTTTTTTTGAGTTTTGAAAGAAAAAGGAAAAAGAAAAACTAACTAAACCCTACCCCAAGCTTATATTTTTCATTGTCCTCAATGAAAGAAACAAAAAGAAAAACGAGAAGGAGACTGAGAAGGAGAGAAAAATGCAGAAAGTAAAAGAAATAAAAAAAAACAGGACTTCCCCGGGTTTGTGAGATGAAGGCGGATGTCACTCCCCCATGCTTGCTTTTTAGTGCACTTGATCGTTAGCAGGTTGTACTTGATCCATCTTTATATCAGCAACGTTGGAGCGGCGGTCACGAACTTGCTTGGTTGGCCTCCAGAAGGAAGAGCAAAATAAAAGCAGAAAAGAAAAAAAAATAGAGTCCGTGGGCAGGTGCCCAAGAGTGTTCTTTATTACAATAATTTAAAGTTCGAATAATATTAAGAAAAGTCTTAGAATAAAACGAAATGCCCAACATAAAAGAAAGTTCCATGAAAGAAAACATTACGATATGAATAAAAGTTGTTCCGCAGCAGGAGATACATAATCATTTGAAAAATATAACTTTAAGCGATGGCCATTTACTTTAAAATCACCCTTATCCGGGTGCGAGAGTAGCACAGAGCCATAAGGAAAAACCTGTTTGACCGTAAAAGGTCCAGACCAACGAGATTTCAGTTTTCCAGGGAAGAGACTTAAACGCGAATTAAAAAGAAGAACCTGATCGCCTGGTTTAAACATTTTAGAGTGGCGCAGGTTCTTATCGTGATAAAGTTTCATGCGTTCTTTATACAGCTTGTTATTTTCGTAAGCGTACGCTCTCCATTCATCGAGTTCATTCAATTGATTTTTCCTATGCTCGCCGACTGAGTGCGGATCGAAATTAAAAAAATTTATCGCCCAATACGCTCGGTGTTCTACTTCTACCGGAAGATGACATGATTTTCCATAGACCAATCGGAAAGGAGTACAACCGATGGCGATCTTGTACGCTGTCCGATAGGCCCAAAGAGCATCGTCTAATTTTAAGGACCAATATTTACGAGAAGTAGAAACGGTTTTTTCCAAAATTCTCTTTAGTTCTCGATTGACTAACTCGACCTGACCGTTAGTTTGGGGGTGATAAGCGGTGGATAGTTTATGTGTAACGCCATATTTAGTTAAAACCTTAGCTAGTTGGGCGTTACAAAAGTGGCTCCCCCTATCACTAATGATCGCGCGAGGAAATCCAAAACAAGAAAATAATTTTTTTAAGAAATTTATGACTGCGCGAGCGTCATTACTTGGTAAAGCTTGGGCCTCCGCCCACCTAGAGACGTAATCTACGACGACTAAAATGTATTTATTTCCGAAACTTGAGGGAAATGAGCCGACAAAGTCTATGCCCCACAAATCAAAAACTTCGCATTCGAGAAAATAATGTTGCTCCATTTCATTTTTATTAGAGATGTTTCCAGTCCGCTGGCACCGATCGCACCCACCCACAAAGATTTGTGCTTCTTTAAATATGCTTGGCCAATAGAAGCCAGCACTAAGTACTTTGTATGCGGTGCGGTTTGCTTGAAAGTGCCCGCCAGTCGGACTTTCATGAACATGTTTTAAAAATTGTTGACCTTCTTCCCGGGAAACACATCTTCTAACCACCTGATCCGCACAAATGCGAAATAAAAAGGGGTCCTCCAAAAAATAATACTTCAACTCCGAAAAGAATTTCTTCTTTTGGTGAGAAGAGTATTCTTTTGGAAGGGCCCGGGCCACAAGATAATTGGCCAGATCGGCAAACCAGGGGGTAGAAGAAGAAATGCTTAAAAGACGTTCATCCGAAAAAGAGTCATTAATAAAATTTTCATTTAAACTATCGAGTTCGGGATTTTCAAGACGAGAGAGATGATCAGCCGCTAGGTTTTCCGCTCCTTTCTTATCCCGAATCTCCAAGTCAAATTCTGGAAGTAAGAGGATCCAGCGAATAAGACGCGGCTTGGCATCTGGTTTAGAAAGGAGGTACTTCAAAGCAGAATGATCCGTGAAAACAATAACTTTCGCAAGAGTAACGTACGTTCAGAATTTATCAAAAGCAAAAATAACAGCTAAAAGTTCTTTCTCCGTCATGGTGTAATTTTCTTGAGCAGAAGTTAAGAGTTTTACTAGCATAAAAAATCGGATGAAAGTTCTTAGCAATTCATTGTCCTAGAACCGCACCTACCCCATGACTACTCGCATCACACATTATTTCGTATGGTAAATCCCAAACTGGGGCGATCATAATTGGAGCATTTATAAGCTTGGATTTAATTAATTCAAACGCAACGAGACAAGATTCATCAAAAATGAAAGGAGTTTATTTTTCGAGAAGGTGGGTGAGAGGCTTAGTAATTTTTGAAAAGTCTTTAATGAATCGTCGATAAAAACCCGCGTGCCCTAAAAAACTTCTAATCGCTTTATTATTTGTAGGCGGCGGTAACTTTTCAATTACTTCAATTTTTGCCTTGTCCACTTCAATTCCCTTTGCGGAAATCTTATGGCCAAGGACTAAGCCTTCACGTACCATAAAGTGGCACTTCTCCCAATTTAAAACTAAGTTGGTTTCTTCGCAGCATTGTAAAACGTTTTCCAAATTTTCTAAACATAAATCAAAGGAGTCGCCAAAAATAGAAAAATCGTACATAAATACTTCCATAATATTTTCTACGTATTTATCAAAAATTGCAAGCATACAACGCTGAAATGTAGCCGGTGCGTTGCATAACTCGAAAGGCATTCTACGATAAGCAAAAGTCCCGAAGGGGCAAGTGAATGTTGTTTTCAAAATCATATGAAGAAATCTCTTGCTCCTCAGAAAGTGCGATAAAGAGGGATTTGAACCTCAATAACCTTTTCGTTACTAACAGAGACCATCGAGGAAGTCGAGAATGAGAAAATCCACGGGAAGATGAATTTGTGCCCGGATAACTCACGCTAAGAGTGCCCAATCCTCTAAAATTTGATCGATAAAGGGGAGGGGGAAGTGATCTTTTCGAGTTACCTGGCATCGTTTAGCATTTGACTACGTTTGTAATCGATGCACGGATCCTCCTTTATCATCCGTTATCGTCCTAGTTGGAATTTTTTAAGTCGTTATTTTGCGTGTGGGTTGTTACTACCGCCTTAATCCCACCCTGTTAAGTTTCTAATTAGCATCGTTCGGCTTATAACAATTTCTTCCAAAGAGAGGGTTTTTTGAAGATTTTGGTTTTGTTGTGGTGGTGGTGGTGGTGTAAAATCGTGTGGTGTACATTAGCGGACAAGAAAAATTTGGATGGTTACCCACAGGATTATAAGAGTTCGAAAAAGAATAAAACCAGGATCGCAGAAAAAATCAGATAAATTATCCCCGCATCTAATAACTTAGCGGCGGAGGAAAGTCATCTCCATCTTCTTGTTCCTCTTCCTGCAAAACCGAGTCTTTATAGATACCTGCAACCTCTTTTATATTCGGATTGAGACGATGTTGTGGTTGGACTATACCCGTAGTATTATTTTCAAAAAATATTTTATGATAACGAGAGAGAAACTTTTCAGTACAAAAAGAAGGGCTTATGCCAGAAATGTCGGAAATTTGCCACGCTATAGCTCGACGATGCTTTTATAGTACTTCTCGAAAAATACTTGTTTCTGTACCCTCCAGGTTGGGCCGAGCATAATCAGACATCGTCCTTTGCTGGGCAAATGCTGGGTTAGGGTCTCCCATTTCGAAGTTGAAGTTACAATCACCGTCGGAATCCTCAACCGCTGTTTGGGAAGTGGAACCACTGAATCGTAAGTTTCTCCGAAAGGAGCGTTCAATTTCTGGGTCCAAATCAACAAGTAGCGACTGATTCGTGCGGGTCATGCACTAAGAAAATTAGAAGGAAAAAGAGGAAAGAAAAAAGAGAAGAAGGGAAATGAAAAAAACTTGAAGAAGAAAATAGAGAAAGGAATTTTTTTTTGATTTTTTTGCAGAAGTAATAGCGAAAGCGTTTTCCTAATATTGACGAAAAAACGTCCCCGGCAACGGCGCCAGAAACTTGATGGGCTAAAACCCGAACAAGCAAAAGTACCTGTCGAATTGTAGTATCAAGGTCGTATTTAAACACAGGATTGTCAAATACTGCTACTCACGCTTGAACTATTATCCTACCAAAAAAATGGGTTTTGAGAATTTTTAAACTAAAATGAAGAATAATTTTTTAGACGAAAAACTTTATAATAAAAAGCTAGCATTTGATCGAAGATTCACCATAAAATAAAATGAGAGGGATGAAAAGGCATAGTTTTAAATTTGCAAATCATACTCGACCGTGACGGATCCGAAATTAGGAAATAATCTCGCTAGAGAATTAAATCCCCTGACTTATAGACGTTTTGACCGAAATCTCTTTCAAGTCAAAAAGGCCTAAAGCCGCATTATCGAGGTGACCCACCCTATTGGATTTGACTCCAATCCGGAAAATTTATGTCATCCTATCTCTAGGGTTGCGTTCAACTCCTACCTTCTTTGAGTGATCTTTCACAGTCATGAGCCTCTCGGCTACTCAAATATGAGATCCCAAGCCTACTACTGTATACCGGAAATACGGAGTCGACAAAATAAAAATCAAAGAAGGATCGAGTAAAATTAAGCAAAAATAAAACTATGAAATAAAAGAAACCCTCATCTCATTTTATGGGTCCTCACGATCGAAGGCTAAGAGAAGATTAGCTACGCATATTGGAAAAGGAAATAACAATGTAAAGAGAAGAAAATTTCATTTTATTGATAATAAACGAAAGAGTACACAATGCTAAACAAAACAATACTAAATTACTTCAACGAAAAAAAGATTGCAACAAGGTAAACTAAGAAATAAAATTACAACAAAAGCTCTCTTGACTTGTACTCTCCACTTGCTCTCTCCAAAATCTAACTTCTAAAGCATGAGACCATGGTGCCTTTTATAGATGAGGAGGGAATATTCTAGATGGGAATAAAGAGGAGGAGGAAGGGGCGTGGCCGGCCATGTGTATGGGGAGAGGGTGCATGCATTTCATTTAATGATGGGAGAGGGAGAGGATGATTCAATGCATTTCATTTATGGGGATGATAAGAGAGAATGTAAAGTGGAGAGGGGGATGGATGTGGATTAAATGAAGGAAAAAAAAAGAAATAAAAGAGGGTAAGAGAGAGGGGTGGCCGGCCATGTGCTTGGAGAGGTGCATGAATGCAATAAATGATGAGGGAGGGGGGAAAATGAGTGGCCGACCACACATGGATGAAGTGGGCTGCACTATATGGGCTCGGGTAGCTTGAAGAGGGGCTGAATTTATCATGTGGGCTTCAAGGGAAAGGGCCGGGCTGCTCCATGTAGGCTGCACAAATGAAGTAGGGCTACACCATGTGGGCTATTTTGGTGGAAGAGGGCTGCATCATGTTGAAGTGGCCGGGCTGCATCATGTAGGCTGCATGGTTTGGATCAATGAAGGAGGGCTGCACCATGACTTGAGGGCTTCACCAATGAAGAAGGGTCATGTATGGGCTGCAAAACAAAATAGAATATAACAAATTAGACACATAATTTATATCAAAACATTAATTATTATAATATAACATAACATAAAATAAAATTGATCATAACATAAACATAACATAACCTAAAAAATATTATATTCATAACAAAACAATAAAATATGAAAATAAACATAACAAGAATAAAGTAAGCAAAAATACCAATAATCTTAGGAATTTCTTAAACTAAACTATACCAAAAAACGATGACTAAAAGTAGTCATCACTTGACGTGGAGGTCCTCACTGACTCCATGGTAGTGGACTCCCGGATCAATGTAGAGTTTGAAGCAAGGGAGCCTACCCTCTGATTATACCTAGCAAAAGTAAAGGGGGTCATCGGCATGTTCCAGACCTTCTCCATCTGACACGTGCACAGGGAGGAGAATGAGCAGGTCGATCGGCTGACAAAGCATTGTACCCGGGTGGGGGATACCATCACTGATTTGTTTCTCCCCTCCATCATAGAGGGAGAGATGATGAAGGTTGTAACGCCCTCGGTTTTTTTCTTTGTTTTGTTTGATCTTGGATTGGCGTTACGATGACGCATTTCCGGCCTTTTGCCGTTGTAGAGCGTGGTATTAGCTCTTTAGGTTCCTTGTGTAGCCTGGTTGTAGCCTGTTAGCAAGATTCCCCAGCTAGCCGGAGTCTGTTTTGGTAACTCGGTTGGGCCTCTTAGGGAATTCTTGTGTTTTGGCTTCGGGGGGTGTTAGCCCGGGTGTGCGATTGTCGGATGTTGTTTTCAACCTCACCGTTGTTTTCGTAGCTTGGGTGTTTAGCTACGGTGCGAGTTTTGGTCGAAGTCCGGGATCGTTTGCTTTCGCGTCGTTTCGACGTTTGTTATGTTAGCTGTAATGTTTGCTGTGCTGTGCATGACCTGGTGTGGCGAGCTTGTTAGGCTGATGCCTTGTCTTTTTTTAGCTAAGGAGTTAGCTGTTTTTTTTGTATATTTGGGTGACATGGCCTGGGTCACTAGCGTGACACAGGGCTTGTCGAGCTCAGGTAGAGCTCTCGGTTGTGTGGTCGACGAAATTTGGTCAACGAGTGTTTTTGGTAGGAACACGGCCTGTGACATGGGCGTGTCACAGGGCGTGTCCTCTTCGTTCATCGAGCCGCGCTCGACGATAGTCGAGCGGCGTTTGGGTGATTTTACAGCCCCCTGACACGGGCATGCCAGATCTGGCACAGGCGTGACTTAGGGCATGACTCCTGGTCGGCGATCTGTGCTCGACGATTGTCGAGCGTTAGTTAGGTTGGTACATGGCCTGTGACACAGGCTTGTCACAGGGCGTCTCCCCTGTTTCGTCGAGCAGAGATCGACGATCGTCGAGTGGGTAGGTGGGTAGATGTGTGAGTACACGCCCCGTGACACGGGCGTGTCAGACCGGACAAGGGTGTGTCATGGGCGTGTCTGGGGCGTGTTTCGTACTTTTTTCCTGAGTGCTTCTTTTTCTGCCGTGATTCGTTTTTCCTCCTCATTTTCTTCGTTCCCGATTCTGGATAAGCTTCAAACAAAGGGTTTTGGGAGGAGGCGGTGTTGGGTTTTGGCCGGCGAATGCGGGAGGGTTAGAGCTCGATTTTCTTGCGCGTTAGCGGATTTGGCTTGCTCTCGTCTAGATCCTTCCTTCCATGTAAGTTTTTTCTTGATTTAGGGTTGATTCTAGGAGCTAGAATTTCTGATTTCTTTTCTTCTTCCTCAAAGCTTCAGTTTTGTTCTTCTAGGTGGCCGATCTTGCCACCGGTGCCAAGCTTTGGAGATCGCTGTTGTTTTTCCTGGAGGTAGAGGCAAGTGGATCCCTTGCCCTTGCCAAATTATTTCTAACCCTTACTCTATTTTCATTTCCTGTGTAATAACTCTGTTCACTTTATTTTCCTCCCTATAAGTTAGAGCAGCAGGTTGACTTTTTCCTTCATTCCAGCCATGAGCTGCTTCATTATTTTCTAGATTAAAATCAAGCTTTCTCTCTTTTTGTCTCGGTTTGGTGTCCAATGGGTAGCTAGAGTTAGGGTAAGGCTGCCTTTAGTTGTAGTTTAAGTTTAGTTGCGGTAGCCCCGAGTAGATAGGATGGAAGGGAGGGTTGGAATTAAATTTCTAACTCTCTGTTTCCGCGCGTTGAGAGAGTTTGGGCTGCAGTTTTAACTAAAATTTACATTTACCCTAAGTAGGAAGCACTGACAGCGTTGGGTGAGCCGAGTTCACTCAACGCCGTCATCCAGCGTAGGTTTTGCGGCTAAGTATTTTGGTGTCAATTGAGTGGAGCTTAGTCAACGCCGCGTCGAGTGGGCTCGACGTTTCTGTCTTGGGTTCGTGTGTTTCCTTAGGATTATTAGTGTGACTTTTCCCTATTATCTAGGGGGTATTGGGTGTCCGGCTAGTCTTTGCATGCCGACTCTTGGGTTGTGGCAGGTGGTGGAGTTTTGGTGCCTCTGGAGGGGTGGTTTTGTGTGGAGAGCTGTGGCCACCGCCTTTTGCCCCGGTTTGGGTTGGCGTGTGTGGGACCCTAAAGCTTCCACTGTTTGACCCCTTAGCCCTTTTTGGATCTGGTTTTGGTTATGTATTCAAATCCATGTTTTGACCAGTGCCATTAACCCACAAGTTAGGACTGTTAGCTCCTTTCCTATTTATGGCTTTTTTTTTCTTGGCATATATGTGTATGTCTGTTGCTGTTGCAGGCTCTTTTGTATGGCATATTGCTTTTATTGCTCGCACTTGGTGTGCTTTACTGTGCTTTAGACAGTGCTCTTTTCTTACTGTCATGCCCTTTCTTGTGCTTATAGCATTTTTGTTGCCGAGTTGGTAAACCCTTCTTAATTGCTCATAAATCTAATGCTCTATATACCTTTTTGATTATTTTCTTGCTGAGGTGTTCTTTTCTTGAATGCCTCAGGTCCAGGTTGTAGCCAGTTCAGCGGCTAGTTCTCTTGGAGGGGCTTGCTTGTGGCCTCTTGGGTAGCTGAGATAGCTGATCCTCGATTTTGTGAGGTAGTTCTTTACCTTTCTGTATAGACATGCATACTTACCAGTGGGTTCGTGTCAGGTTGTTGAAGCCCACTGGTGGCTTCTTGCGATACTGGGTATGAACTAAAACTGCTATTTTTGCCTTTTTATGGATGTTTACTTGTCTTCTGGGAAGGATTTATGCTAGGTTGCATGTTAGTTATTTTAAACCCTAAAGCATTACTATATGTATCTCATGCACGTCATATTTATAAAACTAAGACACTATTTTTCCTTTAGCGTAAAAGACTATCTTTTATATATACTATATTCACCTTAGAGTCGTGCATACCATGAGTCGTCCCTCGGGGACACTTATGCTCATTTAGGGTGTCAACTTAATTTAACCAAAGAATTTTCTGCTGCGTATAAATATACTTTTAATTGTGGACTAGCTGATCCACCGTGTCGAGGGATACGACCATTAAATATAACTGGTTTTCTTTCATATTAATCTATGATTTTTCTTAAGATCAAAAGTCTGGACTCTTGCCTTAACGTGTGCAGTTATCCCCTGCACGACGTGGCATCACGACACGTGTTTTCTCTTGCTCTGATACGATTTAATTGTTGAGAAAATGCGGGTTGTGACAGTTGGTATCAAAGGGAGGTTGCTTGGAAAATGGTCGGGAAACCTTTCCATTGTTTGCATTAGTGGTTAGCGTCATACCATACACACACCGATATGTCATCAACACGTCTTTCATTAGAAGCGTTGAGTGAACTTCCTTCACTCAAAACTCCTGGACTTAGAAAAATTCCAGCTAATTTTGTTCTCAACTGTTTACCTCTTGACTGTCTCAGTGCTTCCTACTTTATTTAGAAGCGTTGAGTGAATTTGCTTCACTCAACGCTCCTAGACTTAGAAAATTTCTAGCTAATTTTGTCTGTTGTCTCAGCTATCTCAACGCCATCTTCTCAGCTATCTCAACTGACTCAACACTATCTTATCAGTTGTCTTCAGCTGTCTCAACACTATCTTCCCAGTTGTCTCAGCAATCTCAATGCCTTCTTCTCAGCGGTCTGAGCGCTTATGCCTTAGACAGATTTTTTGGCTTTAGCTTGACAAGCTTTGAGCTGAGCTCGACGAACTGCAAACTGTGTTCCACGAACTTTGATCTTAACAATGCTCTGAGTGCTTTTTTCCTTTATCAATTTTTCTCTTGCTTCAGCTTGACAGGCGTTTGGCTGAGCACGACGAACTGTAACCTAAGCTCGATGAACTTCGAGCTAAGTTCGATGAATTTTGTATCCTGATTTCTTAAGCTTATGCTGAGTTGAGCTCGACGATCAACAAGCTGATTTCGACGAACTCTGAGCTGAGTTAGACGAAATTTGATTTTACTTCCCAACTCATTTTTCTTTACTTGTCCAATCATGGACTACCTACATGCATGAACTAAAGCAAACATCAAATACATTATGTGTGTATGTCATTGACCCGTTTGACTTCTTATAAATCTGGGATATTGGGATCAATAGACCCAACAGAGGTTCCTGTTAGTAAGGATAGATTATTTTTCTAAGTGGCTGGAGGTGAAGGCGCTGGCCAAGGTGACCTCCCAGGTCATCCAAAATTTCGTTTGGGGGGAAATCTGTTGAAAATTATGAAGTGAAAGTGGGTGATGGGGCAGACCGCGCGGTCTGGGCGGTCTGAGTCTGGGAGCTAGGCGGACTGATGTTGCGGCCTGGGTGGTTAGTGGCCAGGTAGACTTGGCGGCTTGGGCGTCTAGTAAAGCGGCCTGGGCGGTCTATCTTTGGCGGTCTGATTGCGGTGCTTAGCTTTGCCTTCGGTTCTGTAGATCTTGCTCTTGTGTAACCAGGAGGTTTAGAGGTTATATCCGCGGAGATGTGTCGGACTTATTTAGAGTCCGCAGAGTCCGCAATTGCGGAATGGTTTGGTGATCAGCTTTAGTCCTTACCGAGCTCTCCTGTGATGCAGTGGGTCATAGCCGCATTCATGGTGGCGGACTGTCCATGGAGTTGGCAGTCTGGTTTTTTGTGTCCACCAAGCTCGCACAAGTTGTTGGTGGGTTGCTGGACTTGGTCACATTCTGTGGCAAGTTCATGGAGATCGCACTGTCCGCAGAGTCCTCTGTTGACCGGGCGGTCTGCCCTTGGTCGTGGACTCTTACGGTGAGGTGAGGCATTGCTCTTGGGCTGTGCGGGCTATTGTCGTGTCCGCATGTAGTGTGTAGACTGATGCAATGATTGGAATGTTACTGTGTCCGCACGTTGCCTGTGTGCGGACTGGCGCAGTGTCTGCCTGGTGTGGACTGACCTTGACTTGGTGCCTAGCGGGTTGTTTGATGTCAGGCTAAGTCCTTACGGACTCAGCGGACTGGGCTTTGCTAGCTGTGAGCTGGGGTGGTGACTCTATTCATTAGGGCGGTGACCACACTACTCACCCTGCCTATAAATATACCCCCTGACACATATACAGTAATAGAGTGAACAGAGAGAACAGTAAGTTGAGCACAAATCAATTATTGCGGACTCGGTTTTCCAGGTCACGCGGTTTGAGATTAACTGGTTGTTGTTTGCAGGTTGTGCGGCTAGCACTGTGAAGTCAGGCGTCGGGTTCTAATCAAGGTCAGGAAGCAATGAAGCTTGCAGTTTATAATCAGCAGTTGCAGCATGTCGCAGGTGGCGACAAACCACTTCTCTTCTCAAATTGATCTAAGTTCAATAACCATGTCGCCTGTCTAGGCGAACTTGGCAGTCAGTTCATTCAGTTTGGCGACTGCTTGTATCGCATACGTCAGCAGAATAACGAGTTATCCGCGCTGTTTGTCCGGACTCCATACTTTTAGAGTAGCATTAGAGGCTTGGCGGTCTTGGCAGTCTTGGTGGACTTAACATTCTTGGAGGCAGTCTGCCCGGCTTGAAGTTGGTTCTTGCTTGTTTTCTTCTCCTTTTACATGGCAAAATCATGTCTCATCCTGTATACCTTGCCTTGTAAAGTTTATAGTTGATTAATGCAAGATCTGTATGTGGTCTTCATTGTCACTGATACATTGCTCAGTTTATGGTTGGAGTGTTCCTACACATAGTGCTCTTTTTCCGCTTAATCAAGGGATCAACTTGATAGTTTTGGAAGTGTTCACTTAATTCTAGAACAACCGGTTGATTGACTTGTGAAATTTCAACATGGTATCAGAGCAAACAGTGGCTTGAGCAGTGAGCTGTGATCAAACTCAGATAGTGCTCGACGCTTCTGGAAGCTTTGTGATCCAGTGGTGTTTTGCAATGGAAGGAGACTATGGAAGAGGTCTTGGCATTGAGCTTCTGACAGCGACTAACTTCAAGAAGTGGAAGTCCTGAATGAAGAGCTATCTCTTGGGTGAGGAGTTATGGGAGGTCGTCGGTGGTGACGACAAGCAAGGGGTTTCTGCTGCTACTAGTACTACTGAGGAAGTGAGAGTTTGGAGAAGAACTAATGCTAAGGAAGAGTTTGCCCTCAAACGGGCTGTCTCACATGAGCTCTTTGATCGCATCTTAGGATGTGAGTCCGCTGCAGAGATTTGGACAACCATTGATGGGTTGTTCAATAGGAAGAATGTGGCTAGGCTGCAGTTCCTGGAGAATGAGTTGTCTAAGACAACTTAAGGTGATCTCTCCGTCTCTAAGTTCTTTTTGAAGATGAAGAATCTGTGCGCTGAAATATCAGCATTGGATCCTGATGAGCCCATCTCTGAAGCAAAGTTGAAGAGGCACATAGTCCGCGGGCTGTAGAAGGAATATGTGGCCTTTGTGACTTCCATTCAAGGGTGGGCAACTCAACCTTCTCTACTGGAGCTAGAAAACTTGTTAGCGTCACAGGAGAGCTTGGCCAGGCAGATGGCCGGTGTGACTATCTCTGAAGGAGGTCATGAAGCTCTGATCACTGAGAAGAAGAAGAAGAGAAGGGAGGAGAAGAAGAAGCCTGCTGCTGAAGAAGGGCCTTCAACCTCTTATCAGCAAGAGAGGAGTTCTGCTCCTAAGAAGAATTGGAAGAAAGAGTTGAAGTGTTATAGGTGTAATCAAGCAGGCCTCTTCAAGCGCGACTGCAAGGTCAAGTTGCAACCTGGGTATGTTGTAGGCAAGTAGGGAGCTTGTTCCAATTCTGAAGAAATCGAGTGGGGAGGAGCTTTATTCACAAGCACGTGTGTTCGTGCTCTTGCCACCGTTGAATACCAAGATGACTGGATAGTCGAATCGGGGTGTGGTCATCACCTCACTGGAGACGAGTCAAAGTTCTCATCTCTACAACTGTTCACAGGTAACGAAGCAATTATTATAGCTGATGATTCTATTCATTCTGTAGAGAAGGAGGGTATTGTTTCTTTGGAGAGTGCTCAGGGTCCGCTTACTCTAAGGAGTGTGCATCACGTACCTGGCATGAAGAAGAACCTCTTCTCGGTGACCAATGCGGTCGACGCGGGCTTTCATGTTCTATTTGGCCTAACAGAAGTAAGGTTTCTCCACAACGTATTAGCGGTAAAGGCTGATGTTTCTCATGTAGCGAGGAGAGTAACAGACTTGTTTTTCTATCAACAAGCTCTTATGTTAATCGGATGAGAGCCAATGATAGCGCATCTATCTAGCCTGAGAGACTAGGGCATGTGGGGATGGATAAGCTCAAGGCCATATCAATGAGGAGCCTGGTGAGAGGCTTGCATATGCTGTCCTCCTACGGAGAAGGCCATATTTGTGCGGGATGTTAGTATGGTAAGGCTCATCGTCTTCCATTTGATAAGTATCAAACGAGGAGCAAGGAACCATTAGAATGCTTTCTTGGTGACTTGATGGGGCCAACAACAACCGCTAGTCTTGGAGGCAGCAGATATATGCTTGTGTTGATTGATGATTACTCAAGATACACTTGAGTGTATTTTATGAAGGAGAAGTCAGCAGCATTCCATTTGTTTGTGGAGTTCAAGGAGCTAGTGTAGGGCCGTCTTGGATTTTGGATTAAGAAGTTCAGATCAGATAATGACGGTGAGTTTGCCTCATCTAAGTTCTCTAGTTTATGTAGGAAGCACGGGATCCAGATGGAGCTTACTTGTGCTCATACTCCACAACAAAATGGAGTAGTGAAGAGGAAGATCCGTCACTTGACGAATACTTACAAATGTTGGCTTCATGCAAAGGGCATTCCCAGGTCCTTCTGGGCGGAAGGAATGGCCTGCACAACGTATGTAATAAATTGGATGCCTCTAAGTCCGATCAACATGAAGTCTCTAGTTGAAATGATGTTCAATGAGAAGCCGAGTGTGGAACACCTTCGGGTGTTCGGATCAACCTGCTATGTTAATATCATGGATGTTCAGAGGACCAAGATTGATGCAAAGGCAAGGAAGCTTCTCTTGGTGGGCTATCATGAGTGGAAGAAGGGGTGGAAGTGCATGGATCCTGCGACAAAGAAGTTCTTTATTTCAAGAGACGTTGTCTTTGATGAGCTGACTTCGTATGGAGGTGGCACTGTTGAACTGCAGGAGAGCAGGGTTGATGAAGGGTAGGAGGAAGCTACTGGAAATATTCAGGTGGAGCTGCCTGTGTCACGAAGAGCTCCAGGTGTTTCAAATTCTAGGGCTGAGGCTTCTGGTTCGGGAAGCAGGGGGAGCGATGCTCCTAGTGTGCCCGGGAACAGAGTTGGTGCTGAAGCAGTAGGGGAGGTGGTGAGGAAGGAGCAGTCTCTTTGGAGATCAAGGAGGATCAATAAGCCACCAGCTAGGTATTGCGAAAGAAATACAGTGAGCATCGTTACTTGTTTCTTAGCAGGCCCCTTGGATCAGCGAGAGCATTCAAAGTTTGAAAAATCTGCTGGATTAAAGGAGTGGGTTGATGCTATGGATGAGGAGATGGCTGCCCTCAGGAAGAATGAAACTTGGGACTTGGTGCCCAAGGTGAATGACGTTACTCCTGTTACTTGCAAGTAAGCTCAAGAAGAAGGCGGATGGAAGAATCGAGCAGCACAAGGCTCGGCTTGTAGCTTGGGGGTTTTCACAATAGTACAGCGAGGATTATGAGGAGATGTTTAGTCCAGTGGTGAAGATGACTTCAGTACGAGTGGTGATCTCTTTGGAAGCTTGCCAGGGGTGGAAGATGTGGCAGCTGGACGTAAAGAACGCCTTTCTTTATGGGGAGATTGACAAGGACATTTTCATGGATCAATCGCTCGGGTATATATCTGAAGAACATCTGGACTACGTCTGCAAGGTCCAGAAGGCACTCTATGGGTTGAAGTAGGCTCCTCGAGCCTGGTATGGGAAGATTGCAGAATATCTTCAGTTCTGCGGTTATCTGGCTTCAAACTCTGATTCGAGTCTCTTCATCAAGAAGAAGGGGAAGCTTCTAGTCCTTGTGCTATTATACGTGGATGACATGATCATCACGGGAAACTCTAGGCACAGGGCAGAGCTAGCTATTAGGTTCGAGATGAAGGATCTGGGTGAACTCCACCATTTCCTTAGACTTGAGGTGGAGAGGAAGAAGAGTGGAATACTCGTGTCCCAGAAAGGCTATATGGAACGGATCTTTCAGCGATTCGGCATGCAGGAGGGGAAGAGTAGCTCTACTCCATTTGATTCTGGCATCAAACTTCTACGGGATGAGGGGAGGATTCTTCCGGATCCATTGGTGTTTCGGGCTTTAGTTGGGAGTTTTATATACTTGACGATTATAAGGCTAGACATTGCATATACAGTTGGCTGCGGAAGTCGGTATATGGTGGAACCCAGGAAGCCTCATCTGATGGCAGCTAGGAATATCATGAAGTACGTGAAGGCCACTTCTGACATGGGTCTCCTGTATAGGAGAGGTACGGAGTTTGTTCTTCAAGGGTACTCGGATGCTGATTATGGGGGATATTCAGATGATCAGAAGTCAACATCCGTTTACGTCTTCACTTGTGGATCAGGGAGTATTTCTTTGTGCAGCAAGAAGCAAGACTCGTGGTCCATCTCTACTACGGAAGTGGAATACAAGGCCTCGGCCTTGGCAGCTCGAGAAGCCATCTGGCTCAGGAGACTAGTAGATGACATCTATGAAGAAGTGTGCGGTCCTACTCTGCTGAGCGGTGATAATGAGAGTGCCCTGAAACTGGTAAACAATCCAGTGTGTCACGCTCAGACCAAGCACATCGAGATTGAGCACCACTTCATACAGGAGAAGGTGTTGGAGGGGTCTTTGATGGTGTAACATATGAGGAGTGAGGATAATGTCACAGAAATTTTCACGAAGCTGTTACGGAAGGTGCCGTTTACTCGGTTACGAGGATTGCTGGGATTGATCACCACTTCTCACTTCAAGGAGGAGTGTTGAAAATTATGAATTGAAAGTGGGTGATGGAGCAAACGGCACGGTCTGGGTGGTCTGAGTCTGCGGCCTGGGCGAACTGATGTTGTGGCGTGGGTGGTCAGTGGCCAGGTAGACTTAACGGCTTGGGCGTCTAGTAAAGCGGCCTGGACGGTCTATCTTTGGCTGTCTGATTGCGGTGCTTAGCTTGGCCTGCGGTTCTGTAGATCTTGCTCTTGTGTAACCGGGAGGTTTGGAGGTTATATCCGCGAAGATGTGTTAGACTTGTTTATAGTCCGCGGAGTCCGCAATTACAGACTGGTTTGGAGATCGGCTTCGGTCCTTGCCGAGCTCTCCGGTGATGCGGTGGGTCATAGCCGCATTCTTGGTGGTGGACTGTCCATGGAGTTGGCAGACAGGTTTTTTGTGTCCGCCAAGCTCGCACCAGTTGTTGGTGTGTTGCTGGACTTGGTCACATTCTGTGACAAGTTCATGGAGATCGCAGTGTTCGCAGAGTCCGCTGTTGACCGGGTGGTCTTCCTTTGGTCGTGGACTCTTGCGGCGAGCTGAGGCATTGCACTTGGGCTGTGCGGGCTGTTGCCATGTCCGCATGTAGTGTGTGGACTGATGCAATGATTGGAATATTGTTGTGTCCGCATGTCCGGCAGGTGCCTGTGTGCGGACTGGCGCGGTGTCCGCCTGGTGAGGACAGACCTTGGAGACTGTGGTGGTTGGCTCCTGGCGGCAAGGCGGGTTGTTTGAAGTCCGGCTGGAGAAGTCCTGGATATTGCATAGGACTCGGCGCAAACTGATGTGTGTCCTGGGCTGGAGGACACACTTGCTAACTGCGAGCAGGGATGTGGCGGTGAATCTATCGGCATTAGGGCGGTGACCACACTCATCTCACCCCGTGCCTATAAATAGACCCCCTCAGGGTAACGAACGTCTAGACGAAGTAACAGAGTGAACATTAAGTTGAGCTCGCATATTAATTATGCTGCGGACTCGATTGGTTCCACGTCGGATACGATTTGAGATTAACTGGTTGCTGTTTGTAGGTTGTGCTGCTAGCACTCTGAAGTCGGGCGTCTGGCTTTCCGATCAAGGTCAGGAAGCAGTGCGGAAGCTTGCGGTTTATAATCAATATGCGTTGCAGCAGGTCGCGAATAGGTGGCGGCCAACCAGGCGGTTCTTTTCTCAAATTGATCTAAGTTCAATAACCAGGTCGCATGTCTCGGCGGACTTGGCGGTATGTTCATCGGTCAGCTTTCGGCGGCGGCTTGTAGAGCAGACGTCAGCAGAATAATGGGTTGTCCACAGGCGGTTTGTGCAGACTCGGCGTACTTTCAGAGTAGCAGCAGCGGCTTAGGTTGCGGTCTCGGCGGACTTAGCGGTGTTGGAGGTAGTCTGCCCTGCTTGAAGTTGGTTCGGCGGCTTGTTTTCTTCTCCTTGTACTTGGAGAAATCATGCCTCGCCGGCTGTATACCTTGTCTTGTAAAGTTGATAGTTGATTAATGCAAGATCTGTGTGTGCTCTTCATTATCACTGATACATTGCTCAGTTTATGATTGGAGCATGTTCCTGCGCCATGTAGTGCTCGTTTTTCGCTTAATCATGTGATGAGCTTGTAATAGTTTTGGAAGTATTTACTTGATTCCAGAACTACCAGTTGATTGACTTGTGAAATTTCAACAAAATCATCTGTCGGCATGGGTTGTCGTAGGCCATCGTCACAGACAATGGGCCTCAGTTCTCCAGCTCAGAATTCATTAGCTTCTGTGAGCAGCTCGTAATTGACCTCATGTTCGCGTCAGTCCATCACCCCAGGAGCAATGGGTAGGTGGAAGTGGCGAACAAGATCATTGTGAAACTCCTGAAGAAGATGGTCAAACATTTAAAGGGGAGCTGGGTAGAGCAGCTCCCCTCAGTCCTCTGGGCTCTAAGGACCACACCCAATATGACCACAGGGGAGACCCCCTTCAAGCTCTCCCATGGATGTGAGGCAGTACTCCCCATAGAATTTGAAGTCCAGACACCTCGGGTGTTCGCGGCGGAGGAAGGTAGAGAAGAATGGCAGGCTGAAAATGAGGAGGAGCTGTGACTCTCCCTTGACATGGTGGTGGAGTTGTGTGATCTCTCCGCCATCCGACAGGAGGAAGTAAAGAGGAGAATGACTAAGTACTTTGACAACCACGTTAAAGTCAAATAATTTGTGGAGGGGGACTTGGTCTTGAAGAAGGTAGATGCAATATGAAGATCAGCGGCTGTGGGAAAGCTCAACCCCAACTGGGAGGGTCCATACATTGTGGAAGAAGCATTGAAATCAAGAGGGTATCGCCTCCAGAATGTGGAGGGCGAGACCATAAATCTCACCTAGAGCATGATGACCTGAAATGTTTTTACCCCTGAGACATGTAAGTGGTGCCTTGTGTTTAATAAAGCATCTCGATGTGCCAATCCTCCTGTAGTAATGTGTGAGTAGGTGAAGTGTTCATTTGATGGACCCCGAGCATATCCCGCTGCTAGGCTCTCACCTAGCTGGTAGGGCTGGATGTCACTCTTGTATGTCTACCAGGACCTGGAGCAGATCCTGCTGCATGGATCTCACCTAGCTGGCAGGTCTAGATGTCACTCGATGGTGTCTACCCGGACCCCGAGTAGATCTCGCTATCAGGCTCTCACCTATCTGGCAGGCTGGATGTCATTCATGTGTGTCTACCCGAACCCCAAGCAGATCCCGCTGCATGGCTCTCACCTATCTGGTAGGTCTAGATGTCACTCGATGGTGTCTACCCGGACCCCAAGTAGATCCCGCTATCAGGCTCTCACCTCGCTGGCAGGGCTGGATGTCACTCATGTGCATCTACCCAGACACCGAGCAGATCCCGCTGCCATGCTCTCACTTGGCTGGTAGGGATGGATGTCACTCGTGTGTGTCTACCTTGACCACGAGCACATCCTGCTGCCAGGATCTCACCTAGCTAGCAGGACTGTATGTCACTCATCTGCGTCTACCCAAACCCCGAGCAGATCCCACTGTCATGTTCTCACGTAGCTGGAAGGGCTGGATGTCACTTGTGTGCGTCTACCAGGACCCCGTGCAGATCCCGCTACTAGGCTGTCACCTAGCTGACAGGTGTTGAAATTTGTGAAGTGGAAGTGGTTGACGGGACAGGCCGGGCGGCCTAGGCGGACAGCATTGGTGGACTAGGCGGACTGGGCGCACTGTGATGTGCGGCCTGGTGGAAGGTCTAGTGAAAAGCTGGCTGTCTTCTGAGCGGGTTGTTTGCATGAAGTCCGCAGACTATGCGACCTGTTATCTGCGGATAGGGCGTTTGTTGTTTGGTTTAGCCAAAGAGCGGCCTGAGCGGATAGAGACTTGCGGACTGGTGCATTGCTCAGTGGCCGTGGTGCAAGCTTGTGCTGTTTGGCGGTTTGGCTCGTTTCCGCGGGAAGCTTGCGGACTGGCGTGTCCGCGGTGTGGGCTGTTGCGGACTGGGCTTAGAGCTTGGCTGAGGCCTTGTCGAGCTCTGGTGATACATCAGGTCTTTGCTGTGGAGGTCGTTGGCGGACTGGTTTGGGAGTCCGGGAGATGGTTGCTGCGTTGGGCAGGAGTGCGAGGAGCTCGCGGACTGCTGGCAGTCTGTGCTACGGTGTTTGGCAGACAGGAGTTTGAGTCTGCCATGCTCGCATTGGCCTTTGATGGTTTTGGACTTGGTCACACTCTGTGCCAAGACCATGGTGTCCGCCATATCCGCCAAGTCCGCTATGACCGGGCGGACTGTTGTTATCTGCCTTTGGTCGTGGACTTGTGGCGGATTGAGGCTTGAGTCTTGCGTACTGCCTCGGGGTTGTGCGGACAGCCATTGAAGGGGGTTGTTGTCCTGCAGCGGTTGGAAGCTTTGCGGGCTGTTGCCTTGTCCGCATAGCTTGGGCGGACTGGAGAGGGTTCGCCAATGTTTCCTTGCTCCTGGCGGTTTTCCTTGGTATCCGGCTAAGTCCTTGCGGACTCGGAGGACGGTGTTTTGCTATCGCGCGGGCTGGGGTGGTGTCTCTATCTCTAGGGCGGTGACCACACTCCTCACCTCGCCTATAAATAGGACCCCCCTGGCAGGTCTACAGTAACTTGAGTGAACAGTAAGTTGGGTTGGACGAGGAGCTGCGGTCTCAGTTTGTCTGTCTACGCGGATTGATTCAGTGCTGACGTTTGCTGTGTGCAGGTTGCGCGGGTAGCTTCAAGGAGCCGGGAGTTTGGCTTTGACTTCAGTCAAGTACTTGGAAGTTGTGCGGTCTCTGCGGATTCAGCAGGAGGTCGCTCTGCGTCTTGTCAGCTCTGTTTCATCTTTGCCAGCTTCAATAACCTGTCCGTCGGCTTCAGGCGGGTCGGGGGTGTTCCTCAGTTCAGCTTCAGCAGGATACGAATAATGGTGTGTTCGCGCGGCCTCGCATATTCGGCGGACTCCGTGGCTATTCGGCAGATTGCAGCTTAAGTTCGGGCGATCTCAGCGGACTCGGCGACCTCGGCGGTCTCGGCGGACTCTGGTGCTGTCCGCCCGGCTTGGTTTTTGGTGCTTTCTGTTTACAACTGTTATACTAGCGAAATCATGTCTCGCTATGTATGCCTCATGTTGTAAAGAAGTGAATGAATAAAAGATCTGCTTGTGCTTCCATTGTTTGTTGGGATTAACCTTTGTTCCTTGGTTTTTCGCTGGTTCAACGTGAGAACTGGGTAGTGCCGAAGATATTAATTTGGTGTTTGGGCTACCTTGCTGACCACGTTGACCAAATTTAACATGGTATCAGAGGGAGGTTCAGTTGCGTGAGCGGAAGTCAACTAGTGTTGTTACTCAGTGATTGAGTGGTGATCAACCTGTGTTGTTGCTCGGTGCTTCTAAAAGGTTTCCAACAGGTGTTGCAATGGAAGGGAGCTTTGCAAGAGGTCTGGGCATTGAACTCTTAACGCCGACTAACTTCAAGAAGTGGAAGTCGTGCATGAAGAGTTATCTTCTTGGCGAGGAGCTGTGTGAAGTCGTCGGTGGTGATGACAGACAGGAAGTCACGACTGAGTTCAGTACTGCTGAGCAGGTTAGGCTCTGGAGAAGAACAAATGCTAAGGCGGAGTTCATTCTAGAAAGGGCCGTGTCTCCGGAACTGTTTGATCACATCGTTGGATGTGAGTCGGCTGCTGATATTTGGACAACCATTGATGAGTTGTTCAATAGGAAGAATGTGGCGCAGCTTCAGTTCCTGGAAAATGAGTTGGCCAGGGCAACTCAGGGAGACCTTTCCATCTCTAAGTACTTCTTAAAGATGAAGAGCTTGTGTGCTGAGCTTTCGACACTGGATCCTGATGAGCCTATCTCTGAGTCTAAGATGAAAAGGCACATTATCTGCGACTTGCGGAAGGAATATATGGCCTTTGTAACATCTGTTCAAGGGTGAGCTACTCAGCCGTCTTTGCTGGAGCTGGAGAATCTGCTTGCATCACAGGAGAGCTTAGCAAGGCAGATGGCTGGAGTGAACCTGAATCAGGAAGGAAGCAAAGCTCTCTTCTCAGGCAAGAAGAAAGGATGGGAAGGGAAGAAGAAGAAGAAGGTGCAGGTCGCTGGTGAGAAGGAGACTTTAACTTCATATCCGCCGGAGAGGAGCAATGCTCCTAAGGACTGGAAGAAGAACTTGAAGTGCTACCAGTGTCATCAGCAAGGGCACTTCAAGCGGGACTGCAAGGTCAAACTGCAGCCTAGGCATGCTGCGGGAAAGGAGGAAGCTTGCTCGAGAAGTGAAGAAGCAGAATGGGGCGGAGCTTTTATGACGGGCACTTGTATCCGGGCCTTGTCTGCTGAGGACTTCAATGGCGAGTGAATCGTGGACTCCGGGTGTGGTCATCACCTCACCGGAGACAAATCGAAGTTCAACTCCATGCAGGCTTACTCAGGTAATGAAGCTATTATCACTGCTGATAATACTGTTTATGCAGTAGAGAAAGAGGGGGTCGTGTCTTTGGGTAGTGATCAGGAGCCACTCATGTTAAGGAGTGTGTATCACGTGCCGGGCATGAAGAAAAACCTCTTCTCGGTGACCAATGCGGTGGACGCTGGTTATCACGTTCTGTTTGGGCCAACAGACGTGAGGTTCCTTCGCAATGTATCAGCGGTGAAGGCTGATGTTGCTCATGTAGGGAGGAGGGAGAAGAACTTGTTTGTTCTTACCACCAATTCTTATGTTGATAGAATGAGGGCCAATGATAGTGCTGCTATCTGGCATGAGAGGCTGGGGCATGTTGGCATGGACAAGCTGAAGGCGATGGCTAGTAGAAGTTTGGTGAAGGGGTTGCCTAAGTTGTCCTCCTTTGGTGACAGGCATGTTTGCGCGGGCTGTCAATACGGTAAGGAACATCACCTTCTGTTTGATAAATCACAAACAAGGAGCAAGAAACCATTGGAGTGCATACATGGCGACTTGATGGGACCGACGGTTACTGCCAGCCTTGGTGGAAGCAGATACATGCTTGTCTTGGTTGATGACTACTCAAGGTATACTTGGGTGTACTTCTTAAAGGAGAAGTCAGAAGCCTTCCGTTTATTTGTGGAGTTCAAGGAGTTGGTAGAAGGCCGGCTTGGCTTGCGGATCAAGAAGCTTAGAATGGATAACGAGGGTGAGTTTGTCTCCTCCGAGTTTTCTTACTTCTGCAGGAAGCACGTGATCCAACGGGAGCTTACTTGTGCTCACACTCCACAACAAAATGGGGTAGCGGAGCGGAAGATCCGTCATCTGACGGAGACCTGCAAATGCTGGCTTCATGCGAAAGATGTTCCAAGGTCCTTTTGGGCGGAGGGGTGTTGGGTTTCTCTATGAGGAGTGGCACAACGCTTGTGCACGCAGCGGAAGAATAAAACATCAAGAAAACCCAAAAGAAATGAGATCGGGCCATGGAGGTTGAATCAAGAAGTTAACGAACAACTAAGCAAAATTACCTCGGTGGCATTGAGTCACAACTCAACGGAGATGCTCCAAATTTTGTATTCCTGTTGGTAGCGAGTTCTACGTGGAATGATGTCCACGTCTCTGCAGAAATCCACACGAGCGGGAGAACACCGATCTATCCGTCGCACGGATTATCGGGAAGGAGAAAGACCGCACCTTGCTTTCCCACGGACTGCTAGGTCTGCGCCAGGGATTGCAACACCAGCGACGATCGCCGGAGAGGAGGAGGTCGACGGAGCGAACACGGCGGCGGAACCCTTCCGTCGGCGGGATTCAGGATCGGCGGAATGAAGGGCGGAACGGCTTCCGTCGATTTCGATTCGATCGGCTGCCAAAAGCTTATTCCCGAAAACCCTAAGTGTCCCTTTTATACCGAAGGCATAAATAGACTTAGGTTTATCGCTATCCGCAGACCACCCAGAAATAGGGTTCCAGAATCGGCGAGTATCAGTCGGTGAGAATCGGCGAGAATCGGCGAGAATCACCCGGATCGGCGAGAATCACAATCGGCGAGAATTACCCGGATCGGCGAGAATCAGAGTACAATACTCGACGATTCACGCCGATCGTGGGTCGACGATCCACGTCGATCGGCGAGAATCAGAGTGACGATTCTCGTCGATCGGCAGGAATCGGAGTGACGATTCTCGTCGATCGGCGGGAATCGGAGTGACGATTCTCGTCGATCGGCGGGAATCGGATTGACGATTCTCGTCGATCGGCGGGAATCAGAGTGAAGATTCTCGTCGATCGGCGGGAATCGGATTACCAATCTTCGACGATTGTTGTCGACCCTCGGTCGACTATCCTTACCAGTCCTTCAAGGCAACATTTGCCCAACCCGACGATCCTTTAAGGCAACACTTTGCCCATAGCCCCATTCAGGTCGGTGATTGGTAACCTTTACCAACACAGTCAATCATCCAACTTCTCCACATCTCTTATGTGCGACCCTGCAGGCTCATATCGCGTTGGCAGTGAGATTACATGTTTGATCACTTCCAGATCACCATGGTAACTCCAACAGACTCCCACTTGATCTTGAAAGTATCAAACCAAAAACCTCACAAACAATGAGCGGCATCTAGCAATGCATCATTGCTCCCCAAACAATAAGAGTTTATAACTCATAAGCCTTTATGACCAATGTATCAGCGTTGTCTTTATCCCTTTGTCCCTTACATCTGGAAAGAACTAGAGGCATGGACCGTGTCACCCTCGTAATAGCTCAATCCAAGTTTCTTGATCCAGGACGGACTTCCAGAGAATGGTGAGTCCAATATCACATATTGACTCAACCAAGCATGGCCATGCATTTCTCAGTCCAGTTCCATCAAGGGGCCCATGGATGCAACTCCTGTCATACAGAAGGACAAATTCCATATCTGCTCACACACAAACACCCAAGTGATTCGTAACATGCCCAACAACCACCCTTATCATCAACCTTTCTCAAGGAAGACTTTAGATGGCATCAAAGCACGCTCTTCCTCACTTGATGAATGCTGTGACTTCAGGTCAAAGGACCACAACACCATTGTCAATTGAGACCTACTCGTGACACGATTGGATGACAATCCACAGAGTAGTCTCAGGTTGGGTCTGTCCAGTACAACTTGTTCACTAACAAGTACCCACGTGATGACTTGATATCACAATATCATGACCTGTGAGAACCGGTCATCAGTCAACGCACGTGCTAGTCTTCATGTACCGTCATCACCCTTAGCTTCTATGATGATACTCGACCAGGGACCTTTTAAGAATGAAGCTTCAAATAAATCACAGGCTCTCACATTCAAGTCATGTACTTGATGTCCCATGGAAGCGAACATTCTAAGGGTATCTATTATGTTAACATTTAACTATCATATAGAAAAACTCATAATAAAAGAACTTGCCATTAATTGTAAGAGAAAAACTCGGTACAATGTTCATCATATGAACAAATGGCCAACAAAATACAAGTTTACATGCAATCCACAAGATTCTCACTAGAGTTGATCATTTAGGTATCGTATACCCATCGATCTAGTATGACCATCATGCTTTCTCTGCGCGAGAGGCTTTGTTAGTGGATCCGCAATATTCTCCTCAGTCGGCACTCTGCAAATGTTTACATCTCCTCGTTCGACAATCTCACGAATAAGATGAAAACGCCGAAGTATGTGCTTGGAGCGCTGATGGGATCTAGGTTCCTTAGATTGTGCAATTGCACCATTGTTATCACAGTAGAGAACTACGGGACCAACAATGCTAGGAACTACATCAAGCTCGCCGATGAATTTCCTAATCCATACAGCCTCCTTCGCCGCAGTAGCTACAGCGATATACTCGGCCTCTATTGTAGAATCAGCAACTGTCTCTTGCTTGGAACTCTTCCAGCTCACAGCTCCTCCATTCAGGCAAAACACAAAACCTGACTGAGACTTGGAGTCGTCTCTATCAGTTTGGAAGCTAGCATCCGTGTAACCACGTACAACGAGCTCTTCCTCTCCACCATACACCAAGAACACATCCTTAGTCCTTCTCAAGTACTTCAGGATATTCTTGACTGCAATCCAGTGACACTCACCGGGGTCTGACTGATACCTGCTAGTCATGCTCAAAGCAAAGGAGACATCGGGTCGAGTACATAGCATCGCGTACATGATTGATCCAATTGCCGAAGCATATGGAATCAACTTCATGCGGTCCTTATCTTCACAAGACTTTGGACATTGGTCCTTAGAGAGATTCACACCATGAGACATGGGCAAAAATCCTTTCTTGGACTCAAGCATGTTGAACCGCTTCAACACCTTTTCGATGTACGTACTCTGGGTCAAACCCAGCAACTTCTTCGATCTATCTCTATAGATCTTAATACCGAGTATATAAGTCGCTTCACCCAAATCCTTCATTGAAAAGCAGTTCCCTAGGTTGTTCTTAACAACTTTCAGGGTAGGAATGTCATTCCCAATCAACAGTATGTCATCTACATACAATATCAGGAAGACAACAACGCTCCCACTGATTCGCTTGTAAACACAAGGCTCATCTTCATTCTTGATGAAACCAAACTCTTTGATTTTCTCATCAAAACGAAGATTCCAACTTCGAGAGGCCTGTTTCAGTCCATAGATGGACTTATTCAGCTTGCATATTTTAGTGGCTTCATCTGGGGATACAAAACCCTCGGGTTGTGTCATATACACTTCCTCAAGGAGGTTTCCATTAAGGAAAGCCGTTTTGACATCCATCTGCCAGATCTCGTAGTCATAATACGCAGCAACAGCAAGCAATATCCTTATGGACTTTACCATGGCAACAAGGGGAAAAGGTCTCATCATAGTCAATACCATGAATTTGCTTGAAACCCTTAGCCACCAGTCGCCCTTTGAATGTCTGTACATTCCCATCCATGTCGATCTTCTTCTTGAAGATCCACTTGCAACCTATGGGTCGTACCCCTTCAGGTGGTTCCACCAAGTTCCAAACTTGGTTTGCATACATGGAGTCCATTTCGGATTTCATAGCCTCAAGCCATTTGTTGGAGTCCGGTCCATTCATAGCCTCTTGGTAGGTTGCTGGTTTATCATCATGATCCATAAGCAACACATTACCTATTTGAGACACGAGAAATCCATATCTCTCAGGCTCAAACCTCGGTCTACCAGATCTACGTAGGACTTGTGTTCCTTGAGCAGGTTCTCTAGCTACAACATCTTGTAGTCCTGTCTCAGAATCCAATTGCAGTTCATTCACTACATGTGGTTCTTGAACTTCTTCAAGCTCTACCTTTTCAGTCTTTCTTGATAAGAACTCTCTCTCCAAGAAGACACCAGTCCTTGCGACAAACACTTTGCCCTCAGACGGTAGGTAAAAGTAATACCCTTTCGTTTCCTTAGGATATCCCACCAGATAACATTTATCTGATTTGGGTTCCAGCTTGTCAGGCATTTGACGTCTCACGTATGCCTCACAGCCCCAAATTTTAATGAACGACATACTAGGACGCTTCCCAGTCCATATCTCATATGGTGTCTTCAGAACTGTTTTCGTTGGAGCGCGATTCAATGTCATTGCAGCAGTCTCTAAAGCAAAACCCCAAAAGGAAACAGGCAAGTCTGCATGACTCATCATCGAACGTACCATGTCTAACAGAGTGCGATTTCTCCTCTCAGACACACCATTATGTTGTGGTGTTCTAGGTGGAGTGAGCTGTGATACAATACCACACTCTTTCAGATGATCACAGAACTCATGACTCAGGTATTCGCCACCTCGATCAGATCGGAGTGCTTTAACCCTTTTACCCAACTGGTTTTCTACTTCATTCTTGAACTCTTTGAACTTTTCAAAGGTCTCGGATTTGCACTTCATAAGATACACATATCCGTATCTACTGAAATCATCAGTAAATGTAACAAAGTAGAAATACCCACCTCTAGCCATGGAACTCATGGGTCCGCATACATCACTATGTACAACACCCAAGAGATCCTCAGCCCTCTCAGTAAAACCAGTGAAAGGAGCTTTAGTCATTTTGCCTAACAAACAAGATTCGCATCGCTCAAATGATTCATAATCAAATGAGTCCAAAAGTCCATCTCTATGGAGCTTGGATATGCGCTTCTCGTTGATATGGCCCAAACGACAATGCCAGAGAAAAGTAGGGTTCGAGTCATTTATTCTTTGTCTTTTATTAGTTTCTACATTACAGATCAGATGGTCCAAGTTCAAAACATAAAGACCATTAAATAATTGGGCTACAACATAACAAACATCATTCTTAAATATAGAACAACAGTTGTTCTTAATTATAAAAGAAAATCCAATCATGTCCAAACATGAAATAGATATAATGTTTCTAGTTATGGCCGGAACAAAATAACAATTATCTAGTTCTATTACAAGCCCACTGGGCAAAGAAAGACGGTAAACCCCTACGGCTACAGCAGCAACTCTTGCTCCATTGCCGACGCGGAGGTCCACCTCCCCTTTACTCAGCAATCTTCCCCTTTCCAGTTCCTGCACATTTGTACAAATGTGAGAACCACATCCGGTATCCAATACCCAAGATGAAGGAGCAGAAAGGTTTATCTCTATAACGTGAATATTTGAAGCGGAAGTCATACCTCCCTTCTTTTTCTGCAGACCTTCAATGTACGAAGGACAGTTCCTCCTCCAATGACCAGCCTTGCCACAGCGGTGGCATTTCCCTTCCTTCACCGTGCTTTTCTTTTTCATCAGTGCAGAAGACTTGGGCTCAAGATATGACTTAGGTCCCACCTTCGTCTCCCTAATGCACCATCAGTATGGGGCTGGCAGGCTTGTCCTTCTTCATATTGACTTCGGCAGTTCTCAACATGCCTAGGAGTTCGGGCAGTGTCTTGTCTATTTCATTCATGTTGTAGTTCAAGACGAACTGCTCATAACTGTCCGGCAATGATTGCAGGATCAGATCTGTGGCCAACTCTTGACCAAGAGGAAAACCCAGCCTTTCAAGGTTCTCTATATACCCAATCATCTTGAGTACGTGAGTCCCTACTGAGTCTCGAACTCCCATCTTGCACTGAAACAACGCTTTTGTGACGTCGAACCTCTCTTGACGAGCCTGCCCTTGAAACATTTTCTTGAGATGCTCGTCAATCTCCTTGCACCCCATGCTCTCATGTTGCTTCTGAAGCTCAGAGTTCATAGTGGCAAGCATAAGGCATTCGACATCTAAAGCATCATCAGTATACTTCTTATAAGTATCTTTCTCAGCACGGGAAGAGTTCCCGGTCGGCACCTCGGGGGCTTCTTCTTCCAAGACATAGAGCTTTCGCTCTTGCCTGAGAACAATTCTCAGGTTCCTATACCAGTCCATGTAATTTGTCCCACTGAGCTTATCCTTCTCAAGGATGGTTCTCAGAGACAAAGTGGAGTGTGAAACACTTGCCATGGAATTCTACAAGAATTTATGCAGAATAAAATCAGTACCAAAATTTCAAATACAATTTATTTTAATTTGGACTTCAATTAAAACACTCCCACTATTTTATTCGAAATGATAGCCCTCACTAACAATTCGGAGAGTTCATGCGAGCTACTCTCTTAGTGGACAAGATCCGTATTTCACCAACACAATGAGTCAGCTTTGGCTTTCCTCTCACGATGCGGTTATTTAGGTAGGCAACGCTTGCCAATTGCATCCTCATGCAATTCTTGTATGGTTGGTGAATAACTCCTTACTCGCATCCATCATATGGTGCATGCCAACCCTATGCCTCTAGGCACTCAACCTTTGAGGTCACCTAGTTAAGCTGGACCCGATGTCGACAGTGGGATATCACAATTATCCGCTCGCACCCTTACCAAGATAGATTAATGCACCTTGCTTTGGCAAGCCCACACTTCATCGATCGAGGCAGGAAGAGTGTCATCCATCGGAAGGCATCCGAACACTTAATATTTGATGAAGGAATTTTAATTATAGGTTAACAGTTAACCATGATCAACATTTGATCAATGTGCACATCCTGACACCATCAACAATTGATAGAAGGAAGGGCTAAATCTGAACATCCGGAAACTTCCAAATCCTCAGATTTACATGCATTGGGCAAAGACAAAGACAACTCAACTTAAAGCAGTAGACAAGCTCATCTCTCTATGTTGGATTCAAAATCCAAAACAAACTCGAGGGATGGTTACTGCTAAGGAGACTACAATTTCTAACAATTAGAAATTCCCACGAAATTCCAGAAGTTCTTGGCGGGGTACCAAGACTAAATCTAGACATTTAGAACACTTCTAAATCCCTAGGTTTACACGCACTGGAATAACAAAACTTCCAATTCAACAATCATAGCCGAAACCTCGCTCTGATACCACTGTTGGGTTTCTCTATGATGAGTGGCACAACGCTTGTGCACGCAGCGGAAGAATAAAACATCAAGAAAACCCAAAGAAATGGGATCGGGCCATGGAGGTTGAATCAAGAAGTTAACGAACAACTAAGCAAAATTACCTCGGTGGCGTTGAGTCACAACTCAACGGAGATGCTCCAAATTTTGTATTCCTGTTGGTAGCGAGTTCTACGTGGAATGATGTCCACGTCTCTGCAGAAATCCACACGAGCGGGAGAACACCGATTATCCGTCGCACGGATTATCGGGAAGGATAAAGACCGCACCTTGCTTTTCCACGGACTGCTAGGTCCGCGCCAGGGATTGCAACACCAGCAACGATCGCCTGAGAGGAGGAGGTCGACGGAGCGAACACGGCGGAGGAACCCTTTCGTCGGCGGGATTCGGGATCGGCGGAATGAAGGGCGGAACGACTTTCGTCGATTTCGATTCGATCGGCTGCCAAAAGCTTATTCCCAAAAACCCTAAGTGTCCCTTTTATACCGAAGGCATAAATATACTTAGGTTTATCGCTATCCGCAGACCACCCAGAAATAGGGTTCCAGAATCGGCGAGTATCAGTCGGTGAGAATCGGCGAGAATCGGCGAGAATCACCCGGATCGGCGAGAATCACAATCGGCGAGTATTACCCGGATCGGCGAGAATCAGAGTACAATACTCGACGATTCATGCCGATCGTGGGTCGACGATCCACGTCGATCGGAGAGAATCAGAGTGACGATTCTCGTCGATCGGCGGGAATCGGAGTGACGATTCTCGTCGATCGGCGGGAATCGGAGTGACGATTCTCGTCGATCGGCGGGAATCGGAGTGACGATTCTCGTCGATCGGCGGGAATCGGATTGACGATTCTCGTCGATCGGCGAGAATCGGAGTGACGATTCTCGTCGATCGGCGGGAATCGGATTACCAATCCTCGACGATTGTTGTCGACCCTCGGTCGACTATCCTTACCAGTCCTTCAAGGCAACATTTGCCCAACCCGACGATCCTTTAAGGCAACACTTTGCCCATAGCCCCATTCAGGTCGGTGATTGGTAACCTTTACCAACACAGTCAATCATCCAACTTCTCCACATCTCTTATGTGCGACCCTGCAGGCTCATATCGCGTTGGCAGTGAGATTACATGTTTGATCACTTCCAGATCACCATGGTAACTCCAACAAGGGGATGTCTTGTGCTGCTTATGTCATCAACCGGATGCCACTCAGCCCTATCAACATGAAGACTCCTATTGAGCTGTTGCTGAAGGAGAAGCCGAGTGTGGGACACCTTCGGGTGTTCGGTTTAACTTGATACGTGCATGTCCCGGATGCTTCACGGACTAAGCTTGGATGCGAAGGCAAGGAAGCTTGTCTTTGTTGGCTACGATGAGCGGAAGAAGGGATGCAAATACATGGACCCTGTGACGAAGAAGTTCGTGGTGTCAAGAGACGTTGTCTTTGACGAGCTGACGTCATATGGAGGTGGCTCGGTTGAGCTAACCAGAAGTATCAAGGTTGATGAAGCACCGGTGGCGGCTGCTGAAGGCTTGAAAGAGGAGCTTGCTGTTTCACCAGCAGCTCCTGTTGCTTCTAACTCCGAGGCTGAGCCTTCTGGCTCAGGAAGCAGGGGGAGCACTGCTCAATGCTTTCCCCAGGTAGGAGTTGAGCCCGAAGAAGCAACGGAAGCAGTGGGCAAGGAGCCGACCCTTCGGAGATCGAAGAGGGTGGTTAAGCCACCGGCTCGGTACTGTGATGGGAATGTAGTGAGCTTTATCTCCTACTTCTTTGCAGGTCCTCTGCATGAGCGAGAGCCTGCAAACTTCAACGAGGCCACTGGAGTGAAGGAGTGGGAAGGTGCCATGAAAGAAGAGATTGATGCTCTGAAGAAGAATGAAACCTGGGACCTTGTGCCCAAGGTTGATGGCATTACTCCGGTTACTTGCAAGTGGGTGTACAAGTTGAAGAAGAAGGCTGATGGGAGCATTGATCGGTTCAAGGCTCGCCTGGTCTCTAGAGGATTCTCACAGTAGTATGGAGAAGACTATGAGGAGACATTCAGTCCAGTTGCGAAGATGACTTCAGTAAGAGTGGTGATCGCCTTGGCTGCTAGCAAGGGATGGAGGTTGTGGCAACTCGATGTGAAGAATGCCTTTCTTTACGGAGAGATTGACAAGGATATCTTCATGGATCAGCCGCTTGGTTTTGTCTCTGAAAAGCATCCGGACTATGTCTGTAAACTCAGGAAGGCTCTCTATGGGTTGAAGCAAGCTCCTAGAGCATGGTATGGGAAGATTGCAGAGTACTTGCAATTCTGTGGATACCTTGCTTCCAAACTCAGATTCAAGCTTGTTCGTCAAGAAGAAGGGGGAGCTACAAGTCTTGGTCCTGCTGTATGTGGATGACATGATCATCACAGGGAATTCAGAGGTGGAAGTAGCAAGGCTCAGGGCAGAGCTTGCTATACGCTTCGAGATGAAAGACTTGGGAGAGTTGTATCACTTTATCGGTCTTGAAGTGGAGAGGAAGGAGTGCGGGGTTCTCATTTGCCAGAAAGGGTATGCTGATCGCATTGTAAAGCGGTTCGGCATGGGCGAAGGGAAGAAGTGCTCTACTCCACTGGAACCTGAGCTAAAGCTTCGACGAGATGAGGGAAGGGTTCTTCATGATCCCTTGGTGTTCAGGGCTCTTGTTGGGAGCTTGATTTACCTGACGATTACAAGGCCGGACATTGCTTATGATGTTGGCCGAGTAAGTCGGTATATGGCTGAACCAAGGCAATCTCATCTAGTGGCGGCGAAGGGTATTCTGAAGTATGTCAAGGCTTCTTCTGACATGGGACTCCTCTATAGAAGGGACTCGGAGTTTGCATTGCTCGGGTACACGGATGCTGACTATGGCGGTGATTCGGATGATCGGAGGTCCACTTCAGGTTATGTGTTCACTTGCGGTTCAGCTAGCATCTCGTGGTGTAGCAAGAAGCAGGACTCGGTATCGGTTTCAACCACGGAGGCGGAGTATAAGGCTTCGGCCTTGGTTGCTCGGGAAGCCGTTTGGTTGAGGAGGCTTATAGAGGATGTTCATGAAGAAGTGCAAGGGCCTACTTTACTCCGGGGTGATAAAGAGAGTGCTCTCAAACTGGTTAACAATCCAGTGTCACGCCAGGAATAAGCATATAGAGATTGATCACCACTTCATCAGGGAGAAGGTGTTGGAGGGGTCTCTGCTGGTCGGGCATGTTCGGAGTGAAGATAATCTTGCTGGCATCTTCACGAAGCCACTGTCGAAGGGGCCTTTTGAGCGCTTGCGCAGCTTGCTGGGCTTGGTCACCACTTCCCACTTCAAGGGGGAGTGTTGAAATTTGTGAAGTGGAAGTGGTTGACGGGACAGGCCGGGCGGCCTGGGCGGACAACATTGGCGGACTAGGCGGACTGGGCGGACTGTGATGTGCGGCCTGGTGTAAGGTCTAGTGAAAAGCCGACTGTCTTCTGAGCGGGTTGTTTGCATGAAGTCCGCAGACTATGCGTCCTGTTATCTGCGGATAGGGCGTTTGCTGTTTGGTTTAGCCAAGGAGCGGCCTGAGCGGATAGAGGCTTGCGGACTGGTGCATTGCTCAGTGGCCGTGGTGCAAGCTTGTATTGTTTGGCGGTTTGGCTCGTGTCCGCGGGAAGCATGCGGACTGGCGTGTCCGCGGTGTGGGCTGTTGCGGACTGGGCTTAGAGCTTGGCTGAGGCCTTGTCGAGCTCTGGTGATACAGCAGGTCTTTGCTGTGGAGGTCGTTGGACGACTGGTTTTGGAGTCCGGGAGATGGTTGCTGCGTTGGGCAGGAGTGCGAGGAGCTCGCGGACTGCAAGCAGTCTGTGCTACGGTGTTTGGCGGACGGGAGTTTGAGTCCGCCATGCTCGCATTGGACTTTGATGGTTTTGGACTTGGTCACACTCTGTGCGAAGACCATGGTGTCCGCCATATCCGCCAAGTCCGCTGTGACCGGGCGGACTGTTGCTATCTGCCTTTGGTCGTGGACTTGTGGCGGATTGAGGATTGAGTCTTACGGACTGCCTCGGGTTTGTGCGGACAGCCATTGAAGGGGGTTGCTGTCCTGCAGTGGTCGGAAGCTTTGCGGGCTGTTGCCTTGTCCGCATAGCTTAGTCGGACTGGAGAGGGTTCGCCAATGTTGCCTTGCTCCTGGAGGTTTTCCTTGGTATCCGGCTAAGTCCTTGCGGACTCGGCAGACGGTGTTTTGCTATCGCGCGGGCTGGGGCGGTGTCTCTATCTCTAGGGCGGTGACCACACTCCTCACCTCGCCTATAAATAGGACCCCCCTGGCAGGTCTACAGTAACTTGAGTGAACAGTAAGTTGGGTTGGGCGAGGAGCTGCGGTCTCAGTTTGTCTGTCCGCGCGGATTGATTCAGTGCTGACGTTTGCTGTATACAGGTTGCGCGGGTAGCTTCAAGGAGCCAGGAGTTTGGCTTTGACTTCGGTTAAGTACTTGGAAGTTGTGCGATCTCTGCAGATTCAGCAGGAGGTCGCTCTGCGGCTTGTCAGCTCTGTTTCATCTTTGCTAGCTTCAATAACCTGTCCGCCGGCTTCAGGCGGGTCGGGGGTGTTCCTCAGTTCAGCTTCAGCAGGAGACGAATAACGGTGTGTCCGCGCGGCCTCGCGGCTTCGGCGGACTCCGTGGCTATTCGGCAGATTGCAGCTTATGTTCGGGCGATCTCAGCGGACTCGGCGACCTCGGCGATGTCGGCGGTCTCAGTGTAATCCGGTGCTGTCCGCCCGGCTTGGTTTTTGGTGCTTTCTGTTTACAGCTGTTATACTAGCGAAATCATGTCTTGCTATGTATGCCTCATGTTGTAAAGAAGTGAATGAATAAAAGATCTGCTTGTGCTTCCATTGTTTGTTGGGATTAACCTTTGTTCCTTGGTTTTCCGCTGGTTCAACGTGAGAACTGGGTAGTGCCGAAGATATTAATTTGGTGTTTGGGCTACCTTGCTGACCACGTTGAGAAACTTTAACAGCAGGGATGGATGTCACTCGTGTGTGTCTACCCGGACCCGGAGCAGATCCCGCTGCCAGGCTCTCACCTAGCTGGCAGGGCTGGATGTTACTCGTGTAGGTCTTCTCGGATCCCGGGAAGATCCCGCTGCCAGACTCTCACCTAGCTAGCAGGCCTAGATGTCACTCGTATGCGTCTACCCGGACCAAAAGCAGATCCTGCTGCCAGGATCTCACCTAGCTGGCAGGTCAGGATGTCACTTGTGTGCGTCTACTTGGACCCCGAGTAGATCCCACTTCCAGGCTCTCACCTAGCAGGCAGGGCAGGATGTCACTCGTGTGTGTCTACCCGGACCCCGAGCAGATCTCACTGCCAGGCTCTCTCCTAGTTGGCAGGGCTGGATGTCACTCGTTTGTGTCTACCCGAACCCCGAACAGATCCCACTATCAGTATCTCACCTAGCTGGCAGGGCTGGATGTCACTTGATGGTGTCTACCAAGACCCCTAACTAGCTAGCAAGATAGACCTTGATGAACAAAATGAGGTCGGCAAGCCGGGAATGCCGAGTTGAGAATCTGGCAGGTCGTTGAACCCAGACTTTGGCTCGATGATGCGAGCTCTCGGGATCCAACATGATCGTCCCATACCCAAGAAAGAAGCTACCGAGGTCACGAGAATCCGAGCCACAACACGACCTCATGGGGGGGCAACTCGCGCGATGCCTGGCGACTCCGGTGCGAGCCAAGCCTGCCTGCTCCAACCGCACAAACAACATGGAGAATTTGGACTAGAGATGAGGGTCGCCACTCGTCATTCAGTTAACTAAGAACCCGATATTCCTGAGCTAAGTCCACAATGAGCGCGCGACCTTGGTAACAGGACATGGGCTCGGAGGCAGCGAGCGGGACAGTCGGGCATGTCTGCGAGTATGAAGCATAAAGAGAGAAAATATCATCAAATCAGAATAAGAACATACATGGATTGGTCAAAAAAGAGTTACAAGATTAGGGGCTCATCCTGTGTTTGCATTAAGAACAAAAAATACAGTAGAGGCGAGGCGCGGGGATTCTGCAAGGCGAGCACTTGGGCGGCAAGTCCTAGAGCGGATGGTAGGACTTGTCTCCCGGCTTCGGTACTAGAAGGAATAGTGTTGGTACCACGTCGCTCGCAGAAAAGCCCGCGCCCTGTTGAATTTTCTCAAGGTGGTCACCAAGATAGTCTAATGCCAAATTAATATCCTCAGAACTATCAAGATCACACCTTGATCGTGCGGAAACCAGGAAAGTAAGCTTAACAACCAAATGCAATCACAGGGGCAAGAAGATAATAAACTCTTTTATTTCATCTTTACAATGCGAGTTATACATGGCGAGACAAGATTTCGCCAGTATACAGGAATACAGGTAAAGGTACAAGTAAAATAATTCGCGTGGACAGAACTGGAGACCGCCGAGACCGCCAAGTTGTCGAAACCTCCCGAACTGTTGCTGCTGCTAGAAGACGAATAGAACACGGAGTCTGCCGAGACAGCGAGTTCGTGCGAACACAACATTATTCGTTGACTACTACAAGCCGCTGCTGAACTGAGGAACAGACCGCCTAGACCGCCGAGTTTGGCGGACAGGTTATTGAACTTGGAAAAGCTGAAGCAGAGAAAACTGACAAGCCGTAGAAGCGACCTGCTGAAAGCGCTGATTGAAACCGCAAACTTCACTGATTCTGACTGTAGTCAAGCCAAACTCCTGGCTCCTCAGTGTTAGCCGCGTAACCTGCAAACAACAAACAGTTATCTCTGCTCAACCCACACGGACAGCAAAACCAGACCGCAACAATTAACCAAGCCATAACTTACTGTTCACTCAGTTACTGTAGATGTGCAGGGGGGTCTATTTATAGGAGAAGTGAGGAGTGTGGTCACCACCCTAGTGAATAGAGTCACCACCCTAGCGTGCGCGGTAACACTACAAATTCTGCCAAGTCCGCAAGGACTTGGCCAGACTCCAATCTTCCAGGCGCTAGGTCAAAGTCAGTCTGCCACCATGCGGAGACATTGTTAGCCCGCACAACACAGACAGAGTGCCAGTCCGCTCAACACAAGCATAGCTCCAGTCCGCCACTCAACACAGCATGCAGACACTTCTGCAACTCAAACTGCAACAGTCCGCAACTCAACATAGCACACGGACACAGCCACAACCCAAGCTGCAACAGTCCGCATAGTGAACGCAGACAAAAGGAGGCAGTCCGCAGATCTCGGCAACAACACCACAACCCTCCACGAGTCCACGACCAATAGGCAGTCTACCCGGTCAACAGCGAACTCTGCGGACTCTGCGGACACCATGGACTTGTCATAGAAAATGACCAAGTCCATCATCCTAACAAGCAACTAGCGCGACCACAGCTGACACAGAAGACCTAGACCGCCAATCAGTAGGATAGTCCTCCACAAGGATGGAAACATCCATTGCAACATGGAGAGCTCGGCAAGAACAAAAGCCCGTCTCCAAAACCAGTCCACAAATGCGGACTCTGCGGACGCAAAAAACAAGTCCGCCAACACACCGCAGATACAACTTCCAATCCACCTGGTAACCACAAGAGCTGGCTAACTGCAAGACTGCAGATCAAACTGAGCACTGCCATCAGACCGCCAACACAGTCCGCTCAGGCCGCTCCATTCGATGCCCAAGTTGCAAGACTTTCTTGGCCATAAATCATCCAGGCCGCACACCAGTCCGCCCAAGGCCGCACACTAGGCCGTAGAGGCCGCTCCTTAAGAAAATCTAAGCCACCAAGTTCAAGCCAGGTCACCCAGGCCGCAACCAGCAGTATTCCTAGGATGCATACTCAGATCGCTCAGGCCGCACAGTCTACCCGGCCTTCCCTATCACCCACTTTCACTTCACAAATTTCAACACGCCCTCGCTCTTAATGAGGTCCTCCCTCCGTAACGTCTACAGGGTGTACTTCGCCGCACAGGAAACGTTCTTCTGCATCATTTCTTCCAGCTCGTACTAGTTATAGTGAGCGAGCTAACAGCCGCTGCTGGAGAGCGGAGGGGATGCCACCGCGGCTTCCAGCTCTCGCACCCGTGCTTGTAGCGCCTCCTTTTCTTCCTCCAAGGTGGCGACGATGGCATCAGCCATGTCCGCTCTCTCCCTCTGACGCTCCGCCTCCTCCTAGGCGAGACGGCGCGACTTCTCCTTCTCATCCACCAGCTTCTTGAGCAAGGGGGCGTTCTTCTCCATATAGATGCATCGCCGGCCGATAATGTAGGGTAGCTCCAAGCTGCAGAGCTGGGCCCGTGCGCTCTCATGGACTAGCACCTGCATGGCCACCTCGTCGTAAATGGCAGCGTATTCCCGCAAGTAAAGGCCAAACAAAAAATTATAGTCCTCACCGCCGATGGTCTCCTGCTCCAACCAGCTGGGAAATAGGGTGGAGATCATGGCCCTGTTCGATTCCTTGTCCCACAGGAGGAGGGGGATGCCAAGCTCATTTAGGCACCACTCGCCGTAGCCAAAATTGCAGTGCCCTCTCGGCACCGGCTTCATGGCGGGCTGCGTCTCTTCTTGCGGCCTGGAGGTGCCAGTCGCCCCGCCCGGGGAGCTTCCGGCCGAGGCGGCCATAGTGGCGAGATCCCCAGCAGGATGGCCCGTCGGGGCCTTACCTTTCTCCCGAGCTGTGGGTGGTGCGCCGCTCGCAGTCTTCAATTTCTTAGGCAACGGTGGCGGAGGAAGCAATCTGCGGCTAGGCCGATTCGTGGGAGCAGATTCCAGGTTCTCACGGTGCGCGGCGATTGCGACCTCAGCGTGAGCGAGCTTGCTTAAAGTGAGTCATGCACTCTCATAAGGAGGGTGCAAAGGGATGTCCCGCTTGCCTGCATGAAGGAGAGTTAATGCAGAAAAAGTAGTGAAGTAAAAAGGAGAAGCGCGGGTAGCTTACCTCCCCCGGGCGGGACAGCGGCGAGGTTGTCCAGATTACTACGCAGGAAGGCGACTTCAAAATTCTTCTCGGCGAAGAACTCGCACAGCTCCGCTTCGTGGCCCCCCAGGCTAGGGGGCGGTAGCTCGCCACGCTGAGCTGTACCAGCGAGAAGGGGATGTTGTCGAAGTCCCCCTTGACAAAAAAAAATTCTTTAGCCAGTTATGGCACTTGTTGATGGTATCTCGCACCTTGACGTGGTTGCTGGAGAATTAGTCGGTTCCGTCTTTGTTCGCCCGGAAGGAGAATAGCTTGTAGAAGACCGCGAGGTTGAACTCAATCTGCTCTTCCTGCAGGAAGCATGCGAAGCTGATCACCACTGCGATGGAGTTGAGGGACATCTGCCCAGGGATGACCCCGAAGTATTTCAATATTTGGCAGACCTCCGGCCATAGGGGAAGACATAGACCCGCCTTGAAATGCGTCGTGGGGATAACGAGCTCCTCTCTCGAGAGATGGTTGATATTCTCACCCTCCCCAGGTCGCCTTGCTACAAAGCCTGGCGATATATAGTCGCCTATGGCGTAGAATAACTCACCTTTAGGAATGACGGCATGGGGGAAGTTGTGCTTAGAGAATGTCCAGGCACACTTGCTCCGCCCATTGATAAGTTGTAAATATACGTATTTTTACGTACGTTATTTAAGACATTTTAGGTTAGTTTCGTTATTTTTAGTTAGTTTTCTGCAATAAAATGTTCCTTTTTTGTATATACATCTCCTAAAATAGCTTCTTTTTGTTTTCTGAAATTTTGCTGAAAAGTCAGAAAAATCACAATACACGCCCGTGACCTGTGCGTGTCACTTTGATTCTAGCAGAAATCAGCCAACTGTAATGCTAATGTGAAGTCATGCCCCGCTACACGCCCGTGTCCCGACAGAACATGCCCATGTCAAACCTGTCACGACATCAACACTTCTAGCTCGGCGTATGCATTCGAAGTTTGTCGAACTGCTGGACACTCCCGTGTCAATATTCGAAACGCCCGTGAACAATCAACCTATCCCAGACAAGACGTCGCCGACGTGGAAACAACACGATGCCTTCCCCATATACACCTTCCGGACACGCCCTCCCTACATGCCCATGACCTCCATGTGGACAGCCCCAAAGTCAACTAACATTGAATGATTGGCTTCACTTCAGCGCCAGTACTGACACGCCCCCCCCCCCTACACGAAAGTGACCTGGGCATGCAATCTAAATTTTTGCCTATAAATAAAACCTTGTTGTAAGGGCCATGGGTTCGAAATTTTGTGCCATTTTGCTGTTAGGGCAGCTTCTAGGAGGATTTTTGTGTGCTATGTAATGATATTTTCCCCCCTCCTCTTTGTGTTTGTTTTAGCTTTAGTAATCAAACTTTCTATTAATAAAATTTATTAGTTTTTCATCCTTTCTGTTGTACTGGAATGCCTCTGAGTCCCTCACTTTGTTCATTCTTATGTATCTTCATTTTTGTTCTTTGTATGAGTTTGTGCATGTATGAGTTAGATTTGTGGAATTTATGCTTCAAATTAAAAAAAAATCCCTTAGCTTTACTTTAGATTTTCTTAAATTTACTAGTCGTTATTATAGTTTTTTTTTTCTTATCACATTCCTTAGATTGTTTATATTTAGGATTTTTTTGTTTTTATATTCATCCTTATGAATTTGTAAAATGGTTTCAAGGTTATTTTCATCTCTCTTTTAACTTAGATTTTCCTTTTTTAGGGTGTAAAACTTTTGCTTCTTTTTAACTTTCTTCCACTTTTTAAACCTTTTTACAAAGTTATAAGAATGGATTATGTGCTATTTCTATTTTTCAACCCCTACGGTTTTCGTAATTATTTGAAAACTCTTTTACTCAAACAATTTATATTTATACTTTTTATGCATTTCCAGCGAATTCTAGCGGTAAAAATGTAAATATTTTAATCTTTCGATCACCTTGTTTTTCTCCTTTTTGCTTGTGTGTGTGAGTGTATGAGTTAGCTTTTTCTTGCTTTCCTTCAAGTTGTGTGTGTGTGTGTTTATGAGTTAGCATTTTCAACTTTCATTTCCGTCCGACTCGTTTGAGTAGGACTTGTCATTTTCAGCTTTCATTTCCCGCCTACTCGTTTGAGTAGGACTTGTCATTTTCAGCTTTCATTTCCCGCCTACTCGTTTGAGTAGGACTTGCAATTTACAGCTTTAATTTCCCGCCTACTCGTTCGAGTTGGATTTGCAAATTACCGCTTTAATTTCTCGCCTACACGTTTGAATAGGACTTGTCATTTTCATCTTTCATTTCCCGTCTACTCGTTCGAGTAGGACTTGTCATTTCCCGCCTACTCGTTTGAGTATGACTTGCAATTTACCGCTTTAATTTCCCACCTACTCGTTTGAGTAGGACTTGTCATTTTCAGCTTTCATTTCCCGCCTACACGTTTGAGTAGGACTTGTCATTTAAATTATACAATTTTCCTTTTTTGTAACTTAGCTTTTCTTTATTTATTATGAGTTTGGTTGAGTGCGTGCGTTTTCCTTTTTTAGTAGCTTTTCTCTTTCTAATATTAGATTATCTTATTTCTTCTTATTTTTTTGTAACCCTTCAGTGCATAATTTAGAATCCATGCCTCACCAAACTCGAAAGCCATTCCCATTCCAATGAGTTGCTAATCGCTTTTAGCCCTCAGTAACGAAGAGCATTGGGATATAAAATGTTTTAAAAAATTAAAGGTCTTGCTTTTCTATTCAATTAAGAACTTAAGGTATACCCCAGGTTTACGACGCGTAGAACCACATATCGATGTATGAGCTCTATTTCTATTAAACATATGCTAGCTAGCCAAGAGGCCGTGTGTATGGACTGATAACCCTTGGGTAAAGAGAGTTTTGCATTAACCCTCGAGAGAGGAGCCGCGTAATTCTTTCGGATTGGGTTCCCCCCAATAGCGGGGTTCTTTGCATAATACAGGCATTGAGACGAATCCTTCGTCAGACGAGAGCCTGGTCGAATAGTCTTAATGTTCAGGTGAGCGATAGTCCTAGAGATAGGTGAGCTCATTCTTTTGGAACCTCCAAGGCCAAGTTTCCGCTTTAATTGAATTGAAACCTAGGATCTCTAATTATTTAAATCTATTTTAGTCCTAACGTAATTTGATACCGCGTGTTATTTCTTCATCGACCTTGTTCTTAATCTATTTCCAGAATTTTCTTAGTTAAAACTAACAACTTAAATTTTTCGATAAAGTAATAGTTCTTCCAGAGCAGTTGGTTTAATCAACCCGTTCCCGGGAAATTTAAGATCTTGATATTCCCCCGAATATCCTGTATTACTTGCGATAGGTGCACTTGCCTATTATTTTCCGCGCAAAATCTGGACACGCCGCGCTTCCTATATAAATTCAGAGCCGGGCTTCGCGGGCATCAAGTTTTTGGTATCGTTGCAGGGGAACTCTTCGAGTTATTATTTTGAAATCCGAAGTCTATTACTTTTACCTATTTTTCTAAAAACTAAAAAAACTTAAAAATTATACTTAAAAATCCAAATAAAGTTAATTATTTACTTTATATTTTAAGGTGTATGACCCGTGGACAACCTTTAGAGTCTGAAAGTTTGTATTTCGATCCTGAGATCGAACACTCACTTGCGCGTACTCGATCTCAATGCAGAAATCCCTCTTTGGATCCTAAAGAATGCGTCGGAGAAGCCTCTGTCGTTGCTATGACCGACCCTAATCCGAACGCGACCGCCGAGCGTACAATGTCTTATTACGCCCGACCAAATTTGGACGATACTCGGTCCAGTATTTTTCGCCCGACGGTGGCGAACAATAATTTTGAAATAAAATCGAGTGTTATCCAAATAATCCAAAATGTCATGCAGTTCGATGGAATACTGGATGAGGACCCGGACGTTCATTTATCTAGTTTTTTTGGAAATCGGCGATACCTTTAAGATTAATGGCGTCACTGATGACGCAATTTGTTTGTGCCTTTTTCCATTTTCCTTAAGATCCAAAGCTAAGGCGTGGTTGAATTCCCTCCCACGAGGATGTATCACCACCTGGGCCGAGCTTGCGAAACGGTTCTTAAAGAAGTATTTTACTCCCGCCAAAACTACAAAGTTGTGGGCTGACATTTCTTCGTTTGTGCAAAATGATTCTGAGTCTCAATTCGAGACTTGGGAGCGGTTTAAAAAATTCCTATGCAGGTGTCCGCACCACGCGCTGCCTGCGTGGTTGCAGGTCCAAATATTCTACAATGGGCTTAACTATCAGACACGCCAAATGATTTACCCAACTGTCGGGGTACCCTGAATAATAAGACCCTCGAGGCTGCCTAAGCTCTTATCGAAGAGATGGCTATGAATGCCTACCAATGAAACATCCCGCGGGGACGTCCCAAGCAACCAGCCGACCTCTTCGAAGTGGATGTCACTGCCCACTTAGCCCTTTAAGTTGAAATGCTGACGAAGCAGGTGGCAGAGATGTCTGCTGCCTCCTCCACTCCGCCTTGGGCGATTCCCTCTAATGTCAGCATGGTTGATGAGTTCATAGACTACATGGATTTTCCTGGGCGACCTTCCTTCAACCCCAACAACAACCCTTATAATAATAACTATAATCTGGGTTGGAGGAACCACCCCAACTTCTCATGGAGCAACGCAAACAATGAGCAGTGCCCTCCTAATTCTTTTGCGCCCGGATTTCTGCCACCTCCCCTTCTTCCAAAACCCTCCCCGATGGAGGAAATTTTTTCTAAATACATAGCTTCCAACGAATTAAATATCTGGAACATCACCGGATCGCTCAAAAACTTAGAACTCTAGGTTGGACAGAAGGCGCGAAAGATGTCCGAGCGCGCGGTCGGGGCACTGTCGGAAAACACAGAGTCTAATCCGCGAGAGAATATCAATGCTATAAAACTCCATAGTGGAAAGGAGGTGATCGATCCAAAACGGATCAATCCGCAGGGTTCCTAAACTGGGCCTCCCCGATCTCATTTCAGGGAAGCTTCTACCCCCCTCTCTTTATTTTCTTTGTAAATATTGCATTTTATTTTTGTTCTGCATACTTACGTTGCAACATTGGGGGCAATGTTGAACTTAAGTATGAGGGTGTTTTCTTGCTTTATTTTCTGCACTTCTATTTTCTGCAGTCCTAAAATTTTAAAAATATATAAAAAATATAAAAACAAAACAAAATAAAAAATTTTATAATCAAAACTCCAATTTTTTTTGTTTTTATCATCAAACAAATTTTCAAAAAAATTATAAAACAAAAATTCCAAAAAATATTTAGTTTTATTTTGTAAATATTCTTTGTAAGTACTTTATGCATATATCTTTTTGTAAATATTTTTGTAAATATTCTTTTCTCTTTCCCCTCTTCCTTTCTTTATCTTCTTTGTAAATAACATTTCTCTCTTTCCTTATTTTGTAAATATTTGCTTATAAAAAACAAAAACAAATTTGCTTATAAAAAAAATACAAAATAATTAGAAAAGAAAAATAGTTCAAAAAAATATAACTTTTTCGCATTTTTAGTATATATATAATAACAAAATTAAATATAAAACACAAAAATGATAATAAGTCAAAAATTCCAAAAATAAACAAAACAAAAACAAAAATTCCAAAAAAATTAATAAATTAAAAACACCAAAAAATGAAACTCTAAAAATCCCAAAATAATTTTTATAAAACAAATAAATCAAATATTCCATTCATAATCCTTTTTGCTCTCCAAAATTTTTGTTGCGAGTTTATTTATAAGCGAATTTCATTAATTCATTGTTTACTATTCATTTATTAATTAAAGATTGATAGATTTAAATATACGGAGATATGTTTTAACGAATTTTTTATACTTTGTTCTTAAGATAGGAGACTCATTTTAGGCACTACTTCTAATTTATCTTAAATAGAGGCATGTGTATTATGTTAGCAAAAACAACTACAGGCTTCAATTATTTCTACTTCAAACTTTTAGAAACACAGAAACGTTCAATTTATAAAGGTTGCTCTCAAGAATTTTTTATTATAATCTAGTTTTATTTTTTAAAAAAGAACTCATCTCCCCGTATCTATCATGTATTACTTAGCATGATAAAAATGTTTTCCTTAAAAGAACCTATTCCATGGGAATAAGATTTCATTATGTATACATAGGAATCCAATATTTGAAAAGATTATATGTGTTGGAACACCCTATTACTGATTTGGGCAAGGATCACTATGTCCTTAGGAAAATTGTTTTGACCTCCTTGTATAGTTTCTAAGGTCAATTAGATTGAGTCTAAGTGGTTAGAATTTAGGCTTGAAAGCTGCCCCCAAGACCCTCAGATCAGATATTCAATTCAGGAGACTGAGTCATTTTCGTCGAGCTCAGGTGGACGAATCGTCGAGCTCAGGTCGACGATCTCTGAGCTCAATTCAACGAGTCGTCGAACTCTGTTCGACGATCTTCGAGCTCAGATCGACGTTTCTGTCTCTAGCTGTTTTCCCAACCTCTGAGCTCAGGTCGACGATAGTTGAGCTCAGATCGACGATTTCAGTTTCCAGTCTAGTTCCAGTCTCTGAGCTCAGGTCGACGATAGTTGAGCTCAGGTCGACGATTTTCTGGAGAGATCGACGATTCTCAAGATTCAAATTCAGACAGTTATGGAATTCTATCTTATTTATTCCCAGCATTTATTCCAAGGATCTTGTAGCTGTTTCAATTAATCTGGAGCAAGTTTCAAGGGAGATTTAAAGGAATGTTTTCTAGGACTTTCCTGCAGAGACAAAATTCATTTAAGGAACTCATTAATGAGTGGATAACGGCTATCTTGGAGACAGAGAATCAATTTATTCTTTTCAGATCTAAGGAATAAAAGACAGAACATTCCTTCTGCTACTCAATATACAGAAAAGAATTCTTTGCTGGACACACAAATAGACACACAAATAGAATTCATTCAGAACACTCACCACTAAAGGAGATTAACATACAGAAAAGAAGATTTTCATAGATCTCTCTTGACTCAAGTGTTCAAGGGCTTCATCCATCAAGACTCCAGACACTACACATTTCAGCAACTGCTGGAATCATCTCTTGCTGGAGATCTCATCTACTGAGGTCTATCACCCTAGCGCAAAGCTTCTTTTCCTGAACAACTTCTAGATCTCAGGGGGAGCTTTGACAACATCATCCACTAGTCTTCTCTCAGATTGTTGACAGAGAAGAACATCTCACCTCTTTCCTTTTCTGCTGTAAAAGGGTTTGTCAAAACTCCCTTCAAAAGTTTTGTGCTGGTTTCTGAGACCTTGTCAAAACTCAGTGGTGGCAAGACACCTGATCAAAAAATCTGGTTTGGTTTTTGAGCACCTTATCAAAAGCTCATTGGTGCCCAGGACACCTGATCAACTCATCCTGCAGTGGATTCCTACCTAGGGTGGTAGAAGAGTGGATGTACCCAGATTGTTTGGGGAACCACTATAGCTCCTTGTATCTTCTGGTTGCTATATTTTGTTTGCTGTGTGCTATGTTTTTAGTTCTTACTTTCATAAGTTTTATTTACTGCAAGCACCTTACACATATATTTAAATTAAGTCTTCCACTGCAAAATAATTTTTTAACTTGAAAATTATTTTAATATACTCTATTCACCCCCCCTCTAGAGTTAAGGTAGATCTTATCCCCACTTTCAATTGGTATCAAAGCGAGGTTGGTTAAACTCCACACCTTTGCAGGTTGGTTATTCCTGCAGGCTAACACCTGAACCAAAAGATCTCTGATAAGATCAATCCTTTATAGAGGGTTTTTATTTTTATTATTTGTATTATATTTATCTTTATATAAAACCATGGCACAGAACAAAGATTATGCTAGCACCGGACCTTCAGTGTGCAATCTATCTAAGTTTGAACTTTGGAAGGCAAGGATAAGATTGTACATGAATTCTATTGATGAAGATATCTTTAATTCTGTTTTGACAGTGTGTCCAAGACCCCCAGCAAATACAAGTACAAGTGTTGTTCCACCTCCTTCAGGAACAGATGCAGAAATCAAAAATTGGAAAGTTGCAGATGACAAAGTAATGAACATTTTGGCACAAATCATGTCTGATGAAATCTTTCAAAAAATAGCTGAATGCAACTCAGCAAAAGAGATATGGGACAAACTATCTGAAATAGTGTCAGGATCTGTAGATGAAAGAAAAGATAGAAGATCCCATCTTATAACTCAATATGAGAACTTCAAGAAAGGAGAAACTGAGTCAGTTGCTGATATGTACAACAGACTCAGTCTTATAATCAATGAATTGAAAACCTTGGAAAAGGAGATCTCATTGACTGAACTCAATGACAAAATCCTAATGTGCTTCCCCAGTACTTGGGACTCAAGGATCTGGCCAATCAAGGATGCCAGAAGCATAAATGAGATCACCACTGAGGCTCTTTTGGGCAAGCTCAAGTCTTATGAGCTGCTCATCAAGAACAAAGAAGAAGAGCAGAAGGCTGCCTCACCAGTAATCAGAAAAGAGAAATCATTAGCATTCAAAGCTATTGAAGATCAGCCTGAAGACAAGGTCACAAGCAATGAAGAGCTGCTAAGCTTAATAGCCAAAAGGTTTTATAAAATGGACAGGAACAACTTCAGGAAAAAGTCATTCAGAGGGCATGAAAAGCCAAGGTATGATAAGTCTAATAACAAAGAAATTATTTGTTTTGGATACAAGAAAGTAGGTCACATTATGCCTGACTGTCCAGAAAATCAGAATAAGGATAAGAAGGATAGGAAAGAAAGGAGAAGAGACAAAGACTTCAAGAAAAACAGCAATGACAAACCCTCCTCCAGCAAGAACAAACATACCAGGAAGGGGTTTGTAGCTGAAACCTGGAGTGAAACAGAAGAAGAATCAGAAGCTTCATCCAGCTCAAGTGATGATGAAGATGATGCTGAAGAAAAGGAGTTCTGCATGATGGCTATCAATGCCTCTCAACACAATACTGATGCAGAACAAGAGTCAGAGTCTGAATCAGAAACTCAATCTGAAGAGGATTAGGTAATAGACACATTTGATTTTAATTCAGAGGACTTCAAATGTGAATTTAAGGCACTGTGTTTAGATCTATTAAAATCTGAGAAAGAAATTATCTCTCTCAGAAATCAATTGTTTGAACAAGGCACCTTAAAATCAGATAACCTCAAACTCTCAGAGGAGTTGGAATGCTGTAGGGAGCAGATAGCCTCACTGAAAAGTGAACTACCAAAGGCCAAGAAGTTTGAAGAATCCCTCAATGGGAGAAGTATCAAACTAATGGACATCACAAGCACAGTGAACTCAAGATTCAATAGTACACTGGGCTTGGGTGCTTCATCCAGCCAACCTATAATATTAACAACCCCAATCAAGTTTATCTCAGATAAAGGTAAGGGAGTTGTAGAGGTGGCTAGGAAGAATTCTGATTTACCTAAGAAAACAAAAGTTTAACAAAAAACATTGAACGGAGCACGACGATCGCTGAATGGAGCTCAATGATCTCAGGCTGAATCGTCGAACTCAGGTCGACGATTTCTGAACCCTGAACTCTGGCATAATCGATCTTCGAACGGAGCTCGATGATCTGACCCAAGATCGTCGAACTCAGCTCAGGGATCCTCGAACAGAGCTCAGAGTTTTGAAAAATCTTTCAAAGGTAAATCAAACTTCAATCCTAGAGGTCCTATATCTCAGAGGTTTAACCCTTATACTGAATGGATAATACCTCCCAGGAGATATCATCCTGATGGCTATAAAAGTCAACCAGGGATGTCTTTTATCTCAGATTTTAAAGGTTATCAACCTAGGCCCAAGGTAAACTGGGTCAAAAACAAATAAATTGTTTTATGTGCAGGTGAAGACCTATCCAACATCAAACCAACAATGGTATCTGGATAGTGGGTGCTCAAAGCACATGACAGGAAACAAGGAGAATTTCACATCCTTCAAATCCAAACTTGGACCCAAAATAATATTTGGTGATTCAAAGTTTGGACTAACAAAAGGATATGGTACAGTCTAGATTGGCTCAGTCACATTCAAGAAAGTAGCTTATCTGGAAGGACTGAAGCACAACTTAATCAGTATTAGTCAACTGTGCGATGAAGGCTACCAAGTGACTTTAAACAAATCCTCATGCAAAATCAAATCAGAGGACAACACAACTGTGTTGACAGGTAAAAGGAAAGGTAACATTTATCTTGTGGATTTTCTCTCAACTAAGATAGATATATGCTTGTTCAATTCCATTTGTAGACCTAATGAACTATGACATAAAAGATTAGGACATATAAACCTTAGAACCATTGCTAGGATATCCAAGGACAACCTTGTTAGAGGACTACCTTCTGGCCCCTACAAGAAGGAAGGGCTTTGCAGGGCTTGTCAATTAGGCAAGCAAACCAAAAATAGTTTCAAGTCACTTAATTAGAGTGATTCACCTAGGATTTTGTATTTGTTACACAAGGATCTCTTTCGACCCATTACAATACAAAGCTTAGCAGGGAAATCTTATACTTTAGTAGTTGTAGACGACTTCTCTAGATTCACATGGGTGTTCTTTCTGAGGAAGAAGTCTGATAACTTTAAGTGTTTGACAGAGTTTCTCAAATGCATACAGAGTGAGTTCAATACTCACATTGCCCTGATCAGAAGTGATCATGGGACAGAGTTTGATTCTCTTCTTATGCAAGAGTTCTGTCAGAGTGAAGGGATCAGACACACTTTCTCAGCTCCTAGAACTCCTCAACAAAATGAGGTAGCTGAAAGGAAAAATAGAACCCTTATTGAATCTGCTACTACATTATTATCAGATGCTCACCTTCCTCTATCCTTTTGGGCAGAGGTAGTGAACACCTCCAACTATGTGTTGAATAGAAGTTTGATACATAAGCTGAAGGGCAAGACTCCCTATGAATTACTCAAAGGGAAGAAACCTAAAGTAGATTATTTTAAAATTTTTGGTTACATTTGTTACATTCACAATAATGATAGGAAATACATAGCAAAATTTCAAGTTAAAGCTGATGAAGGAGTGTTTCTGGGATACTCCATGATCAGTAAAGCTTATAGGGTGTAAAACAAATCTACTCTTAAAATTGAAGAATCTGTTCATGTATCCTTTGATGAATCTAACATGTCTTTTAAGGATAAGAATACTTCTACCATAGAATCTTTGCAGGTACACTCTCTTGTTGAAAATTTGGATAGGTTACATATTATACAAAAGGATGAAAGCAGTGAAGATGAAGAAGATATTCAACATCTTGGAGAGAACCTTCTTGAAGAGCCAGTTGTTGTTCCACAAGGGGAAACAACAACACAGGTTGGTGAACAATCAACACCCCCTGTTGATTTAGTAACATCAAGAGACCATCCAATCTGCCAAGTGATTGGAGAAATCTCAGCTGGTGTGCAAGCCAGAAATCAGGTCAACCAAAACCTGATACACACCTACTTTCATTCTCAAATTGAGCCTCAATCCATTCAAGATGCAGAACAAGATCCACACTGAATCATTGCAATGCAAGAGGAATTACATCAATTTGAAAGGAACAAAGTTTGGGAACTAGTGCCAAGGCCAAAGGATTACTCCATTGTTGGAACAAAATGGGTGTTTAGAAACAAATTGGATGATCAAGGAGTCATTGTAAGGAACAAGGCAAGGCTAGTTGCTCAAGGATACTCTCAAGAAGAAAGGATAGACTATGACCAGACCTTTGCACCAGTTGCAAGGTTAGAGGCCATAAGAATCTTCTTAGCTTATGCAGCACACAAAGGATTCAAAGTATACCAAATGGATGTAAAGAGTGCTTTTCTCAATGGAGACATCAAGGAAGAAGTCTATGTTAGACAGCCCCCAGGTTTTATTTCTCCAACTCATCCTGATTATGTTTTCAAATTGCATAAAGCATTATATAGTCTAAAGCAAGCTCCTAGAGCATAGTATGATACCCTAGCATGCATTCTTCTGAAAAATGATTTTATAAGGGGTAGAGTAGACCAAACTTGTTTTATTAGAACCCATAGGTCCAATACCTTACTAGTAGAAATATATGCAGATGACATTATCTTTGGTTCTACTGATTCAAATTTGTGCAAAAGGTTTTCCAATCTAATGCATTCTAAATTTGAAATGAGTAGCATGGGTGAGCTTTCCTTCTTTCTAGGATTGCAAGTCAAACAGCATGCTGAAGGCATATTCATCTCTCAAACCAAGTATGCAAAAGAACTGGTTAAGAAATTTGGTATGTCTGAAACATCATGTATGAAAACACCTATGCCTACTAATGTTGTATTAGATGCTGATGAACATGGGAAACCTGTTGATCAGATAACATATAGAGCAATGATTGGTTCTTTATTGTACCTTACAGCTAGTAGACCTGACATAATGTTTGCTACATGCATATGTGCTAGATTCCAAGTGAGCCCTAGAGTGTCACACTTAACCTTAGTAAAAAAGGATTCTTAGGTATGTGAAAAGTTGTCCAAATCTAGGTATCTGGTATCCAAAAGACTCAGCATTTGACTTAAATGGATTTTTAGATGCTGATTATGCTGGATGCAGAATAGACAGGAAAAGCACCAGTGGAACTTGCCAGTTTCTTGGTGACAGACTTGTCTCCTGGTTTTGCAAGAAACAAACATCTGTGTCCACATCAACTACTGAAGCTGAATATATGGCAGCAGGTAGTTGTTGCTCACAGATCCTGTGGATTCAAAATCAGCTCCTAGACTATGACTACAACTTAGAGAAGTCAAAAAGTTTCTGTGATAACACTAGTGCTATTTCTATAGCACAAAATCCAGTCCTCCATAGTAGAACAAAACATATAGAAATTAGGCATCACTTTTTAAGGGACAATGTTGAGAAAAATAAAATTGAACTTCAATATATCCCAACTGACTTGCAAAGGGGAGATATTTTCACCAAACCATTGGATGAAAAGAAACATACATTCTTCCTGAATCAGTTAGGAATGTTAGATGGAGGAAGTTTAAAATAAGCTTCAAGTTTTTAAAACTCTAAAATTGACCAAGACTTGGCAAACATTTTGATTTTTCTAGTGTGTATAGGTTGTTTCTGGTCTCTGAACTGCGCTCGACGCTTTTCCCAAAGATCGTCGAACAGAGATCAACGTTCTTAGAAATCGTCGACCGGAGTTCAGCACTTTCCAGATAGTGCTAAGCTATCTTCTTCCGGTCAGTGATCGTCGAACAGAGCTCGACGCTCTCCAATATCGTCGAATGGAGATCGACGATGTTGAAGACCTTTCAGATTCCTTTAGGAGCCCAGATCGTCGAACGGAGTTCAACGATCTTTCCTTTTCTGCGTCGAACCCTAATATAAAATTCGTTTTTTGGCCGTCATTCTCCCTTTGCGCTTTCATACTCTCTGCAGAATTTCCCTTTCCCTCCAAACTTTTCTACACTTGGTCTTGTGTTTGTTCATTTTTGAAGGTAAAAATGGTCGTTTCTGTTGCAGTTTTGGCAGCAATGAAATTTGACCGTGGATTCGATATCGATATGGACTCATTTGAAAATAGTGATCAGATTTTCAAGGATATTCTGGATTTATTTAAAGATCAACAGCTAGTACACATCATGACCACAAAAATAAAACTGGATGCAGATGAAATCAAGGAATGGGTGTATACTGCTCACACTCAAGATCAAAATACAGTGATTGGAACTATATCAGGAAATAAGGTATCTCTTACTCCTGCTATATTAACAGAAGCTATCCAATTAAGTACTGGTCAAGATTCTTTTGAGTTGTCTGGAGAAGAGTTTGCAAGTATGCTTGACAGGATGGGTCACTCAGCAGCAAACCCTAACAAGCTGCTTAAGAAAAATCTGTCAGTGGAATACAGGTTTCTAGAAGATGTTATTGGCAAGGTCCTATTAGCAAAACATTCTACTCATGATACCATATCTAGGTATCAATTCTGTTTAATGGGTGCTTTGGTGGATAAGAAACAGTTGAATTGGGGAGAAGTTTTCTTTGATCAAATTAATAAGAAAGTGAATAAGAACTTTGTCAACTTTGGAAGGATTCTAGGGCTATTTCTTCATAGCAGATGCCTTGAGCTGCTTGTTTCAAATGGGATGCATATCAATGCCTCTAAGAGGTTAACCTGTGCCCTCTTTTGCAAATGGGACAGGCAAATTGCAATGCCAAGCAGAACCTCTGCAGTCATCTCATCTTCAGGCACCAGGACTGATCCAGTCACTTCCCCTCAGGCTACTGCCCCATTAGAAGAACTAACTTCCTCCTCATCTCCACCTTCCCCACCTATTGTTCCCTCAACAATTATCACATCCACCATAACCATATCAATTTCATCCCGCATATCCATTCCATCCTTCACTCTCCTCGATGATTCCTATATGGATGATTCTCCTTCCTCACCCCTTGAGCCACCATCTTCTTCTACATCATATTAACAACTACTTCAAGAAATTCTTGCTCAACCATCATTCACTCCATCTATCTCCATTCCATTAACTTCCATATCCACCATTCCCATTTCTCAACCATCCATTCTACCATCCACATTAACATTTTCTCCAACCACATCAACAACTCCTCCTACATCCATCTCTGCCGCACTCATCTCTACCTCAACTCAAGCACCACTTGAGCAAGTAGATCTATCAACCATAACAGATAAGCTCTATGAGTTGTTAGCTCTAAGGCTATCACTCCTACTTGAGACCTCCCTGGCTCCACTTCTGAAATCAGTTCAGGAGTTATGTGATAGGATTTCTTCCCTATATCCTCCTCAGGCAATCCCTTCTGTTGGGTGCCTTGATCCAGTATCTACTAAATCTAGGCAGGGGGAGATGCCATATGAAGTAGAGAGATTGCTTGTTTCAAAAATTCCAGTTCCAGCTCCAGTTTCAGTTATAACAGTTGACCTCAGGTCACTGCTGTCAGAGTTTTATACTGCTTACCTCAGCTGTCTTCTAGATCAAAAAACTGAAGATCTTACTAAGGCCATTGTGCCTATTTCTAGATGTGAGCCCAGCATAATATCTTCTTTTATAAATTCTTTCAAGGCTGTGGACAGTGCTCCTTCAGTTTCTGTTGTTTCTGTTCCTATTGCTGATGTTGTTTTAGTTTCTGATGATATGCTTATAACAGAGACAAATGACTCTGAGCCTGCTGTTTCTGTTATTATTTCTGAATCTATTACATCAGTTTCTGCTACTCCTGCTGCTGCTGTTGTTTCTTCTGTTCAATCCCATTAACAAAGAGATTGCATCAAAAGGCTTGATGAACTATATGACAATCCTCAGAGCTCAGATAGTGATCAATTCAGAACTGATTCTGATGATTCCTCTGTAACCATTGTAAGGAAGAGGAAAGCTAGAAGCAAGGCCCTAAAGAAAGTTCCCTAGGAGAAAATTAAATCTTCAAATGATATTCCATACTATATTTTGCATAATTGTCCAATTACAGAACCATGGATGCAGTTCTCCAGGAATCAACTAAAGGCAATGAAGAAAAGGAGGAAATATGATAAAGGATCATCTCACTTCAATCATCCTCCTCCTCCTCCTCCTTCACCAGATGCAGGTACTGGTGGAAGTTCTGCTTATCAGTCATCTGCTGCTAAGAGTCAAAGCACCTCTCAATTTCAAGGAAGATCTCAAACAAGAGAATATCAATCAAGAGGCTACCAGTCCAGAAGAGGACAGTATAGGGGAAATCAAAGAGAAGTCAGAGTTTATTCCAAAGGTTACTCTATGCAGCATCCTTATCATAAGGAAGGACAAGGTCCCATTGACACTATATCTGGTCCTTTCCCTTACAAGTTAAGAGATCCAGTTTCTTCCAGAGCTACTCCTGATGATTCTTCAAACAGATATGAACCTCATGTTCCATTTGAAGACCCAGAGAATAATCCTAATTCCTGGACAGCAAGAATGAAAGAGTTGGCTGCACTAGATCAAATTAAGAAGGCAAGAGAATAAGAAAAAGATAAATCAAATATCACCACTCTATCAGAACAGAGAAAGAAAGAACTTGAAAAATACTCTTCCAGCAAATTCTTTGACTCAAAAAGTTATATGAAGCTGCACCCAGAAGCTGTAGTCCCCAGGGCAAAACATCAAACTTTTCTAGGTGCAGATGATGACAGAAGATCCAAGAAAGAAGTTCTTAACCCTAACAGAGAAATAATTCTTAAAAAGGGCAAGGAAAAAGAATGATCATGTAAGATGACAGTGTTATCTATTCTGAATTTCTGATGTGATTCTATTTGTGTTTCTGCAATGATGTTTTTGATTCTATATCTGCATTGTATGCTTTTATTTCCTATGTCATATAAATAGTAATCCTAACCCAAATAGGGGGAGAGTGTTGGAACACCATATTACTGATTTGGGCAAAGATCACTATGTCCTTAGGAAAATTGTTTTGACCTCCTTTTATAATTTTTAAGGTCAATTAGATTGAGTCTGAGGGTTAGAATTTAGGCTTGAAAGCTGCCCCCAAGACCCTCAGATCAGATATTCAATTCAGGAGACTAAGTCATTTTCATCGAGCTCAGGTCGACGAATCGTCGAGCTCAGGTCAGCGATCTCTGAGCTCAGTTCAACGAGTCGTCGAACTCCGTTCGACGATCTTCGAGCTCAGATCGACGTTTCTGTCTCTAGCTGTTTTCCCAATCTTGAGCTCAGGTCGACGATAGTTGAGCTCAGATCGACGATTTCAGTTTCCAGTCTAGTTCCAGTCTCTGAGCTCAGGTCGACGATAGTTGAGCTCAGGTCGACGATTTTCTTGAGAGATCGACGATTCTCAATATTCAAATTCAGACAGTTATGGAATTCTATCTTATTTATTCCCAGCAATTATTCCAAGGATCTTGTAGCCGTTTCAATTAATCTGGAGCAAGTTTCAAGGGAGATTTAAAGGAATGTTTTCTAGGACTTTCCTCCAGAGACAAAATTCATTTAAGGAACTCATTGATGGTTAAAACTCCAAAATTATTTACGGTCACGCGGCGACCCGGCGGTTTTATATGAGAAAAAGGCGAAGTGATTTTATTTAAGAAAACGGGGCACGCGTATTTATTTATTTGGATATAAAACGGTTTAGATCGAGTTTTAACGAAAGGAGGCAAGTGCACCTATCGTGAGTAGTACAGGATATTCCGGGTGGAATATCGAGGTCGTATTGTTCTCGGGGCCGGTTCGATTATTTCTACTCTTCCCTGGAGGGGACTATTATTTTACCGATAATTATCTTGTCGGGATATTTTATATATAATAAAAAGCAGAAAATGGCAGAAAGAAAAATGAAAGCATGAAGGTGGTGCCGATGAAGAGCTTAGCTCGATGGCACCGAAAAAAACAATTGAACTAAAATAGACTTTAAATAAAAAGAGCTCCTAAATTTCTAATTAATTAAGGCGGAGACTTGGCTGTGGAGGTTCCACTAAAATGAGCTCACCTAGCTATAGGGCTATCGCTCACCTGAACGCTAAGACTATTCGACCGGGCTCTCGTCCGACGAAGGATTCCTCTTAACGCCCGCATTACGCTAAGAACCCCGCTATTGGGTGGGGAACCCAATCCGGTAGAGTTGGCGCGCCTCCTCTCTCGAGGGTTAGTGCGGAACTCTCTTTGCCAAGGGGTGATCTGTCCATACGCACGGCCTCTCGGCGAGCGTATGGAAAACGGAAATAGGGCCCACACATCGATATGTGGTCCTACGCGTCGTTAACCCCGGGCAAACCTTAAGTACTTTTCATTAATTAGAAAGATATGACCTTTAATTATTTTAAGCTATTTTATCTGTCCCAATGCTCTTCGATACCGAGGGCTAAGAACAGTTAGCCACTCATCGGAATGGGGACGGCTTACGAGGAAAACAGTAAATAAAGCAGAAAATGGAAAGCAGTAAATGAAAGCAGGAAAATAAAGCAGAAAAGGAAAGCTGAAAATTGCAAGTCCTACCCAAACGAGTAGGACTGAAGAAAGCAGTAAATTGCGAGTCCCGGCGCAAATGCGTGGGCGGGAGAAAGAAAGCGGGTCCTACTCAAACGAGTAGGACTAAATAAATGCAACACACGCACACACTCGACAGAAATTAAAATTCACGCACACGCTCTCTCGACATAAATGAAAACGCACACACTCTACAAGAAAGTAAACACACTCTACCGAAATAAAATCCAGCCATTAAACTCAAGTGAGTAGGCGGAAAAAAGGAAAATTACAAACTCACGCACTCTACAGAAAGTAAAATAAGCGAGCGCCATTTAACTCTTAACTAGTAGGCGGAAATAAATGCGCAAGTACAAAAAATGTAAAAAACTAAGTTATCTAAAAATTGAAAACAACTGCATTTCTACCGCTAGAATGCGGTAGAAATGCATAAAAAGTGAAAATAAAAATTAAACGAGAAGAAAGTTTTGCAAATAAACGAAAAATGAAAGTGATCGAAAAATTAAAACGAATACATTTCTACCGCTAGAATGCGGTAGAAATGCATAAAAAGAGAGCGAAAAAATTAAAAGAGGAAAAAGTTTTTGAAATAAAATCAGAAACGAAAATGCTTGAAAAATTAAAACGATTATGTTATCATTCCTATAACTCCGTAAAAATGCTAAAAAAGTGCGAATAAAGGGAAAAGAACGAAAACGTTTTACGAAATAAAAAGCTAAGTAAAAAAAGGAAAAACACTTTGAAAATGTTTTTACGGATCTATAGGGATGAATTAGAAACTATAAAAATCTAAGTTAAACTAAAACAATGTAAAAATAACTAAACATAAAAACAAGAAAACTAATCTCATACACACACCACATATAAAAAAAGAACGAAAAAAAACTAAGTTAAGACAAGAAATAAAGATAAGATTGCATAGAGGTAGTCGTTTAGACTCATTCCAAAGCCAAATAAAGGGATGAAAAACACATTTTATTAAGCTAATAATAACGGGTTACACAGGAACGAAAATAAAAACTAAGGAGAGGGGAAGAAAATATCCCTTACATAGCATTTGGACTTCATCCAAGCAGCATAACTCTATACAAAATGGAACCAAAAAGGGAACAGAAATCCAAAGCAGAACCTCTGAATTTATAGAAAAAATTTACATGGGTCACGCCCTTGGTCACGGGCGTGACAGGGGGCGTGACAGTACTATTTGAGAAGGCGGCCGGCGATTTGACGGGAAAGTGGACTTCGGGCTGGACACGTGTCAGTCTCGCAGTGGTCACGCCCCAGGTCACGGCCGTGACTCAGGGCGTGTCAAGCAGGTGGATCTGGGCGCGTTGCGCGCCGAAAGTCTTCGGGAAGGTCTTGTCGGGCTAGCTGGAAAGGTCACGCCCCAGGTCACGGGCGTGACTCTAGGCGTGTTGGCTGGTGTCGACACTCGACGAATGTCGAGCTGAAAGTGTCGAGTTGAAAATCGTCGAGCGGAAATTGAGTCACGCACCAGGTCACGGGCGTGACGCTGGGCGTGACTGTTGGTGTCGACACTCGACGATCGTCGAGATGAATTCGTCGAGTGGAGTGAACACGGGCTTTGTTCACGCCCCGTGTCGGGTGACATGGGCGTGACCCCGGGCGTGTCAGGCTTTGCACTTCAAAATTTTGCTGATTGACTGAAATTTGACGTGTCACGCCCTGGTCACGGGCGTGACCAATATGTCACGGGCGTGACATGTCAATTTTTGGCAGATTTTGATTTTTTTCCTGAAAAATAAAATAAAACAAGTTAGTATAATATTTACAAAAATAAGAGCATTTTATTGAATAAAAATAAGTAAAAACGACAAAAATAAATGAAAACAACAAATTTAATGTACACAAAAATATGTATATTTACAATTCATCAATACCCTCATACTTAAGCTTTTGCTATTCCAGAGCAAAAGTTGGAGATGAACTTATAAGGAATAAAAGAAATCCTAAGTTTAGCTACCGCTTGACTTAATTAAAAGGAAGATCAAAATAAACATCCGGGGTTAAAGAATTAAATCCTAATTTATGAAATGTTATGAATAGAGGAAGAGTTTCAAAAAGACTTCTAGAAAAAATAAAATAGAAAGCAAAAATTTATTTTTGTTAGTTTAACAAAGATGGATTGGATTTATATAAAAAACCTTAGCTTAAAAGAAGTTAAAAGAAATAATGCAATTTAAAATTATGCTCTCAAAAAAAATTTTAAATTAAGTCTAGAATCATTGAAATAGGCTAAGTGGTTTGGTGGTTTATGAAGAAGGCTTGAATATTGAGGTGAGGCAATTTTTTCTCGAACCTCCAATTTTTTTTGGATAGTTAGGAAAACGAAATCTTATTTTCCTAACATATAATTTTTGTTTTTTCAACTTCATAAGAATAAAATTAACCCAATGTATATTTGTAGGAGTAATGAATTTTATCCTCTTACTCCATAACATATAATCTTTTTAAATATTGGGTGCCTATGTTTACGGAATGAAATCTTATTCCCATTGACATAAGATCTTTTAAGGGAAAAAGGGGTAATCATGTCAAAGTAAGACATGAAAAAAAAGGAAGTGGGTTTATTTTTTCAAAACGAAAACTAGATTTTAATAAAAAAGTTTTGAGAGCAACCTTTTTAAAAATGAACGTTCCAATGTTTCTAAAAGCAAAGAGTAGAAATAATTGAAATCCATAGATGTTATTTTCTAACATAAAAAACGAGCTTCTATTTATAAAATTAGAAGTGGTGGTGAAAAACAAGTTCTCTATTATAAGGAAAAGACATAAAAAATTCTTTAAATCTTAACCCCAGACACTTAAATCTATCGAACTTTAATTAATAAACGAATAGTAAGCAAATAATAACTAAAATTCGCATATAAATTAACTCGAAATAAGATTTTTGGAAAGCAAAAAGGGTTAAGATATGGTATATTCGAATTATTTTGTTACATAATTAACAAAATAAATTTTTGGATTTTTTAGAGTTTTATCATTTTTTTTGTGTTTTAATTATTATCTTTTTAGGATTTTTAGATTTTTATCTTTTTAGGGTTTTTTTGGTTTTTCTAAAATTTTTTTTTTTGTATTTTTAGTTTTTGAGGATAAATTATTTACAAGAATGAGAAGAGAAAGAAGAGTTATTTACAAAGAAGATAGGGGGGAAAGAGAGATTTTTACAAAAAAAGGCAAAGTAAAAACTCGATTGCAGCCCCGCGAACAGACTCTTAGTTGAATGGTTGGTTCGATGAGTCGAACGTCGCGGGCAGGCAAAATGCAAGCTTTTACAAATAAGAAGATGGGGGGGAAAGAGATTTTTTTTTTTGAAGTTTTATGAAAATAAAAATAAGGGAAAATTTTTTTAGGTTTTATGTTTTGCAAATTTTTTTGTATTTTTGATGAGTAAAGAATAAAAAAACAGTATAGGTAAACACCCCCATACTTAAACCCAACATTGTCCCAATGTTGCAATCTAAGTATGCGGAACATATATTATACAAAATATAATAAGTACAAAAAAAGAAAAGAAGAAAGGTAGGAGCTTCCCTTTAGACGAGTCCGGGAGGCACAGGTTGAAACACTGCATGATTTAGAAGAAAAAACAAAAAGATAACGGAAAAAAACAAAAAAAATAAACTCGGCCTAAAGTGTGGGAGCGGTAGGGAGCAAGTGCGTGGGCGACTCGAAGGTAGCTAAGGCCTTAGCGACATGAGTGCTATAGAAATGCGCTCCCCAAGCGCGCACAAGAATGGAAAGCGTGCCGAAACAAAATGGAACGAAATAAAAGAAGTTAAAATAAAAGAAGTTAAATAAAATATTAATATCAAATTATATTTTTTGGTGTTTTTAAGTAGATTTTTTTATTTTTTAGTTGGTTTTTAGTTTTTAGTTTTTTTTTTTGAGTTTTTTAAGTGTTAAGTTTTTCTCTTTTTTTTTATTATGTTTGTTTTTTTTTTGAAGTTTTTAGATTTTTTTTAGGTTTTTGGTTTTAGAGTTTTTTTTTGTGTTTGTTTGTTTTTAGATTTTTTAGATTTTTGGTTTTTAGGATTTGTAGGTTTTTTAGAGTTTTTAGATTTTTTTTTTTTTTAAGTTTTAAACTTTTTCAAGTTTTTAGAGTTTTTTGGTTTTTAAGTTAGTTTTTTTTTTGTGTTGCTTTGTTTTGGTAGTAAAAAAAATGACGTCATTTCAAAAAAATATTTTATAAATAATAATAATATGATAAAAATAATATATTATTTTTTTTAAGTTTTTTTTTAAGTAGTTTATTATTATTATTAGTATTATTATTATGTTTTTGTTGGCCATTTTTAATGTTTGTTATATATATAGATATAGGTAAAATTAATAGATTTCCAGGGTTTAAAATAACGAACTGAAAACTCCCCGGCAACGGCGCCAAAAACTTGATGGTTAAAACTCCAAAATTATTTACGGTCACGCGGCGACCCGGTGGTTTTATATGAGAAAAAGGCGAAGTGATTTTATTTAAGAAAACGGGGCGCGCGTATTTATTTATTTGGATATAAAACGGTTTAGATCGAGTTTTAACGAAAGGAGGCAAATGCACCTATCGTGAGTAGTACATGATATTCCGGGTGGAATATCGAGGTCGTATTGTTCTCGGGCCCGGTTCGATTATTTCTACTCTTCCCTGGAGGGGACTATTATTTTACCGATAATTATCTTGTCGGGATATTTTATATATAATAAAAAGCAGAAAATGGCAGAAAGAAAAACTAAAGCATGAAGGTGGTGCCGATGAAGAGCTTAGCTCGATGGCACCGAAAAAAAACAATTGAACAAAAATTGACTTTAAATAAAAAGAGCTCCTAAATTTCTAATTAATTAAGGCGGAGACTTGGCTGTGGAGGTTCCACTAAAATGAGCTCACCTAGCTATAGGGCTATCGCTCACCTGAACGCTAAGACTATTCGACCGGGCTCTCGTCCGACGAATGATTCCTCTTAACGCCCGCATTACGCTAAGAACCCCGCTATTGGGTGGGGAACCCAATCCGGTAAAGTTGGCGCGCCTCCTCTCTCGAGGGTTAGTGCGGAACTCTCTTTGCCAAGGGGTGATCTGTCCATACGCACGGCCTCTCGACAAGCGTATGGAAAACGGAAATAGGGCCCACACATCGATATGTGGTCCTACGCGTCGTTAACCCCGGGCAAACCTTAAGTACTTTTAATTAATTAGAAAGATATGACCTTTAATTATTTTAAGCTATTTTATCTGTCCCAATGCTCTTCGATACCGAGGGCTAAGAACAGTTAGCCACTCATCGGAATGGGGACGGCTTGCGAGGAAAACAGTAAATAAAGCAGAAAATGGAAAGCAGTAAATGAAAGCAGGAAAATAAAGCAAAAAAGGAAAGCTGAAAATTGCAAGTCCTACCCAAACGAGTAGGACTGAAGAAAGCAGTAAATTGCGAGTCCCGACGCAAATGCGTGGGCGGGAGAAAGAAAGCGGGTCCTACTCAAACGAGTAGGACTAAATAAATGCAACACACGCACACACTCGACAGAAATTAAAACTCACGCACACGCTCTCTCGACATAAATGAAAACGCACACACTCTACAAGAAAGTAAACACACTCTACCGAAATAAAATCCAGTAATTAAACTCAAGTGAGTAGGCGGAAAAAAGGAAAATTACAAACTCACGCACTCTACAGAAAGTAAAATAAGCGAGCGCCATTTAACTCTTAACGAGTAGGCGGAAATAAATGCGCAAGTACAAAAAATGTAAAAAACTAAGTTATCTAAAAATTGAAAACAACTGCATTTCTACCGCTAGAATGCGGTAGAAATGCATAAAAAGTGAAAATAAAAATTAAACGGGAAGAAAGTTTTGCAAATAAACGAAAAATGAAAGTGATCGAAAAATTAAAACGAATACATTTCTACCGCTAGAATGCGGTAGAAATGCATAAAAAGAGAGCGAAAAAATTAAAAGAGGAAAAAGTTTTTGAAATAAAATCAGAAACGAAAATGCTTGAAAAATTAAAATGATTATGTTATCATTCCTATAACTCCGTAAAAATGCTAAAAATGTGCGAATAAAGGGAAAAGAACGAAAACGTTTTACGAAATAAAAAGCTAAGTAAAAAAAGGAAAAACACTTTGAAAACATTTTTACGGATCTATAGGGATGAATTAGAAACTATAAAAATCTAAGTTAAACTAAAACAATGTAAAAATAACTAAACATAAAAACAAGAAAACTAATCTCATACACACACACACACATATAAAAAAAGAACGAAAAAAAAACTAAGTTAAGACAAGGAATAAAGATAAGATTGCATAGAGGTAGTCGTTTAGACTCATTCCAAAGCCAAATAAAGGGATGAAAAACACATTTTATTAAGCTAATAATAACGGGTTACACAGGAACGAAAATAAAAACTAAGGAGAGGGGAAGAAAATATCCCTTACATAGCATTTGGACTTCATCCGAGCAGCATAACTCTATACAAAATGGAACCAAAAAGGGAACAGAAATCCAAAGCAGAACCTATGAATTTATAGAAAAAATTTACATGGGTAACGCCCTTGGTCACGGGCGTGACAGGGGGCGTGACAGTACTATTTGAGAAGGCGGCCGGCGATTTGACGGGAAAGTGGACTTCGGGCTGGACACGTGTCGGTCTCGCAGTGGTCACGCCCCAGGTCACGGGCGTGACTCAGGGCGTGTCAAGCAGGTGGATCTGGGCGCGGTGCGCGCCGAAAGTCTTCGGGCAGGTCTTGTCGGGCTAGCTGGAAAGGTCACGCCCCAGGTCACGGGCGTGACTCTGGGCGTGTTGGCTGGTGTCGACACTCGACGAATGTCGAGCTGAAAGTGTCGAGTTGAAAATCGTCGAGCGGAAATTGAGTCACGCCCCAGGTCACGGGCGTGACGCTGGGCGTGACTGTTGGTGTCGACACTCGACGATCGTCGAGATGAATTCGTCGAGTGGAGTGAACACGGGCTTGGGTCACGCCCCGTGTCGGGTGACACGGGCGTGACCCCGGGCGTGTCAGGCTTTGCACTTCAAAATTTTGCTGATTGACTGAAATTTGACGTGTCACGCCCTGGTCACGGGCGTGACCAATATGTCACGGGCGTGACATATCAATTTTTGGCAGATTTTGATTTTTTCCTGAAAAATAAAATAAAACAAGTTAGTATAATATTTACAAAAATAAGAGCATTTTATTGAATAAAAATAAGTAAAAATGACAAAAATAAATGAAAATAACTAATTTAATGTACACAAAAATACGTATATTTACAATTCATCACTCATTAATGAGTGGCTAATGGCTATCTTGGAGACAGAGAATCAATTTATTCCTTTCAGATCTAAGGAATAAAAGACAGAACATTCCTTCTGCTACTCAATATACAGAAAAGAATTCTTTGCTGGTCACACAGATAGACACACAAACAGAATTCATTCAGAACACTCACCACTGAAGGAGATCAACATACAAAAAAGAAGATTTTCCTAGATCTCTCTTAACTCAAGTGTTCAAAGGCTTCATCCATCAAGACTCCAGACACTACACATTTCAGCAACTGCTGGAATCATCTCTTATTGGAGATCTCATCTACTGAAGGCCTATCACCCTAGTGCAAAGCTTCTTTTCCTGAATAACTTCCAGATCTCAGGGGGAGCTTTGACAACATCATCCACTAGGCTTCTCTCAGATTGTTGACAGAGAAGAACATCTCACCTCTTTCCTTTTCTACTGTAAAAGGGTTTCTCAAAACTCCCTTCAAAAGTTTTGTGCTGGTTTCTGAGACCTTGTCAAAATCAGTGGTGGCAAGACACCTGATCAAAAAATCTGGTTTGGTTTTTGAGCACCTTATCAAAAGCTCATTGGTGCCCAGGACACCTGATCAACTCATCCTGTAGTGGATTCCTACCTAGGGTGGTAGAAGAGTGGATGTACTCAGATTGTTTGGGAAACCACTATAGCTCCTTGTGTCTTCTGGTTGCTATATTTTGTTTGCTGTGTGCTGTGCTTTTAGTTCTTACTTTCATAAGTTTTATTTACTGCAAGCACCTTACACATATATTTAAATTAAGTCTTCCACTGCAAAATAATTTTTTAACTTGAAAATTATTTTAATATACTCTATTCACTCCCCCCCTCTAGAGTTAAGGTAGATCTTATCCCCACTTTCAATATGTTACAGAGTAAGAGGATTAAATTCATTACTCCTATACTTATACATTGGGTTATATGAAGTTGTACAAAAAATTACTATTCCATGTTATGGAAAATAAGATTTTGTTTTCCTATACATCAACATTCAAAAAATTATATTAGAGGTTTGGGAAAAAATATACCTCACCTCCTCCAAAGCCCTCTTCATAAACCAAAACAAACTCCTTAGCCATATTCAATGATTCTAGAATTAATATAAAATCTTTTGAGAATATAATTTTTAAATTGCATTATTTCCTTTAAACTCTTAAGCTAAAGTTTCTATAATTCCAATCTATTTTTGTTAACTAACGATTACAATTTTTGCTTGTTATTTGGCTACTTCAAAAAGTCTCTTTGGCCAAAACTTTTCCTCAATTTAAATCAATTTCATGATTTAAGACTTAACTCTTATACCCTTGATAATTACTTTGATCTCTTTTTTAATTAATTCAAGCGGTAGCTAAATATAGGATTTCTTTTAATTCCTTATAAGTACATCTCAAACTTTTGCTCTGGAATAGAAAAAGCTTAAGTATGAGGGCGTTTAATAAGTTGTAAATATACGTATTTTTACTTACATTATTTAAATCATTTTAGTTTATTTTCATTATTTTTATGTAGTTTTCTGCAATAAAATGTTCCTTTTTTGTATATACATCTCATAACATAACTTCTTTTTATTTTTTGAAATTTTGCAAAAAAGTCGGAAAAATCACAGTGCACTCATGTGTACTCCTCAGTCATGCCCATGACCTGGGCATGTCACTTTGATTGCAGTAGAAATCAGCCAACTGCAATGCTAAAGTGAAGTCACTCCCTGCTATACACCCGTATCCCGATAGAACATGCCCGTGTCAAACCCGTCTCGACATCAACACTTCCAGCTTGACGTACGATGTTCGAAGTTCGACGAACTGCTGGACACGCCCATGTCAATATTCGACATGCCCGTGACAAATCCACCTATCACAGACAAGACATCGCCAACGTGGCAACAATATGACGCCTTCCCCAGATACACCTTACGGACACGCCCTCCCTATATGCCCGTGACTTCCACGTGGACAGCCCCAAAGTCAACCTGCATTGAATGATCGACTTCACTTCATCGCCAGTACTGACATGCCCCCCCTACACGCCCGTGACCTAGGTCATGTAATCTGAATTTTTTGCCTATAAATAGAACCTTGCTGTAAGGCCATGGGTTTGAAATTTTGAGCCATTTTGCTATTAGGGATGCTTCTAGGAGGCTTCTTTTTGTGCTATGTAAGGATATTTCCCCCCTCCTCTTTGTGTTTGTATTAGCTTTTGTAATCAAACTTTCTCTTAATACAATTTGTTAGTTTTTCATCCTTATGTTGTACTGGAATGTCTCTGAGTCCCTCTCTTTCAACAATCTTATGTATCTACATTTTTGTTCCTTGTATGGGTGTGTGCGTGTATAGTTATATTTGTGGAATTTATTCTTTCAAATGAAAAAAATCACTTAGCTTTACTTTAGATTTTCTTAAATTTACTAGTCATTATTATAGCTTTTTTTCTTATCACATTCCTTAGATTGGTTTATATTTAGGATTTTTATGCTTATATATTCATCCTTATGGATTTGTAAAATGGTTTCAAGGTGGTTTTCATCTCTCTTTAACTTAGATCTTCCTTTTTTAGGGTGTAAAACCTTTGCTTCTTTTAACTTTATTCCACCTTTTAAACCTTTTTACAAAGTTATAAGAATGGATTATGTGTTATTTCAATTTTTCAACCCCTTTGATTTTCGCATTTATTTGAAAACTCTTTTGCTCAAATAATTTTTATTTCTACTTTTTATGCATTTCTAGCGAATTCTAGTGGTCAAAATATAAACTTTTTAGTTTTTTGATCACTTTGTTTTTCTCCTTTTTGCTTGTGTGTGTGAGCGTATGAGTTAGATTTTTCTTGCTTTCCTTCAAGTTGTGTGTGTGCGTTTATGAGTTAGCATTTTCAGCTTTCATTTCCCGCCTACTCGTTTGTGTAGGATTTGTCATTTTCAGCTTTCATTTCCTGCCTACTCATTTGAGTAGAAATTGCAATTTACAGCTTTGATTTCCCACCTACTCATTCAAGTAGGACTTGCAATTTACCGCTTTAATTTCCTGCCTACTCGTTTGAGTAGGACTTATCATTTTCAGCTTTCATTTCCCGCCTACTCGTACGAGTAGAACTTGTCATTTCCCGCTTACTCATTTGAGTAGGACTTACAATTTACCACTTTAATTTGCCGCTGACTCGTTTGAGTAGGACTTGTCATTTTCAGCTTTCATTTCCCGCCTACTCATTTGAGTAGGACTTGTCATTTCAATTATGCAATCTTCCTTTTTTGTAACTTAGCTTTTTTCTTTCTTCATTATGAGTTTGGTTGAGTGCGTGTGTTTTCCTTTTTTTAGTTGCTTTTCTCTTTCTAAAATTAGGTTATCTTATTTCTTCTAATTTTTTTGTAACCCTTCAGCGCGTAATTTAGAATTCATGCCTCACCAAAATCATAAGCCATCCCCATTCTGATGAGTGGCTAATCAATTTTAGCCCTCGGTATCGAAGAGCATTGCGATATAATATGTTTTTAAAAAATTAAAGGTTTTGTTTTTCTATTTAATTAAGATCTTAAGGTTTACTTCGGGTTTATGACGCGTAGAACCACATATCGATGTGTGGGCTCTATTTCCGTTATCCTTACGCTAGCTAGCCGAGAGGTCGTGCGTATGGACAGATCACCCTTGGGTAAATAGAGTTTTGCACTAATTGTCGAGAGAGGAGGAGCGTAATTCTTCTGGATTGGGTTCCGCCCCCCAATAGAGGGGTTCTTAGCGTATTGCAGGCATTAAGAGGAATCCTTCGTCGGACGAGAGCCCGGTCGAATAGTCTTAATGTTCAGGTGAGCGATAGTCCTAGAGATTGGTGAGCTCATTCTTTTTGAACCTCCACAGCCAAGTTTCTGCTTTAATTGAATTGAAACCTAGGATCTCTAATTATTTAAATCTATTTTAGTCCGAACGTAATTCGATACTGAGTGTTATTTCTTCATTGACCTTGTTCTTAATCTACTTCCAGCTTTTTCTTAGTTAAAACTGACAACTTAAATTTTTCGGTAAAATAATAGTTCTTCCGGAGAAGTAGGGATAATCAACGCATTCCTGGGAAATTTACGATCTCGATATTCCCCCGAATATCCTATATTACTTGCGATAGGTGCACTTGCCTATAATTCGCCGCGCGAAATCCGGACCCACCGCGCTCCCTAGATAATTCAGAGCTGGGCTTTGCGCGCATCACCCATCCTCATCGCCGCTACCACCACCCATCTTGCGGGAAACTCGCTAGGTGGGACGAAGCAATTCTCGTAGGAAGCCGACGAGTCGGGAGTCTCAGGAAGCAAGAAAGAGGGGGGAATCTTAAATGCGGTGGGTGTAAAAGAAACAAAAGAACCTTGAACTCGATATTGAGCTTTAAGAACCCGAGCCCATAAACCATGAGGGTAAGTAAGTAAACGAACGCCAAGCTGTCTTTTCTTTTGTAGCAATGCTAAATTATGAACATCCATTCTTCTAATACCCAATCCGCCATGAGAAGTAGGCTTGCACACTCCATCCCAACTAACAAGATGAAGTAAAAGGACCAGCAAGGCCTATTTATAGAAAGAAAAAGGGCGAGACACTATTTTGCCATCGAGAAAAGAGCGGATAGCAAAATGTGTCCTGACGTTTTAACTTCCTGGCTCGTTGTCATGCTACAAAGACTGTTCGATAGCAAACATCGCTCACCCGCATCCGCCCGAGATGGGAGCGAGCTGTGACTCGTGCCCACCAGGAACAGTAGGCGAGTCGCGCGGGCATGTAATCTGCGAACTTCCGGCTCGCTCCCGCCAAGATTAGATAGGTAGGCTGGGCTAGCCGATTCAAAAATCTCGTGCCCGCTTAAAGAAGGGACAGGCGATCAAGAGTGCTTCATCCACATTCAACCAGAGAAAAACCAAGCGACAACACAATAAAAGTAACATGCAATAAATATCAAGCCCATTGATGGGAGAGAAAGTCTCAAATGATTACAGAGATTAAAAGGTCCTAAGAAAAGGAAGTTCGTTACCCTACAAAGCGAATTGGTCTAGGATGCAGATGACGCCGTAGCCTGGCGATCAATAGCGGGGAGGGGGCAGGAAGCTCAGTACACTTCCACCTACCCCACCTCCGCGTCCCAGATCGGGGCGGCACGCGAGGATAATGGTACTCGTGAACCGCCAACAGCTCCTGCTGCGCCAAGACGACTTGCGATGTGGCGTGACTAAGCCGCTCCTCAGCCTGCGTTATCTGCACCCCTGGAGAAGGAACTCCATCCCCATCAGTTGGATGCCTCGCTCCCTCTAGAATATCGAACTGCTCTTTTGCTGCGGCCTTATTCTTGTTAACCCTGTTGAAGACCTCCTGTAATAGTAGTGTGTGTTTTTGGAACTGCCGCATCACCTGCCTCTTCATCCCCTCCACATCCGTCGGGTCGCCCAGATACTCTGAAATATGATCTGTATTGGGGGGGGGGGGCGAATATCCCTCACTCATGTCGACATAAAAGGAGGAGATTGCGTTGAAACCTGCAAAGGGAAAGGGCAGAGGGAGCAAGCGGTAACAAACATGCACAAGTATGAGCTCACCGGGAGTCAGCACGTCGCCCGCACCAGCTGACGGGCGAGAGGAGCATGGCCGGCCCTGGAGGAGTCCTCCCTCGAGAACTGTGAAGGATTTCCGCAGCCCAAGGGGAATTGGCAACTGAGAAATCTCCGGAGGGAGCTGCACCTAGACCGAAGGGCCTGCAACCCGCTCGGTTTACAGTGGGAGGGAAAGGCCCCGATCCCCTCCGTCGCCTCCATCTTCGCGGGGTGGTACCTGCGGAAAGAGGAGTCAGAAGCAAAGCGACAAATCAGGATGGACGTGCGCATACCTCATGGGCAACCTCGGCACCGAGAACTGAGCTGGATCCTGGGAGGTCATTTGTAGGAGACCGCTTGACGATTTTCCCTTTCACTGGCTTGAAGAGGGGACCAGGCGATCCACGCGCCAACCACGGGGCGGCCTCGAGAGCCTTCACACTAGTCCCCTCCCTCACGGCATCTAGGAGAGCTCGCATCTCCTCGGACACAGACATCGTGCAGTTACATGTCATAAAGAAGTCTAAAAGAAGGCGGGATTTTTCCAAAGGGTCCGATGGCATATTTATAGAAAAAATTATCTCCAGCTCAGCAAAACACTCACCGAACATGTTGGATACCTAGTTGATTTGGGCTAGGTTCACTAGCTTAGGATGTGACCCATCATGTATAGCCAGGGTCAAGTTTGTGTCCTAGAGTATAGGCCAAGTCCTTAGGTTCAACATCAGATGGACCAGCTATCAACAAGACCATCAGATACTTCATACTTAGATATTTCAAGGCTAAGTGAAGTGAGTTCGACGTTCGTCGAACTCAGCTCGACGAAAGGTGTTCTGCGCTCGACGATCGTGAGACATTTCTTGGTGCTGAGCTCGACGATCTTAGTTCTCTGTTCGACGAAGACTGATATTATACATCAATCTAAAGTCAGGACAACTTCAGAATTTTTCTAAGTCCAGCTTCAAGCTTTGGTCGACGAATTAGATTCTGAGCTCGACGAACTTGGACCTCAAGTTCTCAACTTCTCAGGTCGACGAAGTCAACTTCTCAGGTCGACGAATGCAGTACTCTACTCGACGAATTCTGAATTCAGAAGATTTGTGTCGACACTTAGGGGCATGTGTCGACACCAGACAATTTATGTCGACATCAGAAGATTTGTGTCGAAACTAGGATATCAGTCAACACCAATGTATGTCGACACCAGAAGATTTGAGTCGACACCAAGATCAATCAGTCGACACCAGTTTATGTCGACACTGAATATCAATTACACAGAATATTTTGACTAAGTCCAGAACTGTTCTCAGCTCGATGAATTTGGATCTCAGCTCGATGAATGAAGATTGTCTGTTCAACGAATGAAGATTGTCTGGTCGATGAACTCTCTCAAGCTCAGCTCGACGAACTCAAGCTCAGTTCGACGAACTCAAGCTCATCTCGACGAACTCAAGCTCAGCTCGACGAACTCAAGCCCAGCTCGACGAACTCAAACTCAGCTCGACGAATTGCATTCTTCGTTCGACGATTCCAGATTAGGTCTTCTTCAGTTTTCCCGTCCCATTCCTTGGAGATGATTCCTGAAAAATTAATACCAGATCTTCTCGGAATGTTACCGTTAGAACGTGCAATTTATCTTGGATTATTTCATGCCATTTTTCCATAGGACAGTTGGGGAAATCATTGATTGTCGTTTCCTTCCCAGGTCGACTGCAATTACTGCCTAAGATTTCAAATTTCCAGAGTGATCGACAGTCAGTTAGACAAGAAAAGAGAAAAAGAAAGAGGATCAAGCATTACTACTACACAGTAATACAGACATACTGCAAGCAATACAGACAATCAGACAGACACTCTCAGATTGCACATAAGAACAACTATACAGAAATCAAAAGTTCTACTGCAATCAGCCTAACCAGAGAACATCTTCAAGAAGAAGAAGAAGAACAACCAATCACTATTAAGAGTCTTCTTCTGTCAATTCTCAGGACAACTTCAAAGGACAACAAATTTCAATCTGTCAAAGAAGTTCCTGAAGCATCTCTGGTCCAGGCACTCTAGGTCTTTGAAGACCTATCACCCTGAAGCAGTACTCCAGCTTTCCTGATCTTAGGGGGAGCAACCTGCTAACATCAATCCACAGTCTTCTCAGTTGCTATTGAGAAAGAGAAGACACCATCACCTTATTTCCAATTCCTGTACAGGGTTTTAATTCCCTTCAAAATTATTCTGGTTGCAAGTCTGCTTCCAAAAGACTTGAGGGTTTGGTTTTTGAGCACCTGAACAAAAGCTCATTGGTGTCAGGCACCTGATCAAAAACCTAAGTGTATTCCTACCAGGGTGGTAGAAGAGTGGATGTACCCAGGTTGGGGAACCACTATAAAATTTCTTGTGTCGTCTGGTTGCCCTTTTCTTTTGTTTTGGCTGTGATCTGTGATTGTTTAGGTTGCTGTGCTTAACTTATTTTATTTGTTGACTTGTTCACCTAGGCTTACAACAAAAGTTGTAAAAAGTTTGAAGAAAGCACAATACTCTATTCACCCCCCCCTCTAGAGTATTTCAGATCTAACTTGCACTTTCAATTGGTATCAGAGGGAGGTTGGTTAAAATACCACACCTTAATTGGTTGTACAGGCTAACACATGAACCACAAAGATCCCTCTTGTTAGATCTGTTTGTTTATTTTTGTGAGTAGATTTATTTCTTCACAAAAATGGCCCAAAACAAAGACTATTCAAGCATCAGACCTCCACTATGCAATCTTAACAAGTTTGCTATCTGGAAGGCAAGAATCAGATTATACATGAATTCTATTGATGAGGATATATTCTCTGTTATCTTGATAGGTGTACCTCCAGCACGTGCAGCTTCCACCAGCACCTCTACCAACATGACTGTAGTACCTCCTCCTGAAAATAATGATGCCTACAAGAAAGCCAAAATGGCAGATGGTAAAGCAATGAATATCTTAGCTCAGACTATGTCAGATGATATATTTCAGAAGGTGGCTGAGTGCACCTCAGCCAAGGCCATTTGGGATTCCCTCAACCAAATGGTAGCTGGCTCAGCAGATGAGAGAAAAGACATGAGATCCAATCTCATAACCCTGTATGAGAACTTCAAAAAGGATGAGACAGAATTAGTGGTTGATATGTACAATAGGTTGAGCTCAATCATCAATGAGCTTAAAACCCTGGATAAGGACATCACCTTGACAGAGGTGAATGACAAGATATTGATGTGCTTTCCTAACTCTTGGGATTCCAGAATCTGGCCAATCAAAGAAGCCAGAAGCCTCAATGAGATATCAACTGAGTCTCTACTAGGCAAATTAAAATCCTATGAGCAGCTGATCAAATCAAGAGAAGTAGCAGATCAGAAGGCAACAACTCCATTTAGAAAGGATCATAGCATAGCCTTCAAAGCATCTGAAGAAAGTGAGACATCAACTTCCAATGAGGAACTCATGAGCCTCTTTGCAAAGAGATTCTACAAGATGGCTAGAAAGGATTTCAGAAGGAAATCATCCAGGCAGGATGATAAGCCCAAGTTTGACAAGACACCAACCAAGGAGGTTGTGTGCTTTGGGTGCAGAAAGCCTGGACACTACATCTCAGAATGTCCAGAAAACCAGAAGAAGGACAAGAGCAGAGAAAAGGATTCCAGGAGAAGACACAACAGCAAACCCTTCTCCAGCAAATATAAAAAGAAAGACAAGGGCTTTGTTGCTGAGACTTGGAGTGACACTGAAGAAGAAACATCTTCCTCTAGTTAAAGTGAAGAAGAGGAAGAAGCAAGATCCAAGGAGTTGTGCCTAATGGAAATTGATGCCTCCAGGAGAAATTCAGGATCAGAAGGAGAATCTGAAGATGAAGCAGCCTCAGACTCAGAGGCAGATCAGGTTATCTCTAGTTTTGATTATAATTCTAAATCATTTAAAATTAAATTCAAAACTATGTGCTTAGACTTAATCAATTCAGAAAAGGAAACAAAAACACTTAGAGAAAGATTAGGAAATCTTGAATCAGTTAACTCAGAAAACATAAAGCTAACAGACCAACTACCCTTAGCTAATGAACAAATAATTAAATTAAAATCTAAATTATGTGAGGCCAAACAACTTGATCAATCTCTCAATGGGAGAAGTCTCAAGCTTATGGACATAACAAGCACAGTTAATGCCTGATTAAATGACAAGCTGGGCTTAGGTGCTTCATCAAGTTTGCCCCCTATAATTAAGAAAAATATACTTACAACCCCCATCAAGTTTATTTCTGCAAAGGAAAAAAAAGTTAATAGACAAACCAATGTCGGAAAGCAATCCAAGACCTATAGACAAGAGAAATAGAAATCAGAAAACTGTTAATAAAAACAAGGTTCAACAGTATTCATCGAACGAAAATCGACGAAATGTGGCCAGTTCGTCGAACCCAGATCGACGAATGCTGAACGCAAACTTCAAGTATAACAATTCGTCTAACTGCGATCGACGAACTGTATATGGTTCGTCGAGCAGAGGTCGACGATCTTGGAGCGCAGAAAATGACTATTGTCATTCTCAGAGCAGAGATCGACGATCTCATCCCTATTCGTCGAACTCTAGTCGACGAACTTACAACAATTCGTCGAACCCAGAAAGACCAAACCTAAATCATTTCTCTTACAGAAATTTTAAGCCAACTAATAAGACATTTAATCCAGTAGCTGATTGGGTAATTCCACCTAGGAGATATCACCCCTTAGGTTATAAATCTCACCCTTCCTTATCAGTTATTTCCAGTTTCTCATTTCAACCAAATAAAGGACCCAAGGTAACCTGAGTCAAGAATAATTGAGCTTGGTTTTCATTACAGGTACAGATGAAGAGCTGTCCAAGGGTGAGTCAGACCTGGTACTTGGACAGCTGTTACTCCAAGCACATGACAGGCAGCAAGGGCAATCTATCCAATTACAAGCCCAAGCTAGGACCAAAGGTGATCTTTGGTGATTCAAAGAGTGGCTAGTTAGAAGGATATGAAGCAGTCAAGATTGGGACAGTCACTTTCAAGAAAGTAACATATGTAAGAGGACTTAAACATAACCTAATATCCATAAGTAAATTATGTGATGAAGGTTATCAGGTACACATTAACTCTACCTCTTGCTCTATTATTAATAATGAAAACCAAACTATTTTAATTGGAATTAGACAAGGCAACATATATCTAGTAGATTTTATTTCTGCTAAGACTGATGTTTGTTTACTCAATATCACTAGTAATCAAAATGAGTTATGGCACAAAAGATTAGGACATGTAAACCTTAAGAATATATCTAGGTTATCTAAATACAACCTTGTTAGAGGTTTACCTTCTGGCCCCTACAAGAAGGAAAGCCTATGCAGGGCTTGTCAATTAGGCAAGCAAACTAAAATTAGCTTCAAATCCATTAATAAAAGTGATTCAACTAGGATTTTGTATTTGCTTCATGTGGATCTATTTGGACCCATTGTAGTATAAAGCCTAGGAGGGAAGTCTTATACTTTAGTGATTGTTGATGACTTCTCTAGATTCAGTTGGGTAGCCTTTCTGAGAGCTATGTCAAATACATTCAAGGTTCTTACAGATTTTCTCAGGACCATAAAAATTGAGTTCTCTACTCATGTTGCATTGATCAGAAGTGGTCATGGCACATAGTTTGAGTCTCTTCTTATGCATGAGTTCTGTGAGAAGGAAGGTATCAGGCAGTGCTTCTCAGCTCCTAGAACTCCCCAACAAAATGGGGTTGCTGAAAGGAAAAATAGGACACTCATTGAATCTGCAGGCACATTATTGGCAGATGCTTACATGCCTCTATCCTTTTGGGCAGAAGCTGTAAATACTGCTAATTATGTCCTGAGTAGAAGTCTTATACATAAGCTGAAAAATAAGACCCCCTATGAATTACTTAAAGGGAAGAAACCTAAAATCACTTACTTTAATGTTTTTGGTTGTATTTATTACATTCACACAAATAATAAAAGATACATTAGAAAGTTTGACGCTAAGGCTGAAGAAGGGATTTTTCTAGGATACTCCTAAGTAAGCAAGGCATATAGGGTTTTTAATAAATCCACCCTTAAAATTGAAGAATCAGTTCATGTATCTTTTGATGAAGCTAACATGTCTTATAAGGAGAAAGAGATTTCTACCAATAGCTCTTTGCAGGTTCCACCACTGTGTGAGTCTATGGATGGACTAAACCTTACCCAAGAGGTGTCAACCCATCCTACTCCACAGGTTGCTGAAGATAGTGAAGAAGAAATCCAAGTGGAAGTGGCTGAACTTCCCTCAACAGCTAGTACCATTCCCCAATAGGAATTAATTACAGAAGTTGTTGTTCAACAAACTCCACCAACTGATCTTGTCACACTTAGAGATCACCCCAGATCTCAAGTGATTGTAGACATTTCAGTAGGTGTACAGACAAGGAACCAACTCAACCAAGACTTGATGCATGCCTGTTTTCTCTCTCAAATTGAACCTCTCACCATTCATGAAACAGAGCAAGATCCCCACTAGATCATTGCAATGCAAGAGCAACTAAATCAGTTTGAGAGATGTAGAGTTTGGGATTTGGTTCCAAGGCCCCATAACTACCCAATTATTGGAACCAAATGGGTCTACAGGAACAAGTTGGATGCTCAAGGCAACATTGTGAGAAACAAGGCTAGGCTTGTTGCTCAAGGCTACAGGCAAGAGGAAGGAATTGATTATGACCAAACCTTTGCGCCTGTTGCAAGGTTAGAGGCCATAAGAATCTTCCTTGACTATGCATCTCACAGGAGATTCAAAGTCTACCAAATGGATGTCAAGAATGCATTTTTGAATGGAGTGCTTCAAGAAGAGGTTTATGTAGAACAACCTCCAGGTTTTATCTCTCTAACTCAACCCCCTTTTGTATTTAAATTGCATAAAGCTCTCCATGGTTTAAAGCAAGCTCCAAGTGCTTGGTATGAGACCTTAGCAAACTTTCTTTTAGAGCATAAATTTACAAGAGGAACCATAGATAAAACTCTTTTCACTAGAAGTCATAAGGACCAAATTTTGTTAGTATAAATATATATGGATGACATCATTTTTCGGTCTACTGATCCCAAATTATGCAAGAGGTTTGCTGACCTCATGCATTCTAAATTTGAGATGAGTAGCATGGGTGAGCTTTCCTACTTCCTTGGTCTCCAAGTGAAGCAGCTCCCTGATGGTATCTTCCTCTCCCAAGCTAAGTATGCTAAATAGCTTATCAAAAAGTTTGGGATGGGTGATGCTTCAGGGATGAAAACACCTATGGCTACAAATATTGTTGTGGATTCTGATACAACATGGAAACCTGTAGATCAGAAGCATTATAGGACAATTGTTGGATCCCTATTATACCTAACAACTAGCAGACCTGATATAATGTTTGCCACATGCCTTTGTGCTAGGTTCCAAGTGAACCCTAAAGAATCTCACCTTATTTTTCTAAAAAGAATTTTGAGATATATAAAGAGTTGTCCTAATCTAGGACTCTGGTATCCTGCAGAGTCAGAGTTTGAGTTAACTGGATACTCAGATGCTGACTATGCTGGATGTAGAGTGGACAGGAAGAGTACCTCTGGAACTTTCCAGTTCCTGGGTATGAGACTTGTCTCCTGGTTTTGTAAAAAGCAGACATCTGTGTCTACATCAACTGTAGAAGTAGAATACATGGCTGCTGGCAGCTGCTGTTCACAAATACTATGGATACAAAACCAACTCCTAGACTATGGTGTCAACTTAAATAATTCAACATTATTTTGTGATAATACTAGTGCTATTGCTATAGCACAGAATCCAGTTCACCATTCTAGGACTAAACATATTGAAATAAGACATCATTTCATTAGAGATAATGTACACAAAAATAAAATTAACTTAATCCATATTCCTACTGATTTACAGAGAGCAGACATTTTCACCAAACCCTTGGATGAGAAAAATCATCTGTTCTTTATAAATCAACTTGGAATGATTAATGGAGAAGAGTTAAATTAGTTTCTGTCTGCATTCGTCAAATTTTCCAGAGTTCGTCGAATGGAGTTCGATGAATTAGCGAAAGTTTGAGAGATTCTAGTCGAACGGAGATCGACGAATTCTCTGTGTGGAAACAATTCTCGTCGACCGGAGATCGACGAACTTTGCTTCAGAAGATATTTCGTCGAACGGAGTTCGACGAACTGTTTTCGATTCTTCTGGATGAGATCGACGAATTACTTGTCTATAATTTATTTCATCTACCTCAGTTCGAAGAATTGTTTCTTTTTCGTGGAACGAAGATTGGCAATTCATATTCTGAAAATCTTATATCTAGGTTTTCTTCGACCACCGTCCCGCGCTTTCAGTTCTCTTGCTCTTGATCGCCGTTTTTCTCTGTGTCTTTCTTGCAGGTCATCAATGGCAATTCCCGCAGGAGCTTTGGCGGCAATGAAATATTATACTGGTTTTGATATGGACTTCGATTCTTTCCAACATTCTGACCCCATCTTTCTCTATATCCTAGAATTGCTAGAAGAACTTAATCTAAAGGACTTTATGACCCGAAGTATTAAACTGCACTCAACTGAAATCAGAGAATGTGTGTATACATCGTCTGTTACTGAGGAAGATGTGCTGACAGACAATATTGAGAGTACTGCTGTTCCGTTATCTCCCGCAATTCTTTCTGAGATTTTTGGACTAGTAAATGCAGAAGATGACATGGAAATGGACTCTGAAGAATTTGGTGACATGCTGAAGTTAATGGGTTTTTCAGGAAGCAACCCTAATAAGTTGTTGAAGAAACAACTGTCCGCCGCCTACCAGTTTCTGGCGGACAACGTGGGAAAGATACTGATGGGCAAGCACTTAGCGCATGACTATATTATTCGACATAAATTTCTTATCATGTGTGCAGTGGTGAATAAGCGTTCTGTTAATTGGAGTAAGATTTTCTTCGAGTTGATTAAGAAAAAGAACAGCAAGAAGGAAGTTTGTTTCGGAAGAATCCTGGGGATCTTCCTCCAGGAGAAGGCTGGTGAATTAATGGCCTCCCCGACCATTTTCATCAATGCCAGCAAGAGCCTCACCTGCGCCTTGTTTGGCAGATGGGAGAGGACTATCTCCAAGTCCTCCAAGGCTTCCTCCTCTTCCATCCCAGCTTCTGAGAGCACCAGGGCTATAAAGGACACTCCCCTTCCTGCTGAAGAGGTCATTCCCTCTCCACAACCTCTTCCAGCAACCCATCTTCCCTCCTCAACCACTCTTGAACTTCCCCCACTTATGTTCCTTCATCACCACAACATACCTCTATGCCCACTCCACCTTCATCACCACCTCTGGACATCACCAACATTCCAAAACCTCCAGCTTCACCTCATGAGACATCTATTCCTACACCTCCTCAGTCTCCTCTTCTCCCTCACCTGTCCTCCATTCCATCTTACAGCATAACCACAGACTCTGTCATGCCAGATGCCAACCTTCCATCTTCATCTCCATCCACTCATCACACTCATGTTATTCCATCATCCATTCCATCCTCTTCCCCTTCCCCATTTGTCCATCTACCATCGTATCATTGCTCACTCCTCTCATCAAATCTCTCATCCAAGAGGCCATTACACCTCTTGTAACCTCCATCAATTCTTTATCTGCCCAGATTTCTACCCTATCAGCTGCCCCCTCTTCATTCAGGGGCCTGGCTCCAAGTTCTCCTGAACCTAGGCAGGGGGAGATGCTCTATGAAGAAGCAGCAGCAGATGCAGATGCAGTAGCAGATACAGTAGCAGCTCCTTCTACAGCAGAAGTTTCAGATACAGATACAGATACTTTGGCAGATTTTGATTCTAAGATGATTGAATTAATTCAGTTTATGGATACTGACAATGACTTAGATGAGTCAGTTGAGCAAATAAAAACTGTTGGTGATCTCTCTCTGAATCCCACAGTTAATCTACCAGAATTACTGCAAGTTTTTGATACTGTACATATGCAGTTTCTTCCAGCTGATTTTACTAAGCCACATTTGGCTATTGTACCCTATACCTCCCCAATTAGTCCAGCAGTTGCTAAGCAACTCTGTGACAGTTTTGCTATCCCTTCTTTAGCTCCAATCTCTACAGCTACTTCATCTCCTCCAGAAGAGATCTCAGCTCCAACTTTTGTTATGGATGATTCCGCAATGCCTGACTTGGATGCATTAATTCAGGCAGACATTGAGGAAGAGAATATAGCTCAAGAAGACTGCTCAGTCTTAATTAGTTCACCAATTCTAGTTCCAGTTTCAGCCTCAGCTCTAGTTCCTGAACCTTCTGCCCCTCCTCCACCAAACGCTATTATTGATGATAAAGCTTTGAAAGCTTTGGATGCTCTTTATGATACCCCTCAGGGTTCTGACAATGAAGAAGAAGATGATGATGTTGATTCAGATGAAGATGCTGCCAGTAAGAAAAGGAAGATGCTAGCAAAGAAAAGGAAGGCTCCTCCTCCTCCAACTCCTAAGCCTAATCCAAATGCTGACACCCCTTACTACATTCTGTATAATGTTACTCCATATAAGGGAATGCTTGCATGGATGTGGTTGTCAAAGAACCAGCAGAAGGAAAGAAAGAGAAGTAGGAGATATTCCCCTCCTCCAGTGCACAGATTCAGAAAGGATCCTCCTCCTCCAGCAGCTGGTGCCTCTGGCTCCTCTAGCTCCCAGAGATCTGCCCCCGTGCAAACAAATTAGAGACAGTCAGGGAGATCATCTGGAAGCAACCAACAGAGGCAGCCATCCTCAGGAAGTCAAAGTCAACAGCATCAGCAGCAGCAGTAACAAACCTCTGAAGTACAGAAAGCTGACAGTCCAAAAATGCCATACTCTCCTCCAATTCCATTTAAAGATCCTGAAACTGCAAATACTGCAAAAATGGCCAGATTCCAGGAATTAATTGGACTATCTTTGATCAATAAAGCAAAGGCTGAAGGTAAAGATACATCAGGGTTAACAACAATGTCAATGTACAGAAAAGAAGAGTTGAAAAGATTTGACAAAGGCAATAAACTGTTTAATGTTGATGACTATATGAAGCTCCATCCAGAAGCAGTTGTCCCCAGAGCTACATCATTGAATATTATTGGGGCAGCTGATATGACTATGACAAAGGCTCAGGCTTCAGATCCAAAGAGAGAAATCATCTTCAAAAAGCCAGGAGAACAGAAAACAGAAGACAAACCTTTGCAGAAACAGAAGAAGTAATTTTCATGTTGTTTCAATTTTTGTCTGTTTTTGTTTTCAAACTGTGCTATTTGTCTTAAACAAAGCTGTGTATATATATATCTGCTGCATGTGTTGGTAATTCTCTGCCAGATATATTTCTTTTCCGGCTTTGTTTTTTTTGTTTGTTTCTGTTTTGAGTCTCTGTTAGTGACCTCACCCAAATAGGGGGAGATTGTTGGATCCCTAGTTGATTTGGGCTAGGTTCACTAGCTTAGGATGTGACCCATCATGTATAGCCAGGGTCAAGTTTGTGTCCTAGAGTCTAGGTCAAGTCCTTAGGTTCAACATCAGATGGACCAGCTATCAACAGGACCATCAGAGACTTCAGACTTAGAGATTTCAAGGCTACGTGAAGTGAGTTCGACGTTCGTCGAACTCAGCTCGACGAAAGGTGTTCTGCGCTCGACGATCGTGAGACATTTCTTGGTGCTGAGCTCGACGATCTTAGTTCTCTGTTCGACGAAGACTGAGGTTCTACATCAAGCTAAAGTCAGGACAACTTCAGAATTTTTCTAAGTCTAGCTTCAAGCTTTGGTCGACGAATTAGATTCTGAGCTTGACGAACTTGGACCTCAAGTTCTCAACTTCTCAGGTCGACAAAGTCAGCTTCTCAGGTCGACGAATGCAGTACTCTACTCGACGAATTCTGAATTCAGAAGATTTGTGTCGACACTTAGGGGCATGTGTCGACACCAGACAATTTATGTCGACATCAGAAGATTTGTGTCGACACCAGGATATCAGTAACACCAATTTATGTCGACACCAGAAGATTTGAGTCGACACCAAGATCAATCAGTCGACATAGTTTATGTCGACACTGAATATCAGTTACATAGAATATTTTGACTAAGTCCAGAACTATTCTCAGCTCGACGAATTTGGATCTTAGCTCGATGAATGAAGATTGTCTGTTCAACGAATGAAGATTGTCTAGTCGACGAACTCTCTCAAGCTCAGCTCGACGAACTCAAGCTCAGCTCGACGAACTCAAGCTCAGCTCGACGAACTCAAGCTCAGCTCGACGAACTCAAGCTCAGCTCGACGAACTCAAACTCATCTCGACGAATTGCGTTCTTTGTTTGACGATTCCAGATTAGGTCTTATTCAGTTTTCCCGTCCAGTTCCTTGGCGATGATTCCTGAACAATTAATGCCAGATCTTCTCAGAATGTTACCGTTAGAACGTGCAATTAATCTTGGATTATTTCATGCCGTTTTTCCATGGGACAGTTGGGGAAATCATTGATTGTCGTTTCCTTCCCAGGTCTACTGCAATTACTGCCTAAGATTTCAAATTTCCAGAGTGATCGATAGTCAGTCAGACAAGAAAAGAAAAAAAGAAAGAGGATCAAGCATTCCTACTATACAGTAATACAGACATACTGCAAGCGATACAGATAATCAAACAGACACTCTCAGATTGCACAGAAGAACAACCATACAGAAATCAAAAGTTCTACTGCAATCAGCCTAACCAGAGAACATCTTCAAGAAGAAGAAGAAGAACCAATCACTATCAAGAGTCTTCTTCTGTCAATTCTTAGGATAACTTCAAAGGACAACAAATTTCAATCTGTCAAAGAAGTTCCTGAAGTATCTCTGGTCCAGGCACTCTAGGTCGTTGAAGACCTATCACCCTGAAGCAGTGCTCCAGCTTTCCTGATCTCAGGGGGAGCAACCTGCTAACATCAATCCACAGTCTTCTCATTTGATATTGAGAAAGAGAAGACACCATCACCTTATTTCCAATTCCTGTACAGGGTTTTAATTCCCTTCAAAATTATTCTGGTTGCAAGTCTCCTTCCAAAAGACTTGAGGGTTTGGTTTTTGAGCACCTGAACAAAAGCTCATTGGTGTCAGGCACCTGATCAAAAACTTGAGTGGATTCCTACCAGGGTGGTAGAAGAGTGGATGTACCCAGGTTGGGGAACCACTATAAAATTTCTTGTGTCGTCTGGTTGCCCTTTTCTTTTGTTTTGGCTGTGATCTGTGATTGTTTAGGTTGTTGTGCTTAGCTTATTTTATTTGCTGACTTGTACACCTAGGCTTACAACAAAAGTTGTAAAAAGTTTTAAGAAAGCAAAATACTCTATTCACCCCCCCCCTCTAAAGTATTTCAGATCTAACCTGCACTTTCAGAACACATGGGTTGGATGATTCTTTTCGAGCTTGGCCAAGCTCGAAAAGAGTGGGGATTATGTACAACCCCATGTTCGTCGAGTGTGCCAGCACAGTAACATGGGCTCCAGCCCGCTATTTGGTACTCGGCTCCGCAGCACCTGCAAGCACATTCCACCGCACGGTGGCAAACAAAGCAACGGTCAGCCAAAAGCCGACCAAATTATAACGACCCCGCCCCTTACTCGGGACGGCGGTGCTCTTTTCCTGCATAACATTAGTCCAATAAAATAATAAAGCGCAACTATACTATGCCACAGGTGTAGGCTCACACGGCTAAACACCCCGTGCACTCAGGGCACATTCACGGTGAATACTGACCAATCAGCGTCTTCACCACCAATTGTAACACCCCCATCTGTCACATGGCATATAACAGAAGGTCCAGCTGGAACCCGACGCCATATACCATAGACAGTCGGAAGGGTTACCAAATGAATATTCGAAATATCCAATTAAGACTACACGTCCTACACAGAGCATTCTAACGGAAGCTTTTAAAGTTGAAAGAACACAAATCTTAAATCCAATAAATATGAATGTCCACGACCACAACCATAGGAATGAAACCCAAATACACTGAAAAGGTACATGGCCTTATGGCCTTACAAATGTTCACTTAAAAAAACATGTCTTACATACATCGGCTCGCAGGCCGGCCACACATGATAAAAATAAAAATAACTATTCCCTTTGGCCTTCTAGGGCCAGCACAGCAACATGGGCTCCAGCCCGCTATTTGGTACTCGGCTCCGCAGCACCTGCAAGCACATTCCACCGCACGGTGGCAAACAAAGCAACGATTAGCCAAAAGCCGACCAAATTATAACGACCCCGCCCCTTACTCGGGACGGCAGTACTCTTTCCATGCATAACATTAGTCCAATAAAATAATAAAGCACAACTATAATACGCCACAGGTGTAGGCTCGCACGGCCAAACACCCAGTGCACTCAGGGCACATTCATGGTGAATCCTGACCAATCAGCGTCTTCACCACCACCCCCAGGATGGCAACAACATGTGAGCATTTAGCCTTTCTGACCACCGTCTAAAGCTCCCGACTATGCCAACAGCCAGTGCCATTTTCGGATTTCTCGCACCGTTCCACATAGCCTAGGTCCAATTCCACTTGCCCGTTGCTCACGCCGCATATACAATTTAAGTCCTACATGCGGGCCAAGCTTCTCTCGGATCCCAAAATTTTCCAAACATTCTCATAACCCAGTTATGAACAAGGCCGGTTCCCAGACCGCCAAGTTAGCAGAACACGTTTCCGCTCAGTTTTCCGGGTGCGCCTTGAAGCTAGCCTCCAAGGATCCCTGCTGCAATCTACCGCGTAGAAACCCGGAAACCCAAAGCATGGAGTCTTCTCCGGCAAGACATATCAAATGCAATTTCACCGATCCAGACAATACACGTCCGGGTAGGCTTCACACACAATGCCTATGCCCGTACTTACGATTCCGGGCTCTACATGCAACACAAGGGGGACTATTCACATCACCCCAAGGAACACCACGCACTCACCGCACACTCGCGGGAGCGGGATTCCCTATGCAGAAAGAAAGAGCTTCACATGCTCAAGTAGAGAATCGTTACCCTTGTAGTCCGTTTTGGCGCCATGGAAAAACTACACGGACAGAACTCTTCGCAACGAACATTCCTCCACGGATCTGCTCTCAGATTTCGAAACGGTGCTACGGTGCTCCACTGGCGGTCGGAAACCTCCTTATTCTTCCTTTTCTCTCTAACACCTTGGAAAGAGAAAGCATTGGAGAGAAATGAGGGATTAACTCCCCGATTGCCGGCCTTAACAGAGCAGGAAACCATCTGGGCCGTTGGATCTTAATTAAAGAAAACGAACGGCTCAGATCCGTTCAAAAATCTCCAGACCTGGGCCGAATACGGCTTGGCACACGGCCATGTCCCAGGCCGTGTGCCTCGATCCAGGCACGATCGACGAACTGAGAAAAGACACACGGGCAAAGATACGCCCGTGTATCACCTGACACGCCCGTGTCGGGTCTCTCGACACCCCCGTATCCGGGGGCGTGTCACGCATAACTGCCATGCCAACAGACACGACCCAACTGTACACGGGTACTGACATGGGTAGGCACACGCCCGTGTCCAATGATACGCCCGTGTCATGAAACCGTGTTCCTGACCGTATCCTAGGCCATGTACCCCTATACAGGCACCAAAATCCCCTTTTTGCGACCGACTCAAATACAATTTTCGGGGCGTTACATATACCATACCTACTCGAGTAAGAGTATTATTACTCGAGTATGAACTCAGCATTTTACTCGAGTAAGTATAGAACTACTCGAGTATAATACTTAGGAAATTTTCTTGACAAAATTTTTTTCTTCTTCTAAGGTGAGACTAGCATCAAGTCTTTTCACTTAGTCCTAGAGCTTGAATATGAAGTGCATCCCAATAGAGAGGCTACACATGAGTCAACACCTTGGATCATACAATGGGGGATTAAAGTGTATGGACATGTGTTTGGTGACCCATTGTAGACTGATATTGGTCTACACTTCCCATAAGAATCCTGCAAACACATAACTCAAACCAAGCATCAAATACAACTTAATTCATCTTAGTTCAAGGATGACTTCATCAAATCTGGGTTAGTGTGGATACAATACCCAACAATCTCCCCCTATTTGTAGAAGTCAGAACCTTTTACACTAAGATGAATTATGGACATAAAAATAATGTTAAGTAGATATATCAGTGTAAGCAAGCAAAGGACTATGAAAAAGATAATGAGATCAAAAACTTAGAATTATATAAGTGTGAATATCCAAAAATGTCATTATCAACAAAAATCATTTCCACAACTCATAAGTTCTTAAAATCTAGATCTGATGATGCTGCTTGTCTTGCTTATCCCGTTGTCTCCTTTGGTAGCTATAAGGCTTTGCGTAATTCTTGAGAGGTCTTGGAGGAGCAGCATGATTGTTTCTTCCAAATTCTCTGTCATAGAATCTTCTCTTGGTCATTAATTTCTCATATAACACCCATTCCTAGGAACTATAATGTATATTTCTGCTCTCATGGTAGTCCATAACAAGTTTGAGTGTATCCAGGATGAGGGACTTAGAAGTGGGAGACCATATCTCGGGAAATTCAGGAGCTTTTCTCTTTTCAGCTTCAGAAACTGGAATGGACTTGCTGGCAGAGGGACCTTCACCATGCTTTCTTTTCTTTCTAGAAGTTTGGATCTCAGGAGGAGCATGAAGAAAGATATCTGTAGGATCATCTTCCCAACCCTGAGAGTAGGAATCAGGAGGAGCAATAGAGTCACCAGGCCTTGGAGAGAAGGTGGGTTGAGGAGCTTGAATAGGAGCATCAACAGCTAATGGATTCAGATGATGAGGAAAGATGGTTGGATCAGCAGCAAACTCAGGCAGGATCTAGTTATGCATCTAGAAAGTAGTGTCATATGTATAAAATTTGACACTCTGAATCTATGCTAAGACATCATCATGAATTTCTTTTACTTTGACTTTCCAAAGTTCTTGCATGGCAGCATCTGATTTTTCTAAATACTCTTTCACCAACTTCTCCCCCTTTATGACTTCAACAGATAGCTGTGAGATTGCATCTTCTTTGAAAGTGCCAACCTCTTCACAGATTTTCATCTTTGTAGATTCAGCTCGTTTGTCCAATTCCATCTGATTATTTACAAGAGTCAAACCTTGCTCCATCACTTGACCAATGCTAGTAATGGTGTGATCTAGAGCCTTACCACCAATTTGAAAAAGGTGTCTGAGCTGATCTGTATTATGTTGAATTTCAGCAAATCTTCGGCTCATCTCAGTTTCTAGAGCAGCGACCTTAGCAGTAACAACTTGTAAAGAGGTGTCAAAGTAAGTTCTCTGTTCTTGAAGTAGAAGGGCAATCTGAGTTAGGAAATCTGTAGAGGAGGCAGCAGCTGGAGGAGCACTAGAAGAGGCAACTAGAAGAGGAGGAGCTTTCTATGGAGCTATTTCAGTTATGGTGACAGAGTTGTCTGCTCTTGTAGTTGGAATCATGGCATCCCCTTCATCAGTGACTATGAGTATGGAGAAGTTCAAGTTCCTTAGAGGGGCTTCAACTGGCTCAGGTGATGTCTTATTTGAAATGAAAATGGTTTTTGTCTGCTCTTTGTGAGCGTCAGGAGATTTAGCTGGAGACCTTGCTGGAGATTTTGCTGGAGGCTTGGTAGGAGAAGGAGATTATGCTGGAGATTGTTCTATAGGGGATTCTGGTGGTATTTCAGTTGTGGGTTTCTTTGGAGAAGGAGGAGGAGGAGGTAAATCTGCTGTCAATTCTGCTATCATCTCATTGATGGCAACTTCTGTGTAGAGGAGTGTTTCTTGAAGTTGTTGATCTGAGGGAATATCTTTTGGGGTAATAGGTGGAGGTGTAGGAATCCTTGTTGGAATAGTAGGAACAGGCTCCCCCTCAAAAGGTGCACTAGAGGAGCTGGGGACCTGAGATAGAGAGGGAGATGGGGTCCTATCCTCTATGTCTAGAACTTTAGTAACCTTAGCAGCTTGAGAAGGATTCTGCAACTTGAGCTCCCATCTTTGAATGGAGGAGATGGAGACCTTCTTCATGTGGTGAAGGATACTGCCTTTAGAGAAGTTGAAGGTTTCAAGGTTTATCTCATGAAGGAGTAGAGAAATTATCCTTGCATAATTGGGGGATTTGATGCTGTCTTTGATTTTATCTAAAATCATCATACCAAATTGAAATTTCTTTCTGCATACTATGGCTTGCATAATGTCAAAGAAATAAAGAGGAATGTCTCTGATGGAATTTGTTCTGCATAGAAGAACTTTTCCAATGATATCAACTAACAACTTCCCTTCAACATTCATCTGAGAACGGTTGATGTGTTGTTGCTCAGGATAAACGCCATAGAAAAAAAATGTTCTGTGAGACACAGCTGGCCCGAGATTATCTCCTTCATCGACGATCGGCATTCGAAGAAGTTTAGATACTGAAGTTTTGGTGAGTTTGATTTTGATACCTTTGACTTTGGATTTGAGAACGATGCCATTGCGCTTGACTTTGACGTTTCTGAAAAACTCTGCAACTTCTGGAAATAGGATTCGACAAGGTTCTTGAAGGACGAAGGTTAATCCGACGGTGTCGAGCAAAATCATGAGATTATGGAAGTCGTCGGATAGTTCTGCAATCCCGGCGGCGACCAATTCCGAACCAACGCCGATTTTAGAGGAGGCGACCATGATTCAGAAGTCTTGGTGATTCAGAAACCCTAGAAAGTTTCGACGGGGTGACAGAAAGCGCCCGGCTCTGCAATTGATTGAGGAAGGCGAAGAGGCAGTCGGGTACTCGAGAGAGCGGAAATGATTTCGTGTAGGACATTTCCGAATTTTCTTATTTATATAACCCTAGTTTTGTGGTATAATTAACCAAAAATGAATGAATTAAACCATAGAAGAGGCGGCATAAGCCTCGGTTTGCGCATAAGAAAATTTGAATAAAGACTCGACATATACGTGAGTTGATGTGTCCTGAATTACTCGAGTAGTTATACAGAAGTACTCGAGTAGATGTATGGAAGTACTCGAGTAGGTGAGTGAGGTACTCGAATATGAGAAGTTGACTACTCGAGTATGTCTGTCTGCTACTCGAGTAGGTCAAGTAGACTACTCGAGTATGTCATTCAACTACTCGAGTAGGTCATATTCTTACTCGAGTAGGCTGTAACATACTCGAGTCCAAGAGTTAAAATTTTGTAAAATCCCAATATTTGACTAACCTTTGAACCTTGAGCCTTCTTGAAAATCCAACTTCTCTAGTCTTCTTTGTTGAGCATCCCAAGTTCTGTTTTGAAGAACGAGAACTTGGTCTCGTCCAGTGGCTTTGTAAAAATGTCTGCAATTTGCCTATCTGTAGAGACATATTGAAGGTCTATGTCCCCATGATCCACATGCTCACGGATGAAGTGATACCTTAGCTTAATATGCTTTGTCCAGCTGTGCGAGATTGGGTTGTTGGCTATTACAATTGCGTTGGAAGAGTCGTAAAATAGAGGAATGTTTTCCAGCTTCATGTTGTAGTCCTCAAACTGATTCTTTATCCAAAGTAACTGTGCACAGCAACTGCCTGCAGAGATGTACGCTGACTCAGCCATTGAAATTGCCACACAGTTTTACTTCTTTCTACTCTAGGAGGGAAGCCCTCTTCCAAAGAATTGGCAAGTTCCTGAAGTGCTTTTCCTATCGTCTTTGATCCCTGCAAAATCTGCATCTAAAAAGCCTATTAGCTCGCTATCATTACTTCTTGGGTACCATAAGCCAAGATTTGGCGTACCTTTAAGGTATCTCAAAATCTACTTTGCAGCAGCATAGTGAGATTCCTTAGAGTTCACCTGAAATCTAGCTGAAAGATATGGTACCTAAACACCTAGAGGGGGGGTGAATAGGTGACCTAATCCTTTTTTAACTTTGTTGGAAGCCAAACAGTTATATCACAGATTTCTAAGTAGTCTATTACACCAATCAGCAAAAATCAAACATACACAGCACATTCACAGCACAGCACACAATGATTTATAGTGGTTCCCCAATCTTTGGGTACATCCACTTTCCCCCTTCGCCTATCTAGTAGTGTACTAGATTGGGCCAAACTTCTCCACTGTCTCAGAACCCAAATAGGTTCCTACACCTCAGGCCCAAAGCCTTACACCTCAGCTTTCTCCAAAGCCTACACTCAGCCACAAAGGCCTACACTCAGCCACCCAGGCCTACACTCAGCTAATCACGGCCTACACTCAGAGTTCTTCAACTCCTACACTCAGGCTCTCAAGCCCTACCCTCAGCCTTTATAAATTTAGGCTTACAATGCACTCAGATCCAAAGATCCTACAAGTTAAAATAGTATTACAACAAATAACTCAACAACTCAGAAAATAAGAGAGGAGTTGTGAGTTTCTTGCTGAGTTCTTGGAAGAACTCAGATAGATCCAAACTGACTTAGCTTCCTTCAAAGCTTCTTGAGTAGAACTGAATAAGTCTGAATCCTCTGCAGTTGTTCCTTGACCTCTGCTTCTTAAGATCCAGATGCCTCTGAATCCTTCTTCTCAGCCTAGTTCCAAAGACTGAATTCTTGATTGGAGCTCTCTCTCTCCAAATTCTTAGATCTGCAGTTGGACTGCCAGATCTTCTTGTGTTGATACTCTGTGTACCACTTTTCTGATTACTTGAATAATCTGATTAATTACTTCAAATAGCTTTTTAACCACAGTTTCTGTAAACTGTGAGTGCCTATTTATAGGCATTCTTCATGGTAACCGGCTGGTCCGGTTCATAACAGACTTCTGACTTCCCTGACAGTTGCTGTAGACCGGCTGGATCGGCAGCTGTCATGTCAACCAGTCACTTCTTGAAATTCTCTAACTGTCAGATAGTGTCGAGACTTTCTGTTCTTAAGTGTCGACACTTATAGACCAAGTGTCGACACATGCTGTGTAAGTGTCGACACAAGTCTACAAGGTGTCGACAGAACTCCTTGTATGTCTCGACACAGATTCTTCTGCATGTGTCGACACTGAAATTGAGTGTCGACACAAGTACTTGTTCTTCATTCTTTAACTGTATTCTTCTAAGTGTCGACACTTCTCTTTTGTGTCGACACAACTTCTTGTGTTGAATCTGTCAAGTGTCGACACTACTTCTTGGTGTCGACACAAGTCTTCAATATAGATTCTTCAGCTGAGTGTCGACACATTCCCTTAGTGTCGACACTTGTACTTAGAATATTTTTGTAGATATTTCTGTTCTTTGCTAAGTGTCGACACAGCTCCTTGTGTCGACACTTTCTATAAGTGTTGAATCTTTAGCTAAGTGTAGACACATTGTGCTGGGTGTCGACACTTACTTCAAGTGTTGATTCTTCTGGTAGTGTGTCGACACTTGTGCTGAGTGTCGACACATTCTTCAAATGCTGACTCTCCTGCATAGTGTCGACACATTGTGTTGAGTGTCGACACTTACTTTAAATGTTGACTCTTCTGCATAGTGTCGACACATTGTGTTGAGTGTCGACACTTGTACTTGGACTCTGCAGACTTTTGCTGAGTGTCGACACAGCTCCAAGTGTCGACACTTTCTGGTGTAGACACTGCTTCACTGGGTGTCGACACAGCTCCTTGTGTCGACACTTTCTGTCTACACTTTTCTTCACTGAGTGTCGACACATCTCCAAGTGTCGACACTCTCTGTCTAGTGTCGACTCTTCATCCCAGGTGTCGACACAATGACTCCAAGTGTCGACACTGCTTGTCTGGGTGTCGACACAAGCTTTCTCAAGTGTCGACACTTTCCCTCTGGGTGTCGACACATGGACTTAGAAAGTTTTAGCTTCAGTCCAGTGAATACCTAACCTGCACAAGTAACTCAAACATACATCAAATACATTATGATGTATATCATTGAGATGGGTGAGGCTTCTTCAAATCAGATACATTTGACCAATGTACCCAACAATCTCCCCCTATTTGGAGAAGTCATAACCCTTAGTCAATGATATACACCATTCATAATTAACAATTACAAAATGATGAAAAGCAGATTATAATCAGCAGGGTTAACATGAACATGTAAAACTTCACACATATACACATTCAACATTCCAGAACAAATAAGAAACAAACACATTTCAGAACAATCATACTATATTTATCATATATTGTTCTAACATTGTTCCTTATACATTTTCAATGTTGTACAAAAATGTTTTTCATTTAAAAGATTATAACAAGCTTCAAGTTTAATTCCTAATCTATTTCTGATCAGGTTCTTTGATAACAATTCCTTTTCCAGCTTTAACTTGAGCTTTGACAGCAGCAGTAGCAGTAGGCTCAGCATCAGCAGGCTTCTTGCCTTTTGAGTCCTTCTTCTTTTGTTCTTCAGCCTTGATTTTCTGTCTCTCAAAATAATGATAGGGCTTAGGAAAGTACTTGCTAGGCTCCACTGCAGTAGGAGGTAACTTTCCTAACTTAGCCTTTCTTCTGTACTGGACAATGGCTTCCTGCCTGATCTCATGCTTCCTCCATTCAGCTTCTGAGAACCACTTGTTTCTATCAGTAGTGTTGTCTTTAGCAGCTTTCCAGGCAGTTAGAATGATATTTCTAGAGGTAGGGCTCCACTGTTCAAAATCTGGCTTTTGTTCTGCTAGTTCCCTAAACCTCTTCTTTGACAGCCTTGTCTCTTCTTCTTTGTCCAAAGCCTCTTGCATAGCTGCTGTTATAGGTTGAACAACCTTTTCTAAATGGACATTGTCCTTGCCCCCAGATGGGCTATACGTAGTGCTCACCTCTGCATGAATCATTTCAAAATCTGGAGGTGGATAAATGACTTGAGCTACTTCTTGTGGCTCACCTCCAAAATAGGCAGGGTTCAGTCCAGATTCAGCAACTTAATTGTCATCACACAGGGGAGGATATCCAAGTGTAGCCCTGATTGAATTTGATATCCATTTTGCATGCTCAGAACTTGCCTTGACTAACACTCTCTCCCCCTTTATGACTTCTTGGGCCACATGGTCTCTTACATCATCCTTTTGGAATCTAATCTGACTATCCAAATACCTGATTCCATCCTTAAAATAAGGTCTAAGCTTTGTAAGTTGTTCAGAGATTGCTTTCTGGGAATCTTGTATAGCAGTTTTGACAGCAGTAATCTCAGCTTGAAAGATTTTATCAAAATCAGCCTTTGCAGCAGCAGCAGAGGTAGATGGTTCAGCAGACTTATTCTTTAATTCAGTGACTATAGCATTGTGGGATGCAGTCAAATTATCATTCATCCTTAATTGATTTTCCAGCACATAGCCTTGTTTCAATGCTATATCATCTACTTGAGTCTTGATCTTCTCCTGGTGAGTAGCCAAATAGACTACTGCATTCCCACCCTTGTGGAAGCAGTCAGTCATCTCCTTTTTATTAAGGTTCATTTCAAACCTTATTGACTTGATTTCCTGTGCCAGATCAAATTGTAGGGTCTTGTGCCCTTCATCAACATAAGTCTCTATAGCCTTCCTTTGCTCATCCAGCTTGAGTTGTAGTGCAATCAGTAAAGCACTATAGTCAGCAGTTGGAGCTTGCTGAACTATGGGCTGTGGGGCAATGGATTGGAGGGCTTTCTTGTAGCTCTGACTTCTTCTCTTGAATACAAAGAGTTTCTTCTTTTTAGCCCTAGCACTCTCCACATCTTCAGAGGCAGAGGTGCTTGCAATATCAACTCTATTCTTAGGGCTCTCTTGTTTTTCAGCTTGCACATCTAGTGCCTTCTCAGTCTCTGGCCTTAAAGGCTCATCCTGAACTGATATGTGATCCCCCTCAGCAGCAGCACTCTTATCTTCAGCAGCAACCTTGTCCATGTCAAAATCCTCTTGATCTAAATTCAGAAAGAGGTCTTCCATTGTGTATTCAGGAGGTGACTGTGCAGGAGAAGTACTTGGTTCTTCAACTACTTGAGTAGTATCTGGAACATTTTGCACAACAGCAGATGTGTCTTCAAGACCAACATCTGGAGCTTGGCTAGGTAGCTGAGTTTGCTGAGGAACATCAGACAAATCAGCATCTTCAATAAGATATTCTGAAGTTTTTAAGTCAGTGAGTACCTCTTGAATAATGGTGGTGGCTTGCTCACTGTCCAGAGTAGATGGTTCTTCTACTGCTGGAAGCTCCCCCTGGCAGTGATCCCTATGGATGGGGCTAGCTGGAGGCAGCTCCCCCTGGATCTCAGGTACATCTTGAGGAGCAGGAGTTTTCTCTGCAGCCACTTCTTCATGGTCATCAGGTGTGAAAACAACCTGTTCTTCACTATCAGAACTGCTGGAGGACTCTTCTGTCACAGCAGCAGTCTTTCTCTTCTTCCTGGAAGGAGTAACTTTCTCAGATACTGGCTTCTCAGGGGTAGGCATGTCCTTTGACAACACCCTTTCCCATCTAGAAAATATCCTGGAATCCATCTTTCTCATATGATTGATCTTGCTTCCAGCAGCTGTGCTCATTACCTCTGGTATTGTACCAGCCAGGTAGAGACTTATAATTCTGTCCAGATTGGGCTTTTTCAGACTTTCCTTGATCTTTTCATAGAGGACCATTGACCAATCTGTTTTGAGGGTGAAGATGATTCTTGTCATGATATTGAACATTGAGGCTGACACCCTGTCATGCCCTCCAGGTTTACTGAGAATGACCTTTCCCACTATTTCAGACATGAATTTCCCTTGATTATTCATGCCTTTCCTGTTAAAGACTGATCCTACCTTCATCTTTGGATCCAGTCCACACCAAGTAAGAGCTTCCCTGGTCTTTGAAGCAGTTACTTCCTCTTCATCATGTGCTTTAGGTAGCTGGAGTACCTTTCTCAGATTCTTTGGTGAAACTTTGACCTTAGTCCCATGAACTCTGGATTTGATCTTGAATCCAGAGTCATCTACAGCAGCTCCATGGAGGAATTCAAGAACTTCCTTTTTCCAAATCTTCGTTGGTTCTGAAGTCAAGTATTCCAATCCAGAATCGGCAATTAGGGTTACTACCGCCTTGAGTTCTTGATCAGCTTCATCGAATGCACCTCGCACGAGCTCATAGCCTTCGTTAACATTCTCCTCGAGCTTGGGAGCCATTAGGGTTTGGAGATTTAGTCTTGAGAAAAGAGAAATGTCGACACAAGAGTTTTGGTCTCGAAACTTTGAAAACGTGTCGACAATCAAAGACAGAACCCTATTTATACCTGTCTAATTTTGAAGATGAACAGGCGGGATATCTAGCTTAACATGTGTCGACACTGGCAATAAGTGTCGACACTTACTTATAATGTCTTGACACATATGGGTCGACACAAGTTTAGTCAACAGATATTATGTGTCGACACATGTTTATGTGTCGACACCACTCTACTCGACGAATAGTCGAGACTTTACTTAGAAAATTCTGAGTAAAACTTAAGTGTCGACACCACATTGGATGTGTCGACACCTACTCGACATGTGTCGACACTAACATTCTGAAGTGTTGACACCAACTTCCTAGATGTGTCGACACCTTTTTCCTGAAGTGTCGACACTTTTATTCTGTGTCGACATAGACTTGTCTATGTGTCGACACCTTTTTACTTAGTCAATTTTCTATTCTGTAAACTTAGTCTAAGTTTATCATACCTAGTTCAATTTTGAATCTATTAAACTTAGCTTTTCTAAGGGCTTAGTAAACATGTCAGCTATCTGATTATCAGTTTTAACATATTCAAGTACAATATCATTTCTTTCTACATGCTCCCTAAGAAAGTGATATTTAATCTCAATATATTTTGTTCTACTATGAGATACAGGGTTGTTAACTATTGAAATAGCACTTGTAGAATCACAGTAAAGTGGAGTTCTACTTACCTGAAATCCATAGTCCACTAGCTGATGTTGAATCCATAGAAGTTGAGCACAGCAACTTCCTGCAGCTACATATTCTGACTCAGCTGTGGAGATAGCCACACTAGTCTGCTTTTTGCTGCTCCATGAAATTATTCTTCCACCTAGGAATTGACAGGTTCCAGTTGTGCTCTTTCTATCCTCTTTGCATCCTGCAAAGTCTGCATCTGTATAACCTGTTAGATCAAAATCTCCATTCCTAGGGTACCAGAGGCCTAGATAGGGAGTGCCCTTTAGATATCTTAATATTCTTTTGACAGCAGTCAAATGAGACTCTTTAGGGCAGGCTTGATACCTGGCACAAACACATATAGCATACATAATGTCAGGCCTACTTGCAGTCAAGTATAGTAAGGAGCCAACTATCCCTCTATACAAAGTTTCATCTACAGGTTTCCCTGCATCATCCCTGCTAAGAGACACACTTGACCCCATAGGAGTCTTCATGGTACTGGATGAATCCATACCATATTTCCTTATGAGTTCTAGGGTGAACTTGGACTGACATATGGACAAGCCACTTTCAGTCTGTTTAACTTGGAGACCCAAGAAAAACTTTAGCTCTCCCATACTACTCATCTCAAATTGACTTTGCATAAGCTTTGCAAACTTTTTGCAAAGGCTACTTTCAGTAGACCCAAATATAATGTCATCTACATATATTTGGACAAGTATGACTTTGCCTCTAGATTCCCTAAGGAATAGAGTCTTATCTATTTTCCCCCTTGTGAACTTGTTCTCAATGAGGAAACTAGATAGGGTTTCATACCAAGCTCTAGGAGCTTGTTTTAACCCATATAATGCTTTCCTAAGTCTATAGACATAATGAGGTTGAGTTGGATCAACAAAACCTGAAGGCTGCTCCACATAGACTTCTTCCTTAAGATTACCATTTAAGAATGCTGACTTGACATCCATCTGGTAAACCTTGAATCCTTGATAGGTTGAATAGGCCAAGAACATCCTTATGGCCTCCAGTCTGGCTACTGGGGCAAAGGTTTGATCAAAATCAATACCTTCTTCTTGCCTATATCCGTTTGCAACCAGTCTTGCTTTATTCTTAATGATGACCCCTTGTTCATCTAACTTATTTCTGTAGATCCACTTAGTTCCTATAACATTGTGGTCTTTAGGTTTAGGAACCAGTTCCCAAACCTTGCACCTTTTGAACTGATTAAGTTCTTCTTGCATAGCTTCAGTCCACTGTGGATCTTGTATAGCTTCTTCAAATTTCTTAGGTTCTATTTGAGACAGAAAACTAGAATATACTGCAGCATTCTGATTTCTGCTCCTTGTCTGAACTCCTTGTCTTGGATCTCCAATAATCAGCTCTACTGGATGATCTCTTAGATGCCTGTGGGCTGGAGGCATCCTTGCTTCAGGTTGAACTTCTTCAGCATCTGCATCATGCTGTACTTCTTGTATTTCTTTAGCTATTGGCACATGTAGTTCTCACCCTGGACAACTGCTATTGCCTTCTACTTGCTGTCTTTCAGCAGGCATCTCTTCTATAGTAAGCTTGTCCAATTTCTTTGTCAAACCTGTGGGGCTGCATACATTGCTAGACAACTCATTGTTAATAAGTTTTGTCTCATCAAAAACTACATGTACAGTCTCCTCTACAACTTGTGTAATCAAGTTGTATACTCTATAAGCCTTACTATTGTTGCTGTACCCAACAAAAATTCCCTCTTGGGACTTGGCAGCAAACTTAGTTATGTAAGACTTCCCATTGTTAAGTATGAAGCATTTGCAACCAAAGATCCTAAAATAGGATAGGTTTGGTTTCCTGCCTTTCACTACTTCATAGGGGGTCTTGTTTAGTCTTTTAGTGATGGTAGCCCTATTTATCACATGGCATGCAGTGTTAACTGCTTCAGCCCAGAAATACTCAGGCAGTGATGTATCACTAAGTAGGGTTCTACCAGCCTCTATCAAGGTTCTATTCTTCCTCTCAGCATTGCCATTTTGCTGAGGTGTTCTAGGTGAAGAGAATTCTTGAAATATCCCAAAGTCTTCACATAGTTTTGTCATGCTTTCAGATTGAAACTCAGTACCATGGTCACTTCTAATTTTGACCACAGTACTATTTAGTTCATTCTGAATTTGCTTGACAAAGCTGTAAAAGACACTAGGTGTTTCAGATTTCTGCCTTAAGAAGAACACCCAGGAAAACCTTGAGTAGTCATCAACAACTACAAAGGTATAGACCTTCCTACCTAAGCTGTGAACTGGCATTGGACCAAAGAGATCCATATGCAAGAGGTATAAGCATCTCACAGCATCTTTGTTCTCAATGCTTTTAAAGGTGGATTTGGTCTGCTTGCCCTTTTGACAAGCTGAGCAAATGCCATCTTTAACACACTTTACTTGAGGACCATTCCTCACTAACTCTTTGCTAAAGAGTTTGCTAATAGTCTTGTAGTTAAGATGAGCTAGCCTCTTGTGCCACTTGACACAATGAGAGACTGTCTCATCAGCTACAAGACAAACTGGAGAACCATTGTTCTCAATCATGATGTCTAGACAGTAGACATTCCTCTTTCTATATCCTGTCAAAATGATCTCTTGATCACTTGACCTCTTGATATGACAACCATTTTTAACAAATGAGATGTCATACCCTACATCACTTAACTGACTTATACTTATAAGGTTGTGTTTCAACCCTTTAACATAAGCCACTTGAGTAATGGTAACAAGGTTTGAAGAAATGTTACCAAACCCTTTGATGATTCCTTTTTCAGAACCACCAAAGGTCACTTTAGGACCATTTTTGATTGGAATGTAGTCCTTCAGTAGTCCCCTTGTTCCAGTCATATGTCTGGAACATCCACTATCCAAGTACCATGTTGGGGTATGGCCACTTGGATTCACCTGCAAAAAAAATTAATGAACCTTAGAACCCAAAGTAAACTTGGGTCCTTGGTGATTGTTAGTTTGCAACATGACACAGCTACCTACTGGCTTTCCACCAGGTAACTTGCTACTCAACTTGGCACTGGCATTGTGCCAACAATCCAAGGCAAAGTGGCCAACCTTGCCACAACACCAACATTCAAACTTATTGTACCTTTGCTTAGGTACAGACTTTGCTGTCTTAACTGCAGCTGACTGATTGAATGTTGGGGCCTTGCCCTTGGGCTTGGACTGATCCTGAACAGTCCTTGCAGGTTTAACAAAACCCAGTCGAGCCTTGCCTTTGTGATGAATAAAATCATCAATCAAAGGTAGAACTGATTTAGGCTTTGAAAACTTTGCAACCAGTTCTCTCTCTTTCTGAAGATTTGTCTCCAGTCTCTTAATTTGATCATTCTTAAATGTAATAGTACCCATCTGAATCACTGTAATGTGTTTCAGCCTGGCTACTTCATTCAGTTTTTGATCATACTGCTTCTCAAGGTCTGTTGCAGCAGCTTTTAGATTAGCAATTTCCTTTGCCTGACTTTTGGCAAGGGACTTGCTTTTCTTATAAGCCTGTAACAGCACCTTATATTCATCTATTAGCTGATGAATATCATCCTCAGACTCAGAACCACTTCCATCATTTGATGAAGATGATTCTGATTCTGAACTAGAACAAGAAACTGAACTTAGAGTTGGACTTTGTACCTGACTAGGTCCTGGCTGCTCCAGGATTTTGGCACTCTCAGTCAATGCCATCAGTCCTTGGCACTGGCAGTCTTCTTGTTCATAAATTGACTCCAAGATCTGCATAAATTCTTCTTCTTCTTCTTCAGCAAATAGCCCAATGTAAGCTTCATCATCAGTATCAGTGTTTGAAGAAGAAATATCTGAAAGAGTCTTCTCATTCTTGGCAACAAAAGACTTCTCTTTCTTCCCTTTGAAGTGAGTCTTTTTCCTGTCACTGGATTCTTTTCTTTTCTCAGGACAATCAGCAATGACATGACCCTATCTATTGCAGCAGTAGCACACAATCTTTGATCCAGTTGCCTTGCTTGTCTTTGTCTTCTTCCTGTCCTTCTTAGAAGGCTTTTTCTCCTGATACAAGACTTCTTTTCCCTTGTAAGTAGATGGTCTGGACCTCCACTGTTTCTTTTTCAGGAATTTCTGAAAGTGTCTAGTGAAGGCAGCAAAGTCTTCATCACTTTCACTGCTTGTAGACTTTGTACTGACAGACCCTTCTGACTCAGATTCAACTACCTCTGGAGGTGGAGTTGATGACTTAGTTCTGCATTTTCTGGGAACATCTGTCTTGAAGGCAACAGTCCTTTCCTTGTGCTCAGTCCTTGTTGATTTCTCCTCCTCTTTCCTCACTGTCAGCTGCATCTCATATGACAACAACTTCCCAAATAGTGTAGGAGGAGGAATTTCTCCCAACTTTGCCATTTCTCTTATGGCACAGATCTTGGTGTCCCAATCTTTGGTTAGGGACCTTAGGAATTTGTCATTTAGTTCATAGTTGCTGAACTCTCTTCCATAAGACATGAGTCCATTAACTATTCTATAGAACTTCTTGTAGCATTCAGTGATACTATCTCCCTTGCCTTGCCTAAAGCTCTCATACTCTTGATTAAGCAAGGACTTCCTATCTTGCCTAACTTCTTCAGAACCTTCCATATAGACAATGAGGGTATCCCACATTTCTTTTGCTGTTTTACAGTGAATTAAGTTCTGAAAAGTTGCATCATCAATGACACTCACTATTATGTTTTGTGCCCTCTTGTCCATAGTGACTAGGACAATTTCATCCTTGGTCATCTCAGAGAAATCCTTTGGAGTCCTCTGATTTGCATCCAATACTGAGATCTTCATTGGCACATAAGGCCCTTCCTTAACTGTGATGTAGATTCTTGGGTCTGAGGCCTCCATAAATAGCCTTACCCTTTCTTTCCAGATCCCAAAAATTTCCTTTCTGCAAATAGGTAATTTCATGGAACCCAATTCTTTATGATTTTCAAAAGAACCCATGGTTCTTGATTTTCTTGAAGCTGTTTTCTGACTTAGACTGTTTCTGCCAAACAGGATCTCCTTAGACTGTTAGTCCTTGTTTTGAGGAACCTCCTTCTGATACCACTTGAAAGATATGGTACCTAAACACCTAGAGGGGGGTGAATAGGTGACCTAATCCTTTTTTAACTTTGTTGGCAGCCAAACAGTTATATCACAGATTTCTAAGTAGTCTATTACAGCAATCAGCAAAAATCAAACATACACAGCACATTCACAGCACAGCACACAATGATTTATAGTGGTTCCCCAATCTTTGGGTACATCCACTTTCCCCCTTCGCCTATCTAGCAGTGTACTAGATTGGGCCAAACTTCTCCACTGTCTCAGAACCCAAATAGGTTCCTACACCTCAGGCCCAAAGCCTTACACCTCAGCTTTCTCCAAAGCCTACACTCAGCCACAAAGGCCTACACTCAGCCACCCAGGCCTACACTCAGCCAATCACGGCCTACACTCAGAGTTCTTCAACTCCTACACTCAGGCTCTCAAGCCCTACCCTCAGCCTTTATAAATTTAGGCTTACAATGCACTCAGATCCAAAGATCCTACAAGTTAAAATAGTATTACAACAAATAACTCAACAACTCAGAAAATAAGAGAGGAGTTGTGAGTTTCTTGCTGAGTTCTTGGAAGAATTCAGATAGATCCAAACTGACTTAGCTTCCTTCAAAGCTTCTTGAGTAGAACTGAATAAGTCTGAATCCTCTGCAGTTGTTCCTTGACCTCTGCTTCTTAAGATCCAGATGCCTTTGAATCCTTCTTCTCAGCCTAGTTCCAAAGACTGAATTCTTGATTGGAGCTCTCTCTCTCCAAATTCTTAGATCTGCAGTTGGACTGCCAGATCTTCTTGTGTTGATACTCTGTGTACCACTTTTCTGATTACTTGAATAATCTGATTAATTACTTCAAATAGCTTTTTAACCACAGTTTCTGTAAACTGTGAGTGCCTATTTATAGGCATTCTTCATGGTAACCGGCTGGTCCGGTTCATAACAGACTTCTGACTTCCCTGACAGTTGCTGTAGACCGGCTGGATCGGCAGCTGTCATGTCAACCAGTCACTTCTTGAAATTCTCTAACTGTCAGATAGTGTCGAGACTTTCTGTTCTTAAGTGTCGACACTTATAGACCAAGTGTCGACACATGCTGTGTAAGTGTCGACACAAGTCTACAAGGTGTCGACAGAACTCCTTGTATGTCTCGACACAGATTCTTCTGCATGTGTCGACACTGAAATTGAGTGTCGACACAAGTACTTGTTCTTCATTCTTTAACTGTATTCTTCTAAGTGTCGACACATCTCTTTTGTGTCGACACAACTTCTTGTGTTGAATCTGTCAAGTGTCGACACTGCTTCTTGGTGTCGACACAAGTCTTCAATATAGATTCTTCAGCTGAGTGTCGACACATTCCCTTAGTGTCGACACTTGTACTTAGAATATTTTTGTAGATATTTCTGTTCTTTGCTAAGTGTCGACACAGCTCCTTGTGTCGACACTTTCTATAAGTGTTGAATCTTTAGCTAAGTGTAGACACATTGTGCTGGGTGTCGACACTTACTTCAAGTGTTGATTCTTCTGGTAGTGTGTCGACAGTTGTGCTTAGTGTCGACACATTCTTCAAATGCTGACTCTCCTGCATAGTGTCGACACATTGTGTTGAGTGTCGACACTTACTTTAAATGTTGACTCTTCTGCATAGTGTCGACACATTGTGTTGAGTGTCGACACTTGTACTTGGACTCTGCAGACTTTTGCTGAGTGTCGACACAGCTCCAAGTGTCGACACTTTCTGGTGTAGACACTGCTTCACTGGGTGTCGACACAGCTCCTTGTGTCGACACTTTCTGTCTACACTTTTCTTCACTGAGTGTCGACACATCTCCAAGTGTCGACACTCTCTGTCTGGTGTCGACTCTTCATCCCAGGTGTCGACACAATGACTCCAAGTGTCGACACTGCTTGTCTGGGTGTCGACACAAGCTTTCTCAAGTGTCGACACTTTCCCTCTGGGTGTCGACACATGGACTTAGAAAGTTTTAGCTTCAGTCCAGTGAATACCTAACCTGCACAAGTAACTCAAACATACATCAAATACATTATGATGTATATCATTGAGATGGGTGAGGCTTCTTCAAATCAGATACATTTGACCAATGTACCCAACACTAGCACAGACACATATTGAGAACATTATGTCAGGTATACTTGCCGTAAGGTAGAGCAAAGATCCAATTATGCTTCTGTACTTAGTTTCATCAAAAGGTTTCCCTTTTTCATCCTTGTCTAGAGATATAGTTGAACCCATTAGAGTCCTCATCGAGCTTGCGTTCTCCATTCCGAATTTCTTAATCAGCTCTTTAGTGAACTTGGTCCGTGAGATGAAAATTCCATCTTCAGACTGTTTCACTTGAAGCCCTAAGAAATACTTCAGCTCGCCCATACTGCTCATTTCAAACTTCCCTTGCATAAGTTTTGAAAACTTCTTGCAAAGGTTGTCATTAGTCGACCCAAAAATAAAGTCGTCGACATATATTTGCACTAGAAAAATCTTGCCTTTAATTTCCCTAAGAAATAATTTCTTGTCTATCTTTCCCCTTGTGAACTTGTTCTGAAGTAGAAAGCTAGACAACGTCTCATACCAAGCTCGAGGAGCTTGTTTCAGACCGTATAATGCTTTATGCAGTAAATAAACGTAATCAGGAAAGTTAGAATCAACGAAACCTGGAGATTGTTCCACATACACCTCTTCCTTTATGTCACCATTAAGAAAGGCAGACTTCATGTCCATCTGGTAGACAGTGAAGCCTTTGAGTGCATCATATGCTAGGAATAACCTTATTGCCTCCAGCCTTGCCACTGGAGTGTACGTCTGGTCAAAGTCGATTCCTTCTTCTTGACGATAGCCTTTTGCGACAAGTCTTGCCTTGTTATTTACAATCGTTCCATCCTCATCCATCTTGTTCCTGTAGACCCATTTTGTCCCTATGGCATTCTTATCTTTGGGTCTTGGAACAAGTTTCCATACTTTGCATCGCTTGAACTGATTTAGTTCTTCTTCCATCGCCATTATCCACGATGCATCTGAGTTTGCTTCCTCAAACTTCTTTGGTTCAACCTGCGAGAGAAAACTTAAATATAGATTCTCATTAGTTGTACCTCTACTAGTTATGACACCATCCCGGGAATCTCCTATGATCTGGTCCATGGGGTGATCCTTCAGATGTCTGAGCTCTAGAGTTCTTGCATATAGATTATCTTCTATCACTGGAGTGACTTCATCATCTTGGATGACTTCTTCATCTTGATCATCAGCCTCTCCAACAGGTGTTGGAGTGGTGATCGAGATGAACTTTTCACCTTTGTCATCGGATGGTTCATCCAAGCTAATTTCTTTCAGCTTTGCACCTGCATCTTCAATAAGCACACTAGAAGAGTTGTTTTGCAGCAAGCTCATCTCATCAAATACAACATTTATTGATTCTTCTACCACCAGGGTTTTTCTATTAAAGATCCTGTATGCCTTACTATGACTACTATAACCTAAAAAAATACCTTCAAAACTCTTTTCGCTAAACTTAGTAGTATGATACTTGTCATTGTTGAGCACAAAGCATTTACTGCCAAAACTTCTAAAATATGAGACTGTTGGTTTCCTGCCATTCAGAAGTTCGTAAGGTGTCTTATCGTTGTTTTTGTTTATGAGGGCTCGATTTTGCACGTTGCATGTAGTGCTGACGGCTTCAACCCAGAAGTACTCCGGAATTGAAGCATCACTCAACATGGTCCTGTAGGCCTTTTACACATGCATGACAAGGTTTATCTTTGACGTACTTGACATTTGGGGCATCACGTACTAAGTTCATTGAAAATAATTTATTAATAGTTTTGGAATTAATATGTGTTATTCTCTTGTGTCATTGGTCACCAAGAGATGCACTATCTTTTGCTAAAAAGCACACTGGTGTCGAAGAATCTATACAAATGAAATTTAAGCAAAATATGTTTCTGCTTCGAGTGCCGGATAGAATCGTTTCCATATTGTCAACAGATTTTATCAAGCACTTATCAATGTGAAACTCAACAATATATCCTTTATCGTAGAGTTAGCTTATGCTTATAAGGTTATGTTCCAAACCTTCAACGTATGCCACATCTGAGAAGGATACATTACAGTTCGTAATCATACCGTAGCCTTTAGTGATTGCACATTATGAACCTCCAAAGATGACCTTTGGTACATTCAAGACAGAAGAAAAATTCTGAATTAGGTTTCTTATCCCGGTTATATGCCAAGAGCATCCACTGTCCAAGTACAAGATTTGCATTTTGGTGGCCTTTGGACATACCTGCAATCACAATCAGTTTGCCTTAGGAACCCAAATATGTTTGGGTCCTTGGTCACGGGTTAGAACACTCTCCCTATGAGCATTAGCATTAGGAGTGGTCTTTCTCATATTGCCAACATGAAGGGTTGCAACATTTCTGGGATTAAACCAGCAATCGATGGCAAAGTGACCAGTTCTGCCATAACACCGACAGTCAAATCTGTTGTATCTTTGCCTTATGTTCTCCTGCTTGACCTTTTGGAATTGTGGTCTGCTTGAGGCAGCATTCTTGGAGGAAGCAGCTTCATGATGATGACAATCACATGTTTTCTTCACCTTCACTGGCTTTTCTACAACGGGCTTTGCCTTTGGTGCCTTCTTGAAGTTATGACCATGATTGAAAGGGACATAACTCTGAAGAATCACTTCTTCATAAGGTGCCTTAAAGACACTTTCACCAAAGTTTCTGGGTCGAGTCCATCCTTGATAACGGGACTTTGGCTCTACATAGGTAGGCCTAGAAAAGTGTCCGTAGGATGAGTCAAGATCAAACTCATTTGAAGGAAATATAACCTTTTTGAAAGAGGTCTGATCTTGAGGGGCTTTCCCCATCTCTTTGGCCAAGGCCTTTTTGGCAGCCTTATTTTTTCGTTGTGCCTTATTTCTCCTAAAAGACTTATTAGGAGCTTCTTCATGGCCTAGTCCAGCACCCTTGGCCTTAGCTGAGAATTCAGCAACGAATGGAAGAACAGTCTTAGGTTTAGAGAAACTTTCAACAAGTTTCTTTTCAGCGGCGAGTTGTTCTTCCAACTCTTTGATGATTTTCTCTTTAAGGTCAAGATGCTCAAGAGCTTTGTTATATTCTTCAATAGCATTATTGAAGTTCTCTTCGAGCGAGTCAGTCTTTGCAAATTTCTCTCTTAAGATGCTCTCTTCAGCTTTGAGAGACTTTATCTCTTTAGCGTGAGTTTTCACGACTCGGCGACATTTGTCGTAAGCCATGATCAAATCCTTATATTGGGACATGAGTTCTGACTCATCGTCAGAAGAGCTATCCTCACAATCATGTTCAAAAACTTCAGAATCTGAAAGAGGAGTGTGAGAGTTTATCTTCCCAGTGAACTGGGGCTCTTGTTCGTCATCTGTTTAAGCCATGAGTCCAAAATAGGCTTCTTCTTGTTCACTCGACTCATATGAGTCAGAGTCACTAAGAGTCTTTCCCTTTTTGGCCATTAAGCTCTTCTCTATCCTCTTCTTGTTGTACAAGGACTTCTTTTCCTCTCTTCTACCACCCTCCTTCTTCTTGTGAGGGCAGTCAGTGATGACATGTCCTGGCTTATTACAACAATAACAAATCATATCAGTAAAACATGTTTGTTCTGTTTAGAAGTGTACCTGTCATGGCTGCTTGAGCCTTTTTGTTGACGATCACCATCATGTCGTGATCTTCTATAGGAGGCATCCTTGCCTTTCCATTGTTTTTCTTGTTCAAGAATTTCTTGAACTGTCGTGAGAGTAGTGAGAACTCTCCTTCTGATAGCTCAGAGCCTGAGGTGCTTGGCTCCGAGGTTTCTTCTTCACCAACTTCTTGTGCTGGAGTAGGAAGGATAACCTTTGTCTTCTTAGAGGTGTCTGCCTTTAAAGCAACAGACTTCTCTTTGAATGCAAACCTGCTCTTCTCTTCTTCAGCCTTTCTGGTATTGAGTTGAAGATCATTTGACATAAGCTTCCTGAAGAGATTCTGAGGGTCTGTCTTGGCTAGTTTTCCAAACTCCCTTATGACACAGACCTTGTTATCTCATTCCTTAGTTAGGGATCTCAAGAACTTATCATTTAATTCTCCATTAGTGAAGACTCTGCCATAGACCCTTAGCCCATTCAATATCTTCTCAAAGGTGTCAGCAATGGTATCTTTGTTTCCTTGTCGGAAAGCTTCATACTTCTGATTAAGAAGGGATCTTCTATCATCCCTCACTTCTTCTGTACCTTCCACCAAGGTAACTAGTGACTGCCACATCACTTTTGCAGACTGGCAGTGAATCAGGTTTTGCAGCATTGAATCATCGACTGCACTTGCTATAATATTTTTTGCCATTTTGTCTAATGAAACAAGTGCAATCTCATCCTTATCTAGATCCATAAGTTTTTTTGGGACTTTCTTAGTTGGATCTATAGTGGAGACGGTCATGGGAATGTAAGGACCTTCTTCAACTATCATGAAGATCATTGGATCCACAGCTTCCATAAAGAACTTGATTCTCTCTTTCCACATGGGAAAATTATTTTTGGTACATAAAGGAAGCTTGGCAAAATCTTTAGCCTTGTCCATTTTTGGTAGATCTCAAAGGACAACTATTTAAGGATCTGATCAAGGTGTTAACCTTTTAACGATCAACCTGGCTTTGATACCAATTGAAAGTTTATAGTTGCCTACCTAAATCACCTAGAGGGGGGTGAATGGGTGAGATGTGCGTCTTTTTGTAGAATAAAAATTTGAAACCAAAGCACAGATCTATCTACCAATTAATCACAGACGAGACAAGATTTATGGTGGTTCCCCAACCTTGGGTACATCCACTTTCCCTCACCGATCTAGCAATACACTAGACTCAGCTACTCCACTATCTCGGATTGAAAATCAATCCTACCCTCGAAATAATGTTCCTGCAATCTCGATCCACAAAACGGATCTACACTCGGAAGGTAAAACTTCCTACAATCTCGAAGACAAAAGCTCCTACACTCGGAGAAATTTCTCCTACAAGAATGAAATAAATTGTATAGAAATACAAACAGTAAATCTTCTTTTTCAGATTTGCAACTGTCCGCCAGAAATTTCTTCTTCTAGGCTTTTCGGCTTTATTAGAATGATGAAGAGAAATCTCTGCAAGATTGGATCTGAAACTTCTTGGCTTCACACGATCGATAGAATCAGAAGATGAGGAGTTGGGCAAATCTCGATCTGGAAAGACTTCTTGATCTGAATCCTCTAAAGGCAAAACCCTAGCTGGTCGGGAATCTGCGACGGCGACGGCAGCGGTTTTCGTTTCTTGGAGAGAGAAAGCGAAATTCAGAAAACTTGAGAATACGGCTGCAAAACTTCTGAAAATTCTCTTTGATAAAAATTAATTAGAGTTTGTCGGTTTGACAAGACTATTTATAGGAGAGGAGAAGATTAGCCATAATTAAGTCATTATGAGATACACATGGACCAATCACGTCAAGGTTCATAAAGAATTCTGTTATACTGGACTTAACAAAATTTTTGGAAAAATAGAAGTAAGATACTCGAGAGAGAAAGGACTACTCGAGTATATTGCAGCACTACTCGAGTGGGTAGAAGATGACTGTTCGAGTATATAATAAAACTACTCGAGAGAGAATAATTTAGTTACTCGAGTACATGGAGTCACCTACTCGAGTAAACGTGACGAAACAGAATTCAGCTACTCGAGTATCAAAAATGACATACTCGAGTACTCAGGTAGTTACACGAAAGGTGGAGAGAATTACTCGAGTACAAGGAATACTACTCGAGTATATGAGAATGAACTACTCAAGTGGTTGAGAAACTACTCGAGTCAGAGACTTAGAAATTTTTCTGAACAGGAATACTGAACTACTCGAGTATAGAAGTTGAACTACTCGAGATGATAGGAACTACTCGAGTATATGGAAATGACTACTCGAGTAATTCACTTAGAAAAATTTTCTGGAATATAATTCTGGGTTACTCGAGTATTAATTCTGGACTACTCGAGTAGTAGATGAACTACTCGAGTACATGACTTATACTACTTGAGTAAGTGAGAACTACACGAGAGTCAGAATTCAAATACTCGAGACAGAAGATAAAACTACTCGAGTATTTAACTTAGAAAACTTTTGAGGAGAAAAAATTCTGTAAACCCGAGAGGAGAAAGGAAACTACTCGAGAGCCATAAGTAGACTACTCGTGATATACCATACCTACTCGAGTAAGAGTATTATTACTCGAGTATGAACTCAACATTTTACTCGTGTAAGTATAGGACTACTCGAGTATAATACTTAGGAAATTTTCTTGACAGAATTTTTTTCATCTTCTAAGGTGAGACCAACATCAAGTCTTTTCACTTTGTCCTAGAGCTTGAATATGAAGTGTATCCCAATAGAGAGGCTATACATGAGTCAACACCTTGGATCACACAATGAGGGGTTACATTGTATGGTCCTGTGTTTGGTGACCCATTGTAGACTGACATTGGTCTACACTTCCCATAAGAATCCTGCAAACACATAACTCAAACCAAACATTAAATATAACTTAATTCATCTTAGTTCAAGGATGACTTCATCAAATCTGGGTTAGTGTGGATACAATACCCAACAATACATGACTTCCACACTTCGGCACGCAGGTCATCCACACATGAACATAATAAAGTAAACAATTCGCTTTGGCCTTCAAGGGCCAGCACAACATCAAGGGTTTCAGCCCGCTACTTGAAACTAGGCTCACATGTTCCTGCATAAGAACAATCCACCGCACAGTGGCAAAACAAGGCAACGGTGAGCTAAAGCTGACCAAATTATAACGACCCCGCCCCTTAATCAGGGCAGCGGTGCTGCTTCCCTGCATTTCATTAGTTTGCTCAAACATGATAGTGAAAGTACAATTTAAGCACACTTCACCACAGGCGTAGGCACGCACGACCACACACCCCGTGCTCTCAGCGCACATTCTCGGTGAATCTGGACCATTCTGTGGCTTCACCACTTCCACCAGGACGCAAACATCGTGAGCATTTTAGTCTTTCCAGCCGAATCCTAAGACTCACCCTCTATGCCAATGTTAAGTGCCACGTACTTTAGGTATCTTTAACCGAACCACACAGAGCGCCTACGGTTCCACTTAACCCGTTGCTCACACTGCCACGTCAATTTAAGCCATAGGTGCTGGTCAAGCTTCCCCGAGTCCCAAATCAATCATACAATAGTACATAACCCGGTTATGCAGAAGGTTGGCTTGCAGACCAAACATACTGGTCTCCCAGAGCACATAACCTCACAACACTGATCCCCAGGTCTCAAAGAGTTAGGCCTCACAATAATAGAGCTATCGCCGACAGTATTACTAACGCCGCGTGGTGCCTGGCAGAAATACGTTTCTGCCCAGTTTTTGGGTGCTCCTTGGGGTTAGTCCCCAAGGCTCTCTACTGCAATCTACTACGTAGAAACCCGAAAAACAAAACGGCACGGAGTCTTCTCCGACAATACATGCATAATGAAACATCACCGATCCAGACCAACATGTACGGGTAGGCTTCACACACCATGCATACGTTTGTGCTTTGATTCTGGACTCCATATGCAGAACTATGGGGATAAACCATATCTTCCCGAAGGAATACCTCACACTTACCTCCCACTCGAGGGAGAGAGTTTCCTATGCTAAAAGGTAGATGACTTCACATGTCCAAGTAAATAATCGTTACCCTAGAGGTTCTCTTCGGCGCCATGGAAAACTAGCAGGATGAAAATCACCGCAACGGACTCGCCTCCGTGGATCTGGACTCGCCTCACGATTCGGAGCTCTAAAGCTCCAACAATGACCGGAATCCTCCTTCTTCTTCTTCCTTTGCTCTCCCCACTCTCTAACTCTTAGAAAGAGAAATGGCCAAATGGATTGAGACCAAAACCCTCATTTCCCGGCAATATACCAACAACAGGTATTCTGGGTCACCGGATCACTCTTAAATAAAACAAAAGGCACTGATTTACCCTTAAAATCATCTTCTTGGGTCCGCACACGGCTTGTGATGCCCCCGTGTCATAGGCCGTGTCTCACTTTCGTACAAGAATTCGTCGATCTCCGAATCCGGACACAGTCTCTGACACACCCGTGTTAAACCTGGACATGCCCGTGTCAACCCTGGACATGCCCGTGTCATAGGCCTTGTGCCTCAATCGTTGCTGAAACCGTCCCACCCGAACAGGACACGACTTTAGACACGCTCGTATCCCAGGGTGTGTTGCTCACTCGAAACAGCCAGGCAATCATAGAGCAGGACACGACTTTGGACATGCCCATATACGCCCTGGACATGCCCGTGTCCGACCTGGACATGCTCGTGTCCTAGGCCCTGTTCAACACTCGATAAAACTCAGCTAACTCTAAAAAAGGATACGGCTCTAAACACACCCGTGTCACAGGCCGTGTGAAACCATAATTGCTCCAAAGCTTTCAAAAATACTACCCATTCATATTCTAGTTTTGGGGTGTTACATAACATCTCGAAAATAAGCAGGAAGGACAAAATACCCTCGATGCTTTGTCAAGCTCAGCTCGATGTTCGTCGATCTCCGCTCGATGTTCGTCGAACACAAAGTAAAAACTCCTTTCGATGAATTCTGCTCGAAGTTCGTCGAACCCAGAACCCAGAACCGCTCGACACTTTGTCGAGTTCAGCCCGACGTTCATCGAGCTCAACTCGATGCTTCGTCGAGCTCAGCTCGATGATCGTTGAGCTTTGAACAGTGCCCAGAAACATCATCAAACTCTTAAGGTTGGCGAAAAAATAACACTACTGGGGGATTTGCGAGAATCAAAAGGAGGGTTATCCAAGAATTAGAACAAGGCATAAAGCTTGCATAATAACAACAAAAATAATCCAATTCAAACAGTTGAACAAGGAAATATGAGTTCAAAATAGAGGCCCAAAAACACCGAATTAAACAAATTCAACAGCGACAACAACCCTTGAATCTGACGTGCCATTCTTGAGACACAACATCAAATGCTCTCACAAGTAAAAAAATCACCCCAAGGGTCCAAACACGCGCCGAGACTCCAAAATGCTTGGATCGCAACAAAATTGGACAGGACCAAGGACTGAAAACCGCATCCTTTATATCAAGGAAGACATTCAGTCACAACAGAATCACAAAATCATGATAAACAGGCTCAATGGACGCAAAAACGCACAAACTGTGCAGCACCGTCAAAAAATGAAAAAAGGGGTGTAACGCCCTGACATCATAATTATGACGTCGACAAACAAAATAATAACATCTGAAAAATGGGGTCGTTACAGTGGACGCCATATTGTTAGTGTCTCCATGTAATGCCCCCACTCGTCGCGTGGCATATAACGGTGGGTCCGGCCAGGGCCCCACACCATATGTTACAGACAGGCGGCGGAATTGCTTGTGGAAATCAAAATCTACTCGTACCCTAACTCAATACATTCTAGCGCAGCATTTTAAGTTAGCATGAACTCAACACAAAGAATGTCCACTACTATATAAACTCCAAATTTATATATCCAAACCAGGAATGTATACAACACACACACCCATGGCCTTATGGCCTTACAAGTTTCTTTTTACACAAATATATTTTCGTACATCGGCACGCACGCCGGCCCCACATGAAATCCAAACACTTCGCCCGGCCTTCAAGGGCCTTAAGCAGCAAGCCGCCATTCCGCTCATTCATTTCAAGCATTAGCACCTGCAATTAGATATCCACCAAGAGCATCAAACAAAGTAACAATAAGCTTTAGCTGACCAATTATAACGACCCTACCCCCTACTCAGTGCAGTGGTTCCTTCCATGTATGCATTGTCATATCATAATCTCTATCATCTTAGCACTCACAATCACATCACAAACGCCAGTATCCACTAGACGCTCTGTGCACTCAGGACACCTTTTTGGTGTACCGGATGTCCCAGTCGTACACCGCCGATCAGGGGTTATTAACTTGTTAGCTGGCCAGTCCTAGTCACCACAACACACATGCTGTGAGTTTTCCGCCCAAACCATTCAGATGTCCTAACCCCACATCAAACTTGAGCATTTAGATCGACCCAACACTATGGTGTAGCAAGCCGGGTATGACCGCAGCCCCCATTTGCATTGCCACCCATCGATCTCCCAAAATAACCAGGTAAAGGTCAGCATTTTCCCGTGCTCACATCGTCAATACCTCAGCTTGACGCGGGTCGGCTTTCCCTCCTGATCAGCCGCAGCTTTTCACCGCTCTCGCAGAGCAAAGAGCACCTGCAGCGCTCAATGGGCTTAACCAAAGCCTCCATAACATATCGTACATTCATCCAATACACAAAGCACATATTTCATAGTGTTAAATCCACGGAGTCTTCTCCAGTTTACCCATGATCATCACCAATCTAGACTACCAGTCCAGATGGGCTTCACACAGCATGCATATGTCGTACTCCACACTACCGGCTCTAAATGCAGATTCAACCAAGGAATCGCTAACGAGATCCACCTCTTGGTGGAGGATTCCACGCACATGCATAAAGAAAGGACTTCGATGTCCAAGAAGGAGATCGTTACCCTTGAAGATCGCTTCGGCGCCATGAAGTAGCCGGATGGACGTCACCGCCTCGGCTTTGCCTTCATGAATCAGCTCTCGGATCTTCACTCCGCACTCCACAACTCCTCTAACAGCTAGTTTCCACTTCCTTTCCCTCTTCCCTTGCTCTCCCTTTCTCTTTCTCTCTCTTGAAATGAAAAGGAGAAGAAGGAGATGAAGATAAAGGGGATTTATCCCATTTTCCCGGCATTGATCCCCCTGGAAGTAGCCTGGCCTTTGGATCCAAGATAAGGGAAATGAGTGGCTCGGATTTACCAAACAATACCCTGAACATGGCCTGACACGCTCTGTAACACGTCCGTGTCACAGGCCGTGTCACTTAAGCGGCAGCCCACCGACTCAAATCCAACCAGTACACGGTCGTGTGTCACGCCCATATAACACCCTACACACCCGTGTCATGCATGACACGCCCGTATGGACCACCCATATACTTCACTCAGCACTATTTCAATCTCACCCGAGAGACACACGGCCCTGGGATATGCCTGTATCCCAGGCTGTGTGCACCTGGACACACCCGTGTCCTGCACCACACGGATTCCTGCTGGAAACCCAAGAGGGAGACGCCCTGTGACATGCCCGTGTCACAGGACGTGTACCCTATATTCTACGATTGTCGACCCAAAATTCATCAACCACAAGCCCAACTCCTCAAGCCAAACCTGACACGCCCTGGGACACGACCGTGTCCCAGGCCGTGTCACCCAACCTGAAACCCAAAGTGACTTTGGGGTGTTACACTCCAAACCTTCAAGGCGAACACAACTGCCCAGAACTCCAAATCATGAACTGGTAATTAGCTTCATGCTTCTTTAGTTTCCTCGAAGCATAGGCGATCACATGCCCGTGCTGCATCAGTACTGCTCACACCCCTTGGTTTGATGCTTCAGTGTAGACTTGGAATCCTTCCTTCCTAGATGGAACGGCTAGGATGAGTGCGTAGGCAAGTCTATTTTTCATCTCTTGGAATGCAGATTCGCATTGGGGTGTCCATTCATACGACACACCTTTCTTTGTCAGAGCTGTGAGAGGGAGGGCTAACTTTGAGAATCCCTTCATGAACTTGCGATAATTCCCAGCAAGTCCAAGGAAACTCCGCACATCGGCTGTTGACTTCAGAGTAGACTATTCCTTCACAACACGCACCTTGGCTGGATCCACAGCTAGTCCGGTACCACTGATCACATGGCCTAAGAAAGTAACTTCTCAGAGCCAAAATTCACACTTGCTGAACATGGCAAACAAGGTATGCTTCTTTAATTTCTTCAGCACCAAAGTCAAGTGTTCAACATGCTCTTCTTCTATCTTTGAATAAACCAAGATATCATTGATGAATATGATGATGAAGACATCTAGGTATGGCTCAAACACTTTATTCATTAGGCTCGTGAATGCTAAAGGGTCATTCGTAAGCCCAAATGGCACCACGGTGAACTTATATAGCCCATACCTTGATATAAATGATGTTTTCTGGATATCTTCCTCTTGTATCCTCAATTGGTAATACCCCGAGTGCAGATCCTACATGGTAGACCAATGTGCTCCAACAAGCTGATCGAATAACTCATCGATCCGAGGAAAGGGATAGGTGTTCCGCACCGTTAAACGATTGAGTTCCTGGTAATCTATACATAACTGCAAGGTTCCATCCTTCTTCTTAATGAATAGAACAGGGGATCCCCATAGTGATGAACTACGACAAACAAACCCTAATTCTACTAGTTCTTGCAACTGAACTCTAAACTCTGTGAGTTCCTTCATGGCCATTGGTAAGGGATCCTAGAGATATGTTTGGCACCCGACACTAACTGAAAGTTATTTAACTTTAGGTTAGCTAATCACCTAGATGTTGGGGGGTGAATAGGTCTTTGAGCTTTTAATAAATCTTCTGTTGTTTTCAACTTGTTTTATGTAGAGCTTGTCCATAAGTCCTACAATCATAAAGAAAAAAACAAACACACACAGCAAACACCAGAATTTATAGTGGTTCCCTAATTGGGTACATCCAATTTCCCTCTCCACTTATCCAACTTATTTGTTGGACTCGGCACAAACTCCTCCACTTATGCTCCATAGAGCTTACACCTTAGGCCCTCAGCCTTACACAAAGATTCTTCTCAGAATCCAACTCGGAACCACAAGGTTTCCTATTTTAAAGCTCTGCAGAACTCCAACAACTCAATGATCCAGAGATCACCTACCTCAGCCTTATTTCTAAGGCCTACACTCAGGATTTTCAGCCCTACAACTTCATGCACACGACCCTACTCTCAGAGTGTTGCAGCACTCCTACAACTCAGTACCCTTTCAGGTACCTACAGCTCCGCCTCCTCCAAGGCCTACAATCTCAGTGACAATCTTGTCACCTACAGCTCAGTGAACCACTAATCACCTACCTCAGGCATAAGGCCCTACACTCAGGCTAGAAGGACAGCCCTACCTCAGATCAACACTATGATCCTACCTCATAGAGCAGCACTCTCTTACCTCAGGCACTTAAGCCATACAGCTCAGATTCTCACTTGGATCCTACCTCAGTGCCCCAACAGGGCACCTACCACAGTGACAAATTTATCACCTACAACTCTGGCACAAAGTACCCTACACTCAGATTCAGGAAACCTGAATCCTACAAGAAATAAAACAGTAAATGAGAAAGATAAAATAACTGACTCAGAGAAATAACTCTGACTCAACTTTGCTGGACAGAGCAGATTTCAGTCCAGCTCACTTGCTATAGATGGAATCAGCCTTCTTCTACAACTATCACTTTTTACTGTTGTATTGATGAACAACTTCCACCTTACTGATGAGATGAACCAGCTAAACTATTCTGTTGAGAACAACCTTGCTGAGCTTGAAGAGCTTTAGCTATCCTTCTTTGCCTTCAGACTATCTTGGCTGGACTTCAGCTTTCAAGCTTCAGGTAAGATCGTCCAGCCGCCTCTATAAATTTCTCTTTCTGTTCGTTTGATTTGTTAACCATAATACCTTTTTTATTTCCCCTTTTATATGCATTGATTTGAATCAATGACACCATAATATGTTTGCCCACCAAGGATCGGTGAGCACTAACTCCATCAGAAAGAGACAAAACATCTTTCGGTGCTGTAGCAGCTTTCCTGCAACGACCTCCTGCAATTTTGACTTTGATGATGTCAGTAGTGGTCATCAACATTTGGACTTAGAAAATTTTCAGAATCCCATCAAGAGTTGAGTGGTATTATGACACTCAACGCCATTAGCCGTGGCTCTCAGCGCTTCTGGACTTATAAAATTCCCTGGCTTCGTCTCAGCGGTTTTTTCTCAGCGATTTCAGCAGCTTTTCATTATCAGTTGAGACAAGCCTTTATCTCAGTGCTTTCTTCTTATCTAATGTCTCAGCGGTTTTTGCACTTAACTGTCTCAGCGGTTTTGTCTCAGCTGTCTCAGCGGTTTTTATTTATCAGCTGAGAAAATCCTTTGTTTCAGCGTTTTCTTCTTATCTACTGTCTCAGTGGTTTTTGCACTTTGCTGTCTCAGCAGTTTTCCTCTTGACTGTCTTAGCACTTCCTTCTTCATTAGAAGCGTTGAGTGAAACTGCTTCACCCAATGCTTCTGGACTTAGAAAAAATCCGACTAATTTGTCTCTACTGTCTTAGTCGTCTGAACGCTATCTTCTCAGCTGTCTCAGCTATCTCAGCGGTCTCAACACCATCTTATTAGCTGTCTTTAGCTATCTCAATGCTATCTTCACAGCTGTCTCAGCTGTCTTAGTGGTCTCAATGTAACACCCCCTATCCGTCGCATAGTATATAGCAGTAGGTCCGGCCGGGGCCCGACGCCATATACCACAGACAGACCGGGTGGTTACGTATGGAAACCATCCAACCAATCTCAACGTCCTACACAGAGCATTCTAGCGGAAGCAGTTTATATAAGTTGTAAACAAGAACCCAGCATTAAAGCACGAATGTCCACTAGGACATAATTAGGAATGTATACAAAATACCCAAAATCGGCCTTAAGGCCTTACAGAATGTTTGACTTGAATAATACATGATTTACAAACCTCGGCACGCAGGCCGGTCATACATGAATAAAACAAAAAACATTTCCACTTGGGCCTTCGAGGGCCAGCTTCGCAAAAAGGGATTTAGCCCGCTATTGACCGCTTGGTCCAGCTGCACCTGCAAGCAACAAACCACCGCACGGTGGCAAACAAGGCAACGGTCAGCAATGCTGACCAAATTATAACGATCCCGCCCCCAACTCGGGGCGGCGATGCTCCTTCCCTGCATTTCATTAGCACAAGCGAGCAATGCATATAACCATAGCCATTTCATCACAGACGTTGGCTCGTACGGCCACACGTCCCGTGCACTCAGGGCACATTCTCGGCGAACCGGTCGATGTCACGTCAATTAAAGCCATTAACATTCCGGACTCACCGCCGCCACTTAGACGGCCATTCCTATGAGCAATTCGTCTTCCTGGCCTGGGTCACGTCAATTAAAGCCATAGACCGCCGAAGACTCCCATCTATGCCAACGGCGAGTGCCACGTAACCTTAGGTCTCTCTAACCGAATGACATAAAGCGGGTACGGTTCCATCTAACCCGTGCTCACATCACAACGACAATTTAAGCCATTTGCGCGGGTCAAACTTCCACCGAGTCCCATTCTACCGCAAGACACATAACCCAGTTATGTTCGAGTTGGCTCTCAGGCCACCAAGTTGGCAAGATCTCGTATCCGCCCAGTTTTCCGGGTGCACCTTTGGGTTAGTCTCCAAGGCTCCCTGCTGCAATCTACCGCGTAGAAAACCCGAAAAACACCCAATAGCACGGAGTCTTCTCCGGCCTTAAGCAATGCAACATCACCGATCTAGACTAACATGTTCGGGTAGGCTTCACACAAAATGCCTACGTCCGTTCTCGCATACGGACTCTAAACAACGGGGACTTTACATATCTACCCGAAGGAACGCCTCCAACTCTCCGCAAACTTGCGAGAGCGGGCTTCCTATGCTAAGAAAAGGAGCGATTCATGCTCAAGATGAGGATCGTTACCCTTGAGTTCCTCTTTGGCGCCATCGAAAAGTAATCGGATAGAAATCACCGCACTTGCGTTGCCTCCGTGGATCCGGAGTCGGCTTGCGATTCGGGGCTCCGAAGCTTCTCCAATGGCGGATCTAGCTCTTCTTCTTCTTGCCTTAGCTCTCCTCTCTCCAAGGGTTTTAGAAAGAGAACAAGTGAAGAAAGTGATGGATTTTCTAAGTCAAAACCCGGGTATATCCTCTCAGGAACAACCCCTAGCCGTCGGATCTCAACCTATGGAAACGAACGGCTTTGATTCGGGGCTGAAATGCCCAATCTGGACCGAACACGGCCTGGCACACGCCCGTGTCCAGGGCCGTGTGCCGCATTCGCCGTCAAAATCGAATCTCCTGGACCCTCACACGGGTATCGAACACGCCCGTGTTCGAGCTGACACGCCCGTGTTCCAGCTGACACGGCCGTGTAGCCGGCCGTGTACCCCATGATTTTCCCCCGTTTTCAACCCGAGCACTGCACGGGTCCTAGGACACGCCCGTGTCCTTGCCCGTGTCACCTTGACACGCCTGGGCCCCAGGCCGTGTACAAGGTCTCGACATTTCGTCGCGTGCAGGTCGACGACTCGATGACACGGCCTTGGACACGCCCGTGTCCTAGGCCGTGTGCCTTGTCTCGACGATCATCGAGCGAATCTCGACGAATTCCCCGGGACGATCGTCGACACGGGTTGACACGCCCGGCGACACGCCCGTGTCGCGGGCCGTGTGCCCATTCTCGACGAATCGTCGAGTATATCTCGACGATTTCTCAGCTAAGTGTCGACACGGGTCGACACGCCCTGCGACACGCCCGTGTTGCAGGCCGTGTGCCCACTCTTGACGAATCGTCGATTATAACTCGACGACTTCGCGGCTAAGTGCCGACACGCGCTTGACACGCCCTGGAACACGCCCGTGTCCCAGGCCATGTGCCTTCAGCCAGAAACCAAAACTGGCCCAAAACGTCCCCCTTCCCTCCTTTGAGTTTCGGGGCGTTACAACTCTCCCCCTCTTAAAATAATTTCGCGCACGAAATTACATAAAGGAAAGACATGTACAAAACCAAAATTTGTACTTGAGCGGAACAACTCCGGATATTCGTCAAGCATAGTCTGCTCTCTCTCCCAGGAGAGCTCCTCACGACCGCAATTGTCCCACCGGACCTTGACCATCCTGATCTCTTTATTGCGTAGCCGCTTGACCTCCGAGTCCTCAATCCGTACGGGCTTGACCTTTATCGTTAGCCCACTTTACACCGGCACTTGATCGACCGCGATCACTTGCGTAGGCTCTTGCACCGCCTTCCGAAGCACCGAAATATGGAATACATCGTGTAAACCACTTAGCTCCACTGAAAGCTTCAATCTATAGGCCGCTTCTCCAACTCGCTCCAGAACCTCGAACGGTCCAAGGTACCTCGGGCTTAGCTTTTTCAATCGCCGCACCCGCGAGACACCCTTGAATGGCTTTATCTTCAAGTATACATAATCGCCCACAGCGAACTCCACGTTCCTGTGCTTGGCATTATAATACTTTGCTTGCCGGTCCTGAGCGATAAGCAACCTCTCCCGAATGGTTCTCACCAAAGAAGTAGCGTCCTCCACTTCCGATCGCTTATACAACTTTGACTCACCCGTTTCTAACCAAGACAACGGCGTGCGACATTTCCTACCATATAGGGCCTCGAAAGGCGCCATCTGAATACTCGCTTGGTAGCTATTGTTGTATGCGAACTCCACCAAATAAAGGTGTTCTTCCCATTGCTTTCCGAAATCCAAGACACACATGCGAAGCATATCTTCCATGGTTCTATTGACCCTCTCGGTCTGCCCATCCGTTTGTGGGTGGAAGGCTGTGCTGAATTTCAACTTTGTTCCCAACATTTGCTGCACCAGCCTCCAATCATTGGACGTGAACCGCCCATCTCGGTCACTCACGATGCTGCGGGGCACACCATGAAGCCGTACTATATTATCCACATAAAGCTTTGCCAGCTTCTCCACCGGATCGTCCTTCCTATGCGGAATAAAATGCGACACCTTCGTTAATCGATCCACGATCACCCAAATGGCGTCGTTCCCCTTTTGCGACCTTGGCAAACCGTGCACAAAGTCCATAGAGATGTAGTCAAATTTCCACTCCGGAATAGGCAAGGACTTAAGAAATCCTCTCGGCTTTTGGCACTCCGCCTTTACCAAGGCGAAGGTTTGGCACTTCGCTACGTATAACGCCACATCCTTTTTCAAACCCGGCCACCAAAACAGTTTCTTCACATCGCGGTACATCTTCGTGCTCCCCGGGTGAATCGAGTACTTGGTATGATGTGCCTCGTACAACAACTCCACCCGTAAATTGCCCACGCTCGGGACGTACAGACGACCGTCTTTCCAAAGCAATCCGTCCTCCACGACGAATTGGGAATTTGACCCATCCAGAGCCTCTATCATGAACTGCTTCATATGAGCATCCATATCCAAAGCCTGCCGAATCCGATCAGCCAGGTCATATTGGACTTCAGTCCAATTCAGAACTGCTTCAGCACTTGATTGTCTGTCCACACAAACAATCTCCAACGCCTCCAACTCCCGCACCAACCGCTCATCGTGCACCGATAGCCAATTGGCTTGAGCTGGGGCTCGGCGACTCAACGCGTCCGCAACCGCATTCCCTTTGCCAGGCACGTAGTGGATCTTGAATGTATAGTCCCCCAGGAACTCCATCCACCTACGCTGCCACATATTCAGATCCTTCTGATCTATCAGGTACTTTAGGCTCTTGTGATCGGTGTAGATATCAATCTTCACACCGTACAAATAGTGTCTCCACAGCTTCAAGGCAAAAATCACGGCCGCTAACTCCAAGTCATGGACCGGATAATTCCTCTCGTGCACTTTTAGCTGTCTCGAGCCATAAGCTATCACGCTTCCGTGCTGCAGTAGCACGCAACCCAAACTGCTGCCCGAAGCATCGCTATATATCTCATAGCCTTCGGTTCCACATGGCGAACTCAGCACAGGCGCCGTGGTCAACCGACACTTCAATTCCTCAAAAGCTCGCGCGCACTCCGGCGTCCAAACGAACTTATGCTCCTTCCTCGTCAAAGTAGTGAGAGGTAGCGCTATCCGCGAGAAGTTCTCTACGAAGCGCCTATAATAACCGGCAAGCCCCAAAAAGCTCCGGACTTCTGCTACCGTAGCAAGCTCAGGACACTCCCGTATCGCAACAATCTTCGCCGGATCCACCGCAATACCCTCTCCACTCACTATATGCCCGAGGAACGCCACTGAGGATAGCCAAAACTCGCACTTCGAGAACTTGGCATACAACTGATTTCTCCTTAGCGTCTCCAACACCAAATGAAGATGCTTGAAGTGATCTTCCTCACTTTGAGAGTACACCAAAATATCGTCGATGAAGACGATCACGAAATGGTCCAAGTACTCCCTGAACATCCTGTTCATCAAATCCATGAATACTGACGGCGCATTAGTCAGCCCAAACGGCATGACCGTAAACTCATAATGCCCGTACCTCGTACTAAACGCTGTCTTCGGGATATCACTCTCCCTTATCCGCAGCTGATAGTACCCAGCCTTGAGATCCAACTTCGAGTACACCGTCGACCCGACTAACTGATCAAAGAGATCATCAATCCTAGGGATCGGGTACTTGTTCTTCTCAGTCAGCTTGTTTAGCTCCCGATAATCAATACACAACCTCAAGCTTCCGTCCTTCTTCTTAACAAAGAGGACCGGTGCGCTCCAAGGCGAAGAACTCGGGCGCACATACCCTTGCTCCAACAACTCTTGCAGTTGAACTTTCAGCTCCGCCATTTCCTTAGGCGCTAGCCGATACGGAGATCGTGACACAGGCTTTGCACCTTGCACTAGCTCGATCGTAAAATCTATCTCCCGTTGAGGCGGGGCTCCAGGAAGATCTGCGGGGAACACATCAGGGTATTCCGATACCACTGAAATACAATCCAAAGCGGGCTTCGGCTTTGCAACCTCCACTAGTGTAAAGAACAGTTCTGCTCCAGCACGAACCGCCTTCACCACCTGAAGAGCAGACATCAACGTCTTGCTCGACCCCTTTAAGCCTGTAAACGTCGTCTCACGACTCACTCCCAGCTTGACTTCCTTGCTACCGCAATCTATATGGGCCTGCTGCTCCGAGAGCCAGTCCATGCCAAATATGACATCGAACTCCACTAATGGAAGTAAAGACGCTCGCAGGTCGAACTCCTGCTCCCCAATACGAATCTTAACATCGAAGATCCTATCCGATCGCATCGAACACCCATTGGGCAACAACACATCCAACCTATCCTTCGCCATCGAGGAAGGGACCCCGATGCGTAATATAAATCCTTCGGACAAGAAGGAGTGTGAAGCTCCCGTATCGAAGAGTGCTCGTGCCGGATTTTCACAAATCAATACAAATCCTAAACAAGTAGTGGTAAGGTAACATGCGCATAACAAGCATATAAAGAAATTGACTTGCTATAAATTAAACCGTACCTATCACCACATCAGCTTGTTTAATGGCCTCCTGTTGGCCAAGATTGTAGACCCTTGGTTGGGCCGGAGCATAGTGGGATGCGGTCGACTCCACCGCCTTTCCCTTCTCTTCATAAGTGGCTCCCGGCCTCCTCTCGGACTTAGGACGTCCGCTCCAACAATCACGGGCAAAGTGCCCCGTCTTTCCGCATGTAAAACATGCACCCGGGGTCCGACCCGTAGTCGCCCCAGAAGCGCCAGAAGGAGCTGGACCCGAAGTCCTATGCTTCTTGAAAGCCCTCCGATATCCGGACTTTGAAGTAGTCGGCACTCTGAACTCAGATTTCTTTTCACTCAAGCTTTTCTTCGCTTGCACGCTCTTCATGTCCTTCTCCAAGGACCGGGCAGTATTGACCAAGGTTAAGAAACCCTGCGTCATCGGCCCCGACAGTAATAGTCTCAGCTCATCCCTCAAGCCTTCATAAAAACGATTAGTCTTGCGCTCCTCATCCATGATGGTGGAGCTAGCATAACGACTCAACCGCATAAACTCGTGGAGATATTCATCCACGCTCCGCTCACCCTGCACCAACCTCAGGAACTCATTCTCCATTGAAATCCTCTGAGTAGAAGGGATGTATCTTGCCAAGAATAATCTCGAGAACTCCTCTATCGAGACATCACAAAGTTGCCTACCTCTCAGTAAGTGCAGCTCCAAACCTTCCCACCACATCCTCGCTTCACCGTCCAGCAGGAACGTAGCGATGGTGGTCATTTGCCACTCCTCCGTCTCCGTCGCTGGCATGACTCTCTTCACCCTGGAGAGCCAGTCTTCAGCCTGAGATGGGGTTCCCAACCCCGAGAATAACGGAGGGTTAAAGCTCATTACATGCTTTAGCTGCCTCTCAGTTGCCCTCCTTGGCACTATTGGTTCTACAACCACTTGCTCCACCCTCCTCGGCTCAGCCTCTTGCAGAGGTTCTTGCTCCATCACAGGAGCGGGCTGCTGCGCTTGCCTTCCAGGCTGCGCATTAATCACGGCCAACACCGCTTCAACCACCAATCGAATATTCTCAGCCGACAGAGGTGTTGCGGGAGCAACATCCGGTGCACTGCTAGCCTCAGAAACTCGGCGTTCTGATGGCCCAACACCACTTCTGGTCACCTATAGTGGTACAAAACACCGTTAAGCGACCACATAACATTGCAAACAGCAATTATAGGAACACGCAGGTTCCTCAAACACGAGTATTTTCATTCCTAAGTGGACATTCATGGGTTCTTTTACCATTATAACGATGACGCACACAATGTGCTCACCACCCCTTAAAAAGGATTCGCCCACGAATTCACTTTAAGCCCGACCAAAACCAGTAGTCTGATACCAAATTGTAACACCCCCTATCCGTCGCATAGTATATAGCAGTAGGTCCGGCCGGGGCCCGACGCCATATACCACAGACAGACCGGGTGGTTACGTATGGAAACCATCCAACCAATCTCAACGTCCTACACAGAGCATTCTAGCGGAAGCAGTTTATATAAGTTGTAAACAAGAACCCAGCATTAAAGCACGAATGTCCACTAGGACATAATTAGGAATGTATACAAAATACACAAAATCGGCCTTAAGGCCTTACAGAATGTTTCACTTGAATAATACATGATTTACAAACCTCAGCACGCAGGCCGGTCATACATGAATAAAACAGAAAACATTTCCACTTGGGCCTTCGAGGGCCAGCTTCGCAAAAAGGGATTTAGCCCGCTATTGACCGCTTGGTCCAGCTGCACCTGCAAGCAACAAACCACCGTACGGTGGCAAACAAGGCAACGGTCAGCAATGCTGACCAAATTATAACGATCCCGCCCCCAACTCGGGGCGGCGATGCTCCTTCCCTGCATTTCATTAGCACAAGCGAGCAATGCATATAACCATAGCCATTTCATCACAGACGTTGGCTCGTACGGCCACACGTCCCGTGCACTCAGGGCACATTCTCGGTGAACCGGTCGATGTCACGTCAATTAAAGCCATTAACATTCCGTACTCACCACCGCCACTTAGACGGCCATTCCTATGAGCAATTCGTCTTCCTGGCCTGGGTCACGTCAATTAAAGCCATAGACCGCCGAAGACTCCCATCTATGCCAACGACGAGTGCCACGTAACCTTAGGTCTCTCTAACCGAACGACATAAAGCGGGTACGGTTCCATCTAACCCGTGCTCACATCGCAACGACAATTTAAGCCATTTGCTCGGGTCAAACTTCCACCGAGTCCCATTCTACCGCAAGACACATAACCCAGTTATGTTCGAGTTGGCTCTCAGGCCACCAAGTTGGCAAGATCTCGTATCCGCCCAGTTTTCCGGGTGCACCTTTGGGTTAGTCGCCAAGGCTCCCTGCTGCAATCTACCGCGTAGAAAACCCGAAAAACACCCAATAGCACGGAGTCTTCTCCGGCCTTAAGCAATGCAACATCACCGATCCAGACTAACATGTTCGGGTAGGCTTCACACAAAATGCCTACGTCCGTTCTCGCATACGGACTCTAAACAACGGGGACTTTACATATCTACCCGAAGGAACGCCTCCAACTCTCCGCAAACTTGCGAGAGCGGGCTTCCTATGCTAAGAAAAGGAGCGATTCATGCTCAAGATGAGGATCGTTACCCTTGAGTTCCTCTTTGGCGCCATCGAAAAGTAATCGGATAGAAATCACCGCACTTGCGTTGCCTCCGTGGATCCGGAGTCGGCTTGTGATTCGGGGCTCCGAAGCTCCTCCAATGGCGGATCTAGCTCTTCTTATTCTTGCCTTAGCTCTCCTCTCTCCAAGGGTTTTAGAAAGAGAACAAGTGAAGAAAGTGATGGATTTTCTAAGTCAAAACCCGGGTATATCCTCTCAGGAACAACCCCCAGCCGTCGGATCTCAACCTAAGGAAACGAACGGCTTTGATTCGGGGCTGAAATGCCCAATCTGGACCGAACACGGCCTGGCACACGCCCGTGTCCAGGGCCGTGTGCCACATTCGCTGTCAAAATCGAATCTCCTGGACACTCACACGGGTATCGAACACGCCCGTGTTCGAGCTGACACGCCCGTATTCCAGCTGACACGACCGTGTAGCCGGCCGTGTACCCCATGATTTTCCCCCGTTTTCAACCCGAGCACTACACGGGTCCTAGGACACGCCCGTGTCCTTGCCCGTGTCACCTTGACATGCCTGGGCCCCAGGCCATGTACAAGGTCTCGACATTTCGTCGCGTGCAGGTCGACGACTCGATGACACGGCCTTGGACACGCCCGTGTCCTAGGCCGTGTGCCTTGTCTCGACGATCGTCGAGCGAATCTCGACGAATTCCCCGGGACGATCGTCGACACGGGTCGACACGCCCGGCGACACGCCCGTGTCGCGGGCTGTGTGCCTATTCTCGACGAATCGTCGAGTATATCTCGATGATTTCTCGGCTAAGTGTCGACACGGGTCGACACGCCCTGCGACACGCCCGTGTCGCAGGCCGTGTGCCCACTCTCGATGAATCGTCGATTATAACTCGACGACTTCGCGGCTAAGTGCCGACACGCGCTTGACACGCCCTGGGACACGCCCGTGTCCCAGGTCGTGTGCCTTCAGCCAGAAACCAAAACTGGCCCAAAACGTCCCCCTTCGCTCCTTTGAGTTTCGGGGCGTTACACTCAATGCCTTCTTCTCAGCAGTCTTAGCGCTTTTGCCTTAGACAGATTTTCTGGCTTTAGCTTGACAAGCTTTGAGCTGAACTCGATGAACTGCAGACTGAGGTCGACGAACATTGATCTTCTCAGCGGTCTCAGTGCTTTTTGCTTTATTCAATTTTTCTCTTGCTTTAGCTTGACAAGTGTTGGGCTGAGCTCGATGAACTGTAACTTGAGCTCGACGAACTTCGAGCTGAGTTCGACTAATTTTGAATCCTAAGTTCTTAAGCTTAACCCATGGAATGCTGAGTTGAGCTCGACGATCATCGAGCTGATTTCGAAGAACTCTGAGCTGAGTTCGACGAAATTAGAGTTTACTGCCAAACTCATTTTTCTTCACCTGTCCAATCATGGACTACTTGTATGCAAGAACTAGAGCACACATCAAATATATTATGCCCCTTAGCATAATTGGTGATGCTACTTCAAATCCTGAGGAACATTGTTGGGCACAATTCCCAACAATCTCCCTCTATTTGAAGAAGGTAGAACACACATCCATGGTAAGGTGCATCAACACAGAAAACATATCATGATATGTCAAATGAAGCAATATCATGACAACTAGCCATCCCTGTACAGGATAACTCCACCTAGATGAGATGGCTTAACACTATGATTGATAGACTAATAGTACAGGTGAATTAACAATCATTGACAATGTGAAAGTATGATTAACAACAAGAACTTTAGTAATCGTTTACAAAGTAAACATTATGATCAAGATAAACCTAATCATTAACTTTAGCCAAACAGTAGCAAACATGTGATTACAGGATACATATGAAGGAGCAACATAATTAACTATCACAGATATACATTTATCATATCAATATAGTCAGGGCCAACTCATATCAATTTCATTGATAAAGATTTGAGAATTTTACACTGTTGACATTCATTACAAGACATAGATTAGAAAAAATAAATAAAAGAAACTTAAGTCTTACAGTCTTTTATCTGTTAGTCTTTGAAGAACTTTCACCAGCATCCTTGCTTGCAGCAGTCTTCTTCAATTTATCAGTTTTGTTCTTCAGCCTCTTGCAGTAAAGGAATGGCTTTGGAATATATCTGGAATGTATTTTCTTGGGATTGCTCTTCCTTACCAGATTCTCCTTGAACACTCTTTCCTTTAGGGAATTTCTTTCCAAATGTTTTATCGATTCCTCAGAATGATATACACTATCAATGTTCTTCAAGATTTGTCCATGGCTTACCCAGGCATTGATTATGATGGATTCAGAGGCCTCACTTAGCTGTTTATAGTCTGGGTCATCTCTGTTCTCAGCTCTACTCTTTGTCATGAACTCTTCAGTCATTTGAGTTTCTTCCTTCTTTCTTCTGGTAGCAAGCTATGCAATTCTAGCTTGTGCAGGGAAGTCTAGCTCCTCTGGCCTCTTTCTATCCAGGAGGGGCTGGTGTAGTGCCACCATGGTGCCTTCAATAATATTGTAGGCTTTATCTTCAATGAGTGATGTTGTCTTAGCATGGATGCTCTCCCCTTTTCTGCCTTCTTCAGATATTATCTTTTGCAGTAATGAGGCGTTTGCTTCAGTTCTTTTGATAAAGATTGGAGTATTCTCTTATTATCAGTAAGCAGCTCATTCCTCAAGCGAATTGCCTGCTCCATGGAGTGGAGAGCAACCTTGGTGACATGCGGATTGACATAGTCTGCTGCACCCTTGATCACTTCATCAATTGTACTCACATAATTCTTTACATATCCTATGTCAGCTATAATTAGTTTTTTGCTTCTTTCCAAAGATTCCATGAGAGTGGTCAGCTTGATTCTAGTAGTTCCAGTCTTGTCAAACCAGGTGGTGACCTATTTGTTTAAGTGTGAAATTTCTTATTTAGTTTCATTTACTTTAGCTGACATTTCATCCCTCAGTTGGACAACAGATTGATCAACATACTCCTTGAGGGTTATGGTCTGATTATCTAAGACTACTTTAATTTGGTTTAAAAATTCCTCATTAGAGATGAGGGTAGATGAAGTATGGCCCATATGAGAAGGTATAGCATTTTGAGTAAGGATCTGAGAAGGCTCCCCCTAAACTACCACACCTATAGAAGGAAACATTTCCTTAGATAAAGTTGTTTTAACGATATTAATTAAGAGGGAATAAGTTTTACCTATAGTGGATGCAGACTCAACTATCTTATTGACAAATTGATCCAAGTCTGTCAACTCCATCTGATCATGCCCCCCCCACTCAGACTGAGCATCCTTATCTTGACTTGACCTATTAAGATAAGTATCTAAAGTCTCATGAGGCTCCCTCTTATCTTCTACAACAACCTCTTCTTAAGCAGCATTCTGTGACACCTGTCCTGATCTTGGGTTAGCAAGGATTTTATCAACATGCACATCAACATCCTAGAGTTGAATGTTGGCAGAGGATTTACTGAGAGATAAGTCAACATGCAGACCAGCATCAGCTGGAGAGGATGATCCAAGCACTGGTTCAAGAATAGAAGTTCTTTCTTCCTCAGTAGGTTTCTTCCTTGTACCCTTGGAGGATTCCTTTATTCCTGTAGGTTGGATAATTGGTAGGACTCTAGAGAATCTGTCTAAAGTCTTTATATCCATTATTTTTAAGTAGTGAATCTTCACCCCATGTTCCTGTTTGAAAGTGTCAGGATAGGTGTTCACTAGGTATAAGGAAATAATTCTTCCCAAATTTGGAGAGGATATACATTCTACTATTCTCTGATAGATGAGAGAAGTCCATGAGGACTTTCTATTCAGTATAATTCTGGTCATGACTTCAAACATAAACCTGGAGATGGTGTCGTGTGATCCAGGTTTGCAGATAAGGGCTTTCCCTACAATGTCTTCTAGCAGTTTTCCTCTCTGATTGAAGAATTTTATTTTCAGAGACCCAGATTTGGCCTCATTGTATCCACACCATGAGAGAGCACTGTCTTTGTCTGTGTCGGCGAGCTCTTCTTCCTCACTAAGGTTGACGGAGGGGATATTAAGTGCCTTTCCTAACCTCTTAGGGTTTATCTTTATTTTGATATCTTCAATCTTAGACCTGAGAGAGTTTTGAGATGGGGACATCTTAATGTTTGAGAAGAATTCCACAACCTCATTTCTAAGAATGGTGGACGGTTCGGAAATGGTGTATTCTAAGCCTGCGACCTCAATCATCCTTAACACGACATTAATCTTAGGAGAGACATGATTGAATCGATTCCCCACTATTTCATATCCATCCTGAAGCTCCTTGATGACATTTGGCGCCATTGTAATAGAGCGGCAAGATGCTGAGATGGTTTCGGTCTCGACGGCTAGGGTTAAGGCTTTGGAGAGCGATGTGGCTTTTTGATGAATTGTAAATATACCTATTTTTGTGTACATTAATTTAGTTATTTTCATTTATTTTTGTCATTTTTACTTATTTTTATTCAATAAAATGCTCCTATTTTTGTAAATATTATACTAACTTAGTTTATTTTATTTTTCAGGAAAAATTGAAAATCTGCCAAAAAATTGACATGTCACGCCCGTGACATATTGGTCACGCCCGTGACCAGGGTGTGACACGTCAAAATCCCGTGAATCAGCAATTTTTGAAGACCAAAGCCTGACACGCCCGGGGTCACGCCCGTGTCACCCGACACGGGGCGTGACCCAAGCCCGTGTTCACTCCACTCGACACTTTCAGCTCGACATTCGTCGAGTGTCGACACCCGCCTGTCACGCCCAGAGTCACGCCCGTGACCTGGGGCGTGACCTTTCCAGCTAGCCCGACAAGACCCGCGCGGCGACTTTTTGGCGCACCGCGCCCAGATCCACCTGCCTGTCACGCCCCCTGTCACGCCCGTGACCAAGGGCGTGACCACTGCGAGACCGCCACGTGTCCAGCCCGAAGTCAACTTTCCCGTCAAATCGCCGGCCGCCTTCCAAATAGTACTGTCACGCCCCCTGTCACGCCCGTGACCAAGGGCGTGACCCATGAAAATTTTTTCTATAAATTCAGAGGTTCTCCTTTGAATTCCTGTTCCCCTTTTGGGCACCATTTTGTAAGGGGAGGTGCTGCGTAGATGGATTTCCAACCTATGGAATGGGGTTTTCTCTTTCTCTCTCTCTTTTATTTTTGTACTAGTCTTGTAATAGTTTTTTTTGCCATAATAAAAATGCAGTTTTCTTTCTCATTTCTATATTTTGGACTTCATCTATGCGCCACCCTTTGCAATCTTATTTATTTTCTTGTTTTTAACTTTGTTTTTTTCGTTCTTTTCTAAGAGTGTGTGCGTGTATGAGTTTAAATTAGTTTTATTGCTTTCATAATCTTCATAGTTTAGCTTTTCCGTTCTTGTTCATCCTTATGAAAATATAAAAATGGTTAAAAGGTGGTTTTGATTTTTCTTACTTAGTCGTTTTTTTTGTTATTTTTGTAAAACTTTTCGTGCTTTTAACCTTTCTTCCACTTTTTAGGCATTTTTATAGCATTATAAGAATGGATAAGTTGTTATTTTGCTTTTTCGAGCACTTGCATTTTCAATTTTATTTTCAAAAACTTTTTCCTCTTTTAATTTTTTTCGTCTTCTTTTTACGCATTTCTACCGCATTTTAGCGGTAGAAATGTATTCGTTTTAATTTTTCGATCACTTGCATTTTCATTTTTTTATTTGCAAACTTTCTTTCCGGTTAATTTTTATTTTCGCTTTTTATGCATTTCTACCGCATTTTAGCGGTAGAAATGCAGTTGTTTTATTTTTTTCGGTAACTTAGTTTTTTGCAATTTTTTATGTGTGCGCATTTATTTCCGCCTACTCGTTAAGAGTTAAATGACGCTTTGCTTTATTTCAATTCTGTCGTGTGTGTGCGTGTGTTTTACTTTCAGTAGAGTGCGTGTGTTTTTATTTATGTCGAGAGAGTGTGTGCGTGCGTTGCATTTATTTTGTCCTACTCGGTTGAGTAGGAACCGTATTTATTTTCTCCTACTCATTTGAGTAGGACTTGCGTGTGTGCGTTTTACTGCTTTCATTTCTCCCGCCCACGCAGTTGCGCCGGGACTCGCAATTTACTGCTTTCTTCAGTCCTACTCGTTTGAGTAGGACTTGCAATTTTCAGCTTTCCTTTACTGCTTTATTTTACTGCTTTCATTTCCTGCTTTCCATTTTCTGCTTTATTTTCTTCTTTCCTCGCAAGCCGTCCTCATTCCGATGAGTGGCTAATCGTTCTTAGCCCTCGGCATCGAAGAGCATTGGGACAGATAAAATAGCTTAAAATAACTAAAGGTCTAATCTTTCTAATTAATTAATAGTACTTAAGGTTTGCCCGGGTTAACGACGCGTAGGACCACATATCGATGTGTGGGCCCTATTTCCGTTTTCCATACGCTCGCCGAGAGGCCGTGCGTATGGACAGATCACCCCTTGGCAAAGAGAGTTCCGTACTAACCCTCGAGAGAGGAGGCGCGCCAACTCTACCGGATTGGGTTCCCCACCCAATAGCGGGGTTCTTAGCGTAATGCGGGCGTTAAGAGGAATCCTTCGTCGGACTAACGTTCGGTCGAATAGTCTTAGCGTTCAGGTGAGCGATAGCCCTATAGCTAGGTGAGCTCATTTTAGTGGAACCTCCACGGCCAAGTCTCCGCCTTAATTAATTAGAAATTTAGGAGCTCTTTTTATTTAAAGTCTATTTTAGTTCAATTGTTTTTTCGGTGCCATCGAGCTAAGCTCTTCATCGGCACCACCTTCAAGCTTTCTTTTATTGCTTTCATTTTCTTTCCGCCATTTTCTGTATTTTTATATAAAATATCCCGACAAGATAATTATCGGTAAAATAATAGTCCCCTCCAGGGAAGAGTAGAAATAATCGAACCGGACCCGAGAACAATACGACCTCGATATTCCACCCGGAATATCCTGTACTACTCACGATAGGTGCACTTGCCTCCTTTCGTTAAAACTCGATTTCTAAACCCTTTTATATCCAAAATAAATAAATAAATACGCGCGACCCGTTTTCCTAAATAAAATCACTTCGCCTTTTTCTCAAATAAAACCGCCGGTCGCCGCGTGACCGCAAATAATTTCCGAGTGTTTAACATGCATCAAGTTTTTGGCGCCGTTGCCGGGGAATTTTAGGTTCGTTATTTTAAACCCTGGAAATCTATTAATTTTACCTATATATTTATATATATATATAAATATGGCCCATATAATAATAATTATAATAATAAAAAATAAAATATATATATTTACAAATTTATAAAACCAAAAAAAAAAATTGAAAAACTCAAAAAAAAAAAAAAAAAAAATCTGAAAAACCTTAAAAATTAAAAATTTGAAAAAACCATAAAACTAAAAAAAACTAAAAAAAAAACTAAAAAAAAAAAAAAAAAAACTAAAAAATCCAAAAAAATGAAAAAAAAAAACTTAACAAAAATTATTTTTATTTTCATTCTTGTTTTTGAAAAAAAAAAACAAAACAAAAAAAAAAAAAAAAAAAAAACAAAACAAAACAAAAAAAAAAAAAAACTAAAAAATGACAAACTTAAAATATATATATATTTTTTTTACTTTAATTTAACTTATTATATTTTATTTTATTTTGATTCGGCGCGGTCCTCACTCTTATGCGCGCTAGGGGATCACATTTTTATCACGTAGTGGTCGCTAAGGCCTTAGCTACCTCCGACTCCCCCACGCACATCGCCCCCCTACCGCCCGCGATTTTTAGGCCGAGTTTCTCTTTCTTATTTTTTCTGTTATCTTTTTGTTTTTTCTTCTAAATAATGCAGGGTTCCAACCTGGGCCTCCCGCGCTCGTCTTAGGGAAGCTCCTACCCTCCCTTTTTCTTTTTGTACTTATTATAATTTGTATATTATCTGTTCCGCATACTTAGACTGCAACATTGGGGACAATGTTGGGTTTAAGTATGGGGGTGTTTTCCTATACTGCATTTTTTTTATTCTGTACTCATCAAAATACAAAAATACAAAAAAAAAATTGCAAAACTTAAAACATAAAAAAAATTTTTTTCCTTGTTTTATATAATAAAAAAAAAAAAAAAAAACTCAAAAAAAATCATAAACCACAAACAAAAATCTCAAAAAAACTTATAAAACATCAAAAAATTCAACAAAAAAAAAAAAAAAATTTTTTTTTTACTTTGTAAATATTTTTCAAAAAAAAATCTCTCTTCCCCCCTCTTCTTCTTTTTTGTAAAAACTTGCGTCTTGCCTGCCCGCGACGGTCGACTCATCGAACCAACCATTCAAATAAGAGTCTGTTCGCGGGGCCGCAATCGAGTTTTTACTTTGCTTTTTTGTAAAAATCTCTCTTTCCCCCCTATCTTCTTTGTAAAAAACTCTTCTTTCTCTCCTCATTCTTGTAAATAATTTATCCTTAAAAACTAAAAATAAAAAAAATTAGAAAAACCCAAAAAAACCCCAAAAAAATAAAAAATCTAAAAATCCTAAAAAGATAATAATTAAAACACAAAAAAAAATGATAAAACTCTAAAAATCAAAAAAAGGTTTTGTTAATTATGTAACAAAATAATTCGAATACACCATATCTTAACTCTTTTTGCTTTCCACAAATCTAGTTTCGAGTTATTTTATATGCGAATTTTAGTTATTCTTTGCTTACTATTCGTTTATTAATTAAAGTTCGATAGATTTAAGTGTCTGGGGTTAAGATTTAAAGAATTTTTTATGTCTTTTCCTTATAATAGGGAACCTGTTTTTCACCACCACTTCTAATTTTATAAATAGAAGCTCGTTTTTTATGTTAGAAAATAACATCCATGGATTTCAATTATTTCAACTTCATGCTTTTAGAAACATTGGAACGTTCATTTTAAAAAGGTTGCTCTCAAAACTTTTTGATTAAAAGCTAGTTTTATTTTTGAAAAACTAAACCCACTTCCATTTTTTTTCGTGTCTTAATTGACATGATTCCCCCCCTATCCCTTAAAAGATCCTATGTCAATGGGAATAAGATTTCGTTCCGTAAACATAGGCACCCAATAATTTAAAAAGATTATATAGGGAGTAAGAGGATAAAATTCATTACTCCTACAAATATACATTGGGTTAATTTTATCCTTATGAAGAAAGAAAAAAAATTTAAGAGTTAGGAAAATAAGATTTCGTTTTCCTAACTATCCAAAAGAAAAAAAATTGGAGGTTCGAGAAAAAATTACCTCACCTCAATATTCAAGCCTTCTTCATAATCCACCAAACCACTTAGCCTATTTCAATGATTCTAGACTTAATTTAAAATTTTTTTGAGAGCATAATTTTTAAATTGCATTATTTCCTTTAACTTCCTTTAAGCAAAGGTTTTTTATATAAATCCAATCCATCTTTGTTAAATTAACAAAAATAAATTTTTGCTTTCTATTTTATTTTTTTCTAGAAGTCTTTTTGAAACTGTTCCTCTATTCATAACATTTCATAAATTAGGATTTAATTCTTTAACCCCGGATGTTTACTTTGATCTTCCTTTTAATTAATTCAAGCGGTAGCTAAACTTAGGATCTCTTTTATTCCTTATAAGTTCATCTCCAACTTTTGCTCTGGAATAGCAAAAGCTTAAGTATGGGGGTATTTGATGAATTGTAAATATACCTATTTTTGTGTACATTAATTTAGTTATTTTCATTTATTTTTGTCATTTTTACTTATTTTTATTCAATAAAATGCTCCTATTTTTGTAAATATTATACTAACTTAGTTTATTTTATTTTTCAGGAAAAATTGAAAATCTGCCAAAAAATTGACATGTCACGCCCGTGACATATTGGTCACGCCCGTGACCAGGGTGTGACACGTCAAAATCCCGTGAATCAGCAATTTTTGAAGACCAAAGCCTGACATGCCCGGGGTCACGCCCGTGTCACCCGACACGGGGCGTGACCCAAGCCCGTGTTCACTCCACTCGACACTTTCAGCTCGACATTCGTCGAGTGTCGACACCCGCCTGTCACGCCCAGAGTCACGCCCGTGACCTGGGGCGTGACCTTTCCAGCTAGCCCGACAAGACCCGCGCGGCGACTTTTTGGCGCACCGCGCCCAGATCCACCTGCCTGTCACGCCCCCTGTCACGCCCGTGACCAAGGGCGTGACCACTGCGAGACCGCCACGTGTCCAGCCCGAAGTCAACTTTCCCGTCAAATCGCCGGCCGCCTTCCAAATAGTACTGTCACGCCCCCTGTCACGCCCGTGACCAAGGGCGTGACCCATGAAAATTTTTTCTATAAATTCAGAGGTTCTCCTTTGAATTCCTGTTCCCCTTTTGGGCACCATTTTGTAAGGGGAGGTGCTGCGTAGATGGATTTCCAACCTATGGAATGGGGTTTTCTCTTTCTCTCTCTCTTTTATTTTTGTACTAGTCTTGTAATAGTTTTTTTTGCCATAATAAAAATGCAGTTTTCTTTCTCATTTCTATATTTTGGACTTCATCTATGCGCCACCCTTTGCAATCTTATTTATTTTCTTGTTTTTAACTTTGTTTTTTTTCGTTCTTTTCTAAGAGTGTGTGCGTGTATGAGTTTAAATTAGTTTTATTGCTTTCATAATCTTCATAGTTTAGCTTTTCCGTTCTTGTTCATCCTTATGAAAATATAAAAATGGTTAAAAGGTGGTTTTGATTTTTCTTACTTAGTCGTTTTTTTTGTTATTTTTGTAAAACTTTTCGTGCTTTTAACCTTTCTTCCACTTTTTAGGCATTTTTATAGCATTATAAGAATGGATAAGTTGTTATTTTGCTTTTTCGAGCACTTGCATTTTCAATTTTATTTTCAAAAACTTTTTCCTCTTTTAATTTTTTTCGTCTTCTTTTTACGCATTTCTACCGCATTTTAGCGGTAGAAATGTATTCGTTTTAATTTTTCGATCACTTGCATTTTCATTTTTTTATTTGCAAACTTTCTTTCCGGTTAATTTTTATTTTCGCTTTTTATGCATTTCTACCGCATTTTAGCGGTAGAAATGCAGTTGTTTTATTTTTTTCGGTAACTTAGTTTTTTGCAATTTTTTATGTGTGCGCATTTATTTCCGCCTACTCGTTAAGAGTTAAATGGCGCTTTGCTTTATTTCAATTCTGTCGTGTGTGTGCGTGTGTTTTACTTTCAGTAGAGTGCGTGTGTTTTTATTTATGTCGAGAGAGTGTGTGCGTGCGTTGCATTTATTTTGTCCTACTCGGTTGAGTAGGAACCGTATTTATTTTCTCCTACTCATTTGAGTAGGACTTGCGTGTGTGCGTTTTACTGCTTTCATTTCTCCCGCCCACGCAGTTGCGCCGGGACTCGCAATTTACTGCTTTCTTCAGTCCTACTCGTTTGAGTAGGACTTGCAATTTTCAGCTTTCCTTTACTGCTTTATTTTACTGCTTTCATTTCCTGCTTTCCATTTTCTGCTTTATTTTCTTCTTTCCTCGCAAGCCGTCCTCATTCCGATGAGTGGCTAATCGTTCTTAGCCCTCGGCATCGAAGAGCATTGGGACAGATAAAATAGCTTAAAATAACTAAAGGTCTAATCTTTCTAATTAATTAATAGTACTTAAGGTTTGCCCGGGGTTAACGACGCGTAGGACCACATATCGATGTGTGGGCCCTATTTCCGTTTTCCATACGCTCGCCGAGAGGCCGTGCGTATGGACAGATCACCCCTTGGCAAAGAGAGTTCCGTACTAACCCTCGAGAGAGGAGGCGCGCCAACTCTACCGGATTGGGTTCCCCACCCAATAGCGGGGTTCTTAGCGTAATGCGGGCGTTAAGAGGAATCCTTCGTCGGACTAACGTTCGGTCGAATAGTCTTAGCGTTCAGGTGAGCGATAGCCCTATAGCTAGGTGAGCTCATTTTAGTGGAACCTCCACGGCCAAGTCTCCGCCTTAATTAATTAGAAATTTAGGAGCTCTTTTTATTTAAAGTCTATTTTAGTTCAATTGTTTTTTCGGTGCCATCGAGCTAAGCTCTTCATCGGCACCACCTTCAAGCTTTCTTTTTATTGCTTTCATTTTCTTTCCGCCATTTTCTGTATTTTTATATAAAATATCCCGACAAGATAATTATCGGTAAAATAATAGTCCCCTCCAGGGAAGAGTAGAAATAATCGAACCGGACCCGAGAACAATACGACCTCGATATTCCACCCGGAATATCCTGTACTACTCACGATAGGTGCACTTGCCTCCTTTCATTAAAACTCGATTTCTAAACCCTTTTTATATCCAAAATAAATAAATAAATACGCGCGACCCGTTTTCCTAAATAAAATCACTTCGCCTTTTTCTCAAATAAAACCGCCGGGTCGCCGCGTGACCGCAAATAATTTCCGAGTGTTTAACATGCATCACTTTTCGTTTCTTGTCACCTTTATATATGTAATGAAAAGATTTAATTAATTTAATTAATTTTTTTCATTTGACTATAAAATTAAGTACTTTAGACTTTACGGCTTACTCAATGATTCCTGTTATGATACAAGGCACCTAGAGCTTTTACTATATCCCTCAGCTTTTCTTTTATTTGTTCCATACATGTTTAATTTATGGTTTCCCTTACTGATTGGTTGTATATTTTACTTGACTTGGTAAAAATTTTGTCAAGTTACATAGAAGGGGACCTAACATGTCAATGAGACAGTTCTATTGGCACCCATTTTGTGCATTGTTTTACCCTAAAGCTTGCTAATAAGTTATTTGAAATTTTTGAGTAAAACCTACAAAAATTAACAGTGTGAATAATTGTGTCACTGTTTTTCTATTTGATGTGCTAGATTAGATTCATCTTGAGCACAACTAACATAACTTTAATAAATGGTTAACTTAATCTCTATATAAGAGAGAGAGAGACATAGCTTGAGGCTTGCTTCCTCTATCTTTTGATGATTACTTACTTGACAGTCTTAATCTTAATTTGTTGCTTTTTCTGGAGCATATTCCAAGACCAACTATCCTGTCTTAGTCATTTCCTTGGAACACCCATTGTCCAAATACCAAGTCTTAAGTGGATAGATACTTGGACTATCCTACAAAAAAGAATTCATTTTCCCTTATGCACCCATTGATTATTGGGTCCTAGGTTTTTGTTAGCATCATAAAACATCTGCCCAACTCTCTGCATGGGCTGAGCACCTTTCTGTCCACTAGTCACAGTTAGGTTATGCCAATAATCAATCACATAGTGACCCACTTTCCCACAACACCAACATTTATGAATGTTGTACCTTCTCTTTAGGACAACACAAAATTGCTATCCATGAGAGATGTGAGCAACACAAGACTTTGCTGGATGAGCATTGTATGATGTTGCCCCTTCTTCCTGAATCAAGGTGCTGTGGAACAAAATACATCTGGTCCAAAATGGGTCTGATGTATTTTTGGAGCCTGCCATCTAGTGGACATTCTCATTTCCTTAGATATAGGATACTTGGATCCAAATCTAAAGATCTTCTCCTGAACTTTGTGGCAAGAGTGGACAGTGTCACACTTTCTTGGATCATGTGCCTTCACCCCACTAGTGGAGCACACATTTGATTGATCCTTCTCGAGTGGTGCAAACTTGATAGTTTTAGAAGGTCTATTTACCTTCTGAAACATTGTCCTCTTATTTTGGAAATCATATTTGAAATGGTGATTGATGTAGTCAATACCCAGCTTCTCAGGGACTTGGCAGGTTGCAGCTTTTGGTAACTGACCCTGTGACTGAGAAGTGTTAATCACAATCCCCAACTTCTCTGAGAACTTTTGTTCCAGATATCTGATGTGCTTCTTCTTTTCTTCTAGAAGCATGGTCTGACACTCAAGAGTTTTCTTGAGATTAGACATCTCATGACTTTTCTTATAAAACTCAATAGATTTATTGTTATAGAGAGTTTTATATGGCTTTAGGACCTCTATTTCTTTGGCTTGCCTTTGGCAAGTATTCTGCTCTCCGTTAGAGCAATTAGTAGTAGTACAAACTTGTCAATCAATTGATTGACATCAGTCAAAGATTCATAGCCATATTCATCATAGGATGAAGATGTACCAATATCTGGACTGGATTCAAAGTCAGAGAAAGATGCAGAATTTGATAGAGATTGTACCTTGATTGATTCTGATTCTTCCTGACTTCTTCCTTCTACAGACATTGTCTTTAACCCATGGCATCCATAGTTTTATTCATCCTCCTCACTATCATTGTCTGAGTGTGACAGAGGCTCCATAATTCCTATCTTGGCCGCAGGATATTCCTCCTCTTCTCCTGGATCTGCAGCAACAGATATCAGCCCTATATAAGCTTCTTCCTCCTTATCTCCAGAATTTGAGGATGAAGAATCTATCCATCTTCTTTCCTTCTTAGCCATAAAGGACTTTTTCTTCTTCTTCTAATCTTTAAACTCTGAACCACTGTCAGAAAGACTGACTTTCTCTGTCCCTTCCATATAGCAAGTGAGAGAATCCCACATCTCTTTGGATGACTTGCAGTGGACCACTCTCATGAGGGTTGAGTCATCTATGGAACTCACCATGATGGGTTGTGCCCTCTTGTCCATAGATACAATGTTGATTTCTTCTTCAAACATCTATGCATAACTCTTTGGAGTCAAGATGCTTGCATCTGATGTTGAGACCTTCATGGGGATGAAAGGTCCTTCTTGAACTGTTATAAGAACCCTAGGTTTAGAGGCATCCATGATTTGCTTGACCCTTTCTTTCCAAGTCTTAAAGTTTTCCTTGTTGCAGACTTGAAGCTCCATTCCTTGTGGTTCTCTTTTGAACCCACAAGTGTAACCCTTTTAGCTAACCTTGGAGGTATACTCAGATTGTTAAATCCTTTTTGAGTAAACTACATCTGATACCACTTGAAAGTTATTTAACTTTAGGTTAGCTAATCACCTAGAGGGGTGGTGAATAGTACTTTGAGCTTTTAATAAATCTTTTGTTGTTTTCAACTTGTTCTATCTAGAGCTTGTCCATAAGTCCTGTAATCATAAAGAAAAAATAAACACACAAAACAAACACCAGAATTTATAGTGGTTCCCCAATTGGGTGCATCCACTATCCCTCTCCACCTAACCAAATTATTTGTTGGACTCGGCACAAACTCCTCCACTTATGCTCCTTAGAGATTACACCTCAGGCCCTCAGCCATACACACAGATTCTTCTCAGAATCCAACTCAGAACCACAAGGGTTCCTACCTCAGAGCTCTGTAGAACTCTTATAGCTTAGTGATCCAGAGATCACCTACCTCAGCCTTATTTATAAGGCCTACACTCAGGCTTTTCAGCCATATAGCTTAAGGAACACGACCCTACTCTCAAAGTGCCGCATCACTCCTACAACTCAGTACCCTTTCAGGTACCTACATCTCAGCCTCCTCTAAGGCCTACAATCTCAGTGACAATCTTGTCACATATAGCTCAGTGATTCACTGATCACCCACCTCAGGCACAAGGCCCTACACTCAGGCTGGGAGGACAACCCTACCTCAGATCCACACCTGGATCCTACCTCAGAGAGCAGCACTCTCCTACCTCAGGAACCTAAGCCCTACAGCTCAGATCCTCACTTGGATCCTACCCCAGTACCCCAATAGTGCACCTACCGTAGTGATAAATTTGTCACCTACATCTCAGGCACAAAGTGCACTACACTCAAATTCAGGAAACCTGAATCCTATAGGAAATAAAATAGTATGTGAAGAAAATAAAATAACTGACTCAGAGAAATAACTCTGAGTCAACTTTGCTGGACTGAGCAGATTTCCGTCCAACTCACTTTCTGTAGAAGGAATCAACCTTCTTCTACAGATTTCACTTTTTACTACTACACTGATGAACAACTTCCACCTTGCTGATAAGATGAACCTGCTAAACTGTTCTGTTGAGAACAACCTTGATGAGTTTGGAGAGCTTCAGTTATCCTTCTTTGCCTTCAGGTTATATTGGTTGGACTTCAGCTTTCAAGCTTTAGGGAAGATCATCCAGCTGCCTTTATAAATTTCTCTTTTTGTTCGTTCAATTCGTTAACCCTAATCCCTTTTCTTTTTCCCCTTTTATATGTGTTGATTTGAATCAACGGCGTCATAGTATGTGGGCCAACCAAGGATTGGTGAGCGCCAACTCCATCAGAAAGAGACAAAACATCTTTTGACGATGTCGCAGATTTCCCGGAACAGCTTCCTGCAATTTTGACTTTGATGACATCAGTAGTGGTCATCAACATCTGCAATTAGAAAATTTTCAGAATCCCATCAAGGGTTGAGTGGTGTTAAGACACTCAATGTCATTAGCCTTGGCTCTCAGTGCTTCTGGACTTAGAAAATTCCCTGGCTTTGTCTCAGCGGTTTCAGCATCTTTTCATTCTCAGCTCAGACAAGCCTTTGTCTCAGCGCTTTCTTCTTATCTGCTGCCTCAGCGGTTTCAGCATCTTTTCATTCTCAGCTGAGACAAGCCTTTATCTCAGCGCTTTCTTCTTATCTGCTGCCTCAGCGGTTTTTGCACTTAACTGTCTCAGTGGTTTTGTCTTAGCGGTCTCAGCAGTTTTTCATTTATCAGCTGAGGCAATCCTTTATTTCAGTGCTTTCTTCTTATCTGCTGTCTCAGCAGTTTTTGCACTTTGCTATTTCAGCGGGTTTCCTCTTGACTGTCTCAGCGCTTCCTTCTTTATTAGAAGAGTTGGGTGAACCTAATTCACTCAACACTTCTGGACTTAGAAAAAATCCAGCTAATTTGTCTGTGTTGTCTCAGCCGTCTCAACGCTATCTTCTCAGCTGTCTCAGCTATCTCAGCCATCTCAACTCCATCTTCTCAATTGTCTTTAGTTGTCTCAATGTTATCTTGCCAGTCGTCTCAGCTGTCTCAGTGGTCTCAATGCCATCTTCTCAGCGGTCTCAGCGCTTTTGCCTTAGATAGATTTTCTGGCTTTAGCTTGACAAGCTTTGAGCTGAGCTCGACGAACCGGAGACTGAGCTCGACGAACATTGACCTTCTCGGCTGTCTCACCAATTTTTGCCTTAATCAATTTTTCTCTTGTTTTAGCATGATAAGTGTTGGGCTGAGCTCGATGAACTATAACCTGAGCTCGACGAACTTCGAGCTGAGTTCGACTAATTTTGAATCATGAGTTCTTAAGCTTAACTAAGGAATACTGAGTTGAGCTTGACGATCAGCGAGCTGATTTCGATGAACTATGAGCTGAGTTCGACGAAATTGGAGTATACTGCCCAAATCATTTTTCTTCACCTGTCCAATCATGGACTACCTGTATGCAAGAACCAGAGCACACATCAAATACATTATGCTCCTTAGCATGATTGGTGATGCCACTTCAAATCCTGAGAACATTGTAGGGCACAATTCCAAACATTAACTTAATTTGAAAGTCCACCTCTCGATGCGGGGGTAATCCCGGCAGCTTCTCGGGAAATACCTCGAGGAAATCCCGCACCACTAGCACATCTTTCAAATCTATTGACATCACTTTCAACTCGAATCAAATCATGTAGACTTCATCCCCCTTCATGTGAGATTTTAAGGTCTGAATGGAAGTTAACAACATGAAAGATGACTTCAGAGTCCCAATGTCCCAAAAAAATTTGTTTCTCCGCACAATCAATTCTAGCACGGTGCCAATCCAACCATTTCATGACCAGAATGAGGTCGAAATCCGACATTCTCAATACTTTGGCAGGGTTTCAATGGTCTTTCCTTCAAGAGATACCTCCAATTCATACTTGGCAGTTGCGGTCATCTCAGAGCCATCTGGGAGGCGAACTCTCCGAGCGATACTGGTGAAGTATTGCACTCCTACTAAGTCCCTAACGAAGTCGGTCGACACAAATGAGTGTGTGGCATCGGTATCGAATAAATTATAAGCGGGTTTTCCACCAACAATCACGGTGCCTAGATGTCAATTATAACAACTCAAAGCTAGAATACTAGCATATCCTAGGCAATCGAAAATAAATGCTTATAACTTAGTAATTAGATCACGACATACCTACAATCACCTCCTGGGGATTCCTCTCCTGCGCCATGTCCCGCGCAAACACCTGATCACGGGCAGATCCAGGATTCCTTCCTCGTGGTACTCGTCCTCGACCACTCACTTGTCCCCATTCTCATGGAGCTGTCGGAGGAAGGGCAGGAGGAGAATTCCCACCTAGCTGCGGGCAGTGACATCAGATGTGGGCCAGTTGGTTGCACCAGAAGCAGACTCATTCTTATTGCTCCCTAGGTTGCAGGTATTGTGGTTGTGGTGGAGGTAGCGCTGGCTGCGGTGCCGGATACTCCATCCTGAAATTCTGAAGGAAGCGACCTCCGCCTCTATTGTTTCCTCTTCCCATGTTGTCCTGCCTCCTTCTATAACTGGGGTCATCCTCCATTACACCCTTCACAGGTCTCCTATTACTCCCCAAATGATCTGCCTCCAGCCTTTTTTCCATGTAGATGATCTCAGCTAAACTCGAGTCTGAAATAAACAAAAGCGATTGCCTTAGGGGATCCCACAAGCCTTTTTATAATCGTTTAGCATAGGCTCAGTCATCCAACTCATAGGAGTCAGCAATCCTTGCCAGATGATAGAACACCTTATGGTATTTTGTAACCAACTTCGATCCCTGTTTTAACTGCAAGAATCTTTCCTCGAGTTCGTCTCTAGCGGTTGACGGGATGAAATGTCCCAAGAACTCTCCTGAGAACTTAGTCTAGCTGATCTCCGTATAAACTCGGCCCTGGAAGGTGGAACCCATGAGGGACTTCCACCACCTCTTAGTGTGCAGTTCTAGGACAGACACAGCTAATGTCACAGCCATGTTGGCTTGACAACGGATTCTTGCCAACAGCTCCTGCACTGTATCGAGCCATTATTCCATACACACGACCGACTATATCCCAAGGTAGGTTGGTAGAGAGAGATATCGGAAAGTGCTCAACCAGTTTGAGCTAGAGCATGTTGCTGCACTAGGGCCTGTTGAGACATAAAGGCATCCAGAATGGCCGTGATCGTCTCTCCCAACTCTGATTGATGGAACTGAGTGGGTACGGAATGGGAAGGAGTGACCCCTACTGGCTCTACTTGTCTTGAGATCTACACATAAGGCACAAACCTATGGTCAGGTTGGATAATTGTAAGGTCAAAATTGGACATACTTAGTGTAAATTACATATGGGCACACCACTGCTTCCGATAAGTAAGTTTGTCTCCAAACTGACTAATTGAATGGGGGTGGCTCCATTATTGAATGACTTATTTTGTTTAGTATCATAGCAAGCTGATACCATTTGTAAGACCCCCCCAGAATAAAAAAAATGGCACAATGGTAGTCTTATGCCCAGAACAATCGACTTGCGGTAGCGTTAGCACACGGGCTAACCTGTACTACAAGATGCTTATACTGTAGGCTAAACATATCATTCATGCCAACCCAACATAAAGAATATAAAATAGAAGTCAAAATGTACAGTAGTATATAAGTCCAAAACAATACGTCAAATAAAAGAAGCAACTAGGGCTTCTATAATATCAGAGTATAATTTGCCGAAAAGGCTACAATATGAATCTCTCACAGACTCACATCAGTCACCGATGGCAACGGCGACACCGTCACGTCAGGCGCTGTCGCCTTGTCCTGGCTGTCCTCCTGCGTAACTTGTTGCTGCTCTATCAGCGGGGTTCCCTCCTAAAAAGGAAGAAATAGTAACTGTTACTCATAAAGACTAAGTGGCTATCACATCTTATCCCCCGGCGGCTCCACGGCACCGGGCGGAGAAAAGGACAAGGTACAATATATATATATATATATATATATATATATATATATATATATATATATTGAAAATGTTTTAAGTTGTCTTACCTAAATCACCTAGAGGGGGGGGGGGGGGGGTAAATAGGTGAGTTGTGCATCTATTGCGGAATAAACAATTTAGCAATCTATGCACAGAAAATCAAACCAAGCTATCACATACGACAGCAAGAATTATAGTGGTTCCCCAACCTTGGGTACATCTACTTTCACTCACCGATCTAGCAAATATTAGACTCGACTACTCCACTAATCTCGGATTGAAACCAATCCTACACCTCGGAACAACGTTTCTACAACTCGATCCCAAATCTGGATCTACACTCGGAACATAAAAACTTCCTACAAGAACTCGGAGAAAACAACTCCTACAACTCAGAGAAAGATCTCCTACAAGAATAAAATGAAATAAGGTCAGTGATATATTCTCAGATCTGAAATCCTTCTGCCTGTTCTTCTTTCTTTGAGCTTTCTGGCTTTATCAGAATATGTTGAAGAAGTATCGGCAATCTCTGGATCTAAAACTTTTTGGACTCACACAATCAAGTATAGGATTTGTCGTTGACAGTAATCTCGATCTATGAATCAATCTTCTCTGAATCTGTCTGGATCGAAAGCGCTAGGCGATGAAGAAGAAGATCTGCGGCTCTCGATTTAGAAATAAAGAACGGATTCAGAAAGCGTGGAATTTTTGCTTGCGGTGACTGAAATTCTTCTTAAGATCTTCTTAAAACTTCTTAGGGTTGGACGAAAATGACAAGACCTTTTATAGGATTACCCTAACGGTCATAATCGTCATTAATGACATCTACGTGGACCAATCACGCGTTAATTATGTTTGAAATAAACGTCTATCTAGACTTAGCAAATTTCCAAAAAACGGACCCGGGTGTTCTCGAGAAGAAGGATTTTACTCGAGAACAAATGAGTTCTGTTACTCGAGAACTAATGAGTTCTGTTACTCGACAACAATACGGAAGTTCTCGAGAAGAAGACTTAGAGAAAAATGATATGGAGGAAGAAAACAGCTTTTTCGGGAAAGAAGAAAATTACTCGAGAAAAATAGCTTATAGTTCTCGAGAAGAATAATTTTGGTACTCGAGAACAAAAGGTTGTCTCAAGAAAAATACTTAGAAAAATATGTGGAGGTGAAAATCTGCAGTCTCGAGAATGTCAGGAAGTACTCGAGAAAAATAACATTTTGTTCTCGAGAAGAAACATTCTGGTTCTCAAGAACAAATAACTATCTCAAGAACAAACAGCAAGCTCTCTAGAAAAATACTCTAGTTCTCGACAAATGACTTCTGCATCTCGAGAACAAACTATAGTCTTCTAGAGAATAACTTTTCTCTTCTCGAGAAAAAGACTTAGAAAAATTTATGTCTGGAGAAGAAATATCGCGAGAGGAAATGCCATATATTACTCGAGAACAAAAGCTCTTCACGAGAACAGCATGAAGCTTTGTCAAGAACAACTTCTGTCACTGGAAATGAAGACAAGTCTTACTCGAGAAATTTCATAAGTCCTCGAATACAACTATAGTACTCGAGAAAAAGACTTAGACTTTTTCTGAAAAACTTAAAATCTTCATTCTTCATAAAATTCAACATCCATCTTTTATCTTACCCTTAGTGCTTGAAACTAAAGTGTGTCCCAATAGAGAGGCTATACATGAGTCAACACCATGGATCACATAATGAGGGATTACATTTTATGGTCCTGTGTTTGGTGACTCATTGTAGACTGACATTGGTCTACACTTAGCAATTAAGTTATGTAAACACTTAACAAAAAGAACATCAAATACAAACTTAATTCATCTTAGTTTAAGGGTGACTTCATACAAATCTGGGCTATTGTGGATGCAATACCCAATAATCTCCCCCTTTTTGTAGAAGTCAGAACCCTCTACACTAAGGTGAATTACATTAAGAGAAAAACACATAAAGATACTAATAACATGATAATTTAGATAAAAGCAGTAATATGTAAAAATCAGATCAAAATTAAAAGTTCATATAAGTAGAAAATTATCCAAGAGAATTATATTCTACAATTTCAAAAATGAACTTCTATCATCTTCAGTTTACTGATCCTGTGAAGGATGTTTTCCTTGTCTTTCAAGCTTCTCTTGTTGTCTCTTTTGATAACTATATGTCTTGGGGAAATACCTTGGTGGTGTAGGTGGAGCATTGGGGTTGTTTCTGCCATATTCCCTGTCATAGATTCTTCTCTTGGTAATGGACTTCTCATACAACTCCCATTCCTGAGGGCTATAGTGAAGGTTCCTATCTTCATTAAAATCAATCACTAACTTCAGTGTTTCCAAAATAAGGGACTTGGAGGTAGGGCTCCAAACTTCAGTATATTCTTGAGGTTTCTTCCCTTGTGATTCTTGATGTGGAGTAGATCTGCTTGCAGAGGCTCCATCGCAATACTTTCTTTTCTTGGCTTTTTGAACTTTTGGAGGATGAGGAGGCTGTCCTGTTTGCTCAAATTCCTATACCTGTTCATAGACATCTGCAGGAGGTCCTTCATAGTAATCTAGAGGAGGTCCTTCATAGTGTGCTGGAGGAGATCCTTCAAAATACTCTGGAGGAGGAGAGAAAGTAGGTTTGTTGACATCTAGATTTACAGGAGGAGGAGCATTTGGATCCATGGCAAATTCAGAAAATAGCTGATTATGCATCCATAGAGAGATATCATAGGTGTATAACTTAGTACTCTTGATTTTGTTTAGAATAGATGTCTGAATTTCTTTTAATTGATCTTCTCACTGATTTTTCATAGTTGCAGCTTGTTTTTCTAGCAGTTACATCACTTTGTCCTCCCCCTTTCTGACTTCTACAGAGAGGGTGTTGATGACATCTTCTTTGAATTTTCCCACTTCTTCACAAGTCTTGAAATTTATTTCATCACCTCTTTTGTCCGGGAGAATTTGATTATTGGCAAGAGTAACAGATTGCTCCATGACTGTGCCAATGCTAGTAATAGTGTGGTCAATGGCTTTTCCACCTATTTGCAGAAGCCTTTTAAATTCATCTGTATTGTCTTGGATTTCAGCAAATCCTCGACTCATTTCTTGTTCTAAAGCTGTTACTTTATCAGTAACCACTTTCAGAGAATCATCAAAGTACTTTCTTTATTCAGTAAGCATAGTTTCAATTTTCTGTAGAATTGAACCTTCAGGGAATACTTCTTCTTGAGGAGATGGAGGTGGCTGAATAGGAACAGTCCATGGAAAGATTTCTTCATTTACAACAGTAGAGGTAGAGGCTTTTTTTCAATTTACTGTACTGATTTCATCTTCATTAATTGTGGGCAGAAGAGTTGGAATCTGGAAATGAAGACCGGGTAGTCTTTGTTCAGCAGCTTCAACTGGAATTTCTTCATCTGAGTCATGGATTGAGACTACTTCATCAGCATGCATATCTTTAGCAGGAGACTTATCAGCTTCATGTATTGGAGATTGATCAGCCGTGGGAGAGGATTTTGCATGTTCTGGAGACTTTGTAGGAGCTGGAGATTTTTCTGGTTATACTGGAGACTTAGGAGAAGTTGTTGTAGATGGTGGAAGATCTGCAGGGATATTAAAAGGAGCTTATTTAGAGGTAAGTTCCTCTATAATCTTGTTGATATCCTCTTCAGTAGAAAGAATCTCAGCCTGATTTTGGGCATCTGTCATATTTTCAGTATCTGGAAATTCTGAGTCAGCAGCAGCAAATTGTGTATCTGAATGCAGCAAGGAAGAAGGAGCAGCAGCAAATGGAATAGAGGCTGGAGTTGCTGAAATAATAGCAGTAGAGATAGATGGAAGATCTGTAGTAGCAGGAATATCTGTAGCAGGAATCTCTTCTGAAGTTAAATTTGCAGCAACAGCAGTAACTAGAGGAGGGAGTACTGTGGTAGTAGGTGGAACATCTTGAGGAGGTATAGCTGAAATAACTTGAGATGGAGGAACTGAGGAAGATGCTGCAGGCTTCCCCTCAATAATTGAATCAGTTATTTGATGTAAAGGAGGAGATGGGGTCCTGTCCACATGTTTTATATCCTTTGGAGCTTTGTTAGATTTCTGTAACTTGACTTCCCATCTCTGGATGGAGTGTATAGACAACTTTTTCATGTGATGGAGGGTTGTGCCCTTTTTCATGGGAAAAATAGTTGGATTCATCTGATTAAGATACATGGAGATAATTCTTCCATAGTTGAGGCTCTTAATGCAGCCCTTAATCTTTTCAAATACATCATTCCCCATTGGAATTTATTTCTACATATAACATCAGTCATTAGATCAAAGAACTCTGGAGTAATATAACTGATTGAACTTGTTTTATATAGGAGAACTTTTCCTAGGATGTCAGCCAATTGTTTGCTTTCTCCATTCATATACTGTCTTCTATTTGTGTTAGAGGACTGAGGGATTCCAAGAAGCTATATGCTCTCTCATAAAAACTGCCTATTAGATCATCTTCTATATTTGTAACTGGAAGGTGGAGAAACTGAGAAATAGACTAAGCAGACATCTTAACCTTAATATTCTGAACCTTAGACTTAATGATTTTGCCATTTCTCTTAATCTTGGCATTCTGGAAGAATTCTTCTACTTCAGAAGTTAATATTCTGTAAGGATGTTCAAGAATAAATGACAAAACGGCTGTGCCTAGCAGTAGAAGAACATTTCGGAAATCATCTGATATTTCTGCAATCCCAGAAGAACAGAGTTCACTCCCAATCATTAGCTTTGAAGACGAAGCCATTGTTGAAGGAAATCGATCTAGGGCTTGCCGGCGAATGAGAAAATGGACTGGCGGCAGACGACGGAGACAGAGAAGACGAGTGGCTTTTTTTGAGAAGGGTTTTGAAATCGCGACTAAAAGTCTCTTGGACTTATTTCTATTTATATTTACCGCTAATTATGATGATTTAACATATAAATTATCATTAAAAAATACATGAAAGTAGGAGGCTAAGCTCCTGGGTGCCGATATGAAAATTTGACCTTGAAGATGAAAATGACACCACATTTCTCGGGAGGAATTATTGTTCCCGAGAAGAAATCCTGTAGCACTCGAGTATAAGAAGCCTTTGTCTCGAGTAGAAATAAGCCTTGTTCTCGAGTATAGATATCCTGTTCTCGATTAGAACATTTCTTCTCGCGAAATAATATCTTTGTACTCGAGAGAGAATTTTGCCGCTCTCGAGAGGAAGTTGCTGTTCTCGAGTAGAATACTTGTACTCGAGAAATGAAGTCCAGAATCTGAAATTTTCTGATTTTTTGAAGTAAAACCAGATCTTGACCTTGGATGTTGCCTTTGTCTTCATTCTCCTTCATCCTTGTTGAGCATGCCAAGTTCTGTTTTGAAGAATGAGAACTTGGCCTCATCCAACAGCTTTGTGAAAATATCTGCAATTTGCCTGTTTGTTGGAACATATTGAAGATCTATGTCCCCATGCTCCACATGCTCCCGGATTAAATGGTATCACAGCTCTATATGCTTTGTCCAGCTATGAGAGACTGGATTGCTGGCTATTGTAATCGCACTGGAGGAGTCACAAAACAAAGCGATGTGTTGGACTTTGAGATTGTAATCTTCTAGCTGATTCTTTATCCACAGCAATTGTGCACAACAACTGCAAGCAGAAATGTATTCTGACTCGGCCGTTCAAATTGCGACACAATTCTGCTTTTTGCTGCTCTAAGAAATGAGCCTCCTTCCAAGGAATTGGCAAGCCCCGGAAGTGCCTTTTCTATCATTTTACTACCTGTAAATTCTGCATCTGAAAAACCAATTAGTTCGCTATCATTACTTCTTAGGTACCATAAGCCAAGATTTGGTGTACCTTTATGGTATCTCAAAATCCGCTTTGCAGTAGTGTAGTGAGATTACTTAGAGTTCACTTGAAATCTAGCACACACATATGTTGAAAACATTATATCCGGTCCACTAGCAGTAAGGTAAAGCAAGGATCCAATTATGCTTCTGTACTTGGTTTCATCGAAATTTTTCCCTTTCTCATCCTTATCCAGATACATAGTTTAACTCATTGGAGTCCTCATAGAGGTTGTGTTCTCCATTCCGAATTTCTTAATCAACTCCTTTGTAAACTTCGTCTGAGAGATGAAAATTCCATCTTCAGATTATTGCATTTGAAGTCCTAAGAAATACTTCAGCTCTCCCATACTGTTCATTTCGAACTTCCCTTGCATAAGTTTGGAAAACTTGTTGTAGAGGTTGTCGTCAGTAGAGCCAAATATAATATCATCGATATACATTTGCACTAGCAAAATCTTACCTTTTATTTCCCTAAGAAATAATGTCTTATCTATCTTTCCTCTTGTGAACTTTTTCTCAAGAAGAAAGTTAGATAGCATCTCATACCAAGCTCGAGGAGCTTGTTTCAGAACATATAAAGCTTTAAACAAGAGATAGACATGATCAGGAAAGTTAGAATCAACAAAACTTGGAGGTTGTTCCACATACACTTCTTCCTTTATGTCACCATTAAGGAAGGCATACTTCACGTCCATCTGATAGATGGTGAAGCCCTTAAGTGCAACATATGCTAGGAATAACCTAATTGCCTCCAGCCTTGCCACTGGAGCATATGTCTGGTCGAAGTCGATTACTTCTTCTTGTCAGTATCCTTTGGCGACGGGTCTGTCCTTGTTCCTTATGATAGTTCCATCCTTGTCCATCTTGTTCTTGTAGACCCATTTTGTCCCAATGACATTCTTACCTTTAGGTATTGAAACAAGCTTCCAGACTTGCCAACGCTTGAACTGATTCAATTCTTCTTTCATTGTCATTACCCATGAAGCATCTGAGTTTGCTTCCTCAAACTTCTTCTATTCAACCTGTGATAGAAAACTCAAAAATAAATTCTCATTAGCTATACCTCTACGAGTTCTGACACTATCCCGGGGATCTCCTATAATTTGGTCCATCGGGAGATCCTTCAAGTATCTGAGCTCTAAGGTCCTTGCATCTGGAGCCTCTTCAACCACAGGAGTGACTTCATCAACTTGAATGGTTTCTTTATCTTGATCATCAACCTCTCCAATTGGGGTTGGAGTGGTGATCTTGATGAACTTTTCACCTTTTTCTCCAATTGGCTCATTCAAGTTTAATTCTTTTAGCCTTGAACTTGCATTTTCAATAAACACACTAGAAGAGCTGTCTTGAAGCAAGCTCATCTCATTAAATATAACATGAATAAATTCTTCTACAACCTGAGTTTTTCTATTAAAAATCATATATGCCTTACTATGGCTACTATACCCTACAAAAATACCTTCAAAACTCTTTTTGTTAAATTTGGTACTGTGATACTTGCCATTGTTAAGGACGAAGCACTCACAGCCAAAGATTCTAAAATATGAAACAGTCGGTTTCCTGCCCTTTAGAAGTTCGAAAGGTGTCTAATTGTGGTTCTTGTTTATGAGTGCTCGATTTTGCACGTGGCATGCAGTGTTGTCGACTTCAGCACAGAAGTATTCCGGTAGTGAGACATCACACAATATGGTCCTGCGGGCCTCTATGAGTGTTCTATTCCTTCTCTTAGCTACTCCATTCTGTTGAGGAGTACGAGGAGAGGAAAACTCATGAAAGATTCCTAAGCTTTCACAAAATTCTGTCATGGCCCCAAACTTGAACTCTGTTCCATTGCCACTTCTGATTTTGACTATGGAACAGTTGTATTCATTATGTACTTGCCTGACAAAATTAGTAAAAATGTCAAGGGTATCTGACTTGTGTTTTAAAAAGACCACTCACGCAAAACGCGAGTAATCGTCAACAATAACCAATGTATAATCCTTACCTCCCAAACTTCTAACTTGTAGTGGACCGAACAAGTCCATATGAAGTAGATGTAAACATCTATTCGAGTCTTTGTAAATAATGCTTTTAAAGGTAGCCTTTGTTTGCTTGCCTTTTACACATGCGTGAAAAAGTCTATCTTTAGCGTACTTGATATTTGGGGCATCACGTACTAAATTGAGTGAAAATAATTTATTAATAGTTTTGAAATTAATATGTGCTAGTCTCTTGTGCCATTGGTCACCAAGAGACGCACTATCTTTAGCCAAAAAGCACACTGGTGTAGAAGAGTCTGTACAAATAAAATTAAAACAAAATATATTTCTGCTTCGAGTGCCTGATAGAGTCGTTTCAATATTATCAACCAATTTTATCAAGCACTTATCTGCATGAAATTAAACTACATATCCTTTATCGCAGAGCTAGCTTATGCTTATAAGATTGTGTTCCAATGCTTCGACAAAAGCCACATCTTAGAAGGATACACTACCTTTAGCGATCATACCGTAGCCTTTAGTAATTCCTCGGTATGAACCTCCAAAGATGACCTTTGGTCCATTCAAGACTAGAGAATAGTTCTGAAGAAGGCTTCTTGTCCAGGTCATATGTCGAGAGCATCCACTGTCCAAGTACCAGATAGGATTTTTGGTGGCCTTTGGACATACCTGTAGTCACAAATCAATTTGCCTTAAGAACCCAAACATGTTTGGGTCCTTGGTCTCTAGTTAGACACTCCCCCTATGAGTATTAGCATTATGAGTGGTCTTTCTCACATTGCTAGCATGAGGAGTTGCAAAATTTCTAGAATTATACCAGCAGTTAATGGCAAAGTGACCATTTTTGCCACAGCACCAACAGTCAAACTCGTTGTATCTTTGCCTGAAATTATCCCGCTTGACCTTTTGAGATTGTGGTCTAGCAGGGGCAGCAGTCTTGGAGGAAGAAGCTTCATGGTGATGGCAATCACATTTCTTCTTCTCCTTGACAGGCTTTTCTACAATAGGCTTTACCATTGGTGCCTTCTTGATGTTATGACCATGATTATAAAGGCCATAACTCTGAAGAGTAATCTCTTCATAAGGTGTCTTAATAACACTCTCACCGAAGTTTCGGGGACGAGTCCATCCTTAGTAACAAGACTTGGGCTCTACATAAGTAGGCCTAGCAAAGTGACCGTAGGACGTGTCAAGATCAAACTCGTTTGTTGGAAATATAACTTTCTTAAAAGAAGTCTGATCTTGAGGAGATTTTCCCTTCTCCTTGGCCAAAGCCTTCTTGGTCGCCTTATTCTTTCTCTGAGCCTTATTTCTCCTAGAAGAATTACTAGGAGCATAAACATGGCCTAGCCCAGCACCTTTGGCCTTAGCTGAGAATTCAGCAATAAAAGGAAGGACAATCTTGGGCTTTGAGAAACTTTCAGCAAGTTTCTTTTCCGCTGCAGGTTGTTCTTCCAGTTATTTTATGATCTTCTCCTTCAGATCTAGGTGCTCGAGAGCCTTATTGTATTCTTCAATGACAGCAATGAAGTTCTCTCTGAGTGAGTCCGTCTTGGCGACTTCGTCTCTCAAAGTGCTCTCTTCAGCCTTGAGAGACTCTATCTCTTTAGCTTGAGTTTTCATGACTCTTCGACATTTGTCGTAAGCCTTGATCAACTCTTTGTACTGGGCCATGAGTTCAGACTCATCGTTAGAAGAGTTGTCCTCATGATCATGTTCAGAAGCATCAGAATCCAAAAGAGGAGTATGAGAATTTACCTTCCCAGTGAACTGGGATTCTTGGTCATCATCGGATTATGCCATTATCCCGAAGTAGGATTCCTCTTCTTCACTTGACTAAGATGAGTCAGAGTCGCTAAGAGTTTTGCCCTTCTTAGCTATAAGTCTTCTTTCTATCCTCTTCTTATTATATGAGGATTTCTTTTCCTCTCTCTTTCCACCCTCCTTCTTCTTATGAGGGCAATCGGCAATGACATGACCTGGCTTATTACAACAATAACAAATGATGTCAGAGGAAATATGTTTATTCTGTTTCGATTGATACCTGTCATGGCTACTTGAGCCTTTTCTGTGTCGATAACCATCATGACGTGATCTTCTATGTGAGGCATCCTTGCCTCTCCATTGCTTCTTCTTGTTCAAGAATTTCTTGAACTGCCTTGAGAGTAGAGAAAACTCTCCTTCAGATAATTCTGAGCCTGAGGTGCTTGGCTCTGAAGTTTCTTCTTCAATATCTTCCTTTGTAGGAGCAGGTGAAGTAGCTTTAATCTTCCTTGAGCTGTCTGCCTTCAGAGCAACAGACTTCTCCTTGGTAGACGACCGACTCTTCTCTTCTTCAGCTTTTCTGGAATTGACTTGCAGATCATATGGCATCAACTTCCCGAAGAGATTCTGAGGGTCAGTCTCTGCGAACTTACCAAACTCCCTGATAGTACAGACTTTATTGTCCCACTCCTTAGTCAGGGACCTTAGGAACTTATCATTCAGCTCACCATTTGTGAAGACCCGACCATATACTCTTAGGCCATTGACAATCTTGAAGAAATTTTCAAAAGTGTCTTCAATTGAGTCCTTTTATCCTTGTCGGAAATCTTCATACTTTTGATTCAATAGGGATCTTCTGTCATCCCTAACTTCTGCAGTGCCCTCCATTAAGGTAACAAGAGAATGCCACATCTCCTTAGCAGCTTGGCAGTGAATCAGATTCTATAGCATAGAATCATTGACTTCACTTGCTATAATATTTTTTTTGGATTTCTTGTCCAATGCGACAAGTGCAATCTCATCTTTATCTAGATCCATCAATTACTTATGAACCTTTTTGGTAGGATCTATAGTAGAGATAGTCATTGGAACGTATGGACCTTCTTTAACAATCATGAAGATCCTTGGATCCACATCTTCCATGAAGAACTTTATCCTTTCTTTTCACATGGGAAAGTTAGTCTTTGTGCACAGAGGAAGCTTGGCAAAATCCTTGGCCTTGTCCATGCTTGGATAACCCTAAAGACAACTTTGGGGCGGATCTGTTCAAGGTGTTAACCTTTTTATGAACAACTTGTCTTTGATACCAATTGAAAATGTTTTAAGTTGTCTTACCTAAATCACCTAGAGGGGGGTGAATAGGTGAGTTGTTCGTCTATTGCGGAATAAAAAATTTAGCGATCTATGCACAGAAAATCAAACCAAGCAATCACAGATGACTGTAAGAATTATAGTGGTTCCCCAACCTTGGGCACGTCCACTTTCCACTCACCGATCTAGCAAAGCACTAGACTAGGCTACTCTACTAATCTCGGATTGAAACCAATCCTACACCTCGGAACAACATTCCTACAACTCGATGCTAAATCTGGATCTACACTCGAAAGATAAAAAATTCCTATAAGAACTCGGAGAAAACAACTCATACAACTCGGAGAAAGATCTCCTACAAGAATAAAATGAAATAATGTATACAGACAGTAATATATTTTCAGATCTGAAATCTTTCTACCTGTTCTTCTTTCTTTGAGCTTTGCGGCTTTATCAGAATATGTTGAAGAAGAATCGGCAATCTCTGGATCTGAAAATTTCTGGACTCACACGATCAAGTAGAGGATTTGTCGTTGAAAGTAATCTCGAGCTGTGAATCAATCCTCTCTGAATCTGTCTAGATCGAAAGCGCTAGGCAATGAAGAAGAAGATATGCGGCTCTCGATTTGGAAATAAAGAACGGATTCAGAAAGCTTGGAATTTCTGCTTATGGCGGTTGAAATTCTTCTTAAGATCTTCTTAAAACTTCTTAGGGTTTGACGAAAATGATAAGACCTTTTATAGGATTACCCTAATGGTCATAATCGTCATTAATGACATCCACGTGGACCAATCACGTGTTAATTATGTTTGAAATAAACGTTTGTCTGGACTTAGCAAATTTCAGAAAAATGGACCAGGGTGTTCTCGAGAAGAAGGATTTTACTCGAGAACTAATGTGTTCTGTTACTCGAGAACAATAAGGAAGTTCTCGAGAAGAAGACTTAGAGAAAAATGATATGGAGGAAGAAAACAGCTTTCTCGGGAAAGAAGAAAATTTCTCGAGAAAAATAGCTTATAGTTCTCGAGAAGAATAATTTTGGTACTCGAGAACAAAAGGCTATCTCGAAAAAAAATACTTAGAAAAATATGTGGAGGTGGAAATCTACAGTCTCGAGAATGTCAAGAAGTACTCGAGAAAAATAACATTTTGTTCTCGAGAAGAAACATTCTGGTTCTCGAGAACAAATAACTATCTCGAGAACAAACAACTAGCTCTCGAGAAAAATACTCTAGTTCTCGACAAATGACTTCTGCATCTCGAGAACAAACTATAGTCTTCTCGAGAATAACTTTATTCTTCTCGAGAAAAGACTTAGAAAAATTTATGTATGGAGAAGAAATATCGCGAGAAGAAATGCCATATATTACTCGAGAACAAAAGCACTTCTCGAGAACAGCATGAAGCTTTCTCGAGAACAACTTCTGTCACTCAAAATTAAGACAAGTCTTACTCGAGAAATTTCATAAGTCCTTCTAGAGTACAAATATAGTACTCGAGAAAAAGACTTCGACTTTTTATGAAAGACTTAAAATCTTCATTCTTCATAAAATTCAGTGTCCATCTTTTCTCTTGCCCTTAGTGCTTGGAAATGAAGTGTGTCCCAATAGAGAGGCAATACATGAGTCAATACCATGGATCACACAATGACGGATTATATTGTATGGTCCTGTGTTTGGTGACTCATTGTAGACTGACATTGGTCTACACTTAGCAATTAAGTCTTGTAAACACTTAACAAAAAGAGCATCAAATACAAACTTAATTCATCTTAGTTTAAGGGTGACTTCATACATATCTAGGCTATTGTGGATGCAATACCCAACATATATATATATATATATATATATATATATATATATATATATATATATATATATATATATATATATATATATCTATATATATATATATATATATATATATATATATATATATATATATATAGTAGAAGCAGGTGGTATAGAGTTAATCAATATCAGTGAATATCAGAGTAAATAAAACAAATGAGTAAACAATCTCATTTGTTTACAATATGAAATAACTCAACTTATATGAATGCCCATACATACATATAAGTTAAGGATCTGTTCAACAGTAAAGTAACTCATCGTATAATAGTGCCCATACAAACTTATATGATAAGGATCTTGTGTATGCAATGTAATGTAATAATATGAATGAAATACAATGACTCATCCATGATCACGCACATGCAATTGCTATGTCGACACAGAGTTATAGTTCCCACTTTTCGAGTAGGTAGCTAACCTCTTAGGCATCAACCGTCGTGGCCAGACGGTGACAGTAGAGCGGGCTTCTCCACTACTAGAAGGGCATCCACAATACCAAGCCTAGTCCTATGTGCGCCTCAACGCTAAGAACACAACAGCAGAGCTCACATGCATACTATGGCTCAGAGGGTTCTCGAGTAGATGTGCACAAAGAACACAGCCCAATATAGCTATTATCGTAGTACGGAAGGTGCCTTTGTGAATATATTACAAGAGGAACAAGGCCAACTGTCAACTAGCACAGAGGGTGCCTCGGGAAGTAAGCATCGAGGACCAAGTCCCAACCATTCAAGTCTATCTGTCAACTCCCATTGATGTGACGACTGGCAAGCCCGTACACTTGCCACATTATACTCAACTTAGGATTATGACACTGTGTGTCAACTCACACCGCATGCAATTTCATTTCTAAGGGCTCCATCTTGAGACCCTTAAAATTATTCACATCCCGTCCTCAATTGCACGCAAGAACTCCACACCGAGTCCCTTATCAACATCTCGTTTCAGTGTGGCAACTGATGAGTGATTATTTATACATGTTTTGTTCTATGTTTTAATATCAATTCTAATTTAAGTTTGTAATACTTCATGTAAAAACTTAAATAAACGGTTTGTTTTTAGTTTTATTTTTCAATTAGTTTGTTTGTCAATTTTAACCATCACTTTAATCTACTATATTATGTTTTGTGGTAATGTTCACGATCCGACCGGTTTGGACGGCCTGAACGGAGCTGAACCGTCATGTTATTTTAAAATATATATATATAGGATCTAATAATCTATACAATAATAATACATATAATAATAATAATAATGTAAAAAAAAAAGTTAATATAATGTATATAAATTAATTACATTGTACTTATAAATTATAATATAATATGTTAAGTATAGTATTATTAATATTTATTAATATTATAGAAGTAATATTATGTATATTATATTTTAAATAAAATTTTATTACGAATATAAAATATTATTAAAACAATATTTTTAATTATCTTGTAAATAATATAATTATATTTTAAAATAATATAAGATTGTCAAAATTATAGTATAATAAAATCTGTATTTTATATATTATAAATATATTATATGCAGCTTTCAAACAACAAAGATCAATTGGCCTAGTGGAGTGGTGTTTAGTTGTTCTCTCTGGATGCTTGGTATCGAGACCAGGCCAGCGCACTTTTTGAATGGATTTATTCCAGCCCGCCAACTCTCCAGGACCCGCAACCTGCAACCCGCCAACTCTCCAGGACCCGCAACCCGCAACCCGTCAACCTGCAACCCGCCAGCTCAACCTGCTACCCGCCAACCCGCCAGCTTTTTCATCAGCAGCCCACCAGCAGCTTTTCAATCAGCCAGCTGCCAGCTTATCCATCAGCTGCTTTTCCATCAGCAGATGCAGTTCTTATCCAGCCAGCCAAGTCAGCTCCATCCATATCCAAACCGCCACGTGTCAAGCTGTCCAATAGCCAGCTGTCCTATAAGCAGATTTGCAGCTTTTGCAAAAGCTGTTTGGCAGCTTTTCCATAAGCTGTTTGGCAACTTTTCCAAAAGTGCTTTTCCAAAAGCATTTATTTTTTTCCTATAAATAGAGGGGCAGGGCTGAGTACAATTATTCGAACACTAGCAGCTTCCTTAAGAACTGTTAGGACTCCCCAGCTCTCTGACAAAGAACTGGTAGTAGCTTTCAAGTATTCAAAAGTTCTGTAAGTTGTAATATTTTAGCTTTCTTTTCAGCTTTTTAGAAAGTTGTAATAATTTTTGGACTTTATAAAATAGACTCTTTCAATTTCAATTCTGAGTATTTTACTGTTTTATTTTCAGTTTTACTCACCTTTATTTTTTTCATACTATCCCGAATGAAAGGCGAAGCTCTGCTTATGTCCTGGATTAAGATAGCGTGAAACTGCTTTCAAAATTATTTTCAAAACCTTATTATTTCATACTATCCCGAATGAAAGGCGAGGCGAAAGCCTATGACCTGGATTAAGATAGTGCGAAAGCTCTGCAAAATTTTAGCTTTTACTACCCTATCCCGAATGAAAGGCGAAGCGAAAGCTTAAGTCCTGGATTAAGATAGATAGGTAGATATTATTTTCTGCACTTTATACCGCCCCCATCCTGAGAAGAGGCTAAGAACCCTTAGCACTTGGTCAAGATGAGCTCTGGGCTGGATATTATTTTCAACTATTTCAACTCTACTTTCTAGTTATCCTAACTAGGGTTTTCTGTTAATTGATCATATACCAGGTGAAGAGACACTACGTTTACGTTAACCCGTTTTAAACGCAAGCCTCCCCGGTCGTACTTTCGAGTCAGTGATGCTACCAAAGGGACCCTCTCGTTAAGTTAGGTAATTAAGGAATAAAGTTGTTCATTAATAGGCGAATTAATATTCTCTCAAAGTAATTCTGAAATCAAGGACTACCTTCTAAGTCTCTATCTTAATAAAAACACGTGTATATATATATATTTTTTTTTTCTATACACTCCACTCCGTTCGTTCGATAAAATAATAGTTCGTTCTAAAAAGTAGAATAATTAACACCGATCCCAGGAAAAATACGACCTTGATATTTTCTACAAAATAATATACTCCTATGCGATAGGTACTCTTGCCTTAATCCACAGGATATAAGTAAAAAAAAGAGATAGACTTATATACGTAAAAGATTATATAAAACCAAATCTATCTTCTTTAAAACAAACTTTACTTATCAAGCTTTTTGGCGCCGTTGCCGGGGATTAGTTTATATGTGTTAATATTTGAAAATAAAAGAACGCTATTAATTTTATCTTTTCTTTTTCTTGTTACTTAAAAACCTTAGTTTTTATAAAAATAAAACAAACATAAAATTCCCTGAATTTAAAACTTTGTTTTTATAAAACCTAACTTTTTATTAACAAGTTTATTAACCACTAACGAATTCTAACAAAAAAAAAAAAAAAAAAAACCTAACCTACTATTTTAACGTATTTTATATAAAACTTTTCTTCTTAAAAAAAAAACTAGTTTATAATAAAAACTGATTTTTATTATAAAACCTCTTTTATAGAAAACCTGTTTTATATAAAAAATCTGTTTTTAGTTATTTTCCGTTTTAAGTCTTTTCGTGTGTTTGTATTTGTGTTTAGATATATTTTATAAAAAACTAGTTGATATAAAACCTGTGTTTATATAAAACCTGTTTTTAAAGTTTTTTTTGTTTTTCTCAAAAAGTCTTTTTTAGTGTATGACCCGCAGAACTCCATCTGATTTAACTCTTGAACTTGATCCTGAAATCGATCGCACCTTTCACAGACGCCTCCGATCTCTGAATCAAGAGCTTGTATTAAATCTGGAAGAGTCCGTAGGCACCGCACACGTACAAGAAATGGCAGCAGAACAACAACAAATGCCAGAGGTGGTCCCCCAAAGGACCATGTCTTATTATGCACGACCCAATTTAGATGACACCGGGTCTAGTATCGTTCGTCCAACAATTGCTAATAATAACTTCGAGATTAAATCGAGTATAATCCAAATGATTCAAAATTCCGTTCAATTCGATGGATTGCCCGACGAAGATCCAAACACACACTTGTCCAACTTCTTAGAAATATGCGACACATTTAAGATAAATGGCGTCACTGATGATGCCATCCGTCTTCGCTTATTTCCTTTTTCGCTACGAACGAAAGCCAAACAGTGGCTAGGTTCTCTCCCCAGAGGATCTATTACCACTTGGGCTGAAATGACCGAAAAATTCCTTACAAAGTATTTTCCACCTGCAAAAACCGCACGTCTGCGTGCGGATATTTCTTCCTTTGTGCAAGGCGAGTTCGAGTCTCTTTATGAGACTTGGGAACGTTTTAAGGAATATCTACGTCGGTGTCCACATCACGCACTGCCAACTTGGCTCCAGGTACAAATATTTTATAATGGTTTGAATATTCAAACCAGGCAAGCCATTGATGCTGCCGCCGGGGGCACGCTCAATAACAAAACCCCGAGGCCGCTCAAACCCTCTTTGAGGAGATGGCCATGAATGCATACCAGTGGAACGTGCCAAGGTCACGCCCTAAACAAGCTGGGATTTATGAGCTCGACACTTCTTCTACTTTAGCACTCCAAGTAGAAAATTTAACTAAACAATTGGCAGGAATATCTGCTTCCTCCGCCTCTACATCTTGGAATCCGCCTAATTCAACTAATAATAATGAAGAAGTCGACTATATGGGGAACTCATATGGAAATTCCTATAATCCAAATAATAATAATAATAATAATAATTCTTATAATCCAGGATATAGGAACCATCCTAATTTTTCATGGAGCAACCCCAATAATGCTCAACGCCCTCCGATTGCAAATCCAAGTAGATTTGCACCGCAACCCCCACAACCACAAATACCACCACCGCAGCCGCACCAATTTAGGCCAACCCCGATAGAAGACATATTTACGAAATATGTCAGTATTAATGAGTCCAATATCCGGAACCTGACCGGATCAATTAAAAACTTAGAAACACAAATTGGACAAATTTCAAAAATGTTATCGGAACGCCAACCTGGTAATTTGCCAGGAAATACGGAACCAAATCCGCGGGATACTGGCCATTCCAGTAACCCATCAAGTTGACAAGCCGTTAAACTACGAAGTGGCAGGGAGCTACCACCACCCGTTAGGGTAGAAAAAGAAGTTAAGGTTAGCCTTCCTACACCACTTCCCGTTACGTCTCTGCCTCCTCAACCCCCGCGAATTTCTTCCCCACATGTTGTTTTACCTTATCCATCTAAATTAAAAGAAGAACGAGAAGATGAACAATATAAAAACTTTCTAAAAATGCTAAAACAAATTCAAATCAATATACCTTTCTGCGAGGCAATTGCACAGATGCCTAAATACGCAAAATATTTAAAAGCGTTACTTTCAAATAAAAAGAAACTCGAAGATATTTCAAGAGTTTTCCTTAACGCCGAATGTTCAGCCGTTTTATTACATAAATTACCCCCAAAATTAAACGATCCGGGACGATTTTCCATCCCGTGTCTCTTCGGTAATCTATTAATAAAAGATGCGTTAGCAGATTTAGGTGCTAGCATAAATTTAATGCCCTACTCGCTCTTTCAAAAACTAGGATTAGGTAACCCCAGCCCAACAAAAATGAGCATCCAGTTAGCAGATCGTTCTATTAAATATCCAATAGGGATAGTAGAGGATGTTCTGGTCAAAATAGACAAGTTTATCTTCCCGGTAGACTTTGTTATACTTGACATAGAGGAAGACGCCGATGTTCCCATAATTCTCGGTCGTCCGTTTCTCGCAACCTCTCGCGCGATAATAGATGTAAGTAACGGTAGACTTCTCTTACGAGTAGGAGATGACGAGGTTACTATCGATATAGATCCCTCTATGAAAAATTCTTTAATAAACGACGATTCCTGCTATCTTGCGGAAGCCTCTTTTGAGAAAAATGGTTTTCCCTATTCTGATTTACTTTCAATAACTGTAGAAGAATCGGACTTGGCAGACTTACCCCTTTCACAAGAAATGCCTACCGATGACCCTTTAGAACCTTTTATATCCTTAACTTCTACAACTCTAAAAACCCCAACTTCATATGAAAAACCACCAACCCTCGAGCTGAAAACACTTCCCGCACATTTGAAATACGTTTTCCTTGAAGCCGAATCTAAACTCCCTGTTATCATTTCTGCCGAATTAAATGATAAAAAAACGTCTGAATTAATAGAAGTGTTAAAACAACATCGTCATGCATTAGCATGGCAAATTTCTGATATCCAAGGACTCAACCCATCTTTTTGTACGCATAAAATATTTTTGGAAGATAACCCTCGTAAATCTATCCAGCCCCAACGACGTTTAAATCCTAATATGAAAGATGTCGTAAAAGCTGAAGTAATGAAATTATTAGACGCAGGAATTATTTATCCAATCTCAGATAGCACATGGGTTAGTCCCGTACAAGTCGTCCCTAAGAAGGGTGGTATAACGGTAGTGCCAAACGCTAATAATGAACTAATTCCAACACGTACTGTTACGGGTTGGAGGATGTGCATCGACTATCGAAAATTAAATGATGCCACCCGTAAAGATCACTTTCCACTACCGTTTATAGATCAAATATTAGAGCGACTCTCGGGTCACTCATATTATTGTTTTCTCGATGGTTATTCAGGGTATTTACAAATTCCTATAGCCCCTGAAGACCAAGAGAAAACGACGTTCACTTGCCCCTTTGGTACTTTTGCCTATAGGCGAATGCCGTTTGGACTTTGTAATGCGCCAGCTACATTTCAAAGATGTATGCTAGCTATTTTTGGCAAGTTAGTAGAGGACGTTATGGAAGTATTTATGGATGATTTCTCCGTATTTGGAGACTCATTCCATACGTGTTTAGATAACCTCGCTCGTGTTCTTCAACGCTGTGAAGACACGAATTTAGTGTTGAACTGGGAAAAATGCCACTTTATGGTCCGCGAAGGTTTAGTTCTCGGTCATAAAATTTCTTCCCAGGGAATCGAGGTCGATAAGGCCAAAATAGAAATAATTGAAAAACTTCCTCCTCCAACAAATGTAAAATCTATTCGAAGTTTCTTAGGCCATGCAGGTTTCTATAGACGATTTATTCAAAATTTCTCTAAAATAACAAAACCGTTAACTCATTTATTAGAAAAAGAAGCCCCATTTATATTCGATAATGAATGCTTAGTAGCATTCAATATTATTAAAGTCAAACTTATCAACTCTCCTATTTTAGTAGCCCCAGACTGGTCCTTTCCTTTTGAGATCATGTGTGATGCGAGTGATTATGCGGTAGGAGCTGTCTTAGGACAACGAGTAGACAAATATTTTCATCCTATCTATTATGCAAGTAAAACTCTCACATCCACACAAACCAATTACACGACCACGGAAAAGGAACTACTGGCAATTGTATTTGCATTTGATAAGTTTAGATCTTATATAACACTATCAAAAGTTATAGTTTTTACGGATCATTCTGCTTTAAAATATTTACTAACTAAGGCAGATGCAAAACCCCGTTTATTACGTTGGATTCTCTTATTACAAGAATTTGATTTAGAGATCCGAGATAAGAAAGGCGCAGAGAATTTGGCAGCCGATCATCTTTCTCGACTAGAGAATGCTGCAACAGATACACTCGTGGAAGCCGACATCGAAGATAAATTCCCTGAAGAAAGTCTCCTCGCATTCGAAAAGGTAACAAACTCTTCTACTCCTTGGTTCGCAGACTTGGCTAACTATTTAGTAGCCCGAGTCCTTCCAAAAGCTTTTTCACTTCAAGAAAAGAGGAAATTCTTTTCTGACTTGAAAAACTACTTTTGGGAAGACCCGTATTTATTCCGAGTCTGTGCCGACCAAGTAATTAGAAGATGTATTTCGAACGAGGAAGGACTAAAAGTACTACGGCACTGCCATGAAGGACCCACCGGCGGACATTATCAATCCAACCGGACTGCACGTAAAGCCCTTGAAGCAGGATTCTTTTGGCCTACTTTATTCAAGGACGCTCAAAAATTGGTAAGTGGTTGCAACCGCTGCCAACGGTCAGGTAACATTTCCCGTCGGGACGAAATGCCCCAAAACTTTTACTTAGAATGTGAAATTTTTGATCTGTGGGGCATAGATTTTGTAGGCCCTTTACCTCCTTCTTTTAAAAATCGTTATATCTTAGTAGCGGTCGATTACGTTTCACGATGGGCTGAAGCGCAAGCTTTTCCCACCGCTGACGCGAGAGTCGTCGTTAAATTTCTGAAAACCTTATTTTCACGTTTTGGCACGCCTAGGGCTATAGTTAGCGATCGAGGTACTCATTTTTGTAACACCCAGATGGCTAAAGTGTTAGCCAAATATGGAGTTACTCATAAACTCGCTACCGCTTATCACCCCCAAACAAGCGGCCAAGTGGAGGTAGTCAATAGAGAACTAAAGCGCATATTAGAAAAGACTGTAGATACCAATCGAAAAGATTGGTCCCTCAAATTAGATGATGCACTTTGGGCCTACCGTACAGCATTCAAAACTGCGATCGGTTGTACACCTTATCGTTTAGTATATGGAAAGGCATGTCACCTACCTGTAGAATTAGAACATCGCGCATACTGGGCGCTAAAATTTCTTAACTTAGATACAAACTTAGCCGCCGAACAACGTAAATTTCAACTCAATGAACTTGAGGAATGGCGTGCAAACGCCTATGAAAATAATAAATTTTATAAAGAGCGATCTAAGTTTTATCATGATAGGAAAATTAAATTTCCAAAATCTTTTTCACCAGGTGATCTTGTCCTACTATATAACTCACGCCTTAAATTATTTCCAGGAAAATTAAAATCCCGATGGACCGGACCCTATACTGTTAAACAAATCTGGCCATATGGGACTGTTCTTATTTCTAACCCTGAACTAGGAACTTTCAAAGTAAACGGGCACCGTTTAAAACTATATTTTACTGGGGACCCTTTTCAAAAAGAACCTGAAACCCTAACACTACTCCATAACCTCGAAATATAAATTCACCTGTATATTTCCATCTTTTATGCTTTTGTATATTCTGTACATATTTTTCACTTCATACCTATGCCTAACATAAGTATGGGGGTGCTTTTAGCTGCAATTTTTTTGCACTTTTATGTTATATCTTTCCTTTTAAAATAAAAACATTGTTTATTTTATTACTCATCCAAAATAAGTCAAAATTTTCAAAACCATACTTTGTAAATATATTCCAAAAATCTGAGTTGATAAAAATGCAACTTATTCAATTTTCAAATTTACTACTCCTTCTCATAACTAGATAGATATAAATATCCGGAATAAACTTGTTAAACCTATCTTGTAAAATTTCATTACAATCGGAGTTAGTTTTTTAGCAAGCCTGCTTTAATATATCAAAAGAAATACATATATATACAATAGAAGCTATCATATTATGTTCACCAAACAATTTTAGACTGTAATTATCATTACTTCAATCTTGTTAAAATATAGAAAATATCAAGCTATTACCATTGCTCTCAAAATCTTTTATCAAAATTATTTTTACAACCCCTACCTACTATTTCGCTTGGCATGTTTCTTTACGCACGCAAGCATCTAGGAGTATGTGTTCCTAGAAAAGAAAAGATCTTATGTCCATGGGAATAAAAAAAAATTCCGTAAACATAGGCATCCAATAAATATTAAAAGATCATATGAAATGGAGTATGTGCTCCCAAACATATGCATTGGATTAATTCAAAGTTCAATTCTGCAAAGTTTTTTTTGCTATTTTGGAAAATATTTTCCGAAAATAGTTGTAACAATGCATGAATATGAAAAAAGGTGAGAGGATAAAATTCATCACCTCCTACATGGGCAAAACCACCAAGTTGATATCTCATAAAACCACTACAAAATTGAATTAATTTTGCTTAAAATTTTGAGAGAGCATAATTAATAGGTTGTAATTTTTCAACATATCTCATACAAGATATAGTAGTCATAAAGCCACTCTATCCTTGTTATATCTGATTTTAATATGTGCTTACTATTTGTTTTCAAAAACTTTTTATGGCTATAAATTCTAACTCTGGTATCAATGATATATATATACGAAAGCATTTAACTCTTTATTCACCGGATGTTTATACCTGTTTTATCTTGAAGAATTAAATTGAGAGTAAATAGAAAATTTTATAACTTACGCAACTCTATATTTGCTCTGGAATAGCAAAATCTAAGTATGGGGGTATTTGATGAGTGATTATTTATACATGTTTTGTTCTATGTTTTAATATCAATTCTAATTTAAGTTTGTAATACTTCATGTAAAAACTTAAATAAACGGTTTGTTTTTAGTTTTATTTTTCAATTAGTTTGTTTGTCAATTTTAACCATCACTTTAATCTACTATATTATGTTTTGTGGTAATGTTCACGATCCGACCGGTTTGGACGGCCTGAACGGAGCTGAACCGTCATGTTATTTTAAAAATATATATATATAGGATCTAATAATCTATACAATAATAATACATATAATAATAATAATAATGTAAAAAAAAAGTTAATATAATGTATATAAATTAATTACATTGTACTTATAAATTATAATATAATATGTTAAGTATAGTATTATTAATATTTATTAATATTATAGAAGTAATATTATGTATATTATATTTTAAATAAAATTTTATTACGAATATAAAATATTATTAAAACAATATTTTTAATTATCTTGTAAATAATATAATTATATTTTAAAATAATATAAGATTGTCAAAATTATAGTATAATAAAATCTGTATTTTATATATTATAAATATATTATATGCAGCTTTCAAACAACAAAGATCAATTGGCCTAGTGGAGTGGTGTTTAGTTGTTCTCTCTGGATGCTTGGGATCGAGACCAGGCCAGCGCACTTTTTGAATGGATTTATTCCAGCCCGCCAACTCTCCAGGACCCGCAACCTGCAACCCGCCAACTCTCCAGGACCCGCAACCCGCAACCCGTCAACCTGCAACCCGCCAGCTCAACCTGCTACCCGCCAACCCGCCAGCTTTTTCATCAGCAGCCCACCAGCAGCTTTTCAATCAGCCAGCTGCCAGCTTATCCATCAGCTGCTTTTCCATCAGCAGATGCAGTTCTTATCCAGCCAGCCAAGTCAGCTCCATCCATATCCAAACCGCCACGTGTCAAGCTGTCCAATAGCCAGCTGTCCTATAAGCAGATTTGCAGCTTTTGCAAAAGCTGTTTGGCAGCTTTTCCATAAGCTGTTTGGCAACTTTTCCAAAAGTGCTTTTCCAAAAGCATTTATTTTTTTCCTATAAATAGAGGGGCAGGGCTGAGTACAATTATTCGAACACTAGCAGCTTCCTTAAGAACTGTTAGGACTCCCCAGCTCTCTGACAAAGAACTGGTAGTAGCTTTCAAGTATTCAAAAGTTCTGTAAGTTGTAATATTTTAGCTTTCTTTTCAGCTTTTTAGAAAGTTGTAATAATTTTTGGACTTTATAAAATAGACTCTTTCAATTTCAATTCTGAGTATTTTACTGTTTTATTTTCAGTTTTACTCACCTTTATTTTTTTCATACTATCCCGAATGAAAGGCGAAGCTCTGCTTATGTCCTGGATTAAGATAGCGTGAAACTGCTTTCAAAATTATTTTCAAAACCTTATTATTTCATACTATCCCGAATGAAAGGCGAGGCGAAAGCCTATGACCTGGATTAAGATAGTGCGAAAGCTCTGCAAAATTTTAGCTTTTACTACCCTATCCCGAATGAAAGGCGAAGCGAAAGCTTAAGTCCTGGATTAAGATAGATAGGTAGATATTATTTTCTGCACTTTATACCGCCCCCATCCTGAGAAGAGGCTAAGAACCCTTAGCACTTGGTCAAGATGAGCTCTGGGCTGGATATTATTTTCAACTATTTCAACTCTACTTTCTAGTTATCCTAACTAGGGTTTTCTGTTAATTGATCATATACCAGGTGAAGAGACACTACGTTTACGTTAACCCGTTTTAAACGCAAGCCTCCCCGGTCGTACTTTCGAGTCAGTGATGCTACCAAAGGGACCCTCTCGTTAAGTTAGGTAATTAAGGAATAAAGTTGTTCTTTAATAGGCGAATTAATATTCTCTCAAAGTAATTCTGAAATCAAGGACTACCTTCTAAGTCTCTATCTTAATAAAAACACGTGTATATATATATATTTTTTTTCTATACACTCCACTCCGTTCGTTCGATAAAATAATAGTTCGTTCTAAAAAGTAGAATAATTAACACCGATCCCAGGAAAAATACGACCTTGATATTTTCTACAAAATAATATACTCCTATGCGATAGGTACTCTTGCCTTAATCCACAGGATATAAGTAAAAAAAAGAGATAGACTTATATACGTAAAAGATTATATAAAACCAAATCTATCTTCTTTAAAACAAACTTTACTTATCAGCAACACCCTCACACTTCTAAGCTTTCCACGTTTCCATACCAAGCGGGCCAGACTTGGAATTCTATAAATAAACACTATGGGCACCTTTAGAGGAGATCTAGTTCTTTTGTCTTCTTCCTCCTATGGTTGATTTGGTTGGTTGTGACAGTCCTCCAAGGTGCTGAACTCAGATTTTGGCTTGGGAGGGGAAGCACTCTTGAGATCTTCCAAGTGTGTGGTGGGACCTCCGCGCTGTAGCCCAGGTGTTGGGTACATTGGAAAATGTGTACCAGATTTGAAGAAGCCTCACCCTACTCAATGATATACATCAAGGTGTATTTGATGTGGTTTGAGTTTATATGTGCCGGTTAAGTCCATGTGTCAACACCTAGAGAAACAGTGACGACACTTATGAAGGCCTGTGTCGATACTGAAGAAAAGCTGTGTCGACACTTGGAGTTAATTGTGTCGACACTTGGAAAGGCTGTGTCTACACCAGAATCAACTGTGTCGACACCATAAGGAATGTGTCGACATACAGTGAAGCATTGTCGACATCAACTGTGTCGACACCTAGAGGCAGTGTCGACACACAGAGAAGTATAGTCGACATCAATTGTGTCGACACCAAGAGGCAGTGTCGACACACAGAAGACTTTGTCGACATCAACTGTGTCGACACACAGGACTTGTGTCGACACACAGCAAAGCTTCAACAAAGTTAAAGTAAAGAAGTATTTGTGTCGACACACAGGACTTGTGTCGACACACAGCAAGTTTCAACAAAGTTAAAGAAAAGAAGGCTTTTGTCGACACCCAGAATCAGTGTCGACACATTCTAAAGAAGCAGTGTTGAGAAGCTGTTACAACAACAAAAGGAGTTCTGTCGACACCACCAAAGGCTAGTGTCGACACTTAGTCCACTTATGTCGACACTTAGTCTAATTGTGTCGACACATAATGAAGTTCAGTCTCGACACTTTCAGACAGAGATAGTGATTTCAAGAAGTGACTGGATGACTTGACAGCTGCCATTTCTAACCAGTCAACTACTACTGTCAGAGCTGTCAGAAGGTTGTTAGAAATCGGATCAGCCGGTTACCATGGAGGAAGACTATATAAAGGCTTTCTCCTTCAACATAAAGAGACGATCAATCATTGAAGAATACAGATTCTGAGCAATACAGATTGAAGTAATTATACAGAATATTTTCGACAGAAGATCTAGAAGAAGTTGCAGAGAGAGAACTCCATATAAGAAGTGCAGTTGCTGAATCAGGCTGCTAAGTAAGATTCAGATTGAGATCTGAATCTCAAGTCAGAAGCTGATTGAAGATCAACTTCTCAAGAGTTCAACCCTACTGAGTTCAGATTCAAGAAGCTTTGAAGAAAGCTAAGAGAGGTTGTGCTCTGCCATCAAGTTCTTCCAAGAACTCATCAAGAATCCATCCATCCCTTCTCTCTTTGTCAGGGTGGTGGTTATTTACTTTGTTTAATCAAATTTTTGTAGGATCTTTATAGATCTGAGATTGTAAGCCTATTATATAAAGGCTGAGTGTAGGAGAATATTTTCTCTGAGTGGTAGGGCTGTGAGCATGAGGTGTAGGAGATTGTGATCTCTGAGTGTAGGCCTTTTTGATGGCTGAGATAGGGCATTTGGCCTGAGTTATAGGAGTGTGGATACACTCTGAGTTGTAGGAACCTATTTGGGGTTCTGAGCAGTAAGATCTAAGGATCTGAGGTGAAGTGCAGAAGTTAAGCCGAATCTAGTACACTGCTAGATATGCGAAGGGGGAAAGTGGATGTACCCAGACCTTGGGGAACCACTATAAATACTGTGTGCACTCTGTGAATGATTGTTTCTGTGATTGCTGTGCTGATAGCTGTAGAATTTGCAATTGCTGCTTAAATTACAGAACAGATTTTCTGCCTTTAAAGCAAAAGGAAAATTACACCTATTCACCACCCCCCCTCTAGGTGGGTAGTCACTAATTCTTTCAAGTGGTATCAGAGGGAGGTTACTCAAAGAAGGAATTAACAGTCAGAGTTAGATCCCTAAGGCAGATTCAGATTCAAGAAATCATGAAAATGGGTTCAGGAGAAAATCATAAGGAACTAGGTTCTATGAAACTACCCATATGCGGAAAGGAGATTTTTGGCATCTGGAAAGAGAGGGTCAGACTATTTATGGAGTCTTCTGATCCAAGGATCTATATTACAGTCAAAGAAGCTCCTTATATTCCTATGAAGATTTCAGTTATAGATGCAAACCAAAGAATTCCCAAGGATTATTCAGAGATGACCAAGGATGAGATTATCTTGGCAACTATGGATAAGAGGGCCCAGAACATCATAGTAAGTTCCATAGATGATTCTACCTTTCAAAATTTGATTCACTGCAAGACTTTAAAGGAAATGTGGGATACTTTGATAGTCTACATGGAAGGTTCTGAAGAAGTAAGACAAGATAGAAAATCTATGCTAAACCAGGAGTATGAGAGTTTCAGACAAGGAAAGTCTGACAGTATAACAGAGTGCTACAAAATATTCTATAGAATAGTTAATGAGCTGATGTCCTATGGAAGAATCTTCAGTACCTATGAACTAAATGATAAATTCCTAAGATCCCTGACAAAGGATTGAGACACTAAGATTTGTTCCATTAGAGAAGTGGCAAAACTTGTAGATATTTCTCCTCCAACCTTGTTTGGAAAGTTGCTGTCATATGAGATGCAACTGATGGCTAGGAAAGAGGAAGAGAAGAGTACAAAAGGGGAGCATAGAGACAAGTCTATGGCCTTTAAGGTTGAAGCCACTAGGAAAAATAGGAGGATGTCTCCATCACCTCCTATGAAAGTTGCTGAAACACCTTCAGATAATTCTGATAACCAAAGTTCTGAAAGCAGTGACTCAGATGAAGATTTTGCTGCCTTCACAAGGCAGTTTCAGAAATTTCTGAAGAAGAAGCAGTGGAAGTCTAAGCCTTCCACATCTAAGCCTAAGGATGATTAATATCAAAAGAGGAAGTCATCCAGGAAAGACAGGAGCAAGTCTAAGCCAAACAAGTCTACAACATCAAAGATTGTTTGCTACTGCTGTAATAGGCCTGGACATGTAGTGGCTGAGTGTCCAAATAAAAGAAAAGAGACTGCAGATAAGAAGAAGAGTTAACACCAAAGCAAGAAGGAGAAATCCTTTGTTGCTAAGAAGGAGAAGACCTTGTCAGACCAATCTACTTCAGAGTCAGAATCTGAAGCTGAGGCCTACATTGGTATATATGTAGCAGATGAAGAAGAAGAGTTTCTCCAGGTGCTGAACTCTATATATGAACAAGAAGACCATCAGTGCAAGGGACTGATGGCTATGTCAGAATAAGACAAATGTCAGGATCAGTCTGGTCCTAGTAAGGTACAATGTCTTTCAGTTTGCCATACTGAGTCAGAGTCAGCAACATCTGCATCAAGTGATGTGGATGGTTCTGAGTCTGAGGGTGATATTCATCAGCTGATAGATGAATATAGAGATTTATTGCAGGCACTTAATAAGAGCAAAAACCTGGCCAAATCTCAAGCTAAGGAAATTGCAGATCTTAAGATGGCTGCAACAGATTCAAAGAAAATACTGGATCAAAAATTGAATGAGATTGCCAGATTGAAAAACATAACTGTTATTCAAATGGGCACAATCACATTCAAGAATCATCAGATTAGAAATCTTGAGGTTAGACTTCAGAAAGAGAAAGAGATTGTGGCTAGCTTTTCTAAACCTAAATCTGTTTTACCCTTGATTGATGAGTTTGTACCTCAAAAGGGTAATGTAGGATTAGGATTTAAGAAAACTGCGTGGACTGCTAGGTCCAAATCTAAAGGCAAAGCCCCTTCACAAAACAAGAAACCTGCTGTAGACAGTTCAGCTAGGGTTGTACCTAAACAAAGGTACAACAAGTTTGAGTGCTGGTGTTGTGGTAAGGTAGGCCACTTTGCCTTAGATTGTTGGCACAATTCCAGTGTCAAGGAGAGTAGCAATCTGCCTGCTAGAAGAGCTACAGGTAGATTTGTTAAAGTGCAGACTAACTTGTACCAAGGACCCAAAAGTTATTTGGGTTCTAAGATTAGGTAATCTGTGTTGCAGGTGAGTCCAAGTGGCCATGCCCCTATATGGTACTTGGATAGTGGATGTTCCAGGCATATGACTGGAATAAGGGGGTTGCTGAAGGATTACACACCTATCATGGATGGCCCTAAAGTAACCTTTGGTGGTTCTGAAAAAGGAATCATCAAAGGATTTGGTAACATTTCTAATAACCAGATAACTATCTCTCAAGTGGCCTATGTGAAGGGTTTGAAACACAATCTTATAAGCATAAGTCAGTTAAGAATGGATGTCATATCAAAAGGTCAAGTGATCAAAAGGTCATATTGACAGGATATAGGAAGAGAAATGTTTATTGTCTTAACTTTGTGTGTGAGAACAATGCTTCTCCTATTTGTCTTGTAGTTGCTGAGAGAGCCTCTCATTGTGTTAAATGGCACAAGAGGCTGGCTCATCTTAACTATAAGACTATTGGCCAACTCTTTAGCAAAGAGTTAGTGAGGAATGGTCCTCAAGTTAAGTGTATAAAGGATGGGATATGCTCAGCTTGTCAAAAAGGCAAGCAGACCAAATCCACCTTTCATAGCCTTGAAAACAAGGATTCAGTGAGGTGTCTTTACCTCTTGCATATGGATCTATTTGGTCCTATGCCAGTTCATAGTCTAAGTAGGAAGGTCTACACTTTTGTGGCGGTAGAAGACTATTCTAGATATTCCTGGGTATTCTTTCTAAGACAAAAATCTAAAACCCCAACTGTCTTATATAGTTTTGTTAAACAAATTCAGAATGAGTTGAACAATACAGTGGTCAAAATCAAAAGTGACCATGGTACTGAATTTCAGTCTGAAATTATGACAAGACTATGTGAAGAATTTGGGATTTTTCAGGAATATTCCCAACCTAGAACACCATAGCAAAATGGTATTGCTGAAAGGAAGAATAGAACATTGATACAGGCTCGTAGAACTCTATTGAGTGACACTTCACTCCCAGAATATTTTTGGGCTGATGCAGTAAACACTGCATGTCATGTGATCAATAGGGCTACTATCACCAAGAGCCACAAAAAGACTCCCTATGAGATTGTGAAGGGCAGAAAACCAAACTTATCCTATTTTAGGATCTTTGGTTGCAAGTGCTATATACTTAACAATGGCAAGTCTTATCTATCCAAGTTTGCTGCCAAATCCCAAGATGAGATATTTGTTGGGTACAACAACAATAGTAAAGCTTATAGAGTCTACAACTTGATTACTCAAGTTGTAGAAGAGTCTGTACATGTAGTGTTTGATGAAACAAGACTGATTAACTGTGAGTTGCCAAGTAGTGCTTGCAGTTCTACAGGTCTAAATGAGATAATGGACAAGCTTACCATTACAGAAGATTCTACTGCAACTCAAGAAGTGGAAAATGGTGGCTGCTATCTAGGGGGAGTACAAGACTCTCAAGATGCTGAAGAAAACCAAGAGGTGTAACTTAATGAAGAGGCTGGAGGTGTTCAACCTGATGATAGACTACCTCCAGCTAATAGACACTTAAAGGATCATCCAGCAAATCAGATAATTGGTGATCCAAGACAAGGAGTGCAAACAAGAAGCAGGAATCTGAGCACAGTTCTTTGCTCCAGCTTCCTATCACAAGTGGAACCAAAGAAATTTGAAGAAGCAGTTCTAGACCCACATTGGATTTATGCCATGCAAGAGGTGCTGAATCAGTTCAGAAGATGCAAGGTCTGGAAGCTAGTTCCTAAACCCAAAGACCATAACATCATTGGAACAAAGTGGATCTTTAGGAACAAATTGGATGAGAATGGGATCATTGTGAAGAATAAAGCAAGACTTATTGCAAAAGGATATATGCAGGAAGAAGGTATTGATTTTGATCAAACCTTTGCCCCAGTAGCAAGACTAGAAGCAATTAGGATGTTCCTTGCTTATGCAGCATATCAAGGGTTCAAGGTATTCCAAATGGATGTAAAGTCAACATTCCTAAATGGAAATCTGAAAGAAGAAGTCTATGTAGAGCAGCCCTCAGGTTTTGTTGATCCTCTCAAACCTGATTATGTTTATAGACTTAGGAAAACTTTGTATGGGTTGAAACAAGCCCCAAGGGCTTGGTATGAAACCCTATCTAGTTTCCACATTGAGAACAAATTCTCAAGTGGGAAAATAAACAAGACTCTATTCCTTAGGGAATCCAAAGGAAAGATTATCCTACTCCAAATATATGTAGATGACAAAATATTTGGGTCTACTGAAAGTAATCTTTGCAGAAAGTTTGCAAAACTTATGCAAGGAAAATTTGAAATGAGCAGTATGGGGGAACTTAAGTTCTTCTTGGGTCTCCAAGTAAGACAGACTGAAGATGGCTTGTCCATATGCAGTCTAAGTTCACCCTAGAGTTAATAAAGAAGTATGGTATGGAATCATTCACTACTATGAAAACTCCTATGGGGTCAAGTATGTCTCTAAGCAAAGATGATGCAGGGAAACCTGTAGATGAAACTTTGTATAGAGGGATAGTTGGCTCCCTTCTGTATTTGACTGCTAGTAGATCAGATATCATGTATGCTACATGTGTCTGTGCTAGGTACCAAGCATGCCTAAAGAATCTCATCTGACTGCAGTCAAAAGGATTTTGAGGTATCTTAAGGGTACTCCTTATCTAGGCCTTTGGTACCCTAGGAATGGAGATTTTCTACTAACATGTTATTCAGATGCAGATTTTGCAGGCTACAAGGAAGATAGGAAAAGTACTATAGGCACCTATCAATTTTTAGGAGGGAGATTGGTGTCTTGGAGTAGTAAGAAGCAGATCAGTGTGACAATCTCCACAGTTGAATTAGAATATGTTGCTGCAGGAAGCTGCTGTACACAACTTTTGTGGATTCAGCACCAGCTAGAAGACTATGGTATTCAAGTAAGTAGAACATCTTTGTTTTGTGATTCTACAAGTGCAATTTCTATAGCTAATAATCTTGTTTCACATAGTAGGATTAAGCATATAGAAATTAAATACCATTTTCTTAGAGAACATGTAGAGAAAGAGGACATTTCACTGGAATTTGTTAAAACTGATTATCAAATTGCTGATATGTTTACTAAGCCACTAGATGAAACTAAATTCAATAAGTTTAAAATTGAATTAGGAATGTTGAACTTAGAATAGTTTAATAAAATTGGCTAAGTAAAAAGGTGTCGACACAAGGAGTTGTCTGTGTCGGCACATAGAAGTGGTGTCGATATACCAGAGAAATGATTTCGACACATCAAGAAAGTTGGTGTCGACACTTCAGAGAAGTAGTGTCGACACATCCAGAGTAGGTGTCGACACATCCAGAAGTGGTGTCAATACTTAGGTTCAACATAGATTTCGTCGAGTGGAGAATCGACTAATCGTCGAGCGCAGATATATAAGTGTCGACACATCATAATTGGTGTCAACACATAGTTGTCAACACCGTTGTCGAGACTTAAGTAGTCAGTGTCGACACTTTTCGACAGTGTCGACACATTTAGAGAATATTGACGTGCCCTTTCACCTTCATTTTTAGAAAGGTATAAATAGGTCAACACCATTGTTTGTCGACACGCTCTCAATAGTTTCGAGACCAAAACTTTATGTCGACATCTCTCTCATCTAAATTCAAGATTTCTCAAAACACTAATGGCGCCCAAGCTTGAGGATAACGTCAATGAAGGATATGAGCTAGTACGCAACGCATTTGACCATGCGGATTCAGAAATTCAAGCTACAGTAACCCTAGTTGCTGAGACTGGGATGAAGTATCTTGTTTCTGAGCCAACCAAGATTTGTAAGAAGGAAGTATTTGAATTCTTTGGTGCTGCTACTCTAGATGAAACTGGACTAAAAATTCGATCCACAGTCCATGGAGTCAAAGTGAAAATCACCCAGAAAAGTCTAAGGAAAGTTCTACATCTACCAAGAACACCAGAAGAAGAAGATGTACCTGCATCTAAGACTAGGGAAGCACTTCAATGGTGTGGTTTGGATCCCACCTTGAAGATTGGTGCTGCCATGAACAGAAAAGGAATGAATCAGCAAGGCAAATTTCTATTAAAAATAGTTGGCAAAGTAATCCTCTGCAAGCCAGGGGGACATGATAGGATTTCAGCCTACATGTTCAGCCTGATGACAAGGATCATCTACAGACTAAACACTGACTGGTCAGTAGTGATTTTTGAAAAGATTAAGGAAAGTCTGAAGAAGCCCAATCTGGTTAGGATAATGAGTCTGTACTTAGCTAGAACCATTCATGAAGTCATGGACAAAGCTGTTGGTTCTAAAATTAACCACATGAGGAGGATGGACATTAGGATTATCTCAAGATGGGATAGGGTCCTAATTAAGGATATGCCTGATGAGGAAAGGCAAGAGGTTCCTGAGAAATCTACAGTAGAAGTTCCTACACAAGATACTGCAGATGATGCACAAGTGCAGGGGGAGCCTCACCATGAGGAAGTGCCTACTCACTTGGACAGTGAATTGGCAACTCAAACAATCCTTGAGGTAATTCAAGAGGTGAATCAATCAATTCTTATTGATAAAGATGAGATGCTAACTGAATTTTTGATTGATGTTGACCTGCCCACAGAACTACACAATCAAGTTTAAGATATAATCATGGAGGATACATCTATTGCTGCTGATAATGATCCTGAGTTTGTGGTACCTCAAGATCCTAATCAACAAGAGTTTACCTTAGAAGTGTTGTTTCCTGATTTAGTGCAAGCTAATTTTGAGGGGGAGCATGCTGATTTTGAGGGGGAGAAAAACTGCTCTTGAGAAGGACCAAGTTAACTTTGAGGGGGAGCATGTAAGATCTCAGGGAGAGACTGCAAGGAATGCTGAGGAGCAAATTAGAACTGAAACTGAGGAGCAAAGGACTCAGGGGGAGCTACCAAGGACTGAGAAGGAATTGCCTCCTAGTCCAAAGGAAAGGGTTTACATAGCTAGTACCTCAGCATCTGAGGATGAAGAAGCCTTAAGAGCTAAGAAGAGGAAGCTACAGGTCTTCAAAAGGAGAAGCCAAAGCTACAAAAAGGCATTACAAACTGTTGCTCCACAGCCTGCCCCAACAGCTGATTACAGCTCATTGTTGGTAGCCTTACAGATCAAAATGGATGAGCAAAGGAAGGCTCTAGAAAAGTATATGGATGAAGGCTATAAGTCACTTCAATTTGATCTGGCTCAGGACATAAAGTCAATAAGATTTGAAGTTGTTGGGTACACTGGTCAAATGTACCTGATTTGAAGAAGCCTCACCTAACTCAATGATATACATCATAATGTATTTGATGTTTGTTTGAGTTACTTGTGCAGGATAGGTATTCACTGGACTGAAGCTAAAAGTTTCTAAGTCCATGTGTCGACACCCAGAGGGAAAGTGTCGACACTTGAGAAAGCTTGTGTCGACACCCAGACAAGCAGTGTCGACACTTGGAGTCATTGTGTCGACACTTGGGATGAAGAGTCGACACCAGACAGAAAGTGTCGACACTTGGAGCTGTGTCGACACTCAGTGAAGAAGTATGCAGAAAAGCTGTGTCGACACTTAGCAGAAGTGTCGACACCTAGAAGAGCTGAGTCTACATCAGAAAGTGTCGACACTTGGAGTTGTGTCGACACTCAGCAAAATTCTGCAGAGACTAAGGACAAGTGTCGACACTCAACACAATGTGTCGACACTCAATCAGCAGAGTCAACATATGAAGAATGTGTCGACACTCAGCACAATGTGTCGACACACAAACAGGAGAGTCAGCACTTGAAGTAAGTGTCGACACCCAGCGCAATGTGTCGACACTTAGCTAAAAACTCTACACTTGAAGAAAGTGTCGACACAAGGAGCTGTGTCGACACTTAGCAAAGAACAGAAAAGTTTACAAAATATTCTAAGTACAAGTGTCGACACTAAGAGAATGTGTCGACACTCAGCTGAAGAAAAAAAATTGAAGACTTGTGTCGACACCAAGAAGCAATGTCGACACTTTACAATTTCAACACATGAACATGTGTCGACACAAAGGAGATGTGTCGACACATAGAAGAATACTACAAGATACAGAAGATCAAGTACTTGTGTCGACACTTAATTTCAGTGTCAACACTTGAAGAAGAGTCCGTGTCGAGACATACAAGGAGTTGTGTCGACACCTTATAGACTTGTGTCGACACTTACATAACATGTGTCGACACTTGGTCTATAAGTGTCGACACTTAAGAACAGAAAGTCTCGACACTATCTGACAGTTAGAGAATTTCAAGAAGTGACTGGTTGACATGACAGCTGCCGATCCAGCCGGTCTACAGCAACTGTCAGGGAAGTCAGAAGACTGTTTTGAACCGGACCAGCCGGTTACCTTGAAGAATGCCTATAAATAGGCACCCTCAGTTTACAGAAGGGGAAGTTCAATGTTGGGATTACAAGTTGTAATAGTTGTTGTTGTTGTTGAAGCCATTCTGAAATAATAGATCAGATTAATCAAGTAATCAGAAAAGTGGTACACAGAGGATCAACACAAGAAGATCTGGCAGTCCAACTGCAGATCTAAGAAGTTGGAGAGAGAGAGCTCCAATCAAGAATTCAGTCTTTGGAACTAAGGCTGAGAAGAAGGATTCAGAATCATCTGGATCTCAAGAAGCAGAGGTCAAGGATCAACTGCAGAGGATTCAGACTAATTCAGTTCTACTCAAGAAGCTTTGAAGGAAGCTAAGTCAGTTTGGATCTAGCTGAGTTCTTCCAAGAACTCTTCAAGAAACTCTCAACTCCTCTCTTATTTTCTGAGTTGTAGAGTTAGTTATTGTAATTCAATTTTAACTTGTAGGATCCATTGGATCTGAGTGAATTGTAAGCCTATAATATAAAGGCTGAGGGTAGGGCTTGGTTGCCTGAGTGTAGGAGTTGAAGAACTCTGAGTGTAGGCCTTAATTGGCTGAGTGTAGGCCTGGGTGGCTGAGTGTAGGCCTTGGTGGCTGAGTGTAAGGCTTTGGGCCTGAGGTGTAGGAACCTAGTTGGGTTCTGAGATAGTGGAGAAGTTTGGCCGAATCTAGTACACTGCTAGATAGGCGAAGGGGGAAAGTGGATGTACCCAAAGATTGGGGAACCACTATAAATTTGTGCTGTGCTGTGCTGTGCTGTGGATTGGCAGTTTATATTTTGTTATTGCTGTTAGCTGTAGAAATCTGTGAGATAACTGTTTTGCTGCAAACAAAGTCTTAAAAAGGTTTAGGTCACCTATTCACCCCCCCCCCCTCTAGGTGTTTAGGTACCATAACTTTCAAGTGGTATCAGAGGGAGGTTCCTCAAAAAGGACTAACTGTCTGAGGAGATCCAGTTTGGCAGATTCAGTGTAAATCAGAACACAGTTTCAAGAAAATCAAGAAACATGGGTTCTTCAGAGAATCACAAGGAATTGGGTTCAATGAAACTGCCCATATGCAGAAAAGAGATCTTTGGGATCTGGAAAGAGAGGGTAAGGCTATTCATGGAAGCCTCTGACCCTAGGATCTACATCACAGTAAAAGAAGGGTCTTATGTGCCAATGAAAATTTCAGTATTGGATGCAAATCAGAGGACTCCAAAGGATTTCTCTGAGATGACCAAGGATGAAATTGTCCTAGCCACTATGGACAAGAGGGCACAAAACATAATAGTGAGTGCCATTGATGATGCAACTTTTCAGAACTTAATTCACTGTAAAACAGCAAAAGAAATGTGGGATACCCTCATTGTCTATATGGAAGGTTCTGAAGAAGTTAGGCAAGATAGAAAGTCCTTGCTTAATCAAGAGTATGAGAGCTTTAGGCAAGGAAGAGGAGATAGCATCACTGAATGCTACAAGAAGTTCTATAGAATTGTTAATGAACTCATGTCCTATGGAAGAGAGTTCACTAACTATGAATTGAATGATAAGTTCTTAAGGTCCCTAACCAAAGATTGGGACACCAAGATCTGTGCCATCAGAGAAATGGCAAAGTTGGGAGAAATTCCTCCTCCCACACTGTTTGGCAAGTTGCTGTCTTATGAGATGCAGCTGTCAGTGAGAAAAGAGGAGGAAAAATCAACAAGGACTGAGCACAGGGAAAGGACTGTTGCCTTCAAGTCAGAAGTACCTAGAAAGGGCAGGACTAAGTCATCAACTCCTCCTCCAGAGGTAGTTGAATCAGAATCTGATGAGTCTGTTAGCACAAAGTCTACAAGCAGTGAAAGTGATGAAGACTTTGCTGCATTCACCAGACATTTTCAGAAATTCCTGAAGAAGAAATAGTGGAGGTCCAGACCTTCATTTTCCAAAGGGAAAGAAGTCCAGTATCAGGAGAAGAAGCCTTCAAAGAAGGACAAGAAAAAGACAAAGACTAGCAAGGCAACTGGTTCTAAGATAGTGTGTTACTGCTGCAATAGACAGGGTCATGTTATTGCAGATTGTCCTGAGAGAAGAAAAGAATCCAGTGACAAAAAGAAGACTCACTTCAAAGGAAAGAAGGAGAAGTCCTTTGTTGCAAAGAATGAGAAGACTCTTTCAGACATTTCTTCTTCAGACACTGAGACAGATGCTGAAGCCTACATAGGGCTATTTGCTGAAGAAGAAGAAGAGTTTATGCAGATCATGGAATCAATCTATGAACAAGAAGAGTGTCAGTGCCAAGGACTGATGGCATTGACTGAAAGTACCAAAATCCTGGAGCAGCCAGGACCTAGTCAGGTACAAAGTCCAACTCAAAGTTCAGATTTCAGTTCTAGTTCAGAGTCAGATTCATTTCATCAAGTGATGGAAGTGTTTCTGAATCTGAGGGAGATATTCATCAGCTTTTAGATAAATATAAAGTACTGTTGCAAGCCTATAAGAAAAGCAAGACCCTAGCCAAAAGTCAGGCAAAGGAGATTGCTGGTCTCAAGACAGCTGCAACAGATTTTGAGAAGGAATTTGATCAAAAGCTCAATGAGGTAGCCAGGCTGAAACACATTACTGTGATTCAGATGGGAACTATCACCTATAAAAATGAAGATCAATCTCCAGAAGGAAAGAGAGCTAGTTGCTAGGTTTTCAAAACCTAAATCAGTGCTACCCTTGATTGATGAATTTGTTCATCATAAAGGAAAGGCTGGATTGGGTTTTATTAAACCAGCTAGGACTGTTCAGGATCAGTCCAAGTCCAAGGGCAAAGCCCCAACATTCATTAAGCCTGCTGTAGTCAAGACAGCCAAGTCTGTACCTAAGCAAAGGTACAACAAGTTTGAATGCTGGTGTTGTGGCAAAGTTGGCCACTTTGCCTTGGACTGTTGGCACAATGCAAGTGCCAATAGGAGTAGCAAGCTACCTAGTGGAAAGCCAGTAGGTAGTTTTGTCAAGTTGCAAACTAACAATCACCAAGGACCCAAGTTTACTTTGGGTTCTAAGGTTCATTAATTTGTTTTGCAGGTGAATCCAAGTGGCCATACCCCAACATGGTACTTGGATAGTGGATGTTCCAGACATATGACTGGAACAAGGGGACTACTGAAGGACTACATTCCAATCAAAAATGGTCCTAAAGTGACCTTTGGTGGTTCTGAAAAAGGAATCATCAAAGGGTTTGGTAACATCTCTTCAAACCTTGTTACCATTACTCAAGTGGCTTATGTTAAAGGGTTGAAACACAACCTCATTAGTATAAGTCAGTTAAGTGATGTAGGGTATGACATCTCATTTGTTAAAAATGGTTGTCATATCAAGAGGTCAAGTGATCAAGAGATCATTTTGACAGGATATAGAAAGAGGAATGTCTACTGTTTAGACATTATGATTGAGAACAATGGTTCTCCTGTCTGTCTTGTAGCTGATGAGACAATCTCTCATTGTGTCAAGTGGCACAAGAGGCTAGCTCATCTTAACTACAAGACTATTAGCAAACTCTTTAGCAAAGAGTTAGTGAGGAATGGTCCTCAAGTTAAGTGTGTCAAAGATGGCATTTGCTCAGCTTGTCAAAAGGGCAAGCAGACTAAATCCACCTTTAGAAGCTTAGACAACAAAGATGCTGTGAGGTGTTTATACCTCTTGCATATGGATCTATTTGGTCCAATGCCAGTTCACAGCTTAGGTAGGAAGGTCTATACCTTTGTAGTTGTTGATGACTACTCAAGGTTTTCCTGGGTGTTCTTCTTAAGGCAGAAATCTGAAACACCTAGTGTCTTCTATAGCTTTGTTAAGCAAATTCAGAATGAATTGAACTGTACAGTGGTCAAAATTAGAAGTGACCATGGTACTGAGTTTCAGTCTGAAAGCATGACAAAACTGTGTGAAGATTTTGGGATATTTCAAGAATTCTCTTCACCTAGAACACCTCAGCAAAATGGCATTGCTGAAAGGAAGAATAGGACCTTGATAGAGGCTGGTAGGACCCTATTAAGTGATTCATCACTGCCAGAGTATTTCTGGGCTGAAGCAGTTAACACTGCATGCCATGTGATAAATAGGGCTACCATCACTAAAAGGTTAAACAAGACCCCCTATGAAGTTGTGAAAGGCAGGAAACAAACCTATCCTATTTCATGATTTTTGGTTGCAAATGCTTCATACTTAACAATGGAAAGTCTTACTTAACTAAGTTTGCTGCCAAGTCCCAAGAGGGAGTGTTTGTTGGGTACAGCAATAATAGTAAGGCTTATAGAGTCTACAACTTGACTACACAAGTTGTAGAGGAGTCTGTGCATGTAGTTTTTGATGAGACAAAACTAATTAACAATGAGTTGTCTAGCAATGTATGCAGCCCCACAGGTCTTACTAAGAAGATGGACAAGCTAACCATAGAAGATGTACATGCTGCAAGACAGCAAGTAGAAGAAGATGGCTTATGTCCAGGGGGAGAACTACATGTACCAGGAGCTGAAGAAGTACAAGGAACTCAGCTTGATGAAGATGCTGAAGAAGTTCAACCAGAAGTAAGGATGCCTCCAGCCAACAGGCATCTAAGAGATCATCCAGTAGAGCTGATTATTGGAGATCCAAGACAAGGTGTTCAGACAAGGAGCAGAAATCAGAATGCTGTAGTATATTCAAGTTTTCTGTCTCAAATAGAACCAAAGAAATTTGAAGAAGCTATACAAGATCCACAGTGGACTGAAGCAATGCAGGAAGAGCTTAATCAGTTCAAAAGGTGCAAGGTTTGGGACCTGGTTCCTAAACCTAAAGATCACAATGTGATAGGAACAAAGTGGATCTACAGGAATAAGTTAGATGAACAAGGAGTTATCATTAAGAATAAAGCAAGACTGGTTGCAAAAGGATATAGGCAAGAAGAAGGTATTGATTTTGATCAAACCTTTGCTCCAGTAGCCAGACTGGAAGCCATAAGGATGTTCTTGGCCTATGCAACCTATCAAGGATTCAAGGTATACCAAATGGATGTGAAGTCAGCATTCCTAAATGGTAATTTGAAAGAAGAAGTCTATGTGGAGCAGCCTGCAGGTTTTGTTGATCCAACTCTACCTCATTATGTCTATAGACTTAGGAAAGCATTATATGGGTTAAAACAAGCACCTAGAGCTTGGTATGAAACCCTATCTAGTTTCCTCATTGAGAACAAGTTCTCAAGGGGGAAAATAGATAAGACTCTATTCCTTAGGGAATCTAGAGGCAAAGTCATACTTGTCCAAATATATGTAGATGACATTATATTTGGGTCTACTGAAAGTAGCCTTTGCAAAAAGTTTGCAAAGCTTATGCAAAGTCAATTTGAGATGAGTAGTATGGGAGAACTAAAGTTTTTCTTGGGTCTCCAAGTTAAACAGACTGAAAGTGGTCTATCCATATGTCAGTCCAAGTTCACCCTAGAACTCATAAGGAAGTATGGTATGGATTCATCCAGTACCATGAAGACTCCTATGGGGTCAAGTATGTCTCTGAGCAAGGATGATGCAGGGAAACCTGTAGATGAAACCTTGTATAGAGGGATAGTTGGCTCCCTACTATACTTGACTGCAAGTAGGCCTGACATTATGTATGCTACATGTGTTTGTGCCAGGTATCAAGCCTGCCCTAAAGAGTCTCACTTGACTGCAGTCAAGAGAATCTTGAGATATCTAAAGGGCACACCTTATCTAGGCCTCTGGTACCCTAGGAATGGAGATTTTGATCTAACAGGCTATTCAGATGCAGACTTTGCAGGATGCAAAGAAGATAGAAAGAGCACAACTGGAACCTGTCAATTCCTAGGTGGAAGACTCATTTCATGGAGTAGTAAGAAGCAAACCAGTGTGGCTATCTCCACAGCTGAGTCAGAATATGTAGCTGCAGGAAGTTGTTGTGCTCAACTTCTGTGGATTCAACATCAGCTAGAAGACTATGGATTTCAGGTAAGTAGAACTCCACTTTTCTGTGATTCTACAAGTGCTATTTCAATAGCTAATAATCCTGTATCACATAGTAGAACTAAACATATTGAGATTAAATATCACTTTCTTAGGGAGCATGTAGAAAGAAATGATATTGCACTTGAATATGTTAAAACTGATAATCAGATAGCTGATATGTTTACTAAGCCCTTAGAAGAAGCTAAGTTCAATAGGTTCAAAATTGAACTAGGTATGATAAACTTAGACTAAGTTTACAGAACTAAAAATTGGCTAAGTAAAAAGGTGTCGACACATAGACAAGTCTATGTCGACACAGAATAGTAAGTGTCGACACTTCAGGAAAATGGTGTCGACACATCTAGGAAGTTGGTGTCGACACTTCAGAATGTTAGTGTCGACACATGTCGAGTTGGTGTCGATACATCCAATAAGGTGTCGACACTTAAGTTTTACTCAGATTTTTCTAAGTAACGTCTCGACCACATGTCGAGTAATGTGGTGTCGACACATAACCAAGTGTCGACACATAAACTCTGTTGACTAAACTAGTGTCGACACATGAGTGTCGAGACATTATAAGTCTGTGTCGACACTTATTGCCAGTGTCGACACATCTTTAGTAATCCATCCCGCCTGTTCGTCTTCAAACCAGAAAGGTATAAATAGGATTCTGTCTTTGTTTGTCGACACGCTTTCAGAGTTTCGAGACCAAACTACTGTGTCGACATTTCTCTTTTCTAAAGACTAATTCTACAAACCCTAATGGCTCCCAAGCTCGAGGAGAACGTCAATGAAGGCTATGAACTGGTTCGTGGAGCGTTCGACGATGGCGATCAAGAAATCAAATCGGTGGTAACCCTAGTCACCAATTCTGGATTGGAGTACCTGGTTTCAGAACCAACCAAAATATGGAAGAAGGAAGTTCTCGAATTCTTACTGGAGCTTCTGTAGATGACTCAGGTCACAAAATCAAATCAAGAGTGCATGGCACCAAGGTCAAGATTTCACCCAAAACTCTAAGAAAGGTACTTCAGCTACCTAGAATTCAAGCAGAAGAGGAAGTGACTACATCTAAGACCAGGGAAGCACTTACCTGGTGTGGTCTTGACTCTAAGATGAAATAGGTTCTGTCTTTAACAGAAAAGGCATGAACATTCAAGGAAAGTTTCTGTCAGAAATAGTGGGAAAGGTTATCCTCAGTAAACCTGGAGGGCATGACAGGGTGTCAGCCTCCATGTTCAATGTCATGACCAGAATCATCTTAAACCTAAAAACAAATTGGTCAATGGTTATCTTTGAGAAGATAAAGGAAAGTCTGAAGAAGCCCAATCTGGGCAGGATACTTAGTCTCTACCTGGCTGGTACAATACCAGAGGTAATGAGGACTGCTGCAGGTAGCAAAATCAACCACATGAGAAAGATGGACATGAGGATCTTCTCAAGGTGGGAAAGGGTGCTGTCAAAGGAACTATCCACCCCTGAGAAGCAAGTTTCTAAGAAAGATTCACCTCCAAAGAAGAAGAGGAAGATAGCTCCTGTGACACAGGAGTCCTCCAGCAGTTCAGGTAGTGAAGAACAAGTTGTTTTCACTCCTGATAGTCAAATAGAAGTGGCTGTAGAGAAGTCTCCTGCTCCTCAAGAGACAGCTGAAATCCAGGGGGAGCTGCCTACAGCTAGCCCCATGCAAAAGGATCCAAGCCAGGGGGAGCCTCCAGCTGTAGAATAACCCTCTACACTGGAGAGTGAGCAAGCTACAATCATTATCCAAGAGGTACTTTCTGACCTCAATACTTTAGATTTTTTCTGCAATAGATTCTGATTTGTCAGATGTCCATCAGCAAACTCAGCAAGCAAATCAAGAACCAGATGTTGTTCTCCAAGACACATCAGTAGTACAAGAAGTAGTTCCTGATAAAGTAGTTGAAGAACCAAGTACATCTCTGCACAGTCACCTCCTGAATACACAATGGAAGACCTCTTTCTGAATTTAGATCAAGAGGATGTTGACATGGACAAGCATGCTGCTGCTGAAGAGAAGGGTGCTGCTGTTGAGGGGGAGAACTTGGAAGTTCAGGATGAGCCTTTAAGGCTAGACACTGAGAAGGCACTAGATGTGCAAGCTGAAAAACCATCAAGCCCTAAGGACAGGGTGAATATAGCCAGTACTTCAGAGTCTGACGAAGATGAAACTGAACAAGCTAAAAAGAAGAAACTCTTTGTATTCAAGAGAAGAAGTCAGAGCTACAAGAAGGCTCTACAAACTGTTGCTAAACAATCCTTAGTCACACAAGCTCCATCTCTGATTACAGTGCATTAATGGTAGCCCTGCAAATCAAGCTGGATGAGCAAAGGAAGGCTATAGAGACTTATGTTGATGAAGGGCACAAGACCCTACAATTTGATCTGGCACAGGACATCAAGTCAATAAGGTTTGAAATGAACCTTAATAAAAAGGAGATGAATGAATGCTTCCACAAGGGTGGAAATGCAGTTGTGTTTCTGGCAACACATCAAGAGAAGATAAAGGAAAAAATAGATGATATAGCATTGAAGCAGGGCTATGTGCTGGAAAATCAATTAAGGATGAATGATAATTTGACTGCATCCCACAATGCTATAGTCACTGAACTAAAGAATAAGACTGCTGAACCTTCAACATCATCTGCTGCTGCAAAGGCTGAATTTGATAAAGCTTTTCAAGATGAAATTGCTGCTGTCAAGACTGCCATCAAGGATTCACAGAAGGTCATTTCTGAACAGCTTACAAAGCTTAGACCTTATTTTAAGGATGGAATCAGGTACTTGGACAGCCAAATCAGGTTCCAGAAAGATGATGTAAGAGATCATGTTGCACACGAAGTCATAAAGGGGGAGAGGGTGTTAGTCAAAGCAAGCTCAGACCATGCTAAGTGGATATCAAATTCCATCAGGGCTACCCTTGGATATCCTCCCCTGTGTGATGATGATAATGTTGCTGAATCAGGAATTCAAAGTGCATATCTTGGAGGTGAGCAACAGGAAGTAGCTCAAGTCATTTATCCACCTCCAGATTTTGAAATGATTCATGCAGATTTATGCACCATGTATAGCCCAACTGCTGGAAAGTCACATGTTGTTCTGGAAAAGGTTGTTCAACCTATAACAGCAGCTATGCAAGAGGCTTTGGACAAAGAAGAAGAGACAAGGCTGTCAAAGAAGAAGTTTAGGGAACTAGCTGAGCAGAAGCCAGATTTTGAACAGTGGAGCCCTACTTCTAGGAACATCATTCTCACAGCCTGGAAAGCAGCCAAGGACAATGCTCATGAAAGGAACAAATGGTTTTCAGAAGCAGAATGGAGAAAGCATGAGATTAGGCAGGAAGCCATTGTCCAGTATAGAAGGAAGGCTAAGTTAGGAAAGCTACCTCCTACAGCTGTGGAGCCTAGCAAGTACTTTCCTAAGCCCTATCATTACTTTAAGAGGCAAAAGATCAAGGCTGATAAGCTTGATCTCAAAGGAAAGAAGACTGCTGATACTGAGCCTGCTGCTGCTGCTGCTGTAAAGGCCAAAGTACAAGCTGGGAAAGGAATAGTTATAAAAGAACCTGATCAGAAACTAGACTAAGATTAGACTAAGAAACATTGTTGTAATCTTTTACATATGCAATATTTTTGTAAAACAATGGAAATGTATTAAAACAATGTTAGAACAATTTTTGATAAATATATCTCATGATTGTTCAGAAGAATGTGTCTATTTCTTGTTTGTTCTGCAATGTTTAATGAGTATACATGTGTGCTTTATTACATGTTTAAGTTTACCCTGTTAACATATACCTGCTTTACATCATTCTCTAATTTTTAATTATGAGTGGTGTATATCATTGACTAAGGTTATGACTTCTCCAAATAGGGGGAGATTGTTGGGTACATTGGTCAAATGTACCTGATTTGAAGAAGCCTCACCTAACTCAATGATATACATCATAATGTATTTGATGTTTGTTTGAGTTACTTGTGCAGGATAGGTATTCACTGGACTGAAGCTAAAAGTTTCTAAGTCCATGTGTCGACACCCAGAGGGAAAGTGTCGACACTTGAGAAAGCTTGTGTCGACACCCAGACAAGCAGTGTCGACACTTGGAGTCATTGTGTCGACACCTGGGATGAAGAGTCGACACCAACAGAAAGTGTCGACACTTGGAGCTGTGTCGACACTCAGTGAAGAAGTATGCAGAAAAGCTGTGTCGACACTTAGCAGAAGTGTCGACACCTAGAAGAGCTGAGTCTACATCAGAAAGTGTCGACACTTAGAGTTGTGTCGACACTCAGCAAAATTCTGCAGAGACTAAGGACAAGTGTCGACACTCAACACAATGTGTCGACACTCAATCAGCAGAGTCAACATATGAAGAATGTGTCGACACTCAGCACAATGTGTCGACACACAAACAGGAGAGTCAGCACTTGAAGTAAGTGTCGACACCCAGCACAATGTGTCGACACTTAGCTAAAAACTCTACACTTGAAGAAAGTGTCGACACAAGGAGCTGTGTCGACACTTAGCAAAGAACAGAAAAGTTTACAAAATATTCTAAGTACAAGTGTCGACACTAAGAGAATGTGTCGACACTCAGCTGAAGAAAAAAAATTGAAGACTTGTGTCGACACCAAGAAGCAATGTCGACACTTTACAGTTTCAACACATGAACATGTGTCGACACAAAGGAGATGTGTCGACACATAGAAGAATACTACAAGATACAGAAGATCAAGTACTTGTGTCGATACTTAATTTCAGTGTCGACACTTGAAGAAGAGTCTGTGTCGAGGCATACAAGGAGTTGTGTCGACACCTTATAGACTTGTGTCGACACTTACACAACATGTGTCGACACTTGGTCTATAAGTGTCGACACTTAAGAACAGAAAGTCTCGACACTATCTGACAGTTAGAGAATTTCAAGAAGTGATTGGTTGACATGACAGCTGCCGATCCAGCCGGTCTACAGCAACTGTCAGGGAAGTCAGAAGACTGTTTTGAACCGGACCAGCCGGTTACCTTGAAGAATGCCTATAAATAGGCACCCTCAGTTTACAGAAGGGGAAGTTCACTGTTGGGATTACAAGTTGTAATAGTTGTTGTTGTTGTTGAAGCCATTCTGAAATAATAGATCAGATTAATCAAGTAATCAGAAAAGTGGTACACAGAGGATCAACACAAGAAGATCTGGCAGTCCAACTGCAGATCTAAGAAGTTGGAGAGAGAGAGCTCCAATCAAGAATTCAGTCTTTGGAACTAAGGCTGAGAAGAAGGATTCAGAATCATCTGGATCTCAAGAAGCAGAGGTCAAGGATCAACTGCAGAGGATTCAGACTAATTCAGTTCTACTCAAGAAGCTTTGAAGGAAGCTAAGTCAGTTTGGATCTAGCTGAGTTCTTCCAAGAACTCTTCAAGAAACTCTCAACTCCTCTCTTATTTTCTGAGTTGTAGAGTTAGTTATTGTAATTCAATTTTAACTTGTAGGATCCATTGGATCTGAGTGAATTGTAAGCCTATAATATAAAGGCTGAGGGTAGGGCTTGGTTGCCTGAGTGTAGGAGTTGAAGAACTCTGAGTGTAGGCCTTAATTGGCTGAGTGTAGGCCTGGGTGGCTGAGTGTAGGCCTTGGTGGCTGAGTGTAAGGCTTTGGGCCTGAGGTGTAGGAACCTAGTTGGGTTCTGAGATAGTGGAGAAGTTTGGCCGAATCTAGTACACTGCTAGATAGGCGAAGGGGAAAGTGGATGTACCCAAAGATTGGGGAACCACTATAAATTTGTGCTGTGCTGTGCTGTGCTGTGGATTGGCAGTTTATATTTTGTTATTGCTGTTAGCTGTAGAAATCTGTGAGATAACTGTTTTGCTGCAAACAAAGTCTTAAAAAGGTTTAGGTCACCTATTCACCCCCCCCCCTCTAGGTGTTTAGGTACCATAACTTTCAGAAGTGAATCAAAATAAGAAAGAAATGACTGATTGTTTCCACAAGGGTGGAAATGCTGTGGTTTTCCTTGCAACACACCAAGAGAAAATCAAGACACAAGTTGATGACATAGCTCTTAAGCAAGGTTATGTACTAGAGAATCAACTAAGAATGAATGATAATCTAACAGAATCATATAATGTGATTGTAACAGAGCTGAAGACTATTGCTACTGCACAGGATGTAGCAAGGGCTACAGACAAGGCAGAATTTGCCAAGCAATTTCAAGAAGGAATAGCTACTGTCCAAACTACTATTACAGATTCTCAAAAGATTATTTCTGGACAGCTACTAAAATTAAAGGCATTCTATAAAGATGGAGTCAATTTTATGGATGAACAAGTCAGATTCCAAAAGGATGATCTCAGAGATCATGTGGCCAGAGAAGTCATAAAGGGGGAGAGGGTTTTAGTCAAAGCTGGATCTGATCATGCTAAATGGATTTCCAATAGTATCAGAGCCACACTTGGATATCCACCCCTATGTGATGATGACAATGTAGCTGAATCTGGAGTACATCCTGCTGATTTTGGAGGTGAACAAGTTGAAGTTGCTCAAGTAATCTATCCTCCAGCAGATTTTGAAATGATACATCAAGAAGTCCAGTCTATGTATAGACCTCCAGAAGGTGCTCAAAATGTGATCATAGAGAAAGTAGACAAGCCTGTGTCAGAGGCATTTTTGAAAGAGCAAGAAGCTCTATTGTCAAAGAAGAGATTCAGAGAACAGGCTGAGTTAAAGCCAGATTTTAAGCAGTGGAGTCCTACTTCTAGAAATATTATACTAACTGCTTGGAAAGCTGCAAAGGACAATACCCTAGAGAGGGGCAAATGGTACTCTGAGCAAGAGTGGAGAAAATATGAAGCTAGGCAAGAAGCTATTGTACAGTATAGAAGGAAGGAAAAACTTGGGAAGCTACCTCCTAATGCACAGGATCCTAGCAAATATTTCCCAAAGCCTTATCATTATTTTGAAAGACAAAAGATAAGGGCTGAAGAGCTAAAGAAGAAAGATCAAAAGGGCAAGAAGCCAGTTGATGACACTGGTGTTCTATTTCAAGCCAAGATTCAATCAGGCAAGGGCATTGTCCTCAAGGAGCCAGAGCAGCCTTAGATTAATTTTACTAGATTTTATAACATTGTAAACTTTTGTGTTAAATTCTATGTAAACTTTTGTTAAAGAAAGTATTGGAAGTTCAAACAAAACTATAATGAATGCTCATTGTGTCAGCATACTTATTCTGTGATGAAATATCTTTTATGTTTTGTTTTAAGTATTTACCCTGTCATATAATATTGTTATACATCAAAATGTGTATTTGTTATGAATGGTGTATATCATTGACTAAGGGTTATGACTTCTCCAAATAGGGGGAGATTGTTGGGTACATTGGAAAATGTGTACCAGATTTGAAGAAGCCTCACCCTACTCAATGATATACATCAAGGTGTATTTGATGTGTTTTGAGTTTATATATGCAGGTTAAGTAATTGCAGGAAATGCAGAAAAATTTCTTAGTACATGTGTCGACACATAGAGAAGCAGTGTCGACACTTATGAAGGACTGTGTCGACACTAAAGAAAAGCGGTGTCGACACTTGGAGTTAATTGTGTCGACACTTGGAAAGGCTGTGTCGACACCAGAATCAATTGTGTCGACACCAGAAGTAATGTGTCAACACACAGTGAATCATTGTCGACATCAACTGTGCCGACACCCAGAGGCAGTGTCGACACACAGAGAAGTATAGTCGACATCAATTATGTCGACACCAAGAGGCAGTGTCGACACACAGAAGACTTTGTTGACATCAACTGTGTCGACACACTGGACTTGTGTCGACACACAACAAAGCTTCAACAAAGTTAAAGTAAAGAAGTATTTGTGTCGACACACAGGTCTTATGTCGACACACAGGAAGTTTCAACAAAGTTAAAGAAAAGAAGGCTTGTGTCGACACCCAGAATCAGTGTCGACACATTCTAAAGAAGCAGTGTCGAGAAGCTGTAACAACAACAAAAGGTGTTGTGTCGACACCACCAAAGGCTAGTGTCGACACTTAGTCCACTTGTGTCGACATTTAGTCTAATTGTGTCGACACATAATGAAGTTCAGTCTCGACACTTTCAGACAGAGACAGTGATTTCAAGAAGTGACTGGATGACTTGACATCTGCCATTTCTAACCAGTCAACTACTATTGTCAGAGCTGTCAGAAGATTGTTAGAAACCGGATCAGCTGGTTACCATGGAGGAAGACTATATAAAGGCTTTCTCCTTCAACAGAAAGAGACGATCAATCATTGAAGAATACAGATTCTGAGCAATACATATTGAAGTAATTATATAGAAGATTTTCGACAGAAGATCTAGAAGAAGTTGGAGAGAGAGAACTCCATCTAAGAAGTGCAGTTGCTGAACCAGGCTGCTAAGTAAGATTCAGATTGAGATCTGAATCTCAAGTCAAAAGCTGATTGAAGATCAACTTCTCAAGAGTTCAACCGTACTGAGTTCAGATTCAAGAAGCTTTGAAGAAAGCTAAGAGAGGTTGTACTCTGCCATCAAGTTCTTCCAAGAACACATCAAGAAGCCATCCATCCCTTCTTTCTTTATCAGGGTGGTGGTTATTTACTTTGTTTAATCAAATTTTGTAGGATCTTTATAGATCTGAGATTGTAAGCCTATTATATAAAGGCTGAGTGTAGGATAATATTTTCTCTGAGTGGTAGGGCTGTAAGCCTGAGGTGTAGGAGATTGTGATCTCTGAGTGTAGGCCTTTTGGAAGGCTGAGGTAGGGCATTTGGCCTGAGTGGTAGGAGTGTTGATACACTCTGAGTGGTAGGAACCTGTTTGGCGTTCTGAGCCTTAAGATCTGAGGTGAAGTGCAGAAGTTAGGCCGAATCTAGTACACTGCTAGATAGGCGAAGGGGGAAAGTGGATGTACCCAGACCTTGGGGAACCACTATAAATACTGTGTGCACTCTATGAATGATTGTTTCGGTGATTGTTGTGCTGATAGCTGTAGAATTTGCAATTGCTTCTTAAATTACAGAACAGATTTTCTGCCTTTAAAGAAAAAGAAAAATTACACCTATTCACCCCCCCAGGTGGTTAGACACTAATTCTTTCCCCAGGGTCATTTTTTCCAATTCTGAGGGTCTAGTCATGAGTTCTAGTTCGGGAGGAGTAAGTGCAAGCTACCCCCTAGTGTTCGAATTCACGTTGAGACCAAGTTTTGGTTCCAACATTTTTGGTATGGTGAGCATGGACCGTAGCCTGCACAAAAAAGTCTCGGGCTAAGCTTCATGGTCGGAGGAGAAGGAGAAGGATCTGGCTTCGACGACTCGCAACCTCTGGAGAGTGGTGTTATGATCAGAATGCTGGAAGAATTTAAGAGGGAGGTCCTGCAAACCATTCACTTAGCATTCACCGTGAGGAGCGAGTGGGTAATGCCTTCTATCCCGGTGGTCGCATCTTTGGGCAAGAACGCCCCTGGTCAGCGACCCAGGAAAGAGGTGTCGGTCGAAATCGGCGAGAGGGATCTCGTCGAGCGGGAACTCTTCCCAGGGCATGCAAGTGTTGATAGGGTCAGTGAAAACCCTAAATAGGATAGTTTAGGGTATAAATAGGATAGTTTAGGGTTTTCTGATAATGACAGTTTTTCTTTTCGGTCTAAGCACACGAGCCTTCACTGTGCGAAAGGCGAAAACCCTAAAATCCCGACGGAAGCATTCCGCCAATCCCATCACCGAAGCCGATCCTGATACCGACGAGTGTCTCCTCTGCCTCTCCTTCAACAGATCTAGTAGTCTGTGGAGACACTTAGTGTCCTCTCCTGACCTAGTTCTTGTTCGACGAGTTGCTACGGGTTATCCGTATCGTGTCGATTTCCTGTAGAGGCGCAAATATCCTTTCTACGCTCAAGACTGATACCGCTGAGTGGTTGGCCGATTTTTCTGGATCATCTAGGTTTAGTGTAGACTCAATCCCTCAAAAATAATTTTATTACAACATGCTTTACTTCTTGATTCTTGAATACTGTCAGGTCTGAACTTGTTTTGGTTTTTCTTGTTCTTATTTCCGCTGTATGCACAAGTGTTGTGCTATCCCCAAAAACCCAACAGTGGTATCAGAAGGAGGTTCCCGACAATATTCATTGTTTTAGAAGTTTCAAAATCCATGACGTCTAGATTTGGAGATTTAAACGTATTCTAAATATCCAAATCAAGTCTTGGATCTTCCAAAGAACGCATGTGATTTCTTTGAAGTTTACTCCTTAATTGTAACCATCACTTTATTTATTTGTGAAACAAAGCATGTTTTAGGTTTTGAATCTCACATGAAGTGAAGAGCTTGTCTACTGTGTAAGTGGAGTTGGTGTTGCTCATGTCCAGTACATGTAGTTCTGAAGATTTAGAAATGTTCTAGATATTCAGACTTAGCCCAGTTCATCAAGTGTTGATGATTCTTGTGCACATCTGGGATGCATTTGTATTATGCTTATTGAATTTTATTTTGCTTGATGTGCACACTGGTTAAGTGTTAACCATGATTAAAGAGATAATTAACTATCTAAAAATCCCTTAAGTAATATTAAGTATTCGGATGCCTTCCGATGGATGACATTCTTCCTGCCTCGATCGATGAAGTGTGGGATTGCCAAAACAAGGTCATTACTCTATCTTGGTGAGGGTGAGAGCGAATAATTATGATATACCATTGTCGACATAGGGTCTAGCTTAACTGGGTGACCTCAAAGGTTGAGTGCCCAGATGCATAGGGGGTGGCAAGTTGACTTCGTTGGAGATCCCGACTTGGAAGTGGAAGAGTATTTCTATGGACTTCATTACGGGCTTACCGAGATCTCCAAGGGGATTTGATTCTATTTGGGTTATAGTGGACAGACTGACGAAGTGTGCTCACTTCGTGCCGTATAAGATTGACTATCCGATGAAAAAGATAGCAGAGTTGTATCTGAATGAAGTCATATGTTTGCATGGTGTCCCTGTTAGCATCATTTCGGATCGAGACTCCCGTTTTACATCTCACTTTTGGAGGAGTCTGCAAGAGGGTATGTGTATAGATTTGAGGTATTCTACAGCTTACCACCCGCAGACCAATGGTCAGATTGAGCGAGTGAACCAGATAGTTGAGGATATGATCAAGTGCTACATCTTGGACCACGGTGGAGCGTGGGATGAGCGTTTGCGGCTTATGGAGTTTGCATACAGTAACAGTTACCAAGAGAGCTTACAAATGGCTCCGTTTGAAGCTTTGTATGGGAGGAGCTGCAGAACTCCCTTATTTTAGACCGAGGTCGGTGAGAGGCCTGTGTTGGGTCCGGATGCACTCGAGGAAATGGAAGTCGCAGTGAAGCTTATCCGAGAGAAGCTTCGTATAACTCAGGAGAGATATGAGAAGAATGCCAAATGGCGTAGGTCTGACTTGGAGTTTTCTGTAGGGTACCTTGTGTTTCTTAAGGTTTCCCCGATGGTTGGTGTTAAGAGGTTCGGTAAGAACCGGAAATTGGATCCGAGGTATGTGGGCCCGTTTAAGATTGTTGAACGGATTGGCATGCCAGCTTATAGGCTGGATTTGCCAGCAAACTTCCCTGGTGTTCACAATGTGTTTCATGTAAGCCAACTACGGAAGTGTGTTAAACCAGTGGGCAAGTTTTAAATTATGTACCCCCAGTTGGAGCCAAATCTTTCCTATGTTGAAGTGTCAGTCCGCATTCTGGATACTCAAGATCGAGTGCTGCGTAGAAAGTCCATCCCGATGGTGAAAGTCCTATGGAAGAATCAGAATTTGGAAAGCGCGACTTCCCTGGCTCACCCTCACTTGTTTCCCTGATTTGGAAACCAGTGGGCAAACTTCCCTGGCTCACCCTCACTTGTTTCCTTGATTTGATCGGTATGTTTCCTTCCTTGTAACTCCTGTTTGTTACTTTCCTTCTATAAGTAGAAGTAGTTTATATAAAGTTTCGGGACGAAACTTTCTTGTAGGGGGAGTGACTGTAACGCCCCCGATTTTTCTGCGATTATTTAATTCTCGTTTGGCGTTACGTTGACGCGTTTCCGGCTTGTGCCGTTTGTTAGAGTGTGGTCTTAGCTCTTTAGGTTCCTTGTGTGGCTGTTGGTAGCATATTTGGCAAGATTCCCTAGCAAGCAGAGTCTGTTTTGGTGACCGGTGAGGCCTCTCGAGGGATGCTTGTATGTTGGCTTCAGGTGCTGATAACCTGAGTTTTGTCCGTCAAAAGTTGATTTCGACATCGTCATTGTGTTCGTAGCGTGGGTATTTAGCTACGGTGAAAATTTCGTCGAATTCCGAGGATGTTCGGGTTTCACGTCGTTTTGTATTTTATTTATAATAATTTGATATTATATATTATATATAGATATATTTTTTTTAGAAAGTAGCAGTTATGGTAAAAAGGTGGCTGTCAGCTTTTGGGTTGGCTATGAATAGTAAGTATTTGGGACTTAGCCGCTGACTATAAATAGTCTTAAATCAGAATAAATGAAAGAATTAATGCCTAACCACCTAGAGGGGGGGTGAATAGGTGTAATGTTTCTTTCGCTTTAAAGGCAGAAAATCTGTTCTGTTATTAACTAGAAATTGCAAAGTCTACTGCTAACACAGCACAACAATCACATAAACAATCAATCACAGAGTGCACACAGTTTTTATAGTGGTTCCCCAAGGTCTGGGTACATCCACTTTCCCCCTTCGCCTATCTAGCAGTGTACTAGATTCGGCCTAACTTCTGCACTTCACCTCAGATCCTCAGATATTACAGCTCAGAACCACAAACAGGTTCCTACAACTCAGAGTGTAGCCACACTCCTACAACTTAGGCCAATTGCCCTACCTCAGCCTTCAACAAGGCCTACACTCAGAGATCACAATCTCCTACACCTCAGGCTCACAGCACTACCACTCAGAGAAAATATTTTCCTACACTCAGCCTTTATATAATAGGATTATAATCTCAGATCTATAAAGATCCTACAAAAATTTGATTAAACAAAGTAAATAACCACCACCCTGACAAAGAGAAGGGATGGATGGCTTCTTGATGAGTTCTTGGAAGAACTTGATGGCAGAGATCAACCTCTCTTAGCTTTCTTCAAAGCTTCTTGAATCTGAAATCAGTAGGGTTGAATCTCCTGTGAAGTTGATCTTCAATCAGCTTCTGACTTAATATTTAGATCTTTATCTGAATCTTTCTTGGCAGCCTAGTTCAGCAACTGCTCTTCTTAGATGGAGCTCTCTATCTCCAACTTCTTCTAGATCTTCTGTCGAAAATCTTCTGTATAATTACTTCTATCTGTATTGCTCAGAATCTGTATTCTTCAATGATTGATCATCACTTTCTGTTGAAGGAGAAAGCCTTTATATAGTCTTCCTCTATGGTAACCAGTTGATCCGGTTTCTAACATCCTTGTGATAGCTCTGACAGTAGTAGTTGACCGGTTAGAAATGGCAGCTGTCAAGTCATCCAGTCACTTCTTGAAATTACTGTCTCTGTCTGAAAGTATCGAGACTGAACTTTATTACGTGTCGACATAATTAGACTAAGTGTCGACACAAGTGGACTAAGTGCCGACACTAGCCTTGGTGGTGTCGACACAACTCCTTTTGTTGTTGTAACAGCTTCTCGACACTGCTTCTTTAGAATGTGTCGACACTGATTGAGTGTGTCGACACAAACACTTCTTCACTTTAACTTTGCTAAAAGTTTGATATGTGTCGACACAAGTCCTGTGTGTCGACACAAATACTTCTTTACTTTAACTTTGTTGAATCTTTGTTGTGTGTCGACACAAGTCCTATGTGTCGACATAGTTGATGTTGACAGAGTCTTCTGTGTGTCGACACTGCGTCTTGGTGTCGACACAATTGATGTCGACTATACTTCTCTGTGTGTCGACACTGCCTCTAGGTGTCGACACAGTTGATGTCGACAATGCTTCACTGTATGTCGACTGAGCTTCACTGTGTGTCGACTGAGCTTCACTATGTGTCGACACATTCCTTCTGTTGTCGACACAGTTGATTCTGGTGTCTACACAACCTTTCCAAGTGTCGACACAATTAACTCCAAGTGTCGACACAAGCCTTCATAAGTGTCGACACAGTCTCTCTAGGTGTTGACACATGGACTTAGAAATTTTTCTGCATTTCCTGCAATTACTTAACCTGCACATATAAACTCAAAACACATCAAATACACCTTGATGTATATCATTGAGTAGGGTGAGGCTTCTTCAAATCTGGTACACATTTTACAATGTACCCAACAATCTCCTCATATTTGGAGAAGTCATAACCCTTAGTCAATGATATACACCATTCATAACAAATACACATTTTTATGTATAACAATATTATATGACAGGGTAAATACTTAAAACAAAACATAAAAGATATTTCATCACAGAATAAGTATGCTAACACAATGAGTATTCATTATAGTTTTGTTTCAACTACCAAAAGTTTCTTTAATCAAAAGTTTACATGGAATTTAACACAAAAGATTACAAAGATGTAAACTTAAGAAAATCTAATCTAAGGCTGCTCTGGCTCCTTGATGACAATCCCCTTGCCTGATTGAATCTTGGCTTGAACTGGAACATCAGAGTCATCAGCAGGCATCTTGCCCTTTAGATCTTTCTTTTTCAGTTCTGCAGCCCTTATATTTTGTCTTTCAAAATATTGATAAGGCTTTGGGAAATATTTTCTAGGCTCCTGTGCACTAGGAGGTAGCTTCCCAAGTTTTGCCTTTCTTCTATACTGAACTATGGCCTCTTGCCTGGCTTCATGTTTTCTCCATTCTTGTTCAGAGTACCACTTGCCCCTTTCTAGGATATTGTCCTTAGCAGCTTTCCAAGCAGTTAGTATAATATTTCTAGAAGTTGGGCTCCACTGTTCAAAATCTGGCTTTAACTCAGCCTATTCTCTGAACCTTTTCTTTGATAATAGAGCTTCTTGCTCTTTCAAAAATGCCTCTAACACAGGCTTGTCTACTTTTTCAATGATCACATTTTGATTACCCTCTGGAGGGCTATACATTGATTGTACTTCTTGATATATCATTTCAAAATCTGCTGGAGGATAGATTACTTGAGCAACTTTAGCTTGTTCACCTCCAAAATCTGCAGGATGCACTCAAAATTCAGCTACATTGTCATCATCACACAGGGATGGATATCGAAGTGTGTCTATGATGCTATTGGAAATCCATTTAGCATGGTCAGATCCAGCTTTGACTAAAACCCTCTCCCCCTTTAGGACTTCTCTGACTATGAAAGTGCAGCTAGATCTGATATACTCTAGAGGGGGGGGGTGAATAGAGTATATGGTGCTTTAAAAGTTTTTACAACAATTGTTGTAATATGAGTGAGCAGGAAAGCAGTAATAAATCTAATCACAGAACTAAACTAATCAAAAGCTAATCACAGAATAATCAAGGCCAGAAACAAAAATAAAGACAAGCAAAACCAGAAGACACAAGGAAATATAGTGGTTCCCCTAAACTTGGGTACATCCACTCTTCTACCACCCTAGGTAGGAATCCACTGCAGGATGAGTTGATCAGGTATCCTGGGCACCAATGAGCTTTTGATAAGGTGCTCAAAAACCAAATCAGATTTTTTGATCAGGTGTCTTGCCACCATAGAGCTTTTGATAAGGTGCTCAAAAACCAAGCTCAAACTTTTGAAGGGAGTTTGAGAAACCCTTTACAGAGAGGGGGTGAGAGAGTGATGGAAGTCTTCTCTTTCTCAGATCAGCTGAGAAGACTATGTGGATTGATGGTGTCAAAGCTCCCCCTGAGTCCTTGAGATCTTCAGGAAAAGAAGCTTTGCTGTAGGGTGATAGGCCTTCAAAACTTGAGCTCCAGCATAAGATGATTTCAGCTACAGCTGAAATGTTGGATGTCTGGAGTCTTGAAATATGTTGGCCTTGAACACTTGAGACTGAGAGATCAGAGGATTTCAGGAAAACTTGATCTCCTTGGATGTGTGTTCTTGAGAATTCTTTGAGACAGAATATTTTTTCTTGTTCTGAAGAATACTGATGTCTGTCTATGTATCTCTGTAATCTGTGTATTTCTCAGAGATTCAAAAATTCTTCTCTTTTATTCTCTGATGGAAAAACATTCTCTGTCAAGAATAACCGTTGGCCTGCATTAATTGCATCCTTAGTTGCAACATCTCTTCTAGAGGAAAGTCCACAGAAATATTCATTGAAAATCCCTTGAAACTTGGTCGAGAAATAAATGAAAACGGCTAGGAAGTCTTCAGAATTAATTGCAGAATAACTCCTTAACTGATTTGAATTTGAATCTAGAAACATCCTTGAAGTTATCTGAAAACGTCGAACTGAGCTCTGCTATCGTTGAACTGAGCTCAGATATATGGACTTATACAGCAGCAAAATATCATCGATCTGAGCTCAAAGATCGTCGAACTGAGCTCAGAGATAGAGATCCAAAGCTGAGTCAATATCGTCGACCTGAGCTCACCGATCGTCGAATGGAGTTCGACGATATGATGAAGTTGAGCTCAACGATCGTCGAATGGAGTTCGACGATCTGTCGAAGTTGAGCTAGACGATCGTCGATCGAAGTTCGACGAATCGTCGTGCTGAGCTCGACGATATGACTTAGTCTTCAAACAGAAAATCCTGGTCTTGAGTGCAGCTTCCAAACCTAGACTTCTAACCCTTAGACTCAATTCTAATTGACCTATTGAGCTATACAGGAGGTCAAACATTTGTTTCCTAGAGACATAGTGATCCTGACCCAAATTAGTAATAGGGTGTTCCAACAATCTCCCCCTATTTGGGTTAGGATTACTATTTACAGACTTTGGAAAAAAATTAATTAACAATATACAAGCAGCAATACAGAAAGACAAAAAGAAAAGCTGGACAGCAGAACCATAGAGATATATAACATCCCAGGTAATAATTAGAGAGATTGTCACCTTACATTGTCATTTCTTTTCCTTGCCCTTAACAAGTTTGATTTCTCTGTTGGGATTGAGGGCTTCCTTCTTTGATCTGGTATCATCTGCTGCACCTAAAGTGGTTTGCTGTTTAGGCCTGGGAACTACAGCTTCAGGATGCAGTTTCATATACCTGTCAGAATCAAAAAATTTGTTTGATGCATATCTTTCTAGCTCTTTCTGTCTCTGTTCAGACATTGTAGAGATATTAGAGGAATCTCTTCCTTGCTCTTTAGCCTTTTTGATCTGATCCAGTACAGCAAGTTCTTTCATTCTTGCAGTCCAAGCAGCTGGATTGTTCTCAGGGTCCTCAAAAGGTACCGGTGACTCATATCTGTTAGAAGGATTGTCCTGAGGAGGCCTGGAAGACACAGTTTCCCTTAATTTATAGGGAAAAGGACCAGATGTGGTATCAGTTGAAATTTGTCCTCCCCTGGAGTATGGGTGTTGCCTTGAGTATCCTTTGGAGTAGACCTGGAAATCTCTTTGGTTGCCTCTGTATCCTCCTCTCCTAGATTGAGAATCCCTGGATTGGCTTCCCCTATGGTAAGATCTAGCATGAGGCTGATAGGGGGCCTGACTTCTGGCAGGGGGTTGAGCTGCAGAGCTTCCACCTGCACCTGCATCAGGAGGAGGTGGTGGAGGAGGATGATAGTGTTGGAATTGTGAAGAACCCTTTTCATATTTCCTCTTCTTTTTCATTGCTTTCAGTTGGTTCTTAGAGTACTGCATCCAGTGCTCAGTGATAGGGCAATCATGAAGAATGTAGTATAGAATATCATTGTTATCTTTGACCTTGGCAGGAGGTACTCTCTTCATGGCTTTGCTCCTTGCCTTTCTTTTCCTGGCAATGGTAGCAGAAGAATCATCAGAGTCTGTTCTGTACTCATCACTTTAAGAACTCTGGTCATCATACAGGGCATCAATTTTCTTCATCAAATCCTTCTTGAGCTGTACAGAAGCAGATGGGGCAACAGAGGGTGTAGCAGCAGATGTTGAAGCAGTGACAGAAATGACAGCAGCAGATACAGAAGGTGTTGCAATTGAAGTAGAAGCAGTAACAACAGCAGCAGATATTGCAGGTTCAATAACAACAGCAGCAACAACAGATTCTGGAGAAGTGACAATAGCAGAAACAACAGTTTCTGGAGAAGTAATAGCAGCAGCAATAGTTTTACTCACAGCAACATCAATAGTAGAAATATCAACAGAAAATGCAGAAGGCTCAAACTCAGGTGCCTCTGTCATTGGTTCATCAGCAGTAACAGAAATATCAGCAGCAGTATCACAATTCTCAGCAGCAGTAGAGGCAACAACATCAGAAGCAACAGCAATGCTTTCATCAGAAGAAGCATCAGCATATATTGAGTGGACAAAAGAGGTGATGATGCTTGGGTCACAGCAAGAGAATGGCATAAGGGCCTTGTACAGATCCTCTGGGGGCTGGACAGCAGTTATCTCTGGCAGACAGCTGAAATATAGCTGATCAAAGTTTGAAAGCAAAGACCTGAGGTCTATTGCAAAGACTGCAGCAGGAGGAATGTGATCTTGAGACACAGCAGCAGCAGCAAGAACAGGAGCTGAAGAGGCAGCAATAGCAGCAGCAGCAGACAGGCTTACAGAAACAGTAGCAACAGCAGCAGCAGGAAGACTCACTTCATAGGGCATCTCCCCCTGCCTAGATTCAGACAAGGCTGGATCAAGGCACACTGCTATAGGGGTTGCCTGAGGGAATAGAGATGAGAGCCTGGCAGAGAGAGCTGCCACTGACAGGTGTAATGGAGCCAAGGAGGTCTCCAAAAGAAGAGAGAGCCTGGGGGCTAGCAAGTCATACAACCTGTCAGCAAGGGCTGGAATGTCTACTTGCTCAATGGTGACTGGAGCAGAGGTAGAAGATGGAGGAGCAGCTATTGGTGATGGTATTGGAGAGCTGGAGTAGTGGGGCAGGGATGGTTGAGGTGTGGGTAAGGTGGATATGGACGACAGTGGAATGGAGATAGATGGGGTGAATGTGGGTTGGTCAATGATCTCTTGTAGAAGATCTTGATAGGAAGTTGAGGATAAGGGTAGCTCAGGAGGAGAGGATGGTGAATCATCCATAAAGGAATCATCAATGAGGGTGATGGAAGGATGGGAGGGTGATGAAGTGGCATCTGGTTGAGGGTAGGAGAATAAGGGATGGAATTGTTCTTCTGTGAGTGGAAGAGTAGGTACTGGAGATGGTGTAGATGTTGGAGAGGGGCTGTAGATGATGATGGTGGATGGAGTTGGAATGGTAGATGGTGTGGGAAGAGATGGAATTAGAGGAGGAGGAGGAGAGGCAACATCAGTAGGCAGATCATCTGCAGGGGCAGAGACCTGTGGGGAAGTGACTCTGAGAGTCCTTGTGCCTGAAGGAGTGCTGGAGGAGGGCCTGCTGGGCTTGCTGATTTGTCTGTCCCATTTTCCAAAGAGGGCACAAGACAGTCTCTTGGATGCATTGATGTGGATTCCAGAAGAGAACAGCAAAGCAGGGCACCTATGCTGCAGAAACACCCCTAAGATTCTTCCAAAGTTTACAAAACTTTTGTTTATCTTCTTCTTGATAAGGTCAAAGAATACTTCTCCCCAATTCAAATTCTTCCTGTCTACAAGGGCTCCCATGAGGCAGAGCTGATACCTTGAAATTGTATCATGAGCAGAGTGCTTAGCCAGTAGCACTTTCCCAACTACATCTGCCAGGAATCTATATTCCACACAAAGGTTCTTTTTCAAGAGCTTGCTAGGGTTGGCCTCAGAATGACCCATTCTGGCAAGCAATTCAATATACTCTTCTCCAGACAAGTCAGCAGTATCTCCACCATTTCTTAACTCAAAAACCTCTGTTAAAATTTCTGGGGTCAAGGGTACCTGAGTGCCAGATATAGACCCAACAATGGTGGAGTTGTCCTGATTATGGGCAGTGTAGACCCATTCCTTAATCTCATCAGATGCAAGCTTGATCCTTGTAATCATGATTGTTGTAAGGTTCTGCTCTTTGAATAACCCCAATATATCCTGAAAAACCTGGTCGGTTGTGCTGAAGGATTCCATGTCGATGTCGAAGTCAGCATCAAACTTCATGGTGGCGAGAACAGCAACAGACACAGCCATGGGTACCTAGAAAAATTCAACAAACAAAATGACCAAGTGCAGAATTATTTGGAGGGAAAGAAAGTTCTTGCAGAGAAATCGAAAGCGCAAAGGAGAACGACGACAAAAAATGAATTTTATATTAGGGTTCGACGCAGAATTGGAAAGATCGTTGAACTCAGTTCGATGATCGAGGCTTCTAAAGGAATCTGAACAGTCTTCAACATCGTCGATCTCCGTTCGACGATATTGGAGAGTGTCGAGCTATGTTCGACGATCGTTCAGAGAACAAAATCGTCGAGCGTCGTTCAACGATCGTTGACCGGAAGAGATAGTTCATACTATCTGAGAAACGCTGAACTCAGCTCGACGATTTCGGAAATTGTCGATCTCTGTTCGACGATCTTGGGGAAAATCATCGAGCGCAGTTCAGAGACAAGAAAAACTCTAGACACTAAGAAAAATCAAGATGTTTGCCTAGTCTTGGTCAATTTTTAAGCTTTTAAGATCTTGGATATTATTTAAGACTTCCTCCATCTAACATTCCTAACTGATTTAGGAAGAAGGTGTGTTTCTTTTCATCCAAGGTCTTGGTGAAAATATCTCCCCTCTGTAAATCAGTTGGGATATATTATAGTTCAATTTTATTCTTTTCAACATTATCCCTTAAGAAATGATGCCTAATCTCTATGTGTTTTGTCCTACTATGGAGGACTAGATTTTAAGCTATAGAAATAGCACTGGTGTTATCACAAAAGATTTTAGACTTCTCTAAGTTGTAGCCATAGTCTAGGAGTTGGTTTTGAATCCACAAGATTTGTGAACAACAACTGCCTGCAGCCATATATTCAGCTTCAGCAGTTGAAGTTGACACAGAAGTTTGTTTCTTACAAAACCAAGAGACAAGTCTGTCACCAAGGAACTGACAAGTTCCACTGGTGCTTTTCCTGTCAACTCTACATCCAGCATAATCAGCATCAGAAAATCCAGTTAAATCAAATGCTGAATCTTTTGGATACCAGAGACCTAGATTTGGACAACTTTTAACATACCTGAGAATCCTCTTTACTAGTGTTAGGTGTGACTCTCTAGTGCTTACTTGGAACCTAACACATATACATGTAGAAAACATTATATCTGGTCTACTAGATGTAAGATACAGTAAAGAGCCAATCATTGTTCTATATGTTGTTTGATCAACATGTTTCCCATGTTCATCAGCATCCAATACAGCATTAGTAGGCATGGGTGTTTTCATACAAGATGCTTCTGACGTGCCAAATTTCTTAACCAATTCATTTGCATATTTGGTTTGAGAAATAAAGATGTCTTCAGCATGTTGCTTGACTTGCAATCCTAGGAAGAAGGATAGCTCACCCATGCTACTCATTTCAAATTTAGAATGCATTAGGTTGGAAAACCTTCTGCACAATTTGGAGTCAGTAGAACCAAAAATAATATCGTCTACATAAATCTGTACTAGTAGGGTATGGGACTTATGGGTTCTAATGAAAAGAGTTTGGTCTACTCTACCCCTTATAAAACCATTTTCCAAGAGAAATCATGCTAGGGTCTCATACCATGCTCTAGGAGTTTGCTTGAGACCATATAATGCTTTATTCAATCAAAAAACATAATCAGGATAAGTTGGAGAGATAAAACCTGGAGGTTGTCTGACATATACTTCTTCTTTGATGTCTCCATTTAGAAATGCACTTTTGACATCCATCTGATATACCTTGAATCCTTTGTGTGCTGCATAAGCTAAAAATATTCTAATGGCTTCCAATCTTGCAACTGGTGCAAAAGTCTGGTCATAGTCTATTCCTTCTTCTTGAGAGTATCCCTGAGCAACTAGCCTTTCCTTGTTTCTTACAATTACTCCTTGATCATCCAATTTATTTCTGAATACCCACTTTGTTCCAACAATGGAGTGATCCTTAGGCTTTGGCACTAGTTCCCATACTTTGTTCCTCTCAAATTGACGCAACTCTTCTTGCATTGCAATGATCCAGTGTGGATCTTGCTCTGCATCTTGAATGGATTGAGGTTCAATTTGAGATAGGAAACAGGTGTGCAATAGGTTTTGGTTGACCTGATTTCTGGTTTGCACACCAACTGAGATGTCTCCAATTATTTGGGAAATTGGATGGTCTCTTGATGTTACTAAATCAACAGGGGGTGTTGATTGTTCACCAACCTGTGTTGTTGTTTCCTCTTGTGGTACAACAACTGGCTCTTCAAGTTGTTCTTCAATATGTTGAGCATTTTCTTCATCTTCACTGCTTTCATCCCTTTGGGTAACCTGTAATTTGTTCAAGTCTTCAACTAGAGAATTTTCCTGCAAGGGTTCTATGGTAGAAGGGATCTTCTCCTTGAAAGACATGTTAGATTCATCAAATGATATATGAACAGATTCCTCAATTTTTAGAGATGATTTATTATAAACCGTATAAGCCTTGCTGATCATAGAGTAACCCAGAAACACTCCTTCATCAGCTTTAGCTTGAAATTTTGCTAAATATTTCTTGTCATTATTACGTATGTAGCAAATACAACCAAAGACTCTAAAGTAATCAACTTTAGGTTTCTTCCGTTTGAGTAATTCATAGGGAGTCTTTCCCTTTAGTTTATGTATCAAACTTCTATTCATCATATAGTTGGAGGTGTTCACTGCCTCTGCCCAAAAGGATAAAGGAAGGTGAGCATCTGACAACAATGTAATGGCAGATTCAATAAGGGTTTTATTTTTCCTTTCAGCTACCCCATTTTATTGAGGAGTTCTAGGAGCTGAGAAAGTATGCCTGATCCCTTCACTCTGACAGAACTCTTGCATAAGAAGAGAATCAAACTCTGTCCCACGATCACTTCTGATCAGGGCAATGTGAGTATTGAACTCAATCTGTATACATTTGAGAAACTCTGTCAGACACTTAAAGTTATCAGACTTCTTCCTTAGAAAGAACACCCAAGTGAATCTAGAGAAGTCATCTACAACTACTAAAGTGTAGGATTTCCCTCCTAGGCTTTGTACTGTGATGGGTCCAAAAAGATCCATGTGTAACAGATACAATATCCTAGGTGAATCACTCTTATTAAGTGACTTAAAGCTGTTTTTAGTTTGCTTGCCTAATTGACAAGCCCTGCAGAGTCCTTCCTTCTTGTAGGGGCCAGAAGGTAGTCCTCTAACAAGGTTGTCCTTGGATAGCCTAGCAATAGTTCTAAGGTTTAGGTGTCCTAGTCTCTTATGCCATAAAATGTTTGGTCTACAGACAGAATTAAACAAGCAAATATCTACATCAGTTGAAAGAAAATCTACTAGATAGATGTTACCTTTTCTTTTACCTGTCAACACAGTTGTGTTGTACTCTGACTTGATTTTGCATAAGGCTTTGCTGAAGGTCACCTGATAGCCTTCATCACACAGCTGACTGATGCTTATTAAGTTGTGCTTCAGTCCTTCCACATAAGCTACCTTCTTGAATGTTACTGATCCAATCTGGACTGCACCATATCCTTTAGTCTGTCCAAATTTTGAATCACCAAAGATAACTTTGGGTCCAAGCTTAGCTCTAAAGGATGTGAGGTTGTCCTTGTTCCCTGTCATGTGCTTAGAGCACCCACTATCCAAGTACCATTGCTGGTTAGATGTTGGATAGGTCTTCACCTGCACATAAGACAATTCATTTGTTTTTGACACAGTTTACCTTGGGCCTAGGTTGATAACCTTTAAATTCTGAAATAAAAGACATCCCAGGTTGACTCTTATATCCTTCATGATGATATCTCCTTGGAGGTATAATCCATTCAGTATAAGGGTTAAAGATTTGGGATGAAGGACCCTTAGGATTGAATTTTGATTTGCCCTTAAAAAAATTTTCAGAGTTCTGACCTCTGTTCGACGATCTTGGAGATGCGTTCGACGATCTTGGGTCAGATCGTCGAGCTCCGTTCGACGGTCGACTATGGCTGAGTTCAGGACCTTGAGATCGTCGACCTGCATTCGATGATTTTGGCTGAGATCGTCGATCTGCATTCGACGATCGTCGATCTTCATTCGGCGATCGTCGATCTGCGTTCGACGATTTCTGCTGGGACTTAGTTTTCTTGGGCAGATCGGAATTTTTCTTAGCAACCTCTACAACTCTCTTTCCTTTATCAGAAATGAATTTGATTGGAGTTGTTAGAACTATGGGTTGGCTGGATGAAGCACCCAAGCCCAGTGTACTATTAAATCTGGAGTTTACTGTACTTGTGATGTCCATCAGCTTGATGTTTCTCCCATTAAGGGATTCTTCAAGCTTCTTGGCCTCAGACAGCTCACTTTTTAGTGAAGCTATCTGCTCCCTACAACACTCCAACTTCTGAGAGAGTTTGAGGTTTTCTGATTTTAAAGTATTATGTTCAGATAAATGATTTCTGAGAGAGATAATTTCTTTCTCAGACTTTAGCAGGTCTAAACATAAAGCTTTAAATTCAGATTTAAAGTCCTCTGAATTACAATCAAAAGAACTGATTACCTGATCTTTTTCAGGTTGAGTGTCTGAGTCTGACTCTGACTCCTCTTCTTCTGAATTGTGCTGTGAGGCATTGATTGCCATCATGCAGAGCTCTTTCTCTTCTGCATCATCCTCATCATCACTGGAGCTGGATGAGGCTTCTGACTCTTCTTCAGTCTCACTCCAGGATTCAGCAACAAACCCCTTTCTTGTATGTTTGTTTTTACTTGATGAGGGTTTGCCATTGCCATTCCTTTTGGAGTCTTTCTCCTTTATTCTTTCTTTCCTGTCCCTTCTGTCCTTGTTTTTGTTCTCTGGACAGTCAGGAACTATGTGCCCTGATTTCCTGCAACCAAAGCAAACAATTTCTTTATTATTATTAATGGACTTTTCATACCTTGGCTTATCATGCTCCTTGTATGATCTTCTTCTGAAGTCCTTTCTGGCCATCTTGTAAAATCTTTTGGCCAACAGACTGAGCAGTTCATCATTGCCTGTGACTTTGTCTTCAGGCAGATCTTCAGTTGCCTTGAAGGCTATGGTCTTCTCTTTTCTTGTGGCTGGTGAGGCAGCCTTCGGTTCTTCCTCTCTTTTTTTGATGAGTAGCTCATAAGATTTGAGCTTACCCAATAGAGCTTCAGTGGTGATCTCATTCAAACTTCTGGCATCCTTAATTGGCCAGATTCTTGAATCCCAAGTGCTAGGGAAGCACACTAGAATTTTGTCATTAAGTTCAGTTAGTGAGATCTCTTTGTCTAATGTCCTGAGTTCACTGACAATTAGACTGAGCCTGTTGTACATGTCTCCCACTGACTCAGTTTCTCCCTTCTTGAAATTCTCATATTGAGATATGAGGTGGGATCTCCTATCCTTTCTCTCATCAGCTGAGCCTGAGACTATTTCAGAGAGTTTGTCCAAAATTTCCTTTGCTGAATTACATTCAGCCACCTTTTGAAATATGTCATCAGACATTGTCTGGGCTATGATGTTCATAGCCTTGGCATCAGCTACCTTCTATCTCTTGATGTCAGCATCTGTTCCTGATGGAGGTGGAATAGCATTTGTACTGGAGTTCTCTGGAGGTCTTGGACATACTATCAAAACAGAGTTAAAAATATCTTCGTCAATAGAATTCATGTACAGTCTGATCCTTGCTTTCCAAAGTGCAAACTTGGATAGATTGCACACGGGAGGTCTGGTGCTAGCATAATCTTTGTTTTGGTCCATGATTTGTGAAAACAAAATCTAATAATAAACTACAAAAGAAAACAGATCTAACTAGGGATCTTTGGGTTCAGGTGTTAGCCTGTGCAACCACCAAGGTGTGGTATGTTTAACCAACCTCCCTCTGATACCAATTGAAAGTGCAGCTAGATCTGATATACTCTAGAGGGGGGGTGAATAGAGTATTTGGTGCTTTAAAAGTTTTTACAACAATTGTTGTAATATGAGTGAGCAGGAAAGCAGTAATAAATCTAATCACAGAACTAAACTAATCAAAAGCTAATCACAGAATAATCAAGGCCAGAAACAAAAATAAAGACAAGCAAAACCAGAAGACACAAGGAAATATAGTGGTTCCCCTAAACTTTGGTACATCCACTCTTCTATCACCCTAGGTAGGAATCCACTGCAGGATGAGTTGATCAGGTGTCCTGGGCACCAATGAGCTTTTGATAAGGTGCTCGAAAACCAAATCAGATTTTTTGATCAGGTGTCTTGCCAACAATGAGCTTTTGACAAGGTGCTCAAAAACCAAGCTCAAAATTTTGAAGGGAGTTTGAGAAACCCTTTATAGAGAGGGGGTGAGAGAGTGATGGAAGTATTCTCTTTCTCAGATCAGCTGAGAAGACTATGTGGATTGATGGTGTCAAATCTCCCCCTGAGTCCTTGAGATCTTCAGGAAAAGAAGCTTTGCTGTAGGGTGATAGGCCTTCAAAACTTGAGCTCCAGCAAAAGATGATTTCAGCTACAGCTGAAATGTTGGATGTCCGGAGTCTTGAAATATGTTGGCCTTGAACACTTGAGACTGAGAGATCAGAGGATTTCAGAAAAACTTAATCTCCTTGGATGTGTGTTCTTGAGAATTCTTTGAGACAGAATAATTTTTTCTTGTTCCGAAGAATATTGATGTCTGTCTATGTATCTCTGTAATCTGTGTATTTCTCAGAGATTCAAAAATTCTTCTCTTTTATTCTCTGATGGAAAAACATTCTCTGTCAGGAATAGCCGTTGGCCTGCATTAATTGCATCCTTAATTGCAACATCTCTTCTGGAGGAAAGTCCACAGAAATATTCCTTGAAAATCCCTTGAAACTTGGTCCAGAAATAAATGAAAACGGCTAGGAAATCTTTAGAATTAATTGCAGAATAACTCATTAACTGATTTGAATTTGAATCTAGAAACATCCTTGAAGTTATCTGAGAACGTCGAACTGAGCTCTGCTATCGTTGAACTGAGCTCAGAGATATGGACTTATACATCAGCAAAATATCGTCGATCTGAGCTCAAAGATCGTCGAACTGAGCTCAGAGATAGAGATCCAAAGCTGAGTCAATATCATTGTAAAGCCCCGAAACTCAAAGGAGCGAAGGGGGGACATTTTGGGCCAGTTTGGGTTCTGGCTACATGCACACGGCTAGGGACACGGGCGTGTCCCAGGGCGTGTCAAGCCTGTGTCGACACTAAGACGGGAAGTCGACACTTTAGTCTCGACATTGTGTCGAGACTGGGCACACGGCCTGCGACACGGGCGTGTCGCAGGGCGTGTCGACCCGTGTCGACGATCGTCCCGGGGAGTCTATGAGATTCGCTCGACGATGCGTCGAGAGTGGGCACACGGCCTGTGACACGGGCGTGTCGCAGGGCCTATCAACCTGTGCCGACACTCGTCCCGGAAGTCGACGAATCTTGCTCGACGATCGTCGAGAAAAGGCACACGGCCTAGGACACGGGCGTGTCCGAGGCCGTGTCGCGTGTGGAGACCGTGTACACGGCCCTGGAGCCCAGGCGTGTCAAGGTGACACGGGCAAGGACACGGGCGTGTCCTAGAACCCGTGCAGTGCTCGGGTTGATTTCGGGGAAAAATGATGGGGTACACGGCCGGACACACGGCCGTGTCAGGTGGAACACGGGCGTGTCAGCTCGAACACGGGCGTGTTCGATACCCGTGTGAGGTTCCAGGTGATTCGATTTTGACGGCGAATGAGGCACACAACCCTGGACACGGGCGTGTGCCAGGCCGTGTTCGGTCCAGATTCGGCATTTCAGTCCCGAATCAAAGCCGTTCGTTTCCTTATTTTGAGATCCGACGGCTGGGGGTTGTTCCTGAAGGGATATACCCGGGTTTAGGCTTTCAAAACCCTCCCTTTTTCTTAAGTGTTCTCTTTCTAAAGCCTTAGAGAGAGAGGAGAGCCAAGGGAGGAAGAAGGAACTAGATCTCGCCATTGGAGGAGCTTCGAAGCTCCGAATCGCAAGCCGACTCCGGATCCACGGAGGCAAAGCTAGTGCGGTGCTTTTCATCCGATTACTTTTCGATGGCGCCAAAGAGGAACGCTAGGGTAACGATCCTCATCTTGAGCATGAGTAGCTCTCTTTCTTTGCATAGGAAGCCCGCTCTCGCGAGTTTGCGGAGAGTTGGAGGCATTCCTTCGGGTAGATATGTGAAGTCCCCGTTGTTTAGAGTCCGTAAGCGAGAACGGACATAGGCATGATGTGTGAAGCCTACCTGGACATGTTGGTCTGGATCGGTGATGTTGCATTGCATAAATGCCGGAGAAGACTCCGTGCTATGGTTTGTTTTTCGGGTTTTCTACGCGGTAGATTGCAGCAGGGAGCCTTGGGGACTAACCCAAAGGTGCACCCGGAAAACTGGGCGGATACGAGATCTTGCCAACATGGAGGCCTGAGAGCCAACTTGAACATAACCGAGTTATGTGAAATTGTGTGACGAAAATAGGACTCGGGAGAAGTTTGACCTGCGCAAATGGCTTAAATTGTCGTTGCGGCGTGAGCACGGGTTAGATGGAACCGTACCCATATCTATGTCGTTCGGGTTAAAGAGACCTAAGGTTAGGTGGCACTTGACATTGGCATAGATGAGAGTCTTCGGCGGTCAATGGCTTAAATTGACGTGACCCATGCCGGGAATTCAAATTGCTCATATGTTTGGCCGTCAAAGTGGTGGTGGTGGGTCCGGAATTAATGTCCATGGCTTTAACTGACGTGACATCGACCGGTTCACCAAGAATGTGCCCTGAGTGCATGAGGTGTGTGGCCGTGTGAGCCTACGCCTTTGATGTAATGAATACTATTATATTGCTCGCTTGTGCTAATAAAACTGCAGGGAAGGAGCATTGCCGCCCCGAGTTGGGGGCGGGATCGTTATAATTTGGTCAGCATTGCTGACCGTTGCCTTTTTGTTTGCCACCGTGCGGTGGTTATGTTGCTTGCAGGTGCTGCTGGACCATGCGGTCAATAGCGGGCTAAAGCCCAAATGCGAAGCCGGCCCTTGAAGGCCTATTTGGAAGTGTTTACTGCTTTATTCATGTGTGACCGGCCTGCGTACCGTGGTTTGTAAAACATATAATAAGAAGTGAAACATTTTGGTAAGGCCTTAAGGCTTATTTTTGGTATTTTGTATAACATTCCTAATTTGTACTAGTGGACATTCATGCTCTAATGCTAGGTTCTTTCTTGCAACTTTTATAAACTACTTCCGCTAGAATGCTCTGTGTAGGACGTTGAGATTGGTTGGATGGTTTCCATAAGTAACCACCCGGTCTGTCTGTGGCATACGGCGTCGGGCCCCGGCCGGACCTACTGCTATATGCTATGTGACGGATAGGGGGTGTTACAATCGTCGACCTGAGCTCACCGATCGTCGAATGGAGTTAGACGATATGATGAAGTTGAGCTCATCGATCGTCGAATGGAGTTCGACGATCTGTCAAATTTGAGCTAGACGATCGTCGATCGGAGTTCGACGAATCGTCGTGCTGAGCTCGACGATATGACTTAGTCTTCAAACAGAAAATCTTGGTCTTGAGGGCAGCTTCCAAACCTAGACTTCTAACCCTTAGACTCAATTCTAATTGGCCTATTGAGCTATACAGGAGGTCAAACATTTGTTTCCTAGAGACATAGTGATCCTGACCCAAATTAGTAATAGGGTGTTCCAACAGACTACATGATCTCTGAGATTATCCTTTTGGAATCTGACTTGTTCATCCATAAAATTGATACCATCTTTATAGAAGGCCTCTAATTTCAGTAGCTGGTCAGAAATAGACTTTTGAGAATCTGTAAAAGCAGTTTGGACAGCAGCTATTCCTTCTTGGAATTGCTTGGCAAATTCTGCCTTGGCTGCAGTCCTTGCTACAGTTTGAGCAGTAGCAAGATTCTTCATCTAAGTAACAATCACATTATGTGATTCTGTCAGATTTTCATTCATTCTAATCTGATTCTCTAGAACATATCCTTGTTTTACAGCCATATCATCCACTTGAGTCTTTATCTTTTCCTGATGAGTAGCTAGATAAACAACAGCATTCCCACCTTTGTGGAAACAGTCAGTCATTTCCTTCTTATTTTGATTCACCTCAAATCTTATTGACTTTATATCTGTTGATAAAGAGAATTGTAGATCTTTATGTGTCTTATCTATATACTTTTCCATTGCAATCCTTTGCTCATCCAACTTCACTTGCATGGATATTAACAAAGAACTCTAATCAATGGTTGGGGCAGGCTGTGGAGCAACTATTTGCAGTGCCTTCTTGTAGCTTTGACTTCTTCTTTTGAAGACCATAAGCTTCCTCTTCTTAGCTCTAGCAGCTTCTTCATCCTCAGAAGCTGAGGTACTAGCTATGTCAACCCTGTCCTTAGGACTAGGAGACAATTCCTTCTCAGTACTTGGTAGCTCCCCCTGAGTCCTTTGCTCCTCAGTTTCATTTCTAATTTGCTCCTCCTCATTTCTTATAGTCTCCCCTTGAGACCTTATATGCTCCCCCTCAAGATTAGCTTATCTCCATGAAAAATAGTTTTCTCCCCCTCAAAACCAGCATGCTCCCCCTCAATATCAGGAAACAGCTCTTCTAAGGTAAACTCTTGTTGAGAAGGCACAGGAGAGTTTCTTATTTCTGGAGCATCAGCAGCAATAGATGTATCTTCCATGATCACATCTTGTGCTTGACTATATAATTGTGTTGGCTGTTCAACATCAATCAAATATTCAGTTAATACTTCATCCTCAATATGGAAAATTGATTGATTAACTTCATGTATTACCTCAAGGATTGTTTGAGTTGTCATTTCACTATCTATGTGCGTTGGCACTTCCTCATAGTGAGGTTCCCCCTGGAGTGGATCCAGGTGAATGGGGCTAGCAGATGGTTGCTCCCCCTGCCTCTGTGCATCTTCAGTTCTTACTGGTGATCTTCCAGCATTATCAGCTTCTTTCTCATTAGAACTGAAAACTACTTGTTCCTCTGAACTACTGGAAGTTTCAGGAGCCATTATGGCTTTCTTCTTCTTCTTCTGTGGAGGAACTTCCTTTTTTGGAGTAGGCATGTCCTTAGTTAACACCCTATCCCATCTTGAGATAATCCTGATATCCATCTTTCTCATATGATTAATCTTGGAACCAGCACTTTGTTCCATTACTTCAGGAATGGTTCCAGCCAAGTATAGACTCATTATCTTACCCAAATTGGGCTTCTTCAGACTTTCCTTAATCTTTTCAAACATCACTGCTGACCAATCAGTTTTTAGTTGAAAGATGATCCTTGTCATTAAGCTGAACATATGAGCCGATACCCTATCATGCTCACCTGGCTTGCACAGGATCACCTTTCCTACCACTTCAGACAAGAACTTGCCTTGCATATTCATTCCTTTTTTGTTAAATACTGAACCAATCTTCATGGTTGAATCTAGTCCACACCATTGCAGTGCTTCCCTTGTCTTGGAATAGGTCACATCTACTTCCTCTTGAATTCTAGGTAGATGTAGAACTTTCCGTAAACTCTTCATAGTCAGTTTAGCTTTTACACCATGAACTACAGACTTGATCTTGAGTCCAGTAGAATCCAACATAGCTGCACCATAGAATTCGAGTACTTCCTTCTTCTAAATCTTGGTTGACTCAGAAACTAGATACTCCAACCCATTCTCAGTAATTAGGGTTACTACCTCCTTAATTTCTGGTTCCGCATGGTCAAATACATTGCGAACTAGCTCATATACTTCATTGACATTTTCCTCGAGCTTTGGCGCCATTAGGGTTTAGAGAAATCTTGAATTTAGATGAGAGAGATGTCGACACAAAGTTTTGGTCTCGAAACTATTGAGAGCGTGTCGACAAACAATGTTGAAGACCTATTTATACCTTTCTAAAAATGAAGGTGAAAAGGCGCGTCATAATCCTCTAAATGTGTCGACACTATTGGAAAGTGTCGACACAGACTACTTAAGTCTTGACAATAGTATTGACTTATATGTGTTGACACCAATTATGATGTGTCGACATAAATATATCTACGCTCGATGATTAGTCTATACTCTACTCGATGAAATCTGTGTTAATCCTAAGTGTCGACACCACTACTGGATGTGTCGACACCTACTCTGGATGTGTCGACACTACTTATCTGAAGTGTCGACACCAACTTTCTAGATGTGTCGACATCATTTCTTTGGAATGTCGACACCACTTCTATGTATTGACACAGACAACTCCTTGTGTCGACACCATTTTACTTAGCAAATTTTGTGAAACTAATCTAAGTTCAACATTCCTAATTCAATTTTAAACTTATTGAATTTAGTTTCATCTAGGGGCTTAGTAAACATATCAGCAATTTGATTATCTGTTTTGACATATTCTAGTGAAATGTCTTCTTTCTCTACATGCTCTCTAAGAAAATGATATCTAATTTCGATATGCTTAGTCCTACTATGTGAGACAGGATTATTAGCTATAGAAATTGCACTTGTAGAATCACAAAACAAAGGTGTTCTACTTACTTGAATACCATAGTCTTCTAGCTGGTGCTGAATCCACAAAAGTTGTGCACAGCAGCTTCCTGCAGCAACATATTCTAATTCAACTGTGGAGATTGTCACACTGGTTTGCTTCTTACTGCTCCAAGACACTAGTCTTTCACCTAGAAATTGGCAGGTGTTTGAAGTACTTTTTGTATTTCCTTGCAACCTGCAAAATCTGCATCTGAATAACCTGTCAGTAGAAAATCTCCATTCCTAGGGTACCAAAGTCCTAGATAAGGTGTGCCCTTAAGATATCTCAAAATCCTTTTGACTGCAATCAGATGAGATTCTTTAGTGCATGCTTGGTACCTAGCACAGACACATGTATCATACATGATATCTGGTCTACTGGCAGTCAAATACAGAAGGGAGCCAACTATCCCTCTATACAAAGTTTCATCTACAGGTTTCCCTGCATCATCTTTGCTTAGAGGCATACTTGACCCCATAGGAGTTTTCATGGTAGTGGATGATTCCATACCGTACTTCTTTATTAACACTAGGGTGAACTTAGACTGGCATATGGACAAGCCATCTTCAGTCTGTCTTACTTGGAGACCCAAGAAAAACTTAAGTTCCCCCGTACTGCTCATTTCAAATTTTCCTTCAATAAGTTTTGCAAACTTTCTGTAAAGATTACTTTCAGTAGACCCAAATATTATGTCATCTACATATATTTGGACTAGGATAATCTTTCCTTTAGATTCCCTAAGGAATAGAGTCTTGTCTATTTTCCCCCTTGAGAATTTGTTCTCAATGAGGAAACTAGACAGGGTTTCATACCAAGCCCTTGGGGCTTGTTTTAACCCATACAATGCTTTCCTAAGTCTATAAACATAATCAGGTTTGAGAGGATCAACAAAACCTGAGGGCTGCTCTACATAGACTTCTTCCTTTAGATTTCCATTTAGGAAAGCTGACTTTACATCCATTTGAAATACATTAAACCTTGATATGTTGCATAAGCAAGGATCATCCTGATTGCTTCCAGTCTTGCTACTGGGGCAAAGGTTTGATCAAAGTCAATACCTTCTTCCTACCTATACCCTTTTGCAACAAGTCTTGCTCTATTCTATACAATGATCCCATTCTCATCCAATTTGTTCCTAAAGATCCACTTTGTTCCAATGATGTTGTGGTCCTTGGGTTTAGGATCTAGCTTCCAGACCTTACATCTTCTGAACTGATTCAGCTCCTCTTGCATGACGTCAATCCAATGTGGGTCTAGAACTGCTTCTTCAAATTTCTTTGGTTCCACTTGTGATAGGAAACTGGAGAAAAGAACTGTGCTCAGATTCCTGCTTCTTGTTTGCACTCCTTGTCTTGGATCACCAATTATCTGACTTGCTGGATGATCCTTTAAGTGTCTATTAGCTGGAGGTAGTCTATCTCCAGGTTGTACACCTCCAGCCTCTTCATTAAGCTGCACCTCTTGGTTTTCTTCAGCATCTTGAGAGTCTTGTACTCCCCCTGTACAGCAGCCACCATTTTCCACTTCCTAATTTGTAGTAGAATCCTCTGTAATGATAAGCTTGTCCATTCTCTCATTTAAACCTATAGAACTGCAAGCACTACTTGGCAACTCATAGTTAATCAGTCTTGTATCATCAAAGACTACATGTACAGACTCTTCTACAACTTGAGTAATCAAGTTGTAGACTCTATAAGCCTTACTATTGTTGTTGTACCCAATAAATATCCCATCTTGAGATTTGACAGCAACCTTGGTTAGATAATACTTGTCATTGTTAAGTATATAACACTTGCAACCAAAGATCCTAAAATAGGATAAGTTTGGTTTTCTGCCCTTCACAATCTCATAGGGAGTCTTTTTGTGGCTCTTGGTCATAGTAGCTCTATTGATCACATGACATGCAGTGTTTACTGCTTTAGCCCAGAAATATTCTGGGAGAGAAGTGTCACTCAATAGAGTTCTACCAGCATGTATCAATGTTCTATTCTTCCTTTCAGCAATACCATTTTGCTGTGGTGTTCTAGGTGAGGAAAATTCCTGAAAAATCCCAAATTCTTCACATAGACTTGTCATACTTTCAGACTGAAATTCAGTACTATGGTCAGTTCTGATTTTGACCACTGTACTATTCAACTCATTCTGAATTTGTTTAACAAAACTATATAAGAAAGTTGGGGTTTCAGACTTTTGTCTTAGAAAGAACACCCAGGAATATCTAGAATAGTCATCTACCACCACAAAAGTGTAGACCTTCCTACCTAGACTATGAACTGGTATAGGACCAAAAAGATCCATATGCAAGAGGTAAAGACACTTCACTGAATCCTTGTTTTCAAGGCTATGAAAAGTGGATTTGGTCTGCTTGCCTTTTTGACAAGCTGAGCATATCCCATGCTTTATACACTTAATTTGAGGACCATTCCTCACTAACTCTTTGCTAAAGAGTTGACCAATAGTCTTATAGTTAAGATGAGTCAGCCTTTTGTGCCATTTAACACAATGTGAGACTCTCTCATCAGCTACAAGATAAATAGGAGAAACATTGTTCTCATACTCAAAGTTAAGACAATAAACATTTCTCTTCCTATATCCTGTCAAAATGATCTTTTGATCACTTGACCTTTTGATATGACAACCATTCTTGACAAATGAGATGTCATATCCTAAATCACTCAGCTGACTTATGCTAATGAGATTATGTTTCAAACCCTTCACATAAGCCACTTGAGTGATAGTAATCTGGTTAATAGAAATGTTACCAAAGCCTTTTATGATTCCTTTTTCTAAACCACCAAAGGTAACTTTAGGGCCATCCATGATAGGTGTGTAGTCCTTCAGCAACCCCCTTATTCCAGTCATGTGCCTAGAACATCCACTGTCCAAGTACCATATTGGGGCATGGCCACTTGGACTCTCCTGAAACACAGATTACTGAACCTTAGAACCGAAATAACTTTTGGGTCTTTGGTACAAGTTAGTCTACACTTTAGAAAATCTACCTGTAGCTCTTCTAGCAGGCAGATTGCTACTCTCCTTGACACTAGAATTATGCCAACAATCTAAGGCAAAGTGGCCTACCTTGCCACAACACCAGCACTCAAACTTGTTGTACCTTTGTTTAGGTACAACCCTAGCTGAATTATCTACAGCAGTCTTCTTGTTTTGTGCTGGGGCTTTGCCCTTAGATTTGGACCTAGCAGTCCAGACAGTTTTCTTAAACCCTAATCCAGCCTTACCCTTTTGAGGTACAAACTCATCAATCAAGGGTAAAACAGATTTAGGTTTAGAAAAGCTAGCCACAATCTCTTTCTCCTTCTGAAGTCTAACCTCCAGATTTCTAATCTGATCATTCTTGAAAGTGATTGTGCCCATTTGAATAACAGTTATGTTTTTTCAATCTGGCAATCTCATTCAGTTTTTGATCTAGCAACTTCTCTGAATCTAATGCAGCCATCTTAAGGTCGGCAATTTCCTTAGTCTGAGATTTGGCCAGGTTTTTGCTCTTCTTAAGTGCCTGCAATAAATCTCTATATTCATCTATCAGTTGATGAATATCACCTTCAGACTCAGACCCATCCACATCACTTGATGTAGTTGTTGCTGACTCTGACTCAGTACTGCAATCTGAAAGACATTGTACCTTACTGGGACCAGGCTGATCCTGGCACTTCTCTTCTTCTAATACAGCCATCAGTCCCTTGCACTGATGGTCTTCTTGTTCATATATTGAGTTCAGCACTTGTAAAAACTCTTCTTCTTCATCTGTAGCAAACAGACCAATGTAAGCCTCAGCTTCAAATTCTGACTCTGAAGATGACTGATCTGACAATGTCTTCTCCTTCTTAGCAACAAAGGATTTCTCCTTCTTGATCTGGTGTTGAGTCTTCTTTTTATCACTAGACTCTTTTCTTTTATCTGGACATTCAGCCACTACATGTCCAAGCCTATTACAACAATAGCAAACAATCTTTGATGTTGTACACTTGTTTGGCTTAGACTTGCTCCTGTCTTTTCTGGATGACTTTCTTTTTTGAAAGTAATCATCCTTAGGTTTAGATGTGGAAGGCTTAGACTTCCACTGCTTCTTCTTCAGAAATCTCTGAAACTGTCTTGTGAATGCTGCAAAATCTTCATCAGAGTCACTGCTGTCTGAATTCTGATTGTCTGAATTTTCTGAAGCAGTTTCAGCAACAATCTTAGGAGGTGATGGAGACATCCTCCTATTCTTCTTAGTGGATTCAACCTTAAAGGCCACAGACGTTTCTCTTTGCTCACCTTTTGCACTCTTCTCTTCCTCTTTCCTAGCCATAGGTTGCATCTCATATGGCACCAACTTTCCAAACAAGGTTGGAGGAGAAATATCTGCAAGTTTGGCCACTTCTCTAATGGCACAAATCTTTGTGTCCCAATCCTTTGCCAAGGATCTTAAGAATTTATCATTCAGTTCATAAGTACTGAAGATTCTCCCATAGGACATCAACTCATTCACTATCCTATAGAACTTTTTATAGCACTCAGTGATACTGTCAGACTTTCCTTGTCTGAAACTCTCATATTCCTAGTTTAGCATAGATTTTCTATCTTGTCTTACTTCTTCAGATCCCTCCATGTAGACTATTAAAGTATCCAATATTTCCTTGGAGATCTTGCAGTGAATCAAATTCTGAAAGTTTGCATCATCAATGGCACTCGCTATAATGTTCTGGGTTCTCTTATCCATAGTGGCCAATATGATCTCATCCTTGGTCATCTCTGAATAATCCTTGGGAATTCTTTGGTTTGCATCCAGAATTGATCTCTTCATTGGAACATAAGGACCTTCCTTGACTGTAATATAGATCCTTAGATCAGAAGCCTCCATAAACAGCCTAACCCTTTCTTTCCAGATACCAAATATCTCCTTTCTGCATATGGGTAGTTTCATAGACCCTAGCTCCTTATGATTTTTCCCTGAACCCATTTTCTTGATTCTTTCTTGATTCTTAAATCTGCCTTAAGGATCTCACTCTGACTGTTAAGTCCTTCTTTGAGGAACCTGGCTCTGATACCACTTGAAAGAATTAATGCATAACCACCTAGACGGGGGGGGGGGGGGGGAGGTGTAATTTTTCTTTTGCTTTAAAGGCAGAAAATCTATTCTTTTATTAACTAGAAATTGCAAAGTCTACTGCTAACACAAAACAGCAATCACATTAACAATCAATCACAGAGTGCATACAGTTTTTATAGTGGTTCGCCAAGGTCTGGGTACATCCACTTTCCCCCTTCGCCTATCTAGCAGTGTACTAGATTCGGCCTAACTTCTGCACTTCACCTCAGATCCTCAGATCTTACAGCTCAGAATCCCAAACAGGTTCCTACAACTCAGAGTGTAGCCACACTCCTACAACTCAAGCCAAATGCCCTACCTCAGCCTTCAACAAGGCCTACACCTAGAGATCACAATCTCCTACACCTCAGGCTCACAGCCCTACCACTCAGAGAAAATATTCTCCTACACTCAGCCTTTATATAATAGGCTTACAATCTCAAATCTATAAAGATCCTACAAAAATTTGATTAAACAAAGTAAATAACCACCACCCTGATATAGAGAGATGGGATGGATGGCTTCTTGATGAGTTCTTGGAAGAACTTGATGGCAGAGATCAACCTCTCTTAGCTTTCTTCAAAGCTTCTTGAATCTGAACTCAGTAGGGTTGAATCTCCTGTGAAGTTAATCTTCAATCAGCTTCTGACTTAATATTCAGATCTTAATCTGAATCTTTCTTGGCAGCCTGGTTCAGCAACTGCTTATTTGATGGAGCTCTCTCTCTCCAACTTCTTCTAGATCTTCTGTCGAAAATCTTCTGTATAATTACTTCTATCTATATTGCTCAGAATCTGTATTCTTCAATGATTGATCATCACTTTCTGTTGAAGGAGAAAGCCTTTATATAGTCTTCCTCCATGGTAACCAGTTGATCCGGTTTCTAACAACCTTCTGACAGCTCTGACAGTAGTAGTTGACCGGTTAGAAATGACAGCTGTCAAGTCATACAGTCACTTCTTGAAATTACTATCTCTGTCTGAAAGTGTCGAGAGTGAACTTTATTATGTGTCGACACAATTAGACTAAGTGTCGACACAAGTGGACTAAGTGTCGACACTAGTCTTGGTGGTGTCGACACAACTCCTTTTGTTATTGTAACAGCTTCTCGACACTGCTTCTTTAGAGTGTGTCGACACTGATTGAGTGTGTTGACATAAACACTTCTTCACTTTAACTTTGCTAAAACTTTGCTATGTGTCGACACAAGTCCTGTGTGTCGACACAAATACTTCTTTACTTTAACTTTATTGAAGCTTTGCTGTGTGTCGACACAAGTCCTGTGTGTCGACACAGTTGATGTCGACAGAGTCTTCTGTGTGTCGACACTGCCTCTTGGTGTCGACATAATTGATGTCAACTATACTTCTCTGTGTGTCGACACTGCCTCTGGGTGTAGACACAGTTGATGTCGACAATGCTTCACTATGTGTTGACTGAGATTCACTATATGTCGACTGAGCTTCACTATATGTCGACACATTCCTTCTGGTGTCGACACAGTTGATTCTGGTGTCGACACAGCCTTTCCAAGTGTCGACAGAATTAACTCCAAGTGTCGACACAAGCCTTCATAAGTGTCGACACAGCCTCTCTAGGTGTCGACACATGGACTTAGAAATTTTTCTGCATTTCTAGCAATTACTTAACCTGCACATATAAACTCAAAACACATCAAATACACCTTGATGTATATCATTGAGTAGGGTGAGGCTTCTTCAAATCTGCTACACATTTTACAATGTACCCAACAATAAATACGATTCATTGTCTTTCCGGAATTAGCATAACCACCGTCCCTGTACAAGAGAGGAAAACCGGCGGGCTGCCCTTGCCTTCCACCGCCGAATTCGGGAGTTCTAGCGGTCGGATTTTTGTTCCGAGGGTAGAGCTGGACTGCTCTCCCCTAGATCTTCATTTCGATGGTAAGCTTTCTTCATTTCGTGTCTTTCTCTGGTGTTGTAGATTTTTGTTTGACCCCTCTCCCTCTCCGAAAATGTCCAGTCTTGCTCGGTTAGGTGTTTGCTGCCAGATCCGTGGGGAAGCAGAAAAGTCGGTCGAGGCCTTCCAGAAATCAAGGCAAGTGGTGCTCCTTCCCTTGCCAAGTAACTTGTTTTAGTTACTTTTATACCTTGCCACTCATAGATCACCCTGTTGCTTGGATATTAACGTTCAGTGTCTATTAATCTTAGTCACGTAAATGCTTAAGCCTATTTGATCACTCTCTGAAAAGGTTTACTCAAGAATCGGCATTGTTGTTAAATCTTATTTTTTCTTCTTTCTTGGACTTCCTGCTATTAATTTGACTTGCTCTTGGGCTAGGAATAGAGAGATGAGAGTGTAGATGTTTTTCCATTTCTGCACAGTAACTATAGCCGGATAGTTGTGTTGTGGCCTTAATATTGGTTTTGTACAAAGTAATCTGTCTTGGTTAGGCGAATTGGGGGAAATTAGGATTGCCTGTGTAATGGATGTATCAGAACCCCCCCCCCCCTGTTTTCCTTAGTCTAGTTGATTAGAGCATTTCTGGGCTAAATGAAGTGGTCTGGAGAGATGAGGAGGGTACAAGAATTAGGTTGTCGCATTTCTGGCTGGGGGCGTTGATTAGTTCAGGTTTGAGTTTCTCTGATTTTGCCTAAGTGTAAAATCGTTGAGTCAGGGAAGCTCACTCAACACCAGGCTCGGTTTTTATGCTTAGTATTAAAGCATTGACAGTGTTGAGTGCACTCAACACTGCCAGGTCGATGAAGTTCGTCGTTCTCAGCTCGACGTTGTTCGTCGAACTGAGATCGATGATCTCTGGTTGCCTGAGATCGATGAAGATCGTTGATTTGAGTTCGACGAAAATCATCGAACTGAGCTCGACGTTTTCCTGTGATCAGAGTTCGACGAAAATCGCCGAACTGAGCTTGACGATTTCTTGTGATCTGAGTTCGACGAAAATCATTGAACTGAGATCGGCGATTCCCTGTGATCCGAGTTCGATGAAAATCGTCGAACTGAGATCGACATTTTCTTGTGATCTCAGATTGAAGAAAATCGTCGAACTGAGATCGGCGTTTTTCCGGTAAGCTGAGATTGGCGTTTTTCCTGTAAGCCGAGATCGACGTTTCTTTTTACCTTAACCGAATTTTTTTTCTTCCTTTTTCTTTTCTTCCCGAGTGATTACCTACTAGGTGGGGATGTCTTGTCGGCCATTCGTTTCTTCCTTTATTTTTTGAAGGCCGCATCGTGGGTTATGGCAGGTAGTGGTATTTTGACGCTCTAAAGGAGTGGGATGTTTTGTGTGCGAGCTGTGGCCGCCACCTTTTAGTCCCCGGTACGGGATGGGTATAGCCGTGGCCGCCACCTTTTAATCCCTGGTACGGGCTGGGTTTGTGGTGGCCTTGTGCTGACGCAGTGAATTTTAGTTGGAACTGTTTTTGGTCACCAACTCGGGTCCAGGTTGTTTTACTACTGCCATTACTCACAATTTAGGATTGTTAGATGTTTCTTCCTTTGTAGATTACAACTTTTGTTGGCACATCTTTGACTTGTAGACTCTGCAGGTTTTATGATAGGGTTGTTGCTGTTTTCTCGCACTTGGTGCAAGTGCGTCTTGTCTTGGACAGTGTTTGTCTGTTACTGTCTTACTTTCTTCTCTTGCGTACCCTTTTATATAACGCTTCCATGCAGCTTATTTGTTTTCCTTACTGAGGTATTCTTTTCTTCTCTGAATGCCTCAGGTTTTGGTTAGTAGCCGAGTAGGCGGCTAGTTTTGCTGTGCTGTTGCTTGTGATCTCTTGTACTGTAGAGATCAGTTTCTTGGTCTTGTGAGGTAGTTTTCTATTTTTCTTTCAGACATACATGCTAGACAGTGGGTTCGTGTGTAACATCCCATGTTACTTCTGGACCCCTCAACTTAGATTGGGTTAGGCAGGAGTGAGATTTGAGGAGATCAACTAGGTTTGACCCTAGGTAGTGGGTGGTAGCCATGTGGGGCCCACTATAAGACCTTAGTCAAACTAGGTCAAACTAGCCTGAGTGGGGACCCTAGCCACACCATGACCCCACCACATTGCCCTAACCCTAAAAACAATCTAAGTGGACCCTAGGGTATGTCACTGGGTCAACATTTTGACCCCAGTTGACCAAGGTCAACCTTGGGCTTAATTTGGTCAAACCCACACTCATAGGCCTAATTAACCTAAGTAGGGCACCCCCTTGACCCAAACCAAGTTGGGTGGTGCCACTAGATCCATTTCCACCAAGTGGGGTCAGTCCACCCACCATGGTTGACCAGTCAACCTTTAAAGTCAATTTGGTCAACAATTTGACCTAAGGAATGAAATGAAGGCCAAGCCATTTCCCCTTGGACCAAGCCCACCAAAATTGGCCCATAGTCAGCCCAAGTGAACAAGACCAGTCCTACCCCTCTAAATCAGGAGAGAGAGTACATGCAAGGGGGTAAAATTGGAATTTTTAGGAAAAGAGGAGAGAGAAAGGGGAATGAAGGGAATAATAGCCACATGACCACCCTATCAGCTGGTTTTGGCTGCCCAAAACCAGGTGGCCGACCTCCCCTATTCATTTCCAGCAGAATACCAGGGCTGTGAGCCACATGGCAGCTGGGTGAAACCTCCAAAGCTCAAAACCGAGCTAACATTGGAGTTAACTCCACTTATAGCCCACCTCAGTCCAAACAGAGCTCACCATTAGCTTCAGAAGGCCGAGAGGAGTGGAATTCGACTGCTTAATCATGGAGATCGGTGGAGAATTGAGCTTTCGGGGTGGAGCTCGCCGGCGCACCACCACCACGGCAAACCGCCGCCTGACCCGCAGCCAAGCCCCGATTCAGGTCCGTTTCACCTCACCTCTTCCCGTACTAACTTTCTAGATCGATCTAGGGAGATATCGGGCTCAATCGAGCCCGATGCCATGAGAGGAAATGGTGAAAATCGAGATTTTCTTTTCTTGCTCGGGTTCGCCGGAGGAGCCAACTCCGGCGGCCCCACCGCCGGGAAACGCTAGCCCCCACCTTAACGAAGGTGGTGGCGATATCCACCGGCGGTGGTGGTGGCTCAGCTGGCCGGAAAAGGCCAGCCAACATCGTCCAGGAAGATTCAATCGTGGCCGTTAAATCATCGGGGACGATGACCAGATCCCGTCGGTTTTACTTTAAGATTCGTGCAGAGGATTTAAATGTTTTAATTTAATATTTGATGAATAGTGTATGATTCTGTCACACCTTTTCAGTCTCTTTGCATGTTAAATTTAGGCCTCTTAGAGGCATTTCCAGAACTTAGCCCCTTAATGAAAAATGTAGCCTAGGGTCTTACCTTTAAAATGTCACCCTAAACATACATTGTGGTGTAGTGTACAGTCCTGTAGGACATTTCTCCTAGGACTGGTCCTAGACTAGGGCAGAAATTATATTGGATGTCCTGGTCTCAATATTAGTCACCATGGCCCCAAATTTTGGGCACATGCATGATTAGGACATACTTAGCTCCTGCCAAAATTTAGGAAGTTTTAGAGAATATGTTCCTATAGTTTTTGGTAAAATATCAAAATATAAATAAATGACATATATGGAGTTCTACTCCTCCCCATGGCCCCACATTTTGGTGGTGGGTCAGTGGGGTCATCCTTGGTGCATGATAAAATTTTCAGCACCTTGGGTTCACTGCATGTTGGGGAAATCCACTTGCATGTGCTAGACTATGTTTAGCCTTGGTGTGCAAATAACAAAAATGCAAATTGGTGTGTTTAGCCCAATGGTGACATGCAAGAGTCATGAAATTATTTACAGTAGTTCATTAGGGTAAATTTCATCCCTCAAACTAATGATGGAATTTTTGGAATCAAAATTCCATTTATTGGAATTTATTTAAATATAGCTATTTTGGAAGATAAAAATTGGAAAATAGGATTTATTCAAGTACAAATCCAAACAACTTTGTCAAGGCATAGATAACATCACATTTGACTTAGGAAAAATATGATTTCTCTGTTTTGAAGAACTTTTGGAGTAGATACCCTAAATTTCCCATTTTACCCTTATTTTGTAAATTCTTGAAATGATGGATTTATACCTCTGAAAAATTTGGAAATTTTTCTACTATCATAAAAAGTTATTATTAGTCTTGCACAAATTTCTCAAAATTTAATGGATGCATTATCTATGTTAAATTAGTATAATGGCATTTTGGTAAATATCGTATATTGGAATCTATAGACCATCTTACATTAAATGTTGATGATTCTCTGCCAATTGTCATAAATCAGTGTCGTAAAAGCTCTGTAATTTTTCTGGAATTTTTGTGTACATAATGCCTATACATCATTTGGAAAATGGAATTTTTGTGGAATTGATATTAAATTGAAAATGAAAATTAATAATTTAAGGAAAATTATGAAATTCTGTAGGAAGCAATATTTTGTCAATATACATCTCAGGCAAAATTCCCTAGGTCAGTGGATACTTAATCAAACTACTTCATGTGTAAAGTGACCTAGCATTTAAATTAAAAGAATTAATTAAAGGACTATTTGGCCAAGGAAAATTACGAGAATTCTTAGGATAGTTCCCTTAGTCCATAACACCTTAGGATAAATATTTAGGGGCAAGATGCCTTAAGGTTTGGAAGATCACATTTCTAGAGTAACCATAGGTCATGGTCTGCATATAACACAATTAGGTATTGCCTTAGGGGATTACCAGGGGATTGATTATCGGCAGAAATAAGAGAGAGTTCAACATGAGTACCCCTGATGGGTAGAGTTGTCTTAGTGAGGGATTAAAAGTGCAAGTCTTAGCTAGAAACTGGAGCGGGGATCGGCGGAAGACCGTCGGTTTCCCGGTAATACCTTAAGTCACTAGGGTTATACTAAAGCAATAAGGAGAGCTGGGGAGATACATGGGTAGCCATCAACTAAAATAAATATCCTTGCGAAAGGGAACGCTGGGCGTAATCCCAACACAGTTCCTAGTGCCCCTTGAGAGCCCTTCACAGGGAATACCGGGGGCAGTCCTGGGATTAACCTTAAATCTCTAAGTATAATAAACTGTAGATAAGAGTAGTATAATAGGTTAGGACATTGTCATACCTTCTCGCCCGTGTGGGGTTGGAGAGATTCATGATATATGCTCACCCGTTTTGGGGTTTGAGGGAGTTGGCATAAAGACACTGATGTGCGTTCTCACCCGGGTTTGGGTTTGAGGGATTCAGGATGGGTTTTGGTCCTGTGAGCGGAAGGCTCGGTATGAATTACTTGCATGTGCATAAATATCGTGGCGGGGCATGCGGTACTGGCCGTTCGTCACACCGATGGCAGTACGGTGCACCAGGCGGTTGTGGGAGTTAGAGGGGCCAGTGGGTTGTTTTACACTGCGGTCTGGAGGACGACCCCCGATAACACACATCCGACCCAACAAGACTGACGGGTTTGTCAGCAAAGTACGTACGCGAGACTCTAGAGTGCACCTTGGACGTGTACAGAGGCGTATGAGAGGGGTCTAAGGCTTGGTAGTGTGCATACCGGTCTAGAAGCAGAGACGCCCGCTCCGCTGCTGCCGTAGCCACAGCGGTGGTACCCGAGATTGATGCTAGCTCTCAAAAAGTGGGAACTAAAGGTCTGTGATCACAGAGTCGTTGTGTGTGAGTTGCACTTGCCTGCGCATAAAATTGCATCATATCATTCATTCATATTAGGTCATACGCTTCATAGATCCTTATCATATAAATTAGTATAGGCTCTTTTATATGATAAGTTAAATTTCCTGGAAATCCTAACTTATATATTTGTATGGGCATTTATATAAGTTAGGGTACGTTTGTGGTGATAGCTTAGTGGTAGCTTAGCTTATTTACTTATTCATACTGCTGTTTCTTTACTTTCCTTTACTGCACCGCTCATACTTACTACTTGTACTGTACTTAGCATTGCTAGAGTAGAATTTCATTACTTAGTACCACTCTAGATAGATATTGTCACCTGCTTCCATTTTGCTACCCCTTGTTGTCCTCCGCTTCGTCCTCCCGCTCGGTGCCTAGGAGCTGCGGGGCGAGGTGCGGAGGAAACGACTTAGTCTTTTTGACTAATGGTCGGTGACCAACTATTTTTAGGAGCCCGTGGAGATGGAGCACCAGCACGTCGAGGAGGCAGGACATGAGGAGCAGATACCGCTTCAGCAGGCTACTACCACTACTGTGCGTCCTCAGGTGGGATGAGTCTTGATGTTCTAGTGTAGCTTCCGCATTTATGATTTTGTGAGAGAGAGATTTGATGTACTGGGCATAAGCCCTTTTTACTCTTTCATTGGTACTATATTGTGGACTATTATGTTGTACTATTCATCTCTTTTTCATGATTGTACTGTGGCTTGTGGACTGGTATTTTTACATATACAGTTTTACTTCTTTCTTCTCATATTGTCCTACAGGTTTATGATCGTACTAGCCGGCAAAATCGGCGTGTTGCGGTGTCGACTAACCCGTGAGTTAGTGCCACCGTAAGATGGCGGTTCTGGGCATAAGACCCGGTAGCCCTCCTTGGTAAGGGGGAGGGGGGTCTTATAAACTGGTATCACTCGAACAACGATCATATGAGAAAGAAGTCCACAACATGGGACCACCCCCGCCCGAGCATTAGTTTGCGGACAAACTATGCAGCGGAAGCAGTGGTGTGCCCATGTGTAAAGTCACATAAATGGTCCACAAAGTACAATGTGTTAGGCCAATTTTGCTCTAACATTACCTTTATGCAACCTCCACAGGTCGCAGCACCGCAAAATGTGGCTCCTCCCCCTCCAGCTGCCACTTCATTCCTACATACGGAGATGGGGCAGACCCTGACGGCGATTTTGGATGCCTTTAGAGCCCAGCAAGTCCCGGCTCCACAGCCAAATCCGGGGTCGAGCTGGCTGAGTGCATTCAAGAGCCTGTCCCCACCGACGTACCGCGGGACAGAGGATGCGGTGAAGACAGAAGAATGGCTGGAGGCCATACACGAGATCTTAGCGGGCATCAGCTGCCCAGTCGGCCAGGCAGTACCTCTAGCCACCTCTATGCTAGAGGCCCACACGAAGAGATGGTGGAAGTCAGTCCGGGAGTCTACTTATGCGGACTTTGAGCTGTCAGAGATATCTTGGGAAGAGTTTGGCGATCTGTTTCTGGAGCACTTCGTCTCTGCTACGGACAGAGATGCTTTGGAGGAGAGGTTTTTGAACCTCAAGCAGGGGACCGGATCAGTGATAGAGTACCAGAGAGAGTTCTCCCACTTGGCCAGGTTCGCGGGGATTCAGGACACCGACGATAGGAGGTATGCGAAGAGGTTCTACCGGGGCCTCAGGGATGATCTGAGGCAGGCTCTGTTATTCATTTCTCATGGCACATCCAGGCAGATCATCGAGATGGCGGAGAAGCTGGAGGCTGACCAGTTGATGGTGCGAGCCGGAGGGAAGAGACCATTTGACGGATCGACATCAGGTGAGAGCAGTAGGGGCTCTCAGAGAGGCAGGACCATTGGATACAGGAGGGGTGGGGGACGTCGTCGTCCCAACTTCAGGCAGGAGCAGGGGCCTCCTCCAGCATTGGCTCCCCCACCTCTACAGATACATGATCCGAGGAGACAGGATGACCGAGGCCACCGACAAGTGGTTTGTTACGGTTGCCGCCAGCCTGGGCACATCAGGTCGGAGTGCCCGCACCGGTTCCATCCCCCTCCTCCTCCTCCACCTCCAGTGGCCCCAGTACAGCAGGGCCGAGGACGAGGCCGAGGACGAGGCCGAGGTCGGGGATATCACGGCAGGAGGAGCGAGCAGGAGCAGATATACGCCTTGGACCTCACAGAGCCGAGGAATCCAGAGGAGATCATCACAGGTACTTGAAGTTAATTATGAATTTTCTTGGATTTCCCAATGATATATATTTAGTACCTGGAACTATATGATAACAATTAACTTTCACATAAACAAACCTCAGGCATAGTTATGATCAGCGGCAAGCCCGCTCATACTCTTTTCGACACGGGTGCTTCACACTCGTTCGTATCCGAGGCCTTCATCGATGGACTCGAAGGCGTGGAGAGGTTCCCTGGACTAGAGATGAGGGTACGTCTACCCGATGGATCGGAGCTGCGGACCACTGCACATTGTGATATGGAGGCCGAGATTGGCGGCAAGGCATTTGAGGCGCCGGCGACCATTCTGAAGCTGCAGGACTTTGATTTGATCTTGGGCATGGCCTGGTTGCATCGGAACCATGCCCAGATAGATTGCCCGTCCAGGAGGATCACGCTAAGACATGGCGACTCTCATGTTATCGTTGAATGTATCCAGCCTATCTGCCACCTACTGTTATCTTCTATACAAGCTGTGAAGGCCCATGAGCAGGGTGAAGAAGTCTATATTGTCTGCTTCGAGATGGTGGGAACAGAGGCGACTATCTCAGATATTCCGGTGGTCCGGGATTTCTCCGACGTGTTCCCGGAGAAATTGCCCGGGCTACCACCTGCTAGAGACTTGGATTTCAGGATTCAGCTAGTACCGGGAGCGAGGGCGGTGTCCAGGGAACCCTACAGGATGGCTCCTATGGAGTTAGCAGAGTTCAGGACTCAACTACAGGAGCTAGTCGAGTCAGGATTTGTGCGGCCTAGTTCATCGCCATGGGGAGTGCCAGTTCTCTTTGTGAAGAAGAAGGACGGATCACTGCGATTATGTATAGATTACCGGGAGCTGAACCGGTTGACGGTCCGCAACACCTATCCTCTGCCTCGGATAGATGAGTTATTTGACCAGCTACAGGGAGCATTTTGGTTCTCCAAGTTACATTTGCGATCCGGCTACTATCAGCTCCGTATCAGGGAAGAGGACATACCGAAGACGGCATTCAGTTCGCGCTATGGACTATACGAGTTCATGGTGATGCCTTTTGGGCTCACGAATGCTCCTGCTGCATTCATAAGTCTAATGAACCGTGTATTCGAGCCTTTCTTAGACCGCTTCGTGATTGTTTTCATCGACAACATCCTTATATATTCTCGGACTCAGGAGGAGCATACGGAGCACTTGGCACAGGTCCTGCAGAGGTTGAGGGAGACACAGATGTACGCAAAATTTTCGAAGTGCCAGTTCTGGTTGCAGGAGGTGACTTTCCTGGGGCACACGATCAGTGGGGCTGGGTTAGCTGTGGACCCAGCCAAGATAGAGACAGTGAGGGATTGGCCACGGCCGAAGACCGCATCTGACATCCGCAGTTTCTTGGGACTGGCAGGCTATTACCGCAAGTTCGTGGAGGGGTTCTCGAGGATAACACTCCCCCTCACGTCCTTGACGAAGAAGGACGCAGATTTTGTTTGGTCAGAGTGGTGTGAGACTGCTTTTCAGGAGCTGAAGGACCGACTCATCTCATCCCCCATTCTTGCGCTTCCATCCGGGAGCGAAGGATTCCAGATCTACACAGACGCCTCTTATCAGGGGATGGGTGCAGTCCTGATGCAGCATGGACACGTTATTGCTTATGCTTCGAGACAGTTGAAGAAGCATGAGCATAACTATCCAGTACATGATCTAGAGCTCGGGGCTGTGGTTTTCGCCCTAAAGATATGGAGACATTATTTATACGGGATTCATTGTGACATCTTTTCAGATCACAAGAATCTCAAGTATATTGATACGCAGAAGGACCTAAACCTGAGACAGAGGAGGTGGCTGGAGTTCCTCTGTGATTATGACTACAAGATCCACTATCACCCGGGAAAGCGAACACGGTTGCGGATGCTTTGAGCAGGAGGGCCGGCACTTCTGGACCGGAGCCCCGATTGATGTCTATGGAGCTGCTGCAGATGATGGAGGACATGCACATTACCATGGTGTCCGAGACTGAGCCAGTTGTATATAGAGAGTATTTGAGCTCAGTGATCAGCGGAGATGATATACAGGAGCGCATCCGAGCACATCAGAGGCTGGATGCTGCGTTACAGCCGGTTTTCAGTGCCCTAGAGAGGGGCAAGGTCGAGGACTACACGTTACAGGATGATCTTCTTCGGTTCCGGGGGCGCATCTACATACCAGCAGGAGGCAGTATCCGGGAGGACATACTCCGAGAGGCACATTGCTCGAGATATTCAGTGCACCCCGGCATCACCAAGATGTGGGCAGATTTGCGGAGATCCATGTATTGGCCCGGGATGAAGAGGGAGATCACGGATTTTGTGACCCATTGCGAGACCTGCCAGCATGTGAAGGCGGAATGCAAGAGCCCGGGAGGTTTACTACAGCCGCTGCCAGTTCCAGAGTGGAAGTTCGAGGACATTGCTATGGACTTTGTACACGTATTGCCTCGCTCCCACTCTGGGCATGATTCTATATGGGTTATAGTGGACAGATTGACCAAAGTAGCGCGGTTTATTCCAGTTCGGAAGGATGCCCCAGTTGCAGTTCTGGTGAGACTATTTGTGGAGCACTACGTCAGATATCATGGTATCCCCAAGACTATTGTTTCGGACCGTGATGGTCGGTTCACTTCGAGCGAGTGGAGGGCCGTGCATGCTTACTTGGAATCTCGGCTTACTTTTAGTACCGCCTTCCACCCGCAGAACGACGGACAGACCGAGCGGACCATCCGGACCATGGAGGACCTGCTCAGGTTATGCATATTGGATACGGGGAGGCCTTGGGAGAGGCTGCTACCATTGATTGAGTTCTCGTATAATAACAGCCACTAGGCTAGCATCAGGATGGCTCCGTACGAGGCGCTTTATGGGAGGAGATGCCGGACACCGCTGTCATGGGTTCAGGATGTGGATACCAGGGCTCTGGGATCTGATTATATAGAGGACACTGAGGCTCAGATTCGATTGATCAGGGATCGGCTACTGGAGGCCCAGAGCAGGCAGGCAAAGTATTATGATGCTCGGCACCGGAAGGTGGAGTTCCAGGTTGGAGACAGGGTATTCTTGAAGATACGTCCAGTACACGGTGTTTCTCGGGTGCGGAGGCACAAGAAGCTCAGTCCACGATACATGGGGCCATACCTGATCCTGGAGCGAATCGGCCCCTTGGCTTACCGACTGCAGCTGCCACCGGAGTTGGGTGCATTACATGACGTCTTTCATGTCTCTTCCTTACGGAGAGCTCTCCTTCGGCCGGAGCAGCACATTACTACTACAGCCGAACCGGTAGAGCCTGACAGATCAGTGAGATTGGAGCCGATCCGGATTGACGATACAGCCATCCGAGTGTTGCGGAAGAAGAAGGTTCCTCTTGTGAAGGTGCTGTGGTCCAACCATGGACGGGAGGAGCACACTTGGGAGCCGAGAGATCTGATGCTGGAGCAACACCCGGAGCTATTCGCGTCAGGTACATTTAAGAAATGCTTTTAAATTTCTTGATGATTCTTGCAAATTGAACCCCGTAGACCCGAACTTAAATTTCGGGGACGAAATTATTTTCTTGTTTATTGGAATTTGTAACATCCCATGTTACTTCTGGACCCCTCAACTTAGATTGGGTTAGGCAGGGGTGATATTTGAGGAGATCAACTAGGTTTGACCCTAGGTAGTGGGTGGTAGCCATGTGGGGCCCACTATAAGACCTTAGTCAAACTAGGTCAAACTAGCCTGAGTGGGGACCCTAGCCACACCATGACCCCACCACATTGCCCTAACCCTAAAAACAATCTAAGTGGACCCTAGGGTATGTCACTGGGTCAACATTTTGACCCCAGTTGACCAAGGTCAACCTTGGGCTTAATTTGGTCAAACCCACACTCATAGGCCTAATTAACCTAAGTAGGGCACCCCCTTGACCCAAACCAAGTTGGGTGGTGCCACTAGACCCATTTCCACCAAGTGGGGTCAGTCCACCCACCATGGTTGACCAGTCAACCCTAAAAGTCAATTTGGTCAACAATTTGACCTAAGGAATGAAATGAAGGCCAAGCCATTTCCCCTTGGACCAAGCCCACCAAAATTGGCCCATAGTCAGCCCAAGTGAACAAGACCAGTCCTACCCCTCTAAATCAGGAGAGAGAGTACATGCAAAGGGGTAAAATTGGAATTTTTAGGAAAAGAGGAGAGAGAAAGGGGAATGAAGGGAATAATAGCCACATGGCCACCCCATCAGCTGGTTTTGGCTGCCCAAAACCAGGTGGCCGACCTCCCCTATTCATTTCCAGCAGAATACCAGGGCTGTGAGCCACATGGCAGCTGGGTGAAACCTCCAAAGCTCAAAACCGAGCTAACATTGGAGTTAACTCCACTTATAGCCCACCTCAGTCCAAACAGAGCTCACCATTAGCTTCAGAAGGCCGAGAGGAGTGGAATTCGACTGCTTAATCATGGAGATCGGTGGAGAATTGAGCTTTCGGGGTGGAGCTCGCCGGCGCACCACCACCACGGCAAACCGCCGCCTGACCCGCAGCCAAGCCCCGATTCAGGTCCGTTTCACCTCACCTCTTCCCGTACTAACTTTCTAGATCGATCTAGGGAGATATCGGGCTCAATCGAGCCCGATGCCATGAGAGGAAATGGTGAAAATCGAGCTTTTCTTTTCTTGCTCGGGTTCGCCGGAGGAGCCAACTCCGGCGGCCCCACCGCCGGGAAACGCTAGCCCCCACCTTAACGAAGGTGGTGGCGATATCCACCGGCGGTGGTGGTGGCTCAGCTGGCCGGAAAAGGCCAGCCAACATCGTCCAGGAAGAATCAATCGTGGTCGTTAAATCATCGGGGACGATGACCAGATCCCGTCGGTTTTACTTTAAGATTCGTGCAGAGGATTTAAATGTTTTAATTTAATATTTGATGAATAGTGTATGATTCTGTCACACCTTTTCAGTCTCTTTGCATGTTAAATATAGGCCTCTTAGAGGCATTTCCAGAACTTAGCCCCTTAATGAAACATGTAGCCTAGGGTCTTACCTTTAAAATGCCACCCTAAACATACATTTTGGTGTAGTGTACAGTCCTGTAGGACATTTCTCCTAGGACTGGTCCTAGACTAGGGCAGAAATTATATTGGATGCCCTGGTCTCAATATTAGTCACCATGGCCCCAACTTTTGGGCACATGCATGATTAGGACATACTTAGCTCCTGCCAAAATTTAGGAATTTTTAGAGAATATTTTCCTATAGTTTTTGGAAAAATATCAAAATATAAATAAATGACATATATGGAGTTCTACTCCTCCCCATGGCCCCACATTTTGGTGGTGGGTCAGTGGGGTCATCCTTGGTGCATGATAAAATTTTCAGCACCTTGGGTTCACTGCATGTTGGGGAAATCCACTTGCATGTGCTAGCCTATGTTTAGCCTTGGTGTGCAAATAGCAAAAATGCAAATTGGTGTGTTTAGCCCAATGGTGACATGCAAGAGTCATGAAATTATTTACAGTAGTTCATTAGGGTAAATTTCATCCCTCAAACTAATGATGGAATTTTTGGAATCAAAATTCCATTTATTGGAATTTATTTAAATATAGCTATTTTGGAAGATAAAAATTGGAAAATAGGCTTTATTCAAGTACAAATCCAAACAACTTTGCCAAGGCATAGATAACATCACATTTGACTTAGGAAAAATATGATTTCTCTGTTTTGAAGAACTTTTGGAGTAGATACCCTAAATTCCCCATTTTACCCTTATTTTGTAAATTCTTGAAATGATGGATTTATACCTCTGAAAAATTTGGAAATTTTTCTACTATCATAAAGAGTTATTATTAGTCTTGCACAAATTTCTCAGAATTTAATGGATGCATTATCTATGTTAAATTAGTATAATGGTATTTTGGTAAATATCTTATATTGGAATCCTATAGACCATCTTACATTAAATGTTGATGATTCTCTGCCAATTGTCATAAATCAGTGTCCTAAAAGCTCTGTAATTTGTCTGGAATTTTTGTGTACATAATGCCTATACATCATTTGGAAAATGGAATTTTTGTGGAATTGATATTAAATTGAAAATGATAATAAATATTTTAAGGAAAATTATGAAATTCTGTAGGCAGCAATATTTTGTCAATATACATCTCAGGAAAAATTCCCTAGGTCAGTGGATACTTAATCAAACTACTTCATGTGTAAAGTGACCTAGCATTTAAATTAAAAGAATTAATTAAAGCACTATTTGGCCAAGGAAAATTACGAGAATTCTTAGGGTAGTTCCCTTAGTCCATAACACCTTAGGATAAATATTTAGGGGCAAGATGCCTTAAGGTTTGGAAGATCACATTTCTAGGGTAACCATATGTCATGGTCTGCATATAACACAATTAGGTCTTGCCTTAGGGGATTACCAGAGGATTGATTATCGGCAGAAATAAGAGAGAGTTCAACATGAGTAACCCTGGTGGGTAGAGTTGTCTTAGTGAGGGATTAAAAGTGCAAGTCTTAGCTAGCAACTGGAGCGGGGATCGGCGGAAGACCGTCGGTTTCCCGGTAATACCTTAAGCCACTAGGGTTATACTAAAGCAATAAGGAGAGCTGGGGAGATACATGGGTATCCATCAACTAAAATAAATATCCTTGTGAAAGGGAACGCTGGGCGTAATCCCAACACAGTTCCTAGTGCCCCTTGAGAGCCCTTCACAGGGAATACCGGGGGCAGTCCTGGGATTAACCTTAAATCTCTAAGTATAATAAACTGTAGATAAGAGTAGTATAATAGGTTAGGACATTGTCGTACCTTCTCGCCCGTGTGGGGTTGGAGAGATTCATGATATATGCTCACCCGTTTTGGGGTTTGAGGGAGTTGGCATAAAGGCACTGATGTGCGTTCTCATCCGGGTTTGGGTTTGAGGGATTCAGGACGGGTTTTGGTCCTGCGAGCGGAAGGCTCGGTATGAATTACTTGCATGTGCATAAATATCGTGGCGGGGCATGCGGTACTGGCCGTTCGTCACACCGATGGCAGTACGGTGCACCAGGCGGTTGTGGGAGTTAGAGGGGCCAGTGGGTTATTTTACACTGCGGTCTGGAGGACGACCCCGATAACACACATCCGACCCAACAAGACTGACGGGTTTGTCAGCAAAGTACGTACGCGAGACTCTAGAGTGCACCTTGGACGTGTACAGAGGCGTATGAGAGGGGTCTAAGGCTTGGTAGTGTGCATACCGGTCTAGAAGCGGAGACGCCCGCTCCGCTGCTGCAGTAGCCACAGCGGTGGTACCCGAGAGTGATGCTAGCTCTCAAAAAGTGGGAACTAAAGGTCTGTGATCACAGAGTCATTGTGTGTGAGTTGCACTTGCCTGCGCATAAAATTGCATCATATCATTCATTCATATTAGGTCATACGCTTCATAGATCCTTATCATATAAATTAGTATGGGCTCTTTTATATGATAAGTTAAATTTCCTGGAAATCCTAACTTATATATTTGTATGGGCATTTATATAAGTTAGGGTACGTTTGTGGTGATAGCTTAGTGGTATCTTAGCTTATTTACTTGTTCATACTGTTGTTTCTTTACTTTCCTTTACTGCACCGCTCTTACTTACTACTTGTACTGTACTTAGCATTGCTAGAGTAGAATTTCATTACTTAGTACCACTCTAGATAGATATTGTCACCTGCTTCCATTTTGCTACCCCTTGTTGTCCTCCGCTTCGTCCTCCCGCTCGGTGCCTAGGAGCTGCGGGGCGAGGTGCGGAGGAAACGACTTAGTCTTTTTGACTAATGGTCGGTGACCAACTATTTTTAGGAGCCCGTGGAGATGGAGCACCAGCACGTCGAGGAGGCAGGACATGAGGAGCAGATACCGCTTCAACAGGCTACTACCACTACTGTGCGTCCTCAGGTGGGACGAGTCTTGATGTTCTAGTGTAGCTTCCGCATTTATGATTTTGTGAGAGAGAGATTTGATGTACTGGGCATAAGCCCTTTTTACTCTTTCATTGGTACTATATTGTGGACTATTATGTTGTACTATTCATCTCTTTTTCATGATTGTACTGTGGCTTGTGGACTGGTATTTTTACATATACAGTTTTACTTCTTTCTTCTCATATTGGCCTACAGGTTTATGATCGTACTAGCCGGCAGAATCGGCGTGTTGCGGTGTCGACTAACCCGTGAGTTAGTGCCACCGTAAGACGGCGGTTCTGGGCATAAGACCCGGTAGCCCTCCTTGGTAAGGGGGAGGGGGGTCTTACATCGTGTATGGTTGTTGACGCCCGCTGGTTGTTTTTACTTATGATACTAGATATGTTTCTTTTACTGTTACCTTTCTGGAGATAGTCTATTTGCTCTTGGGAAGATTTATGTTAGGTTGCTAGTTACTTTTAAACCTAAAAACACTGTTATAAGTATATCTCATGATCAGCATGTTTATAAAACTCATACACTACTTTCCAAGCAACGTAAAAAGATCGTTTTCTTACTTATAATATAAAATAAATGTAGAGTCTTGCATAGTGTAAGTTGTCTTCTGGGAACACTTACGCACTCTTTTAGGATTTTAGGATGCCAAATGTGAATAAAGTATTTTTCGCTGTGTATAAGTATAGTTTTTAAACTATGGACTAGATGATCCACTGAGCCGAGGGATACGGCCTTTAAAAGTAACTGATTTTCTAATCATTAAACTTATGAATTTTCATAGTCTAGTTACATGGTTTTCGCCTGAGCGTCGACAGTTATCCCCTGCTCGACGTGGCATCACGACGCGTGTTTTCTCATACTCTGATACTTCTTAAATTTGGAGAAAATGTGGGTTATGACAGAGGTCCCACCACACACCCGGAAGATCTTAGAGTGCTTCCCCTTCTTAGCCAAATGACGAGCTTAGGCAACCTCAAAAAGCGCTAGAAGATCAGAGCACAAGTCAGCATGCCTCTTGAGGTTCCCCCTTGGATCTATTTATAGATTTTTGAAGATAGCCTACAAATAGCCAACCTCCATAATTTTGAACAGCTATGTGATGTCCAGGATGGCCTGCCAACAGTGTGACTCCGCTGTTCTAACAAGCTATTCGCACCCATGGCATGGGCACCCAGGTAATTCTGTCTCTGGGCCCCACTGGGCAGGTTCCAAGGATCTAGGGCTCGGCTCGCCACAACTTGCCACAATGTTGAGAACGATGCAAACTGGCTCCCGCAGCTCTCCTTACCTCGTTAGAAGAGCGCGAGCCAGGCCGCCGCAACCCCGCCAGCTCTTGTTATGAAGCGGGTTGTGGACCAAGTCGCCTATGGGAGAGCAGGTTGGATTGACCGGCTCCACAGTAGCTCACCCGCCTAGCTTTGGCGAGAGGGAGATGGCCGATCTGTAGCTATCACCACCGAAATTATAGAGGAATTGGGTTCGACGAATGCCGAGCTTTGTTCGACGAACGCCGAGCACCATTCGACGAACACTAATCTCAACTCAGAAGGCTAGTTCGACGGAAGCCCGACTAAGTTCGAACTCCAGGCGGACGCGGGCTGGGTGGGCCATCCCGAGCAGCTTGCCTGTCTAGCTTTGGTGAGAGCAGGTTGGCTATTCTGAGTTAACCCACATGTTGTTCTGGCACAGGCAAGTCATCACGATCCGCTCACCGAGTTTGGTGGACCCACTCGGCGAACACGGGGATGTACATAATCCCCGCTATTTTTGAGCTTGTCTAAGCTCGGAAAAAATCATCTAACCCACGTGTTCAGTGAGTGCTTTGTTTAGCTGGAGAGAATCTTTTGGTGGGTTCCACCATCATGCTATAAATATGTCATTAGACCTTTGGAAAAAATCTCGCCTTCCTCTAGCCTTTTCTGTGAGCTGTAGCTGAACGATGCCAGTATTCGAGGAGATGCGAGCTTGCCTAGCGGTCATGATGGAGGGGACTAGGGAGCAGGCTCTCGATTGTTAGAAACGAACAAAAACAAACTGAAAGTGGTTGAACAGAAACTTTATTATCTGAAAAAGGTATCAACTACAATGGTATAGCCTCCCTTTTATAGAATGGAGGAGATGAGAGAGATTACAAAGAAGCAATGTGGGACTAAAAATTTACAAGTATATTCGGCTTTACAAAAAGACAAACCGGACAAGCCGTGCGGTTAGACAAACCCGCTAACCGCCCGACCACAACCAGGATGAGAGAACAAGTCGCCACAGGAGACCGCTAGACCGCCCGGTCTCCAAGTCGTCTGAGACAGGCCGCCTGACCGCTGGGATACCAAACTGCAACAGCCCAGCACACAGACCGGCTAGGAGAAACCGCCAGACCGCCCGGTCTCCGAACAGTAACAGACCGCCCGGTCTCCATCCTGCAACACTCCCCCTCAAGCTGGAGCATAGATATCAATCATGCCCAGCTTATCACAGATGTGGAAAAAGGAAGCGGACACCGGCTTGGTGAAGACGTCTGCCAACTCGTTGTCGGAAGTAACAAACGAAGTGCAAATCTGTTTCTTCAATATCTCTTCCCGAATAAAATGACAGTCAACTTCTATGTGTTTTGTTCTCTCATGGAAGACCGGATTTTTGGAAATGTATATCGCGGCCTTGTTGTCACAGAACATAGGAAGAGGATAGTTGTAAACCTCTCCTAAGTCAAGCATTAGAGCCCGCAACCATTTCAACTCACATGTAGTCGATGCCATACTGCGATATTCCGCCTCTGCACTAGACCTAGAGACCACAGACTGTTTCTTGCTCTTCCAACTCACAAGATTGCCTCCAACAAACGTGGAGAAACCTGATGTCGATTTGCGGTCCCCTTTGTCATCAGCATAACTTGAATCAGAGTACGCTTCAACCCTTAGATGACCATTCTTCTGAAAGAGCAGTCCTTTCCCTGGTGCTGCTTTAATATACTCTAATATCCTCAGGGCAGATTGTAGATGACACTCCCTAGGAGCTTGCATGAACTGGCTCACCTTGCCAACAGCATAAGCGATGTCGGGCCTGGTTACCGTGAGATAAATGAGCTTGCCCACCAGACGTCGGTACCTCGTAAGATCGGATAGAAGAGGTGAGTCATCTGTCCAAGTTTTGTCTTCTCCAACAGCTATAGGACAACGGGCAGGTTTAGCACCAGTCAATCATGCCTCCTTTAAAAGATCAAGAGCATACTTCAGTTGGGAAAGGACCATGGAGTTGGGCTTCATAGAGATTTCAGTCCCCAGAAAGTATTTCGGGGACCCCATATCCTTTGTGACCAGGTGTTGACGAAGGTATTTCTTTGTCATCAATACCTCATCCTGATCATCGCTAGTAAGAAGAATGTCATCAACATAAACCGCAAGAACAACCACACCAGAGGTGGTTTTCCAAACAAATAAGGAGTGATCTGCTGAGCTTCTCGTAAAACCAATGGCTGCAATAATGCCACTGAACTTGTCAAACCAGGCACGAGCACTCTGCTTGAGGCCATAGATAGCCTTCTTTAGCCGGTATACTCGTGTCTCCCCCTGAGCAACATACCCCGTAGGTTGCTCCATGTAAACATCTTCCTGCAGATCATCGTTGAGGAAAGCATTCTTAACATCCAGCTGCAAAATGGGCCAATCCCTGTTGACAGCGACAGAGAGAAGAACCCGAATGGTGCTGAGACGAGCCACAGGAGAGAAAGTATCGAAGTAATCAACATTATATGTCTGAGTGAAACCTTTGGACACCAGGCGGGCCTTATAGCGATCCACGCTACCATCGGGACAGAATTTCACAACAAAGACCCAACGATATACAACAACATCCGTGCCCAAAGGTGGGGGGACCAGGGTCCAGGTCCCCCGTTCAGTGAGGGTAGCAATTTCGTCATCCATAGCAGTCTTTCAATGAGGAATAGTGAGAGCCTCCTGGTAGGTGCGGGGAGTGGCGGTCTCAGAGATAGCCAATGCAAATGCCCTGTGAGAAGGAGTCAGACGATCATATGAAACAACAGCAGCCAGCGGGTGTTGGGTACACGTCCGCACCCCTTTGCGAAGAGCTATGGGAAGATCCAGGTCGGCATGTTCCTCAGCAACCGGAGCATCCGTGGCGGAGAGAGCTGGCCCGGGAGGAGAGTACGACAGCGGCGAAGAGGAGAGAGATGGTGGAGAAAAGGCGGTAGAGGGTGGAGAGAGTGGAGATGGTGGAGATGGTGGAGATGGCGGAACAGTAGGAGGAGCAGAGAGAATGGGGGGGGGGGGGGTGTTGTGGTAAGAGGTAGGATCAGCAGGAGTAGAGGAGGAAGAGGAAGAGAAGTAAGAAGCATTTTCAAAGAAGGTGACATCCGCAGAGACAAATTGCTTGCGGGTAACGGGGTCAAATAAACAATAGCCTTTATAAGTGGGAGAGTACCCCAGAAAGACACATTTAGTGGACCGCGGTGAGAGTTTGTCGCGGGTGGCAGAGGGAGCATGCACAAATGCTGTGCAGCCAAAGATACATAGAGGAAGAGGAAAGGGTTCTTTGCCCGGATAGAGAATGGAGAAAGGAGTTTGACCACGGAGAACGGTGGAGGGAATGCGATTGATAAGATAGCAAGTGATGAGAACAGCATAGCCCCAGTAGGAGCGAGGGACATGCATTTGCGTGAGCAGAGTACGAGCGACATCAAGGAGGTGACGGTTTTTGCGTTTCGCAACTCCATTTTGTTGGGAGGTGTAAACGTAACTGGTTTGATGAATAATCCCATGTTGCGTGCAAAAAGAGGAAAAAGCTTGACTGAGATATTCTTTTGCATTATCCGAGCGTAAGATTTTAATGTAGACATCAAACTGAGTGTGAATGGAATGATAAAAGGATGTCCATACATCAAAAAGTTCAGAGCGGTCGCATAAGAGATATACCCAAGTACAGCGAGAAACGTCATCAATGAAAGTAACAAAATAGGAACTACCCCGACCAATGGTAAGGGTACGATCAGGACCCCAGATGTCGGAGTGAACAAGATCAAACTGACGGGTAGAACCACGATCTTGCTTTGGAGGAAAGGAGGAGCGGTGATGCTTGCCAAGTTGACAGGAATCACATTTAAGAGGAGGATGATGTGGAGGGAGGTGGGGAAGAAGTTGGAGAAGGAGCCGGGAAGGAGCATGACCAAGGTAAAGATGCCATTGGAGAAGATCTGTAGAGGAGGAGGAGAAGGCAGATTGAGCAGAGACGTTGTCGAGGAAGTAGAGGCCGCCGCTCTCAGTCCCAGTAGCAATCGTCCGTTGGGAGTCCGGATCCTGAAAAGAACAAGAAGTAGTAGTGAATGTGACGGAGCATTGCAGTTGCTTGCATAAAGAAGGAACCGATAATAAATTGCAAGGAAACTTGGGCACATAGAGGGTATATGCCAGGCATAGAGAAGGATTGACTTGAACCATGACCGCCCCATTGACCGGGGAGGGAGAGCCATCAACAACTATGACCGGGGGCAATCGATCATGTGTTTCTAGAGAAGAGAAAAACTGAGGATTGCCTGTCATATGATTTGTAGCACCAGAGTCAATCAACCACCGTCCACGAGTAACAACGTGGGCACTACCAGAAGAGGTGACCATCAAGGCGGACAGCGTGGAGGTGGAATCCATTGAAGAGAGGCGACGAGAGAACAGGAAGCGACGACAACAACAAGGCGCGAGCTGGGCGAACAGAATCAGGCCGCGCGAACAGGGCAGCGGTCAGAAGAGGAAGGCAAGCCGCGAAGACAGGTCGCGGAAAGCAGAAACAAGCCGCGCGAACAGGGCAATGGTCAGAGTAAGAAAAACCACGACCAAGCCGTAGAACTAAGCTGAGGGAAAGAAGTCGAGCGGCTAAAAGGTAGTCCGCGCGAATAGAGGAAGGAGAAGAATCAGGAGGAAAAGATCGTTTCCTCCGATACCATGTTAGAAACGAACAAAAATAAACCGGAAGTGGTTTAACAGAAACTTTATTATCTGAAAAAGGTATCAATTACAATGGTATAGCCTCCCTTTTATAGAATGGAGGAGATGAGAGAGATTACAAATAAGCAATGTGGCACTAAAAATTTATAAGTATATGCGGCTTTACAAAAAGACAAACCGGACAAGACGTGCGGTTAGACAAACCGGCTAACCACCCGACCATAATGAGGATGAGAGAACAAGTAGCCACAGGAGACCGCTAGACCGCCCGGTCTCCAAGTCGTCTGAGACAGGCCGCCTGACCACTGGGATACCAAACTATAACAGCCCAGCATACAGACCGGCTAGGAGAAACCGCCAGACCGCCCGGTCTCCGAACAGCAACAGACTGCCCGGTCTCCATCCTGCAACATCGATGTTGCACCATGGTTGGCGTGCGGATCGCCCGGCTCCCTCTTCAGGCCGGTGAAAGGGAAAATTGTCAGGCAGTCTCCTGCAAACGACCTTCCGGGGTCCAGCTCGGCGGCTGGTGCCAAGGTCGCCCATGAGGTCGTGGTGCGGCCTGGGCTCTCGCCTCCTTGGCTGTTTCTCGGGTGCTGGGCGATTATGTTGGGTCTAGAGAGCTCGCCTTGCCGATCCATAGTCTCAGCTCGGCACTTCCGGCTCGCCAATCTGCCGAACCCATTCCATTAACTCTGTGATTCCTTCCTCAGACGTTCGGATGTCTGAGCCCCCGACTTCTAACATCATTTCATTCATCGAGACCCATCCTGCTAGCTAGTTGGGAGTCTGAGTAGACTCTCACGAGTGACATCCAGTGTAACGTCCCGATTCGCACTAGGCCCCTTGTGCGCATTTTTGAGTCAGGAGAGCTGACTTCGGTCCAGGGAAGTGCTGGAAATTGGGCTGCACTTGGGAATATAGGAGAAACCAGCCCTCGAGTTGTCCAGAGCAGGACACGGGTAGTGAATTCTCGACATAGTGAGTTTCACGCCCATGTCACGGGAGTGACCGGTCCGACACGGGCGTGACCATGCTCGTGACTATCCAGTCAGTTGTTGAGTACTCGAGTAACTGTCGAGTACTCGAGTAGTTGAACATGGGACACGCCCCCTATCACGGGCGTGATCGGTCCGACACGGGCGTGACCATGCCCGTGACTATCCAGTCAGTTGTCGAGTACTCGAGTAGTTGTCGAGTACTCGAGTAGTTGTACATGGGACACGCCCCCTGTCATGGGCGTGACCATGGGCGTGACTAGGGCGTGTTCTCCGGTCGATGATTCTAGTTGAGTTCGACGAATTATCGGTAGTTGATAGGGGTCACGCCCCATGTCACGGGCATGACCATTGGCGTGACCGATGGCGTTTCACTTTAAAAGGGCTTAGAAAACCCTAGCAATTCCACTTCTCTTTCCAACCCGATTTTCTAAGAAAACTTCTGTAGAAAGAGAACTGCATGAGAAAGTTCTAGGGAGGGAAAATCCGCCATCGTCGTGAAGGAGAAGATGCCGCCGCGAAGGACTCCACGATCATAGCCGGAAATGGTGGTACCGCTGCAACCGAGGTGAGTTTCCTACCCTCTCCCTTGGTGCTAGATCTGTAGATATATATGCGAGATGTCGACTAGGTGGAGTCTTGACTTGTGAGAATATGTTTTTCTCTAGGATGAGGCCGATCTAGGGCTTGTGCCCTTTGTTAGTGGTGTCTTCAACCTCTCCGATCTTCTATGTGGAGATGGGGGATGGTTTCGTGAAGAGTAAAGGCCTCATGAGGGTGAATAAGGGTGGAGCAAATTTCTGGAGGAGATTTGTGAGGATCGACTTGAGGAGGAAGACGAACTAATGTCGTTCGTTCCGCCTCAAGATGCGTGCTGAATCTGTATTCTGCGCGCAGCAATCTTCTAGGCCATTTGCATGAAGGATATGTCCAGATCTGGGCTTTTGACTAAACACGAATGTTGAAGCCCTTGAAAATGCCTTTCCAAAGAGTGGCTGCATGACTTCAGGCAACATCTGTAGCCACGGGAAAGTCTGAACGAAGATGGTGTTCAATAAATCCTGCATGCAGAAATTGTGTTTTGTACGCAGTGGAACTCAAGGCTGGTTTCTAATAGGATACATTCAAATCTGGGTTGAGGCCTGAATACGAACGTTGTAGCCGATGGAAAGAGCTTTCCGTTGAGGGGTTACACGGTTTCACCGGATTTTTTTAGCTTCGGAAATCTCCGGTCGAAGTTGCTGCCCAAATTTACTCTGCACCTAAATTCTGGCCTATATAATATGGATTTGGATTCGGTGGAATCAAATCTGGATTCGGTGGATTCGGTGGCTTTATTGGACTTGCTGGGTACTACCGCAAGTTCGTGAAAGGATTCTCCAAGATTGCCCGTCCTCTTACTTCTTTGACGACGAAAGGTGTGCCATTTGAGTGGACTCTCCAATGTGAAGCGGCATTCCGAGAGCTAAAGGATAGGCTTACCTTCGCCCCCATCCTTGCACTTCCATCTTGGAAGGAAGGATTTCAGGTTTACACCGATGCATCGTATCAAGGGATGAGAGCGGTACTGATGCAGCACGGGCACGTGATCGCATATGCTTCAAGACAGTTAAAGAAACATGAAATTAATTACCCGGTCCATGATTTCGAGTTGGGAGCAGTGGTGTTCGCCTTGAAGGTCTGGAGACATTATCTATATGGCGTCCACTGCGAGATCTTTTCAGATCACAAAAACTTGAAGTACGTCCACACTCAGAAGGAGTTAAACCTGAGACAACGGCGGTGGTTGGAATTTCTATGCGACTATGAGTTCACCATGAACTACCACCCCAGGAAAGCGAACTCGGTAGCCGATGTATTGAGTAGTAAAGTGTCAGGCTCTAGACCAGAGTCTCGGTTGATGAGTATGGAGTTGGCTCATATGATTGTGGAGATGGATATTACTTTGGTATTTAAGGCTCCTTCGGCAGAGTATACAGAGTATTTGGCAAGCATGAGCATAGTTTGTGATATCCGAGATCGGATTCGGGTGGAACAAGGAATAGATGCGGCCCTGGCCCCGGCATTCAAATCAATTGAAGATGGGACTACTGAATATTACACACTAAAAGACGACCTTGTTTATTTCCATGGCCGGCTCTATATTCCCAAGGGCGGCAAAATCTGGGAAGATATCTTGAGAGAGGCACAAAGCTCTCAATATTCAGTACACTCGGGTATTGCCAAGATGTACGCCGGCTTACGGAAGACCATGTGCTGGCCGGGAATGAAGAAGGATATTCGTTACTATGTTTCACATTGCGAAGACTGTCAAAGGGTGAAGGTGGAATGCAAAAGTCCCGGTGGTTTGTTGTAGTCATTGCCCATCCCCGAGTGGAAGTTTGAGGATATCTCCATGGACTTCGTCCATGGGCTACCTTGCTCCCGCACCGGGAATGATTCAGTGTGGGTTATTGTTGATCGACTAACAAAGGTGGCCCGATTCATCCCAATGAATAAGGAAGCACACGTGGGCGTTTTGGTATGCCTCTTTATGGAGCAATTCATACGGTATCATGGCGTGCCCAAGATAATTGTTTCGTATCGGGATGGCCAGTTTACTTCCAAGGAGTGGAAGGCGGTACGGGCGTATTTGGGCTCGCGCCTAACCTTTAGTAATGCATTTCACCCTCAGACGGATGGGCAGTCTGAGCGGACCATCAGAACATTGGAGGATTTATTGAGGTTATATGTGCTAGATAGAGGAGAGCCGTGGGAAAGGCTCTTGCCCCTAGTGGAATTCTCCTACAATAATAGCCATCAGGCGAGCATCGGTATGGTGCCTCATGAAGCCCTTTACGGAAGAAGGTGCAGGACTCCCTTGTCTTGGGTGCAGGATGAAGATCTGAAGGCGTTGGGAAATGAATATATAGATGATACTGATGCGGCGGTCAGATTGATACGGGATCGCATGTTGGAGGCTCAAAGTCGGCAGGCGAAGTATTATAATGCAAAGCACTGGATGGTGGAGTTTCAAGTGGGTGATAAAGTGTTCGTCAAGATTCGGCCGATGCATGGAGTGTCGCGGGTGCGTGGAGTGAAAAAGCTCAGCCCAAGGTATGTTGGGCCTTATACTATACTGGAAAGGATTGGTCCGTTGGCATATCGGTTGGAATTACCGCCCGAGCTGGAGAACCTCCATAACGTGTTCCATGTGTCGTCCCTTCGAACGGCGCTATTGCGGCCCGATCAATATACCCCCTCTACTGATGGTTTTGTGGCGTCCGATAGGTCTGTGCGACTAGAGCCGGTGTGGATCGTAGATAACGAGATGAGAATATTGCGCCGTAAAAGTGTTCCTTTGGTGAAGATGTTATGGTCTAATCATGGGAAGGAGGAGTACACATGGGAGCCAATGGATTTGATGCAAAAACGCTACCCGGAGTTGTTTGCTCAAGGTAACCTTATCTAAAAGCATATTTAAATTTTCTATTATGCTTTTACCCAATAGCCTTAGACTGATTTCGGGGACGAAATCTTTTTTTTTGTGTATAGGATTTGTAACGTCCCGATTCGCACAAGGCCCCTTGTGCGCATTTTTGAGTCAGGAGAGCTGACTTGGGTCCAGGGAAGTGCTGGAAATTGGGCTGCACTTGGGAATGTAGGAGAAACCAGCCCTCGAGTTGTCCAGAGCAGGACATGGGTAGTGAATTCTCGACATAGTGAGTTTCACACCCATGTCATGGGCGTGACTGGTCCGACACAGGCGTGACCATGCCCGTGACTATCCAGTCAGTTGTCGAGTACTCGAGTAACCGTCGAGTACTCGAGTAGTTGAACACGGGACACGCCCCATGTCACGGGCATGACCGGTCCGACACGGGCGTGACCATGCCCGTGACTATCCAGTCAGTTGTCGAGTACTCGAGTAGTTATCGAGTACTCGAGTAGTTGAACATGTGACACGCCCCCTGTCACGGGCATGACCATGAGCGTGATCGGGGCGTGTTCTCTGGTCGATGATTCTAGTTGAGTTCGACGAAGTCTCGGTAGTTGATAGGGGTCACGCCCCATGTCACGGGCGTGACCATTGGCGTGATCGATGGCATTTCACTTTAAAAGGGATTAGAAAACCCTAGCAGTTTCACTTCTCTTTCCAGCCCGATTTTCTGAGAAAACTTCTGTAGAAAGAGAACTGTAGGAGCAAGTTCTAGGGAGGGAAAATCCGCCATCGCCGTGAAGGAGAAGATGCCTCCGCGAAGGACTACACGATCCATGGCCGGAAATGGTGGTACTGCTGGAACCGAGGTGAGTTTCCTACCCTCTCCCTTGGTGCTAGATCTGTAGATATATAGGTGAGATGTCGAATCGGTGGATTCTTGACTTGTGAGAAGATGTTTTTCTCTAGGATGAGGCTGATCTAGGGCTTGTGCCCTTGGTTAGTGGTGTCTTCAACCTCTTCGATCTTCTATGTGGAGATGGGGGACAGTTTCGTGAAGAGTAAAGGCCTCATGAGGGTGAATAAGGGTGGAGGAAATTTCTGGATGAGATTTGTGAGGATCGACTTGAGGAGGAAGATGAACCGATGTCGTTCGTTCCGCCTCAAGATGCGTGTTGAATCTGTATTTTGCGCGCAGTGATCTTCTACGCTATTTTCAAGATGGATATGACCAGATCTGGGCTTTCTCCTAAACATTAAAGTTGAAGCCCTTGCAAATACCTTTCCAATGAGTGGTTGCACGACTTCAGGCGACGTCTGTAGCCACAGGACAGTATGAACGAAGATGGTGTTCAATAAATCCTGCATGCAGAAATTATGTTTTGTACGCAGCGGACCTCAAGGCTAGTTTCTAATAGGATACACTCAAATCTGGGTTGAGGTCTGAATATGACAATTGTAGCCCATGGAAAGACCTTTCCGTTGAGGGGTTACATATCTTCACCGGATTCGTGTAGCTTCAGGAATCTCCGGTCGAATTTGCTGCCTAGATTATCTCTGCACCTAAATTCTGGCATATATAATATGGATTTGGATTCGGTGGAATTAATATTGCAAGTTACTTGACTTGGATGAACTCTTTTATGATTAATCATTTTAGTTGCATGATTGATGAATTTTATTAATCAGATTTCATATAATCTGAAAGAAATAGTGCCTAACCACCTAGAGGGGGGGTGAATAGGTGAACTTTATCTTTCTAGATTTAAGGCAGATACATTGAACAATTAAACCTGTATTTGCAATTTTCTATAGCAATTCAGTATAGCTAGCTCAGCAATCACAGAAATAAATAAACACAGAGTGCACCCAAATTTTTATAGTGGTTCCACAAGGTCTGGGTACATCCACTTTCCCCCTTCGCCTACCTAGTAGTGTACTAGACTCGGCCTAACTTCTGCACTACTCCTCAGATCCTCAGATTCTACAGCTCAGAACCCCAAACAGGTTCCTACAACTCAGAGTGTCCCCACTTCTACAACTCAGGCACAAAGCCCTACCACTCTGTCTTCAATAAGACCTACACTCAGGCTAAATAGCCCTACCTCAGCCTTCAACAAGGCCTACACTCAGAGAAATGATTCTCCTACACTCAGGCTCAAAAGCCCTTCCTCAGCCTTTATAGATTTAGGCTTACAACTCAGTTCTATACAAGATCCTACAGGAATTTGATAATACAAAGTAATTAACCACAACTCTGACAGAGAGAGATGAGTTGACTGGCTTCTTGATGAGTTCTTGGAAGAACTTAGCAGAGATCAACCTCCCTTTGCTTTCTTCAAAACTTCTTGAATTAGAACTCTGTAGGGTTGAATCTCCTGTGAAGATGATCTCCAATCAACTTCTGTCTTGAGATTCAGATCTCAATCTGAATCTTATTTTGCAGCCTGGTTCAGCAGCTGCTCTTCTTAGAAGGAGCTCTCTCTCTCCAACTTCTTAGATCTTCTATCGAAGGTCTTCTTTGTGTTGTTAGATCTCTGTGTAGATCTTCAATCTGTTATTGATCTTCAATGAATAATCTGTTGATTGATTCTCAATAATTATTATCTCTATTCTATTGAAGGAAAAAGGCCTTTGAATAGTCTTCCTCCAAGGTAACCGGTTGGCCCGTTTCTAACGAACTTCTGACAGCTCTGACAGTTACAGTTGACCGGTTGAAATGGCAGCTGTCAAGTCTTCCAGTCACTTCTTGAAATCACTGTCACTGTTTGAAAGTGTCGAGACAGATAGTCATTATGTGTCGACACAAATAGACTAAGTGTCGACACAAGTGGACTAAATGTCGACACTAGCCTTGATGGTGTCGACACAACTCCTTGTGTTGTTATAACAGCTACTCGACACTGCTTCTTCAGAATATATCAACACTGATTCTCCGTGTCGACACAAGCCCTCTGTAGAATGTGTCAACACTGATTGAGTGTGTCGACACAAGTACTTCTTCTTTAACACTTAGTTGAATTCTGCTGTGTGTCGACACATCTCCTTTGTGTCGACACATCTTCTTTTGTTGTTGATACTTGCTGAGTGTCGACACATCTCCTTTGTGTCGACACATGCCTTCATATGTTGAAACTTGCTGAGTGTCGACACATCTCCTTTGTGTCGACACATGTACTTTTACTTTGTTGAAGCTTGCTGAGTGTCGACACAGCCTCCCGGTGTCGACACATTTGATGTCGATAATGTTTCTCTGAGTGTCGACACTGCCTCTAAGTGTCGACACAGATTATGTTGACAATTCTTCATAGTATGTCGATACTACCTATATGTGTCGACACTTTTCATCTGGTGTCGACTCTGCCTTTCCTGGTGTCGACACAAATACTCCAAGTGTCGACAAAGCTTCTCTAGGTGTCGACACAAGACTTCATAAGTGTCGACACTTCACCTCTAGGTGTCGACACATGGACTTAGAAACTTTTCTGCATTTCCTGCAATTACTTAACCTGCACATATAAACTCAAAGCACATCAAATACACCTTGATGTATATCATTGAGTAGGGTGAGGCTTCTTCAAATCTGGTACACATTTTCCAATGTACTCAACATTCTCCCCCTATTTGGAGAAGTCATAACCCTTAGTCAATGATATACACCATACATAACAAATACTCAATATGATGTATAACAGTATTATATGACAGGGTAAATACTAAACATGTATAAACAAAACATGTATAAACAATTATCTCAGAATAACAATGTAATAGATTGAACATTAAACATTGTTTTGTTACAACTTTCAAAAGTTTTATTAATCAAAAGTTTACATGGAGATTAATACAAATGATTACAAAGTTGTAAACTTAAGAAAATTCTATCATATGGCTTCTCTGGCTCCTTGATAACAATGCCCTTTCCAGATTGAATCTTTGCTTGAACTGGAGCATCATTGTCATCAGCAGGCTTCTTTCCCTTAAGATCTTTCTTTTTCTGTTCTTCAGCCCTTATCTTCTGTCTCTCAAAATAATGATAACGCTTAGGGAAATACTTGCTAGGCTCCTGTGCATTAGGAGGTAGCTTCCCTTATTTAGCCTTCCTTCTGTATTGTACTATGGCCTCTTGCCTAGCTTCATGTTTTCTCCACTCTTGGTCAGAGTACCATTTGCCCCTCTCTAGGAAATTATCCTTTGCAGCCTTCCAAGCAGTCAATATGATATTCCTAGAAGTTGGGCTCCATTGCTCAAAATCAGGGCTTAACTCTGCCTGTTCTCTGAACCTCTTCTTGGATAATTGAGCTTCTTGCTCTTTTAATAATGCCTCTTGCTCTTTTAATATTGCCTCTGGCACAGGCTGTACTACTTTCTCAAAATAATATTCTGATTACCCTCAGGAGGACTATATATAGATTGTACCTCCTGATGTATCATGTCAAAATCTGATGGAGGGTAGATCACTTGAGCCACTTCAGCTTGCTCACCTCCAAAATATCCAGGATTTATCCCAGATTCTGCTACATTATCATCATCACACAAGGGTGGATATCCAAGAGTAGCTCTGATGCTGTTTGAAATCCATTTAGCATGGTCAGAGCCTGCTTTGACTAGTACCCTCTCCCCCTTTATGACTTCTCTTTCTATATGATCCCTAAGATCATCCTTCTGGAATCTGATCTGAGCATTCAAATAGTTAACTCCATCTTTATAAAAAGGTTTTAACCGTTGGAGCTTGTCAGTAATAACCTTTTGAGAATCTTCAATTGCTGTTTTAACATCAGTGAGGCTTTCTTGTAAGTGCTTGTCAAACTCAGCCTTGGCAGCAGTCCTTGCTGCAGTTTGAGCAGCTGCAAGATTCTGCATTTCAGTTACAATCACATTATGTGATTCAGTTAAATTGTCATTCATTCTAATCTGGTTTTCTAGAACATATCCTTGTTTTACTGCCATGTCATCAACCTGTTTCTTTATATTCTCTTGATGAGTAGCCAGATAGACCATTGCATTTCCTCCTTTATGAAAACAGTCTGTCATTTCCTTCTTATTTTGATTAACTTCAAATCTAATAGATTTTATATCTTGAGCCAGATCAAATTGAAGTGATTTATGTCCTTCATCCATATACTTTTCTAGAGCTTTCCTTTGCTCATCCATCTTGATTTGCAAAGCCACCAGCAAATAACTATAATCAGCAGTTGGGGCTTGTTGTGGAACAATGGTTTGTAGTGCTTTCTTGTAACTCTGGCTTCTTCTCTTGAAGACATGTAGCTTTCTTTTCTTGGCTCTAGCAGCCTCTTCATCCTCTGAAGCAGAAGTACTAGCAATGTCTACCCTGTCCTTAGGACTAGGAGGTAAATCCTTCTCAGTCCTTGGTAGCTCCTCAACATTCCTTTGCTCCTCAGTCTCATTCCTAGCAGTATCCTCTACATGCTCCCCCTCAAGATTGACCTTCTCCCCCTCAAAAGCTGCTTTCTCTCCCTCAAAATCAGTCTGTAATAGATCAGGGAACAGCTCTTCTAGATTAAACTCATGTTGAGTATGTACTGGAGAATCTCTTCTCTCAGGAGCATTTTCTGCAACTGATGTGTCTTACATGACAACATCTTGTGGTTGACTATGTATCTGAGTTTGCTGATCAACATCAAGTAATGATTCAGTCAAAACTTCATCCTCAATATTGAAAATAGATTGATTAACTTCATGTATTACCTCTAGAATTATTTGGGTAGCCAGTTCACTATCCAAGTGAGTGGACTCATCCACATGTTGAGGCTCCCCCTGGAGTGGATCCAGGTGAATAGGGCTAGCAGAAGGTAGCTCCCCCTGCCTCTGGGCATCTTCATGTCTTGCTGGTGACTGTCCAGCATTGTCATCCTCTCCATCATCAGAACTAAAAACCACTTGCTCCTCTGAGCTACTTGAGGATTCTTGAGCCCTAATGGCTTTCTTCTTCTTCTTCTGAGGTGTTTCCTTCTCTGGTGTAGGCATTTCTTTTGTTAACACCCTATCCCACCTTGAGATAATCCTAACATCCATTCTCCTCATATGATTTATCTTAGAACCAACAGCTTGGTTCATGACTTCAGGAATACTTCCAGCTAAGTATAAACTCATAATCCTACCAGATTGGGTTTCTTCAGACTTTCCTTTATCTTGTCAAACATCACTGCTGACCAATCAGTTTTGAGTTTGAAAATTATCCTTGTCATCAAACTGAACATGTGACCTGATATTCTATCATGCCCACCTGGCTTGCTCAGAATTACTTTTCCTACTATTTCAGATAAGAACTTGCCCTGCATGTTCATGCCTTTCCTATTAAAGACTGATCCAATCTACATTCTTGAATCAAGTACACACCATTGCAGTGCCTCCCTTGTCTTTGATGCAGGTACATCTTCCTCTTCTTTTGTTCTAGGTAGATGTAGAACCTTGCATAGACTTTTCTGGGTGACCTTGACTTTTGCCCCATGGACTTTGGACTTAATCTTGAGTCCAGTTTCATCAAGTGTAGCTGCACTAAAGAATTCAAGGACCTCCTTCTTCCAAATCTTGATTGGTTCTGAAACAAGATACTCTAACCCAGTCTCTGCAACTAGGGTTACCACACCTTGGATTTCTGGTTCCGCATCATCAAAGGCGTGTCGCACTAGCTCATAACCTTCATTGATGTTCTCTTCTAGCTTGGGCGCCATTAGGGTTTGAAGAAATTTTGAATTTAGAGAAGAGAGATGTCGACACACAAGTTTGGTCTCGAAACTATGGTGAGCGTGTCGACAAACAATGGTGAAGACCTATTTATACCTTTCTAAAATCGAAGGTGAAAAGACGCATCAAAATACTTAAAATGTGTCGACACTGTTGAAAAGTGTCGACACTTACTTCTAATGTCTCGACAATTATGTGTTGACACAAATATAGTCGACAGAATATATGTGTCGACACTTATATATCTCAGCTCGACGATTAGTCGAAACTCTACTCGACGAATTCTGTGTAAATCCTAAGTGTTGACAACACCCTGGATGTGTCGACACCTACTCTGGATGTGTCGACACTAATTCTCTGAAGTGTCGACACAGACTGTCTAGATGTGTCGACAACATTTCTCTGAAATGTCGACACCACTTCTATGTGTCGACACAGACAATTCCTTGTGTCGACACCATTTTACTTAACCAATTTTTTAAACTATTCTAAGTTTAACATTCCTAATTCAATTTTAAAATTATTGAATTTGGTTTCATCTAGGGGCTTAGTAAACATATCAGCTATCTGATTATCTGTCTTAACATACTCTAGGGAAATGTCCTCTTTTTCTACATGTTCTCTAAGAAAATGATATTTAATTTCTATATGCTTAGTCCTACTATGTGAGACAGGATTATTTGCAATAGAAATGACACTTGTAGAATCACAAAATAAAGGTGTTCTACTTACTTGAATACCATAATCTTCTAGCTGGTGTTGAATCCATAAGAGTTGTGCACAGCAACTTCCTGCAGCAACATATTCTGACTCAGCTGTGGAGATGGCCATACTGGTCTGCTTCTTGCTACTCCATGACACCAGCCTTCCACCTAGAAATTGACAGGTTTCTGTAGTACTCTTCATATCTTCCTTGCAGCCTGCAAAATCTGCATCTGAATAACCTGTCAGTACAAAATCTCCATTCCTAGGGTACCAAAGGCCTAGATAAGGTGTGCCTTAAGATATCTCAAAATTCCTTTTGACTGCTGTCAAATGAGATTCTTTAGGGCATGCTTGGTACCTAGCATAGACACATGTAGCATACATGATATCTGGTCTACTAGCAGTCAAATACAGTAGGGAGCCAACTATCCCTCTATACAAAGTCTCATCTATAGGTTTCCCTGCATCATCTTTGCTTAGAGACATGCTTGACCCCATAGGAGTTTTCATGGTAGTGGATGATTCCATGTCATACTTCTTTATTAACTCTAGGGTGAACTTAGACTAGCATATGGACAAGCCATCTTCAGTCTATCTAACTTGGAGACCCAAGAAGAACTTAAGTTCCCCCATACTGCTCATTTCAAATTGTCCTTGCATAAGTTTTGCAAACTTTCTACAAAGACTACTTTCTGTACACCCAAATATTATGTCATCTACATATATTTGGACTAAGATAATCTTACCTCTAGATTCCCTAAGGAATAGAGTCTTGTCTATTTTCCCCCTTGAGAATTTATTCTCAATAAAGAAACTAGACAGGGTTTCATACCAAGCCCTTGGGGCTTGTTTTAACGCATACAAAGCCTTCCTAAGTCTATAAACATAATCAGGTTTAAGAAAATCAACAAAACCTGAAGGCTGTTCTACATAGAGTTCTTCCTTCAGATTTCTATTCAGAAAAGCTGACTTTACATCCATTTGATATACCTTAAACCCTTGATATGTTGCATAGGCAAGGAACATCCTGATTGCTTCCAGTCTTGCTACTGGAGCAAAAGTTTGATCAAAATCAATATCTTCTTCCTGCCTATATCCTTTTGCAACCAGCCTAGCTTTATTCTTTATGATGATTCCATTCTCATCCAACTTGTTCCTAAAGATCCACTTAGTTCCAATAATGTTGTGGTCCTTGGGTTTAGGAACTAGCTCCCAGACCTTGCATCTTTTGAACTGGTTCAGCTCCTCTTGCATGGCCTCAATCCAATGAGAGTCTAGAATTGCTTCTTCAAATTTCTTTGGCTCTACTTGGGATAGGAAACTGGAGTAAAGAATTGTACTCAGATTCCTGCTTCTTGTTTGCACTCCTTGTCTGGGATCTCCAATTATTTGATTGGGTGGGTGATCCTTTAAGTGTCTATTTGCTAGAGGCAGCCTGTCTTCTGGTGTACACCTTCAGTCTCTTCATTTAGCTGCACCTCTTGGTCTTCTTCAGCATCAGGAGTATCTTTGGTTTGCAGCTTTACAGGTGTAACTGAGAAGATGGACAAGCTTACCATTGCAGAAAGTTCCACTGCAAGTCAGCAAGTGGAAGATAAGACTTGCCATTGTTAATTATATAGCACTTGCAACCAAAGATCCTGAAATGGGATAAATTGGTTTTCTTCCCTTCACAATCTCATAGGGGTCTTCTTGTGGCTCTTGGTGATAGTAGCCCTATTGATCACATGACAAGCAGTATTTACTGCCTCAGCCCAGAAATATTCTAGGAGAGAAGTGTCACTCAATAGGGATCTACCAGCCTCTATCAATGTTCTATTCTTCCTTTCAGCAATACCATTTTGGTGAGGTGTTCTTGGTGAAGAAAATTCCTGAAAAATCCCAAACTCTTCACACAATTTTGTCATACTTTCACACTGAAATTCAGTACCATGGTCACTTCTGATTTTGACCACTGTACTATCAATTCATTCTGAATTTGTTTAACAAAACTATATAAGATACTTGGGGTTTCAGATTTTTGTCTTAGGAAGAACACCAGGAATATCTTGAATAGTCATCTACTACCACAAATGTGTAGGCCTTCCTACCTAGGCTGTGAACTGGCATAGGACCAAAAAGATCCATATGCAAGAGGTATAGACACCTCACAGAATCCTTGTTCTCAAGGCTATGAAAGGTGGATTTGGTCTGCTTGTCTTTTTGACAAGCTGAGCATATCATCCTTTATGTACTTAACTTGAGGATCATTCCTCACTAACTCTTTGCTAAAGAGTTTGGACCAATTGTCTTATAGTTAAGATGAGCCAGCCTCTTGTGCCATTTAACACAATGTGAGACTTTCTCATCAGCTACAAGACAAATAGGAGAAACATTATTTCACATATAAAGTCAAGACAATAGACATTTCTCTTCCTATATCCTGTCAGAATGATCTTTTGATCACTTGACCTTTTGATATGACAACCATTCTTGACAAATGAGATGTCATATCCTAAATCACTCAGCTGACTTATGCTAATGAGGTTGTGTTTCAAACCCTTTACATAAGCCACTTGAGTAATTGTAATCAGGTTACTAGAAATGTTACCAATGTCTTTGATGATTCCTTTTTCTGAACCACCAAAGGTAACTTTAGGGCCATCCATGATAGGTGTATAGTCCTTCAGCAACCCCCTAGTTCAATCATGTGCCTGGAACATCCACTGTCCAAGTACCATATAGGGGCATGGCCACTTGGACTCACCTGCAAAACAGATTACTTAACCTTAGAACCCAAATAACTCTTTTTCCTTGGTGCAGGTTAGTCTGACCTTTAACAAAACTACCTGTAGCTCTTCTAGCAGGCAGTTTGCTACTCTCCTTGACACTTGAATTGTGCCAACAATCTATGGCAAAGTGGCCTATCTTGCCACAACACCAGCTCCAAACCTGTTGTACCTTTGTTTTGGTACAACCCTGGCTGAATTATCTACTGCAGGCTTCTTGTTTAGTGCTGGGGCTTTGCCCTTAGATTTGGACCTAGCTGTCCAGGCAGGTTTTGTAAACCACAATCCAGTCTTACCCTTTTGAGGTACAAACTCATCTATTAAGGTAAAACAGATTTAGGTTTAGAAAAACTTGTTACAATCTCTCTCTCCTTCTGAAATCTAACCTCCAGATTTCTAATTTGATCATTCTTCAATGTAATAGTACCTATCTGAATAACAGTAATGTTCTTCAGCCTTGCTATTTCATTCAGTTTCTGATCAAACAACTTGTCTGAATCAGCAGCAGCCAATTAAGACTAGCAATCTCTTTGCCTGAGTTTTGGCCAAGTTTTACTTCTCTTCAGGGCCTGCAACAAGTCCCTATATTCATCAATTAATTGATGAATATCTCCTTCAGATTCAGACCCACCCACATCACTTGATGCAGATGTATCTGATTCTGACTCAGTACTAGAAATTGAACTAGAAGAACAACTTTGTACCTTACTTGGTCCAGGCTGATTCTGGTTCTTGTCTCCTTCAGATAAGGCCATCTGTCCCTTGCACTGATTGTCCTCATGCTCATAAATTGAATTCATTAGCTGCATGAACTCATCTTCTTCCTCTTCAACAAATAATCCAATATAGGCTTCAGCTTCTGATTCTGTTTTGAAGATGACTGATCAGTCAGACTCTTGTCTTTCTTAGCAACAAAGGACCTTTCCTTTTTGCCCTTAAACTGAGTCTTCTTTTTGTCAGCTGACTCCTTCCTCTTTTTAGGACAGTCAGCCACTACATGTCCCTGTCTATTGCAGCAATAACATACAATCTTTGAGGATGTAGCTTTGCTTGGCTTGGACCTGCTTCTATCATTCCTTGAAGACTTTCTTTTCTGATAGTAGTCATCTTTTGGCTGAGAAGTGGAAGGCTTAGACCTTCACTGCTTCTTCTTCAGAAACTTTTGAAAATGCCTAGTAAAAGCAGCAAAGTCTTCATCACTTTCACTGCTATCTGAATTCTTGCCTTCTGAATTATCTGTCACAGCCTCAGCAACTATGTGAGGTGGAGATGGAGACTTGCTTCTATACTTTCTAGTGGCTTCAGTCTTGAAGGCCACAGATCTTTCCTTGTGCTCCACTCTAGTAGTCTTCTCTTCCTCCTTTCTAGCCATTAACTGCATTTCATAAGATAGAAGTTTTCCAAATAAAGTTGGAGGAGTTATATCAGCTAGTTTGGCCACTTCCCTAATGGCACAAATCTTGGTGTCCCAGTCCTTAGTCAGGGATCTTAAGAACTTGTCATTCAGCTCATAGTTGCTGAATTCTCTTCCATAGGACATCAGCTCATTAACAATCCTATAAAACTTCTTGTAACATTCTGTAATGCTATCAGACTTTCTTTTCTGAATCTTTCATATTCCTGATTTAACAAGTACTTCCTATCTTGTCTTACTTCCTCTCAGCCCTCCATATAGATTATTAATGTGTCCCACATTTCTTTAGAGGTTTTACAATGAATTAAGTTCTGAAATGTTGCATCATCAATGACACTAACAATTATATTCTGGGCTCTCTTTTCCATAGTGGCCAAAATAATTTCATCCTTAGTCATTCAGAGAAGTCCTTGGGAGTTTTCTAATTTGCATCAGAATGGATACCTTCATTGGACATATGCCCCTTCTTTAAATGTAATGTATATCCTTGGGTCAAAAGCTTCCATAAAAAAGTAAAACCCTCTGCCAAATATCTCTTTTTACATATTGGCAATTTCATGGACCCCAGATCTTTGTTATTCTCACTAGACCCCATTTTCTTGAATCTTGTT